>OU426987.1:252823047-255323047 GCA_911387755.1 Chrysotoxum bicinctum | reverse complement strand
TGATATCATTTGAAACAGTAAGACATAATTAATTATACATTATACATTTCTAAATTAAGCCTTAAATTATCATACAACTGGAATTGCACTAAAAGCCTATTTACTTGGATTGCTTGTTCAAATTAAAATAAAATTAAATAAAGTATTTATCTATGTGTTAGTGTTTCCGTGTACCCAAATTCTCGAATAGCTTAAAAATTTCAACAACAATTTATTGTCTCCAATGTATAAGCATCAGAATGCTTTCCCACGTCCAAAGGCAGATTATTCCAAAGATCAATGGCATGATTAAAAAATTGTCGTTCAGTTGTTAAACAAGAAAAACGCGTTAGAATAAGATTTTTTCATGAAGGTACTTGATTGCACAATAGTTAAAAAATTTTTAAATTTGTCAAATGTGATCAAAGCACTTTAACCCATGAATATAGCGTGTTATTTTATTGGAGCCGTCATTCATTTCAGTGTAGTATGGTTATTGTTTGAGCAAAAAAGATCCAAGCTACAAGATCGGAACAAGAGACTTCTAGACAACATAAGCCTTGTATTCCTGGATATGGAAAGATTCCTAGAGATCCATATATCTTTCCTGTAATTGTATCACTGTGACCACTCCAATTTAACTTTCTGTTTAACCGTAGCCTAAGGTTCTTAGCCTTTTCCTATTAAATTAAAATATGTATCTGAATTAGATTTACTTATGGTCCAACTCTTTATTCTAATTAGATGTTCATATAGCCTTGATACTGTAGCATAAATTATTTCAAGCCTTCAACTTATACAGAGCTGTAAAACATCAATGCACAAAGTGGTATATTGATACAATTTATATGCAAAGTAACAAGAATGGGGCCCAACATTGGACCTTGAGGAATACCCTATGTGGTAACCATAGAGTCAGATATTTCCTCTTTTATAACATCGGCATGTTTTTTCAAAAGCATAAGAGAAATTTGATGGTGATGATGATGAGAAAGTTTGATGTGGTTTACTGTAATCTAGTGGAACCAAGAACATAATATCAGACCAAAAACATAAATGTTAAAAAACGAGCCAAGTACTTCTATACAAAAAACCTTTGTTTGAAGGTTTAAAACCGAATATTTAAAGTAGAATAATAATGAAACAGCTACAATTTTTATTATTTAATGATTACTGACTAAAATTTGTGTACTCCATTCAACCAACACTAATTCGGAGAAAGTGGGCGGATACCACGCCCCCTGAATTTTCTATTGCTATGGTTATTTAAGTGAGTTCGTAGCTTTCCAGCGAAAACTGCTATTTCATCTTCAACAGTTGGCAATCGTAAGTCTCTGTGTAAATCACTGTTTCTAATGTACCACGGAGCATTAACGATTTCTCTGAGAACTTTGCTCTGAAAAGATTGTAGTATTTGTCTATTGCTTGGTTTAGTACAACCCCAAAGTTGTATACCGTACGTCCATATTGGTTTTATCACTTGCTTATAGATAAGCAATTTATTGTAGATGCTGAGTTTGGAATATCTTCCAATAAGCCAATTCATTTCACGTAATTTATTTTCAAGTTGATCTCGTTTCTTTTTAACGTGAGTTTTCCATTTAAGCGTAGCGTCTAGTGTCATTCCTAGGTACTTTGCTTCATTAGCATATGGTATTTGCACCGAATTAATGTAGGTGAGCAGATTGGTAATTTTTTTGTAAGTAAAATTAACATGTGTTGATTATTTGGACTCATTAAGAACAATTCGCCATTTCTTAGTCCATACCGAAATTTTATCTAGAGCTCGTTGGAGCTTCTCGGTTGCAGATTCAACTGATTAGGATGTTGCAAGTATAGCCGTATCGTCTGCAAACGTACCTATTATGGTATCTTCTTCTTGAGGAATATCGCTAGTGTATAGTACGAATAGAATCGGACCGAGAACACTTCCCTGGGGAACATCAGCATTGATTTCCTTAAAATCCGAATATTCCCTCCCTTGCTTAACTCGAAATAGCCTACCTTCGAGGTACGACTCAAGAATGTAATATATTTGATCCGGAAAGACCTGTCTTAGTTTAAACTTAAGTCCATCGTGCCAGACCTTGACGAAGGCTTGAGAGACGTCTAGAAATGCGCTTGAACATACATTTTTTCTCTCTAGTGATTTCTCAATTTCATTAGTTATCCTGTACACCTGATCAATTGTTGAGTGGCTTTTTCGGAAACCAAATTGATGGTCAGGAATAAGCCGCTTTTCTTCGATAATAGGAAGCAGTCGCTTTAATAAGATTTTCTCAAATACCTTCGAGATCAGTGGCAAGAGGGAAATTGGTCTATAAGATTTCTTTTCGTTCGGAGACTTTCCCGGTTTTGGAACCAAGAAAACTTCTGCGACTTTCCATTGGCGTGGAACGTATGAAAGCCTTAATGCCGCATTCATAAGGTGCTGAAGTTTAATTGCTGCTTTTATGGGTAGCTCTTTAAGCACGCGAGCATTTATTAGGTCGTACCCAGGAGCTTTATTATTTTTAAGATTTTTAATAGCTTGATAAAGTTCTGATAACGTGATATTCCGAAAAAGAAAGTTTGCAGATGGCCATTGGATATCACCATGTTCATTTATCAACGCCTGACCGTCAAAAGGTTTAAAGGTTTCCTCTAGATGTTTAGCAAATAAATCGGCTTTTTCTCTATCGGACTTAGCCCATTCACCATTATTTTGTCTGATTGGTGCTGAATGTATTTGCGGCTTTTTAACATCTTTTATAGCTTTCCACAATGAATAATTCGTATTTTTATCTGCGGTCAGACCTTCAAGATAGGTAAAATTTTCCGATTTTTTGATTCGCGGATAGCATACTTGAGCTCATTCGAGAGGCGGTTTAAGATGGTTTTGTCCTGAGGTGCTCGTGATTGATGCCATCTTTTCTGAACAGTTCTTTTTTCGCGAAGCAGATCTTTTATTTCCGGTGAAATTGTATCTGCACTTCTAATTGGATCTCTAAAGTTGTATGGAGTGTTTTTCCATGCAGCGTCTTGTATGACTTTAATAAATATATCGACTTCATCTTCTAGCTCTAAAGGCGTTTTCAAAGATATATTAAGCGCAATATTGTTTTCGCAATGTTCTCTGAATTTATCCCAGTTAGTTTTGTTGTTACATACAAATGGAGCTCTTTTCTTTTTGACTAGCTTTCCACTTACTGTCAATATGACTGGTGAATGATCGGTGGAAAGGTCAAAGTTTTCCTCGATTTTTGTGTAAATTTTATCTAGTCCTTTTGCGATAAAGAAGTCTACAAGGTCTGGCATTTTCGCTCAGTTGGTCACTCAGTTGGTCAGTATGTTGGTTTACCTGTCGAGAAAAAATCAACACAAGATGCCATACAAGCTTTGAAAAGCTGCCTACCTTTAGTTGAGATGCACCTCGATCCCCAGAAAGTGTGTTTCGAATTGAAGTCGCCACCAATTATAAATTTCGGCCCTAGAACTTCAAATAGATCGACAAAGTCGTTTTTCACAATTTTACTTCTAGGAGGACAGTAGATTGACGCAACATTATACTCGTAGTATGAACTTCTAAATTTAACAGTTACTGAACTTATTTGCATTATATCGATCTCAATTATAGTTCTAATTGAATGTTCCATAGTATCCTTAATAAATAGAGAGGATCCGCCTCTTGCTCTGTCAGATGGATGAAATGCATGATAAGCACAGAATCCTTTAATTTTTACATCGCAGTCTTTTTTTAAATGCGTTTCGGTAATCAAGCATATGTCAATTTTTTCATTTTGTAGAAGTATTTCTAGTTCATCTATTTTTGATGATAATCCATTCGCATTCCATGTAAAAATTTTAAACAGCTCATCCATTTTCATAATTTATTCTGGGGCTTAGGCTCAAGCATGCTTAATTTTTCAAATATAAGTTTATTCGTCCTGCTTTGCTCTTCAAGTCTGGCAAGAATCAAAGAAAACACTTGGGAAACTGGGTCTGGTATATTTGTACTTTGTTCCTGGTTTTGTGACTCCACTTGGCATACGTTTTTGTATGACTTGGTTTGGGTTTTGCGTTTTGAGGTTTAGTTTCCTTGGGTTTCATTTTCCCTTTGATAGACTTACTAAACCCTGATACCACGTGGGCATACGTATTCGTAGTACTTGGTTTGGATTTTTCGTTTATATCTTTAGTTTCATTGGGTTTCGTGTTTTCGTTGATAGACTTACTAGCCCTTTTATCAATTAAATTAATTTGGCTTGTTTTAGGTTTATCTTTGTTTGATTTTTGTTTCGGCCGTACACTTTTCTTCAGTGTATCACGCCTTCTTTGAATTTCTTTAGCAACTTCGCATCCTCGATAGTTTGCAGGATGGTTTTCCTTGCAGTTGACACAAGTTGCTGGAGATTGCTTGTCAAGACGGCCCCTGAATGGAAAACCTTTAAATTTTCGATTTTTTCCTCTGCTTGCATGAGAAGACCTACCGTTGTACAAAATTACAAGTATCTAGATGTCGGGAAGTGCTCCATAATTTTGATGATCTGTCAGTCAGTCAGTCAGTTACGGTTTTTGTGAATTTTTAGGCCTTATATCTCAGGGACCGCTTATGCTGGAAAATTGAAATTTAGTGGGGCGCCTGTGCCTGACTAGCTTAGCAAATATTCGGAATTTTAAGTTTCTGACTTCATTGGTACTGAAGATAAGGAGGGGTCAAAAATCGCCTGAGTTTGTTCCTGTAAAAAGGGTGTAGTGCCAGAACTTGGCTGGGTACTACCGTGCCCTCTGATTCGGAGAAATGATTTGAATCTTCAAAATGAATAGTGATTGCATAATTTGAAGTTGCAAATGTCTCAATGGATAAAATATTTCAATTGCATTCTATGAATGATTTTTGAAGATTGCATTCCACGAAAGGTTGAATTCTTTTACACACTGCATAAGTGGGGAAATTGTCCTCCTTCTTGCACCATATTTTTCTTACAACATGTTCAAGAATCATTTCAAAAATCAATGGAAAAAAGCATGTTAAAAGAATTCAAAATTGAGACAGAAAGTGGTGAAATAGAAATGTAAAATAAATAAAGAAAATTATATTTCAACATTTCAAACCAAGACTTTGTCTAATTAACGGATCGCATACAGTCTAAATATAAATGCTTGAAGAAGCCATTTTGTTGAATGGCGACTTTCGGTGTGTGTGTGAAATAGGATTAGAACAGTTCAAAACTCTAATCGAACATAATATAAAACAAATTATTCCGAAAGTTTTTAAAAATAATTTTAAGAAGTTTTTGAAAATATTGAATTTCAAAGATATGAAATTTATAAAATCTTGATTTCTGTTTCCTTATTCGAACAACTAAAAAACAACAGTACTCCCTGCATATAAACTCCGGATCAAATTTTTTGCGACCCATTAATTTAACTTAAATCCGATTACTTTCAATTAAAATTTGTTGGTGCATATATATGTAACTTGGATTCACGAACGACATTACTTTGGTTTTGTACAACTTTGATTAAATTCTATTATGGCTTTTTAAGATTTTCTTTCATCGCCATAATCCTTTGGCAGAAATAAAACCTAATTCGTTTTGTTCTCTTATATACTCGTACCTGACAAGGGATTATTTTTTATAGCACAACCGTTCTATTATATTATCGGGAATTAAAAACAAAACTGTAAACAAACTCATAATAGCCTTCACAGTGTAGTCCCCTCGCCTAACAGCTAACACACAACATTATGACCTGCAGTGTATTATCTTCATTCAAAGCAGATTAAAACTGAACCGAAACACCACCGGCATACGCCAACCTTTATATTCTAATGGCATGACCACACCACACCGAAACCACACCACATCAGAAGCTACGAAGCGACCGACCCCACCAAACAAAGCCGGTGATAAAATAAATATTAAAAAAAAAAAATATTTAAATTCTACTAAAAGTTCGTCGTTGACTTCCAATTACCTCATCGCGCGGGTTGAGGCTTTATGAGGCTACACCAACATACCATGTCATCCGGCTCCCCATGGTTTTGGTGGAGCTCAAATGGAGATAAAAACTAAGGCAAACTTTATGTGGTGCGCTGCTCCCCCTATCCCTATCTGTCCTCGTTGCCGACGAACCCGCTGTCGTTAGTTCCCCACAGTCCACACAGTTGTGTCATATCGATTTATCTGGTTATTAGTAGCAGCATGGAATTCGCGGATAATGTTACTAAATGCCAGGAAAGGAAGTCGAATAGAAACAGAAAACTAAAAAAATAAAAATAAATTGAAGTAAACATCCTGTGTGAGGCTTTGTGTGAGATCTAGTGTAGGGCGTTTTTTTAGGCAAACTTGGGGCCATGTAATCAATTTCAGGGCCGTTCTGCCACAGCCAGGGACACAATTCAATGTAGACTCGCTAATGGAAGTCCCCCCTCCAATCGGGTTCAATCAGCAACCAAACCCCAATTACAGCATTCAGGATGCATTAAATCGCAATACATCGTTTGGCGCGCAGTTGTAGTCGCTGTCGCATGCGAGTTCCCCCTTTCTGGACATTGTCGCTCTCTCTTCGCGGTTGCCATTGCCATATCCGCCAGACCCACAGTGTGTAGGTACTTATAGTATGGTTTGTATGGCAAAGTTATGTCAAGCGGTGACTATACAAGGAATTTTGTAGCGCAGACTCCGCGAACAATTTACAATCTTGTCGCTTGAGTGGCTTCGTTGATGGAACTAGTTTTATGCGGCACAAAAGACTCCAAGCCGTGTAGATGCACACACTGCGCCCGGTTTTGCATGCACGCGAGTAACTACATAAGATATCAATCTATTCGCTGCAAATCTAAAACGAATCCAATCCTCTCGCACATGCATGGATTCAGTCGCGCACTTAATGCACGCATATCAGGTCTGCATATAGCGAAAAAAAAAATATATCGCAGCTTTTGCATGTAAATTGACACATTTTGCACTTAAGCGCTTGCTATTCTGTGTGCAGCTAAGCAACTAGTTTGGGTATCGGGAATGGATAAAATGAGCGTGTTCGTGAATTTTTAGCTCAGCAATTTGCATTTCAAAAGATGATCAGCTTTATGGGAAAGCTTGTCTGATCTTGGCTTGAAGTGTTTCGAGAATGTTGTGTTAATTGGATGGCTAAAGATGATCAACACCTGATTATCTCTGTCAATTGATTGGGCCTGGCTTTTGAAGGCTTCAATAATTACCAATCGAAATAAATTAATATAGATAGTTACTTACGTAGAGTAAAGTCGGGTAATATTGTCCACCAATCATATTTTTGTTAATAAAACACAAACGGTGTAAGTTTTTTTTTAAAGATATTTAAAAAAAAATACATCAGTTAATTCTGATTAAAAAAGTAGCAACAAAAGAATAAATTCACTAAATAAAAAAATAACAAAAAACAAAAAGTTAAGTAACTCTAAAACGTAACAAAAAAAAAGTGGAGGGTAATATGGACCACCTGGTTTTCAATCCTTTGACGGCTATTTATCCAGTTTGGACTCTGACATATGCCTTGCCAAGCAATGCACATATATCAAAATCATCAACAGTCGATCATTCATCCTCTTCCTCATCCAGACCCGAAACTTCTTATATTGAAATAGCGGGTAATGTGGACCACTAGTTCATATACTCCTTTTCTCCGGTGGTCCATATTACCCGCAACTTAATGTTTGAAAAAAAAAGCAATTTTACAACAAAATGAGACTCTTTACAATAGTTTTAAAAATAAAAACCTTAAAACAAATATTGACTTCTTATATTTAAAAAAGAAAAGGAGAACAAACTATATTTTTAACTATAGAAAAAAGGAGAAACACCCATGAAAAAAAAAATAATCAATGCCTTGGATTTTCTTTTAATCCGAACAACTTCGTAACGCGCTACTCCTGACTACTCAAACTATACTGAGTTAAGTTTAAGCAGGTCCCGCACAATAGCAAACAATCGTCTCCTCGATTGCATTTGTGTAAGGCGAGAAAAGCTGGTGGTCCATATTAGCCGACTGGTCCACATTACCCGACTTTACTCTACATACTATCAGGCGAATCTATAAACAAATCTTAAAGGTTACTTAACTTTAAAATACCTCTAAACAGCTCTTAAGTATGATATCGGTATCTATAATCAATTTTCACATTTAAGTAACGTTATACTTAAAGGCCTCTTAACTTAAACGCCATCAACCGCGTTTAAGGGTCACTTAGAGGCATTTTAAAATGTATTTTGACTTATCGATTGTCATCTTTGAAATTTTGAAGTTTCAAATTATGAGTTTGTAGGAATTGTTTGTTGAGATATTATATTAGAATTATAAAGTGCAACGATTTAAGAAACATAAAATTTTTATTGATTAAAGTATGTGTACGCGCAAAGAAATTTCGTCCACGCTTCCCGCTTAGCCTTTGAAGTGTTTGTATCGACACTTTCTTCCTCGTTGTTGGAAGAGAATCTGTGCATAAAATAATTCTGTTTGTAGTGTATTATTGCAAATTATAAATAAAAAAGTCCTTGTAAGAGGCATCCCAATTTTCAGATCTTTTTCTTTTATTTGTGGCGGCGGGTGTGGGGGTGTGTTCGATAGCCATTTTTTTCTTGATTTCACAAATAAAAAAATGTGTCTTCCAATTATTTACTGAATGAAGGTGTCACAAAACAGCTATGTTGTATAAAATGAAGCAGTATTTGTTTTTTTTCTGTACTAGATTTTCACATTCTTTTACGTTACGTGACACAACCATTGTTTAGTTAAGTATCTACCAATGAAAAATCGATTATAGATACGAATTGAAGTTATGTCATTTAAAGCCAAATTAAATATTTAAGTATGCTTAACTAAATAACCTCTAAGATGCAGTTTAAGAAAATCTTATAGATATGGCTGTATATGTTTAAAAATAGATCATAAATAAATAATAAAATAAAATAACCGATATTGGCCAACCGATGCTCTATTCCAGTACATTATTTAATTTGTGGTAGACTGAACTTGCATTAGCTTAGGTTTCTGGAACACCTTGTAATGAATACTGAAAGGCTTAGGACCAGTTCTTCACGTTATAAAAGTGGTGCAGTGCAGTGGTTGTCCTTCCACTTCACCTTAATTACACAGACAAAATACGCAAATCCAAATTTTAAACAAAATCAGAAAAAAATTACTTGTAAGAGTGAGAATCAAAAAGAACTAACATTTTCACTAACAAATTTTAGGATTTGTTTCTTTGTTTGCTGTGTAAGTCTTGACGTTCATCACGAGTTCTGTTACAACGTTCGTCTTCACTGACAACGCTTTTCCAGCTCACCAGAAACCCGATTTGCTTGGAACACAGTTTGCTATTAATTTTTTTTTTTTATAATCAACTCACGCTCAAGGGAATATGATTACCCTTTAAATGTTTTAACACAGCGCGGGCGTGAAGTTACGGAAGAGAGAGAAGGATAGGAAAGATGTGTGGCACGATGTTCAGAGACTGAAGGTGGTTGTCTCAGATTTTTTATCTCCAGGGATGGCGGCTGAACTAAAGCGGAAAATTGCCGGGTCTTATTTCTTTGTCCCTTATAATTCGCATTATTTTATTCGTTTTTCATCCTTGTTGGGCATACTAGTTTAACTCAATCACATGTTGTTAGTATTATGCCTAAACAACATGTAATGAGTAAACCAGCAACCCATTGATGGACGCTGGTACAAGGTGTTATGTCTCCTCTTTGATTTGACGCTTTGAGGGTGTCAAGGATTTCATGCGAGTGCAGCTGCCAAAGTTCTTAATTAGCCTGATGTTAACAAAGTCTTTTAAGAAATATCTTGAAAACGATAGTCATCAAGAAAACTGTTAGTACAGTTTAAATTTAATATTCATAACTTTAATATTGGTGTGCTCCAGTGCTCCGGTTTTTTTCCGAATCTCTTACTCATATTTATCAGTCGATTTTCGAACCCATTATATTGTTTTATTAACGATAGTTAACATCAGTTGTTCATATTCGTGCTTCGGATGTAGATAGATGATCTCGACAATATTGTTCAATGAAGAATCGAAAATTAAGTAGATTTTCATGCTTCAAAAACTCAAAGCTGTTTCCTGTCATTTTGTAATTGAAACAGAACAACTTTCAATCCACAGGATTTTTATCACTGACCACCTCGTGTGGGACGACCACATATTTGACTTCGCCAACAACACTGATACGTATATAAGATTTTTTCGACAATGCAAGAAAATTGTTAGCCCTTCTGATCTGGCTGTAATCTATTCTTACAAGGCTTATAGGGTGGTCCAACCATAATGCACGATACTAATTGTGAGTCGGGCCTTAACGTCAAGTTTTTTGGCTAACTTAATTTGACATTTCCTTGTTTCAGTGTTTGACAAATTCAACCATGGAGAGGAACAAAATTGCAGCGCGTTAAGAATGTTGAAGTTTTTTACGAAAATGGGCGTTCAAATCAAAATGCATTTCGTGCACTTCGTGAGTTTTTTGGTCAGCAGAATCGTCCAAATGTATCCACAATCGGTAGAATTGTGTGCAAATTTCAGGAAACCGGGTCTGTAGAAAATGTGAAAGCACCTGTGCAGACTCGCCCAATTCGTACTGCGGAAAACATTACTGTTGTTCGCGATAGCGTGGTATAGAAGAGCCGTCAACCTCGACTCGTCGTCGTGCCCAACAATTGAACATTTCGAGAGCATCACTGAGGCGAACTTTGAATAAAGATTTGAATTTACACGCTTGCAAGATTCAATTGACTCAAGAGCTGAAGCCTACTGACCAGGGTTCGGCCTTTACTTCGATCGAAGTAGATCTACTTCGATTTTGAGAAAAAAAAATAATCTACTTCTCTACTTCTCTTTTTTAGGATCTACTTCTGTTTGAAAAAATTCTGCAACACATTTAAAGACATCGATGGTCACTTTGTATTACATAATTCAAGGTGTATCTACTTTAAAACTAGTTGAGGCCTTTCCTTTTCACAAATGCTCTATCGAAATTTTAAATGATGAATGGAGGTCATTCCGCATTTACGATATTAGTGAAATAGAATAAAGTTATTTGCCCAAATTTTGGTATTCTATAATAGCTGTGTTTTATTTTCCCCCAGATCCGATCCGATCCGGATTGGATTTTGTTTTCAAAATAACATGTAAAACAACCAATACAAACAAAACTGGGCCTTGTGTTGTTTTTGTTATACATGTAATTTTGAATGAAGATCCAATCTGGATCAGATCTGGGGGAAAATAAAACACAGCTAAGGAATACAAAAAATATAATGAAAGAATTTGTTTTTAAAAATTTATCGGAGTACATTCTGAATTTAGCTGTTTTGCCTCACAGTAGCGCCGCAGCTGGAAGAAAACTTTAAGAAAGGAATTTAATAAAAAACAAGATTATCTATTTACAGATTACACTTACAAAACGTAAAGATATTTATGAGCCACCTTTTGAATTTATAAAATTCATACAAAAATACAATTTTGTTGATGGAAAATTTATTTTAAAATAGTTATATTTAGTTAGTTATTATAACAATTCTGAAGCCTGAATTTATTTATATGTATTATGTTTATATATTTTTTTTAAGAAGTCTTTATGCATACTGTTATATGTATATTTAATTTGTTTCTATTGAAGTCTGAAGTTTGAAATTTTGTTAAGAATTTTGTTTCAAAAAAATTATTTTTTTTTAATTTCTTAAAACTACTTCGAAAATTTTGGATCTACTTCAGTTTTTTTCCGTTTTTACTTCGAAAATTTAAAACCTAAGTCCGAACCCTGCTACTGACCATTTCAAGCGTCGTCAATACGCGCGCCGCGCCGAATGGTTGGTTGAACAGACAGAAGTGAATGGTGACTTTACAAAGAAAAACATCTTCGGCGACGAGGCACACTTTCACCTCAGTGGATTCGTTAACAAGCTGAATTGCCGCATTTGGGCAAAAGAGCATCCACGAGTGATTGTTGAAAAGCCGATGCATCCAAAGAGAGTGACAGTTTGGTGCGGTTTATGGGCTGGCGGCGTCATCGAGCCGTACTTCTTCGAAAATGAGGTCGGCCAAGCAGTTACGGTGAATAGTGTTCGCTATCGCAAAATGATAACGGACTTCTTCTGGCCAGAAATTGAGGATATGGACGTGAACGATATGTGCTTTCAACATAATGGTGCCACTTGCCACAAAGCCAACGAAACAATGGCTCTTTTGCGCAAGAAATTCAATGGCCGTGTTATCTCACGTGCGTCGCATCGGTCGTGGCGATGTTAATTGGCCGCCACGATCATGTGATTTGACATTGTTAGACTTTTTTCTTTTGGGATATTTAAAAGAAAAAGTATACGTCAATAAGCCAAGATCAATTCAAGAGCTAAATGATGAGATAATTTGGCACATTAACGACATTAAACCTCAATTACGTTTCAGAGACCATCGGATAGAGGTATGCCACCGAAGCCGTGGCGAGCATTCGGCCGTTATTTAGTTTCACACATAATTTTTTTTTCTATTTATTTATTTATTTATTTCATCTATCGAAACTTAATTCTCTTAGATTATGATACATTAAACAAATTAAACAATTTATTACAATTTGATTATTATACAATACATAGTGGAAATTAAATACAATGATAAAAAAAAAACAATATAAATTAAGTTATACAATTTAAAACACAAAATAAAATAAATATTTTTGTAACACATTCCTTAAAGCGTTTTTAAATCTGTCTCTACTGACATACAAGTCGACTACATCGCAGACCGAGTTAAAGCATTGTCATAGATCCTTCTATCATAATAAAAAATATTAAGATAGTTCTCTGAAAACTTTTTGTTTTATTTACAATTAATACCGTTTTCGTTGGACCACCTTTTATATTCGTTCAAAACTTGAGAACAAATATTCTCATATTCGGGCAGATTCTCCAATAACCAACTTGAGTCTCTTAGATGAAATTCCAATTAGAGACTTACGACTGTTAGGTATGATCATCAGTTAGGTATGATCATCAGTTTACAAAATAAATAAATCTCTTGGAAAATTAGAATAATATTATTTTCCGGCGGCTGAGAAAAGAATCAAGGATCTTCTGCATGACATTTCAACGCAATAACCATTATACCAAAGGGTAGTTCGTTAACACTTTAAGGGCTGTCAAAAGCACTTTTCTGCTACCCAAAACTGCAAGGCTTGTTATGCCATTTTTTGACTTTACTGTGGGCATATTCGAAAGGAGTTTCAGGCGGACTTTGGAACGATTTTTATCGACTTAATATTCTTTATAAGGTGAGATTTTCAAATTTATAAACAGAAATGAATGCAGCAGTGAAAACCAGTTGGTGTTAGACAGGCAAGAAATTTGACAGAATATAAGGTATTTTTCCTCAGATTTCAGTAAATAAGTACATTTTTGTAACGCAATATCTTGTGGAGAACTGGGGTTTAGAGTGACTCGAAATCTTTACCATTTCTATTAGTAGCATGCTAGTCAGCAGGAATGGAGTTAACATACAATTTGTATGCCAATTGTCTAAGATGACTGGCACTTTGTCATGACAAGTGGTTATCTTGGAGGATCTGTCATTTGCTCGCAAGCACCATTTTTGTTTTTAGATGTCAAAGGTCTCCGGCGGTAGTGGCAACGTGGAAGTCCAACGGACTAGCCTACTAACGTACTACTTTCTCAAATGTGTACTGCAAGCACTTATTTTTCACAGAAGAAGAGAAATACATGTTGCTGTTTTTCGTTTATAATAATTTGAAGGTTATGATGAAGCTTATTATGACTAAAATAAACATATTCGCATCATTTACCCTTTCTAGCGTTGACTTGTGCGAAAGTTTTTTAAAATAAGTAACCACTGATTTATACATTTTCGGTTGCATAGAGTGCACACTGAATGTCTATCAGTCAAATGTGGTGGGTAGTTCAGAGATAAGAGTACTTCCTTGGCTTTGAAAATGATGAATATCTCGCAGTTGCCCTGAAAATAATATTCAGATTCCTGGTTATGAAAAAGTTTCATGTTTGCCTCCCTTGGCTTTGAAGCGATTTCCTCAAAGCGTAAACGCTTTCATCTGTTATTAAAACATTTTGCCCTCTTCCAAGTCTGTTTCATTCGCGGAAGAGCTGTGAGTATCTGCTTTTGAAGCTTTAGCGATTTTAAAGCTAAAGCGATGAGTGGGTTGCACCAAAACTTTTCTTAAATATGCGAAGTGGAAACTAAGTGGAAATATGTATGTTCGATAGTAGAAGACCAGTCTCCAGGAGTAGCATAGCAAATGTTCAAATGAATTTATACAAACAAAGCTCAAAAATCGTTTTATTATTAAAGTAATCTTTTATATAAGAAATTTCTTTAAAATTTTTCAAGAACAAAATTTGGGATGCCAACTTTAAGTATTTAGTTGTATAAATTTTAGGAAATAATTTCAAAAAATAATCATACACACGTTTTAAAGTTTTTGTAACTAAAAAAATATTTTTTTCAAATATTCTTATATATAATATTATTTTAAACTTAAGGGGGCTCTTGCTTAAAAAAATTGGTTGAAATCGTTAGAAAGTCGAAATAAAATTTTTTCCTATATTTTTTTTGACCAAAATGTACTTAGTTCATTCCCAATTAATTTTTATCAAAATAGTTTGAGTCGTTTTCGAGATAAATAAGATTTTAAATTACGGATGCATGGAAGGTACCGTTAGTTTTGGAGATAAGAAAAATTAAATTTTCTCTCTAAGGAAGATCTTTAAGTACCGAGATTGAAGAAAATATACATACAGACATACTGAAACATATTTTCCGTGTACTAAATTTTTCTTAAAATTTTTATAAAAAAATTTGATATGCAAATTTTTAGTATTATTTAATGATATAGAAGATATTTTGAAAATCAAAAAACTATTTTTCGAAAAAATGTTTAGGTTATATTTTTTTCAAATGCAAGGGAGTACCTGCATAAAAATTTTGGTTTAAATCTTTAGAGCTGATGATGAGAAATTCGAAAATCAAAAAAACGGTTCTATGAAGGGAACCGTTAGCTAATTTTTTTCCAAAATATTATTTTTACTAAAATGAAGTCCAAGTCCATATTCGCACACCTAATTTTTTTTAATCAAAAATTTTACAGCCGTTTTCGAGATAAATATGTAAGATTATGCATTATGGGTCCATGGGGGTACCGTTAGTTTTGGAGTTAACAAAAAATTCCAATGTCCGCTCTAGGGAATCACCGAAGACCTTTAAGTACCAAGATTGAAGAAAATATCTCCAGTGGCTTAGGCTGTAGATCGTAGTAATATATCGCAAGTTAAAATCTTGGAATGAGATATAATTGAAATTTATTTATTTAAAAGACTCGAATATGCGCCAATATGTATGCAAAACAACATCAAAGAAATGTCAACCGCGTTGTCGCTGGGTGGTTCGCACTCAAACGTCCAATTTTCCATAACTCTGGCTAAATTTGTCCAATGACATTGATTATGTTGGCTTTCAGCTCAGTGTTGATAAGTCTTGTGACTCAGGAAAACCCAACAAAAAGAAGTCTAACGTTGTCAAATCGCTCGATCTCGGCGGCGAATATTAATATTGCTTATGCGTGAGATAACCATGTTCCAAAGTAGCTCATGCAAAATGTGCATTGTGGGAAGACTTGTGTGCCATGTACCATGGTCCTGTTGAAACCACATACTTTCTGTGTCTATATCGTTCAATTTGTTTTAAAAGAAATTAGTGATCCCAAGTCATTACGCAAAAGTCGCCAATTCGTTGTGGTCTGCGAAAGGCCGAGTTCGTGTGACTGCCTCGGCTTGGTTTCTATTCCACACTCTCAGTCTTAGGGACAGTGATGACAGCAGATCATAAGTTTCTGTGACGTATAGGTGTTGTCAGATTGTTCGCTAACTCAGTCAATTTATCCACTGTGCGAATAGTTCTTTCAAAAGAACGATTTCGGTGTAAAATGGGTGAAGTGTGCGAAAGTTGCTCAAACAGAAGACCAACTTTCATAAAACAATTTAATTACTGGCGCACGTGTTGAACGCTGTAACTCTACATGGTTGATTTGTCAAGACAGACTTAATAAATGACAGTCAATTCCTTGGATGTAACTTAAACAATATGGCCGCAACCATCTGTCAAAGTTTAAAAATTCTTATTGGAAATCTTTTACTTAGCGCTCTGGGAAATCTCGTCTTCGCTAAGCCTCCGCTGCATCTGCAATACATCGCACGTTTCACTTTTGTTTTAAGATATTGTATACTCCTTGACATTTTGCGGGTCCATTTCTCATTTCTTGCATATCTCCTCGTTCCATTTCGAAAGATCATAATGTTTTGATTTCGTAGAGTTCTAATTCCACAAAGAACAGTAATTCTGAACTCTGAAGCTAATTTATCATCAACTGTAACCCGTTTCCGTTCTGCCAGTATAACTAAATGATCAGCCTAGAAGTTTTATCTTCAGTCCAACTAGATAGAATTTCTGAAAAGTCTCCTGAAAATTGTGAAAACAATAGATGGCTAAGAAGAAAACCATTCGGATAAGATATTTCTATAATAAAAATTTAGTAAGCTTTCGATCTTATAATATTTGCCGTACCGTACCGACAAAATACTTCTCAAATCCGTTTCGGAATTAATTTTTTAATGTTTAATGAGGTTTTCTATGTAGTTGGTAAATATGTATGTCAAATCTTAGTTTTTCGGATTAGTCAAAAAATATAAATCCTGTGCAAGAAATTGTTATGACCAAAATTTTAGAGATTCATAATCTGTATTTTGATCAAGTTTTGTTTTTTTTTTCAAAAAATCAAATTTACTTTAAATTCAAGATGGCTACTTTTAACTTGTAAAAAAAGTTGAGTTCGGGCTTGTAAGCAATCCTGTAAATGTGTATAGGTTGCTAGAGATCTTGGCTGAGTTCCTTCTTTCAATTTGAACCTACGTTTCAACTTCAATTTGAATTTTAGTTTCAATTTCAGTTTCATCTATTAAAAGGTTTCGGAGATGTCATTGTTCAGAAAATCTACTACAAAAATAAAATTCGTAAGCAAACTAGATCCCCAATAATTAAAACTACCTGCCGAATATTGAGTCAACAACTTAACAACAAAGTTTTTTACTAACTTATTTATAGCCTCAATTCAACTTCAGGTCTGCGATGAAACCACTTATTCCAACAATGAATACGAGAAACTCAAGTTGGATCCACAAGATTCGTAATACTTATACAATGTATGCCATTTGTCAGAGGAAAACTCGTGAAGCCAAACAACAATTGCAAACTTTTCCCCACATAATAATGGCTTTCCCGTGTAAAGTATAGCTTGTGCTAACAAAGGGGAGAGTTTCTCTAATTAAATGCCTGAACATTTGTTACATTCGCCTTCAAAAGCCAATATAAACTACCCTCTCTGTAGCCGACTTGAAATTAATTACAAATAATTATATTGCTTAAGTGGCTTTCCCGCCAGGAAGTCGATATGTTCAATGAAATAGATTGACAGAAAATGTAAAGCCAGTTGCCGTTCCCCTTTGAAAATGTTTTTGCTTTTTTTTATTGCCATCAATCGTGACATGAAACTAAACGTCAGTGATGTTTCTGGTTACTCACAATGTCACTCCGACTCCGACTCATTCAAATCGATCGAGTACCCGGTTCCGTACACTCCCACAACAAAGACGCCACCGACTGCATCTCTTCTTCACATCTCTATTGTGTTGCAGTCTTCGGTTTGGGTGCCATTTGTGCATCACAAAGAACTGCGGAGAAAAATAGAAATGACAATAAAAATAAAAATAAAAAAAAAATGTTTGGAGAACTGAAGTTTCTAATTAAAATCCGATTGGGATACAAGGACTCGATTTGGGAGGGAAGTTCCACTTCTAGGTTGCCCATTAATTACTGCCATCTCCTGTGATTCTGAAGTCTGCTCTTCGAGAAGATTGCAGGAAGCCGCACGACGCAGAATCCAGAATTTGGAGAAACAACCAGCAGCAGCAGAAGTGGAAACAGACAACGACATTATTGTGTGCACACAGGGTGCGCTGCTGCGAGGGGTATTCATTCGCTGCCACTGCCAGCAGACGGTTTAGTTGACGTTCTTAAATTTTCGGATATTGTGGTGGGTGGGTTGGGTGCCCGTGTCTGGAGTGATACAGGCATAGAACTTGCAGCCAACTGGCAGCAAGTGGGTGCCCATTGTTGAAAAAGTTGGAACAAACAACGCGGCGCGACTGCGACATGACAAAACTTATTAAATACGTCGTCGACGCTCTTTTTGTCGTCGTAGTCGTAATTGTCGGTGGGGTGGAATATGAGGAATTGAATGGAGTAGATGCGGAACAAAAATTGACTGAACTTCTTTGGAGGTTATAAAGTGGAAGTGATGGGGTGTCACATTCACCGCGATCCCACATTGTATACCTTTGTTACGTATGCGAACATGAAAATCGTCTAGAAAGTTTGCTACAAAAGTCATGGGACGTTGGTTTTCGAAACAGAATCAATTTATTATGTTTTGAAATCTAAGAGAGACTTTGTGATCTGATTTCTAAAGGTCCAACGAACCACCAAGTTGATGAAATGAAACTTTCGCTTTTTGGAATTATTTTTGCGGTTACTTTCAACTTTTGAGATGTAAGCGGAGTTTGTGTTATGGCAGACTATTGGATTTTATTGGAGAGTTGGTTGTAGAGAGGTTTATTTCGTTTGTAAAATTTTTTATTCATTTTACATTCTATTTAATAATTTTTAAATCTTTAGAGAAAATTGAATAAAATCGATTTCTTAGTAGCTTACTATTGGTACTTTGTAAACATATTTTGAAGTAATGGACTTGTTGAAATAAAAATGAACTCGCAATTTTGATCAAAAGAAATTCTGTCCACCTGGATGTTGAATACTAAAGTCTAAATACTTCGAAAACTCAATGCTGTCTATTGTCGTTGAATGATGCTTGCATCGAAGAACCCGAAAAGGTCTCAGTACTCGGTATGTGTGACAACGATGATCTTCGTTAGAATCAAAACATTCTTAAGACCGCCAAAAATGCTGCTAAATGCTTAGGATTTCTAATTATATTGCTGTAAGAAATTTGTCACCCTCTCTGATCTGGCTGAGATTTATAAGGTGTTTATTCGTCCAAAACTCGACTATAGCTCACATCTTTGAGAAGGTGCAGTCCAAACTTCCCTTCATTTATTGAGTACAATCCAGAACACTCCGTTAAAACTGATAGGAAATAGAGCTATAATGGAATCATTCCCATCTCTTGAAAACCCTCGGAATGTTTCATGTATTTCCTTGTTTTATCGCTTCTTTCACATGCAATTCTCACTAAAAGTATCCAGTTGCATTCTTCCCCTCAATCATTTCACACATGATACCCGTTTCACTAAAGGAATGCACATCAGTTCACCCTCGAACCTAATTTGGGTCGTACTGTCAAATACTAAGATTCGTTTTTTTTAGTAGCACAATACGATTATGTAAGAATTTACCCGGCACGGTTTTCCCTTTGCCTTTTTAATTTACAAACATTCAAGACCAATTTTCATTTTTTTACTATATAAATACTTAAAACTCTACTTTTGATCCAACTTTTAAGTATAACTGCCTGGTAGGCAAGGTCTCTTCCTTCCTTCTTAATTTCTATGCTAAATATTGAAAACTATACCTAATTTTTCTCGAGAACGGTTTCTATGATTTTGATTAAAACTTGAGCTAGAATTAATACTCGTAGAACATAGCTTTGAGGAGAACAAAATCGCTATCCACAGGAATTCCTTTTTCTCATTTAAGGTTTCACCGGCTTAAAATGTAAAAAGACATCTTGAAAATTCGGTATTTCAAAAAGAAGGGGTTGGTGATTTTTTTGGAAATTCTTTTTAGTGCGTTGGACGTCATGCCGAAGGTCCCATATACCGAAAGTGAGATTTCGATCAAACTTTACATTACCATGATAAGGAAGACGGAAAATTTGGGTTTTGTAATTATGTCTGTCTGTCTGCCAGTCTGTTCAACTACAGCCTAAACGGCTCGACCGTTTTCTTCAAAATTTGTAGATATCATTTTTAAAATTTTCTCCCGATACTTTTTCGTAAGACTAAAAATAAAACTACCTGCCATAAATTTTTTTTTTCAAATTTCTTAAAAATATATTTTTTTTCAAAAATGGTTCCACAGGTTCAAAAAAAAAATTTTAATTTGACTTACCCCCAGTAGCCACTTTAACCTAACCTAACCTACCCCCAGTTTCACAGTGAGAGTTTAAACCCCACTTTTGCACAGTGCGGCGACTAGTGGAAAAAAATGAAAAAAAAAATGTGCCAAAAATGTGTAGCAAGTATGCGAAATTCAAGGTAATAAGTCTAAATGAATGAATCGACAGTTTATTTATGATAAAGTTCAATTTTCTGTTGTCAGAGATCGTCAGAAGATCAGCAAAATAACAAATAATGATTTGTAGGATTTGTAGTTACCGATTGAAAGAGCGTTTACTGAAGAAAAGAAAAGAACATACGATATTTTTTTCGCTATGCTCACAATCAGGAGAGAAAATATAGTTATTCTAACTGCATATTTTTTTTTTTACATGTAAATTTAAATTGTTTTTTGAGAGTCTAAATCAAAGCTTCTTTGTTCGTGTTAAGTACTAACTTTGATAAGTCATATATTTTGTGTGGTGTCATATGGGAAAAAAGTGTTTTTATTTAAAGAAAGAAAACAATCATATCTTTTAAAAAAAGTAAGTTTTTCTTGCAACAACTTGCACTTTTTCTTGCAACAAGTGTTTGTTTACGAGCATTTTTTACAGAATGTGTTCAAACAGAGAGCTTTTTGATGTTTGGTTTTCCAACTCAACAGCCCCAGTACCTGGTGTTTTGCAGTTTATGGATATAAAATTAAATATGCAATCAAATTTAGAGCCTGAAGATTAGAAAATCTTAGCAAGACACACATCAACAACTTGCTCAGAAATAAATAAACGTTATCACTTCCATCGCTTATACACTCGAAGACTCGTATAGTGATCTTTTTACGTAATTTTTTATTTTTCGGTTTTTCTTTTTGTTATTATTTTTTTTGAATAATTATTTTTGTCAACAATGAAAGCATCCATTATATTTTGCAAGATCTTTTATGCGATATATTCTGTGGTCGTTGTGCTTTGAAAAAATGTATACTTTCCTACTAACCTTTAACATATTACAACTTCTGTATATCATATAATCATCATTTTTTAAATGTTTGGCTTCTAACTAATCATTTTACAATTGTGGGCGTGGCAGTGGGTGGATTTTTGTTCAAATAAATTTTTCTTATGAAACACAATAATTTTGTACATTTTTTCAATATCATACGAAAAATTAAAAAAAAATCAATTTTATAGGAAAAGTAGGCGTGTAAGTGGGCGAACTTTGCGCTTTTTTAACTCATAATTTCTTCACTGAGCAGAATATTAATAATTTAAATCACTATCGTACTAGAAAATTTCGTGTAAGTAATTTACTATCAAAAATGGGTGTGGTAGGGGGCGTGAAAATTCCTCAAATTGAGTAAAATCCCCTTTTTATTACATTTAGCAACCAATTTTCGATCACAGTTATCTTACTTTTGAAAAATAGATTTTTTTCCACTACCTGCATACAATCGACGCACTGTGTTTTGGTTTAAACTTCAGTTCAACAACAAATTTGGTTTCACAGTTTCGTTTAATCCTTGAACAGAGTTCATTCTGTAGTTTAAGTTAAACGATACTATTCTGCCGTTTAAACCTCAGATCAACAATCTCTTCGAACATTTGAAAATAAAATTTATTTTTATATTTTAATTTGTTTTCCTGTCACAGGTCACAACTAAAACAAAGCAAACTTTCGTTGATTGTTTTTACTTTGATTCAGATAGAAAGAGAAAACAATTTACTTAAACTACGTTCATTCAACTGAAGTTCAGATTAGACTGTGAAACCGGACGAGTTGAACTTCAAATTTAAACTCCAGTTCAGGTTCAGCAGAACTTGAGTTTAGACTCTCACTGTGAAACTGGGGGTTAGTAAAAGAAATGTAGTGGTTAAAAAAAAAATTCCGAAATATTGTCGTTAATTGTACCTCCCATGCACGATTTTTTTTAAATTTGATAACAACATTTTTTTTAATACTATCTTCAAGAAGTGGGCACAAAGTTTTTATTTTATATAAAAATAACGGTATTCACCAAACAAATATAAAAAAATGTTTTCGAAAATCGTATTTTTCTTGAAAAAATACCTAGAATTTTGATAAATTCTTACAATTTATAATTCAATAAAACAATTTTGAATTTAAAACATTTTTTATTAAGATTAAGAATATTTATTTTTAAGTTTGTTTTATATACAATTTGTCTTTAAAGTAGCTTATTTCTAGACTAAATCATGTTGGCTCAACAATAGAGGCAACACGTTCTTCTAATGGCTTTTTATAAACAATATCGTATAAATGTTTACTTAATCTTATACCTCGTTTTTAAAATTAAGAGTATAATAATTTTCAATGCATGAGTTTTTAACCCCTGTAATGCTGAACGTTGTTCTTTTCATAGAACGGTGCGCCATTGTTATGGATGATATCTTCAAATTAATCATCAGAAATGCCTCGGGAGTAAGAATACCTGTTACTAGGAACTGGGCTCTAGTTGTGACTTGGGGAGTTGTTGTACTTCTGTGTTGGGATGATCTTCCAGGTTCCTGATAATTTTTCTGGAGAGCTGCATGCGAAAGCTGGTTCAGTGATTTTAATATTGCTTTCTCGTACAACTTATTAGTTGGTATAATATTTCTTCGTCGGTGTAGTCTAGTGCAAAGACGAAGCATTTTTCTTTCAAAACGATTCATCTTCTGCATTGCTGTAGTTCATATAGTAAACCAGATGGGAAAGGCATAGGTTAGAAGAAGATGTAGACAATCAGTTTTCTTACTTAGTCCATTTCACTTCCTGAGTAGCGAATGAAGAAAGTAATTGAAAAAAGTTGGTTCTCTTCATTATCAAGACTGCATTATTCTTGAAGCTTGACTGACTTGACTGCTGCTTCAGTGTTGTCTGGAAGCACCAAGGCGTATTGCAAACCTTCTGACAGTCACTGAAACAAATGAGTTCGTTCCTTTCACTTCTAATCTTCAATCCCCATTAGAGATTGTATTCCTATTGATTTTTAATGCTCTCCTGAACTATCCTTTCAGAAAATTCTTGAGAAAAAGTGGTGGCGTATGTGATGGATTCATCTGCACAAATCTTCGTCTTAGTTCCTGATATATGTATTTGCTGGTTCGCTGCCATTATAAATGTTGAAAAGCAGCAGTCAAAGTTGTTTACTCCTGAGTCATTTCAGCGTTGGTTCTCTTGGTTGATGATTCGTGTTTGGCTACGTGTACCAAAATAAATCTATGGGTTAGGAAGTTTTTGATAATTCTTACCAAGTAATTTAGAAAGTCCAAGTGTTCAAAGTTTGAATAGTAGCCTTTCAATCAAATTACTGTCGAAAGCTTATTTGATGTACATCAAGCATGATATATTCATAATAAACGCGTAACGTCAATTTGAAGTCGAAACAGTGGATGTTTAGCAGAGAGTTTATTCCGAAAGCCGTACTAAAACTCCGGTATGACATCTTTGTAGTTGAAGGATTAAAGAAACTCAGTATTGACGCCTCCAGAATCATGATTATACAGCAGAGCAGCGCAGTGGATCAATATTCTCTTAATCTGCACCGTTTGTCTTTTTCGGGCGGAAACAACTTTTGCCGTTTTCCAGGCGTTTTCAGACAATTGTTGAAGATTATTGGTCAGCAGGAGAACAGCAAGATTTAGTAACTTTCTAAGTAATTTTTCATAGCTTTCGGTGATGGTAATTTCAGTCCCTTCTTTAAGAAGAAGTATCGGCTCCGATGTGTTCAGGATGTTGACGGTTGCTTCTATCTCCTCAAAGCGAGTTTCTACCTCTTCGATGAAGTCAGGAAGGTGAACGGGTGATCTTTGAAGATAATCTGAAAGTGATTTGCGATCGCTTCAGCTTTTTCAGCAGAAGTTGTTGAAACTTCTTGTCATTGAAGGATGCTTTCTGGTATTCAATTCGCTCTTCCATTTAATACGTGCGTAAGGGCTAGATTTGATATCTTCGAACCTCTTTCTTAAATTCTTTTCCTGATAATGTTTAACTGCCTGGTTGGATATTATTGTGTTAGTGCAATGAAGTTCCGACTGGACTCACTAGTATTCGTCACTTGGCCTATTGAAGGTCCCACTGATACATGTTTTGATCAAATTAACTTCTTTATGATAGTAGTACCCAGAGGAAGTGACAAGTCTTTCAAAAAAATCCCTTCTTAAGGAAAATGCAACTTATCTTAGCCGTTCGGACTCGGGAGAAAATGCACAGAGAAATAGTTGAGATCTGTAAGTCCTTTAGCCCTGGGTCTCTACGAGCTGTTGCACCAACAATGTTTTTCCTCACAATATTTTTTTAAGGCTTATACATAATCTTCTATCGTTCCTGATCAACATGATTGCTCATGGGGTTAGCAGAGTTTTGTGTAGACTTATTCAAAATTAAGAAGATTTTTTTTTGACTTTATAATCGTAACAAGTTTATTTACAAAAAAATAAATTAAAGCTCATCGTATAACATTTGTTATTTGCCTCAAATCATATTTGCTTTAAAGATCACATTCCCACGATTTTGTTGGATATCATTAAAACGGTTTTATAGTATATTATGGAGGTCCCGAAGGCAACCATTTGGGACCATTTCTTTTTTCTTAATTATAAATGATCTTGCGTCGGTTTTAAAGTACTCAAATTTTTACGATGATAATGTAAAAATATTTAAATACATTCCTAATAATCTTGCCCGAGAAAAGCTTCAAATTGACTTGAATATATTTTAAAATTGATATTCACGTAAATCTGCTAAATTTAAAAGCGCTTGGATTGGTGTTTGGATTATCCAAACACTCTAATTCAGCCAACATTTTAATTTGAGTTGCAATAATGCCAACTATACATATATAAGGTTAGATACAAAGGGAATGATGGTTCAACATTTAAACCTACTACAAAATAAGAACTGAAAAGATTCCTTAAAGGTTTTTCAAATTTTCTCTCAGACACATTAAATCTACCTTTCTTTAAAGTGTGCTCAAACTTATTAATCTACTAATCTAATTCTCACTAAAGCCGCACAGCACGAATGTGGAATGCTTTACTTAACTCTTTTTTTTCAGTTCTCAGAACTTCATTTTATATATATTCCTTGTGCACAGTGTGTTTTGTAAAGAGTTGTCAAAAGCCTTCTATTGCACGCACATTATGCAACACACAAATATGGACACATAGAACCTTTTGTCTCCCGTTAAATTTTATTTTATAACACGACAATTTGAGAGTTCTGCCTGAACCGACTAAAGTATTTAAAATTGATTATACCTACTTCTTTCCACATTTCCAACATTGAATTCACAGCGGTTTGACTTTTTGTAAAGTGTATCTCCAAACACATCAACTTCAATTCGTATAAAATCGTCGAGCGATGATCAATTCCATCTAACCATAAGCTTTGCCTAATAATGTTATTGTTATGTCATGGAACTCTCGAAGCAATTTGTCACCAACCACAAGACCTGTGTAACATAAACAAACACTGTCATCATTCAAATGTATACCGAAGACATTTACAAACCACAGAATGCAGTAAAATTACACTCAGTCCCAATCTATGACAACAACATCGATTCGCAGTCCCAAATATAATTTTCTATGCTAATCTGCGAAGCACGTAAAGTTCAGAAACATCCAGCCAACCACACCCTGCCATCGGATGGAATTCGACTAATGTGGTGCAATATTGTGTTCCTTTGGAAGTGCGCACTTTATTGCTTTGATTTCCTCCATTTCTGTTTTCGATAAAAGAAGCAATTCGTATCCCGAGTTGAGGAATTAAATTTACAAATCCTTCTTCGACTTGGACGAAGAACACCAAGATGACTCCTTCACCTCTCACGCGTTTCATCAGTTTTCAATCAACAGCATCGTCGGTATCGTCATCAACGTTGCCATCATCCTCATCATCATTATTCTACCCTTTCATCACCATCATTTTGTATCAACTTCATCAGAAGAACATCAGTGGTCGTCGTCATCGTCATCGTTATTCGTTGTTTGGCCCCGAAACTCATTCCTTAAGCTTTAGCTTCAGATCCGGCCACGGATCGGAAGAGCGACAGCCACTGCTGAACATGAAGTCAGATTTTTATTAGGATGCCAATGCCAATGCCGAAGCCCAAGCCGATGGATGCTGTGCTCATGGAGACGCTCTGGTGCTCTGCTGTTGCGGTCCACCTCATTCTCTGTTCCAAGCGACCATACTCTTTTCGTGTCCTTTCCATCAGTATGACAGAGATGGATGCCATTGGTGGATAATGCGATTCCCATGACAGCTCTAAACAACAATCATCCGTGTGACCCCGCTCTCTTTCGTTGAAAAACAACAAGAACGACAACTACAACAAAATGGGAATGAAGCCGAAGCGAACGGCAAAGATGATGACGACCGACGACGACGGACGGACGACCATCAGGATCAGAACTAGGATGGTGAAAAAGTGCTACTGCTTCTCTGCCAGATTTATGGATGTGTGCATATCTGAGTGAAGTACTCTTGTCCCCTTTATCAGTTTTTCATTGCGGATGCCAACAAATTTCAGATACCCTACATCAGAGGCGCCAAGGTGAATTTCTTAAATAGAAAGGTTTTCAACACCGGAATAGTAATGGTATGATAGAAATGACGAAAATATGAAAAAAGTTTTAGTTTAGAATTCATTATTTTTGGAAGAAATGGTTCTAACCAAAATGTATGTTCTTCCGAGCAATAAACCCAATACGAATTTAGGCAAAATCGACTGAGTCGTTACGAACACTAATATGGGATATCAACTCAAGAGAGTTAACAGCAGACGAAATTTCTTTTTCTTCTTTTACTTTTTGTGGAAAGAGACAGTTCTTAATACTTCGAGAAGTTTTCAGCGATATCAATTGCAAGTTCTTAGCTAGGTTTATAAAATTGCCAATTCATTGAGAGTAAAGTGACAAAAGTTGCATCATTTCTATTGGTCGTAGAGAAAAATGTATCAGAGAAAGTATTGTTTAATATTCATGTTTGTTTCGATGTTTATACTTCAATAACTCTGAAACAACTGAACGAATTCTTATGAAATTTGTCACAGAAGTCAGTTATATTGTAGAATAGCCTATAGAATACTTTGTACAATGCAACGGTTTTTCTGCAGGCTTAGAGAAGTGGGTGGGTAACAGCTTGTTTCACATATAACACAAAATATCGTAACGCTATAAATAATGCTTAGTGTTAGCATTTGGAACATTTTGTCTTTTTCTTTTTCTTTGCACCTTCAGATACTGGAAAATACCAAATTGTCTCAGTAATCATTTAGTGTGGTGTAGACAAGTAAGAAAGAAGCACTTATTAATAGCTATTTATTAAAAATAAAATCAAAAGAGCTTTAATGAAAAAATTAAGAAAACATACATTTGGTTAGTTACATAAGAAAAAATAAAAAATATTAAGAACGCTCATACAACTTGTGGCAGCTTTGAATAACTAGTGTAAAAATATCATGGTTACTATTCGATTCATGTTTCATACGAGTCAATGGCTTATTGAGACTATATTTACTCAAAGTATGATGGTAGTTCAGCTGGAACATACCAGAATTTTAAGAACTGCGGCTTCCTACAAATATATTAATTTCCCCTTTATGAACAGAAGAATCAATGGAATCAGCCAGAAGCTTCTGTTAAAACGTAGATTAATTTTCCGACATTTTTCCAGGGAATTCATTTCCAAGAGAAGAAAAAGACTCAAGTTTAAATGACTTTATGCGAAACAGAAATATTCACGCTGAACAGATTTGATGCGATCAATATTATAGAGTAATTTGGCGACCATAAATTGCTCTCATATTCTAAAAGGAAACAAAGAAAAGAGTTTTGCAATGGCGGTCAGCCATCAGACGAATAGGGGGAATAACATGTAGCATACGAAAACATGCACGTGCCGTAACTATTCGGGACTGATGGAAGTCTGATCATAGCCTCTTCGTGGCGGCCGCTAAAAACAAGACTTTAAAAAGGTTTGGCTAATATGATCAGGCTGGTTCCTCAGGTTGGCGACAGGTTAATTCCCTGTCCCGTAAAACTTTTGAATTACGAGACCGACAACAAGCCTCGGAAACGGACTGATCACACGACGACAACCAACGCAACGAAAACTGAAAAATGATTTACGAATTTTCTTATGGAACGTACGATCGCTCTATAGAGCTCGAGCTGCTCAGCAGCTAGCCGATGCCCTGTCAAAATATAAAGCTGACATAACAGCTCTTCAAGAAATCAGATGGACAGGGAATGGTGTTCTACAGAAGAAAGAATATGACATATACTATAGCTGTCATACAAAACACCATGTGCTCGGGGTAGGCTTCCTAGTCAGCGAAAAAATGAAGTCTACCATCATCGGCTTTAACGCTATAAGCGAAAGTCTATGCACCCTTCGCGTGCGAGGCAAATTTACGAACATCAGCCTCATTAACGTTCACGGACCTACGGAGGAGTCCTCAGACGAAGAAAAAGAGACTTACTACGAACAAGTCGAGAGGGCCCTCAATGTCTGTCCAAGGTATGATGTTAAAATCATCCTTGGGGATTTGAACGCAAAAATAGGTCGGGAGCCGGTATTCAGGCATTACGCAGGCACCCATAGTTTGCATGAGAACACTAATGACAATGGACTTCGAGTCTTAGAATTGGCAGCATCGAAAAACATGGTCGTTGCGAGTACCAGGTTCCCGCGTAAAGATATCTACAAAGCCACCTGGGTATCACCTGATGGAGTCACTCGTAACCAAATAGACCACGTGTTGATAGACCGTCGCCACTACTCGAACTTGATGACGGTACGAACGTACCGAGGTGCCAATATCGACTCGGATCACTATCTTGTTGGTATGGTTTTCCGAGGGCGGATTGCCTTGCGAAGACGCATTGCATCCGCCGATCAGGTTCGAATCAACACGGCTGCCCTGCGCAATGAAAACACCAGTAACACCTTTGGTAATGCGTTAGGACTCGCCCTAGAATCACTTGATTTAGGGAGAGTAAGTCCTGGAGCCAGTATGCTGGGCGTAAATGAGAAGTGGACACGCCTTAAGAATATTGTCATTAGTACTGCCAACTCCATCTTAGGCAGCAGTCGTAAAAATCGGAACGACTGGTTTGATGATGAATGCAAGCTAGCGACTGAACGTAAGAATGTTGCGTACCGAGCAATGCAACAATCTCATAGAACGCGGGCACGCGAAGAGGAATATAAAGAGCTCAGAAGTATAGAAAAACGGCTACACAGACAAAAAAAATCAGCCTGGGAGAAGAACCTAATCTGTGAAATTGAAAATAGCCGAGAGCGAGGTCCGCACCAGGCGCGGAAGTTCTACCAATCCGTCCGAAACATGACGCAGTACACACCACGCTGCACATACTGCAAGGACGGAGAGGGAAATCTGATCACCGATCCTGAAAGCATACTGGAGCGATGGGAAGTGTACTTCAATGAATTGCTAAATGGTCAGCTCACTGCAGAAGTGGATGCTCCACTACTTCAAGAAGAATACCCTATGTTGCCGCCACCAAGCATAGAAGAGGTTGAGAAGGCTATAGGCCGGCTTAAACAGAACAAATCCCCGGGAGCCGATGGCATACCAGCCGAATTATTTCATCACGGCGGGCCAGCCTTACGTCAAGCAATTCATGATATTATATTACACGTATGGGAGCAGGAAGAAATGCCAGAAGACTGGCGAAAAGGCATAATATGCCCCATACATAAGAAGGGAGATGTCACAACGTGCAGCAATTATAGAGGTATCACGTTGTTGGGTACCGCCTATAAGATACTCTCCTCTATCCTACAAGACCGGATAACCCCATACGCTAAAACCGTTATCAGACAATATCAGTGTGGTTTCATTCCAGGCAAATCAACAACTGATCAGATATTTACCCTTAGGCAGGCGATGGAAAAATGTCTAGAAACTAACATCCCAACATACCATCTGTTTATAGACTTTAAGGCCGCCTATGATAGCATAGCCAGGGTAGAACTTAACAAAGCCATGAGAGAATTCGGCATCCCAAATAAATTGACACGACTATGTAGGTTGACCATGACCAACGTAACAAGCCAAGTAAAAATAGCCGGATTGCTATCCAGACCAATCAACATCTTTAATGGACTCCGACAAGGGGACGGTTTGGCCTGCCTCCTCTTCAACCTGGCGTTGGAGAAAGCAATCCGTGACTCTGGCACGGCAACAAGAGGGACCATCGTCAACAGGTCCAGCCAGTTACTGGCTTACGCAGACGACATCGACATCATCGGAAGAACCGAACAAGCTGTACACGATTCCTTCATCCAGATCGAGCAGGCGGCACAAAATCTGGGGCTGCACATTAGTGAAGGTAAAACAAAGTACATGGTGGCGTCGAATGCGAGAGGAACAGTTGGTCAAACAATCAAGGTTGCGGAGCACGAATTTGAAGTGGTGCAATCCTTTAAATACCTTGGGTCAATAGTAGCAGCCGATAACAATATAGAAGAAGAAATACGCGGGCGGCTTCTCAAATCCAACAGAGCCTACTATAGTCTGTCAAAGCTCTTCAAATCCAGAAATCTCACCATAACTTCAAAACTACTGCTGTACAGGACCATGGTCCTGCCAGTACTCACATATGGATCCGAGACTTGGGTGCTTAGCAAAAGGCACTTTGACCTCTTAGCTGCGTTCGAGAGAAAAGTCTTAAGGAGAATTGTTGGCCCCGTATGTGAGGAAGGACGATTCCGGAGACGGTACAATCATGAACTGTACGCAATCTACCTTGAAGCAGATATCGTGACAAAAATTAAGCTCGGTAGACTCCGGTGGGCAGGGCATCTAGCTCGCATGAGCGAAGAGGAACCTGCTCGGAAAGTTCTTTGTGGTACATTCTATGGTAGACGACAGCGTGGTAGACCATGCTTGCGCTGGAGAGATGGCGTAGACCAGGACGCCCGAAGCCTTGGGGTGCGCAACTGGATGGCGTCGGCTAGAGACCGGGATAGGTGGAGAGACTTGTTGAAAGAGGCCAGGACCGGAACCCGGTTGTCGAGCCGATGATGATGATGATGAATGGAGATGTTACCAGACTACACGAAAATTCCTTACTTCAACGTTTAATAAAACCAAACATTGAGTTGGCCTTATTAACCATTTTTTTTTAAATGTAGAACTGAAATAGGTTTATAGTGAGCACCTGTATTTACGACCTAATCTCACTACTTGGCCTACCAAGCACTGCGGTCTCAGGACATAGTCCCAGTTGTATTTTTATCTTTGGAAGAAAGGCTACCACCCCTTTCCAGCAGGGGCAAGATCTTCATTCCTTGACAAACCAACTCCACATCGCCACTAAATGCTTCATACGGTCTCATCTCGGAGTACAAGCCAGCTTCTATACTGTTCCAAATTTGCACTGTGTAGGCAGTACCACCTTTGGTTCGGATCTAATTATCTATCTATGGTGTGGTTACAATAGCCAACTGCGTGTCTTAGTTGGTGTAACCACAGCCACCTCGTGCTCTCTTTATTTCACTATTGAGTTTTCTTAGTTGTCTAAATATCCAGCTGGGTTATCCGGTGAAAGAGACGTAAGCCTCCCGACCACGACAAGGTAAAACCCATCGGGGAGGTTTTTAAATGTAGAGTGATAAGTTACAAAATTCTCAGATTTTTTCGCCCAGACCATAACATAAGTGTTGATTTTACTCTTGTTAGAAGATACAGATTGGTTTGTGCTGGATTTGGATTCTTCTTCTTAAAAAGGTCATTTTTTGGGATTTCGACACATTCAAAAAGATATTATTACGAGTATGATTATAGATATCAATCGGAAAAAATGTTTAGGTCATGTTGAAGGGATACAGATAAATAATTTAATATCATCAACAAAGATAAGTAACTATAAAGAGTGGACCAAACTAACTACCTTGAGGTACACATAGACTCCACGTTTATCGAATCAGAATTGATTCCTCTAAGAGGCATTTAGTAAATCCATTCCTTCAAATGCGATCTGATCCATGAGTTCGCAGATGATCTAGTATTTTTGCATTTCAATGCTTTGCATTTCCTTATATTCTTATATTCGCAAGGACCGGCTCATGAACTACATTTCATTAGCTTACCGAAAAAGTTTTTTTTTTCAAGGTACATTCTCAACAGTTGTGTTCTCTCTGGAATTGGTCTTACTTATAAGAAATTGTGTTGCGATTTAAATTTTTCGATGGGAATATAGCTTTGAAGATGAAGTTAGGTCTAATGAATAGTACGGCTTTACTCCCTACTTCAAATTCATGCTTCATTAGATCCTCATTTTTTAGACATCTTATATTCTTGTAGATGTAGAAGAATACTTTATATCTATTCTCGTCATCAATATATAGCTATTTCAGTGATTGATGTTGATGATGTCTATTCTATTTGCTTCTTTTGAATTCTCTCACGGCTGTATATAATTATATTCTGGTTATCCGACTTAAAAGTCTATATTGGGATGGGATTGTAAATTCCAGATATTTTTCATCGCCTATCTGAGGGCATATTTGATTTATAATCTTTCTCATTTCATTTTAAGAAACCTTTGCTAGAAATTATTTTAACATGATTTTGTTTTAAAAAAGAACTCATTTGGTGTTATTTGAAGTATAAATTTGGTGCCACAAGAACTCGTAGAATACCAGGCCCTGGTGACAACTTCTAAAGTATTCTTAAGTTCGTGATGTTACTGGCAACGAATGCAGGAGATCTACAACTTTCTGTCAAATCCGAAAATAAAAGATGATATGCCATTTCTGATAACAAGATATACTTTTGGAGCATTTTTTTAAAGTGGTTTAGGTTGGGAAACGGTCGCAAGACCATCAGGGAGACATTTTAACTCAATAACCATTCAGCCAAGGTGTATTGCTTACGAAACAATTTGACAAATCGGACCGATTACAATAACTCCCTATGGGAAGTTAATAATAAATCGAGAATTATAAAAAAATCACACTCTTTAAATATTTTCAATATGAATAAACTATTACTCAAAAGAGTGAGAATCAACAAGAACGAACATAATGCAGACTTTTCTTTTGTTTCATAATTGATTATAGTTATATGACAGTTTTGTTTTTAAATTATATTTTAAGAGTAAACAGTTAATATTGAACATTTTGGAAATTAATTGATTTGGCATTCTTAAATTATTTTTCCAGATTTTATAATAAAGGAAGGCTTCAAATCTTCGTCATAAGAGATTTCTTTTCTTTAACGACTTGAAAATAATTTTATTAAAAAAAAATACATTTACATCTTATTTTGTAAAATTCCCCCATTTAGAAATCGCCAGGAGAAAGCCAAAAACGGAGTGGCAGCATAAAGGTACAGCGCGCAATACAACTCGACCAACCGACCGACCGACTGACAACGACGAGAAGGCACAGTGTATAGAGAAACCAACAGCAGCAGCAGCAGCATAATCATCCGTCTATCTGTTGGATACATCTTAGTGCAGCAACAGCGGCGCGGCGGACTGAGACGGGGAGCTGGGTGGCAAAGCGAAATCGTGCATTAAATTTGCACAACGCAAATTCACTCCACTCTCTGTACAAAGAAAGAGATAGACAAATAATGAGACAGAGAAAGAACATTCGAATTACATCGTGATGTCGGGATGCATGAGTAGAAGTCGGTAGATGTATACAGGAGATAGTGCCACAGCGAAGAGCGGGATAAGAGGCATATAGAGCGCAGTACAGTGCAGTGCAGTGTACCTCATAGTTAGCAACTGCAATTGTGCAATTGTTGTGTTGCATGCAGTCTGAGTTTATATGGATGAGATTACGATGCGCATAGATTTTTATGACCACAAGTAGGTACGTAGTATAGTGTTGTTGTACTTTATGGGTCCTTCTAGGCAAAGAGGGAACTCAACTAAAAAGAAAAAACCATGCACTGACAACAAACAGCAACGGATTCGGATTCGAAATCAGAGATCTTTACCCCAAGATGCATGGAACAAAGCAAAAAGCTAATGAGGATGATGACGATGCATTAGGTAGAAATGGCACGTCGTGCACTTATTTTGCGCGAAGTCATCTGGGAATGCTTGGCAAATGGAAATCACTTGTTTTTCCTTACTCAGCTGCTCATTCGACTCGAGGGATCATTTGGGGAAGTTCTTTAGACAGAAAGCACTTTGAGACAATTGCCATCGAGTGTTGGAACTTCAATTGATGGTGATTTAATTTGATTTTGATTATGGGAATTGGAAATGTCTTAGATGTGTATTACTTTATAAAAATCTCAGGATAGTTTTTTGATAGAAATCTTCCAAATATGGACATCTTGGAAATTGCTTGGTCTTAAAAGGAGTACCATATAATATCTATTATTTCTACCAACAAGCGATTGATTATTGCCTAAGTCATTTTAGATTCCTTATTTGTTATTGCATTGGATTTTTGGGGGGGTTATATAAAAAAAATATTGTTGCATTGGGTCAAAACAAGAACTGAATAAGAAAAATAAGGCTCCTGATATTATTATATTTTATGTATTTTCTTATGTAAAAGCTTTAGAAAAGTCAGAAAACTATTATTGAGCGTTTCTTAACACAAAAATAGATAATAATTATACTTTTTCGATTATATTATGTTTATTAAACTAAAGATCTACATATATATTTTGATATGGAAAGTAAATTTTATTTTTATCGAAAAACAATTTTAAAGAAATTTGCCTATTGGCCTAAGAAAAATTGGAAATATAAATTGTCTTAAGAAAACTCTTTATTCGCATTTGAGCCTTGAAACGTAGGTACTATACTCTGTTCAATTTATATTTGCAGTACAGGGAAGATAGGATATTTGCCTTTCAGTCTGACCATGATGGATTTCAATAAGCTATCTTTAATTTAAAGCTCTTACAGTATTGCCGTTGGAGCATTAAAAATTGCCGCAAATCTCAGAAAAATAAAGGGTTTTCCAATAAGAGGTGTTATTTTGATATTCAAAGAAAAATGGCATTTTTGGAGATAAATGATCGGATGTTTATTTCATTATAAAGAGGAAGGTATGCCGTTAATAATGGAACACAACATCAGCCAAATGGCCGCCAAAACCACGCTTACAGGACCATATCCTTTTCATGAAATTTTCCATAACCAAATCGCAAAGTGGCTGCCCTATGTCCTCGATAGCCTCACGAATTTCATCTTTGAGGTCTTGAATCGACGCTGGGCTGTTGGCGTAGACCTTATCTTTCACGTGGCCCCAAAGGAAGAAGTCGCAAGGTGTTAAATCACAAGATCTCGGTGGCCAATTGTGATCACCTCTTCGAGAGATAACACGGTCCGGAAACTTTTCCCGTAAAAGATCGATGGTTTCATTGCTTGTGTGGCACGTAGCGCCGTCTTGTTGAAAGTAAACGTTGTCCAGATCAATACCATCCAATTCAGGCCATAAAAAATCATTAATCATCTCTCGATAGCGCAATCCATTGACCGTAACTGTTGCTCCAGCCTCTATGCAAAAAACGGTGTAATGACGTTTGTGGAATGCCTAATTCCAAAGAACGACGAGGAATGGACAAACCTGGGTTTTCTTCAACACTTTGGGCTACAACAGCAATATTCTCAGTTGTTCTTGAGCGACGTGCACGGGTTTTATTCTTCACATCACTAACTTGTCCCAACAGCTCGAATTTGTCCACCAATTTCTGTATTGCGGTCCGACAAGGTGCTTCACTACGACCCAAAAATGTTTTAGTTTTACGAACCGTCTCTGCCAAATTTTCACCATTTTTATAGTGAATTTTAATAATTTCAATGCGTTGTTGAAGCGTGTATCGTTCCATTTTTATTAATAGCGTAGTTTCTACTTGTCAAATGTCAAAAAATGACAGCTTCAAAAGTGACAGCTACTGAAATAGCGGGCTATTCAAAATAACACCTCTTATTAGAAAACCCTTCAAAAGCTCGAAAAAACTTAAATCCTGAAAGTTACAAAGCACAAACCAAAGAAAATGCCATATGAATTTCTATCAACTTGGTAACTCTGATTCAGTGTTTTTTTTTTTTTTTAATAAACACAATAAGGGTTGGTGGCAGGGTTCGGACTTTACTTCGATCGAAGTAGATCTACTTCGATTTTGAGAAATAAATTTAATCTACTTCGCTACTTCTCTTTTTTATGATCTACTTCTCTTTAAAATTCTTGACCAATATATTTAAAGACAGCGCTGTCACTCTGTATTACATTAAAAACAAGTTTAGGAATCGTTTAAACGTAAGCACCGTGGAAAATTTAATGTTTTCAAGATCACTTACAGAAAAACGCAGAGATATTTATGAACCACCTTTTAAATTGATAAAATTCATACAAAAATACAAGTTCGTTGATAGGAAATTTACTTTAAAATATTTTTATTGGACCTATAACACGTTATAATTCTTGAATTTTGAGTTAAAAAAAAAAATTATTAGTACTCAAAATTCAAGAATTATAACGTGTTATAGGTCCAATAAAAATATCCCTTGAAAAAGTTGGAAAATACCCAACGAAACGTCGGGAATAATTTAAAAAAATGGATTAATTTGTTTTATTAATTGCATAAAAAAATAAAAGATCTGAAAGCCCAATTAACGCACACAATATGCTTGTTTTTATTTATTTACATAGGTAACTAAATTGCTAGTTTTACAAAAAAAATTTACAAAATTTCTAACAAAGGTTTATAATAAGATTTTAAACAATTTCATGGAAAAATGTTGATTTAAATTGACATGAATTTATTATTGTTTTATCAAACAAATTGTTATATTTATGATTGTAGAAATTAAATAGTTTAAACATTTTATTTAATAGAGAAAATTTCTCATACTTGGTACGATAGTTTGAAATATGTATAATCTCCGGTATGTTCCTCAAATTTCTTTCAGGAATATTAAAGTTAATACGGGACAGAAGGTGCAAACAGTCTATGTATGTTACCGTTGATTAATTTTACAATGAAAACAAAACATAAATAGGAACGTCTGTTCTCGAGACTGGGTATATCAATAAGTCGAAGTCTGTTGTTATATGATGGGAGTTCATAAGGATTATCCCATCCTAATCCCCTGAGCGCAAACCTAATAAATCTTTTTTGCACCTGTTCTAGTCTATTTTTATGATATTCATAATGAGGTGACCAAACCTGACAAGCTTATTCTAGAATGGGGCGAACAAAAGATATGAAAAGCTGGCTTTGTCACGAAAGGGTCTGAAAATTGTTTCGACTCTCTTTTTATCCAACCAAGAATGGAATTACCTTTGTTTGAAATGGAATTTATATGTTGAATGAATTCGAGTTTGCGAACAAATGTGACACCAAGAATAGATATAACGGTTTCACGGGATATTGATATGCCATTAAACAAATAGTTGAACGAAATAAAAGAAAACTTTCTTGTAAAACACATAGTTTTACAAATATCTTAAAGGATTTTTCTCCTTTAAATATAGAGTTTTTCAATTGAGGCTTGACGATTTTAAACTTTTACTACGATCGCATCCTTAAGCCGATGACCAAACTGTAAATGTCAAAGCATTCAGCATAAACAACATTTTCATCATGGTGTAGTTCACTAACGAAAAACGTTTACAATTATTTTAAATTAATTATTTATTTATTCCGAGTAGTTGACGGTAACTTTGAAAGCATTTACACCAATTTTGATCTATAATTCATGTAAGCGCATTTTTAGCTGAGCGGATTCGTCAACAAACAGAATATGTATTACTGGTCAAGTGAATACTCTCATATGCTTCAAGAAGCAGCACTTTATCCAAAAGAAATAACTGTATAGTATGGTTTTCAAGACGGTGGTGGTTTCATTGGGCGTATTCGGCGTTTATGAAAATGCCCGTCAAGTTACAGTCAATGGAGATAGGTACAGACACATATGTACATATGTGGACACTATTTCGTTGGCAAATTGCATGTACTAGATGTAACTGATATGTAGTTTTAACAAGATGTCGCTACAAGCTACACATTGGGTGAAGAAACAAGATTCGTGTTCTGTGTATCGAGAAACGTTCCTGTAAAGAGTTTCTTATTAGGCTTGCCATAGACTTTCTAAAGTTCAACCATACAAAATTGAAAATTTCTTGTAGAATTTTTTTCCAACCAATTGGTTTTTCAATTAGCGCGGATAGATTTTGGCGGCCTGTGGCGGCATTTTTGTCTGGTGACATCTGTTAAATCGTTTATTTATTATTCAATTACTGATGCTAAATCACAATGGCAAGTAGCACGATTGAACAGCACGTTCAAATAATAAAACTTTATTATCAAAATGAGTGTTCATAAGTTCAAACGTTGCTCGCGTTGCGGCTTTGTTACAGCCCTTAACAGCCGACTCTTCAACGTTTGGTGACCAAATTTGAGATGAGCGATTCGGTAATAAATCAGCCAACAATCGTACATCAAAGAATGCACTGCATAACCCGAGGCAGTCGATTCCTCGTCGTTTTCAAAAGCTCGACCTTTCGCAGACTTCAACTTTTGATTTGTGAATTGGAAATACTTCCGTATTGGACATACACCAGAACAATATCCAACTGACCCAGGAGCTGAAAGTTCGTGACCATAAATAACATCGTTTGCTCGCAGACTGAGTTTAGGAGCGTTTGATAGAAAACCCCAATTTTTATCGAAAAATCATCTTTAGCGATAAGACGCATTTTTGGATGAATGACTGTATTAACAATCAAAATTGCCGTATATGAGTCAACAACAACCCACACTAGGCTCACCAGAAGTTACCATTGCGGTGAATTTTAGGTCGGTGGCGTCATTGGTTCGTTCATTTTCGTAAACGACGTTATTGATATGGACACCTCCTATGGGGAGCGCTTCAAAACGATGATAACCAATTTCATATGGCCCAAATTGAACCATATGGATCTATACGACATCTGTGATTCCAGCAGAACGGTGCTGTCAATCGTGGCACCATACAGCGGACGATACGATCGACATTCTACATGAACGATTTGGTGGTGAGGTTATCTTTGGCAGAGGTGGCATGAATTGGATTTTCGGAAGTCACAGGTCTATACAAATAAGCCATAATCAATCGTTCTCCTTAAGGTGAACATAAGACAGGCCAAAATTGCTAATACCTACCTCTTATTGTTTTATTCGATTTCAACACCTATCCGTTTTTTGAAATACCCTTTATGAGCAGCGTGTACTTAACGAATTTTCTTGAATTTCTTAAAAATCCACAACAGTGGAAAAAAATTGTATTGCAGTAGAATTATTTTTGGTCTTAAAAAAATTAAATAAAATTTCGGGCGAATTATTAAAAAACTCTATCTAACGAACTTAAAAAAATTGATCTAGCCGTTAAGTCGGTAGTGAAGCAGACAGGCATAACTAAGAGACACATTTTTAACATCTTCCTCTGAAATGTCAAATTTGATCAAAAAATCAAACTTTACGAATGCATATCGAATGAATACTATGAATATAGGAAGTAGTACAAGCAGGGTTATTAAATATGTATTTATATGAATAGTTAAGTTATTCAATATTTGAAATTTTTTAAATCCATTAATGTAAAAGTAGTTTTTTTTTGAAAATTAGATTTAGATTTAGATTTAGATTTCATTCATTAACAAATATTTCATTGAGTTATGCGAAAAAAATCCAAGCATTGAAAACGGGACCATTTTTGTATTTGTATCAAAATATGAAGTTCTATTTCTTACGAATAAATAACTTGCATTGTATTAGTAATAATACAGAAAGTATCTAGGAAAACAAATGTGCCTCTCGACTTTTATTTTCTAGTAGTGCATTTTAGTTCCTTTTAATGAAATATTCTGTTAACGCTCCTCAACATTAAAATACGAATGTATTACAACACACATAGTTAATGTATGTGGTGAAAAAAAATGAACAAAAAACAAGTATACGACTCAGTGACCCCGAAAATATATTTTAAAACAATTGTAAAAGTGATAGGTCGTATTTTTTTTTTTTTTTTTTTTTATAATACACTCGCGCTCAAGGGTATGTTACGAGACCCTTATAATGTTTTAAACACAGCACGGGCGAGGGGGAAATTAGGAGGGGAGAGAAAGGATCCTTATTGTTCTCATTTTCAATAGATATACTTTGAATGAAACTAAATGAAGATACGAAATCTACGAAACATATACACGCACTTTGGGATTTAAAAATGAAAGCGGATTTGAAAGTTATCGATTGTTTTAAGGTTAGTTTGATTTGACAATACATACATCATGAATAGACTCACGACTGAGGAGCACCGTTTGTTCAAATTTATTTCGAAAATATCTGTTTGATTCGAGAAACACATCGGGCTTCACCTGCGTCTTATAGCCTTTCCACACCGAACCGAAAACCCGGTTTTCGGGTAAAAGTTTTCGAAACCTCAAAAAGTGTTCACACCGAATATTTACAAGTTTTCGCATGTCATTTAAATTATTTTGACACTTACTGTCAAATACTGTAGAATGAACTAAAAAAAAAAAACAAACAAAATACATAAACATCAAAGAACAAAAACGACAAAAACAAAAACCCACTCAACTTCAGAAACAAAATTTAAAATATACACATTTCCAGTCATTGTTTTATTTTAAATTTCATTGGAACATTTAGAAAAAATTTTCGTTAAATTTTTTGTTTCGTCAACGCATTTTTTAAACAAGGTTACTTTTTCTTCCTCCAAAGCGAAGTTCCTTCCTTCTGACTGCCGGCAATCTCTTATAAACTCGTCTATTTGCAGATCACTTGTTCTGTTTTAATCTGATTTTCTTTTCAGAACGTCGGTCGTGGCCTGGAAGTAGCGCATTGCGCATGATGATTCCATAGACGGAGTATCATCGTCATTCTTCGAGGAGGAATATCTCGATCTTGACCCCGACCTCGACCTAGATCTTGACCGCGACCTCGACTCATCGGAAGCTGGGATTGCGTCTGATGAAATGTCGATGTCATCTGTAAATTAAAATAATAAATAATGTTGAGTGAAAAATGTTTTTTTTTTTTAATTGAATTTATTACCTGAGGCGCGGCTGTCCTCCACACATAAATGAAGATTATGTATCCTGTGTTCCCCGAGAATTGCATTTTTTTGAATACAGGTTCTATTCTGACGGGGATCCTCCAGACGGCCCAATCTTCTTTTTTTCACGGCTATGGAATAATAATATAAATTAGTGAATATGAATATAATTACGGGAAAAGTTCCACGTTTCACTTTCACTCCAAATTAAATTTAAATCAAACTAATTTCAAAAGATTTCAATATCATGTATGTACTTACATACTTATATTTCGTTGTGAGTTTGTGCAACTTCATTTTAATTTCATCTGGAGTATACTCCACCAGCCGTCCCTCAAATGCCACCAACATTTCCTTATAAATATGGGCATTTTTTCGGGCACTACGCAATCTCTTTCAGCCCATAACTCCAGAAGGAGTTCTTCATCAGAAATCCCCCATAGTTTTCTTGTTTTTTTTTTTCTTCTGTTCTTTGTTTTCTTCCATTTTCTAAAATAAAAAGTATATAAATATTTATTATTTGTACTTAATATGTTCAAAGTAATTAAAAAATATAACTTACAAGTTAAATCACCATGATCATGACCAAATAACAAAAACAGTTGGAAATTAAAACTATAAATTTTTCTTCTTAGTAGCTGTCAGATGTTTTTTTATGTCTGATTGGTATTTGAATGTTTTCATTTCATTTCAATTGAGCTTTGAATTTTTCATTAGGTGTGTTTGTTTACATCATCTCTGAATTTCAACTGGTTTTCGAGAGGTTTTATCAAAAACTTGTAAAAACGAAAACTTGTAGTTCACAAAAATGTATGGGAAAACTTGTGTTTTCGATGCAGGTTTTCGACGAAAACCGATTTTTTGGTGAAAACCGTGTTTTCGGCTCGGTGTGGAAAGGCTATTTTGGTGCTCATAATCGTCCATCAGAGCTATTTATTTGAGAAACTATGGATCATTTCTGTAATGCATTTACTGTAAGTGACACTAGTATTCCGCTTGATTTCTCATGATTTCTGATGTAATATGATATGTCAGAAACAATTGAGCACGACTGGTTATTGTCGAAGTACAGCCTGATTCACTGAGAAGAGTATGTGGCTCTCCAGATTACGCCAAGTACGTAAAAGCTGCGGTGGCCACATGCCTAAAATCATGTTCAAGCATTAATGATAAGAAATTATTTTTCAAATAAATCTATATTAATTGATATTAAAAACATTTTTCTAAGTTTTTATTCCAATTCTTATTCTGCGGCTTTAAAAAAAAAACAACCTTTATATATACGTACAACGTACATATATAAAAAAAATTAATTGAAAAAAATGGTCAAGTGTATAAAATTCATTGTATTTATTACTTAAACACTTTCTAAATTAGCAAGAACTAAAAATAAAATAAAATAAAATGCAAACAAATTTAAAAGGAAATTTATTAATCAAAATTAAAAATAGTATTAAAAATAAAATAAATACATTTGGTATATAAGAAATTTCTTTAAAATTTTCCAAAAAAAATTGGTATTGCAGTTGTAAGTATTAAATGAAACGTATACATTTAGAAAAATGATCGTTTGCCCGTTTTAAAGATATTGATACTTCCAAAAAGTTTTTTTTTTGAAAAATCATTAAAGTCGTTTTCGATATAGATATAAAAAATATGTTCATAACGAAAGTATGGTAAGTACCGCGTTTGTATAAAATCTAAAAACAAAATTCAATTTTTCCTCTAGGGAATCAAATTGTGAGAAAATCGATTCAGGAGCTTAAGGCTTAGGTAAAAGTTATTTTCTTATGGTATTTCAAAAATCTGGAACTTTATATGTAACGGTAAATTTTTAACATGATTAAAATAATTGATGTTCATATTTATTTCTCTGTCTCTCTTTTTCTAACGCTAGGCGTCTTAAAGGCAAGGCAGTAAATGGTCCTCCAATTAGTAGTCTGGAATTGACATCCCTCTTTCAATCACAAACATAAAACTGAATTGTTTTCCAAGAATGTAAATATTTAGTTTACAACGTTTTTTACATTTTACAATATGGATCGTTTAATAAATTGTTAAAAAAGTTAATTGAAGTGGGAACTTTTCGCTCATTATCAGCGGATTATGGTTGGCTTAATCGTTCGTCTGAGCTAAACTGTAAAAAATTCGAAGTAACTGCGTCTGTTACAGATCTAAATCTTGGCTGGAAAAGTGTTTTATTTGCGGGTAAACATTCTCGAGGCATGAGCGAAAACAACAAACCCGACATTTTACCAATGATCTGAAATTAGCTGACCGTGCTGACTAAAGACGTTACTCTAAATTCAGTATAAAATATACTCTCCTAACTTTTCTACTTTGCTACCAAACGATTTAAGTGTAAAGACTACATTTGTCTTGTCACGAATGCACCACTTGGCCTTATTAAGCATATTAACAAATTAAAAAAGAAGAAAAAACAATTTTATGTCTGGTACAATTTGCATTAAAAATAACAACCATACCAAACCTTAAAAAACAACATTCTTCCCGCTTAAATGCGGGACACTCTACCTACTCACAAAAATTACAAATATTTGTTGCAGTTAAATATCTGCTTCTGCCTGCACTCAAATCGGACTGCAACTATTCTCGTAAATGGGTGTGCGCTCCGTTTTGCAAGTGGGTTCTCTCATCTAAGCCGAGTGCAAGTATGCTTCTACTTGAGTATACAAAGCTTGTAGCCATATTCTGATGCTAAAACACGCCAAAAAGATGCCAGATACATTCCCCAGATACCCGAGTCATACATCAACATGGAGTGGCTAATTAAAGCTTACATTCATTCCCAAGTGCTGCGGCTACCACATGCAATTTAATTGCATTTGCCACCATACACTGCCTGAATTACACGTTACCACGTACTTGCACTCCAACACTCGTGGTATTCCTGTTTCCTCCTTATTATTTTTATTTTTACTTTTCGTTTATAGCCCATCATGCCGAAGTGGATTTCCAAGAACCTAATAGCCATAATGCTGTGGCAAACTGCGCTCCACAATATCGCTTCGGCTCCGCAAAGATTCGCATGTGTTTCTGTTACTCTGCCAGCAAAAAAGGCACAATGCGAATAAAACTCGAATTTCCTGCCCCATCAAGCGAGTGACTGCCTCCACTTTTTCATTCGTGCAACACCAAGCGCGGCCAAAGAACCGATAGCATTTTTTTTTGTGTTGAGGCCTCTTGGATTTGTGTTTCTTTGGATCGTGTTGTTCGCGTTTCTTGTTTTCTTTTCGAATATCTGTCAGTCGATTCGAGCCGAAGGCCGAGGGAACAAGAAGCACAGGGACACGCTAAGTGAAGGTACATATTCTGTCCGCCTAATGAGCTCGCTGAGTAGGTACTCCATACTTTGCTGCTATCTCTCAAATGCCACATAATCTCATCATAAACATCATTATTATCCCCCGAGCAGCGCACCATTCCCCAAACAGTGTAAACAGGTTACCCTCCTCTCTCGTGCTGGTCAAACTAAGTATTTTTAGATCCAATCGTACAATTTTTTATTATTTTTTTTTTTTACTCGAGTTCGTGAAAATCACGCGAAAAATCGCGCGTAAACTTCTTCGAAGCCAAAATGAGATTTGCGCCAAAGAAGTATCTGCTTACTGCACACAAAACCACACAGATATCAACTCACACACATCGACACTATCGATAGCTGCTATTTTTGGACATGACCACCACCGATGGGGTTGTTTGTTGGTGGGATTGACCACCACACACAGCAAACAGCATTACGGCTCTAGCGAGCCCGGTTCGGTACAAAGATTCGAAGAGTCTATAAATTATTTATAAAACGCTACCACTGCCCTTGCCCCAGCCGCCACTGCGTCGGGCTTCTTGCTACTTGTATCTGTGACCGCAATTGATTTATTTTTATTACCGCATGGGTTTATAGTGATGTTTACTTTACGTTGGTTTGGTATTTGTGTAGTTGATTCCCGCCAAAAAAAAAAATTAAGTGAACAAAAAAAATAATGCCAACTATAAAATTGGTCCAAAGTTCAGCTAGCAGAGACTGTTTCGTTTATTTTCTTGTTTGTTTTGTTTGTCGATCATAAAAACGTCAAATTAAATATTCAATCTGCTTTGATGTGTTGTTGAGAATAAATGCAACATTTGCGGATTGTAGCTGAATTAAGGAGACTTCAGAAATTCAGTTGGGCGCCAGTTTTCTATCAATAAGAAATAGATTCAAGCCTTATAAGTTAAGAAGAGTTCCTTTCTATTGGGCTAACAAAGGAAGTAGGACAAGAATCTTGAAACTGATTTAAAATAAAAGGGGCATAAGGCCGCAATAACCTTTTATAGTTTGGAAATCCTTTTATTGGAAACCCCTCTATATCTTTTCAAAAATAAGGGAATACACCTGTTAACAAGTCTCATGTCTGGAAGGAACACAAAAGTTGTTATGCGCTTCAAAAACAACACAATTAGGAAAACGAAAATTGGATTTTACAAGTATCCCGCGGGATTTAAAAGATGTGTTCTTATTAAATTGCCTACCACAACGATGAACATTAAAAAAAGGAAAGAGAAAAAAAATTAAAGGCAAACGACGAAAACCTCCTAAATCCACATTTTTTTTAATTTACTGGATATTTGTCAGCCATTAAACCAGTAAACTGCGAGCCATTTTTGAAAATTTTACTGGAATCGTTTTAAACTTTTATTTAACTGTCTTTTGACATATTTTATACTTGATGTAAAAACTTTTAGGAACAAGCCATCATAAGAACAAATTATTTCTTGGTACTATTATTTTACAAAGGAAATAAATTCTAGACACAATTACTCATGGGGGGCTTAGTGACTTACAACAATCAACCCATCATATTTCCATGTTCGTGTTTTTGTCAGGAATGGAAGGTATCTACCATTTTCTGCCAAGTCCGAATGTCTTAACCGAATAGCACTTTTCGTGACAAGAGATAATCTTGGAGGACTTTTCACTTCCCCGAAAGAGGCAGTCCCCCTGAAAAAATAAATTTAGTGATACCATGTTCTATAGACAAGTTCAATAATGTCGAAGTTACCCAAGCTGATAATTCTTAACCGAGCGAGATTTAATTAATTCAGACCTTAATCTTCTTCAAATCGACTTAGTTAATCTAGTAGACCAAGAATTAATCTTGTGTTAAATTTTGAACTTGACACTGCACTTTACACTTTACACTAAGAGGTTGTTCTCTTTCTACCTATTAGATGCAATGAAAGGACAAAACCCACAGTACGGAATATGTCATAGGTGCTTAATACATTTTGAATCAGGCTGAGAGGGCCTTGTTACAAACTTATGGATGCTTACTCAAAGCGCGAAAACGGAGTGGCCGAGTCCGTTTGAATTTTGAAAATTATATTTAATTTAATTGTTGCTTTTCGGTCACAAATTCAGTAATATTTATCATTTATAACCCACCGCCTACTAGCCGATGAGCCTTCTACCGTGTATGTCAAAAGTCCTCGAAAAATCCTTACAAGACAAATTATTGACCATCTCACGTCTAAAAGACTGTTGTCCCCATATCAATTTGGATTTAATCACTCTTGCCCTACAGCAATGTTGAAGATTTAAGAGGACAAAAGTCTCCAATACGATAAAGAAAACGTCACATTATTTTGTCCATTAGACTTCTCTAAGCCTTTTGAAAAAGTCGATCATCTAGTCCTTTGTCAATAGCTTAAACACTATTTGCGTTTTTCGAATTCTGCTGTTTGTATTGTTAGTTGTTATTTGTGTTACAAGACTCAGCTTTTAGCTGTTGGAAACAAATTTTCGATACAAACGTATTTGAAGATGGGAGAGTGCCTGAAGGCTCATTTTTAGGTCCGATTCTGTTTAGTGCATATATCAACGATCTGCTTTATGCTTGTGAGAATGTTTCTTGTAATCTGTATGTGGATGGTATACAATTCCATCACTCAATAGGACTAATAGAAGATCTTGTCCTTCGCCTTAATAAAGATCTTCTGGGAATCTATCTATCTATCTGAGAATCCCGGGAAAAATCAAGCGCTATTAATTTCTAAGAAGACATATACATACATAAGACATAACTATGAAAGTTCTACCTCCCAATTGTCTTAAAAGTGTTTATGTTAGGTTTGTCAACTTCGTGGTTTCAAATTCTCTAGTAATCGTACTTGCAGATACCATTTAAATTTCGTCAAAAATAAAAATAAAAAATATGCAAACAAAATTTAAAAAAACGCTTTTTATAAACAGGAATTTTGTTCAAAATTTTTCAAAAAAAAAATTAATCTTTAGCCCGTTTTCAAGACATTAAATTATTAAAACAAAATAATATAATAATAATAGAAGATATTTTTTCTGAAACTTTTTATACAAAATATTATTTTAAATTCGAAGAATTCTTAATTTTATTGGTAGAACCGACAATAATAAAATAAAAAAAGGTTCTATGAGAGGGGTTTAAATAATAACATTTGTTATGGAAATATTTTAAATTTAAATATAGACCAAGCTTACAATAGTACCTACACATATTTTTTTTTATCAAAATCGTAAGAGTCGTTTTCGAGATAAATAAGATTATTTATTACGGCTGTATGGCCGTTAGTTTTGGAGCCAAAAACAAAATTTAAATTTACACTCTAGAGAATCACCGAAGGCCCTTAAGTACTATGTTCGAAGAAAATCGCTTCAGCGGCTGAAGCTGTATGTAGGTCGAGGTAAAGACGGACAAAAAGGTGGAGTTGCCGAGACCATTTTGTTCGTGTACTCTACCGCCGTTTAGTCAACTTTGATCAAAATCTCGAGTTGATTGTTTTCCAAATGAAAAACTTGCCCTATAGTGTTTTCTCTTACTCAAAGCGGTTTCACGCAACGGGATACAATTCGTTTCTTTAGGTCTAGATACTCTATGAAATTGTGCTGAAGGGTAAAAAGGAGGTTCATACTCCATTTTGTATTTTACTGTACTTTTTTTATTCGACTTTCAAACATTGTAAAACTTAAAAAGAACGCAATTTCAAATGAACATAGAAAACAAATATTAGCTAAAATCCCTAATAAACGTTGAGGTTAAAGCGAAAGAAGAAGAAAGAAAGCAGCTGTTCTGAGAAAAAATATATTCAACAACTAGAAAAGCAACAACCAACCCATCTATATCTACTATTCCATGGAATAACTTACTAAGAAAATTAAAGAAGGAAGTTTTAAATAAAAAAAATTAATATAACAAACTTTTATTCATGTAAAATAAAAAATATAACTAAATATCTTAAGTTCATTTTTTTATATAAAAACTGATTTTTCAGTTATAAAATGCAAGAAAAAATTGAATGGGTTTGTTCATAGACTATGGTCAAAGTAAAAAGTCGTCATTTATAACACATGTTGTTGAATGTGTAGTGGTCTCATTATTTCATTTTGGAATCGCTACACAAATTTATTTCAAATCACTTATTACCGAACAAATTCAATTCCAAGGCACCGATCGTCCATTTTGTTTTTTATAATTTTTTTTTTGATTCGATGGTTCAGATCTTTTGACGTTTGTATGAAAACGAATCTGAATCAAGAAATGTCAAAAAATTGTGGTTAGTACCTACATCTTAACGTAATGCGTGCTGCGTTGGAATCTAACGCCGAAAATACTCGTATATGAAAAAAAACACAAGCTGTGTAAGGTATTAACAAAATTCTTTTCTTATTTGAAAGGTCCATGTATGCCATTAGATATGTATAAAAATGACAAATGCTTCCTAGTCTTACAGTGGCATGGATTCGAATGATCCAATTTTCAATGATTCTTTCCCACATAGATCTTTCTGAATATGTATGGCCTGATTTATGTATGTTCTTCTGAAGGGCATCGGTCAGTTGTGGTTTATTCGTATTGACCTGTGACTTCAGAAAACCCCGATAAAAATTCCAGGTGGAAAAAATCACATGACTTTGGTAGACACTTTCGATTTTCTCGGCTGATCTTGCGTTCCTTTGACGTAAGGTTGACTGACACCAAACGTTTAAGAATCGATTGTGAAAGGCCCCCACTTTTACTGTAAAATGCACACAGCCTTTGCCCTAACTATCACTCATGTTGATAATAAAGATCTATCATTTGATGTTCAAGCATGTTGCTTGACATTTGTGATTTGGCATCAGTAATTGAATAATAAATAACAGTTTTGACAGATGTCACCGATGTGACCACCAAAATCTACCCGCTCCAATTGAAAAACTTCTTACAAACGTCAAATAAATATGGTGCATTACGAGTAAGTTGAATGTGAATCTCGCATCGGATTTCAGTTCAAATATTTTTTGTCGAATAAAAGTTGATTTGAATAATTTGAATATAAATGTCTAAAAAAAAATTAACACCACATAGTTTTGCACATCGTGAAGAAAACTTTCTACGAACACAGCCATTAAGGTACATAAAAGTATCAAAAGCGCCAACGTCTAAGAACAAAACTAACAAAATTTTATTCGATACTCGAATAAACCTCATCCGCAGTAGGAGTTTACTTCTTCGATCTACGGATGTTGTATTTGTTATTCGTTATTCGATTGACGAGCTCGTAAATTTATTTATGTTTCTGTTGAATCTATTTGCTCTTAGATTGAATGGATTTGCTTTTTGGTTAAATAAATTTGGAATTGTGATATTTATATCCAATTATTTTTAAACCGTTATTTGGCAACATACAATCACGACTATATTATTCGAACTCAGACAGCTAGAACTATGAGATAGAAGGAGCAGAGTACTGAGCTGTCAAAACAAGAACTACTTTAGTTTCTTAACTCGGAGCGCTCGCTCTGAGCACTCAGCTTACATTTCACTTTTACTCAGAGCTCGATCGGGATTCAGTATAAGAAAAGACCGAGTAGATCGCGCAAAATGTTGAACGCGATTAATTTTATTCTTATAAAGGGTTTTCCAATAAGAGGTGTTATTTTGATATTCAAAGAAAAATGGCATTTTTGGAGATAAATGATCGGATGTTTATTTCATTGTAAAGAGGAAGGTATGCCGTTAATAATGGAACACAACAGCAGCCAAATGGCCGCCAAGACCACGCTTACAGGACCATATCCTTTTCATGAAATTTTCCATAACCAAATCGCAAAGTGGCTGCCCTATGTCCTCGATAGCCTCACGAATTTCATCTTTGAGGTCTTGAATCGACGCTGGGCTGTTGACGTAGACCTTATCTTTCACGTGGCCCCAAAGGAAGAAGTCACAAGGTGTTAAATCACAAGATCTCGGTGGCCAATTGTGATCACCTCTTCGAGAGATAACACGGTCCGGAAACTTTTCCCGTAAAAGATCGATGGTTTCATTGCTTGTGTGGCACGTAGCGCCGTCTTGTTGAAAGTAAACGTTGTCCAGATCAATACCATCCAATTCAGGCCATAAAAAATCATTAATCATCTCTCGATAGCGCAATCCATTGACCGTAACTGTTGCTCCAGCCTCATTTTCGAAAAAGTAAGGTCCAATGACCCCGCGGGACCATAAACCGCACCAAACAGTCACGCGTTGAGGATGGAGAGGCTTTTCAACAATAACTCTTGGGTTTTCCGAGCCCCAGATGCGACAGTTTTGCTTGTTGACGTAGCCTCCGAGGTGGAAATGGGCCTCATCAGTCAAGATGATTTTTCGATGAAATTCCGGTTCATTTTCATGCATTTCAAGGACCCAATTTTAATAATTTCAATGCGTTGCTGAAGCGTGTATCGTTCCATTTTTATTAATAGCGTAGTTTCTACTTGTCAAATGTCAAAAAATGACAGCTTCAAAAGTGACAGCTACCGAAATAGCGGGCTATTCAAAATAACACCTCTTATTGGAAAACCCTTTATTACCATTCCCAATTTGAAAAATAAACCTGATAATTTTAACTATAAATTAAATTAAATGCACTACTGGTTTGCACGAACGTGCTCTTAAGTAAAAGACTAAGAATTTTAAAAATTAATGTTGTTAGAGAAAACCGTTCATAAGCATAAAATTAATTTTTTAAACTCTTTTAGTAAATAGCTAAATTAGAGGCCATGACTGCTCATAGTGTGCCTAAACCTAGTGGCTTACAAGTTACAACTCGCAAATATTCCTGTGGGCGTGTTACCAGGAATCGAGGGGACCTACAATTTTCTGCCGATTACGAACGGCTAATAGGCAGCTCTTCTCATGACAAGAGATACTCGTAGAGAAGTTTTCAATTTCTCGCAAGAGGTGGTACTACCCTATTTTCATTTTAATGCACTTACCATTATGCCAAGGCGTACAACTCTTTTAGAAGAGAGAAAAATAGAATGCTATGTTGTGTTAGTTTCTTAAAAACAAAAAGTTTTTATAAACAAAATATTTGAAACATTATTAAGAAAATATTTTGATACGCCAACATAATGTCTTAATTATTGTACGATAAAAAAATTAAAATTAAAGAAATTCAATTTTAAAAAAAATAATGACCCGTTTTTGAGATACCGAATTTTCCAAAAAAAATCATTTCTTCAAAAAAAAAAATCGAAAAAAATGGTTTTATGGTGGGTACAGTCAGTAATACCTATCTTAATTTTCAATTTTTTTTAAATTATAGATCGTAAAAATTAATCGAAAGAAACAACAAATTATCAAAAAAATTAGGCGCGCACCATTTTCGAAAACCATTAACATTTGTATGGTGGGTATCGGTATTTTTAGGTAAAATAAAATTTTCGTTATCCGTCTTGTTGATTATAATACAAAACTTTTAATTGTCAAATTAGAAAAAATTGAGCACAGGGTTTTCGAAATATTGAGTTTTGGACAAAAAATTGGAAATAAGAAAATGATGAAAATAAGTGTTGAGAAAATCAAAACCAAAAAATCGGTCCAAGGGGGCTGCCATTTTTCGAAGGAAAAATTCCAACCATTGCCTAGCTTTAAATTAATGAAAAATTTTGAATAAAAAAAAAATTGTGGAAAATGTTTGTGAGAAAAAAAAATATTTATAATATTTCGAAAAAAAATCATATGGCAGGTAGGTTCCGTTATTTTTGTTCTTAAAACAAAAAGTAAAAAAGTGTGGAAAAATTTAAAAGTGATAGGTGGCAGTCGAACAGACGGACGGAATTGCGAGACACCCGTTTTTGTTTTAGATGTCTAATATTAAGTTATCGAGCAGCTTAGTTGTCCTCTTATAATACACTGATCATCCCGATCCCGGTCAGCTCATCCTCTTAACAAGGGAAAGAAATATTTTAGGGCAACATAAGACGTGAACCTGTCCAAATTAACGTTTTTTACGTTTCTGTTACATTTACGAGACCTTAAACTTCAGATCTAAATAGAATTGAAGAATAAAAATGATTCTCAGCTACACAACACAAACATAAACGAATTACTTTTCAAACAAAAACAAACTTTTATCCTTAATTTTGTACGTCTCCTAATATCAAAAATTCATTAGACAGTTCCGAATTTGTTCGTCAGCTCCCCAATTCATACCATTTCTAAACACTTCGTCGCTGATGCATCGGCATAGCACCAAAATTAGCTGTTTTCCAGCAACGCAAAGCTCATATTTGTATTGGCGTTGAACTGTTATAAATTAGCATGTCTCCAATCTCGCCCACATTAATTATGTGATAAAGACAAAAACTTCCATAAATAATTTCAATGAATTTTTCACAAACCTTCCTGAAACCAGTTGTCAAATATTTAAATTTTCGCTTTTCGTAACTTTTTTAGTCATTTCAAGATGACTTTTTCAATCAAGAGGAAATATAGCCCTTTCAATTTCGTTCAAGGTACGACCCTGTCAACGTTCTGCTATTCCCTATCACCACATTCAGACTCCGCTCCCCATAGTGCCAGTGGCGGCAAATGAAATTAGAATATCATTCAAGATCGCAATCGATCTTCTCCAGTCACTGTGATCGGGGTAGGCTCTCGAAAACCAAACCTATTCCGTACCCAATTCAGTGCTCCATCCATGGGACGATCGCACACGATTCGTATATTTGTTGCACGGAAAGTATGCTGTTGCGTTTTTTTGATGTTGATTGACAGAATGGCGGCAACGGCGGCGGCGGCGGCGTCGAGTTGTTTCCATTTCATATCTGGATGATTGGGTTACATTACAATACCAAGACCGAGACTATACAACACGACATTCCGGGACAAGGGCAGCCCTAGTTGAATGAAGTTTTCTTTGTATGGCTGATTCTTGTCTGGAATTTGAATGTGTGCCAGTGAGGAGTAGAAGCGATTAAAATGAATGCATAGCCGACACAAATCACGTTTATGAATTTTTAACGACATTTTTGCGCATAATAAATCGGTTTTGGCTTTGTGTAATTTAGAGTTGTTGCGGCTGGCTTGGCACTGGCGGCGGCCACTATACCACTGCTGCCGTGTCGCCATAGCCGCAGCCAACAGCCACACAGTCAGAGAGCCCAGACCTATGGAGCAGCAGCCGACTGCCGATTGTATAATATGATGGCCGATTCATGAGGTGTTCAATGGATTAGAAAATTTATTCAAAAGCGATTTCAAGGAGCGTGCGTCAGTTCGGGTGTGAAGCGAATTTTAAACGCTAAAAAACTCTGGAATGTAAATTAACGAGCGCGCCAAGGAATAAAGACTGAAAAATTTGAATTTTCAAAGATCTAAGATATTATTTATATATTTGTTCGTCTGTTAGCTGTAGAACTAACGATATAAGATGAAGTTGATTTTGGGGATAACTATAGTTAATGACGCACATTCACAGACTGATAAATTATGATATGTAAGGAACTTGAGGAAACAAAAGATGATGCAGCATTTGTGGAATTTAGAATAATAGTAAGTTATAGATTTCGGAGTTCTGAAAAAAAACAGCTGTAAGTAGGCTTTATTGTCGCTTAGAAGAAAAGTGTCATAAGTTGATAAATTAAAAAAAATGTGTGGTGCAACTGCTCGTAGAGAACCAGGACCTACCGACTTACAACTCTCAAGAATTCCTGTGTGTGTGTTACCATGAATGGAGGGACCTACAAGAGATACTTTTTAAGGATTTGTCAATTCCTCACAAGTCGATATATTTATTTTCTTTTAATTAAGAAGAAAAATCTAAAAGCACAATGTTTTGTCCAGAATTTAAATTTTTAAGTCTTTTAATTTAAAAAAAAAAGATTTTTGTTTAAAATGAGCAATTGCATAAAATGAAATTAGTTAAACCCAGATGGCGCCTGAGCCCTCCGCTCGACACCTTCAGCTGCATTAGACATACTCCTTAACTTCACACCCCTCGATATTTGCAGCAAACAAATGGCCGCGAGCAAAGCCATCTCTCAATGGGCCGATAACTCAATTGGCCACACCATCATTATGAATTTATTCGGAACATTCCCAAGCCAATCCGACTACATCACTCTCTTGTTGGTTTTCGATAAAAACTTTGAAGTGAACATTCCCTCAAGGTCAGCTTGGGAGGAAGGAAATCAGTGCATTTTTATACTGATGGACCGAAAACTGAAAACGGAGTGGGTGGTGGAGTGTACTCAGATAGGCTAAACTTTAGTCTCTCCTTCCGCCTACCAAACCATTGTAGGTTATTCCAAGCAGAAATTCTGGCGATAAAGGAAGTATTGTCTTGGCTCATAGAAAAGTGATATCTTTAAAATCCCTCGTATCAGTCTCTTCAAACTCTTTTACAGCCTAATACTGTGTATCGTCTCTGATGGAGATGGCCAAACAGTTTAATATTCACCTATTCTGGTTGCCCGGCCACAGAGAATTGTAAAGCCGACGAACTCGAACGGAAATGCCTATCTTGCCCGACAGAGTAAATATAGATTTGTCTTGTCTATAGCTATGCATCAATCAAATACAAGATGGCTCAACACCAACACTTGTCTGTCGACCAAACGAATCTGGCCCAAACTAGATTTGAAACCGTCAAATTGCTTTTTATAAAAAAAAACTCTTATTTTAATAAATTAATTACATTTTATAATAATAAATTAAATAAATTTACTTCAGTAGATCTCAGATCAGTTCCGTAATAGGTGTCATAGGAGTAACTGGACACTGTCAGGTAGACATGCCGCACGCAGATGTAATATCAAACGATTTCTGTAGGAGCTGCTTGGACGAGGAAACAATCTCAAACCTTCTCTGTACATGCCCTGCACTCTCTTACAGACGCAAGCTTCATCTAGGAACCAAGCGATCTCATAAACACAGACATTAAAAGTCTCCTTCGCTTCATCAGAAGCTCCAAATGGTTTTAACTATTAAGGAACCTTATTAGATCGTGGTATCACAATGGACCTCTACTGGTCTAAGTGGGTCAGATGCTTTAATGACAGCCACTGTAACCTCGCCCAGGTGGGTGAAAACTCTGATCACACGCGGAATTAAGCCTGCCTGGTTATAGCTTTGTGTCTCTATTCTTTCCCTACCATGGCTTCCCCATATATGCACGTAATGGTTTGGCTTGTCAGCTTCAACAACAATCTTCTTCTTCTTCTTCTTCTTCTTCCTTTGTTCGGCGCTGTTATGATCTCGATGTCGAGGGGATCATAACTCTCCCACGTATCTGCTTCACACTAGTGATCCGCCTGTGGGGTTCGCCGGGTTGACCTCAGAAATCGGCGGCAAGCCTCCCGGTTTTGAATTGTTCCATTTCTGAGGCCAACTGAATGCTGGTGTTTTTGCATTTGTTTGTACCAGGAGTGTTTAGGCCTACCTTTCTTTTTATTCCGAATTGGAGCGTTGTATGATATTGCCTTTTTGACGGGGTTCTCAGGATCTCTCCTTTGAACATGGCAATACCAACTGAGTCGGTCGTGTTCAATTTTTTGGGAAATGGTATTCTTAACATGAAGGCTTCCTCGGATCTTCGTACTTCTAATTCGATCAAGCTTTGTAACTCCTGCTGTCATACGAAGCATCTTCATCTCAGCTGCCGTTAGATTACTCTTATACTTTTTGTACATTGTCCAACATTGTGAACCGTATGTGAGTGCTGGACGCACAACTGAAGTGTAGAGCTTTCCTTTCAGCTTAGGGGGCATTTTTCGGTCACAGAAGATAGCAGAATTTTCCCGCCACTTCATCCACCCTACGCTTACGCGATGATTGATATCGTCATCACAAGTAGCTTCGTTATTAATCATAGACCCCAGATATTTAAACTTTTCACACTTGGGAAGCACTACTCCATTCAAATAAATGTCTGGAATAGGCCTGTGTGGATCAGAAAATGGGCAGCATAGGTATTGTCTTTTTCGCGCTTATGCGGTACCCACTTCCTTCTAGAACATCCACCCATACGTCAAGTGCTCGTTGTAGGGATATCGGGTCTTCACTTATGATGGCTCCATCGTCAGCAAAGAATAACTGATGTACTTTTGGATCCGTCACCTTCAACAACAATATTGGCACTCGTTTAAATTCAAATTTCAATTTCATGCATAAGCCCATCGTTCATACATTATAATTCGATGCACCATCGGACCCAACTCTTTCACTCGAATTCCTGACGTTGAATGCCATTCCGCCAACACTCTAGACCTGTATCTTACCTCTGACCCTGATAAATGTACTATGAACGTATTATAGCCTCTCGGCACATCAGAGCATTGTATTATCTGCAAATTTCTCGTTTCAACAAAACTCAGTTAAAGAACACATTTCTTAGAGAACCGTTTGGCATAACGAGAAAGCCAACTCGAATGGTCTCACCGATTTCTTCAGGAACTTCAACTGGTCACTATGATTCGTCGATAGTGACATGGACTCCAGTGCAGATATGATTACAAACTTTACTCATTTAGGAATGAGAAATCTTATCCCGCATAGGGAAAAATCTATCAAACCGAAAAAGAATTCATGTAAAGAGGTTATTAGGGTCAGAGAAGTAAGTTTCCGATATTACAATGCCAACTCTAGTGAGGAAAACTGGAATATATTCAAACAAGCTTGAAGCCCTGTAATGATCATATTTAAAGAACCAAATTCTTGCATAGCCACAAATTACGGCAAAAAATACTATATTTTCCTAATGTTGTAAAAACGTAGGAAATACTACTTCGATTTCGGTTTTCAGGCGCGTTTTCAATGAGACTCCTAATGTCAGCTCACAAGAAAAAGAATTTGCTTGCCGCACATTATTCGTCAAGGCTGGTAAAACCACTGCGTAAGCTTTTCAATCTGTCCTACTGTATGATATTTTATGATTTTTTTCGTTGTGTCTCTCATTTCCCCTAGACAACACGGTTTTGTAAACGACTAAACTTGTTGAATTCGTATCGTTTGGCCTCTCAGCCTTAGAAAACGGAAAGGAAGCCGATGTTGTCTCAAACGATTTCAGTAAGGCCTTTGACAAAATCTCACATAAGCTTATTCTATTCAAACTGTCCACCCTTGGCCTTGAATCTATCTTCTTAAGATGGATTTCTTCTTACCTAAACACCCGTTACTCAAAATTCGATTCAGATCTTCCTTGTCTGATGATTTCTTAGCTACCTCCGGGGTTCCACAAGGCAGCCACTTAAGACCTCTCCTCTTTATTCTTACTATTAACGTTGGTCCAAAGAATTCTCTGACCCCTACGTGTTACGGCGATAGCTTACCTGTTACGGGAGGCGTTGGTCGTACAATGGGTGGCAGTGTCGCGTCGATGGCCCGACAAATTGCCGACCTGCTGCCACTGCCACAACACAAAATAAATCCTTCTTTCTTATTATTTCTCCTGGAGGAAGCTGCAAATCCTCCAAGAGTGCCCCAAATCCTGGGGGGAAAGCCAAAAAGGTGTTTTCCCACCTTGGTTTCAATGTTTTGTGTTGCAAGGAATTTCTATTCCTGCTAACACACACACACACGAACTGTTGATTTTTTTTTTGTTTTTTTTTTTTGATTCTCCCTTCTGGAACAGATTCTCCAAATTGTATTTTCTGGAAAGAAATACAGAAAAATTAGTAATTTTAAAAAAAAAAAAAAAACAAATAAAGAAAGTAGAAAAATTGCCGGTAACACCAGAGTAAATTGTATGAAAATCCAAATGATTTTTGCACATGGAATTTCATCACACAACTTACACACTTTCTTTCTATTTTCCAATTTACTACTTACCTTTTTTTTTGTTTCAGAATGTTTTACAGCATCTGAAAATGAAAAATCAAAGAAAAAAATATAGTTATTAGCATTAATATACAAGAAATAATAATAATAAAAAAACTTACCATCCAAAAAGAAACATCCGGCCATGATGTTTGTTTACTTTTGACACTTCGTTTAAATTTTAATATAAATTCACTAAGGCTGCCGATCTCCTCTGCGCAGGTGAAAGTGGGTTGGTCTCTTTTTGCCCAAAGGTAAAGGGGGGCAAAATAATACCACGACACATGCGCAGAATGATTTCGCGGAGTTTTGAAATGAATTAAAATGAACCAAAATGAACTTTCTTAAGGTGTAGGTTAATGTATTTAGTGTTAGGGTAGGTAAGGAAATTATATAAAAAGGTATATTACTGTGATAATAGATAGATAAGTAGATTAGTATTAAATTGATTAGATTTATTATAATTAGATATATATTCAAATATAATTAAGTGTTAGGATAGGGACAGAAAAGGGATAGGTATGAATGTGTGTGTGTGGAATTTTTGGTTATAGATGAGGGGGGAAATAATGATAAAGATAAGGATAGATATTAATAGTTTTGATTTTTTTATTATAATGAAGGGTTGAAAATAGTGTTCTCACTCAGATGTAGTGGTAACTATTTACTTATGTAATTAGGCAAAGACCAAGACCTAGCTCAGGGGATTTGATGGTCATTGTTGTATTCGATAATTAATAGGAAAGTTCGCGAGTTATTAACTGTCGAGAATTTCAATTTGAAATTTAAATTTTTCGAAGAATTAATTTAAAATAAAAGTTAAATTTTTGTATACAAGTTTAGAAAGAGGAATTCATAAATAAATAAAGTTTAGAAAAAAAAAAGGTAAATTTAAAGTGAAAAGTGATTTTTTTGTGATATATATATATATAATAAATATATGTATAATAGGATCAGTGAAGAAGAATCACAGAGGAATAAGTTCTTGGAGACAGACTCAGAAATTTTCATTGTTGGATTCCAATAGGATTTTTAAAGCAGAGGTATGTGAACAAAATTGAAATTCGAAATTCAAAAGCCTGACGTGTGATTTTTTTTCATCAGGTTTAGGCTTGAATTCTTGGATCTGTAAAGATCTCTATATATATTATATATATATATATATCAGCCTAGGCCTCTGCCTAAAGTTTTTTTTTTGCTTGCCGTTAAACCTTCGTAAAGGCATCCTTTGGAGCAAAAGGCTTCCTTTGTTTAGGACAACAAAGGAAAAATCTTTTGAAAGACAAAATACTACAGTAGAAACAGGACTCTATATATATATTTGATTATACATATAGAGGTCATAGATTCAACGGAGAGGATTTTGTGAAGGAAAAGGGTGCTTCGACAGGCGGAAACTAAGGAGTGGAATTGAAAACCGTGAAAAGAAAGTGCAGGGAAGGAAAGAAAAACTAAAGACATCAAAAATCAAGAAAAAAAGAAATATATAAAGTGTTTTAAAAGAATAAATTTTTTTTGAGATCTTTAAAGTAGAGTCACAAAAGTGTAAAAAGTTCTGTTCTCCAGATCGTTTTTTTTTATTTTTATTAATTTTGATTTTTTTATATAAATTTAAATCTAAGGTGTAAAAGTGACCGTAAAGATAATATAAATTTTAAAGATAAATCTCAAGATAAAGGTGAAAACAATACCACGCCTGTTTCTTCAACGTGCTGCCGGCAGAACGACGAGGGACCAGAGAAAACTGTGAGTAGAAAAATTTTGTGGACACAAAGGTCCTTGAAAATCGTTAGGGTCACCTTTCTTAGATACATTTTTTTTTATTTTTCATTTTTTTATATTTATTTATTCTGTTTTGTTTTAAGTTTAAATTTTTGAATTTTTAGCGATTAGGAAAAGAAACGAGCGGGAGAGCTCAATTTTCTTATAATTTTTGAAATTTTTTTTTAATGAACATAATTAATAAAATTATAATTTGAAGGATATAAATTGAAAAAAATGGAGTTCTAATTTTGTAGCTAAAGGTGTGTGGAGGCTTGGTAAAGCCGTCCAGAAGTAATCATGGTTTGAGGACGTGACACAAACAGACTTTTCTCTACTGACTAATTCGTGACTAGTTGGGTTACATTAGGGGCTATTTCCCTTGAAAACATGGCCAAGGAAATAGCGAAGGAAGTATCTTTCTGATACTTGGGTGGGTTGGCCAGACCTTCGTCAACAACATCAGACGAACGTTCGAAATTCAGTATGACGGTATCTGAGGGCAATGAAAAGGAGGTGCTTTAGATATAGGATATAGGTATAGCGTATAGGGTATTAGTTTTAGGATTAGTTTAGGATTTATTTATTTTTTTTTCATTTCTTTTAATTCATTTAATTTTATAATTTTTTTTTAGTCATTTTGGTACTGGGTTTTTAGTTTAGTTAGTTTAGATAGGTTAGTTTTTTTTATTTTTTTTTATCTTCTTTAATTTTTTTATTAAAAATCGAAGCACCAAACTATCTTTTTTTCTCGGATATCGTCAGAGTCTCTAGATTTGTGTCATAATTTTCCATCCATACTTTAGGCACGATAACAAATTAATGTTTAGTCGAGCAGGAGGTGCACTAGGGGATGGCAAGAACCACTCCAAGCGACGAGCGAAGCCGAGCAACCGCAAGCGTGCCGTAGCCACCTCTAGTGTACCGAAGATGTCCCCCGTGGAAACCTGGCTCCTAACAATGGCGCCCAACGTGGGGCTAAAGGTTCTTTTAATTAAAAGACTAAAGCAACTCCAAGGGGATGATTTTTTTTATTAAAGATCATCACCTTGGACTTGTTTTTGCTTTCTTGAGAATTTCTTTTTTGTATACACAAATCTAGAGACTAAGAGCTTTTGGTTTTGTCACAGATCACAAGCGGCTATCCGAACCTCAAGGCTTAGAGTCAGAGATTTTTGTGAGGTAGCTTGGGGTCGGTGACAACTCCAAAAGTGGAACGGGGTTGGAAGATTTTTGAGTCTTGGCTGTCCACAGAATCAGGTACAACCGGATTCTTAGTGAGGTAGAGACTCGAAATCCGAAAACCTTGTTCATGTGGATGCTCATCTTGGAACTACAGCCAACCATAGATTAGGCTACACGCCAGGTTATATGTAGTGGTTGTAGGGAAGAGATGGGTTGAAACAAATACTGAATTTCGAACGCACTAGTCACAAGACAGACAAAAGAACGAAACAACGACTACCAGATTGCTGATGGAAAGGAAACTTTACCAGTCTTCTCACACCTAAGCGTCAATTAAAAAAATTTTAAAGTACATCCAATTTTTTTTTGTTTTTATAATTCATTGATCAAATTTTTTATTTTGATACTTTTTTAGCTTTCTTTTAATACTTTTTTTTTTACCTTTTAATAATTTTTTTTTACTTTTAAACTTAATTTTTATTTTTTTTTACTTTTAATATATTTTTTTTTTACTTTTTATACATTTTTTTTTACTTTTAATCTTAAATTTTTTTGATAATTACATTTCTTTTTATTTTTTTTGTACATTTTTTTTACTTTTAACTTAATTTTTCATACGTTTTTTTTTTATTATTATTTTTTTTTACTTTTTAAATTTCGATAAATTTTAATTTTGAATTTTTTGCATGTTTCTTTTAATTTTTTTACTATTGAATTCCATTTTTTTTAGTTTAGGTTCTTTTTAAATTTAAAGTTTTTTTTTATTTTTTTTTGATATACAAATTTTCTTGGAGTTTTATTTTTGGTTTTTCTTTCGTTTGCCTGTTTGATTTATTTTTGATTTTTTTTGTGCAAGAAGTAACCTAGGCTATGTCAGAGAGCAGGAAAGGAACAGGAGCTATTCCGAAAGGTAGGCAGCCTAGAGATGAATCGAGGAAAAGAAGAGTCACACGTCAGACGGGTGGGTTAGATGTGGAAGACGAAGGAGCTGGTATAACCGAAGAACGTCGTACGATACCACCGACTTTGAACGAAAACGATAACTTAGACAAGACATACCACGAAATTACGAAAATCATACGAAGCATGGACTTACTTGGGACTGAGGAAACAAACAACAACTTACCAAACACAAACACTCGAGACAAAGTAGTAAGACAACACGAGACGGTAGAAGGACTGGAAGAAGGAGAAGACAATACTGATGACGAACAACAAGATTTACGTACAAGTGGACGAGAACGAATTAACACGACACACAACTACGAATTTGAACAAGAACGTCTTCGATTAGAACGAGAACAATTAACACAACAAGACAACGAATTGGAACAAGAACGACTAGAACTTGAACTCGAACAAGAAAGACAACAGACAGAACAACTTAACCGAGACAGGATTAGAACGAATACAATAAATAATAGCCAAACAGTACATGTACCGGTATTGACAGGACTTGACTTGTACGAACAAATACAAAAAGTTGCCTCTCTGACAGTCAAGGAAAGCCAAACGAAAACACTGAGCATTCTTGCGGACGGTTTGTCCGAAATGTATAAGATTTTTGACAAAAATATGAAATCAATGAATGCGAAGTTGAGTAGTTTGGAGCAATCCATGACAGGTCAGAGAGACGCAACAAACGGACGTGAACGTGACTTCTTACATGACTTTAAACAAGAGACAACACATACAAGACCGACTCACAGACGAACGAACCACTCGTCAAATAGTCAATCGACATCCCAACCGTCAAATGAACATTCCTCATTTAGGGATATCAATCGAAGGGTTGATGTTCATAAATGGGGAATTAAGTTTGATGGTACGTCAAAAACTATGTCGGTTGAAAGTTTTATTTTTCGAGTGGAGACATTACAAAAGAAAAGTGGACTTACTGACGACCAGCTCTTCGCAAATTTTCACCATTTGGTCACAGCCTCTGCTGAGAGATGGTATTGGCAATTCTTAGAGGAAAATCAAGGGGATGATCTTTTAAATTACTATGATTTGAAAACCGAACTTCTCCGACAATTTAAGAATAACAAGCGTGACCATGAAATCCTTAGGGCAATAATGGATAGGAAACAACAATCCCACGAGACATTCGATGATTTTTACGCAGACATCAGAGGCCTAACGTTGCAAATGCAAAATAGGCCAAATGAAAGTGACTTAATTTCTATGGTAAGGAAAAACTTAAAAGAACGAATTAGCACGTTAATTTTTGGTTGCTCGATTAAGAGTATTCGTCAGCTAAGAGACGAATGTAAAAGAGCTGAGGAGCATTTAGCGTTAAGAGATTTCAAGGCAAAGAGGTTTGTGAGTGAAATCGAAGAAGATATTTATGCTCGTAGGAGAAATACGATAAGTGAATCAGAGGAGGAAGACCATGAAATAGCGGAGTTGCAAACGAGAAGAGTTGATAAGAAAAATTTTGAGAAACGAGAAAAGTCAAATAAGTACAGGGAACAGGATAAGAGAAAAGAGGTATCAAGAGATGGAAGACAACCTTTGGGCGTATGTCCTTCTACTTTTCATACCTTGACATGTTTCAGCTGTGGAGAAGGTAGTGTTTCCTTTAGGTGTGCAGCTTGTCAGGGAAATCCGAAGGTCGGCGGGGTATCCGGGAGCCAACCGTCGACGTCGAAGCCGCACCCGGAAGATCCAAAGAAAACCCTGTAAGAATACAAATATTAGAGAGAAAGACTGACATAGAAAAAGACAAGACCTACCAAAACGAAACGCGAAATCCTCACAAAAGTCTGCACCAGAGGATGATTGAATATGACGAGGCTAGAAGAAGAATTTTTGGTGAGGAAATAGATCTTGCAAAAACGAAAAGTAGGAATTATTTAAAAATTTATAGGCTAAGGGAAAAACATGCAATATTAAGACGGACGAAAAACAAAATAGAAGCGACAATACTGACAGTATCAGATGATAACAGGCCATACGCTAAAGTGCAATTAGGAGGAGAGGAAATGTTAGGTTTATTAGATAGTGGAGCGTCCGTTACGTGTTTAGGGAAAGGTGCAATACAATTTATTAGTGATAAGAAAATAAAAATAACTAAAATGAAAAACGATATTAAAACAGCTGATGGAAATCATCAGAAAATAGAAGGCCGTTTTAAAATCAATGTCTCGTGGGGTGGTAAAACTCAGGAGATGGAGATCTTTGTGGTTCCTGGTCTTTTGCAACCACTATATCTGGGTGTAGATTTTTGGAGTACTTTTAAAGTAGCTCCAAATATAGTAAGCGAACTTAACGTTCCAGTAGTGACGGCGCAAGAACAACAAATTTTTCGTGATCTGTCAACAGATCAAGCAAAGCAGCTGGAGAGTGTCAAGTTACTGTTTCCCTCCTTTGCTGTACTCGGGTTGGGTAAAACCAATCTCGAGGAGCATGTCATAGAAGTGGATGACGAACAGATTCCCATAAAACAAAGACACTACCCCATTTCGCCAGTAGTACAAAAGCTCTTGTACGCAGAGCTAGACAGGATGCTGGAAATGGGTGTAATAGAGGAGAGTAACAGTGCTTGGAGTTCTCCAGTTGTTTTGGTGAGAAAGAGTGGGAAAAATAGGCTGTGCCTTGATTCTCGCAAAGTGAATGCGAGAACAAAAAAATTTGCTTATCCACTTCCACATATCGAGGGAATAATAAGTCGGTTACAAGATACGAAATTCATTTCCAGTATCGATCTTAAGGATGCCTTCTGGCAAATTCCTCTGGAGAGCAAATCAAGAGAGAAGACAGCTTTTACAGTCCCTGGGCGGCCGTTATATCAATTCACGGTTATGCCGTTTGGATTGTGTAACGCCGCTCAGAGAATGTCTAAGTTAATGGACAAAGTCATTCCTGGTCGTCTTCGACAGAATGTCTTTGTCTATCTCGATGACCTCTTGATTTGCTCCCCAGACTTCAAAACCCATATGAAGGTACTGGAGGAAGTGGCTTACGCCTTACGTCAAGCTGGATTGACAATAAATGTCGAAAAAAGCAAATTTTGCTTTAAAGAAATAAAGTATCTTGGATATGTGGTTGGTGACGGGTGTATACGGACGGACAAGGACAAAGTATCGGCGGTCGAGGACTTTCCGGTACCTAAGACCCCCAAACAACTCCGTAGGTTCCTAGGCATGACGGGTTGGTATAGACGTTTCATACCAAACTATGCATCTATAGCAGCCCCGATGACTGATTGCTTAAAAAAAGGACATACATTCGAAATGACTGACGAGGCAATAACGGCATTTCAACTACTCAAAACAAGTTTAGTTACAGCACCCATACTCACAAATCCGGACTTTTCAAAACATTTTTATATACAGTGTGACGCTTCAACCTCAGGTGTAGGGAGTGTGATCTTTCAGATGGATGATGAGAAAAATGAACGGCCGATAGCATTCATGTCCCAGAAGCTAAATTCTGCTCAACGGAATTATAGCGTTACGGAACTTGAGTGTTATGCGGCAGTTTTATCGGTTAAGAAGTTCAGGGCCTACGTTGAGGGTTTACCCTTTACTATCATCACCGATCACGCAAGTCTGAAATGGTTAATGACGCAAAAAGACCTGACTGGACGTTTGGCCAGATGGAGTTTTAAACTTCAAGGTTTCGACTTCGTGATCGAGCATAGGAAGGGTGTCCAAAACGTGGTCCCTGATACTTTATCTCGAGTCCATATGGAGGAGATCACGACTGAAGATTTAGCGCCAGAGGTTGACTTTAGTTCACCATATTTCTCTTCAGAGGAATATGTTGAACTAAAGAAAATAGTACTTAAAGACCAGGACAAATTACCAGATATTTGCATATCAGACGGATTTGTTTATAAACGAACTGACATCAGAACAGGTGACGCAGTACAAGACGACAGAGCATGGAAGCTTTGGGTCCCTAAGGAGTTGTGCGAGGGGCTTTTAAAAGCCGCACATGACTCTCCAGCTTCTGGACACGGTGGTATAAACAAAACTCTATCCAAGTTGAGGCAGAAGTACTTCTGGCCCGGGATGGCTACCGATGTTCAGAACTGGGTGAAGTCATGCGACACTTGCAAGTGTAGCAAATCTGTCAACACCACTACTCGGCCGCCGATGGGGCAACAAACTGTGACAGAACGACCGTTTCAACGTCTATACATCGATTTTCTTGGCCCTTATCCTCGTACTAAAAACGGAAACACACACATATTCATTTGTCTTGATCACTTCAGTAAATATGTATTTTTAAAACCAATTAGAAAAGCAACATCATCTGAGGTAGTTAAGTTTTTAGAAGAAAATGTTTTTCATGTCTTTGGTGTCCCCGAATACATTCATTCCGATAACGGAAAACAGTTTGTTTCGGAACTGTTCGCTAGTTTCTTGAAACGCTATGGAGTTAAACATGTGAGGACAGCTATTTATTCTCCTCAAGCGAACGCTTCTGAACGTGTGAACCAATCGGTTTTGTCAAAAATTCGATCCTACCTCGGTAGTGATCAAAAACACTGGGATCAGCATGTCAGCAACGTAGCTTTTTCACTAAGGAGTGTTGTTCATGATGTACTTACAGTTGAGCCCTACTACGCTGTTTTCGGAACTCCAATGATTCAACATGGAAAATCTTATGAGTTGCTTCGAAAATTAGGCGTAGTGAAGGAATCAAAAATCGAAATCTTAAACAAAGACGATAGACTCGAACTTATAAGAGCTAAAATTTTTGAAAATTTAAAAATCGCTCATCAAAAAAGCAGCAAAGTCTATAACACTAGAAGCAAACCGATTCAATACAAGCCAGGTCAAATAGTTTATCGCAGGAATTTCAAACAAAGCAATGCAATTGAAAACTATAATGCAAAACTTGGCCCAAAATTTATTAAATCAATTATTTTGAAAACAGTAGGAAATTCTCTTTATGTGATAGGTAATTTGAAAGGTGAAAAAGTTGGAGTTTATCACGCTAAAGATCTCCATGTATAATAGAAACGAAATTTATGATAACGCACTCAGATGATGTTGCTTATACTGTGATATTAGGTTTAAGTATATGTACTTCAGATAGTTTATTTATAGTTTATTTATTTCTAGTCATTTATTTACATAGTTTATTTATGTATACATATAGTTTATTTATTTATATTTATTTATTTACATAGTCTAATTATGTATCATTAGTTTATTTATTTATAGAGTAATTAGGTATATTTACATTTAGTATCTGTAATATCATCTTGACTTTGCTTGCAATCATAATTCTTTAGTGTATTTTCTATTATCTGTGATATTTTTTTAAGTATTTATATTTATTTATTTAATCTGTGATATTTTTTTTTAGAGTTTTATATTTACAATTATTATCTGTGATATTTTTTTTTAGTATTTATATTTATTTCTTTTATCTGTGATATTTTTTTTTAGAGTTTTATATTTACAATTTTTATCTGTGATATTTTTTTATTAGATTATCTTATTTACAATCTGTGATTTTTTTTTGTAGTTATAGTTTACTTATTTAAAGTATTTATAATTACAACTCTCATCTGTGATATCACTTTATTAGGTTATTTAATAGTTATTTATAAGCATAGCTTTTGTTATCTGTGATTTTTTTTTATCAAATAGTCAAAGTACCTGATTTTCTTTTAAAGATAGGTTATTTGTATTAAGATCTGTGATATTAGTTATTAAGCTGAAGTACGTTAGTGATATTAGTTTTAAGTTAAAGTACCTGATGATTACCTGTGATAATTTTTTTAATTAGTCAAAATATCTGATTTTGAGTTAGGTTATTTATTTGAAATAGCATATAAGTCATAGTAAGTCATAAGTATATGTTAAGTCATTTGAATAATATGAACAAAAGTTCCAACATCAGTTAAACTTATGTTAAGTTATTTAGTTAAATCTTGCAAAAATTGTTTTCCTTACTGTAAGTAAGAAAAGAAATTAAAAATATTAAACTAAATGCCCAACAATACGAAAAGAGCATGAGTTCTCAGGTAGTAGGCTCAGCCACACTACGAGACCAAAAACAAGATTCTACTTATGCTATCTCCTTTCTTTTACACTTCAAGTTTCCTCACGACCACTCAGCAACTTGCAGCGAGCCTGTTACGGCGATAGCTTACCTGTTACGGGAGGCGTTGGTCGTACAATGGGTGGCAGTGTCGCGTCGATGGCCCGACAAATTGCCGACCTGCTGCCACTGCCACAACACAAAATAAATCCTTCTTTCTTATTATTTCTCCTGGAGGAAGCTGCAAATCCTCCAAGAGTGCCCCAAATCCTGGGGGGAAAGCCAAAAAGGTGTTTTCCCACCTTGGTTTCAATGTTTTGTGTTGCAAGGAATTTCTATTCCTGCTAACACACACACACACGAACTGTTGATTTTTTTTTTGTTTTTTTTTTTTGATTCTCCCTTCTGGAACAGATTCTCCAAATTGTATTTTCTGGAAAGAAATACAGAAAAATTAGTAATTTTAAAAAAAAAAAAAAAACAAATAAAGAAAGTAGAAAAATTGCCGGTAACACCAGAGTAAATTGTATGAAAATCCAAATGATTTTTGCACATGGAATTTCATCACACAACTTACACACTTTCTTTCTATTTTCCAATTTACTACTTACCTTTTTTTTTGTTTCAGAATGTTTTACAGCATCTGAAAATGAAAAATCAAAGAAAAAAATATAGTTATTAGCATTAATATACAAGAAATAATAATAATAAAAAAACTTACCATCCAAAAAGAAACATCCGGCCATGATGTTTGTTTACTTTTGACACTTCGTTTAAATTTTAATATAAATTCACTAAGGCTGCCGATCTCCTCTGCGCAGGTGAAAGTGGGTTGGTCTCTTTTTGCCCAAAGGTAAAGGGGGGCAAAATAATACCACGACACATGCGCAGAATGATTTCGCGGAGTTTTGAAATGAATTAAAATGAACCAAAATGAACTTTCTTAAGGTGTAGGTTAATGTATTTAGTGTTAGGGTAGGTAAGGAAATTATATAAAAAGGTATATTACTGTGATAATAGATAGATAAGTAGATTAGTATTAAATTGATTAGATTTATTATAATTAGATATATATTCAAATATAATTAAGTGTTAGGATAGGGACAGAAAAGGGATAGGTATGAATGTGTGTGTGTGGAATTTTTGGTTATAGATGAGGGGGGAAATAATGATAAAGATAAGGATAGATATTAATAGTTTTGATTTTTTTATTATAATGAAGGGTTGAAAATAGTGTTCTCACTCAGATGTAGTGGTAACTATTTACTTATGTAATTAGGCAAAGACCAAGACCTAGCTCAGGGGATTTGATGGTCATTGTTGTATTCGATAATTAATAGGAAAGTTCGCGAGTTATTAACTGTCGAGAATTTCAATTTGAAATTTAAATTTTTCGAAGAATTAATTTAAAATAAAAGTTAAATTTTTGTATACAAGTTTAGAAAGAGGAATTCATAAATAAATAAAGTTTAGAAAAAAAAAAGGTAAATTTAAAGTGAAAAGTGATTTTTTTGTGATATATATATATATAATAAATATATGTATAATAGGATCAGTGAAGAAGAATCACAGAGGAATAAGTTCTTGGAGACAGACTCAGAAATTTTCATTGTTGGATTCCAATAGGATTTTTAAAGCAGAGGTATGTGAACAAAATTGAAATTCGAAATTCAAAAGCCTGACGTGTGATTTTTTTTCATCAGGTTTAGGCTTGAATTCTTGGATCTGTAAAGATCTCTATATATATTATATATATATATATATCAGCCTAGGCCTCTGCCTAAAGTTTTTTTTTTGCTTGCCGTTAAACCTTCGTAAAGGCATCCTTTGGAGCAAAAGGCTTCCTTTGTTTAGGACAACAAAGGAAAAATCTTTTGAAAGACAAAATACTACAGTAGAAACAGGACTCTATATATATATTTGATTATACATATAGAGGTCATAGATTCAACGGAGAGGATTTTGTGAAGGAAAAGGGTGCTTCGACAGGCGGAAACTAAGGAGTGGAATTGAAAACCGTGAAAAGAAAGTGCAGGGAAGGAAAGAAAAACTAAAGACATCAAAAATCAAGAAAAAAAGAAATATATAAAGTGTTTTAAAAGAATAAATTTTTTTTGAGATCTTTAAAGTAGAGTCACAAAAGTGTAAAAAGTTCTGTTCTCCAGATCGTTTTTTTTTATTTTTATTAATTTTGATTTTTTTATATAAATTTAAATCTAAGGTGTAAAAGTGACCGTAAAGATAATATAAATTTTAAAGATAAATCTCAAGATAAAGGTGAAAACAATACCACGCCTGTTTCTTCAACGTGCTGCCGGCAGAACGACGAGGGACCAGAGAAAACTGTGAGTAGAAAAATTTTGTGGACACAAAGGTCCTTGAAAATCGTTAGGGTCACCTTTCTTAGATACATTTTTTTTATTTTTCATTTTTTTATATTTATTTATTCTGTTTTGTTTTAAGTTTAAATTTTTGAATTTTTAGCGATTAGGAAAAGAAACGAGCGGGAGAGCTCAATTTTCTTATAATTTTTGAAATTTTTTTTTAATGAACATAATTAATAAAATTATAATTTGAAGGATATAAATTGAAAAAAATGGAGTTCTAATTTTGTAGCTAAAGGTGTGTGGAGGCTTGGTAAAGCCGTCCAGAAGTAATCATGGTTTGAGGACGTGACACAAACAGACTTTTCTCTACTGACTAATTCGTGACTAGTTGGGTTACATTAGGGGCTATTTCCCTTGAAAACATGGCCAAGGAAATAGCGAAGGAAGTATCTTTCTGATACTTGGGTGGGTTGGCCAGACCTTCGTCAACAACATCAGACGAACGTTCGAAATTCAGTATGACGGTATCTGAGGGCAATGAAAAGGAGGTGCTTTAGATATAGGATATAGGTATAGCGTATAGGGTATTAGTTTTAGGATTAGTTTAGGATTTATTTATTTTTTTTTCATTTCTTTTAATTCATTTAATTTTATAATTTTTTTTTTAGTCATTTTGGTACTGGGTTTTTAGTTTAGTTAGTTTAGATAGGTTAGTTTTTTTTATTTTTTTTTATCTTCTTTAATTTTTTTATTAAAAATCGAAGCACCAAACTATCTTTTTTTCTCGGATATCGTCAGAGTCTCTAGATTTGTGTCATAATTTTCCATCCATACTTTAGGCACGATAACAAATTAATGTTTAGTCGAGCAGGAGGTGCACTAGGGGATGGCAAGAACCACTCCAAGCGACGAGCGAAGCCGAGCAACCGCAAGCGTGCCGTAGCCACCTCTAGTGTACCGAAGATGTCCCCCGTGGAAACCTGGCTCCTAACATACGTGACCCGTTCTTTATACATAACCTTTGTCCGTCCGCTTCTTGAATATGCCTGTCAGGTATGGTCCTCTTATCAACAAACTCATATTTCCAGAATCGCGAGCATTCAACGTCGTTTCCTCCTTCGGAGTATTAGTTATAACATTAACTGCTTCGACTTTAACCTCAGTTCATCCTGCCTGAAACTCCGTCTTAATCGTCCTTCCAATTCCCTACCATAGATTTAAGAGCTATACTTAAGTTAGACTAGCTTGTATTAAGCCTAATAAATGGGGGTATTGCCCCCACCAAAATTAAATCTACTGGTCTTTTTCAGAGTGGATGAAAAACGGCATTTATCCAGCCTGTCCCTAAAAATTGGCGAATCTTCTTCCCGCTCCAACTATCATCCAATTGCACTTACGTCCCTCCTTTCCAAAGTTATGGGTACGCTGATAAAGTATCAGCTTGAGAAATATCTTGAAGACCGAAAGCTTCTCATTGACCGGTAATATGACTATCATAGCAAGAGGTCCACTGTTGATCTGATGGTATATCTTACCGAACACTGGCACAAATCGATTTGGAGAAAAATACGTCTCTTATCGGAAATGTGTGCATTTGATATTGATGATACTCTTCTTCGTCAGATTAGAAACTACCTTTCGAACCGCTCAATACAAGCTGTGTTGGACGGTTTTAAGTCTGAAATTCATGAAATAAATGCTGGTGTGCCACAGGGCTCCGTTTTCTCTCTGACTCTCTTTCTGATATTTCAATGATCTTTTGCTTGAAGCTTCCAATGCATTAAATTGTTTTGCTGAAGGCTTTTGCTTCTAATATTCGTTTCCAGATAGATGTCGTTTTTCTTTGGATATGAACTCGATAGCATTGTCAAATGGGGAACTATGAGCCGCGTAGAATTTAATGCTTCAAAAACTTAATGCTGCCTTCTGTCCCCCTATTCCACTATCCATGAGCAGCACTTGCATTTAGGAAGCCGAGCAGCTCCCAGCTCTTGGTATGTGATCACAGACCACTTTTTGTGGAATGACCAAACATTCGATGTCCCCAAAAGCGCTGCTATGTGCTTAGGTTTTTTTCAACGTTGCAATAAATTTTGTATCCCTTCTGATCTGGCTGTATTCTATAAGGCTTATATTTGTCCAAGGCTGAGTACAATTCCCATATTTAGGCAGGTGCTCCAATAACACATTTGAGTATCTTGGATAGAATCCAAAAAGAGCTTTAAAAATGATAGGTTATAGAAATATTTCAAAAACATTTGAATCTACCGCAGCAATGTTAATTGTCTTTCATTATTTTACCCTTTTTAACAGTAGTCTAGTGAAAAAGCAAGTTGCATTCATTCCCCTAAACAATTCAACCGGAATACTTACGCTTCAGGGAATGCCCATCAGTTCACCCTTGAACCGAATTACGAACGTATTGGTAAATTCAGAGATTCTTTCTTTGGCCGCACTTCATGAATGTGGAGTGCCTTATGTGACTCTATATTTCCCTCACATTATGATATTCAGTTATTCACATTCCTAAAACGCTAACACTGTGCTCAAACATTTTAAGGGTTGTCTAAATCCCTTTAGTGGGTGCAAAATTTTTGTTCATCTAAAAGTAATGCTATCAGTAAAATATGTATAAATGCTATAAACTTTTTTTTCAATTATGCTAGATGACCTCTAGTGGTTCAATTAGTACTATTGAGTAAGTTGACTATACCATGAATTTGAATTTGCTCAGAGCAACGCACAGAATTACTCAAAGAAGGATTTTAGGATTCTATACTCGCATAAAGTATTACTTGCATTCTTTTTACTTGCGATATACATAGGTACTATAGGGCAAGTTCGCATTTGGAAAAAAATCGAACTCGAGATTTTGATCAAAGTTGACATTACGATGATAGCGAAGACGAATAAAGTGGGTCCGGCAATTCCGTCTGTCTGTCTGTACCTCGAACTACAGCCTAAACCACTGGAGGTATTTTCTTCAAACGCGGTACTTAAGGGTCTTCGGTGATTCCCTAGAGGAGAAATTGAAATTTTTTTTTTAGCTCGAAAACAAACGGTACCCCCCATACACCCATAATGCATACATCTAATTTATCTCGAAAACGGCACTAACGATTTTGATAAAAAAAAACTAAGTGTGATATTATGGACATGGACTATATTTTGGTCAAAAAAAATAACTTTGGGGGAATTGTTATTAGGGGTACCTGTCATAGAACCGTTTTTTTGATTTTCGAATTTCTCACCAACGCAACGGCTCTAACGATTTTAACCAACATTTTTATGCAGGATCTGCTTTGCATTTGAAAAAATATAAACTAAAATTTTTTTCAAAAAAATAGTTTTGGATTTTTAAAAAAATAATACAATTTTTTTTTTGAAAATTCAATATCTTGAAAACCGATCCACGATTAAATTTTTAAATGACGTTTTACAATGTATTTTATTAAATACTAACAATTAGCATATCAGTTTTTTTTATAAAAATTTTAAGGAAAATTTAGTTCACAAAAAACATGTTTCAGTGTGTATGTACTCGTATGTCTGTACCTCTCACATCAGCCTAAACCACTGGACCTATTTCTTTCAATCTAGTTAGTTAAGGATCTTCGGTGATTTCCTAGAGGAGAAATTGAAATTTTTTTTAGCTAAAAAACTAACGGTACCCCCCATAGACCCGTAATGCCAAATCATATAGTATTTATCTCGAAAACGGCTCCAACGATTAAAAAAAAAAAATTAGGTGTGATATTATGGACATGGACTACATTTTGGTCAAAAAAAAAATGTTGGGGAAAAATGTTATTAACGGTACCTATCATAGAACTGTTTTTTTTTTTTGATTTTCATTAACGGCTCTAAGGATTTTAACAAAAAATTTTAAGTTTAAGATAATATTGTATAAAAAAAATATTCGGTTTTTTTGAAATTTTTTTTTTGAAAAATCAATATCTTCAAAACTTATGAACGATTATTTTTTGGAATTATTTCCTAAAATCAATATTATTAAATACTTAAAATTCGCATCCCACATTTTTTTCTTAAAAAATTTTAAAGAAATTTCTTATATAAAAAATGTATTTAATAATAAAACGAAAAGTTTGTTTGCATACATTTCTAGAAATCAGACGGCAATTTTATGCATTTGAACATTATTAGCTCATTAAATCCATATTTTATATTTATAAAATGTATCTTAAATTCCAAAGTACTTTTACATATACAGTAAAACCCGCTTAAGAGAAACCAGCTTAAGAGAAAAACCCGCTTACCTGAAACACTTTTTTCATCTCCAAGTATTTTCCGACCAATTTCCCTTAAAACACTCCGCTTAAGTGAAACTCGCTTAAGCGAAAAACCCGGATAACTGAAACATATTTTCAGTTAATTTTTAATATTTTTCATTGAAAAAAACTCTCTTAAGTGAAAAAAAAAATTGTATCGAACAGAACAAAAATTTGCTAGTTTTCGTTTTTCAATAAATTATGTTTGTGCTATTTAATCGTTGTTTTATTTAACTTCTTTCGAGGCAAGTCCAAAAGATAAAAACAATATTGTTTCTAGCATTAAATCTCCGCTTAATAGAATTTTTAAATCCGCTTAAGTGAAATTTTTTTTCACTTATCCGAACTCCGCTTAAGTAAAATTATTTTTCACTTAAGCGGGGTTCGTTTAAGTGAAAAACCCGCTTAAGTGAAAGAAAGACTGTGACATTTTGCCGTTTCTCTTAAGCGGGTTTTACAAGAGCAAGTTCGTGCAATCCAGTCGTGCATTTTTTTTTTAAAGAATTTGATTTCATGTTTAGTAGAAAAAATGCGCATGTGGACGGTCCGAAAGAATCTTAAAATCTGCTTTAATCGGAATTTTTTGATGTCCCAAGCGTTCGGACACTTACAGTATTTCATTTCATTTTCATTTATTTATTGGTGATATAAAAAAAATATTTATTGGTGATATAGAGCCAGATGCTTAAGCTGCAAATCAATCTTTGAAATAAATATATGCTCATTGTTCTCGAATTTGCAACTGAACTTCTATCGTATCTAGCACGGTGTCAAGACTTTCAGAAACATATGTCTGGCTGCTAAGCATATAGTACTTGTAAATATGCAAGTAGTTGATCAAAAGTAATCATGATCATTTTTCTATTCATTCCTAGTATAATTGAAATTGAAATGAACTGATGATACCATCCCGTAAAACATATATAAAAAACAGCTTTCATAAAATGCTGCATTTTTAAAATATCGCTTTTCTGTTTCGTTCTGGCATCCGACTTCATTAATTAAAATTTACTTTTGAAAGCCATTCATTTATATAATCTATTGTATACCTTCTAGAAATAGATATCATCATCATCATCGGCTCGACACCCGGGTTCCGGTCCTGGCCTCTTTCAACAAGTCTCTCCACCTATCCCGGTCTCTAGCCGACGCCATCCAGTTGCGCACCCCAAGGCTTCGGGCGTCCTGGTCTACGCCATCTCTCCAGCGCAAGCATGGTCTACCACGCTGTCGTCTACCATAGAATGTACCACAAAGAACTTTCCGCAGGTTCCTCTTCGCTCATGCGAGCTAGGTGCCCTTCCCACCGGAGTCTACCGAGCTTAATTTTTGTCACGATATCTGCTTCAAGGTAGATTGCGTACAGTTCATGATTGTACCGTCTCCGGAATCGTCCTTCCTCACATATGGGGCCAACAATTCTCCTTAAGACTTTTCTCTCGAACGCAGCTAAGAGGTCGGAGTGCCTTTTGCTAAGCACCCAAGTCTCGGGTCCATATGTGAGTACTGGCAGTACTGGATTTGAAGAGATTTGACAGACTATAGTAGGCTCTGTTGGATTTGAGAAGCCGCCCGCGTATTTCTTCTTCTATTTTCTATATTGTTATAGATATCACTGTATCTATAAAAATAATGAATCCAAACTGATGATAAATGTTGATCAAATAAAAGAAATCATAACAATGGCCCTGAGTAATAGATCCGAATCTAGCCTAAGTTCGATTTTAACCAAACATTCGTAGAAATAAAACAAATTTCAATTATAAATACTTAAAAGCTGCTTTCCTGTAACTAAGTAAAATTTAAAATGATAGAATCACAATAGAACTTTACGAATCTGGTTAATAGAAATCTGTTTTGTGTATCAGTTCACAATAACGAAATTATGAAAATGAGTCACAATTATTGGTATAAATAAGACTTTTGTAAATTTGATCTGTTACTACGAAATTTTAAAAGCAACTTTTCTACATCTAACAAAAAGTGACTTTAAAACCGATTCTATAAATGTCTATTACTAAGGGCCAATTACTTTAAACAAAAAGTAGCAGTATGTGACATTGTGAATAAATAAATATTCATAATTTATAAAAAATGACAATTTGACCAAACGAAAAATTAATTCCTGGAAGCAACCACTTGAAACTCAGACATGAATTGAATTATCTTAATAGACAGGCTAATCAGCACGTAGTATCCATTTAATTTTTATTACAAACTCACTTTAGCTCAGACTCAATGGCAAAACAATATACCACAAAAAATAAAAATATAAAAACAAACAACCTTCGTTGTGAATTTGAGAGAATTTTGAAATAATATTTAGGAAATGGTGTCTCATTACTTGTGTTTTTGTAGATTTGTTTATGACAAAGTAATAAAAAACTTCGTAATAAAAAAATATTTTTGTTATTATAATCCAGGTCCCGAATTCTTTCTGTTTATTACAGCAGCTTGATGCTGAGATCCAAATCACCCACTAAATGCGAGCATTCAGCATTATAATAAAACGAGCCAATGTGGTAATAAAGATTTTTATAGTCGAATGGAGCTCCTTTTGGATAAAAGTGCTACTTGTTGTGTTGTTCTTGTTTCGAAGTAAGCAGAAAGAGTCTTCGCTTAAGAAAACAAATAATAATTTTGGTTGGCAAAGCCTTCGAAAAGCGTCTTCACGTATTCACATTTTCTATTTTATTATACCTTCTAGAAATTTGGTTAAGAAAAACAATCGCATGTAGCATAAATTAAGCCTTCTGTTTCACCTATAGCTTATGGAGCACAGGATGTGGCGTATTGGTATTCATTCGTGTTTTAAAAGCTAAATTTTATTATTTACTATATATTGATCAAATTGTTAGAGTAAAAGAGTCATATATAAATACAAGTATGAACCACCATCTTGTTTTTGCAAATTTAATTTTTAAAAACTTTTGACATTAGCATTAAAATTGTGATCCTCTTTCTTCGTGGCTGAGGTAAACTCGTCGGTGTCCAGGGTTCTTCCCAAAGAAGAAACAAACTTGGGTTTGGAGGGTCTAAGCTCAGAATGAAATAACGTATTTTGATACTGCTAAACTCATAATCAATTTATTTCGTGGTTTTGTATTTGTATTTGTATGTAATACAATATTCAAAAGCCTAAATAACTAACACAGTATTTCATATAAAATGTCCCCAGCACGCAACCTGAGGAATAAAACGGTCGGAAACTCTTTGCAGAGAAGCCCTGTGTCAATAGCACGCAATCTAGTGAAATAAACGGGTTGACTCTAAAAAGAGAACCTGTCCAATGAGCTACCTTAAAGAGGAGATCAGAGGAAAAAAACGGCTTGGATTAGCAAATAATATATATAATGCTCCTAATAATGATAATTATGCTTGCCCCACTCTAGCTAATACTCCAAATAACAATAAAGTTTGCCCTGCCCTACTCTAGCTAATACCCTACTATTTTATAAAAAAAAAACAACTCTCTATACACTATACTTCATCCAACAAAAATATGCAGTACACCAGTACACGTCTTATGGGAGAGCTTTTTCAAAATCAGTAGCGTTCTATATTTTTGCACCATACTAAATTGAAAGAACTCCTCCATAAAAAAGTGTTTGTGCGCCCATAAATTTTCGATTGCATCTGACGCAGGCCCGACGTCCTATTAACTGCACATCTGAGTGTGCGTGCAGTGTGCACTGAATTGCTGTGGTGGCCTATGGCTGTTAGTGATATTCAATTTCAACCCCCATTAAATATTGATGTGCATTCAGAGTTACCCTTGTTCATTTCGTAACTTGTTCAGTTTTTTTTCCTTGGTTTCGGTTGAGGTGCTTTTGATTTTAGAGCTTTAAAAAAAGGGTCAATTTAAAATCAACACTACGATAACCTTTAATGAAGGACAGATTTATGCAATTCACTGTAGCCAGAATGCGAGTCAAACGTCCTATCTTGCCCACACTGCATATTTTTATTGGACAGAGTATAGATTGGTATCCACACAGTACGAAAATAAAAGGCAATTTAGTCATTTCATTTTCCTAACCACCACTTATCAAATTTGCAGCTAAGAGTCAGTGTGAACTGAAAACAATAAATGACAAAATTGTATGTGATTCCAAGTGAGTAGTGATCACATGACTCCGGGTGCACACTGGATGTGCAATATGGTTATTTAATAAGGCGGTATGTAGGTGTCGTAAGGTTTCCCTCGAAAATACGATTAGGGGTATTTTGTGTTGTACCGTTTTGCTCAGTAATGTGATTAGGAAATGTAAGGTATTGTAACGCTTTGTTACAAAATTTGTTATTTTACTTGTGGGCCATCAAGTGCTTTATTTTTAAATCATACGTTATTTTGACATTGACAGCTGTCTTGACAGAAAGTCGGTATCATACCCCCATGGAACGAAATGAGTCGCTTTATGCTTGAACAACGTTGGGAAATATTGAAAACCTATTTCCAACGTTTAAAAGAAGTTTTGGTCGAAATGAAGCACACACCGCGTCTACTGTACGCAAGTTTCTGCAAAAAGTAGATAGCACTCATGCTATAGCAGAATGTGTCTGGTATAGCAAATTTAGTTGAATTAAAAGACTGTATTCTCTATTAGTCATTAAAAGTGAAGCAGCATCCATCATCAATAAATATTTAGAGTAAAATCCAAAAATGGGCTCTAGCAGACATACAAGACCAGGAAGTACACTTTAATATAACCCTGTTAAAATTGTGTACTTAACATATAAGATACAAAATATCTTAACCCAGAAAAAATCATTTTTATTCATAGCCTTTCGAGCTTTAAGCAAAAATCCTTTTTTTTTAAATTTTACCTGTTCCAAGTTTTCCCAAGTATCATAAAATTTATGGGTTTTTCCGCAAACTTGGCATTGAGTTTTATTTTTAATAGTGTTACGTTCATTCAAAACAAATTGTAAAACGTTATGTTTATTACGAATTTTTTGGAGAAAATTGAGCACAAGGACAAAAAATTGCAAGAAGCAAGTTATATGCTAGAAACTGAATATTCGTATCTGGGTCGCACGACACGAACTTGCTCCTACATATGTAATAGACTAGGAATTTCAAAAACGAATGTTATAAGAGAAAACTGTTCATACGGATAAAATTAATTTTTTAAACTCTTAAGAGATCAAAACAGAATGCGATGCAAATATGAATTTATGCAAAAACAATAACTATAAGTCGTTGTAGTGGTTTCTTAAAAAGATAAGCTTTTATGTAAAAAACATTCTTACATATTTTTAAGAAAAAAATTGGTACACCAACTTAAAGTTCTTATTAACGTAAGAATAAAAATTAAGTTTCCAAAAAAAATATAATGCACGACTGGATCGCACGAACTTGCTCTTATGTAAAAGTACTTTGGAATTTAAGATACATTTTATAAATATAAGACATGGAGTTAATGAGATAATAATGTTCAAATGCATAAAATTGCCGTCTGATTTCTAGAAAAGTATGAATTTATGCAAACAAACTTTTCGTTTTATTATTAAATAAATTTTTTATATAAGAAATTTCTTTAAAATTAAAGAAAAAAACGAAAATTATAAATCATTTAAGCGGTTTTTAAGAAAATAAGTTTTTTAAATAAATATACAGGGTGCCCCTTAGTATATTTACTTGTACTTGTATGGTGGGTACCGTTATTTTTAGGTAAGATACATTTTCCTTTCTTACTTGATTCTCCTTCTTGATTATATTGAGAAACTTTTATTTATCAATTTTCAAAACAAATCTAGGATTTTAAAAATCCAAAAACAATTGTTTAAAAATTTGAATACACAATATTATTTAAATTTTTGGGGAGCCTTAGCATACAAAAGTGGTTAAAATCGGTTGTACCGTTTTTTGGGAAAATTAAAAACAAAAAAAAATCGTTCTAAGGAGGATAACATTAATATCCCCCTTAATAATTAATATTAAAAATGGTATCTACCATGTTAAAATAAAATCGGTCGAGCCGTTTAAGCTGTAGTCGAACAGACAGACAGAATTGCGTGACCAACTTTTTTAGTTTTCGCTATCATCGTAATGTACGAGTACACTTTAATCGAAATCTTCGGTATTTTTACGAATGTATAACTTGCTTTATAGTATTTACCTAAAATCACGAGTAGAAATTGAACATAGGCCCTTACTGTAGAACGAATCAAGGGGCACCCTGTATATTTATTTAAAAAACTTATTTTCTCAAAAACCGCTAAAACAATTTATAATTTTCGTTTTTTAGATATTATTATTTGGTAAGGAAATAACATGGCTTTCTGGATTTAGCTGCTCCTATAAAAGCAGTTTTTTTTTTTTTAAATCACAATAAATCAACTGAGGGGTCGTTTAAATTCAAGACCCATTACGAGGTTCATTACCAAAGTTATTCTATAAATGCCGACGCGCAAAAGATCAAATCATTGCACGTTATGAGGTGGCTAACAAAATTCGGTACCTTTAATTTGGCCTTTAATAAATTAATAAATTGGTTAAGAATTATTAAATAATTACTAAAGCCTTTGATATATTGATATACATTTTGGACCTAAAAAAGCTGACTTCCATATGGTAGGTTATAAGGATCTGACGATAAAAGACAATGCATAGCAAATTTTATGAATCAAAGGGCACGGTAGTGCCCAGCCAAGTTCTGGCACTACGACCTTTTTTACAGGAACAAACTCAGGCGATTTTTGACCCCTCCCTATCTTCAGTACCACTAAAGTCAGAAACTTCAAATTCCGAATATTAGCTAGTCAGGCACAGGCGCCCCACCAAATTTCAATTTTCTAGCACCAGCGGTTCCTGAGATATAAGGCCTCAAAAATCACAAAAACCGTAACTGACTGACTGACTGACTGACTGACTGACAGATCATCAAAATTATGGAGCACTTCCCGACATCGTAGAATCTTGTAATTTTGCACAACGGTAGGTCTTGTCATGCAAGCTAAGGAAAACATCGAAAATTTGAGGTTTTCCATTCAGGGGGCGTGGTATCCGCCCACTTCCTCAGAACTGATGTAAATTATACATGGCGCACTTCCGATTGCAGTAGAACAATGAAATTTGGTAGAACGGTAGGGCTCAAATTGCATATAAAGGACCAAGAATAAAAATCGAGGTTTTCCATTCAGGGGGCGTGGTATCCGCCCACTTTCTCCGAATTGGTGTTGGTTGAATGGAGCACTTCCGACTGTTGTAAAACGATGAAATTTGGTAAAGTGGTAGGACTTATATTGCATACAAAGAAAAAAATATAAAATTTGAAGTTTTCCATTCAGGGGCGCGGTATCAGCCCACTTCCTCAGAACTGATGTAAATTATACATGGCACACTTCCGATTGCAGTAGAACAATGAAATTTGGTAGAACAGTAGGGCTCAAATTGCATATAAAGGACCAAAAATAAAAATTGGGGGTTTCTTTTCGGGGGGCGTGGTATCCACCCACTTTCTGAGAAAATGTTTAATTTATATGGAGCACTTCTGATTGCCATAATAAAGGTAGGTATGTTAGTGTTAGGTATCTTGCCAGGACAAGAAGAAATAATTGAAGCGCAAATCAAAACAACCAATAACAAAAAGAAAATATAACAAAAGAAATAGGAAGATTTAAACTAAGTTGAGTACATCCTTCTATCTTTCCGTATCTTTCGAGATTTTGACATGGCAAAATATTAAAATCTTTGCAAAAAGGAGTGAGATCAGACCGAAAACATAAATGTTAAAAAAAGAGCCAAGTTCTTCTATACAAAAACCTTTGTGTAACAAGTCAGCCGTGAAAAGTACTGAGATCTAAAAGTACGCCAAGTTCTTACTTCATGAAGGTTTAATACCGAATACGAGTATTTAAAGTAGAATAATATTGAAACAGCTACAATGTAATAGAGAAATTTTATTATTTAATGATTACTGACTAAAATTTGATGGGCTTACTTGGCAAGTTTTTTTTTATGCCCAAATTCGAAAGGTTTTAAAAACTTGACAAGTGAACCCATCAAATTTTAGTCAGTAATCATTAAATAATAAAATTTCTCTATTACATTGTAGCTGTTTCAATATTATTCTACTTTAAATATTCGGTATTAAACCTTCATGAAGTAAGAACTTGGCGTACTTTTAGATCTCAGTACTTTTCACGGCTGACTTGTTACACAAAGGTTTTTGTATAGAAGAACTTGGCTCTTTTTTTAACATTTATGTTTTTGGTCTGATATTCTATTAACTCAATATGCTGTTTATGATTTTCGTTGAAGGGAGCTTAGATATATGGGGCGTTATCAATATGAGATCGTAAATAACAGTTTTATAAGCAAATAGAAGTACACAGATTGTTATATTTCTTTAACCACAGTTTAATAAAGCCAAGAATGAAGCTCGCTTAATTAACAGTATAATTAATTTGTTCAATGAATTCAAATTCTTGGTAGGTCTTGATAGCAGATGAGGGATTTTCGCTTCCAATGACTACTTCTCTACTTGGATTCTATAGAAAAAATCTTTTTTTCGTATTTACACATTTACAAGAGTTCTTAAAGACGACTTAAGTAGGAGTAGGTCTTTATGGGGTATCTTACCGAAATGTGGAACCAATCCTTACATCAGTTTGGAGGAACAAGAGTAATTTCTAGTGAACTTATTGCTATTAAGCATTTACCAGGAAGTTCTCTTATCGAAAAAAACGTAGTGGTGGTGTGCATCAAGTCTCGGTTTTGTGCCCGACACTCTTGCTTATGATCTTTTATCTCAAACATCTTATCCACTTCATTGCTTCGCTGACGACAGCACCCTCAGGTCATTATCATTTTCAGATTCAAAACCCTGTTTCGTATCCCCGATTTGAATTTTAACTCAGCATCATCAGAACTGAAATTCTGAGATTTTTTCACTTGAACACAATTTGATTTAGGAAGAAAATTAAATATAGAGGATTTTTGATTTTATTTTTCTTGACAAAATTTTCTGATTGATTTATATCCATTTACGAACAAGAATCGATACGAGAGTCTTATCTTATTACAGCTGAACATGCTTATTGTAAGGGTAGATCGGTAGATACTGCTTTACATCCACTAGTACGAAATATGGTTTCATTTCTAGATATAGAAGGCGCTTTTAATAGCGTCGAAAGTAGATATGTCGCTTCGTGAACTGATTAACCAAATGCTGACAAGCAGGGTTATCAATTCAAACCTAGGCGGCTTTTCTGCTAGAAGATCTGTCAGTAGAGGTACGCCACATGGCGGTGTTATTTCTCAGCTTTTCTGGAACTTGGTTGTAAATGAGCTGCTGACATGCCTGGAAGCGGAAAGCTATAAACTGATTGCCTATAGGGACGATGTTGCTTTTGGCGTATCAGGAAAGTATTGTGACATCTAGAAATCCTACAAAACTCTTTGCACAAGCTAATCCACTGGTCAGAGTGGTGTGGCCTAGTAATCAACCCTCATAAAACGGAGCTTGTCATATTCTCTAGGACGAGGTATAAAATTCCTCATGTAAACGAAGCAAAATTCTTGAGTCTTATTCTAGGTAAAAAATTAAACTGGAAACATAATGAACAAGAAAGAGTCAAATGGGCAAAAATGACTATTGGGAAAAAATGGGACAGGGCATTGAATTATTCCGGAGAACTGTAAGACTGATGACTTCGCCAAAATTGATACAATGAAACCTATATTATCTGATTAGGATAATATACGCAACAGGATTTGGCGTTTGTTCAAACGATTTTTGTAGAAGCTGTGTGGACGAGGAAGAGGTTCAATCAGTACATTTTCTTATTATGTAAAGGGTGGACCAAATACAAGTTTCTTTTTAAAAATGCAATAAATTTAACTAAAGTGAATTTTTTCCATATGTTATGGCTTTATTAGAAAGGGGAAACATTCCCATTAATTATTGAATACAACGTCGTGCCTGGTTGTGTGCCTTCAATTGATGAGTCAATTTGAACTTGTAAGAGAATAATCCGATATCTGTGTGCAGAATTCTCCTTAGGCTAGTGCATGAAAAGAGCTGTTGAGATCGATGGCGAGTTGAGGTTCGTGAATTGAGTCTCACACTCTCGGCTACAGCAGCCACATTCTTGTCAATGCGCCCCGTACGACGACGGGGACCATGTGTGTTGTCCACTAGCATACCAGTCTCACGAACTTTTTACACAAACTTGCGTGCTTTAGGCACGGTAGTGTTTCATTTCGGCCAGAACTTCTTTTCACAGAACAAACTCTTTGGGCTACACAGTAGGTACTCACTTTGGAAATAAGTTTTCAATATTTCCCAACGTTGTTCAAGCGCAAAGCAACTCATTTCATTCCGCGGAGATATGATACTGAATTTGTGTCAAGATTGTGTCAAGGTTTCAAAAGAACCTATGGTTTAAAAGATGCCTCACCCTGCAAGCACATGCCCTATACACTATTACATAGACGTAGGCTTCATATTGGAGAGTTTTCCTTTAAGGAATGTAGTGATATAATTAATATAGACATTTGTTGTCTCTCTCGCTTATAAGGACTTGAGAACATCTCAAGATTCATGTGGCATCAAAATGAAACCAACACTGATCCGAGTGTGTCAGCTTCGAGGCTGACAGCCACTTCAACGTTATCTAGCTTGCTACTCTTCAAAGTAATACTTGTAAGCTCACATATTCTCACACAAGTTGTTCGACTGGGTTATGGTCAATTGGGCCTTACAGATCAGGCGCAGTGTTAACTGTTTAAATATACAAAAATCTAATTCCAGTACTAAAATTAAAATCGTCATTAACACATTCTAATACATGTCAAAATAAAAAGGCATTAAGTTTAGATGCTAATTGAATTATTATGAGTTTTATGTTTCATTGCAGCTCACGTTCTGTCGAACAGGTTGTTCATACAAAAATTATTAAAATAAAGCTAAAACTTGTTCTTCCCTGAAGGTGTTTAAAATACAATTTTTTTTCGTCTGCGTATTTAACACCTCCACCTCACCTAGCAGAGCAAGTATGTTGGTCTAGTCAGCCGCCTGCTTGAATTTTAATTAACTTTCATACCTACCTTTTTTCGTTTTCTCTCTAAATTAACACCTACAATTATCCACGTGCGAAAGAAATACTCAAAGACAGAGGAGCAAAAAAAAAATTAATTAAAGGCAAAAGAAGTTTACCAAACAAAGCAAAATAAAAAAAAAACAACGATGGAAAAATGGAAAATTAAATGCTGCCAATTAATTTCCATAAGCGATCCAATTACAATTCCGAGTGCTTCCAAATTACCGATAAAATTACTTTCTAAACTTTTCATGCCCTCATTCAGCCATCACCCCCATTTACTTTAGGTATATATATTGGTGCTGCTGTTTGTTTTTGGAATTTGGAGCCCAGTCACGAGGGTAGACTTTGAGGACCCCCATTAACACAAGTACATAACTTTTTCCAATGAGCAAAGTTGTGATGTACACGTTACGTACACACCCTAACGAAAGTACAGAAGGAGGGTTGGAGAATTTACTCTTAAGCCCCCACATTCATTCCAAACGGAACTTCAAAACAAAAATGTAGCTTTCCTCGGAAATTAAAAACAAAAAAAAACAGGCAATTATTTTCATAACGAAGTTATCGAGATAGCCATCCCCACCCACTCCGAGATCTGACAACCGGATTTCATAAAGAGCTATCAACCCCCTCTGGTGGTGAATTTGACGGAATTACAGTTTCGCTGCTATTTTCCTTGTTCGGAATTCGTTTTCGTTGTCGATGCCTGCCGTGAAATTGCATTCGTGGCGAGTCCTCGGGGGATTTATCCCGAACATATTTTCATTAGCGTCAAGCGTGAAAAATCTGATGATCATTCATCTGTGCCGGGTTATAGCAGTGTAAATCATGCACTTAGCGATGAGGGTTGTAAACTTCTCGACTCATCTATTTATTTATGAAAATTCTGCACTCACACATGTGCGGGTCTTTCTATGCGAGTATTTTGCGAAAGGGGTGCTGCTCTACTCTACACTTAACCTCGAACGAAGAAGGCTTTTGGCAACGTGCGGAAAAGAAGAAACCACCCTTAGAAGCCTTCGATGGGCAATAGTGGGTTTAGAATAGAGCTGAATGAATAAGATATGGTGTTGGTGGTAGTTGAAGTGATGGTTATTTGCACGGTACTTTCTTGTTAGCCCAGCCAAGTCGGGTTGAATAGGACGACTTATAAGGTGGAACCAAGCAACACAGCTCGGGCATACTCAACTTCCCTTCCACGTACTTAATTCGTTTTATGTTTCAACCCTCTTGAAGTTGTTGTTGGTTCGGTACCTCCGTCAGACGATGATGATGATGAAACTAGAAACAAAGCAGACAAAAAATATGTGTTTTTCACCCCTCAGTTGGTATTTTTCTTTTTGTAAATGGAAAATGTTTCTATTTGCCGTTTCGATTTATTTTTATTTTGCACTTTGTTCAGTTTCGTGCTTCCTGATGCTTCACATTGTGCTGAACGTATATCGTGTGCCCATGCCCACCCTTTTGAAGGGTAGTTTGGTTTTCGTTCTTTCTAGTGGGGGTCTACTTTTTTTGTCTTTATTTTGTTTTTGCTGTCCCAGCGGATTTTATGGGGTTCGATTTTTTTTATTTTATGTTTACAGTGTACCTACTCATATTTTGGGTTGACTTGTTGACTGCGGTAACAACTTGCAATTCAATAATCGTTTGATTGCGACCCCAAAAGCAATATTGGGAAAAGGTTGTCAACGGCAACTGCAGGATGATTTGTGTGTGGGTATGAGAAGAGGTTTGAAGTTGTTCTTTCTTGTTTTTACTGAAAAAAAAATGTTTATGGATGTTGTAGCTACTTAAAGTTTTCCGATGATTGGATTTAAGTGTGTTTGCTTTAGGTATTGGAATTTTTAAGCTTTAAAACTAAAGACCTAGCATGAGACTTTAAGAGTTTGTTGGGAACGAAATCAGGTGTATGTAGATATAATCGTGAGTTCTTTTCGAGAAGACTTGTAGGGCGGAACCCTTGGGGTGATTTTGAGTGTGTACTTCTGTCATCCCGGGGCTGTGGCTATTGAATCCCATTTTATACCATCTAAAAACAAACATGTTTCTTCAGAGATATTATCTATAGAGAGGAAGTCACAAATCATCCAAGAATATTTCTCATCTGCTTTTTCATGTTGGTCACTCAATCAACTGGACTTGCGAACATGAGAGACAGTTTGTTTCCGATCTGGTTGGAAGAAATGTTTTGGTAGAGGGCCTGGTCCTCGCTAGATCTTAAGAAAGTAGTCAAGAAATACGCCATTTAAGTTAGCACATAGCAAATCACATAGACCACTTGAATTTGCACTTTCTGTGGAGAAGAGTATATACTGATCACTTCATAAAAAGTTAGGAGTTCACCCATATATCTAATACGAACAGTAGGTAGGCTGAATTAGACGCAATATGGAAAGCATACAACATGCTTAACTAGATCAAAATCAAACCCGGAATACCGCCATTTTTACAGACGGCCAGGCGGCTGTTTAGGCCATCGATTCGGCTTTTTCATCCTCTGCCATAATACTAGGAAGACCTTTGTGAGTCTGAACTCTAACCTCTGTCATTCTTATCTGAACGAAGTGTAATAGAGCAAAATGCACTGGCTGACGACCTAGCCCGGCAAGAACCAGCTCTTCATAGCTCACTTGCGAAATGCTTAACAGTCCTCTTGGGGTTATAAAGGACAACATCTGCTAATTTTTACTTGCAATAAGTGTACTATAGGGCAAGTTTTGCATTTAGAATACAAATCGAACTTGAGATATTGATCAAAGTTTACTTTACGATGATATAGAAAACACGAAAACAGTGAGTCCCGCAATTCCGTCTGTATATTTTTCTGTATGTTTGTTGCCTGTATATCTGTTTGTCTGTATGTCTGTTTGTCTGTATGACCGTATGGTATTTAAGATTCTTCGGTGATTCCCTAAAGACGAAATTGAAATGTTTTTTAGCTCCAAGACTAACGGTATCTGCCATAAGACCGTTGTGCCAAATATTATTTATCTCAAAAACGGCTCAAAAGATTTTGATAAACAAAATTAGGTATACTACTAACTATAAACTACATTTTGGTAAAAAATAATTTAAGAAAAAATGTTACTACCGGTACCCTTCATAGAATCTTTCCATTTTAGCTTTGTATCCAAAGTCATTCCAATATATTTGGCAGTATTGGACCAAGGTACAGCTTTACCGTTGATAAGAATTGGAACATTATATATTTTTTTGCTTCGATTATGTTTTTTTTTTAATTGGATATGCCATCGTTGTGTCGAAACTCTAACTTAATCAACTACATTTTGCAGTTTTTCTGTAGTCTTCGTAACGGCACCAATATCACAGTATCGTCAGCAAAGGTGGCCATGATAGCCTTGATGTCTACTTCAATATCCCTAGTATATTACAAATACAAGGTTGGTCCTAGGACACTTCCTTGGAGTACACCGTCTTCAATTTACTTTTATTCGTAGAAATTTTGGTCGTACCGTATTCTATAAAGTCGGTTCGTAACGGAGGATTTAAGTTTTTCGTAGTACTACCTGGGAAGGTCCCTATGCAGTTTTTTTTTTTTTTTTTTATAATCTACACGCGCTCAAGGGATTATGATTACCCTTTAAATGTTTGAACACAGCGCGGGCGTGAAATTAAGGAAGAGAAAGAAGGATAGGAAAGATGTGTGGCACGATGTTCTGAGGACTGACGGTTGTTGTCTCAGATATTTTATCTCCAGGGATGGCGGCTGAAGTAAAGCGGAGAATGCCGTGTCTTATTTCTATGTCGCTTATAATTCACATTATTTTATTCGTGATCATCCTTGTTGGGCATACTAGTTTAACTCAATTACATGTTGTTAGTGTTATGCCTGAACAACAGTAATGAGTAAACCAGCAACCCATTGATGACAATTTTAGAAGGTTTTTAATGGAATTAAAACGACATAGACGACGGCAGGGATCGAACCTGTGATCATGAGAGGTTTACAGGCGAGCACACATCCATCGCGCCACGGCCAATTCCCAAATGCTTAACATTATCAAAGGCTTTTCCAACATCTAAGAATAGAGGTGAACATACATACTTTTTTTCTTCAAGTGCTTTTTCTAAAAAAAATAATTCTTTGCTTGTACATATTTGTATATCATTAAATACTACAAATTTTGTATTAAACTTTTTATAAAAATTTTAAGGAAAATTAAGTCTATTAAAAATCAATTTAAGTATGTCTATGTATATCTGCACCTCAGTCTACAGCCTTAACAGCTGGAGCTTTAATTTTCAAACTCGGTATTAAAGGATCTTCGGTGATTCCCTAGACATTGAAGTTAAAATTATTTTATTTTAAGTATTTTAATAAAATTGACATTATTTATATTGTTTTTTATTAAATTTTAAACAAATTTAATACACAAAATAAACAAAATCTTTTAATAATAAAATGATTTTTTAAATTTTGTTTGCATAAATTAAAACCTTTGAACATTTTTGTCTAATTAAACCCATATTTCACCCTTATTGCAATTGTCAATAATGATTTGAAAGTTGTTATTTATCAATTTAATTGGTATTGTGTTTGTCAACCATCAGTAAATAGTTGATAAATTTTGAATTTGTATGAATTATCCATGCTGAATGGAAAATCAGTATTGTCACTGTTAATTGTAATCGACTTTATGCATGCAAGCCAAAATTAGTTGACAAAGAGTAAATTGGTGTGAGGTAAATAAAAATGTAAAGATTTTTGTCTTAATTTTCGAATTAATAAGCATTCAAACTTTTGAAGCCTTTTCTATCAAAATAAGGGTGCCGAAACTATTTTTTAGGCGACTCAATTTTTATATGTGTTTATTCCACACAACCTATTATCCCAGGGATTCCACTCCTTTCAAGAAAGTACATTTTTGGGCGATGTTTTTCAAGTTCAGTGTAAGTATATTTTTTTCCATTTCGGGCAAACACTTTTTTCCAATGCATTTTTACATCATACATTCTTACTTACATTAAAATGAGTGTGCAAGTCCAATTGAAAAATCATTCCCCACGCTTAACTGGTACGAACCTCGTGCAAGTAAACGTAATACTGCACATAGTTTTATGACATTGGGGATCGATGTTATCTTTTGGATTTGAAGCATCCTTTAGCTGTCTTTTTCTCCTTAAAATTTTCAAAAAACTTGATTGGTCATCGTTGTCGAACCCATTTTTTTTAAAGACTTTTTCTAAGTTAACAGTTAAATACATGTGGGATTAGAATGTTAAACCTAATCCCCTAAACTAAACAACATTCAACTTGTCATCGAGAGAATAACGGTCCAAAGCTTACAAAAAAACGCAACGGTTGTTACGGAAAGAGAAACGGCAACATCATCAGCTCATCACCATATATGTAGAGTTCTCGCAACGACCAAGACGTTTTTTATTTATCTGCTGCGAGTTACGCAACGAGCTACGCAACGAAAGTCACGAGTTCTAGGTATTTGTTTAAAACTTAATATTTTCTTAAATTACTTAAAACTAAATTAAACTGCTTAAATTACTTAAAACTTAAATTAAACTGCTTAAATTACTTAAAAATTAAATTAAACTGCTTAAAATACTTAAAATTAGTTACAACTACTAAACCTTGAATATTTAAATCCCAATATTTTTGTTAAAAAACTAATCGAACTTAATCATTGTATTATTTGGTTTAGTAGTCTCCATGTTGTGTGTTTATTAGTAATAAATGTGAAATCGATAAAAAAAAATTTTATAATTGTATATAATTTATTTTATTTATTTAGTTTCCGACAAAGTTTTAAGCACAACATTAATTTTATATTTAATTGTAAGCGACGCGTTTCGGATCTTATGCATCCATCTTCGGGCTTGACTTCTCACTTGTGCGCTGTTTGCTAAGCTTAACCTTGTGTGGTGTATCGTTGTTGCTCGTTGTTGATCGTGGCTATGTTGATGGTTAAAGCGAGACAAATGGACCATCAACATAGCCACGATCAACAACGAGCAACAACGATACACCACACAAGGTTAAGCTTAGCAAACAGCGCACAAGTGAGAAGTCAAGCCCGAAGATGGATGCATAAGATCCGAAACGCGTCGCTTACAATTAAATATAAAATTAATGTTGTGCTTAAAACTTTGTCGGAAACTAAATAAATAAAATAAATTATATACAATTATAAAATTTTTTTTTATCGATTTCACATTTATTATTAATCATTGTGCTTTATTTAATTGAACCTTGAATTAAAATCTTAATTAAAACATATTTAAAAGTGCGAGTTTTCAATTAACATCTTTTTTCCCCTCCCCACATACATATACATATGTTCATTTCTTCAAATTTGTTCTTTTTCTTTTCTTAAATGTCTGCTAGCTCAAAATTAGATGTCAAAAATTGGAGTTATTCACAGCTATCAAGTTCATCAACAATTCAAAATCGCTTTATCAATTGAACCGCTGAGAAGAAAAAGGAAAACATTCCACTAATCATAGTTTTTGGGAAATCGAAGAAAACAGTTTATTTCTGAAAGTGAAAGTTATTCTTCAAAACATTCTGAAGGACAAATGTAAAGCTAGTAAAGAAGAGTAACATACAAAACAATTGAAATTAAAAACTTTAAGCTCTGGCTTAATAATTCCTGTTGAAGTGAGTGGAATGTTTTCCTTTTTCCACTAATTGAAAAAAAAATCAAATAAATTATTTTAAATCAAGTTTTTTTATTCGAATAATATAAATAATGGGTTCAAAACATTTTATTTCTTTAATACTAAAAAATTCTGCAAAAGGAAAACTAAAACAATATTTTAATAATAATTCAAGGGAATAAAAATAAACAGAAATAAAATGCACGACTGGATCGCACGAACTCTCTTTTATGTTAAAGTACTTTGGAATTTAAAATACATTTTATAAATATAAAACATGGATTTAATGAGATAAAAATGTTGAAATGTATGGAATTGCCGTCTGATTAATCCTTTTAATATTAAAGTAATTTTTTATATAACAAATTTCCTTAAAATTTTTCGAGAACAAAATTTGGAGTGCCAAATTTTAAGTATTTAGTGGTATAGATGTTAGAAATAGTTTCAAAAAATAATCGTTCACACGTTTTAAAGATATTGGTTTTTCAAAAAAAACTTGGAATTTTTTATTTTTAATTCCAAAACAATTTTTTTCGAATATTTTTATATACAATATTATTTTAAACTTAAGGGGCCTCCTGCTGAAAATTTTTGGTTAAAATCGTTAAAGCCGTTGATGAGAAAGGCAAAAAATCAAAAAACGGTTCTATGACAGGTACCGTTAATAACATTTTACCCCAAAAAGGAAAGGAAAAAGGAAAATATTCCTGGAATTTTTTCCTTTTTCCACTCAATGATATTTTATAATCGCATTTAAAAAGTAGGTTTACACGGATTTTTTTCGTTTTTAGGCTTAAACAAATGTGCGCTATAAAAATAGCTACGCTTTTGCATCATTACTTCAATTTTCCATTTTCGTGGAATGTTTTCCTTTTTCTTCTCAGCGGTTCAATTGAGTAATGCAATACCGAATTTCAAATTGATTGATATAGATTTTTAAATGTAAAACAAGCCGAAAACTGACATTTGGTGTTTTTATTTATTTATTTAAATTTCTGAATCAAGCCAATGAATCTAGAATACACATATTTTTCTTAAAATTGAGTGCGGCTATTATACGGAGGAAGATTTAATGTGTTCTATTAGCCTAAATCCCTAAGAGCAAATTTCAGGAATATTTTTTTGGATATTTCCAATTCTTATTTTTTGGCAGCAATAATAGGCGGACCACACCTGAAAAATTAGGTAAATAATTAGTCGAAAACGTAGGGGTCAGAAAACTGACGTGATTCCCTTTTAGTCCAACCTAGTATTGGATGGGCCTTATTGCATGCCACATTAAATCGATCATTAGTACAAGTTTTCTATCAAACATAAATAAGACAGTTTGAGTATTTAAAAACTGATGGAAGATCATTTATAATGCCCCTTTTAGACGATCATTTCAGTTTCAGTTTTAGTTGAGCTATCAGTTAAGCTTTCAGTTAAACTGATGTCTAAATACAAAAACTAAAGCGTTTTACTGAGACTGAAACTGAAACAGATTAAACTCCCAGTAGTACTTTTACATAAGAACAAGTACGTGCTATCCAATCGTGAATTTTATCTATTTTTCAAATATCTACACTTTTCGTAAAAATTTCTAAATTATGACATTACTTTTTAGTCACTTTGTACAGTTGTTAATTATAACTAGTAATGTGGTGTAGGCTCCTGGCGTTGTACTCGTATAAATACATAACTTAATTGATAAATAAATTTTATGTGTTCTTGATAGTAACGCATGCTGCAAGTTGATCAATATCTAATTCATGTGAACCGTCTCGTAAGCTTAATTAAGCGAGAATAAATGTTAGTTCAACATATCAGAGTCTAAATAATTAAAATTACTGACCCAGGTTTTAGTAAACCTTTTTGAAGAAGATGACCATTTAACACGAAAAGCATGGGGCACATGCAATAGTTAAAAGTAAGGATTATAAAGAGTGTAGAGTATTTTTAGAAGAAGAAACTTATATTAATTAATGGAAGCCCATTACGCCTTTTCTTCTATTATATTTCTTAAGATTTCAGCTTTCTCTTTTAAATTGAATCTGTACTTTCTCAATAACGAAAGGAGTTCTTTAGTTTTAAACCGGAGATTTCCTACATCCATGTTTTTATTTATGGGACCTTATTCTTCAACCGCATCGCCTTGATTAATATTTTTTTGTGGGGTCTTATTTCAAGTTTTTATATTTATATATCAAAACTTCAATACCGAAGAACATACAATTTTTGGTTAATATTTGATGAAGAATTCCACCCGATTCCCTTTTGGAATCCTTTTTTTAATGGTCATCAGCACAAAGTCAACTTCTTGCAGTTTGTAATCATCATGCTTATCGCATTAATTTATCTCTACTCTGATGACAACAACTTGCTTGAATTTTGCGTACCAATGGAGCGCAAAGCTGCCCTGTCAGATACTATCGGTGCGGCGGCGGCGCGGCGGCGGCGCAACTCCAGTAGCCAGACCATAAAAATGGCGGGTGGGCAGCAAATCTCTGTTAGATCATCACCTCGCCCAAGAAAGGAACGCCACAGCCAGTTAAGCCAGCCAGCTAGCCACGGCAAATTACAAAAACAAAAACAAAAAAATCAACCACTGCCTCGACAGGTAAAACAGTAACACTGATGCACACAGGTAGCACCACATCAGGTAACAACACAAAAGTCGTTTGACCAGCGCGAAAGATACAAAGATACAAAATGTATCTGTGGCCAGAGAGACCGCATGGCAAGCAGCATCATCCACCAAGAGGTCCCGAATTGTGGGTGGATCCATAATGAGAACCAGCGCATAGCCATAAATCGAGGCCCAGATCAGAGATTATCTCCACGGATGTTGTTGTTTTGTTTCTTTTTTTTTGCTTTGTTATTCCGAACACGAAGAGGATTAGGTTAAAGCTTTGTCATGGATTTTTGTTTTACTTTTGTCATCAAGTTGGGAGGGCGGTCAGTTTAATCGGATGCATGTCATTCCGATAAAAAGGTATACATTTTTAACACCAAAAAAAGACGATAAAAGAACAATCTTCAAAAGGGGGAATGGTGGAATCCAATTAAGGCTTTTATAGCAGCACCAACCAGGCGTGACTAATCGTCGACAGTGAAATCAACTTCATTCATCTCCTCCCTGGGAATATAATCCCATTGACTGCGGAACTGAAGTTTTGCTACTTCCATATGCTTAACCATACCGCACCATCGAAGGACCTTTAACAATCGATTTAGAGCAGAGGGGTTAGTGTTTTTTGTTAGAAAAAACTCACACCACAAGGACATCCTTTGCTATAACAACACGTTTATCATTGACTGCAACTTCCCCGCATACTGACTGCATACGTAAATGGATATGGGTAGGGAATAGGGATGTTACATCATGGTGGTGGATGACTTCACGTTCGCCAACGACGGAATTGCAAAAAAAAAAAAAACATAACCGACCACTGCAAGTGTCAAAACAGGTGACACATGACAAATGGCTAGTAGACACGAGAGCCAGTCTGTATGTTTAACTCGTATGTATACAGATACGACCGTTGTCCGTTTCACAACAAGGGTAGGAGGTCTTTCGCGTGCAGTTCAGCATTGTTAATCTCTTGACAGTGCCCTGATATTTGATTTGGTTACTTGGGGTAAAATTTGTTGTAAAAACACATAAATTGGGATATCCATAAAAAAGAATAGCTGTAACCTTTCCGTTTGATTTAATCTTTTAAGCGAGTTCGGCTAGACACAGCAGAATACAGATTCTGGTTTGAAAAATCCATTTTAGGTGAAGCCGATGGTGAAAGTTTTCTTCTGTCTAAGATTTGTAGTTAATGACGAAAATTTTAGTCAAATTGGTACGATGTTAAAATTAAAACTATTTTAGTATGACACCAGGTTAGTAAATGCCACAGACGATTTTTTAAAACAACTAGCAAAAGTCTTCTCTCATATGTTCAACGAAAGTAGGATAGAAGTATCCTTTAACAAATCAATAATATTCCCAGTTTACAAGAAAGGAGATATACATAAATCAATCATAAATTGTATCGCGAAAATAATGATGGGAATTCGAAATGAGAGGCTTTATACATGGGTGGAGAGTAACAACATCTTAACAGAGTTCGAAGCTGGGCTTGGGAAAAAGTACTCTACTGTGGACAACATTTACAACCTGGCGTCAATGGTAAATAAAAAGCTCGGGGAGAAAGAGAAGGTGTATGTTTTTTTTTTGTGGATCTGAAGGCTGCATTCAATAAAATCTGACAGAACTTACGAGTATTAATCTACAAACTACACTCTATGGGAATATCAACAAAATTTGTTAGTCTAATCGAGACAATTTATGCCAACACTGTTTCTGCGGTATGGAACTGAGATATCGGACTATTTCGAAAACCTTTATGGTGTAAAACAAGGATGCCTCCTGTCACCGCTTCTTTTTGCACTCTATATGAGCGATTTGCAAGATTTTCTTTAAGAAGAAAGAGAAAATGTTCAGGTAAGGTTGCTACTATACGCAGATGAAATGGTTATTCTTGCAGAAGACATCAGAATTATGCAACAAATGATAAATCGACTTGAAAAATACTGCAAAAATAGAATTTGGGGGTTAATATGTCAAAAGCAGAGATGATGGTTTTTCGGAATGAAGTCAGAATATCTACCCAAGAAAACATTTACAGGACATCTAAAGAAAAACAAATACGAATTATTCCGAATTAGTCCACTACTTAATGTCAAAGATGATCTTCACTAAACATGTTGAAACTCGAAACAATGCAGCGAAGAGCAGTATAAACGTCACGTGGTAATATTTTTTTAACAAGGAAACACATGAAGCTGGAATCGAAGTGGAAATTCTTTCAGGTAGTGTGTAGAGCTATTCAAACATATGGTGCGCAAGTTTAGGGTTTCGGGTTTTTTGATGAAGTGGATAAGCTTCAGAGGTATTTCTTAAAGAAAATTAAGACTACCTTCAAGTACGTCAAACTATACTTTGACGCTAGAATCCGAAGCTTAGCCGAAAAAGAAGATACATATATACGTACAGCACCTTTTAGGCAGATGTCCCGCACTAAAAGAATTTAGAGTTATTTATATCGGAAAAACTATTTTAACTGAATATGATACCATATTTACGCTGAATGGTAAAAGTAGAAAGTATTGGTGGGGATAAACTGGTCAGATACATTTATTAAAACTATTTATTAAAACTACCGCCAGACAATTATTTAGGTCAATGTCGAAAGTTTGAATTTTTGATATAAATGTGAAAGAGTCATAAAGAAAATGTATCAATTTTTGAAATTATGTTGAAAATAAAACAATTACAAAACAAATTCTAGGTTAACACCGCTATTTGAGAAATTTTAATAGAATTTTACGTCATACTCGTACTTTCTCGATCTCAATCATTCTATCAAAGTTAAAATCATCTAACACCTAATTTATGTTTTTATCGTTAATGGTCAGGACTAAATCTGACTCTGATGGTGGTAGGCCACCCGTGGGGTAAAGCCGTAATAGGCAGGTATCCACGTAAAACCCAAAGACGATCTTATGTTTTTATCGTACTAACTTTAAATGATCCTTTAACATTTCCAAATTTCAGAAAAAGTTTGTTTTGTTTTTTCACCACGAACTGTCATTGCTTTAGGTATGTTCAGAAACGATTTATTAAAAAAAAAATAACGTTTGGATGATAATAGCTAGCAAATGGTTAAAATTAAGAACAAGTTAGTAAGCTTCTGTATAGTTGCAAATTTTTAAGTAGCATTAGATATGCTTATTAAGGTATTTAAAACTTCGCAGCAATGCTGTTTACATTTTTTAATTAATCTTGCATTGATAAGCCCTGGCCAGATTGTAACTGACATTAGATTAAAAAAAATTTTTAGTTTAACTAAAACAAAAATATTTCCTTAAAACGTACGTACACAAGAATACATTAACTTATTTAGAACTATTTCAAGTCCTTCGAGACTATCTCACAAGTTATAAACTCATGTGAAAAGCGTGTGGAAAAAACGAGGATGTCTTAGAACAGTCGTTAGTTGGAAATGGTGTGTAACATCTAACTTTTGTAAGATTGTTAATTTTCGATTGGAGTGTACTACCTCTATTATTCACGTCGTTTACAAATAAAACTATCGAGGATGGTCATCGAGTTGACTGTATTTATACAGATTTCAGTAAGGCCTTCGACAAGTTGTCTCATAGTCTAATTTTATTTAAGCTTTCATCTCTTGAATTCCCTTCTGCATTCGTTCAATGGATCAGGTCTTATTTGAAGGGAAGGACATACCAAGTTCTTTTTAGAGGAATCGTTTCTGATCCAATTAATGCTGACTCTGGTGTTCCACAAGGTAGTCACCTTGGTCCACTTATTTTCATAGTATCAATCAATAATGTTGTTTCAATTTTAAGATCATGTAGGGTTCTTATCTACGCAGATGATATTAAATTATTTAAAATCATCAGAAACCAATCTGATTCTGTTTCTCTTCAAAATGGCATTAATATGTTTTCTGAATGGTTAGGTTAGGTTAGGTTAAAGTGGATGCTGACCAGAAAAAGGTCAACACACTTAGACCAATATTTGGTTCGTTGTGATACCACAAGGATTTCAAAAATCACCCTTACTCGCTAAACCATTTTGAGCTAATAATGAAGCGTTTGAGACAGTGAATGTCGGAATTATTTAGATCACTAGGATCGTTATAGTAGTAGTCTCCCAAGTGGAGTCTACGTCTTTGCGCTATGGCAGGACAAGAACATAGAAGGTCAGGAACTGACTCCTCTTCTTCTTCATCCATGCAGCTTCTGCAAAAATCATTTGCAGGAACTCCAAGACGAGAAGCATGTCTTCCTATTAGGCAGTAAGGACACCTATAACGGAGCTAATATGCAATCTGCCAATAGAAATTAGTTGTTTGGAGCGTTTAGCATCAAACAATGGCCAAATCAGTTTAGTAGACCGGCAAGTTGGGGTGCTGGTCCATCTCAGGTTAGCTTTCTTCATGGTATCATGCTTTAGCATAAGTTTACAAGTAGCTAGGGGTATACCGATGTTAGATTTGCTATCCAACAAAGGTAAGATTGTTCCGTTTTTTGCAAGTTCGTCAGCTTTACAGTTTCCTGGAATGTCTCTATGCCCCGGCACCCATGTAAGGTGAATGTTAAACTGTTTTGACATCTCCACCAGAGATGATCGACAGTTTTGGGCTGTTTGTGAGTTAGTGGAGACAGAGTCCAGTGACTTTAAGGCAGCTTGACTGTCTGAGAAGATACGTATATCAGTAGTCGATATAACGTTTTCTTTTAGCCAAGAGAGGACTTCTTTTATTGCTAGAAGCTCTGCCTGGAACACGCTACAGTGATTGGGAAGACGAAAAGATAGACATAGATTTAACCTATCGGAGTAAACGCCTCCACCAACCCCGTCATCGGTTTTAGATCCATCTGTATAGAAATGAATGGTGTTCATATAACAATCTCTTTCTAAATGTTTCAAAGTGTCAATCAATGTCCTTCTTCAGAAGAAAAAACCCAACATGTTACAATAACTGCATAAATCAAGCCATTCTAAGTAAGGTAGAAACAACTTGCGACTTGGGCGTTCACTTCTCGCAAAATCTAGACTTTTCACTACACATTGAGAAAATTGTCAGTAAAGCAAACTCAATGCTTGGATTTATTAAGCGTTGGAGTAAGGAATTTTCTTGTAGTCTTGTAACATCTTCGTTGTACAACACCTTGTTCGTCCCCAATTAGAATATGCTAGTTCTGTATGGTCGCCACTTTACTCAATACACATTGATCGAATCGAATCTGTCCAACGTAAATATGTACGCTTCGCATTAAGTCATCTTAATTGGAGTGACCCAAATCATCTTCCTCCATACAGCAGTCGCCTTCTTCTTTTAAACATGAATTCTCTAGAAAAACGCCGGAAAGTCAGCGATGTTATGTTTTTACACCAGCTCTTGGTTGATTTCATAGATTCACCGGTTCTTCTAGAAAAAATTCGTTTTAAAGCTAAAAGCCACAGATCTCGGAACTCTGAAATTTTTCATATAGAGTTCCACCGTACCAATTATGGTCCCAATGAGCCTTTGACACGTATGAAACATGAGGCTAATGTAAACCATGATGTTTTCGATTTAAGTTACTCAAAGCTTACACTTAAGCACAGGTTGTATGGGCGTTCTCATTAAGTATTCGAAACTACTCGTAACGTTATTGTTTTTATAGCTAGAATTATTTGACTTGTAGTTATTTTTGTAGCTACAGATAGTAGATTAATATTTATTATTTCTTTGTTTGTCATATTTGCTCGCTTTTTTTAGTAGAGTGTTAGGCTATGTGTATGTATATTTATTTACTAACAACTAACACCACGCTAAATGATGACTGTGACAAGCTGATGTTTCCCAGCATCTAAAGGTGAAAAAACCCGAAGAGAAAAGAAATATTGTTACAAATGCTTGCATTAAGCAGTACTGATGGCGTTTAAAAAAATCTATCATTTGGTACGTTATTTTAGAAGACAAAGAAAGAATTAACTAAGTCATACAATGTGCCCACATCTTTTTTCAAAATTCCCAAACAAAAAAATTGTTTTTTATTAAAATATAGCAAATCCAGACCTGATGAAAATCTCATTATTTATGCCTCTGAAGACTCATGTTTGCAAATTTTTTCGAATCTACTACGAATCACTAACCCTTCCTGACCTTAGTTTTTCGCACATTAATAGAATACATTTTACTGTTTGCGAAAAATCAATTGCTCAAGTCAAATGTAACAAGACTGTTTCATTTTACTTGATTTAGACTTGATTCCTTTGAAGATCGTAAACAAGTAGATTGTGATTTACTGATTTTAGTAAAGCTTTTGTTAAATTGTGTGATAAGACCCTAACCAATAAACTGAAGGCTTTCGGGTTAAATAAAAGTTTTTTAAAAAGCATATCGTCTTATTTGGAAAATACATGTTATATTATTAATTTTTAATGAGCACTCTAATCTTATGTTTACTCTGGTGTTCCACAAGGTTGCTATTTGAGTCCTTCATTATTTAATTTTTATAAAAAAGACTTGAAATCGATTTTTTTTTTAATAATTTGAGTGTGCACTCAAGGGGTTACGACTTCCCTTATAATGTTATGATGTAACACAGTGTGAGCGTTTAGGAAAAGAGATACACATTGGTTTTGAAAGCTTGTACATCACAATGAGGTGAAAAAATCAAAGGCGTAAAGTATTCGGCATTCTTATAATGCGGTTGAAGGAAGACAGAAGGACAATAAGTCCGAAGGCTCAAGGGTAAACTGATGTGCACTCATAGCTAGACGAGTGTTGGGGTGGAATATTCTATTTCTATTTGCTATTTCATTTGAGTGTTGTTAATACAAAAAGTGTTAAAATAATAAAAGACAGAAAGCATTTCAACGGTGTTCAAGAGAGTTTCTTGGCTCTGCTCTGGATTCTTTTGAACAGATTTAAATGAGCAACCAGCCCAAACATGAGAGTTATACTCAATTTTTGGGCCGCTATATGCTTTAAAAATGGCAGCCAGATCAAAAGGGGAAAACTATTGCTTGCATCTTTTAAGAAAACCTAAGCATTTCGTTGCGTTTTTGGCTATGGCGAAAATATGAAAATTCCATAAGAAAGAGACGATAACATACATACCGACAAAAGAAGGCTTTTCGGTTTCTTTAATACAAGTGCATTTCATGAATAATGGCAAGGGTTGTATACATCGCTTGGCCGACAGAAGACAGCTTTGTGCTTTTGAAGCATTAAAACGCTATCGAGATCAGAATCCAATAAGGTTAGCATACGCTGGCGTTTCAGTTCCACAACCAAAGATCAGGGTTGTGAGTCTGGAAACGGATATTAAAGCTGAGTGTGCTGCCATCAGCGATGCATCGAAGTGGATTAGAAGGCTCAGACAAAAGAACATTGATGAACATAAGGAGGGGTGTCGATGACAAATCGGAGCCTTGGGGCACCGAAGGATTTATTCTTTGACTATCAGACTCAAAACCGTTCAAGAGAACTCAAATTGAAAGTACTGCCAGTTATTAAAGATCAACATTTCCATGACTTTGGAAAGAAGAGCCGATAGTGCAATCGGTCGGCAATTGCGGAGGGGGGGGAGAACATTCGCCTTTTTTAGGATCAGCTGGACAAATGCTATTTTCCATCTACTCCAAAAGAGCCCCAAAGAATAGGACAGATAGAAAAGCTTACGCAAAAAGCATAACAAAAGGGGATATACAATTTGAACCAGCGGATGTCAAGTTTTTAAAGGACTCTTGCGATTGTACGAATACGAAAGAAGATTTGTCCCATAGAACCATTTACGCTTTCAAGTACAGGAGGACTCATAACACTATGAGGCAAAGTTAAATTTGCAGCAAACTGCACTGCAAGTAGATTTTCTTTTTTTTTTTGTGAGCTGACGGAAGGAGAGTTATTGTGAACGAGTCCTGGAACTGATCATTTACAAGTGGTTTTAAAATTTTTTACAAAAGGCCAAAAGGGAGTAGTATTTTTTGCCATTGATTTTATTCATATAAGAACTTTATCCTTCAAATAAGAGCATTGCAGGTATTTCTGGCTTGCATGTACTTTTTCCGGTTTTTCTCAATGAAAGTTGGCTTTGGCTAGGCACGCACATTCAATTTTTAGTTGAGCAACTGCTTGGTTTGAGAAACTAAAAAGTTTGTGTTTTGACACAAACTCAACGATTGCCTAAAATGAGTTCGCTATTTTGTGTAACATATAATTATATGCACCTGCGCGTACATTCAACCAAATAGTTCATCTGTTTTCTATAAGCAACCAAACAGTTGTGCAACTAAAAATTTTCATTCCATTGATAATTATGTCTTCTACCATATCATAACTTCGTCGAAAAATGCTCTCTTTTCTTTGAGGAGTCTTACTTCCGTCCCTTTGATACAAAACCTTTAAGTTATTTGCAGTTTCATTTGCTAAAAGTGAATAAAAAACATTCGCAAAAAACCCGTTATAGAGATAAGTCTGCTGTTTTCGATTTATTTTACGTTATCTGATTTTAGTGAAGAGTTTTGGAATTGCAGTTAGTCTTTTGCTTTAAATTATCTGACAATTTCATTACAATTTGACAATTCTTAACGACCTAAACGCTTCCTATTATTATTTCGCAATCGCCAAACTGAAGTTCTAATGCATCCTCATCAATTGAATAGATACTTCTTTCGACTCCCAAAGCCAAATGCAACATTAGCCCAGGTTATAAAACATCACACGTCACATAACATTAACATGTGTTTCGTGTCAAAAGCTTGTCTTCCATGGAGATTTATTCCATGTCGACTATAAGTACCTACATCCTACAAGTCTCATATTAGGGTTACGAAACAAAAGTTGTTTTCCGCATTCGCTACAGTGAATCCAGAATGGTATTTCCCAGCCTTGTCATATTATATTTGTACTTTTACACGATTTGTACAAAAAAAAAAACGAATATACCCTCTGTCAGAAGATTTGGTGTTCGCGTCAATGTCAACATAATAGGAAGTCTTCCTAATTTCATCTTTTTTTTATTTTTTTTTGAAGTCACAAAACATGTACAAAGTTAAAAACGAAGATTTTCTTATTTGCGAAATAAAAAATAAAACCCATGAGATTTGGTTTGAAAAACCCTAAGTGAAATAGCAATTCTTTATCAAATCCACTTCGAAGTCCAAAACTTTTGTGCAAAACAAAAAAAAAAAAAAAAACAGTGTCAAATGTCATATATCAACTTTTCTGCAAAACTTTGTCAATCTGTTCTTCTTTTTTTCTTTTTTTCTTTTTTTCTTTCGTTTTATTAAATTTTATTAGGCTCCATCCGCCAAGACTAACAACTTTTTATCCTTAGTATACTCGTATTTAGGGGTGAGCATTGAACAATCTCTATCCTCACTGAAGCCTTTTTTATAAAAGCCGAAAAATGACTTGAATGTGATCGGCATTCGGCACTCTAGCATGCTTGCGGTTACAGAAGTAAAAAGTTTGTTCTGTTCCCTGGAAAACCTTTTCTAGCCGCAAACTTTTCAAATTTCGGAACTTTCCACTTCGTTACGTTGTCTTTCGATGAAGTGAGTTGGAAAAAGTTTTTCATCCAGTCTGGTTATTGTATAATTTGCTACCCTATCACACTCCCACACTCAATGCCAGCTATAGTACTCTATTGTCTATTTTGATTTTCTATCCTACCCTTGCTTCCCATTATTCTTTCCCAGAGAAAAATCCAATAAAAATATACCCTTTTGTTTGAGGAAAGGGTTTGCTTGTGTTGGAAAGGCACACCTTTTTACCTTACCACACTTTGAAAAATGTACATTTCCGCGTACCTATTGTGTAAAGATATGAAAACCTACGAATTCTGTATAATTAAAAGGCAATTCAAATATTTTCCAAGAGACAAACTCTGTCATCTCCACATATTGTTTATTAATATAATTAATTGGAATTTAAAATTAAAACTTAAGTACTCAATCGTAAATTAAAAAAAAAAATCCTCTCGCAGTCGGTAGGATTCGAACCTACGCTCCCAGAGGGAATCTGATTTCTAGTCAGACGCCTTAACCGCTCGGCCACGACTGCATCTTGAAAATTTGAGACTTAATTACGAACTAGTAACATTGTCTTAGCCGTACAATTTTAACAATTTCTTGTGCATATTATTTTATTGTAGTTGGTTTATAATTAGATGAATTGATTTATGATTCAAGTTTTTCGTTCAATTAATTAAGTGTCTGTACGATCAATGTAAATTTAAAGAAATGTCAGCTTTTAGACTAAAACGTGTTTTTGCTAATATACTTTGGTTATTACGGATTAATAGAGGTTGATATTTTATTTGGGAGTAAATTTGAAAACTTAAGGTTATTATCATGAACACATAGGCAGGGCCCGATCTAGGGTGGGGCAAGCTGGGCATTTGCCCAGAGCGGCAAAAATTTGGGGCGGCAAAATCGGGACCGAGAAGCACAATAACAATTCATTTACAAACTGCTCAAGTCCTAAAGATTAAAATTTAAAAACTTATTTCAATCTAATTAAAAAATAAAACATCGACACTGGGGTGCATGATGCCATTAAGATAAATGTAAATCCAAGTCAGAAGCGGCGAATTGCCAAAACTAAAAATACAAATTTCCTGGCAGCACTGTTTAAGAAACACTTTTCGTTTTTATCACATTTCGCCGGGGATTCCCCACCTAGAAAATGAAGACTATAAACTGGAAGGCCCACTCCGAAAGCTCAACGATTGCATTCTGACTTTTCCTTAAGCCTCTTTGTGACACGAGAGGGGAAAGGTTGTTAAAACAAATTAAAAGTTTTAAATTTTTGTGCTCTATTATAATTTGGTACGAAACTTTGAATCGAAAAAATTCCGTCAGTAAACTAATGCAAAGTTAGGATTTAAGTTCTGCCATTAAATTGATAAAAAACACCAAAGTCTTTTCTGAAAACTCACTATCAAAGGGTATTTTACTCAAGTTTGTGAAAAGACCAAAGCCTTAGCTGCTGAAATTGATAGCGAGGTGTTAGACTTTGAAAATGTGCCTAAACATCGGGCCCGCTCTAAAAAGCGGCAGTTTAATAACGAATGTGATGACGAACCAATTATTATTCATCTCTGCGAAAAATATAAGGTCGAAGTATTCTTTCACATCATGGATACAGCTACGAGTATAAACTCATTAGAGTTAAGGTTTTCCCAAATTAATGAGCACAGCAAACATTTTTCATTTTTGTATAATATATATTATAATGGGTCTTGTGAATAAAAAAAAAGTTAAAGCTTTTTTTGGAGGAAGCTAAAGCCAACTAGTCATAGCTTTTACTAGCAGCTAAAGCTAGACAGTACTAGCTTAAGCTTTGTTTTATGTGAATAAAAAAATGATAACGCTAAATAGCTTATGCTGGAAAATTCTAGCTTAAGCTTCGTAATTTAAGGTGTTCGTTTTTTTATTCACATGTTTCGGCTAGTTAGCTTTAGCTAAAACTGGTACATGTATGACCGAAAGGAAAGTTTTTTTGCCTCAATTTGTTATCTGTTCTACAGGGCAAGTATTTTTCGGCTAAAAAATGTTTTTAACATTTCGTATGTCAGTTTCTGGGTCTATACGTTCACAGTCCTATTTTTTGAGATATTCCCTTATGTTTAATTAACAACTCGCACAAGTTAATACTGAAAATAAGACCTAGTCAAAGCTTTCTAGACAGGTCAAAAAAAATCTTGAAATTTTTGTAGCTTTAACTATAATATTGTAGTTTAAGCAATTTTTATTCACACAAATTGAAGCTTAAGCTAGGAAAACAAGCTAAAACTAAATGAATTTAGCTTTGGCTATTTTAAAATAGCTTTTACTAGAAAACATTTTTAACCAGCTAGCTTAAGCTTATTTTTATTCACTAAAAATCAAGCTTTTACTTAAAAATCCAAGTTCTAGCTTTAGCTTTTTTTTTATTCACAAGGCCCAATGCCTTAAGAGAACTACGAGTACCTAAAGATGAATTTTATTAGACCATTGCAGAAACCTTGAAGTAATTTTAAAAAATGACAACTCCTCTGATATAAATGGGTTAGAACTTTCCGAGGAGTTGTCAGTGGTATGCATGATTTTACATAGTCGTTTGTCTCCTGAAGAGGTTTTGACATTTAAAACGGATTTAAGATTTGGTCCTAATATAAGTATTGCACTTAGAATTCTCTTGACCTTACTAGTAACGGTTGCAAGTGGATAAGGAAGCTTTTCTAAATTGAAAATCATTAAAAACTATCTACGGTCTACCTCTACCATGACACAAAAACGGGATTGGCTTTGATATCAATTGAAAAAAAGGTCAGCGATGGTATAAATTTGGCAGAAATAATTAAAGATTTTGCAGAGCAAAAAGTGCGAAGAAAAATATTTAAGTCACTAGACTTTTTTTTTTAAATAATATTTTAACTGAATTTGTTTTTTTTTTAAGAATTGATTATTCGATGTGTAACCGAAATTAAAATAAAAAATTGATTTTTTTTATTGATTTAAATTTTATGAGTATCATTTGATTGATTAGTTCATCTAAGGAAGCATACATACTTGTACATATGTATAAAAAAAAAACTATTATTGAATATAATAAGTAGTTTCGGAGAAATGTTTGAACAAACATACAGTTTATGGATAGGTACCCAGAAGACTAACATTATTTGAATATTAAACCAACAATACAAACATACGGTCGCAGGGGCGGACGCAGAAAATTATTTCGGAGGGGGTTTTAGAAAAAAATATCAAATTTTTATAAATATATTATTTTATTACTTTATTGAAGGTTCTTGCTAGTTACATAATCTTTATTGTTATCAACATAAATATATTATAACTAAACAATATTGGCTCTTAGGGATAGGGACTTTTGGAACAAATTCATATAGCTAATGTTGCAACGGATACCCAATTGGTAAATTTGAATAATGTTACCAAAAGTTGGAAAATATTCTTTTTTGTTAATTTTTAGACATAGACTTTTACTACGGGCCCTCTTATGGAGGCCATTATTTGGTTCATATAATATCATCAAAATTCTTAAGCAACTTGTAGCATTTTTTATTGTATGAATAAAAAATAAATTTCCAAACAAAAAAATTTTGCCATTTTTGAGATAACGAATTTTGAAACGCAATGTTTTTTAAACTTTTTAGAAGCTTTTCCCTGAAAAATTTCATTCAAATCCGTTCTGCCTATAATGAGAAATTCAAAATTCGAAAAAACGATTCATTGTAGGTACAGTCAGTTATATCTTAATTTAAAATTTTTTTTATTAAATTACAGATCGTAAAAATTAATCGAAATAAATAAAACTTTATCAAAATTTTCGAGGCTGATGAATATAATATAAATAAAGTTGTTAACTTTTGTTCCTACTTTATAAATAAGTACAAGTATTGACTACAAATTTTTGCGAATTTCAAAGAAAATTGCCTCTATCTTTTTTTTTATTTACAGGAACTCCTATTCTTGGTCTGTACGTACGTTAATAATATTTGAATTATGGAAATTTTTTATGAAAAGATATAGAAGAATTTATGGCACGAAAATAACACTTTGTTTTTTTTTTTTTTAAGAAAATGAATCCTTATTTTTTTATTCCACATGTTTCGGAGGGGGTTTGAACCCCCAAAACCCCCACCTGAGTTCGCCCCTGTACGGTCGCATTAACTTTTGTATGCCTTTTAAGGTTTGATTTTAAAGGGCGGCAAATAATACTTTTGCCCAGAGCGGCAAAAAAGCTAGATCGGGCCCTGCACATAGGCATTATTTTATAAGTAAATTAAGATATCTCACTATTCACACCCATCAATTAACTTTTAATAAACCTCTTCAAACTGATTGAGATAAAGACAGAGCTCATGATCTGGAATTAAGTTAAGCGTAGTGTTTTTTTTTGTGCTACCCTGACCGTTCCTACCTAATATTTACCTTAAATCCATGTATAGGTCGGCCAAGACATGAACGTCATAGTCAACTTTCTCTATTATTAGACTGTGTCCCAATCGGGAACAGTCCTACTGAACCAACTTTGCTCTGCTGCACCTTGTGCGAGGACGTCTGGACCGTAAAAAAACCGCCTATCCACAGGTCTGCCGCTGACGTGGTAGATTAGCGGAATCGCCATTCTATTCTGGATCAAAGCTCGACTGTCTAAGCAAAGGAATGCATCGGGCGGAACAAAGCCGCTCTGACGCATACTCTCATAATAATTGTCATTAGGATAGTAAGCGCCAAAAAAGTGGGTCTCGCAATTCTGTCTATCTGTCTGTTCGACTACAGCCTAAACGGCTAGGCCGATTTTAGTTAAACTTGGTAGATATCGTTTTTAATATTTTTTAAGACCAAAAATAACGGCATCTGCCATACGAATTTTTTACGTAATTTTATATCTTTATATATATAATTCTTCTGTGAGTGTGTATGTCACTGAACTTCTCTTAAACGACTGGACCGATTTTGATGAAATTTTTTGTGTATGTTCAAGGGGATCTGAGAATGGTTTAGATTCACAATATTATATAAAAATCAATTGCTGTTCGTTTGTCTCGCTAAAACTTGAGAATGGCTAGACCGATTTTGATAATTTTAATCTTAAAATATTTGTGGAAGTTCAGGTAAGGTTTAAGCGGTGAAAAACATACATAATAAGTAACGGAAAAATACTAAAAACGAAAATTTAATTTTCCAATACAAAATGTTCCTAGCTGTGAAACATTTGACGTCTTTGCACTACAAATTACTGCAGAAATTTACAATGAGACATTGATCATGATAGAAGATTTGTTTTTATTGATTGTAAATAAAGTATTGTCGTGTTTGGGCATAACACCACCCAATCGTCCTATGCGCGATACATTTAACCATGACTTGCGAGGAGAACAAGAATACGGTACTGAAGTATTGGCCGAAACAGTTCGTTCAAACGTTCCGCAATTGAATGAACAGCAAAGAATTGCGTATGATACTTCGATTGAAGCTGTGAACAGTAGATCTGGTGGAATTTACTTCTTTGATGCTCCCGGGAAACTGGAAAAATGTTTCTAATTTCATTGCTGTTGGCAAAGATCAGATCGCAAAATGAAGTAGCCCTAGCATTGGCTTCATCTGGAATAGCTGCAACATTGTTAGAAGGTGGAAGGTGCACATTCTACCTTGAAATTTCCACTAAACATCCAAATCAACGAAGCTCCAGTTTGCAACATCGCCAAAAATAGCGCAATGGCGAAGATTCTACAGATACGCAAATTGATCTTTTGAAATGAATGTACGATGTACAAGAAATCATTCGAGGCACTGGACAGAACGTTAAAAGATCTTCGTGACAGCCAAAACATTTTTGGTGGAGCCATGATTCGGTTGTCAAGTGATTTTCGTCAGACTCTTCCAATTATTCCCCGATCAACTGTTGCTGACGAACTAAACGCATGCTTAAAATTCTCTAATTTGTGGCAATATGTAAGTACACTCCTATTAACAACTCACAAGCGAGTATTTTTGCAACAAGATCAAACTGCTATTATGTTTTCGAATCAATTTTTAGATATTGAAAATGGTAAAGTCACAGTTGATACCTCAACCGGATTAATTATACTACTCAAGGATTTTTGTCACTTCGTCGATTCAAAAAAGTAGCTTATTCGGCGTGTTTTTACGGACATAGAAAAACGGCTCAGAAACCATAATTGACTGAGTGAACGAGCAATATTGGCGACCATAAGCAAAGATGTCGAAGTTTTCAACGTAACAATTCAAAATTTTCTTCCCGGAGAGTTGTTATCTTATAAATCAGTTGACACAGTTACAAACCAGGATGATGTAGGCAACTTTTTCACAGAGTTTTTAAATTCTCTGAATTTGCCTGGACTACCACCTCAGAATTTACAATTAAAAGTAGGATCAGTTTTGATTATTCTGCCTAACATTAATCAACCTCGATTGTGCAATGGTACGAGACTGGCTGGAAAAAACCTAATGAATAACGTCATCGAGGCCAATATCATCAAGGGAAAATACAAACGAAAGGGTGTCTCCATCCCGCGTATACCGATAATTCCAACGGTTTTGCCATTTTTTCGTCCGTTTGGCCTTTGCGATGACAAGGCCAGTCTTTTAAAGTTTACGAAATCAACTTGAAGTTTCCCTGTTTCGCGCATGGGCAATTATAAGTTGCGAGTTTGCGAGTCGGAAAACTATCTTCTTATATATTTACGCACCGCAAAATAAGACAAAAAATATAGTACATCAGAAAGTCTTAAATTGATTAATTGAATAACTGTGTTGTATTCAATGTATGTAGATAAAAATTTTGTATTAAGTTTTGACCACATTTCCCAAAAATATATGAAGGTGATACGAAGTTTACCGGGTCATCTAGTAAATATATATATGTATACATATATTTTTTTTTTTTTTTCAAAAAAGTTCTTCAGATTTAAAAAAAAAACATTAAAAAAAATTTATTTAGTTAAAGCTATAGGTAATAGTTCAAAACAAATTTCCGAAAAATGCTTATTAATTGACAGATAAAGAACTCAAACACAACTACACAAACAAAAACTAAGAAGAACACACACAACTTCAAACCAAATAATTCTTCGCGTAAAAAAGTAGAGTACTTTTGTACGATTGTTTCGCATATCGAATATTCAGTCTATTTACAAAGCACATCTTTTAAAAAATGAAATAAAATATCAGTTAACATTTTTACTTCGATTGTTTTTGGTATGAAATGACTATTCTCATGTAGATAAAGTATACTTTTAAAGAATAAAGTAGCTATTAAAGTTAAATTTAGAAGAGCTCTTTAACGTTAAAGTATAGTTTATGTCCTTTAAAATTAATAAAAAGTCGGTTCTCGTTTTTTACACAATATTTATAGTCGACTCGCATTTTTAAATTGATTTAGAGCAGGTTTTTAATAATTGGTTAATTTAGTTACTAAGTAGTATCTTTGTATATTTAACCTATAGTATTATCATGGAGCGTGATTTTGTATTCTAACCTGGTGGTGGCGCTGAAATTAGCGCACGATTTTACAGTGGAAAGTAGGGTAAAATACAAAATAAGTAGTAATAAAATGCACTACTGGATCGCATGAACTTGCTCTTATGTAAAAGTACTTTGGAATATAAATATAAAACATGCATTTAAAATAAAATTGCCGTCTGATTTCTAGAAAAGTATGAATTTATGCAAACAAACTTTAAAAAATCGTTTTATTATTAAATAAATTAATTTTTTATATAAGAAATTTCTTTAAAATTTTTCAAGAAAAAAATGTGGGATGCGAATTTTAAGTATTTAATAATATGTATGGATTTTTGGAAATGATTTCAAAAAATAATCGTTCATAGGTTTTGAAGATATCGATTTTTCAAAAAAAATTTTTTTTCAAAAAAACCGAACAAATAATTTTTAGAATATTTTTATATACAATATTATTTTAAACTTAGGGGGACTCCTGCTGAAAATTTTTGATTAAAATCGTTAGAGCCGTTAATGAGAAAGTCGAAAATCAAAAAAACGGTTCTATGACAGGTACCGTTAATAACATTTTGCCCCAATTTTTTTTTTACCAAAACGTAGTCCATGTTCATAATATCACACCTAATTTTTTTTATCAAAATCGTTAGAGCCGTTTTCGAGATAAATAAGATTTTGCATTACGGGTGTATGGGGGGTACCGTTAGTTTTAGAGCTAAAAAAAAATTTCAATTTCACCTCTAGGGAATCACCGAAGACCCATAACTACCGAGTTTGAAGAAAATAGGTCCAGTGGCTTAGGCTCTAGATCGAGGTACAGACATACAGACAGACAGACGGAATTGCCGGACCCACTTTATTCGTCTTCGCTATCATCGTAATGTCAACTTTGATCAAAATCTCGAGTTCGATTTTTTTTTCAAATGCAGAACTTGCAAGAGAATATTTTATTATTAAATTTAGCAGAGACAAATCTAGCAAGTATTGTCCCTCACCACAATCTTTCGTCTTCTTGATAGTACTATAAGTTTTATATACAAAGGTAGTATCCAGATCTTCTTACAATCACAGTGTGGTTCGAATAAGAAAGTTCAATTTTTAAGACAAGTGTTTGGGCACTAAGAGCCTCTCTGTGTCCCTCTTTTCTTACCCTGGATCACACCCATCTAGATTAAGTTTGGAGGTAAAATTTTATCTAGACCCAAATCGTAATAGTCATTTCCAACCAAAAACACATACAAATTTACAAGAATTACTGGTTTAAAATAAAAAGATACCTACATTTTTCATTCTAAGATTTACAATTCTAATTCATATTGTATGCTTTCTATATTTTAAGAAACCCTTAACATCACAATTTAAACATTTTATTACAATTGAAAAAAGATTTAGTTTGTTCTGTAGTGGTTCATTTTGTCAAACTATATAATTTTAATAGATAAACAAGCCACTTCTGATAGCAATTTGTATTGCTACAATTTATTGCTCAAATAAACATTTCTATCAAAATATTAATTGATCACCTGTCAAAAAATATTATTAACTTGCCGCACAATCATTTATCAATAAACATTTCAACAATAGAAGCAGGTACATGCCTACATATACTTCGAGTTTATTATAAACGATAAAGTCAAGTGTTTTTTGATTGTGCTCTTGACTGATCAAACTTGCCCAACACCTATATTTGTGCTCATGAAATCAATGTAGAGATAAGAAAAAACCAAAAAATGTCGCCCAAGCAAATGTTTTTTTTTTTATATTTTAATGAAAATTAATTTACAGTGAAAACTCTTTTGGCGGATAATATTATTTAAACCTTACAACATTTTTTTACAAAGTTGAACGATTTTAACGAAATGCGTTTTAACAAGCTTATTTAATGAAGGGTGTACAAATATTATTTTATCGATATATTCGATGTCGTTTTTTTCTTAGCATATTTTTAAACTACACTCGTTATTGATTGAATTGATTTTGATCAAATTTTAGAGGCATGCACTTCTGGTAAGCAATGAATGCTAAATATCTCTCAGACTCAAGTGTCGTCTTTGTCTACATTCATTGGGCTAGTATTGGTTACGCATATTTTTTATCAAACCTACCATGTCGATTATAAAGGATTATACATAATTATGTGACTGTAAGACCATACAAATTGTGATAGAGCTGCAGTGGAACCATGAATTTGCCTCCAAATTGATAATGTGAGGTAATACCCTATCCCGGAGAAATATAGTTATATAAAAACAACGTGCTACTCGTACAAAAGTAAACAAGTTAAATTACTACTATACAACCTATAAGCTCACTCGGTTAAAATTACACGAATGAACTTGACCAAGAAAAATACTTTAAATTTACACATTGAAATAATTAATTTGTACTATAAATTTAATTAAACTTATTCTCAATAAGTTTTTCCTAAGTTAAAGTGGTCGCAAAAGTCTATTTAGCGACTAAAAGTAACTTATTTGACCTCTTATTTATTATTGACTAGCTGACCCGACGGACTTCGTCTCTTCCAATATTTGGCGAAAATAGAATAAAATCAAGAAAAAGAATAGAACAATGATTATATTCATTTTAAGGCTGCATGATACACAACATTTTTACTTCCGACTTAAAGGTACTATAAGGTAAGTTATGCATTCGTAAAAAAAAACGAACTCGAGATTTTGATCAAAGTTGACATTAAGATGATAGCGAAGACCAAAAAAGTGGGTCTCGCAATTTTGTCTGTCTGTTCGACTACAGCCTAAACAGCTCGGCCGATTTTCTTTAAACTTGGTAGATATCATTTTTAATTTTTTTCCCCCACACGTTTTTTTCTTTTTTTTTAAGACCAAAAATAACGGTATCTGCCATACGATTTTTTTTCGAAATTTTATAAACATTTTTTTTTCTCAAAAACTGTGCGACAGATTTTAAAAATAAAAATACAGAAAAATTTTATTTAACTAAAGCTAGGTATTGGTTGAAAATTTTTTTCCGAAAAATGGTTATGGAGGGTACCCGCCATGGAACCATTTTTTTTTGTTTTTGATTTCTCAAAAAAGGTACAACCGATTTTGATCATTTTTTTGCTAAAGCTAATCAAAATATAGAATATATATAGAATTGTGTACTGAAATTTTCCAAACAAATTTGTTTGGATTTTTAAAAAAAACTTCAAAATTTTTTTTTTCAAAACTCAATATTTCGGAAAACCCATGCTAGATTTTTTTTAAACTTGATAAATTAAAGTTTCTCAATATGATCTACAAGATGTGAGAAAAAAATTTTATTTTACCTAAAATAAAGGTACCTACCATACAAATGCTAAAAAATTGAAAAAAAATGGTTTTCAAAACTCGTGTTTTTCTCGAAAACGGCACCTAGAATTTTGATAAAATTTGTTTTCCTTCAATTAATTCTTGCGATCTTTAATTTAATGAAAAAACAAATTTGAAATTGATATTACAGCTTGTGCCATTTTTTCGAATTTTAAATTTCTCATTATCCACATAACAGATATTAATGAAAATTTGTATAGAGAAGCTTCTAAAAAGTGTAAAACACATTGCATTTCAAAACTTTAAAATAAATATTTTTTTTGAATTTTTGAAAAAAAAAATCTATTTTTTCTTTTTTTGAAAATTCGATATCTCAGAAACGGCTCAATAATTTTTTGTTGTAAATTTAATTTTTATTCGTACAATAATAAAAACTTAAGGTTGGCGTACCAAAATTTTTTCTTAAAAATGTTTTAAAAATTTTGTACATAAAAGCTTACCTATTATTTTAAGGAAACACTACAACGACTTATAATTTTTGTTCCTGCATAAATTCATATTTGCATAGCATTCTGTTTTTGTCTCTTACTACTAAAAAAATTAAAAAAATTAATTTTATCCTTATGAACAGTTTTCTGTAATAACATTCGTTTTTAAAATTCCTAGTCTATTACATAGGAGCAAGTTCGTGCGACCCAGTCGTGCATTTTATTTACAAAACTACAGACTACTTGTTAGATTTCAACAATAGACCATTTACAAAACTCAACCATTAGGGAGCTTTTACTGTGCAGACCAAGTATTATTCTATTAATTTTTATCTTCTATTACCTAAACAAAAACAATTTTTTTTTTATTTTCTGTTTACTTGATAAAAAAAAACTTTTATAATGCATGCTTATCGATCAATTACCAATCCCCATTTTATTGAGTAGAAACGCCGCGACTCGACGAATCATCTGCAGTAGTAAGAGTTAATAAAAACAACACGTTTTACAATTTAGAGAAATAGATATTATTACTTAATAATTGCACCTTAAACACTGAAGGCATTTAATTTATTTTAAACTAATTGGCCGTACCTATTATCGTTCGTTCAAATAAAAATAAAATAAAAAAGAAACTAACAGTTACAGCTGCAATTTATTATCATTGCATTAGCTTCACAGTTTTCTAATGGGCTATTTCTGAGCACACTTTATAGCACAAGTTCATCTATTATCTGTCAGATACACAATGTGTCATTACAATGCAACGAACCTGAATGGCACATGGGTTGGGTATAATTTTATTGCATCGAGTGCAATTTGCATTTCTATGTCATGTTAAGTGCAAATAATTGAGATCTGATGTGATAGAGATGATGTTAAGCAAGAAAAGTGCGCCAACTCAGCTCGAGATTATTTTATTATTATCGTTTTTCTATTTGCAATAGTAATGTCATTAATGTTGATGGTCTTGTTTTAAAAATATTTCACAAGTTACACACTGTTACATTTAATCGAGAATGCATCATGGAATGGGCACGTTTCAGAACCGTTTTTCTTTTATAGGTACCAATGTACGAGTATCTTCCAAATTTGTCGGGGTCGAAAAAAAGCTCGTTAATAATTTTGAAACAAAAAAATTGGCTTTTTTAATTCCTCGAACGTTTTCAATCAAATGTCCAAGTGATAAAACTTCATTATTAAAATGAGTGTTGGTTAGTGGAACTTTGCGCGCATTGTGCCCATTTTACGTGGTGACGTAGAGGTAGTGGCCAAATTTGAGACAACCGGTTCGGTTCTGTTCGGTGACCAATTTTGCAACGTGAAAGGAACGCGAAATCGGCCGAGAATATCGCTGCGTACGTGAAAGTGCAAAGGCGAATTTTGCTTCGGATCTTCACTTGCACAAGATCCAACTCACACAAGAGCTCAAAGTTCATGAGCTTCGGATTGTTTGGAAGACAACCCGAAGAATCATCTTGCATTTTTGGATGAATGACTCTACCTACCAGCAAAATTGCCGTATATGGGATGACCCCAACCAAGCGACAATGCATCCTCAATACGTTACCGTTTGGTGTGTATTTTGGGTTTGGTCCTTACTAAAATGAAATTGGTGAGGCGGTCACCGTCAATGGAGAGCGCTTCAGAAAGATGATAAATTGATAACCAATTTATTATGGCCCAAATTGGACCGTATGGAGCTAGACGGCATGTACTTCCAGGAGGACGTAACGATTGCCATTCTGCGCCGAAAGTCGACAACAAGATAGAGCCACTCCTTATCGTTTAGAAAACTGGTTATCGACGTTTCTTTTTGTTTATCCTTATCCACTATATTAATGTTCCGAATTTTATAAAATTTGCTTCACAGATGATAATTGTTGTTTTATATCGGTAAGGCCAACATATACCTATACCCTAAACTAGAAGTCATGTATGTATGAAACTGTGGAAACCCAAAAATTGACATTGACATGACAACCCTCTGCCTTATCCACGTATCACACACGCGAACATTCTTTTATATAGACACTACCTAAAAATCTGTATACATCTTATTGAAAATAACGATGAGGATATGTAGATCTTCCGATCTTAGATTTATGTTAAAAGAAAAAAAAAATTTCCCATACCGGGAATCGAACCCGGGCCTTCTGGGTGAAAGCCAGATATCCTAGCCACTAGACCATATGGGATATAAAAATTATTTGCCAAAGAATATATAAAAGGTAGGAATATATAAAGGTAATGAGAAATATTCATAGTTTTGAGGTTGCCTGAGTCTATAATTAATACAGGGGCCAAATTACCGCATCAATTTTCGAGTAATACGTGACTGAATTATATGAGTTTAGTATTACCGCTTACGTCATCGAGCAATCGATTACCCTAATTTGAAATTTTCATTCGATCACTGATGGGACTCACTCACTCGGTTACTGAAGCGGTAATCTGGCCCAAGATTTGTTCTTTGAGACTGTTAGTTATGCAATATTCTCCGAAAACAATCGGTATGATGGTTGTATAGAATCTTTAATTCTTAAAATTTAATAGCACAAAATTTTAAACAGCTTAGTATTATGATATTAGTGTGATGCTAATTAACAATTTGCTTACCTTTAAGTAGATTCTTCTTCTTCCTTTGTTCGGCGCTGTTATGATCTCGATGTCGAGGGGATCATAACTCTCCCACGTATCTGCTTCACACTAGTGATCCGCCTGTGGGGTTCGCCGGGTTGACCTCAGAAATCGGCGGCAAGCCTCCCGGTTTTGTATTGTTCCATTTCTGAGGCCAACTGAATGCTGGTGTTTTTGCATTTGTTTGTACCAGGAGTGTTTAGGCCTACCTTTCTTTTTATTCCGAATTGGAACGTTGTATGATATTGCCTTTTTGACGGGGTTCTCAGGATCTCTCCTTTGAACATGGCAATACCAACTGAGTCGGTCGTGTTCAATTTTTTGGGAAATGGTATTCTTAACATGAAGGCTTCATCGGATCTTCGTACTTCTAATTACCTTTAAGTAGATTACTAACTCTTTCTTAATTGTAAACATTTTCTTACTAGTATCGCGCTAAGGCTATTTTTTTTAATAAATAGTTTCTGAACACATCTTTTTTGATGTTTGTAAATGTCAAAGAGTCATATGAAGTTACCACGATACTAAAGAAATAAAAGAGGTATCCGATGATTTTAACTTTAATAAAAGGGTTGAAAAAGTAAGGTGCTAAATATAGTCTCATACTAAAACAGCTTTAACATCGTACAAATTCAACTAAAATTTTGCGCAAATGTCTTTAAATAACTGTGTAGTTCCAAGCTTCCAAGCAACATATTAATAGCAAGGTACAAATGTCAAAAAAGGAAATACTTTAGAAGGACGTTTGATTTTCTTTTGCCGAAAATCCAAAAGCTTATGATGTTTGTTTTAGTCTATGAATTTATCATTCACATCTAAGTCTCAAATTTGTATTAGTGCATTTATTTCATCGTTAGTTGGTAATTATGAACTAATTCTCTTTTGTGAAATCGTTATACTTGAATAAGCCCAAACCAAATAGTTATAAACATACGAGTATTTCAAATTGCGAGATTCACTTTACTGACTTCCCTATCATTTTTATTTCAAGTTAAATCAAAATCCCGAGTTCGATTTTAACTTAAATTCTAATATATCTGGTTGCATTTTAAAGACCTTAAGTCTTAAACTTGACAACTATAATTTATATTTGTATGCAATAGACATAAAAAGCTGTTAACTATGTATTTATTATTTCTCTGAACTTCCGTCTGTTTGGCATACCTTCAATATGGCATTCAATTTCTTTAGTTATACCTACGTAGGGATAATCCTGTTGTCTTTTGTTTTTATTAAGTAGGTATAATAAAAAAGGATAAATTATGATTGGACTCCCTACTTGTAATATGAAATATAGTCATTTCTCAGCTAAATCCACTTGAACTTGCGACGACGCGACGCGACGAGGCGAAGACGATGCATCATGTAGCACAATAAAATAATGTGAACGATTGCTTTATAGTTATTAAGAATCCCACACTTGACGACCCTGACACTAAGATCCATCTGTTTCTTCAATAAGATTGGTGATAAAACTTTAATTGCTTTGTCCCTTATGTTTTGTATTATGACTTTCTAAATTGCTTTCAAGGGCCGAGAATTATTTGTCATTGCGAGTGAGAAAAATATTATCTGTCGAAATTGGTTTGATAAACTTAAAGGAAATTTTTTTTCAAATTAGGAAATTATTTTCGATAAATCATACATTAAATAATAAATAATTTTAATTTCGAAAGTTTGAAGAAAATGGATTGAGCAATGTAGATCAGGATATTTAAACACTAGACAGACAGCCACAACAAACAAAACTGCGAGACACTTTTTTTGAGCATATTCTCTACAATCGTAATATCAAGTTGAATCAAAATCTCAAGCTCGATTACGATTCCAAAACATACCTTGTTATAGTTATACGTTTCGTGTAACTATTTTCGGTTAAACGTTCCGTGAAGCACGATATTTTATGAAAAATTGCATTTAAGACCCTGTTTACATTCGGAATATTGCGTACTTATTACATCGTGTTTACTTTGGAAACTTAAATGCGCCTCAAAAAGAGTTCGCCTATGGTATAAATGAATTGAAATCTCGATATAAGTACTTTCCATTGATATTTAAAACTAATTATCTTCATTTCTTCACTAATTACCCAATATGTCAAAAGCCGAAAAACGAAACAACTGGTGTTAAATTGTATTACAGGGTCATTCAATGTTTTAAAGAAATCCCCTTGGCTTTAGTGGACGAATGCATTTTATTTTATGAGTTTATATTTAAAAATTCCGAAAAATTTTGTTCTTTACTTTCGGCTCCGGAAAATGCATTTTTGGGGCAATCGTTTGACATTGGCAACGAATTATTCTCGATACGTCAAAATTTAATTTTGTCCTTATGTACCAAGCCTTATACATATAATGCCAATTTTCGAATTAAATAATATATAAACATCCAAATATACATAGATTGTTCTCCATTTGTCAAAATCATGAACTGGATAATGACTACAATGTTAATGAATTAATAAATTTATTCGGCTCCGAACTGGTCCTATTATTCAGATGGTGGGCTTATGACGGGATCTGATGGTACAATGCCCTTGGTGGCACTTAATCAGCAAGTAGGACGCACTTGGTGGCACTAATCGGCAGGTACAAAACGTCCCTGGAGGCGCTAAACGGCAGGCTAAACGCTCTGGTAGATCAGCAGGTACAAAACGCCTCTGGTGGCACTAAACAGCAGGCTAAACGCTCCGGTAGATCAGCAGGTACCGAAGCCCCTGGTGGCAATTAGGACGTTAAACTTCGGACTAAGACCCCTTACCCCTGGTGGGGAAGCCTTAATAAGAAATAGCTAGACAATCTCACCTACCTAACTTGTCTTTCCACGAAACTCCTCACCAATGGTGGGGGAAGCTCCGCAAAAAGCAAGGAAAGCTAAAATGACTAATTCGTCTGCAATTGACTACGACTGGATTTCAAATGATTGATACAACCAATTTACCTTTTCGTTCACCCAAGTATGTAGGTCCTCATGATGACTTTTCAGTAAGAACTGAATGTGAACTATATGGTGAACGAAAAATATTAATGTAGTTGATTTTCCTGTGACGTCATGTGTCTATGGTGCTTGTGAATTGAATTGGTTTAAGTATAATTCTCGGTAGTAATACAAAACTAACATAAAGTGGAGTGTCATGGAACGCTTCGTTACAGTGTTAGGTGAAGAAGTGTAGTGGAAGCTACGTTTCTACACCCTTCACCCAAACTTACAAAAAGTCGAAAGCCGATACGAATGAAAAAAAGAATCGTGTAACCAGGATCCAAAAGTCAAACTGAAGTATCATATTTTGTTCGTGCACCATTAGCGGCGTTCACATTCTCAAATATGTTTGACAAGCACAGCATGATTGGCATGATTTTGATATTGCGAATGGTCTATCCATTGGCATGTAAAGCATGCTGGATGGATTTCAAAATGTTTTGAGTTGTTGGTTGCATGACAAACATATTTGAAAATAAAAACGCATGCCTGTAGCAAATTGCATTTTCCATGAAGTTCTCCAGCTGTACACATCGTAAAAAATATATAAAAATGAGTTTTATAAGGATTTTATTAGATTGATATAATTTTTCTGCAGACTTGGAATTTAAATTCAGTAAATTTCCTCATCTAAAATTTCATTATATGCTCTGAGATTTTCCGCCATCATTCTAATGAGAAGTGATTTTTGACAGCATGTTTGGCCATTGTGAACGCTGTAATTTTGTTCATCCATGAAATAGGTACTAATCATACTGTGCTTGTCAAACAAATTTGAGAATGTGATCGTCCCTATAAATAGTCAGAGCAAATAGCTGCAGTATATTGCATCAGATAACATCTCTGTTTGAATATAGGTGGGAAAAATATAATGTTTCTTAAAATAACATCCCTGTTTAAACATAACTCTAACAAACTTTACGCGTTCTTTTTCTAACAATATTTAACTTTTGAAATAAATAGGTTCGTTCCTTTACTTTGAAACTCTGCATTTCTGTGAGAAAATGTTTTCAATATTAAAAAAAACATGTTGAAATTACAAATGCTTTATTATGTGTGTTTATTGGGTACTTTCGATAACAAAAATTCGGCACTCAGACTAACGTTGAGACATCTTAACCGTGAGGCCCGGACAATTACAGTTATTTTTTTGAAATTTTATTTGTACTGGTAGATATTGTCATTCAAAGCATTCGTTTACTATTTCGCAGTTTAACTCTGTTTTAAACAAAACACCTAACTAAAAATGACCGACATGTTTTACAAGTAATTAATAATGTAAAACAAATTTCAGAAAAAAAAGGAACAAAAAGTATTGGTATTTTTAAAATTTGTTCATATTTTTGAAGAATTAATAGCAGCTGTTAAAAATTACAGATGGAAAAAAAAAACAAAAGTAACATTTTAAATTGTGAAAAAGTATATGTATGCATTTAAGACAAACATTAAAATAATACATAACTAAATAATTTATGCTTTAAAAGGCGCTAATAGTTCTTTAACAACCCCGGAAAAAATTTCTAAATCGGTCAAAAGATAATTGAGTTAGAAATCGCATGAATCATACAAATTTTATATTTTAATAAATGACGAATAAGCGAAATATATTTAAATCCCTAATAATTAAGGAAAGGTTTTAAAGATTGATTTGAAATACGTTTTTAAAAGTTTAAATCATTCTTTTATTTTGATTTCTTAATAATAATCTTTCTTGTTTTTCTAATCATGATTTCGGCAGCGAAAATATTTTCGAAAGACTTATAAGTATTTAACTTTTTATGAAATTGAAAATTTAAAATACTTCTATTTTTTTAATAAAGTTTTTGCGCGCAATCTCTCGTTGTCATATAAAAAATCTGAAAAGATTGGGTCATATTTTTGAAATCAGGGAATGACAATTCAAAGGGAAGTCCAAAATTCGACCGAACCAAAATAAAATAATGGAACTCCCTAGTATTCGCTTAGGCAAAGAATTCATTAAAAAGCTCACCAAAATTCCTTGTTTTCCAAATATTTGAAAAATTTTATATATAAAATGCATTTAAAATAAATATGATTATTTGATAAACACTTTAATTAGAGAGATACAAAAATATTGGGCGTGGTAAAAGCACATTCGTCTATTGCTGCTAAAGAAGGAATATCTAAATTTAACAGTACGCTCGAAGTTGCGGTTAATGGGAAAACTGATGCGCGAGTAGTACGGTTAAATTGTTTAAGGGGAGGAATGCAACAGCCTATTTCACTGTATATTAAAATAACTATAAATTATGAAATAACAAGAAATATTGCGGCAATGTTAGTTATAGTTTAACCTAGAAGGGTAACCATATTTTTTAGTACGTTGCAAAGGTAACCATTCGTCGAATCGACGAAGTGATATGCTGCGCTGTTAAAAAAAAGTTATTAACTAATTCATGTGAAGTTAAATTAGTTATATGTTTATTAGTTGTTTTTTATTAAGAAAAGAAAAAAAATATATTTTAGATGACTAGGGTTACAAGAAAAGAGAATGCAATCGAAACAAGGAGTAAAAAGATAAATGATAAAATACAATTGATGTTCGTCGAATCGACGAAGGTTACTCTTCTAGGGTTAAGATGTAAGATGCTTGTTTTCCTGAACTCAGCCGTAAAATCGTTTTTGCGCGTGACTCAGAATTTTTTTTATTTCAATTTTTCAATACACATTTTAAACAAAATACTTATTTTTCGACTGATTCATTAAATAAAATAAAAAAATGTAAGTGTCCTTCATTAATTACAGACTGTTGAAGCGAACATTCGCAATGCTTCAATGCTTCATCATTGTTCCTCTTGAACTCTATTCCACCGAAATGCCCTTTTGTTCATTTATGTATACTTATTTCCATCCAATGTTGTTCATGGGAAAGCAAACCAAAGCACCAATTAAGCATGGTATCACATCCAATAAATGCGACGCAACATCGAACAGGCAAAAGAAACAAAAGCACCAGAGGCACCAGACTCCCATCAGAGCCAGAGAGCCTGGACTGGATGCTAATTTGCGTTTTATTGCACCGCATCACCAATTAAAGAGCCGAGATCTCCAGCCACCATCTCTCTCTCCATTTGCCACCGATACAATACATCGCATCAGCAGTGCCCCAACGCGCTGGCAGTGCTGATGGGGCCATCTAGGGTACCCCAATCGTGGTTCTGTCGGTGTCGGTGCTGCAGCTGCCGCCTTTGTTTTGGGCTGCGACTCTGGCTGGATGGGCTATTGCTTCTGCTGCTGCTGCTGCCTCTGCCTCTGCTGACTGTTGCTGTCGAGATTTATGGCCCTGGCATGGATTTCACATCAAATGAAATGTTCCGCCCACAACGCAAAGGAAACAATAAAAACGTACAAACATGCATGTAAAGTGTACGCACGTCACGGCTGAGCTGAGAATCGGACAAAGTGCCGTGTGGAACAACTATGACGTTGTTGTCCATAGACCCGGCACTGTTGGACCTGCTTATGTGGTGCGGTGCCCTTTCGACGGCGGCGGCGTTTCGTGTCTTTTGCGTTGTTTTATTACCACTAACTCGACTTCAGGTAGGGTGATGGTGGCATTTCACGCAATTCCCCAAGTAGTGTGGTCCCGAGTTAGTTGAATGCCAGTCAGGACTTAATATGCACGAAGGTAAAATAAAAGGAGCAAGTGTAGGTAAAAGGTTGTGGAAGCTTTGCGAACAAAGTCGTCTCACAATGTCACAATTCACTTCAATAATTTTGTTTGTCTGTTCATTCCTTACTCAATTGTATGGGGAGGGTTGAAGCAACCACAACCTAATTGGGGTGGAGAAACTACCTTGCCTTAACTATGTGTATAGATGAACACACATTTATTCTGCACGTGACTTGTTCCCATCGGTTTGTATAGCTGAACGAAGGTAGATAGAGGGTGGCTTTGAATTAAGTGAAACACGAATATGGTGGACGGCAGCGCATCATCATTCTTGAAAAATAGATACGGCTACGTGTACGTGTGGTTTAATGAAAAGCTATTTTGAAAAGAAGAAAAAACAGCGGGTTTTTCCAGATCTGTTATCAGTTTTTTTTATATCTGCCTGCTGTAAAATGTAAGGTAATAAAATCCGATCAGTTATCATTTGAAAAAAATCAACAAGCGCTTTGCACGCACTTTTTTAAGTGATCCATGGTATGCATAGTGGGATGTGGGACTAAGGATAATTAAAATTTTTAATATTTCACAAGCATACAAAAAAAGCATAATAAAGTGAAAAAACGTAATACAGTCAAACTTAATTCTGATAGTAATTTAGTCCATCTCTTAAGGCTCTAGCTGAACACAGGCGCACATTCTTTGGGACGACAAATGAATACAGAAAATTAAGCTCGCATAAAGCAAAGAGGGTAGAACAATAATTTTAGCCAAGATAACCTTAATTGGCAATTAACTTTCAGTGAGGTAAGCAATTCTAAGTGCACTTTCTATGGTCCTTTTTCCAACAACGCCTGACAGATTATCATCCCAAGCCAAGCTTTTCAATTGTTTTAACATTCGGGAGGGTTGAATTACCTAGCTCCATGCTGGGAAAACAAGAGTTATCAATTGCGTTTTTGATAATGACGTTCGAATGACTTTTCTTCGGGTTAAGCCCTAGTTGATAATTCTTGACAAACAGAAATACCCTCATTAGATGTAAGTTAATACGATATGTAGCATCCTCGACTATTCTAACTGGGTAAGTTAGGTATATTTGGACATCATCAACATAAATTGCAGTCTTCCAGCATTGAAGAACTTCATGAAGATCGTTAGTAAATAATGAGAAAAACAAAGTTCCTAGCATAGATTCCTGTGGAACCCCAAAGTAGTTGGAAATTGAAAGAAACTATGCCAGTTGATTATTATTTATGAATACTGATTGTGTTCTTCCACGCCAGAAGCTCTGCGGTTGAAATTTCAGCTCAATTTGTTTTAACAAAATTATATTTGGATGCATAGTTGAAAGCCTTTGGAAAATTTAAGAGAACCAGTGAATTAACATGGCCTTTGTCGGTTTCCTTTCGAATATTTAAGAACTTTTAAGAGAGTTATCTATAGCAGTTCTGCTTAGGTCAGTGATAAAATATTATTAGGAGAAACAAAATTTGAAGTCTGTAGAAGTGTAGACTTATGACTCTTTCAAAGATTTTAGAAACAGGAGGAAGAATTGAGATTTGGCGCTATTCTTTAGTTTGAACAGTTGAACTTAAGGAATAATTTTGCAAGCTTTCCACAAATTAAGGTAAAAACAAGTAGTTAAAATTGAATGGAGTAAAGGAACGAAAAAGGATTACAAGGAGTGAAATAATTTTTTTTAATTTTTGGATGGATGTTATGACTGGACCTCAGCCTCAGATTTAATTCCTTGCCCGGCTTAATGTACCTTGACCTCGTCACTCTATCGAAACTGAATTGAATCAATGAGTTAAATAAAAAAGTGTCTTGTAAAAAACTAGCAAATGTATCAAGTGGAAAGCTTGAGGAGTCACCACTAAATAGTTTGTTGAGTTCATTTCAATTACAATTTGTTTTTAGTATTTTGTGTTTTTAGGATTTTGTGTTTTTCCAAAGTTTATCCGGAATTCCGATGACAGGTTAAAAAACTTTAAAACTGTAAAATAAACGTTTCTATAGTCTTCAAAAAGAGACGGAAGTCTTAAGCGTTTTCATATTTTGCAGATAAGCGTTAGTAACTAACAATAATTGTCAACTCTTCGATTGTGCGTGTTGTTGGCAGAAATGGAGGGGTCCCACAAAATAGTTTTTAAGACGCTAAAACAATTTTTTAAGCAGTTGGAGCTAAAAACAGAATGCCATAAGCAAATATCAATTTATTTTAAATCCCCAAAATAAGTCTTTATAAATAAAATGTTTAAGAAAAAAATTTAGTAAACCCATTTAAAGTTTTTGTTATTGTGCAAATAAAAATTTAATTTCAAAAAATTATTAACTGCCCATTTTTGAAATGTCAAAATTTCAAAAAAAAAAATTGTTTTTTTCTTTTTCAAAAATTCTAAGTTTTAATATTCAATGTTTTTTAAACTTTTCTGTAGAAAAAAAAAACTTTTATTAAATTTCGTAATGCCAATAATGAGAAAGACAAAAATCGAAAAAATGGTTCTATGGAAAATAAAATGCACGACTGGATCGCACGAACTTGCTCTTATGTAAGAGTACTTTGGAATTTAAAATACATTTTATAAATATAAAACATTGATTTAATAAGATAAAAATGTTCAAATGCATGAAATCGCCGTCTGATTTCCATAAAAGTATGAATTTATGCAAACAAAGTTTTAAAATCGTTTTATTATTAAATTAATGTTTATATACGAAATTTCTTTAAAATGTTTCAAGAAAATATTTGGGATGCCAATTTTAAGTATTTATTATTAGGTATAGATTTTAGGAAATAATTTCAAAAACTAATCGTTCGCACGTTTTGATGTTACTGATTTTTCATTTTTTTTTAAACCCAAAAACTATTTTATCGAATATTTTTGTATACAATTTTAATTTAAACTTAAGAGGGCTCCTGCTTAAGAAATTTCGTTAAGAAAAAAATTCTTATAATTTTGCGCGCACTGAAAGGATTATAACTACCCTTAAAATGTTTGAGCACAGTGCGAGCGTTTTAGGAAAGTTGAAGAAGATTTAAAAGAAGATACCGATATAAATTGGTTTATAATGTCTGAGTATTATAATGAGAGGGAAATATAGAGCCCGATAAGGCATTCCACATTCGTGTAGTGCGGCTAACGAAAGAATATCTGAATTCAACCGTACGTCCGGAGTTGGGCTCAAAGGTAACCTGAGTGGAACTGCCCGAACTGCGAGTATTACGGTTAAATTGTTTTAGGGGAGAAATGCAAGTGGATATTTCACTACAAACATGTTTATAAAAATACAGGTAAAATAACAAAAGGCAAGAAACATTTCGGCGAAGCTCAAGAGATTCAAAAGTCTGTTATAGTTCTATCACTTATTATCATTTGTAAAGCTTTTTTTGGATTCTATCCAAGGGACTCAAGTAGGTTATTGGAGCACCTGCATAATTATGGCAATTATACTCAATTTCTTGCAACGTCGAAGAAATCCTAAACTTTTAGCAGCGTTTTTGGCGATGTCCAATATGTTGTTATTCCACACAAGGTGGTCTGTGATGCACATACCGAGCACTGAAAACTGTTCGGTTTCCGCAATGCAAGAGCCGCTCATGCAAAGCGGCATAGGGAGAGCGTTGCGCTTTATCATCGGAAGACAGCACTGAGTTTTTGAAGCATTAAACTCTACCCGGTTTTTCGTTCCCCATTTGACAATATATCAAATTTTTATGAGCTAATTATACACTGCCGTTTTAAATCCACATCGGAAGAACAAGAACATGCATGATGCATCTGGTAACGAATACGAGAAGCCGAGAGTACTTTCATTAGGAAAACAATTTAATAGATTAGAAGTTTCAGGCGAAAGATCATTATTGAATATCAGAAAGAGAGTCGGAGACAAAACAGAGCCCTGTGGCACACCACCATTTATTTTATGAATTAAAGACTTAAAATCACCCATATACAACTTGTATTGAGCGATTCAACAGGTAAGTAGTTTCTAATACATCGAAGAAGAGATCAATACCAAATATGTATATAGAAATAGACTTTCTAGCTATTCACTCTGTTCTTAACTGACCATGTAAATTGAATATTTTTCGAATGTTTACTTGAAGAAAGGCTACTTGAGAATTGATAGCTGGAATTGCATAAATTGATTGCCAGTCAGTACAAGCTACGTTGCTTATAAGCTGCTCTAAATCGATGTTTTTAAAATCTCTATACCGCAAAAGATAATTTTATTTTCCAAGGACAATATTTTTATCGTAGCAAAAATGTAATTGTTGAGAAAAACATGGCGCCGATATTTAATTGAAAAGTAAAAGAGATATTCTAATTTTTATAGCACAACATTTTGGAGGGGAATTTAATGTTTCGGGAGAAATAAAATTTACCCCAATATTCTATTCTACTATTTGAATATTCTATAAAAAATAATTACGAAGACTTTTTTTTAATGGTGTTCCTTATGTTCAGCGAGTGCCTCCCAAAATCTGTGAAAAATGTTTCCCCTGAGATTTATAAAATGACAACACTGCCCGAAACTAAAATGTGTTTATGCTCACGCTCAGCTCAAGTACTTTAAAATACAGTAAAAGTGTTTGCTGAAAAAAATCTAAATAGAGCTCGAATAATACTTTCAAATTAGTTGCCACAAAAATTAAATTTTACATTTTTGTGCCTCATTTGACAGAGCATTTTTGAATTTAAAAATATGGCTACAGAAAGCTAGAAGAGTTTTCTTCAGGGTTTCTCAACCTCCCAAAGGTAACAGTTAAAAACAATCCCAATACGGTTTGAAACCGTCCAAGACCTTGAGAAACTGAAAGGCTCTAGGAATTCTCAAAACATTCTATCACAGATAATAGAGTAACTCTATTTTCTGTGATTCTATGGTAAACAAATACATTATCTCAAAATGAACTAAAACATAAATCGCTATCGGTTATAATTAATATAATGGTTATATGGTCCGTTTTCAACAAGTTCAAATCGAGAAGCTAAAAATTATTAAAATTATAGACTTAGCTCATTTTTAATCGTTAAGATAGAGAAACAAGAAGTTCGATTAGGTGGTATAACAACTCAGTGTATCGACCCTTCATTCTTTAAATACTTCTATTTCGAATAATATTTCGAGCCCTTTTCTTTTCAATGGTTTTGATTCATTCACGTGCATTATGCGGCATGGTGCAGTCTGTTCTTAGTTGTTCTTATTGTTGTTGCTGCTGAAGAATAAAATCATTGAGACAGACGACATTAAAGCAACAGGAGGTTCCCTTGGGAATTCCACTTGTGTATGCCATTCGCATAAAGCTGCAATTTCAGCAGAATTCCTTAACAAAAAAAAAGAAGAATATTTCCATTTTTTCGCTTTGCTTATTCTTATTTTATTTTATCAGATATTTTATTGGCTTAGTGCAGAAAGCAAGACGAAAAAGAATCTAAGCTATACGAGTACAGAACAGTTGTATGGAATGAATCAACTGAATGGATTGATGTACGTTTTGAAGATGGATTGGCATAATGTGTAGGTATGAAGACGAGAGACGTCACCAATGTTACGACGAGGACGGATGAGAAAATGTATATTGTTTGGTTGGTGAGGGCTGAAGGAAGGGTACTTTTTTATGATGTGCGAGACATGGATGCGAGGCTAACACGTGACTGCTGAAAGATTAGCATATGTTCGTTGGCAAAATTGGAAATAAATCTCCGTGAAGTTATCCAATTAAAGTGGAAACAATTCGACATTCTTGTGTCGTTTTTCTTTTTCTCTTTTGTTGGTGGCTGGTTTTTTGCTGAGCACGTCTATTCTTTTATAAATGAAATAAATCCGTGGGATCAAGTTCTTATATCGTGCGTAAAGTAATTATGGATTGTTATGTAAGAAATGTGTTTTCTATAAGAAATTTCTTTAGGTTAAACTGTTAAGGTTATAACATGAGATGAGATATGCTCACGGAAAGAATTTAGTTTTAGGTTGTAATTTATAACACTATTTCTATTAAAAAAAAAACTATCGAATAGTTGGTAATTTAACCTTCAAATTGTCTCAAAGTACATCATTTTATAACTTGGGATTTTGGAGCGCAATCTATTATTTCAAGTGAATATTTTTATTCGACCACTTTGCAATCTTGATTTCCTGATAAAACCAACAAAATATGAATACGATATACCTATACAAGGCGGGCCACCTAGTGGTTTATTTTCAATTTATAGGTTATTTTGACACTGACAGCTGTTTCCCGCTCGAAATCTTGACAGGAAGTCAGTAGCATACCTCCGCAGAACAAAATGAGTCGCTTTACGCTTGAACAACGTTGGAAAACATTGAAAACTTATTTCTAAAGTGAGTGCTGTGTAGCCCGAACAGTGCCTTTTTTTAAAGTTTGTACAAAAGGTTCGTGAGACTGGTATGCTAGTGGCCAACACTCATGGTCCCCATCGTCGGACCGTACGAAGACGAGAATGTGTTTGCTGTAGCTCAGTGACAGAATGCGCTACTGCGAAACCAACCGTGGCAGCCACTTGAACGACGTTGTGATCCATAGTTAATGGATTATTAATTATCTCGAAAACGGCTCCAACGTTATTGATTAAAAAAATTATGTGTTCTATTACATACATACAGTGGCTCGAAGCCAAACTCGGACACCTTCGAAATTTTTATATGAATTAATATAATGCAGTAAGTAGACGAAGTAGAAAAAAAAAACAAAATTATTTTCACATAACACTATTTATTCAAAGTAATGAATATAAAAAATTAAAGGGATATGCATTTATTTAACAAAACAAATTAAACCAAAAACGTAAAAAAATCAAATTTCAATGAGCAAGCCAAACTCGGATAGTTGGCAACATTGTTTAAAACCTTTATGATTAAAGATTTGAATCGCTTCTGACTTCATAGCATAGAAGCACAATCACTTTGAGTTTTTTATTGGGAACTTTCGGTCAGTTAAACTTAAAACTAATCAAAATGGGATGGCAAAGAGGTCAAACTACACTCGAGGTGAGGAAATTAATTATAAAACATTCCAAAAATGGAAAATCTGTCCGAGATATAGCCAAAATTGTCGATAGAAGCCATTCTACAGTTCAGGACATCATCAAACGCTTTTACAACAAGAAACAGATTGAAAACAAGACCAAAACTGCACATAACAAAATTTTTAACGAGGCGTATGAAAGGTTTTTGGTAAGAAAAATTACAATTAATCCGTTTTTAAGCGCGCCAAAGCTTGCTGAAATTGCGGAAAAAGAACTTGGAAAACATGCAAGCGCATCGACCATTAGGAATGTTCTGCGGAGAGCTCATTCCAATGGAAGAAGAGCTAGGCAAAAGCCACTTATAAGTTAGCAAAACAAGGCCAAAAGACTCCAGTTCGCCAAAGATCATCAAAACTAGGATTTTTCGTTCTGGAGAGATGTTTACGGACGAAAGCAAATTTAATATTTTTGGATCTGATGGCAAACCATATGTGTGGAGAAGAGCTAATGAAGAGCTCCTTTCGAAAAATTTAAAACCTACAGTTAAGCATGGAGGGGGATCGGTGATGGTTTGGGGTTGTTTTTCGGCGTCAGGACCCGGTGCTTTACATTTTATAGACGGAATTATGGACCAACATACATATTTGGATATTTTGAAGCTTAATTTACTGTTATCTGTGGAAAAGCTTAGTCTTAGTGATCGCTGGAAATTTTATGAAGACAACGATCCAAAGAACAAGGCTTACATGGTTCGATCCTGGTCACTCTACAATTGTCCCCACGTCATGGAAACACCTCCCCAAAGTTCCGACCTAAATTCGATTGAGAATCTGTGGGAACATCCCAATAAAAATATAAGAAAACACGTTATTTCTAACAAGGCTGACTTGAAAAGGGTTCTTCTTGAAGAGTGGGATAAAATTGAGCCAGCATTTTGTGCAAAGCTTATTCAATCCCTTCCCATAAGGCTGAAAATGGTTATTAAAGAAAAAGGACTACATACAAAGTATTGACTTTCTGTAAATCAATCAACATCAAGCCTTTGTACAGCTGCCGAGTTTGGCTTGTTCATTGAAATTTGATTTTTGTACGTTACATATATTTTGGACGGAAAAAGTCCAAAAAACTGTCATAGACGGTTCCAATCATAGAACTGTTTTTTATTTGCGATATTCAGGTACTATTTCGCACCCTTAAAATAAAAATGACCTAACTCAAATATCCCGTAACTTCTGATTTCACAATAAACTGACCTTAAAATGGGATCTTTAAAGCCCTATGGTGAAAAAGATACAGAAATATGAGTAAGAAAGGGACAGTCTATACATCGGTCACTTGAAATACGAGTATGTGAGAGATACATTCAAACTTACTCAAAACTATACTTTCTTGAAGACTTTATTGCTCATTTCCCACCATTTTGATCAAAGTTGTCATAACTATGGTGGAGAATACGAAAAAAGTGGGTCTCACAATTCTGTCTGTTAGACTAAAGCCTAAGTAACGCGGCCGATTTTCTTTTAAAAACTTTCAAAATTTCGTTAAGGTAAAGCTAGGTAATGCTTGCAAAAAATATTTAGAAAAATCGTAATTAATGGTAATGTTTTGTTTTTGATTTTCTCAAAAGCTGTACAACCAATTTTGATTGTTTTTTTTTATTATAAGGCTCCCCAAAAGTTTGTATTGTAGATATTGTATTTTCAAATTACAAAAAAAAAATTGCTTGCACTCAAAAAAAAAAAACTCAAAGTAATTGTTTTTTTCAACTCGATTTTTCGAAGATACTATCTACAAGATGTGAGAACAGAATTTTTAGTTTAACTTAATCTTACGGTACCAACAATACAAATGTTAAAAAATGTTTTTCGAAAATCTTATTTTTCTGGAGAACGGTGCCCAGAAAACTTTTTTCTTTCGATTAATTTTTACGATCTATGTATAATTCATTATCTCTTCTCATTATCGGTAAAACGGATTTTAATAAAATTTTGTATAGAGAAGGTTCTAAAAAGCTTATAAAAGCTTATTTGTTTATTTAAGAAACCGCTACATCGACTAATAATTTTTGTTCTTGAATAATGAAATGAATTAATAAATGTAAAACATGTGTTTTACAAGAAAGTTTTTTTCAATTTCGTTGAACTATTTGTTGAATCAATATCTCGTGAAACCGGTATATCTACGTTTAAACTTGGTGTTACATTTTATCGCAAACTCGAATTTATTTAACATATCAACTCCATTTCTAATAAAGCTAATTCAATTCTCGGTTGGATAAACGGAGAGTCGAAATAATTTTCTCCCCCTTTTGTGTCAAACGTGCTTTTTGTATCTTTTGTTTGACGCTTGTCAGGTTTGGTCATCTCATTACGAATGTCATAAAAATAGATTAGAACAGGTGCAAAAAAGGGTCATTAAATTTGCGCTCAGAGGATTCGGGTGGGATAATCCTTATGATCTCCCACCTTATAACAACAGACTAAGACTTATTGTTATACCCAATCTCGTTCATATTTATGTTTTGTTTTCATTGTAAAATTAATGAACGGCAACCTAGACTCTTTGCATCGTATTAACTTTAATATTCCTCAAAGAAATTTGAGGAACATACCGGAGAGTATACTTATTTAAAACTATCGTCCCTATTATGAACAATTTTCTCCTTTAAATAAAATGTTTATAACAATTTGTTGTAAAATAATTTGTTTGATAAAACAATAATTAATTCATGTAAAATTTTGATATACACCTTTGTAAGATTTTTTTGTAAAACTATAGCAGTTTAGTTATGTTAATAATTAATAATAAAAAATAAACTAATATTTGCTTGAGAAATCACATGGCATTCTGTTTTTCTCTCTTACTAGTAAATGAGTTGTACACCTTGGCATAATAATTAGTACATTGAAATGTCATGCAGAGTGTCCTGAGTTCGATTCTCACTCGCTTGGAAAATGGGTGTACAACATCTAGCTAGAAATTGCCAAATCCTCTAGAAGTATCTTTTGTCATGAGAAGTGCTGTTTATTAGCCGTTTTTATTCGGCAGGAAATTGTAGGCCCCCTCCATTCCTGGTAACACGTTGTAAGTCACTAGGTATAGGCTCCCTAGGAGCCATCATGGCCTCTTATTTAGTTATTTAATAACATTAATTTTATATTACATAAGAGCAAGTTTTTACAACCCAGTCGTGCATATTATTTGTGTATACTAATACTTACAGCTCTACAGGATAGAGGACAGACCTTCTTCTACAGGAGCTTCTTCTAAAGAAGCTTCTTCAAATTTAAATTAATAATATGTATACAAAAGAAAGTTTTCAAAATTTGTGTGCCTGGAAAATTAGGTAGGTATGTAGGTATATGTACCTTGAAAACGGATGCACGATTGGTTTTTGAAATTATTTATTGAAATGTATATTAATTAAATACCTAAAACAACGTTCCAATTCGGAATAAAAAGAAAGGTAGGCCTAAACACTCCTGGTACAAACAAATGCAAAAACACCAGCATTCAGTTGGCCTCAGAAATGGAACAATACAAAACCGGGAGGCTTGCCGCCGATTTCTGAGGTCAACCCGGCGAACCCCACAGGCGGATCACTAGTGTGAAGCAGATACGTGGGAGAGTTATGATCCCCTCGACATCGAGATCATAACAGCGCCGAAGCAAAGGAAGAAGAAGAAGATTAAATACCTAAAATTGGGGTACAAATTTTTGTTTTGAAACATTTTTAAGGAAATTTCATATATGAAAAATTAATTGATTGGTAAAACCTCTAATCATCTTTTAAATTTTGTTTGCTTAAAATTATACTTTTTTCTAGAAATCAAAACAAAATCATATCCACGTTTCTACATCTTTATACCTACAATTTTTGAATTCCCGAGTATTTGTATGTATTTCCGATCTTATTCTTGCATTTTATTTAAGAGTGATTTCTGCAAAGGGCCACAGTTTTTTATTACTGTGGGTGTTGTCAAAAATTGGCTCTGCTTGTTCAAAACCCACGGTGTAGCAGTGATTACGATAACTTTTCGAAGAACATATTTCAGCTTTAGGATGAATAACAGTGCAACCCTGTATTTCACTTTATTTTAATCGAAATACGTTCTCTGAATTAGAAACATAAATGAGTATCTTTGTCATAATCTCTTTCGTCACATGAAATGCTACAACAAACAAATAAGTTCGTAGCACCACAAATTCATATTTTATGAAGTAACACAAACCTAAAGCTCTGCTATTGTTTGAGAAATTTCCTTTGTTAGTCCGTGTTCATTGTTTGTAACTGCAACCTCAAACAAGTACATACGAGTATCATAGACAGGAACATGATTTAAATTCTATTACCAGAATGTGTATGTATTTAACGATGGAATTGTGCACCAGGAACACAAATATCTACATCGCCTTTTGTTCAATGTGTAAGTATGTACCCATCATAGAGGTAAGAGGTACCTCTGTATAGTCCATTAGTAAATAGGTACAATGAATTAATAGCCCTGGACAATATGTCACTCCGTAAATAATAATCAAAGGCAACACAATAAAACCGATTGACACAACATGACCGCTTAATTAATATTTAATATGATAACCCAACCCAACCCATTTCTTTTTTAGTATTTCGTTGTTATGGAAATCACATTTTATTTTATGATCCTAGACATCATGTTTGTTAGTTGATTAATTGCTCTCGTAATATGTAGATAAATCAAGAGTCTAATTAGATTAATATACATAAATTGATTTGATTTATTAAATAAATTGAAATACTTCAAACATGAGGTCCCAACGATTTTTAAGCTACTTGCTCGTAAGTACCAATAGTGAAGATGACGAAAGGAAACAAATTCTGTTCAATTGGAGTGATTGAACATATTTTTAAAGTGTAAATTATATAATTTGAAATTTTAGGTAGGTATGTAACGGGTGATTTTTTTGAGGTTAGGATTTTCATGCATTAGTATTTGACAGATCACGTAGGATTTCAGACATGGTGTCAAAGAGAAAGATGCTCAGTATGCTTTGACATTTCATCATGAATAGACTTACTAACGAGCAACGCTTGCAAATCATTGAATTTTATTACCAAAATCAGTGTTCGGTTCGAAATGTGTTTCGCGCTTTACGTCCGATTTATGGTCTACATAATCGACCAAGTGAGCAAACAATTAATGCGATTGTGACCAAGTTTCGCACTCAGTTTACTTTATTGGACATTAAACCAACCACACGAATGCGTACAGTGCGTACAGAAGAGAATATTGCGTCTGTTTCTGAGAGTGTTGCTGAAGACCGTGAAATGTCGATTCGTCGCCGTTCGCAGCAATTGGGTTTGTGTTATTCGACCACATGGAAGATTTTACGCAAAGATCTTGGTGTAAAACCGTATAAAATACAGCTCATGCAAGAACTGAAGCCGAACGATCTGCCACAACGTCGAATTTTCAGTGAATGGGCCCTAGAAAAGTTGGCAGAAAATCCGCTTTTTTATCGACAAATTTTGTTCAGCGATGAGGCTCATTTCTGGTTGAATGGCTACGTAAATAAGCAAAATTGCCGCATTTGGAGTGAAGAGCAACCAGAAGCCGTTCAAGAACTGCCCATGCATCCCGAAAAATGCACTGTTTGGTGTGGTTTGTACGCTGGTGGAATCATTGGACCGTATTTTTTCAAAGATGCTGTTGGACGCAACGTTACGGTGAATGGCGATCGCTATCGTTCAATGCTAACAAACTTTTTGTTGCCAAAAATGGAAGAACTGAACTTGGTTGACATGTGGTTTCAACAAGATGGCGCTACATGCCACACAGCTCGCGATTCTATGGCCATTTTGAGGGAAAACTTCGGAGAACAATTCATCTCAAGGAATGGACCGGTAAGTTGGCCACCAAGATCATGCGATTTGACGCCTTTAGACTATTTTTTGTGGGGCTACGTCAAGTCTAAAGTCTACACAAATAAGCCAGCAACTATTCCAGCTTTGGAAGACAACATTTCCGAAGAAATTCGGGCTATTCCGGCCGAAATGCTCGAAAAAGTTACCCAAAATTGGACTTTGCGAATGGACCACCTAAGACGCAGCCGCGGTCAACATTTAAATGAAATTATCTTCAAAAAGTAAATGTCATGGACCAATCTAACGTTTCAAATAAAGAATTGATGAGATTTTGCAAATTTTATGCGTTTTTTTTTTTTTTTAAAGTTCTCAAGCTCTTAAAAAATCACCCGTTACATACCCAAAGTAATGGTATACTTTTAAAATTTAGAGTAAGTGTAGGAAAAAAGAGAAAAATGTTTAACAATATTTCAACTATCGACATCCATTATAACGAAAGATATAAAGTTCAGCCAATTCGCTAGCTTGCTGCCTGAAGACCGAGAAGTACCCATTACGGAAGTGGTCGAGGTTCGTTTCGGAACAACTTCGTCGTGTTAAGATAAGTGATCAAGTCATTGGTCTTCACTTCTGATAGTTCGTTAAGGGTTAAGGTCTTCAGGGAATAACTTTCCAAATAGTTGGACTCATATTCTAGCCAGAGCAGGACATTAACAGAGGAAATGAAAGACTGTTCCTTTTCTTGCTGATCCCCACAACTAAGACAATGAGTATTATAAAGAATGACCTATTGGACAGTGCCCAGTGTAAGTTGAAACTATCCTGGCTATATCTTGCCTAGTTCTGCATATTAGGTTATTTGTCCGGCACTTATTATAGGTGGGCCAGATCTTTCTAGATATAATTCATTTGGTTAAACCACTGATTTTTCCCCAAGATGAATGTTAACTCTTCCTGCAAGTGAGCTATGAGGACCTGATCCTTGTATGACTAGCCCGCCCACTCGTACATTCCACTGAGATCCGTAACCCGGATGGCAGCATCTAACTGATGAGCCCACTGTCATACCTGGGCGAAACGCACCTTGGAGTTGAGGTCACTTGAGCTTTCAATTGAATTGGATTCACGGTAGAATTTCTTTAAGGGCAGGAATCACTAAAGCACATATTACTAAGAAAAACAAAGTCAAGAAACATTACATTAATATCTCCAATCATTTTAAAGAATTCTCACAATTCTATGATACTCAAATGAGTTGAAGGAGCACAGATATGGGAGTTATATTCAAACTTTGAACAGATATAACTTTCATATATGAAAGGCAGATCAGAAGGGGAGATAAATTTCCTATGACAGACGAGGAAACCAAGACACTTTGCGACATCATGAATGTGCTCACTCGACAGAAGGTGAAGCTTGGTAGTAGAAATATCGTGAATTAAAAGTTTGTCAGTTTTCTGGACGTACTATTCTGTATACAAAATTGAATTTAGATCAGTTAAGTCGATGCTAATAGCCGATCGTTGAATTTTGTTTTACGGATGAAGATGTGCATGGCAAGCTAAAACCGATTGCCTCTCACTTAATTGGGGACTCAAATGAAAGTTGAAAGTTCGAAATATCAATTGTGTGATACCCCATTCAATAGGGTACTGATCACTCATAAGAATTAGTGATCTCAATCGATATGGTAGTTGAAATTTTGAAGGATGTTGTGAATTAAGGGGTGTTGTGCCCTTGGAGTCAAACAGTTGAAAATAATATGATAAATTCGTGGGACATGTTAATGCATCCTACTTTGATTAAAATTGTGTGAACTATATACGAAAATACTTTAAAGTGAATCAAAAAACTTCCGTGTGAAATATCAATGAATTTTTTTAATTTGCTTAAAAGACAAACAAATCAATACAATACGAGTAGCTTGGCTAGGTGGAACGAATTTGAATTTAAGCAGTGGCATCGATTATGAATTTGTGGGCATCGGTAGTTTGCAGATTAATGGCTAAAATTTTCAACTTAAGGAGATCCCACTATAACTGGTTAACGTTGCCTCTGCGTAAGATACCTGCACTCAAATCAAACTTGCAGAATGTACATTGTGGCATCAGTTGTTTGGCACATGGCCTCATGGCACCGCCACCATGCTGTTTGAACCGAATTTCGTTGATATCCATATCATCTAATTTGAAGGAGAAGAAATTGGTAATCATCGATTGATAGCGCTCTCTGTTGATGATGATACCAATGTCATAATCGTTTTCAACAATCCACAACAAACTGTCACTTTGCCACTTTGTGGACTGCGTGTAGATTGAACCTTTCCCAAATATCGCAATTTTCTTATTGACGTATTCAGTCATCCGAAAATGGGCATCGCAGTTTAGGACGTTTTTTTTTTTTGCTGAGATCGGTGTCCGCGATTTACCAAATTGTCCAAAAATAAAAAAAATATGAAACCACTAATAAAACAACATGGCCGCCATGAACTGTCAAAATCTATTCGCCTCTATTGGAGAGCTCTTATCATTCTGAGTCTATTTGATAATAACCTGCCTGTGAATACAGTAGGTTTGATCGTTGAAGAATTTTAGGTATTTTGCTGTGATGAGTTCAATCAACGACAAAACTGTCAAAAGTGACATGAGATTTCTTATCTATTTCTTTTGTTGCCGTTTGTCGATTCACGTGTTGCATGTTATTTTTTAAATCAAATTTAAGCGTTTATCAGAGCATCGAACTATTTGTTTCTTGCTTTTGGTTGTCAACAAAACAATTGACAGCCCTTGAGTGTTAAAATCGTACTCATTTTGACTTAATTTGTGTGCTATTATATTAATTAAAAATAGCTGTACTATTTTCTACTGTCGTTCTACAAACAGGATAAGGATTAACATCACTGTTACATACATATGGAGCTTTCCGAAATATTCTGAACGAAATTTACAATGATTAGATGGCTGGAGGAGGAAAATTTTGTTGAATTTTTGATGCTTCTCTTCAAATAAAAAACTTTCTAAAATTTAAACCTACAAACAGCGTTGCCGCGAAGGAAAAAGCAGAGAGGGCCATTTCGAAATTTGTTGGGGGCCATTTGACAAAAGTTGGGGCCAAATATTTTACTTAAAAATCCGTCCTTAAAACATTAAACTACAATTTATTAATATTTGTATTTATTCTTATTTATTTATTATTAATGCATTATTTATTTAATGCCTTTCTGAAATCTATGTAGTAGGCAGCAGAAGCAAATCTTGACTCTGTCGTCTGATTTGATATCTTGGGAAATACCTTAAAATATCTATATATAATATAATATATATATATAAATCACTCCAGTAATATTATTTAAATATTTATATAACTTTTTCATATTTTAATTCAATATATGTATGAATGGGCAACGAACGAATAAACAACAAGCGGCGAAAAAAAAAAACAAATGTCTATACGATTTATTTATTTATTTTTATTTCATCAAGCAGATTTATACAAACTAGCCTTTCGCCTTGTGTCGAAATTCGACAGAAAATGAAATCTAAATAAAATGCACGACTGGATCGCACGAACTTGCTCTTATGTAAAAGCAATTTGGAATTTAAGATACATTTTATAAATATAAAACATGGATTTAATGAGATAATAATGTGCAAATGCATAAAATTGCCGTCTGGTTTCCGGAAAAGTATGAATTTATGCAAATAAAGCTTAAAAAATCGTTTTATTATTAAATAAACTTTTTATATAAGAAATTTCTCTAAAATTTTTCAAGAAAAAAATGTGGGATGCGAATTTTAAGTATTTAATAATATTGGTTTTAGGAAATAATTTCAAAAAATAATCGTTCATAGGTTTTGAAGATATTGATTTAAATTTTTTTTTTTTTTTTAAAAACCCAATAAATATTTTTTCGAATATTTTTATATACAATATTATTTTTAACTTAAGGGGACTCCTGCTAAAAATGTTGGGTTAAAATCCTTAGAGCCGTTAATAAGAAAGTCGAAAATCAAAAAAACGGGTCTGTGGCAGGTACCCCTAATAACATTTTGCCCCAAAATTTTGTTAGACCAAAATGTAGTCCATGTCCATAATATCACACTTAATTTTTTTATCGAAATCGTTAGAGCCGTTTTCGAGATAAATAAGATTTTGCATTATGGGTGTATGGGGGGTACCCTTAGTTTTGGAGCTAAAAAAAAAATTTCAATTTTTCCTCTAGGGAATCACCGAAGACCCTTAACTACCGAGATTGAAAGAAATAGGTACAGGAGTTTAGGCTGTAGTGGGAGGTACAGACATACAGACACACTGAAACATGTTTTTTGTGTACTAAATTTTCCTTAAAATTTTTATAAAAAAAATTGATATGCAAATTGTTAGTATTTAATAAAATACATTTTAAAACGTAATTTAAAAATTTAATCGTGTATCGGTTTTCAAGATATTGAATTTTCAAAAAAAAATTGTATTATTTTTTTAAAAATCCAAAAACTATTTTTTCGAAAAAATTTTTAGTTTATATTTCTTCAAATGCAAAGCAGCTCCTGCATAAAAACTTTGGTTAAAATCGTTAGAGCCGTTGGTGAGAAATTCGAAAATCAAAAAAACCGTTCTATGACAGGTACCCCTAATAACATTTCCCCCCAAAATTTTTTTTCACCAAAATATAGTCCATGTCCATAATATCACACTTAATTTTTTTTATCAAAATCGTTAGAGCCGTTTTCGAGATAAATAAGATTTTGCATTACGGGTGTATGGGGGGTACCCTTAGTTTTGGAGCTAAAAAAAAATTTCAATTTTTCCTCTAGGGAATCACCGAAGACCCTTAACTACCAAGTTTGAAGAAAATACCTCCGGTAGTTTAGGCTGTAGTTCGAGGTACAGACATACAGACATACAGACATACAGACAGACAGACGGAATTGTCGGACCCACTTTTTTCGTCTTCGCTATCATCGTAATGTCAACTTTGATCAAAATCTCGAGTTCGATTTTTTTTCCAAATGCAGAACTTGCCCTATAGTACCTACATATATCGCAAGTAAAAACCTATGTAGCTTAAAAAATTTAAATTATTTGAAATTTAAAGTAAATTTTTTGTTTAATTTTATTTTTTTGAAATGTGCACAGTGTTCGACAGTGCAAAAACAAAAATGATTCTCTAATGCATCGAGTTAAAGGTTCATTTAGATTATAGTTTACCCGATGATGAGGTTCATTAAAAAGGAAACGGGATCGCAGATACATTGACGAAGCATACACATTCACAAGAAACAAAAGAAAAAGGCAAGATATTGCAGGTCAAGAAGTTGACACCAAGTTTTATAAGTTGGGGTGTGAATATTGTATGTTTGTACGTTTTCAATCATATTAAAATAAACTTGAAAAAAATAAAAATGGATCCCAAATCACACAGCAATATTCCAACGATGACCTTACATACGCAAAGAAAGAGATCAAAGAGTAAAAGGATCAGTAAACTCTTTAGAGTTCCGATTAATGAATCCTAACATAAAGTTTGCCTTAGCAATCATAGCCTATATGGGATTTAAAACAAAGTTTCGAATCAAACATGATACCCAGATCTTTCTTTGCGTTAAGTATTGAAAGTTCCGTACCTTCTTTAGAATATTGAAAAGGAATAGATGATAGGCTCTTAAAACATGACAAATATTGACACTTTGATACGTTCAAGAACAGCTGATTAGCTAAACACCATTCAGACAAGCGATGAAGATCAGATTGGAGTAAATGACAATCATTAATTGACGTAACACGACTGAATATTTTATTTTAATCCGCAAACATCAAACAAGAAACATTTTTTAAGAAATCAGTGATATCATTGATCAGCAGCAAGAATAGAAGAGGGCCCAAGTGACTTCCTTGTGGTACTCCTGATGTGACCTCAATTACATGTGATAGTACCTTATTAATACGCACAACCTATTTTCTTCCGTTTAGGTAAGATTCAAACCACTTTAAAATATTTGAGTGGAAGCCAATGGATTCCAATTTTTTTATTAGTATATGGCGGTTTACTCTATCGAACGCCTAGCAAACTCGGTATATATGACATCTGTTTGGAAACCATCTTCAAAATTACTAATAATCTGATTACTAAATATTGCGAGGTTGGTCGTTGTTGAAATAGGGAAATAATTTCTTTAAGAACAAAAGTTAGCTTATCAGAGACAATTTTTTCCAAAAGTTTTGGTATCGTTGATAATTTGCTAATGGGGCGATAGTTAGAAACATCTTGCTTGGATCTTGGTTTATAAATAGAATAACGTACGAGATTTTCCAATCATCAAGAAACTAACCCTCTTCAAGAAAACTATTAAACAAGAAAGTTAATGGTCCCGATAGAGCAGCTGCCCAGTTTTTTAAAATGATCGGAGGAATACCATCGGATCTTGGTTGTTTATCATGAACAAAAAAGTTGCAAATTGTTGAAATGTTAGCAGATGTACTTCCAGAATATTGTTTGAAATTGGGGATAACATTTGAAAATTGTTTATCATTGATAAATGAAAAAAAATGTATTGTTAAGTTTAAGACTCGATTCAGTTCGAATTAAGTAGTCCTTATACCTACTAAAATTTATTTAAAAAATCAAATTCTTTTTACAAACGCAAATATTTTATCAGAAGATCTTTATTATTAGGAAATTTAAGATATAATTTGTAAGATTTATTTTCTTGTTATTTAAGTTAGATAAACGCTTTGGTAGATGACGAAAGTAAATTACGTGAGAAAAGTCAACACGCTGAACGAAATTGACGTGAAAAAAGTCAAATCATTAAATGAGATAGATGAATGAATTCAGTTCCATTTTAAAAATGGTTATTTGTATATGGTGGAAACACATTGTAGAGGCGATGCATCGCGATGGTTTATATTTAATTTTGTAAAGCTTTTTAATTATTACTAAGCACGATATGATGTGATGTTAAATCTTCTAAAATTTAGATTTGGGGGCCATTTCTAACTGGCCCGGGCAAAGGGCTAAAAAGTAAAACAGCGGGCCAAATGGCCCGATCGGGCACTTTGTGGCAACGCTGCCTACAAAGTCGCAGAAAATATGGCAGTAGTAAAAGGGCGAGAAGTTATAATTTGTGTTTGAACTGGAGGTAATATTTATTTTGTTTGTTACGAGTATTTGTGCAATAGTTAGCCTTTTTTCTGTGAGTGAAAGAGATGAAAGTTCTGCGGTCTGAAAAAAGAATTAAATATATATGCTACATCTACATAAGCAACTAAGCTAACAAACGAAGAAATATTATCAGCGCTGACATATTTGGCAACCGTCCAAAATGGACAACCCAATTGGTTGACAGATACAAATATTGCATTTTATTGATGGCATCACGATCTAGGACCATGCCTAATTAGTTTAGTGTCTTTAATATGTGAAAATTAATTCTGAAGTATGAAAAGATATACTCGTATCTATCCTCGTAAATCCAGGAATATAAATTAGACTGAAGTCCTCTTCAAGCAACATGTAGATACACTGTATCTTTACCACTCGTATACGGTCCTGATCCAAGTGCTGAGTTTGTGTCGCCATTCATCATGTCACCGCGCAACGTCAATTAATCGTGCGACGAAGGAACTACTTGTCATCGTCGTCGGTGTTGCTCCCCATAGTCATATACACAGATGCGATGTATCCAGACCAGATGCATCAAGCTAGATAGATAGATACTCCACATATAGCAATCGGTAACGTTAACGTTAACTTCGCCGTCGTCGTTGTCATCGTTGAATCTAAAACCTCCTGTCGATTGTTTGGTTTGGACGAATGCAAGAAATGTTCCCACTTTTCAACCATCGTCAGAGCTACAACACTCCACTCTATATATTCGTCGAGGTTCATATAAAAGTGGAGTGTTTCTCACATGGAATTATTCATGAGACACGATACCAGTGCCGAAGCTCTGCAACGACGGACGACTACGACATCGATACAATCACGTGAATGTTGACTATGCACACTCTAGCTTTTCTGGCTGCCTTTTTCGTTGACAACGACGACGACGCGACGTTGCTTTAGCCATACCATGCTGGTGTGCTCAAGTCGCTCATTAAATTCTTATAATGAAGGTAATTAACTCTGTCTTTCCCGTTCTTTCTTAAGCGTATACCTAGTATAGTGGTTGTTTTTATTTTACAAAAAGAGTCCAATGGAACCGGACCGTAACGACCAACTACGGACTTCGGTACTATAGTTGGACAATTTGTTGCTGCCAGCAAACTTCTCGGGTCGGGGTCGGTTTGAGTGTAATTATCGTGCATTATGCCGAGTAATTGAGAGGTGTATACCCTGTAATTGTGTACGCACATGAACCTTAATGTCTCGCCATGGCCCCTTGTTCCATATGAGGGGAAAGTCAACTTTTGCTGGGAAACAACACATCAGACAATAACATCAACAAAAAAATAAAAACACATAAATAAATCTCATCGTTCAGTCATTGATCAATCAGTGAATGTTTTTTCCCATGTATAATGTATTAGCGTGCATATAGATGGCGCTTTAAACAATAAGACGATCATTGTTTATCTGGCGTATTGTCTCAATCTGCGCCTTAGGAACAAATAAGTGTGTAGACTTTCAAATAAAAAATAGTATAGAGTTACGTTTGTATTTTTTTACATGCGATTTTTTTTAAATAAAAATATTTTTATTTGTTCGGAAAAGAGATCATTTTTAAAGAATTAAAAATGATACAAATTCGTTTATATTTTTCTATTTTTAGGCATAATATTTATTTTAGAAAGTAATTTCAAATTCTTAAAGAAAATGAAACAAATTACTTAGTTTAGTACTACATATTAAAGGCCTGCCGACACGGGTTAAAAGTGGTTAAGTAATAGCCAAGCCGACGTCTGTGACCGTGGCGCTCTTTTAAGCACATTTTGCATATTAATTTCGCAGAATACTGTTTTAATTTCAGCAATTTCTTGTCTTATGTTGTCGTTAAGCACCAAGGTTGTGGTTTGGTTGTAGATGTTCATCTTTTCCTTCGAGTACTCCATAAGAAGAAATTGTGAAGTGCTAAATCAGGAGGGGCTGGGGGTCAATATCACCATTTTTTGATAATATTCGGCTGGGAAAAGTGTGTGTGATGAGGCACCGGCTTATTAAAACCACATGTTTTGCTGCCGCCAGCAACTGTTACAGCATTTATCTTATTCTCGAAGAAGTAAGGCCTCATGACGTCGCCAAATGGGGCACCATACAGTTACTTTGCGAGGCTATAGTGGTCTTTGGTTTATCAATCGGCTATTCTGTTTATTAACAAAGTCAGCCAAGTCGAAATGTGCTTCGTCGTTCATAATGGTTTTTTTTGCCAAAAAGTCACGTAATTTTCTCTGCCTATTTACAATTATTAAAATTATTTAAATAAAATGTTTTAATAATTTCAACACACTGCGTTTGAAGTTTCATAATAATTTGTTATTCATCATAATCACTATGACTGTCAAATGCCCACTGACAAACTTGATTCACACATTTCTGAAAGGATTAAGCAAATAAGGCGATAGTGGATAAGCAGCGTCTCCTTCAATTAAGACAAATTTTTTGAACAATCAATTAGGAAAATAAAAACTTACCAAGGAACATTGAACTTTCTTCTCTTTTGATACCAAAAACTAACTTAAGATGGCTGCAGTTCTAAGCAAAGGCAGCTTGATTCGATCCAGGATATCTCTTGTGTCAACATAGAGTATTCACTTTTTATGGTCATTCTACTAAACATTTTAGATTAAGAATCAAAAACCCAACTCAAGGAAAAAAACTTACTTTCATAGCGCTTAATCGTAATATCCTTCTCTGTTTACTCGTATATATTAACGTAACTCAATCGGAGCACCGATTTCTACTTGGGTTCCGTCCACACATCTAATTCCTCCTGGTAACTTGGCTGTTAAAAAAAAGAAGTTTAATTGAGATATAAGCCTAGTACGCAGCTCGCGCTAAATTTTATCTCCCATACAAAATTCTCTCCAAAATTTAGCCAAGCTAAAATTATGTCAAGCATTTTAGCCAAACGGTACGCTGCTCCTGCTTAAAAATCAAAATTTCTCTTCGAACTGTATATAACTTATCTGTCAAAATTTAGCGCATGAAATAGTTGCCTTGCACATTTATTCTCGAGCTAAATTTAAATTTCAATTTAAAATGGAATAATATTTAAAAGAATATTTGGTGACGAAAGTCTTACAAGATTTTCCAGAGGAAAAATCACTCATAATTCATAATATTTATTTGTTCTCATTCATAATTCTTAAAAAATCATACTTTAAAATAAATTCTTTTAAATCTGTGAAAAAATTTCATTTAGAGAATAGCTGTTTTCTGTGACATATTCTCTATGTCTTATGTCAAAATTAAGCTTGAATTTTAGCTGATGTTTGGAGAAAAATGTGGGAGATAAAATTTTGCGCGATCTGCTATAACGTTACGAAAACTTTTAACGTATTTTTATAGTTTTTTTTTTATATTTTTTATAGAATCTTTCAAAGTCGAAATTAACAACCACTACTTTGTTCCGGACTTTGTTGAAACTGACAGATGAACATTAAAAAAATGGCGGAATTTATCTATAAAACATTTTGGGCTCAATTTTGATTTTTAAAGTGCAATTTTATAGGAATATACCTATGTGTATACCATTTTCTAAAGAAATATCTTGTAGATACATACATATGTACATATCGACGGTTAACTATGAATACCTCCTATGTCGCATTTTGTAAACTTTAAAGGGGACACAAAAAACTGATTATAGTCTCAAAATTAAAACGCATAATAATAAAATTTTATACATAATTATCAGTTTTGAATATCTATGATGTGAAATAGTTTAAATTTTAAAAATTCAGCGAAGCAGATGGAAATTATTAACGAAACTGCATCAAAAAGTGAATTTCACAAAAAATTATGTTAGGAGATATTCATAGTTAACCGTCGATATATGTTATGTATGTACATATATCTCCTAAAGGCTGGTTAAATTTTAAGGGCCGATGTTAATTTTGAATAAAACACAAATTATTTAGGAAATTACTGTCATTTCTTTTTATTATGATAATATTGGTATGGTTAAATTATGTATGGAACAAAATATCGGCCAAATGGCCGCCGCGACCTCGGCGGCACACCTATATGCGATGGTCCAAATTTTCGATGACGCTGAGGCATAATTGAGGCTCTATCTTATCGGCGTACACCTTTTCTTTAAAATAACCCCAAAGAAAGAAGTCCAACGGTTTCAAATCACATGATCTTGGCGGCCAATTGACATCGCCACACGGCCATTGAATTTGTCGCGCAAAAGAGCCCTTGTTTCGTTAGCTATGTGGCAAGTGGCACCGTCCTGCTGAAACTACATATCGTCCACATCCATATCTTCCAATTCGTTATCATCTCACCATAGCGAACACAATTCACAATAACTGCCTGACCGGCCTCATTTTGGAAAAAATACGGCCCGATGATGCCGCCAGCCCATAAACCGCACCAAACAGTAATTTTTTGTGGGTGCATTTGTTTTTCGACAATCACTCTTGGATTATCATTCGCCCAAATGCGGCAATTCTGCTTATTGACGAATCCACTGAGGTGAGAATGTGCCTCATCACTGAAGATGATTTTCTTCGAAAATTGATCATCCACTGTTGCCATTTCTTCCCACCATTCTGACCATTGAAGACGCTTGAAATGGTCAAGAGGCTTTAGTTCTTGAATCAATTGCACCTTGTAAGCGTGTAAATGCAAGTCTTTATGCATAATGTTCATCAACGACGAGCGTGAGAGGTGCAATTGTTGGGCACGACGACGAGTTGAGTTGGACGGCACTTCAGCCACACTATCGCGAACAGCAGCAATATTTTCTGGAGTACGAGCTGTACGAGCAATGAGCATGCACTGATGTTTTCACATCTCCTACAGAAACGGTTGCTCAAATTGTTGCACGATTTTTCCGATTGTACGCACATTTGGACGATTAAATTGACCGAAAAAATCACGATAATAATCATAATAAGCCTGAATAACTTAAACACGTTGCTCGATTGTGTATCTTTCCATGGTTCAAATTGAGTTAGTATAAAATTGAAAAATGTCAAATGAAATGCAGAAAAAAACTTGACGTTTAGGTGTGGTTCACATTTAACATCGGCCCTTAAAATTTAACCACCCTTTACAATCTCCTGTCAAAAGTCAATAAATAGACAATTCTTTTTGTAATTCGCTCAAATTTGCTATTTTTAAAGAATATTACAGGCATGTCAATAAATGCTTAAGACATTGTATCACAATTTATATTTTTGTAATCGAAAATGGCAGTGCTAACTTCATAATAAATATGGCTACCCTCTTATAACTTTATTTTTAATAAGGTCTTTCCCTTGTGATATACAAGTAGCGGTAGTAAATACATATGTGCTATGTGGCCAGCTATGCATTCGTAAAAAATCCAATTCGAGACTTTTGATCACAGTTGACATTACCATGATAGAAGGGATGAAGAAAAGAGGGTCTCGCAGTTCAATCTGCCGTTCTACTACAGCCTTCACTGCTTGGCCGATTTTATTTAAACTTGGTATATAGCATTTTTAAATCTTTCCCCCAACACATTTTTTCTTTTTTCATAAGTTAAAAGATATCGATTTTTTTTTTCCAAAAACTGTTCAACTGTTATTTTTTCTTAAAAAAAAAATATATATATACATATATAGTAATTAAATAACCTTTTACAAAATTTAGTATTAAAGTTATGTTCATAATGTACATCGCTAAGAACCATTTTTTTCCTTTCGATTCTCAAAAACGGTACAACTGATTTTAATAAATCTAAATAAATCGTTCCGATAAAGTCTTAAAGTCTTTGAATACTTTTCTATATTAAAATTATCCCAAAAATTTGTTTGGATTTCTAAAGTAATTGTCTGATTTTAATTATATATTTCGGTATTTTTTCCGCCAGCAATTCTTGACCATTTATAACATGAGTACCAGAAGGAAGAGTCCTACAAAATAGACCTGTTTCGTCTGCATTGTTAATATTTTCAAAGTCTATTTTATCCAACCAGTTCTATACAATTATTGGTGGCTTCAAAATCAGGCGAACCACTTCCTCCTTGGAGTCTACTTCAGTCGTATTTTTCTAACGTTGAAGTCAAACATCGTTGACATTGAAATCTGAAATATTTAACTGCACCTTTTCCAAAAATATTGGGCCTGTTATTTTCACTTACAGTGTGCTAGTTAAATAGCCATTTGTATTCCTCCTCTTAAGCAATTCAGAGAAATACACGTACCAATACTTTCAGAGATTCTTTCTTTGGCAGTATTACACTAATTTGGATGCGCAACCTATTCATACCTTAAAGTTTACATTGAAGTCCTCTACTTTCCTAATCGCTTGCACTGCCCTCAAATATTTTAAGAGTATTCATAATCCAGTCATCCCAGGACCCCCAGTTTTACCAATCGCTCGTGCGTGCGCATTAGGCGTTTTTCTTTTTTAGTTCAGAACAGAGTCTGAGTTGCCAAAAAATAAACTGTGTTTCTTTTTTAGTTCAGGGTGTTTCTTTTTTCGTTCTGAGCATGTTCTGAGCGTGTTGAGAGTGCGCTCTATGAGCTCAGAATAAAGTAATTGAGCAGAAAGAGTAAAATACTTAACACAAGCATTTGACAGATGTAAATAAAAAAAATGGCGACAGCAAAGTGTTCAGCTGTGTTTTAAAAAAAATACACAGAGCGCTCAGAGCACGCTTGGTTCAGAGGATGTTCGGAACATGCTCGGACTCTGTTCGGAGCTCTATACTGAACTAAAAAAGAAAAACGCCTATTATAAGGGTTTTCAACTCCTATAAAATAAAAAGAAACCTAATTGTTTTTTTGCAAAAGGTATTCCAGAATCTGCTATGAAACTACCAGTATTTTTGCCAATAAGATAATTACGAAATATGACCGCCTCTTTGATTTGTTTAACTTTTTTCCATAGTTCGAAATACGTCACCTCCTTTCTACATACGTCAATCTCATGAAACCTATTTTGCTCCCATAAATTTAAAAAAAACAACATTTCATTCGTCCATGAAATATGTGTTTGTTTACGAACGATATGCTCTGTTTCAAATGCAAACCGGCTGTTCATACATACCTACATACTATAAAGTTAAATATTCATTTGCATGCATTGAAATTTATTATGAAGTTTCGTACCGTATTGTGTTGCTGACCAAACGTTAATAATAAATTGTATCTGTATCTGCTGCGAACAGAACAGAACACAATCTTGGCGTGGCGAAGTAAGAAAATATAAGAAAAAAAACACAGAAACGGCATCAAAATTCAAATGCGATAAATGACTCAGCCAACAGAATTTATAGTGAAAATAGATCAGCATTCAGCAAGAACACATTTTATAGACGAGATTAGCTCAAAAAAACATCTGTTGTTTTTGTAATTTGTGCGGATTCGGGATACGAAGAATGCGTAAAACCATGTCGCTCGTATGATTGATTTACGATCAACGGAAATATGCTGAAGTGTATGATGTCTTGATGTCTGTTGCGAAAACTTAACATGCTTTGTTTTTCAATTACGCTCCTAGTTAGGTAGGTTCGCATTTAATTTTATTTTCTGATATTAAAAATAAAATAAAGGCGACTACGCGACGCGGACGCACATATGTTTTGTTTGCAATAAAGAAGATGTTTTTCAGCGGAAATGAAAAAGATACAAACAGGAAACGGTCGTTTTTGTTTCCTGAAACAATTTCGAAGGTTTTTATTTTTAACATTTGCTGAAATATAGTTTTTTTTGCAAATACACAGATATTATGCAATTATTTAGAATTTTTAATTAAGTTACACATGTTCAAATTTCTAAAATTTCGTATGGAACCGTTATGCTTGGTTTAAAAAAAAGAGTGTAATTGCCGGGACTCACGGTTAAGATGTTTAAACATCAATGTTCGTCCGAGTGCCCGAGTGTTTTATAAATATTGAAAACATTTTCTGTGCATTTTTGAATAATTTTTTGTATATGAACTTTGACAGGACTTTGGACTGAAATTCACAGAAAATCACAAAGTTTCCAAGTAAAAGAACGAATCCATTTATTTCAAAAGTTAAATATTGTTAGAAAAAGAACGCACCACCTGACTACGCTACGTAACGTAAAGTTTGTAATGGTAAAGGATGATATTTGATACAATATTCAATTTTTCCATCTATATTTAAAGAGAAATGTTATTTGTTACTACAACTATTTGCTCGGAACATTAAATAAGGGCCATTCAAATTCTCAAATTTGTTTGACAAGCGCCGCCGGCGGCCACATGATGAACATTTCATGGATGAAAAACATAAGCGTTCACCTTGGTCAAAAAACATCACTGTCAAACATCACTTCTGATTAGAATTTTTACCATGGCGGATATTTACAAGCCATCTAGCATGCATGACAATCTACTGGATGAAGCGTTTACATTGTCAAAATTAAGCCAAATCGTGCCATGCTTATCAAACATATTGGAGATGATATGATCTTCAGTTTGACACTTGGAGCCTTATTAAAAGATTTTTTATTTCGTTCATTTCGTCTTTTTGACAGTTTTAGCAGCTTCATTTTGCTATACAATATATGTCAAAAAGACGAAACGAACGAAAAAAAGAATCGTGTATAATTAGACTCTTGATGTCCTTTTTCTGCTATAGACTGTGTTCACACTGAGCTAAATACTTCAACTTTTTGTTTGACCTGTCAGAGATTTATAAGCCGATTTGCATCTTGTAATGCATTTGTAAAGTTAGTATAAGCGGAAAAAACTAAAATTTTTAATTCATTGACATCGTATAGTCAACATTCAGTTCATGGTTTAACACATGGAGAACAATCTAGATATACATATGTTGATGTATGTAGAATATTTAATTCGAAATTTGGTATTATGTGTTTTGATGGATAAGGGGGAAATTAAACTTTGACGTATCGAGATTTTTTCGTTGCAAATGTCAACCGATTGCCCTGAAGGTGCATTTTCCGGAGCCAAAAACAATATTTTTCGGATTTTTTTTTATAATCAACTCTTAAAATGCATTTTTAAGGAGCATGCAATAAAATGTCATCATCCATTACTAACGCGAAGGGGATTTTTTTAAACATTAAATGAACCTGTAAAGAAATTTGACATCAGTTGTTTCGTTTTTCGTCTTTTTGACATATTGGGTAAGTAGTGAAGAAATGTTGGGGAGATGAAGATATTTAGTTATAACTATTAGTGGAAAGTATTAAAATCGAAGTTTCAATCCATTTACACCATAGGCAAACTCTTTTTGAGGCTCCTCAAACCTCAAAGTTTCCAATGTAAGTACGCAATATTCCCAATGTTAGCAGGGTCTTTAATGCAATCTTCCATAAGATAAATAAAACTGGATATTTTTTTCAAAACCCCAAAAAATATTTTTTCGAATAATTGTATATACAATATTATTTTTAACTTAAGGGGGCTCCTGCTAAAAATGTTTGGTTAAAATCGTTAGAGCCGTTAATGAGAAAGTAGAAAAATAAAAAAAAGACGGTTCTTTGACAGTCTACGTCCATAACATCAAACCTAATTTTTTTCAGCAAAATCGTTAGAGCCGCTTTCGAGATAAAAATAAGATTTTGCATTACGGCTGTATGGGGGCTACCGTTAGTTTTGAATTTTTTGTTTCCGCTATCATCGTAATGTCAACTTTGATCAAAATCTCGAGTTCGATTTTTTTTCCGAATGCAGAACTTGCCCCGTAGTACCTACATTATATCGCAAGTAAAAAGAACCGTCGGCTGGCCAAGCCCTTTATAAGCTATAGTCGAACAGACAGAATTGCGAAACCTACTTTTTGTCAAGACTGACTAAAATCTTGTAATCGATTTTTTTAATGCATACCTTGCCATATATGTATGTACATATTTATGCATTAACTTCATATAGGTAGTTACAATCACAAGTCAAACTTATCAAAATATTATTTTCTGAATGAATTTATTGTAGGTATTTCAACTATTTGTCTTGTACATTCCGACTGGACTAAGATCAAGATCGCCAAAGAAGTTTTACATCATTTGTATCACATGCATCGGAATTGATTTATTGTTTTTATCATTACACTTATTATGGACTTTTATTATTCATTGAGTTCACCATTCTTGCCCTTCCGAGTTCAACATATTTATAAGACAATAAAGAAATTATATCCCATATGGTCTAGTGGCTAGGATATCTGGCTTTCACCCAGAAGGCCCGGGTTCGATTCCCGGTATGGGAAATTTTTTTTATTTTTCAGCTGCAAACAAAGTCTTTAAGTGGTGTACTGCATCTTGCGAGGAATTGACAAATCCTCTAAGAGCATCTCTTGTCATGAAAAATGCTGCTCATAAGCCGTTCGGAATCGGCAGAAAATTTTAGTTCGTCTCCATTCCTGTTTACACGCACACAGGAATAGTCGAGAATTACAAGTCAGTAGGTCCTGGTTCTCTTCAAGCTGTTGCAAAACCAAATTTATTTGTTTTTCAGGCTAAACATTTTTTACTTGTGATACATAGTAGGTACTATAGAACAAGTTCTGCATTTGCAAAAAAAATCGAACTCGAGATTTTGATCAAAAATGACATAACGATGAAATAATAAAAGTGGGACCCGCAATTCCTTCTGTCTGTCTGCATGTCTGTACCTCAACCTACAGCCTAAGCCGTCCAACAAAAATTGTCAGTACAGGCCTTATGGGAGAGCTTTTTCTAAAGCAGTGGCGCCTGATGCACCCTCACTACAATGCGTTAAGAAAAATGCTACTAAAAAAAGAGCAAGCCAATGACTTTTCTTAAGGAATTGTTGTTGTAATTCTTTGCAAAAAGTTGTACACCCCAACACGACCGTCGTATCCCACTGCTGGTGAGTAGAGCTGTGTCAATCGCGATTGATTGGGTCCTTGTGACCCGTTCACCAAAAAGATTGATTAATTGCAATCAAAGTAGACCAAATCAATCAATCCTAATGTCAATCTCTTGCCACTGAAACCGCGATGAACGAAACGAACGAAAAAAAGTTGTTTCGTTCATTCAACTTGGTCTCAATGAATTCACAATACCAAATAGGAATGGACATGAAACAGAACGTATATTCCTCATTTTATACACAATAGAAGATGGCGTGAACGAAGCAACGAAGTAGAAAAAAGGCAAACTTTCTTTCATTTTCACATTGTTTCGGTCTCGGTCTGAACGAAGCGATTGGAAAAAAAATATTTTAGTTAAATGAATGATTGAAAACAATAACGAAACGGATGGATAATAAATGATTGAATAAACAATTGATTGAAAAGACCGAATCCTTGAACCAATCAATGATTGATTGATTCGATCTTTCAAAATGAACGATTGGTACAGCTCTACTGGTGAGATACTGTCAAGAGTGTCAAGTCCAAGTGTCACTCAATACGATCGTGCGCTCTTTATCTACATCAAAACAGAGTTACCATTATCATTTTCAATTGCAAGCAAGGAGCTTTTTCAGTGGTTTTTATTAAGGAGCTTTTGGGATTTGAAGCTTTTGAGAACACATTTTAAGAAGATGAGTATGTTGAGTGTTTTCGTATTGCTTTTCAACTTAAAAAAAAAAACGCGCCTATTATCTTACCGCTTGGTGTTGTGGGAAAAGGTAAATTGAATATTATTTTCAGTCGTTTTGAATCGGCAGACGGTAGCCCTACGCGTTTTTTACTCTCATTTGGGGCGATTTATAATTTAAACTACGGAATCCCTGTAAGAGCTTTAAAAGGCGACACACTTACAATGCAACCAGAATGAGAGACAAACGTCCTATCTTCCCTGTACTGACAATTTTTGTTGGACAGAGTATAGGAACTGTGTCGAGCTGGCTGGAGAAACTTGTTGGTTGAGGCCCTTGATCCAACCTTGACTGCAGCGCCACTTTAATAACCACATATAGTTTTAAAACGTCAAAAAAAAATCGTTTTTCCTCACCTTCACACACAAAAATCTTGGGACATTTTTTCTATTTTGATTTTTACATGCATCATGCATGTGTATCTACATTCATGGTTGTCGGGTTATACTCCCACACTTAATCAACCAACCATTTCCCCTCAGAAAATGGATCATTTTAATTCTTACTAATGAAACACATATTCCGAGTTTCGTAAACAGACGGTTATTGTATGATTGCCTTAACGCTTCGGTTTCATTAAATACAGTGTAGAAAGTATCTACCTATCCTTAAATCATGTATCATATCCTCTGATTGCACCAAATATATATATTTCAAAGTGATAAACTTCCGCCTCTCTCACTCTCTCTTTGAAAGCGACTATACAAAAAGCCAACTAAATAAGGGGATTTCGAAAGGCTTTAGAAATGCTGTAGAGTGTGTAATGCAATCGTCGATATCAATCTTAAAATTTTATGATATAATTTTGTGGAGATTTTGGCAATATTTTTCTATTATTCTGGATCTCAAAGATTCGATAAAGCTTCTAGAGACCTTCATGTTTCAATTTGTTTTTTAAATCTTCCAGTTTCAGCAAACTTTGACACTTTATGCTTTTTACTTTACAATTTCTTTTTTTTTTAACAAAAATTCTGTGTTATGTCTGAACTTTATGTTTATTTATTTTTATAGGAAAACTATCGCCATTTTGCAAACGTTTTCACTCGCTCTACTCGTTCGTCATCGTGTGTTTGATTTCACGCTAACATAAACTTAAAACTTTTCATCAAAGTGAAAAAAGATTTTCAACAGATAGAAGAAGTACGACGACGACAAACTTTTTGCTTGGAGCGATTTTAAACAAAAAAAAAAAAGAAGAAAAAACTTTGGGTGGCATAATCTAGGAATAAAATTTGTTTATTTCTTTGAAATATTTATTTACATATCTTGCCCACTTTGCTGTGGATAAATTGTTAGCGAGGTGAGGTGAGTTCCTATTTTGTAAGTTTTGTTATATTAAAACATACCCAAAATTACGTGTCATATTTTAAAAAGGAAACGTTAGACATAGAAATAACAATTAACAGGACCTAGTGGTTGTGTTTTGTATGGGGTTTACTAACAAGGCAAGGTTAATCAAAAACTGGGCTCACTACTCACAAATAAGAAATAGGTTTTTTGACGCCGAACTTGTCACAATGCATTCAATGCCACAATCAAATTCCTTAGAACTGAAGTACTTTAAATTAAACTCGTGTTTGTATTGAGATCAACTGTTTTAGATAATGTTTTTTGAAAACCGAAATTCTTTTAGATCTTAGATTAAAAATTCAAAAAAACAATGAAAATATGTTTTTTTGTGTGTATCTTATCACTCTTTAAGTAAGTTTTTTCATAACAAACAAACTCATAACAGATTTGAAACAACAGCTAATTCCCTTGAATCTTAGATAAGGCCAGAGAATTTTTAGCACTTAACTCTTTATACTACGTTTTCACCAAAAGATAATCTGAGATTTAAGGTAAGAGATTTATGTGGTGTTTTCACCGCACTGAAAGATTAATAAGGAGATTAACTTTGACAGCATCTATCAAAATGCTAATGTTGTTTCAATTTTTTTTATAAAGTAGAAGCGAGAGAAAGAAAGTTTCATTCGTGCCAAACGATGAAAAATCATAGAGATAACTTAGCACCGTATGGATGTTAGGTCAGTTCGAATTTCGACTGATCGATCCTATGAAGATTTAGTAGAGATTTATTTTTAATCTACTAGATTTACGAAATAAATTTGTATGGTTAATCTTCGAGATTTGAAGAAGATTTATGGTAAATCCACTTAAATCCCGGATTTACTCTTAGTGAAAACGTATAGTATTAAATGTGGTAAAAACTGCGTTACCGACACCTAGGTGAGTTATATCTTTATTATCGATGTTGCCTACAAGATTTTTGATGTTTGTTCAGGAATTGAGTTTTATTTTTATGTTTTTTATTGCAATTGTCAGTGCTTCAAGTTTTGACTAGAATATGATACAGGCTGCATTAGGAACAAGGAAGGGTTCTTGTTTCATGAACGTACGGTAAATTCGTTACCTATACCTTCTGGGACTGACATCGTTTATGTTATTACTTGATTTGGTATATTGTTGTCGAACTCAGAGGATGGTAGATCCTTTAGAGAGAATATCTATAAATAACGTATCTCAAACACATTTTCATCCGAAGGACAAACAAGACATAACGACTATACTGCACATCAAGTCACTGTTGGATGCCTCCTGGTCTCCTGGATGTCAATAAAGCATTCGACAGCGTACGGATTAAACTCCACATCCTCAAACTCCACTTGCACTCCTTAAAATTATTAATTGCTTTCTGTCTTCGAGGAACTTCTTTCTAAAACTGAAGAAATGCACATCGATATAATGAAGAACATCAGAGTTGGAGTTTCCCAAGGATCAAAACTTGCACCAGACAACTGTGACAACCTTCTCTTCACTGGTGACGGGCTGACCTGCTTCTCATAGATGTCAGCTGTGAAGGAAGTTGAAGCCGACATCCGACATAGACTTTGTCAATACTGCAGAAAGTGGCAAATCAAAATCAATGCCTCAAAGTCAGAACTAATCTTCTTCAGGAGACCATCATCAAACTGCGAAAGCAGCCAGTCCGACAGCGGTGCATTCAGTCAGAGGCAGTGGAAATTTATATCACACTGTTAAACAACGCACTGAATAATGCATATTTTCCAGTGCGGTGGAAGACAGTTGTTTTACATCCTCTCCCTTTTTTTGTTCCTTATTTTGTATTAATTAAAAAAAAAAAAAAGTGGCAATGTAACTTCTACCGCAATCTTAAATATACAAAAATGGTCTTCAGCAGGAAAAGGTCAACTCGCCGATTCTATTCAGAATTTACACCAGCGATCTTATAAGTGGTCTAATTCAGGCAATTGCGTATGTCTAATAGCATACAGAAGGCGGTCAGCCATCAGACGAATAGGGGGAATAACATGTAGCATACGAAAACATGCACGTGCCGTAACTATTCGGGACTGGTGGAAGTCTGATCACAGCCTCTCCGTGGCGGCCGCTAGAAACAAGCCTTTAAAAAGGTTTGGCTAATATGATCAGGCTGGTTCCTCAGGTTGGCGACAGGTTAATTCCCTGTCCCGTAAAACTTTTGAATTACGAGACCGACAACAAGCCTCGGAAACGGACTGATCACACGACGACAACCAACGCAACGAAAACTGAAAAACGATTTAATTTTCTTATGGAACGTACGATCGCTCTATAGAGCTCGAGCTGCTCAGCAGCTAGCCGATGCCCTGTCAAAATATAAAGCTGACATAACAGCTCTTCAAGAAATCAGATGGACAGGGAATGGTGTTCTACAGAAGAAAGAATATGACATATATTATAGCTGTCATACAAAACACCATGTGCTCGGGGTAGGCTTCCTAGTCAGCGAAAAAATGAAGTCTACCATCATCGGCTTTAACGCTATAAGCGAAAGGCTATGCACCCTTCGCGTGCGAGGCAAATTTACGAACATCAGCCTCATTAACGTTCACGGAGGAGTCCTCAGACGAAGAAAAAGAGACTTACTACGAACAAGTCGAGAGGGCCCTCAATGCCTGTCCAAGGTATGATGTTAAAATCATCCTTGGGGATTTGAACGCAAAAATAGGTCGGGAGCCGGTATTCAGGCATTACGCAGGCACCCATAGTTTGCATGAGAACACTAATGACAATGGACTTCGAGTCTTAGAATTGGCAGCATCGAAAAACATGGTCGTTGCGAGTACCAGGTTCCCGCGTAAAGATATCTACAAAGCCACCTGGGTATCACCTGATGGAGTCACTCGTAACCAAATAGACCACGTGTTGATAGACCGTCGCCACTACTCGAACTTGATGACGGTACGAACGTACCGAGGTGCCAATATCGACTCGGATCACTATCTTGTTGGTATGGTTTTCCGAGGGCGGATTGCCTTGCGAAGACGCATTGCATCCGCCGATCAGGTTCGAATCAACACGGCTGCCCTGCGCAATGAAAACACCAGTAACACCTTTGGTAATGCGTTAGGACTCGCCCTAGAAACACCTGACTTAGGGAGAGTAAGTCCTGGAGCCAGTATGCTGGACGTAAATGAAAAGTGGACACGTCTTAAAAATACTGTCATTAGTACTGCCAACTCCATCTTAGGCAGCAGTCGTAAAAATCGGAACGACTGGTTTGATGATGAATGCAAGCTAGCGACTGAACGTAAGAATGTTGCGTACCGAGCAATGCAACAATCTCATAGAACGCGGGCACGCGAAGAGGAATATAAAGAGCTCAGAAGAATAGAAAAACGGCTACACAGACAAAAAAAATCAGCCTGGGAGAAGAACCTAATCTGTGAAATAGAAAATAGCCGAGAGCGAGGTCCGCACCAGGCGCGGAAGTTCTACCAATCCGTCCGAAACATGACGCAGTACACACCACGCTGCACATACTGCAAGGACGGAGAGGGAAATCTGATCACCGATCCTGAAAGCATACTGGAGCGATGGGAAGTGTACTTTAATGAATTGCTAAATGGTCAGCTCACTGCAGAAGTGGAGGCTCCACTACTTCAAGAAGAATACTCTATGTTGCCGCCACCAAGCATAGAAGAGGTTGAGAAGGCTATAGGCCGGCTTAAACAGAACAAAGCCCCGGGAGCCGATGGCATACCAGCCGAATTATTCCATCACGGCGGGCCAGCCTTACGTCAAGCAATTCATGATATTATAGTACAGGTATGGGAGCAGGAAGAAATGCCAGAAGACTGGCGAAAAGGTTTAATATGCCCCATACATAAGAAGGGAGATGTCACAACGTGCAGCAATTATAGAGGTATCACGTTGTTGAGTACCGCCTATAAGATACTCTCCTCTATCCTACAAGACCGGATAACCCCATACGCTAAAACCGCTATCGGACAATATCAGTGTGGTTTCATTCCAGGCAAATCAACAACTGATCAGATCTTTACCCTTAGGCAGGCGATGGAAAAATGTCTAGAATTTAACATCCCAACATACCATCTGTTTATAGACTTTAAGGCCGCCTATGATAGCATAGCCAGGGTAGAACTTTACAAAGCCATGAGAGAATTCGGCATCCCAAATAAATTGACACGACTATGTAGGTTGACCATGACCAACGTAACAAGCCAAGTAAAAATAGCCGGATTGCTATCCAGACCAATCAAAATCTTTAATGGACTCCGACAAGGGGACGGTTTGGCCTGCCTCCTCTTCAACCTGGCGTTGGAGAAAGCAATCCGTGACTCTGGCACGGCAACAAGAGGGACCATTGTCAACAGGTCCAGCCAGTTACTGGCTTACGCAGACGACATCGACATCATCGGAAGAACCGAACAAGCTGTACACGATTCCTTCATCCAGATCGAGCAGGCGGCACAAAATCTGGGGCTGCACATTAGTGAAGGTAAAACAGAGTACATGGTGGCGTCGAATGCGAGAGGAACAGTTGGTCAAACAATCAAGGTTGCGGAGCACGAATTTGAAGTGGTGCAATCCTTTAAATACCTTGGGTCAATAGTAGCAGCCGATAACAATATAGAAGAAGAAATACGCGGGCGGCTTCTCAAATCCAACAGAGCCTACTATAGTCTGTCAAAGCTCTTCAAATCCAGAAATTTCACCATAACTTCAAAACTACTGCTGTACAGGACCATGGTCCTGCCAGTACTCACATATGGATCCGAGACTTGGGTGCTTAGCAAAAGGCACTCCGACCTCTTAGCTGCGTTCGAGAGAAAAGTCTTAAGGAGAATTGTTGGCCCCGTATGTGAGGAAGGACGATTCCGGAGACGGTACAATCATGAATTGTACGCAATCTACCTAGAAGCAGATATCGTGACAAAAATTAAGCTCGGTAGACTCCGGTGGGCAGGGCACCTAGCTCGCATGAGCGAAGAGGAACCTGCTCGGAAAGTTCTTTGTGGTACATTCTATGGTAGACGACAGCGTGGGAGACCATGCTTGCGCTGGAGAGATGGCGTAGACCAGGACGCCCGAAGCCTTGGGGTGCGCAACTGGATGGCGTCGGCTAGAGACCGGGATAGGTGGAAAGACTTGTTGAAAGAGGACAGGACCGGAACCCGGTTGTCTAGCCGATGATGATGATGAATAGCATACAGAAAGTTCCACTATCCGAAATCTGAAACGTTATCTGTTTAGGACTCCGCTGCATGGAGCCTGAAGAAATATGAGAAAGAGTAAAAGTGAAGTAACGGGTCTTGGCATCTGCTTGGATCAGTATTTGTATTTTTTTTATAATTAGCGCGCATTCAAAGTGTTATTACCACCGTTAAAATGATTAACACAGTACGAGCGTTAGAAAAACAAGAAAGTGTTTAAAAGGCGACACCGATGCACAATAGTTTTAAATTTTTGAATACTACAATGGGAAGGGAAAATAGAGCTGGGTAGAGCATTTCACATTCGTGTAGTCCGGCTAAAGAAAGAATCTTTGTATTTCACAGTACATCCAAAGTTGGACTCAAGTTTAAACTGATGGTTGGATCAGTATTTGTATTTTGTATTACATATAAATGCTTTAGAATTCTTATACTCCATGGGTGCCCGGTGTGGCTCAACGTTGCCCCATATTATTTTCCCAATTGTTGTAGAAACAAATCAGACCAAAAACATAAATGTTAAAAAAAGAGCCAAGTTCTACTTCATGAAGGTTTAATACCGAATATTTAAAGTAGAATTATATTGAAACAGCTACAACGTAATAGAGAAATTTTATTATTTAATGATTACTGACTAAAATTTGATGGGTTCACTGGTCAAGTTTTTAAAACCTTGCGGATTGGGCATAAAAAAAACTTGCCAAGTAAGCCCATCAAATTCTCGTCAGTAATCATTAAATAATAAAATTTCTCTATTACATTGTAGCTGTTTCAATATTATTCTACTTTGAATACTCGGTATTAAACCTTCATGAAGTACGAAATTGGCGTACTTTTAGATCTCAGTACTTTTCACGGCTGACTTGTTACACAAAGGTCTTTGTATATAGAAGAACTTGGCTCTTTTTTTAACATTTATGTTTTTGGTCTGATCTCACTCCTTTTTACAAAGATTTGAATATTTTGCCATGTCAAAATCTCGAAAGATACGGAAAGATAGAAGGGTGGACTCTACCTGCTAAAATCAACTAAGTTTAAAGCTTTCTATTTCTTTTTGTATATTTTCTTTTTGTTATTGTTTGTTTTGATTTGGGCTTCAATTTATTCTTCTTGTCCTGGCAAGATACCTAACACTAACCTACCTTAATTACAGCAATCGGAAGTGCTCCATATAAATTAAACATTTTCTCGGAAAGTGGGCGGATACCACGCCCCCTGAATAGAAAACCCCAATTTTTATATTTGGTCCTTTATATGCACTTTAAGCCCTACCGTTCTACCAAATTTCATTGTTCTACTGCAATCGAAAGTGCGCCATATATACAGTTTACATCAGTTCTGAGGAAGTGGGCGGATACCACGCCCCTGAATGGAAAACCGATAATTTTTTATTTTTTTCTTTGTATGCAATTTAAGACCTGCTACTTTACCAAATTTCATCGTTTTACAGCAGTAGGAAATGCTCCATTCAACCAACACCAATTCGGATAAAGTGGGCGGATACCACGACCCCCGAATGGAAAACATCAGAGTTTATTTTTGGTCCTTTATATGCAATTTAAGCCCTACCGATTCACCAAATTTCATCGTCCTACAGCAGTCAGAAGTGCTCCATTCAACCAACAACAACTCAGAGAAAGTGGGCGGATACCACGCCCCCTGAATGGAAAACTTCAAAATTTCGATTTTTTCCTCTGCTTACATGACAAGACCTACCGTTGTGCAAAATTACAAGATTCTACGATGCCGGGAAGTGCTCTATAATTTTGATGATCTGTCAGTCAGTCCAGTCAGTCAGTCTGTTACGGTTTTCGTGATTTTTGAGGCCTGTGGGAAACGGCCTATTATAATAAACATATAATAACAATAATGACTAGAATAAAATGACTATATGACCATAATAAGAATCCTAATAATACTAAACATAATAATACCAAAAAAAATGGGAATAGATACCCTAATAATAATAATCTTACTGATAATAACTCTCCGTTAAATAATAACAATAATAATTTAATAATCCTAATCAAAATAATAATAATTCCTATAAAATAACTATGCTAATAAAACTAATTTAACGATAATAAAAATAATAAACACGACTATAATACTACCACTACAATAATAAGAATATTAATTATAACGAACATAACATACCTAATAATAAACTTTCGGATATAAAAAGATCACAATAATAACTATCCTAATAATAATAAACTCAACCATAATAACTACAATAATAAATACATGCAAAATAATATCTATAATAGTAACTAATCGCATAATAATATCCACCAAAATACTAAATAATATGAATACCTGATAATACTAATATATATAAAAAAAAAACACCTACCTTATAAAAAGCCACATAATAATAATTACAGCTAATAACATAAATACCTAATTACTACAAAATATAATAATAATAATATAGACCTACAAATAATAACTCATAATAATAATGCATACTTTATAAAATAATCACTAACTAATGATCATAATATAACACCCTATTATAATAAGATCTAAATATAATAATCCCCAAGTAAATAAAAACAATACCTACCTATCAATAATATAATATGTACCTCAGAGTCAGAATAATACATGCAGATACTAATACCTAATAATAAAACCTAACTAAACTACATACTACTACCTTATAATAATACCCAGTCAAATAATAATACATATACCCATAATAATACTACTATATAATAATAATTAGAATAATAATATATAACAACCATAATATATAACAACAATAACATATGTATAACAATAATTCCCAATAATAAAATAACTAACACAAATGTCACTAGGCAAAGAGTACAATGATCTCTAACACCAACAGCAACCGCTAATCCCTTAATCCCTGGTGGCGTGATGTTCATAGATACTAGCTGGATAGCTTATCGAGGGTGGCCTGATAGTCCAGCTAGAGATGTTTAACATCGTCACCATAGGCAAGGTACGTGTTGAGATCGAGGAGAGTGAGTCAGTTGGTTTTTTGTGTCAAGGCATCGACGGTCGTCAAAAGAGAAAATTAAAAATCTAAGTCGTGGGCGGAAGATAACGATTAAGCAAACAAAAAAAAAGAAAAAAAAAAAAGAAAAAAACATTAAATCACAAATGAACAACAGTGAAAACAAGTAGAAACGTACAATTAATTGACAGAAAAAAATTAAACCAAAGTGTCCCCTTCCCCCGTTTGTGCAAAACCAACCCTAACAATTATCCCCTACAATTAAGGGTGTGAGAAAAAAAAGAGAAAATAAAAATAAAAACACAAGAATAATTGCCATCTAAGTCACAGATATAAAAAATAAAGTATAAAAAAAAAAAAAAAATCAAATAGAAATAAACTAAAACTAACATAAAAACATAAAGTCAGAAACATTATTACTTTCCGTGATCCTCATTCTGTGACTCACCATCTCCGCCAACAAATCATCCAGATCATACTCATCATCATCCTCATTATCATCAACATCATACTCATCGGCATAATCCTCATAGTCATCAACTTAATCATAATCAACAGCAGCAGCATCATCATCAACCTCACCCGTCCCTAATTAAGATACCTACCTGTGTAAGCCAAGTGTCCCCCGTGATTCCCCGCAAGTCTCAAATCCCCAACCTGTCAATTCGTGTACCTTCCTATTGTTAATCCTTCTTCCGGGTCCGTCGTATTGTGAGTTTGTGTTATAGTTCTAAGTTTCATTTATATACCTACATAATTATGTAAAACTACCCAAAAAAAAAAAAAGTGTATAAAATTCTAAAAAGTTAAAATTATAATAAATATATAAAATAAATATAAAGTTAAATTCGAAAAGAAAAGAAGCAACACCAGAAATAAATAGATGTAAAATCAATCAGAAAAGAGAAAAGAAAGAAAAAAAAAATATACCTAATACCTAGTGTTACCTGACCCGAGAAAATTTAAAAACGAATTTAAATCTTTTAACTATATTTCTCCAAAGATAATAATAATTATAGATAATATTCTTCAAATATCCAAGGTGGTGCACTACATTGGCGGTAATAAATTCAAGTAAGTCAAGATAAACAAAACTGTATATTTTTCTTTGTTTTTCTATTTTCAACAGGGTTCATAGTAGAAAAGTTAAAGTTTTAGTTCCACGCAAACTCCATTCTTCGAGTATTATCTTTTCTTTTTTTAGGTGATTCACTTTTCCTCTTTTAACCAAAGACTCAAAGATAGTTTTTTGGTTAAATCATTTTTTTTGTTATATTTTAAAATTATTCATATTTCCTATCTTTTAATTTTTTTTTTTTACCATAATAAAATTTATATTCTTCGAATTAACGAATTAATTATTGCTTTTTTTTTGAAATTTTACACTGGGTGATCTTCATTTTATGGGAAGTGAATTTAGTTCGTTGTGAATATTTTATAGGTGGTTGGCATTTAGGATGCTGGAATAAATAGAACGGTCATAGGTGGAAGTGAAGGTAACTGAAGAAGATGGGAAGGTAAGGATGTAGACTGATTTAGCGAGATAGAGGAAAAGTTTAGGGGCTGCTGCACAACATGGAGGAAGCAGTAGCCATGGTGGTATCTTAAGGATACATTGGGTGGGCATCTGTTAATCTGATAGATGTTTATCGACAGATGAAATAAATAAATAAATAAATAAATAAATAAATCCTCCGGAGGGCCAACAACATCTTGGAACCTCCCCCCCCCCCCCCCCCCCTATGTGAATCATTACCCCCTTCAGGACGATTTCGGGTTTCATATTTATTTTTGAACCAAGTTTAATTTTTTTCTCGGCATGTAAATTCGTAACCCCGTCTAGGCTGCTGTAGCAAGAACCCACCCCATCCGACGAGCTAGGATGAGCAACGACTAGCATGCCCCGCTTCAGTAGACTGGACCCCCTCTCCTTCCTGCTGCCAGGACCAGCCTCATGTACCTGTAACATGGGGATGTAATGGTAGTAAAGGGAAGGAGAGGCTTTTCAACCATCGGTTCCGTTACAGGCCTTATATCTCAGGAACTGCTTATGCTACAAAATTGAGGTGCCTGTGCCTGACTAGCTAAGCAAATATTCGGAATTTTAAGTTTCTGACTTCATTGGTACTGAAGATAGAGAGGGGTCAAAAGTCGCCTGAGTTTGTTCCTGTAAAAAGGGTGTAGTGCCAGAACTTGGCTGGGCACTACCGTGCCCTTTGATTCGCAGTCACATTGCAAGAGCAATGTCCTCGACTAACAGCCTAATTTTTGGGGCTTACTACTCTAATGACGATTATTATGAGTGTGCGTTTTTATCCCGCCCAATGCATTCTTCTACTTAGATATTCGAGAGCTGTCATAGGATAGAATGGCAATTCCGCTAATCTACCATGTCAGCCGTATAGAACTTTTGATAGACGGCTCCTTTAGTCGAGACGTCCTCGGCCCTCGCACAAGGCGGAGCAGAGCTCCTTTGGTTCAGTATGACTGTGTCCTATCGAGAACGGAGAAACAGGAGAACCAGTTGTGGTGGTTATCAAACTGATATATTTAGAAATCTATCTAAGATATGTATGTGTCTTGGAGAAAATAGCACGTTTTTACGAATACAAACCTTTCAGATAATTCATTTAATACTTACAATAAATTGATCATGGTCTTAATTTTTTTTCGAAACATGCAAACAAGTCATTGTCATGATGAATTCGTCTTTATATTGATTTAAGATATTAAGACCAAAAAGTCACGGGATTCATGAATTGTAGCAAGAAAAATCAAACTTTCGCTTCAACCCATCGATGATCTTTAAATCTTCTAAATAAAAACACATTTTTATTTTTAATATTATTTTTTTTGCTAAATGACATTTATTTTTACTTTAATATTCCATTACATAATATCATTATTTTGCTTTGATTACATTATTTTTAAAGATTACTTTTATTTGTTTTTGAAAATATCTAAAGACTATTTTAATATATTTTTGTTTATAAATAAAATTTTTTAAGGAAAAAACAGAACCAATATACAATGGAGAAATACTTTTTTAAAAATTATTTTAATCTAAAATTATTTTGTTTTTCTTCATTAATTAAATTTATTTAAAAAAAAAACTCTGTTTTAATTTTGATAAAATGAATAAATGAGAAAAGTAAATGTAATATTCAGAGAAATATTTTCGTTTATACATAATAAAATTATTTTTTAGGAAATTGCAAGCCCGTCATACATATATAATATAATATTATTTTTTTTTTTTTTTGAAAATAAAATTCAAATTATTAAAAACAACCTAAGAGCAATCCTACATAAATTAACAAAATAAAATTTAAACACATTAGATATTAAATTAGTTAAGCAATAAATATACATATACATGATATAGGTACAAGGTTTGTGTTTTATTTCTAAATAAATTGTTATAACATTTATGTGTGTGTGTTACTTCATTTAATTACTAGCTATTTATGTATAATTACTAAAAAGATTCATTATCTTAACTCATTTCTCTGTTATTTCCAATCAAATTAATTTATTATTCATTCGTTGCCATCTTTCATTTTACTATAATTTAATATCAACCAACTGACACTTGAAACAAATCACATGGCTGAGACAGCGATAACAAATTATACAAAATAGCATAACTAATCTGTTTCATATGCGCGCCAGTTTTTTTTTTTTATTATTTTTTTTTCGTTGGAATTTTCCCGCCAAAGTTGAGTGGTTTATTTAAATATTTATAAGTGTGTCAGTAGGAGAACTTTATTTATATTAACATTTAGATAGATATCAACGACAAGCAACACTGGGTGTTAAAATGTATCTCTCGAATTCAGATTTGTATCTTTTTATATTTTTATTGTATCTCACACTTTCACTATATCTCTATTCCGTTTTGAATCTGCTAAAATGCTAAACTATAGGTACCTAATCTAATTTACACATTTTTTTTTTATTAATTTTATTATTTTTTTGTTGTTGTTTAAATAGAGGGTTGTGCCAGTACATTTGATGTGCTACACATCACATTTTTAGTAATTTTTTAAAAAAAGATCTACACAAAAGAACTTATGAATTTAATGAATATTTATGTTTGTATTTATATCTATGCTTAGAGTGTAGATAACTAGATAACAGATCATATAATATGGGGCGTAGTTGTTGAAAAATAAAATCTAGGTAAAATCGATAAATAAAATAAAATGTTTTTTTTTTTTGGGAAGAAAATAACAAAAAGATATTAAAGTCAAAACGAACGGGGAGAGATGAAAAGAACTACAAAAAAAAATAGCAATAAAATACCCGTGCCACTACACACTTTTTTGTTATGTTGTATCCTTTGGGGCATACGGCAAACCACAATTTTTATACTTCACTAGTTTTTTTTGTATAAAAAAATGCATATAGTATTGATGTGTGTGTAAAATACATACAATAGGCCGCCTGCTGTTGCCGATACTTTGAGAGTCCTCGAAGAAATTATTGTGAATCCAACTAAATGGCTCGTCCTCCCCCATACGAATTCTCCTTTTATCGATGCGATGAAGGAACAAAAAAAAAACTGTATATGGGTTGGTTCTTGGTGAGGATATAGCCGAAAGCTGGAAAACTTCAAATGCAAACATGTATTTGTATAGTCGGTCGTGTGGGTGTGCTCGACAGCGTGTGTATATGGTTGTCCTTTATCCATGTCAAGTGATTCTGAGTCTCTCTCTCCTTTCGCTAGAATTCCTTCCATTCGTTTAGTCGAATGGAAACAAAAAATTATGATAATAAGTATGCCTCTTTTGTATTGCGGAAAAGGATCTCTACAATGCAGTGTATCCTGTAATTAGGAAGAGACAAGAAAAAAATATAAGCATTAGATTTATTAGACATTTTGCTTTTGTTGTGATGGTAGGGAAAACCCTTCCAAGAGAAGATAGCGGGTAGAAGTTGGAAGCCAAAAATATAGATACGAAAGTGATGAATAATTCATGGCGGCAAAGTTTGAACAAGTTTTTTTTTTAGGAAAAACCATATAAGGTTTAGGGTATATTTTTGTGCGGTTAGGATTTATATGGTTTTATTTAATCAAGATTTTTGGTTATTAAAAATAAAATTTACCGGATTTAATTAATATTCATAATACATATTTGACGAAACGACATAAGTTTGCCTTTATTTTTACCTTTATTTACCTTTTCTTTTTTTTGAACCTCTTTTAGGTTTTCCAAAAATATTAGTACTGTTTTTTTGACAGATTTTTAAATGGATATTTATATGTAGGTCATGTGGATTATTTTTTCTAAGACCCGCTGAAACAAAAATTCACAAAAAATCCTTCTGTACGAAATTTTCGAAAATTTTTTTATCATACTACCACTCATAGTTTTTTTCTTTTCAATTTTCTCAAAACGTTATATAAATTTTTTTTTTGCTTAAAATTCACATGGCTCCTTTGCTTTCTATTCTGTTAGAAAAATTTGAATTTTTTTTACAATACGGTATATTTTTCATTATCAGCTAAACTAATGTAAGTAGTCAAAGTTTTAGATTTATACAGGGTGGTTTCTTTTTAAATCATAGGTAATTTCGACACTGACAGCTGTTTCCCACTTGAAATCTTGGCAGAAAGTCAGTGTCATACCTCCCAATAGCGTTGGGAAATACTAAAAACTTATTATTTATTGGGCTGTGTAGCCCAATCAGTGCATTTTTTAAAGAAGTTTTGGCTGAAATGAAGCACTCACCGCGCTTGATGTACGCAAGTTCGTGCCAAAAGTTCATGGGACTGTTATGCTAGTGGACAACACTCATGGTCCCCGTCGTCGTACAGTGTGCGCAGACGAGAATGTGGCTGCTGAAACCTAGAGTGTGAGACTCAATTCACGAACATTAACTTGCCATTGATCTCAACAGCTCAACACATTTCACGCACTAGCTTGAGAAGAATTCTGCACAAAGATCTCATATTATTCGCTTATAAGGTCCAATTGACTCCAGCCGAAATAGCCACTTGAACGACATTGTGTTCCATAATTGATGGCTCTTCCTAATAGAACCATAATACATGGGAAAAATTTAATTTTGTTATTTTTATTGCATTTTACAAAAGAAACTTGTATTTGGCCCACCCATTAGAAGAATGCAATCATTCAAAATTATTCATTGAATTCGATTAAAAGATTGAATTCTTTTGTATTTTTTCACATTCTTTGGAAATTGTTTGCATTCTTTGCATTCATAACGAGCTTTCCAAAATACCAAAAAAGTCAATCTTCCCAGCAAGACTTCTTAACCTTGGAAAATAAGGACCAGCTGATCAACAGAGATCTTATCTTCGTATTTTGCAGAGCTCGGCTTGAATTCTTTTGGCAGAAAGAGCAAGCTTAAAAGCAGTTAATTCTTCTTGCTGACTTTCTGAACCTAGCAAAAGCTTGCTTAAGTTCTCGATTTGTTGTCATATTGACATTGAAACATTATTATATGGATTGGATTACCAGGCGAACTGTCATAATGTCACTGGAAAAAAAGAATCCAAATTATACATTTGTGTGCCAGTTTATTGCATTATTCTGTAAAACACGGCCAACTCTTGAACATTTTACCTTTCAATAAATTTAAATATATTTATTTTATAATTGTATTTAAATTTCAGATTACAGAGGGCGTATTCAAAAAATGTGGATCAGTTTTCTATTATCTTTGAATAAGAAGAAAAGTAGGATTAAGAGCGCTTAATCGAAAAAGTTCTGGTTTTTACAAAGGTAACATGGACTATATGCAATCTGGATAAGATTTACCGATTTTTACAGTGGTGATTGAAAAAAATCAGTTAATTTAGAGTAAATATTTTGACTTCACTTCAAAATCTTACACACCAATAAAAAGGACTGGTAAATGTAAATTCAGACTTTCAATAATTTTTTTCTGACTGACATCTGATATTTCTGACATTTTCTTAAGTGTACACGCAAGAAAACATTAACTTTAAACCCTTCTAGGCTATGTCAAAATGTACCTATGGACCTTTCCATTCGCATTTCGAATTTTCAATATACGTATGTACATAGATCTGTTCCGTAATTTGTCCACAAAAGTCGAAATCTTCACTTTGATGAAATTAAATTTTTTTTCTATTTTTGAAAGCAACTACTGGCTGTGTGTTATAATTTAATCATACAAAATACCTTCTACTTTCACTTTGAAATTTAACATAAAAGTGATTGCTTTCACTTTTGTCTTTACATTCGTAAAGTTTGCTTGTAACATACTCGTATTAACAATCCAAATGTTTTACAAGTCCAAAATGTTTTACATTTCAGACTCATTGACATACTTATTGTGAATGTATCGAATAAAAATATTTCGACTTAACTTCACTGAACGAGTACAATCAGTTTGAACCAAATCTACATTTCAATTTAACGCAGACCCAAAGTGTTTGAAACGTAGTTGAATCTCGCTTGACTCTGTATACCTTCTTTTAAAATGTGTTTAGCTCAAGAATATTGTTGTTCGAATAAATAAAAGAGGATGTTTCTTCTAAGAAGGATATGCCTAATGCTAATGACTTTATTTTTTTACAATAAATATATCTGACTTGTGTAAGGTGATATTAGAAATTCACGTAAACAAAATTAAAAAAAAATCATGACTGCAAATTTCATATTAACATTGGGCCTTACCAACAATCAAATTAAGAGACTATATACTTTAATATGAAATGAAGCATTATTTAATGGACTTTATATGACCGACCATATATGCTGCATTTTATTTTTTAGGTTCCGTACAATAAATGGTTCATAATTTAGAGTTTACATAAAAATTAAGTTCATAACATGTATGGTTAACTTTATAGAGCTCTTTAAATAATGGTCCATTTCGCTCAAATATTAAAGTCGTTTCTTAATTTGATTGTTGGTACGGCCCATTGACTTTGACTTCAGGATGACAGCTTGTTGGGACATCTTATGTGTGGAACACATTTTAACATTTTAAGACAAAATCTTGTCTATTATTTATTTTTGACTATGTACTTATTAATAAAAAAATCTAATAAATGTTTGTATTCTAGACATCTATAGAACAAAACCTTGCAAATGATATATCATCTATACGATTTTGCGTTTCAAATATCTAACGAAATGTACCACACATTTCATGTTTGCAGTTTATCACGTATTATAAGGCGTTTTTCTTTTTAAGCTCAGAGCAGGAAACTGAGCTGTCAAAAAGAGGTCTGTTTCTTTTTCAGCCCGGACACATCAAAGTGCTCAGGTTGTGTTTCTTTTCTCAATTAGAACTAGCTCGGAGCGCACTCTATGATCTCAGAATAAAATGACCGAGCAGATGAAGTAAAAAGCTAAGCGCGGTTAACTTCAATTTTTATTATGTGATATGTAAGAGACAAACAAGCAAATAAAAATTAAATTCGGCGCCTTTGACACTTCCATGCTCCAGATTGTTTCATAAATAAATCGGAGACCTATGATCAAACTCTGTTCAAAAAGTACTTGACATGCTTAATCTCTGCTCAGAGTTAAGAAAGAAAAACGCTTATAAGTAGGTATGATTTATATATTTACTTTTATCAAACAGAGCGAACAAAATCTATAAAAGTACTTACATAATTTCAATACTTAAGTAGAATCCAAAAGAGTACCAAAACAAAAACAGAATTTTCTTTAAACAGTCTCTGCTTAGGGCGAAACTACATTATCATATAAATTATGGCAAACTTATCACATAAATACGGTTCACAAGTGAAAGATATATTTATATGACAGAATAGCATATACCTAGTTTATGGCGTATTCTGTCATATTAATATGTCTATCACACCAATATGTCACTTGTGGACCTTGTTTATATGCCAAGTTATATGATAATGTAATATCGCCCTTAGGAAAATAGTAAAATTAAAGACGTTATAATATACTGAATTTCCCTCTTTTATATACAAAAGTTTCCCTCTTTTACATAAAGTGTTAATGGCATATTGTAATCATTATTTCCCTTATGAAAGGGGAGATTATAAAGAAATCGACATCGAATTCTTCGTGTAGGGGCGTTAAAACATAAACTCAAGTGCTACTAATGATATCTCTCACAAACATTATTTCAAAATATGATCTTTTAGTTTCCAGAGATTTTCAGTTCGCAATTCAAAATCTTTTCATCTGAGTAAAGCGTTCTTTGAATTGCTTAAATTCTAAGCATACATACAACCATACATTAGCATGCATTAAACACTTGCATTAACTTATAATAATAATTTGGGAATTTAATTTATAACTATTAAAATAGAAAGGGAGCTAAATGACTGCCTTGAGGAACACCAGAAAGAACATATTATTTATTCAAATGGACTAATTTCGAATACCGATAAGATACGTATTTGAAAAAAACAACAAGTTTTTAAGTTTCGCTATATTGAAATTACATGGTGGACCCTTTCAAAAGACTTCGAAGTGTTTCGAAAGTACACATTTTTGATGACGCAAAACGCATACTGTAGTTTCTTCTTCTTTACTTATGTACAACCATAGAATCGTGAACCCTTTGTAGCGTTATGATTTTGTTTTATGACGTATCCAAAATTTTGGATTTATGATCAATACAAAGTATGGACTTTGGAGACTATACAGAGTTTCATGATGTCCCTGGCGCGAAAAATAATTCGAAAATGTTAAACATTACAAACTGTAGGTATTTGTCTAAGATCATCTAAAAAATGTTTTGGTGGTTTTTATAAAAATGATCGGATTCATGTCAACAATCAACAAGTCTATTCGACCACAGGTTTCGTAAATAGAACAGTCTTACCTTTCATTTGATATCTACATTATATATGTATACATTATGTATACAAGTAGAAGTTTCTTAGGAAAAGGTAGGGTATGCATTTCCTAACCAACCTGTGCCCAGTTTGTCAGACCACAGGGTTTGTGAATACTTGAAGTAAATCCATTTACAGTGGACGCTCGTTAACTTGAACACGGACGAAACCAGGAGTGTTCAAGCTAAAGGATTGTGCAAGTTACTGGATCAAGTTAAAAAATTGTTATTTTTATTTAATAATGATTCATTTTAATGATTTTAAAACATAAATAATGATATTACTAATATATTATTTTAATAAAAACGTTTTTCGATTCCGAAATACTCACGTGTTTAAATGAAATTCAGAAATTCAGCGATTATGAAGAATAAAACCTTATACGGAAATACTAAAGAAATTTCCTGGGATTCCCCTTTACAAAAACCGTTTGCATTCTGTACCAACATCCCAGGCACCTTGGATAAATTGGAAAATTTAAGAAATCAATATTAAAATTTGTTCAAGTTACAGAGTTCGCATAAATTTTAGTTGTTCAACTTATAGAATACTTAGGGGAAAAATTCAAGGTATTGAGTTCTAAAAATAGTCCGTTCAAGGTATAGAATACGTAAGGGGAAAAAATATTTGTTCAAGTTATTGGAATGTTCAAGTTATCGTATGTTCAAGTTAACGAGAGACCACTGTATTTCGATCTTGTTTACGATCTTTTTCACGATCTTAAGAACGATTTTCAGATATCGAACACTTATGAAAGACCTATGTATATGTATGTCGCTCATTAGAAAATAGACCGTTTTAGCTCAAAAATCGTTGTTTCAAAAAAAATGTTATGAAAAATTTCGTTTTCGGGAAAAAAAATTGTAAACAAGTATCCAGAAAAGGGGTCACTCAAAAAGGAAAAGTTTTTAAATCTTTTCCTTTTGTTTCAGCAAGCTGGCCTATTTATTATAAATGCACAGTGTTTTCTCAAGTAATTTGATCCAATAATTTGTTGTTTCTTAATTGCAGAGTATATACCTACATTCTTAGCTCAAAATTAATGTCCTTGGTACCTACACATTCTCATTATACATAGTGTATGACTCCTGACTTGAGTTACTTGTCTTTTGTATCTTTGTTTGCTTAACTTGCAACTATACCTATATGCCTATATGCTAAATTATAACGACCATCAGATATATTAGCTTCTCAATTCAAAAAGACAAAAAGTCCTCAAGTTACAGTCGAACTCATTTTTGTTCACGGCCAAAGACTATAATGAAAGAGAAAAGTTTTAAACAAACAAAAAAAAAAAGGTTCTACTCACATATTTGTATCTATAATACATAACTATAACATCTTGCACCCTTTCAAGCTTATGATGTAGCTAGCTACCTTAACTCTGGGTAAACTCTTTCGCTATTCAACTTTTATTTACTCTTAGAAATCCGTCCGATGATGTTCTATTCTCTATTTTTTATTTTTTTTAAGTCTATATCCTTTGAATCACGACGCCTACTTACATCCTTCAAGCTTTTAACTAGGACGAACCCCCTTCCTGCTTTTATCTATACGTATAAACTTTTCTACAACACTACTCTGCTAACAATAATTTCCCCCAAACAAGCTCTATAACGAACAACGAGGATGATGATGACGATGACTACGAAGACTACGACGAAAGACGAGGACGGCAAAGGCAACGGCATGTGAAGGTAAAAGTGCAGAAAAACTGTAAAAAGCAAGGATCGCATCCCATGTTGCCGAAGGGATTTTAACTAAATATTAAAATGGAGTAGAAAACAGAAAAAAAAAACAACTCTTACACTCGGAAAATTCCACCTCAATCCATACCCCAAAGTAACCCATCAACCAACACCCTTTTGCAAAAAGCAAACAGAAGAGGGTTCTCCGTAGAGTAAGGTATTTTCACTGGATTACGACGAATCCGTATATCTACAGGCAAGGCAAGAATGGTGCACTGGAATTGTAGAAGTATAAAAGTACAAAATCTTCCCTCACTGGGATTCATTATAAAATATTTATGATAGGTTATAGATGGAACCCCGGGGGCTGGAAGAATGCAGCATTAGATTTTTTCGGATAAAAATAGATTGCAGTGATTTTCATTTTTATTTATTATTATTATTTAATTTCTCATTTTCAGTTTAGTTTTTATTAGTTTATCGGAATACCTAGAGTATGATATTTATTCGTATAGGATAAGTTGACTCGGCAACTCTTAGAATTGTACTTTGGAGAGTTCCAGACCCCTTGAACTATAAAAGGCTTCGGTGAAGTTGAATAGTAAAGATTTCAACAGCACCGGTACCAGTCTGAATGTCTCCCAAACCCACTTCTACTGTTAACGTTTATTTTTAAATTAAAAAAAAAATTGAGACACAAAGTTCAGTTAAGTGTTTAGTTTCAAATTTTGGGTATTTTGAATTGAAACCTAGTTGAAAAGCCATTTTTGGTTTCATAAAATATTGTTACAGAAGTTGTCTAACAAACCTTTTACCTTTCTAACTAATTTTTCAAAATTCTTTTATCTGTCTAAATTCGATGCTGTTTTCTAAATCTTCAAACCTATCTATCTGTAAAACCGGCGACCAAGTCGTGCTATATTTATTTTCGATTAAATGTTGTTTTTTTAGCTTTGTTTTTCGCAAAGATAGAAGATTGAAATTTGAACTTTTTTTCTGTCTGGTCAAATATATTTTGTTTCACCATATTTTGTTCGTTAATTTTATGGGCTCATATTTCATGAGCTGTCCCCAAAAATAATAACTTAAAGTCTCAAGATTTTCAAAGCACACAACGTCCATTGTCGTCATATCATTTGAGGAAGACTATTATGAGGCGGTGGTGGCGGCGGCGACCGGCACCCAAAGCGATTATTTGCTCGACTTCATGACGTTGACATTTTAATTTGCACCTTGTGCCAGTTTGTTAATCCATTCAAGCTATCCAGCAACAACAAAAACGTTATATCTACACAAAAACCTCGGAGAAACGTATAAAATAAAAATTTAAAAAAAAAGAAGAGAAATCGGCGAAACGATGATGGCCAAACGATGGCGGCTAACGTATGTATAATAAAAATAAAGCAAAGGCAAAAGAATAAACGAGTGTTGCCACTTGATACTGGCATGAATAAAAATATGTGTTATCTTTTACGATAAAAAAAAACATACTGTTAAAAGTTTAGAACGTGTTTACGAGTACAATCTCACTTAAAGATTTTAAAATAGGATAAGGTATAAAAGTTGAATTCGAAATGGTACTTAATGATATTGGGCGATATATACTATGTGAATGATAGGAAAAAACAGACCTTTATACAAATACGACTATTTCGTAAGGTCGTAGATATCTTTCGGTTTCATTATTTGTTTCGTTTAGTTTTTAGTACCTGTAATTAAACTACAATTCAGATTTACAAAATTTTAAATTTGTAACAAGACGAGTTACGGACTTAATTGTTCCTTAAAGGCTTTTCGCGCCAAAAACTAAAGGGTAGTGTTATAAAAAAAAATGTTCAAAGTTCTTTCAACTCACTTGAGTATTTTAAATGGAATTCTGGGAAGAGTCTTTTAAATATTGAAGTTATTTACGTCTATTTTACACCGTAGAAATATTTCTTGTTTCTGTTTCTTTAGTAAATTATCCTCTAATGATTCTCCCTTTGAACAATTCAACCGAAACATTGGCGCTTTTAAGAATGCTCATCTATTTATCCTCTTGTTCAATTTCGAACGTACTGTTAAGTACAGAGATTGTTTATTTAACCACACTACTCGAATACGGAAGTTTTGAACTTCGTTACTTCCTTTTTTATCATCTCCACTTTCCCTAATTCTCACACTGTGGTGTCCAATATATGAAGGGTATTCATATCCCTTTGAGTAAGCCTTAAAAAAATAAACAATCAGATTATAAAAAAAAATATAATAATTTACACTATGTGCATATGTACACGATGGCGCACAGCAGACAGATGGATTTGAATCGGTCATAACTTCCTTTTTATGAAGTGGGGTCATTTCAAAGAGGGGGGCCGGAAATTTGTGTAGCTCTTAGTTTCTATCGCCAAGATGAAGTGGTGCGCTTAATTACGGGTTTAGTGTGTATAAGCCTATTTTTCAAACGTCCACTTAATCGTTCAAGTGCAGATTGCCTTCCGTTCACATTTCATATTTTATCCTCGCGGTTGAGTTCACATGCGAAATTGAATTCTTAGGTGGGTGAATGCCTTCCAGAGTACTGGAAATATGTCTCAGATAAGAAGTGGACCTCAGAATACAGTTTCTACACAGAAAACATCGAGAGGGTACGAACTGTACTTGAACAATCTCTCAGGTGTTCACTTCGAAGACAGGAAATGATCGAACGGCTACTGTGCGTTACCTGACCATGATTCAGAACTTTTTCTTGTCCAAATTTGAACAGATGGAGCTGGAAGATGTCTTGTTTCAGCAAAACCAAGTAGCAGTTTGCATGGAAACTTAAGAAAAAGGAGAGTAATTCGAATTCCATCCGTTTGTCATGCGCCAACCTGTACTTATTAAAAGTAAGCATAACTGAACAATATATTTTCACAAATAATTCTATAGGGTGATTCAAAAGTATTTTAAATCAAAAGAAAAAACTTATTATTAAACAGGCAGCAATATTTCCAAAATATCAGTTTTTTATTCTTAATTTGACATAATAACAATCTGAAAATTGTGAACTTAGCTTTTTCCTATTTTTGACTCTACAAAGAGTCTGACCTAAGATAAGAAATGCTCAGTACTTAAAGCCATAGTTCAAAATCCCTCACCACATTTTTGTGATTGAGAATTTTCCATAAACAAACTATCGATAATTTGTATAATTATGTAATATTTCAAACTCAAAATCGTTCCTTTGATCGAATTCGGTGAAGTGGCTCATGAGAAAGTCGAAAATTAAAAACATAATCGGTTACAGCTGCCGTTATTAACTTTTTTGTAAAAACAAATTTCAAGGAAAATAAAGTCAATGTATGTATATTTGAAGACTCAGCTTTATGCAGTAAAGTGCGATATTTTAAGTCCCGAGCAAATCCTATTCAAGAGCTGGACTATGAAGAATTTTACTGAAGGTATAGGTTTGACAAGATAACAGTTCGACCGAATTACCGTTGTCTTCCGATTGCATCAGAATCTCAAGTACCTAGTTTTTGCATTACACTTCTTTAGGAGAATTATCCATGAGGTTGATACTGGTAAGTTTATTTGCTAATGGAACACAAAAGATATTTCTACGGACACCAATTAATCTTATAGGAGCATTGCATGACTGGACCATTGTCCACAGTGGGGAAAATAACAAAAAAAAAACATTTCGAAAAAGTTTGTCACAAATAAACAAATAACAAAATAAATTCTAGGTTATCCCTTTGCCTTTTGAGTATCCGACATTTCAAATTAGTAGGTCTGTTCCCCAGGTTTAGTTTTGTTTGTTTTATTAATTTTCAAGAACTGTCATAATTCTAACGTGAATTAGTATTTTACTACTTAGTAAAACGAAAGAAAAAAGGTTTAAAGTTTTCGAGGAGCTAGTAAATTACTAAACGTTTAACCTTTACCCTTAATCATAGGTTAATTTTGCCCCACTATCTTTTACTATGCCTTGAAATTGAATTGAAATGAGCTTAGTCGTTAGAGATTTTAGAGTCTAACTGCAACACCGCACTCTAAAAAGATTCTTAAGAACACATCCTCAGTTTTTTTAAATTTTGAGGATTAAATGACATTTACAAAAGTTAGTAAGTCGAAATTGACATGTCGACTTGCATAAATACATGAAAGTGTCATGACTCACAAATATCAGTACTTTGAGTTATTACGACCTCTCCATCCAACGAAATCACTGCACAGCGTCAGATAACATAATTCGGCGCAGGGGGGTATGTTCATTTTGCAAGTATTCCATGTTAATATTTTGTTTCCATCTTGAAAATAAATTCACACGACAAACGGAAGGAATGAGAAAATATCAAAGTGGCATCCCTGAAAACGTCCTACGAAAGTGTAGTAAATTTGGAAAAATAAACGTTTTTGATTATGACGCCTATTAAAGTCGCTGAAAAAAAAAAGATCAAAGTGTACACTTCATGCCATCAAGGAATGTCAAAAAAAGACGAGGAACACATAATAGGTGTACATCCAAGTCTTGGCTACCAAAAGTCCCTATATACAATTCCTTCTGTAGTCCCGATGGGAGTCGTAAATCCGTTCTTTGGCGACCACGTATAGCTCACACATATTCATTGTTGGTTGTCTCTCATGCATATCCACTTGCCATTGATAGACGGGGATACAACTCATGGTACCACCACCACAATTGTCTGCATCAAGAGTAAGTACTATTGTGGGACACAGGGAGTTGTACCCCCCCTTGATGGATGCTGGACTTTGGAGCCCACAAGAACAGCACACAACCCAACCAGCCTGCAAGAATTGCTCTATAAATCATGGGATTTCACTTGGGTACACAGAGTATATTTTTAAAGACTATACGGTCGGTGGTGTCTGGCCAGTTCCATTGCCAAGTGGGACATGCTTATGAGCGCGTGCGCGCCTTCGTTTCGCTTGTATTTTCTGGGCTTTGGTATCCTCCAATACAGAGTTGACGCCGAAAGGCGCAACGAGGTGGAGATAAAGAGTTATTTTTGCCCCTCTCTGATGTCTATTCAATTTGAATGAGCAAAGACTTGGGGCTAGTGGTGCGACTACAATAATTGTTAAGCTGTAAGTTAAGGCTTCAAGCAGCCTCATTGCATTAACACCCGGTTTCTTGTTTTTTATTTTATTTTCTGTAATAATCGTGCGGAAGAAAACCCGATACAAGAGTGCGGAAATGTCTGTCTTGGGAGGTTTGCACTTTAAGTGCAAAAGTTACTTGATGTATTCAGAAGGTATAAGCGCGCGGTTTCTTTGGTGATAGAGTGATCCACTTAAAGGCCGACTTACCGACTTAAAGTTAAAAGTTATGATTGACGGAAGAAGAGAAGCTGGAAAACTCCTGAGATTGCTGATAGCTCTTCAGGATCATGTTTTTGAAATAAATTGAGACTACTAAGGTTAAAGATGGATAAAAAACTAGGAAAGGTTTCTCAAACTGGTTCAAACATTTCTTTCCCCCATTTCAAACTCATCATGCACATCATAAAATATAAAAGAACTTACCTTTAATCTAAGCCGTTCCAGCACTAACTGTCGAACTTGACGAAGATGATGCCACCAGTGATGAAATACTTTTAAATGAAGTCTTCGGTTGGGTGGGTGCAACTGGCGATTCTCGACTTGGTACGGGACTAATGCCAGTTGAGGCCGACGATGATGAGGAAACCACATTCGAAGATGTTGCTAGGGTTGTTTTAGCCGTTTTATTGGAAAAACTCTCCGCCGAACGACTTGTAGAATTCGTTACACTTGTCGTGGAAACTCCGCCACCGGACGCAGCTGAGCCAGCAGCAGCTGTTGCTAAAGCCTCTGACTTATCTGCCGCCGCAGCTGCTCTCAGATTGAGATTAGCGGCTACTTGTTCAATGTTTAAGTTCTTCTTTAGCCTCGGTGGTGATCCCGGGTTTGTACTGCTCGAAGGGCTGTTGTTTGGTGGAGTTGGGGCTTTGAATTCGGGTTTTGATGGAACACCAGTGGGCGATGTGGGAGTGGAGGATGGTTTGCTGGTAATACTGTTGAGCATAGGAATTTGGGGTTGATTTCGGAAGGCCAGTGCTGATGGATTCGGAATGTTCCGCACTGAAGCGTTTTGTTGGCGAACCGGAGTTTGTGCGGCACGAACTTTGGAGATTTCGTTTAACTTTGGGAGAGTTTTGATGGCGATTTTTTCGCGATTTGTAGCTGATTCGGAGAGCAAATGTAGGTTTTGAAGATCATCGGTTGAAGTCTCCATTTTTGAAGATTTATTTGCCGAAGCAGCGATGCTGTCTGGAACCGTGCTCGAAGTCATATTTTGTTTGATTTTATTGAGGGCTGCTTCTAAGCTGTTCCCAGCTGTTGGGGTTGGAGGTGTTGGGGGCTTGGAATGGCTTTGATGTTTGCCGGATAGATCTAGGATTTCGACACTGTTATCTCTAGATGAGGGTCTGCGATCCTTTAACGATGATGACAAAGAGGATTTTTCCTTTGATGGCTTTCCATTAGTTTCAGATGAAGGCTTTTCGGGTTGCTTGGGAGCGTTTTCGGCACTGGTAGCTGCAGATTTACTAGCCACGATCGCAGGAATGATGCTTCGCATGCTGATAAGTCCCGGCGGTGAGGCCTGTGAATGGCCAGTCGTGCTCTTTGTGCTCACTGTAAGGGCGGGTGATCTCACTGAGGGGCTGCTTTGGGATTTTTTAATCTTCACCAAGGGTATAGGCGCTGGAGGTGGTCGAGTCGCTTTAGGTGGACTCGACTTCACAGAAGCTAGTTTTTGCTGCTCTGATGGAACTGTGGGAACCCTCAAAATTTCCAACGCCGGTTTTTGGCTAGTCTGACTGGTACTTTGACTGGCATATGACTTCTTCTGGCTGGTAATGGTGACAGCAGAAGTACTCGAGGAATGTGTGATCTTTCCGTTTGAGCTTTCGGACATTTTTGTGACGCTGATCGAAGAAGGTGGCATCAGCATTGGCAATGGTTTTCGTTTGCTCATTTCATGAGTGTAGCTTGAGGCAATGGAAGAGGTATAGAAAGGCTTGTCTTGTGATTTAGTTGGCGCCGATGAGGTCGATGGGTTTGGCGTCTTAATAGGACGCTGGTGGTGTTGAAACACAGGACCATAAGCTGACTTGCGCATCAAGCGATCCTGTTCGGTCTTTTGTTGCTTTGTCAACAGCGCTGTCGGATGAGGGCCGTCAAGACTCGCCGACCTTTTAAGTTGAGCTGCATGCTTGTGCGCCGAACTGGCTATCGAGGAGATCGGACTCAGTTTATGAGAGTTCGACATAGCTTTTGGTGGAGCTTGGGGCACTGCAAATTGGGGCTTTGCTGGTGTCGTCACAGGTAGTTTGGGAAGAGGACGGTTGGGCTGTTGGACTGGGAGCGCTGGAGTTGGAGTGGGTGTTGTCGCAGGAGTCCGTGGCACTGGTTTAATGGGTGGAGGAGCGGGTTTTGTTGATGTGGGAGCTATAGTTGGAATGGTAAGCGGGGTAGTTTTAAATAGACTAGGGGGGAGGGGTGGCGAGGCTGGTATTTTCATTTCCTGAATATTGGTTAGCGATTTTGAAAGGGGCGTGGGCGACTTTAAAGCGGCTGTAGATGTGACCTGCGGCGAGGGTTTAGATGGAATTCTCGCGTGTATTGTGGTCATAATTTGTGGAGCGTTGCTGGATTTTGGTTTAGCCTCCTTGGGACATGGATCCCTGGAACTTGAATCCTTGGAATTTGCATCCTTGCAATTGGGCTCCTTAGAACTGACTTCCTTTGTATGGCCCTCTTTTGATTTTGAGTCTTTTGACTTGGATTCTTTTGTCTTAGCATCTTTGGACTTACCGTCTTTCACTTTCATGTCCTTTGATTTTGACTCTTTTTTCGAACCTTCGGAGTCCTTGTGGCTTGTTGGACTGGTTTTCTTCGAAGAATCGAATCGAATAGGATTCGAAATGTTTAAGCAGGTATTCGGACTTGAAATCGTTGCTGCAATTGGAGTTGTCGACGAAGGCGGAGAATATGAGAGCTTGGGTTTCTTGGCATGGTGTTTTCCATTCATGGTAAGCTCCGGCAATGGAGCAGGGATTTTTAAAGTTGTTGGCGTTGTGACAATAACATCATCACTGCTGCTGCTCGATTTTCTGCTTTCCACCTTGTGTGCCCGGTGATTTCCGGTAATTTTGACTTTCATCTTCAGACTTTCATTTTCGGGCTGTGATGATATCTCTGCATGCAGCTTCCGACGTTTTCCATTCGAATCTTTTGGTTCTTTTGAATGCTTCTTCTTTCGTTTTTTATGCGAGGACGAAGAGAATGAAGGATAATCATCTTTCGCCGAAAACGAGAATGTTCCATTTGAGGTCGAAGAGCTGGTAGATGACGAGGTCGACATTGGCGATGCATCAGGACTGGTCTTTGGCTTGGGCAATTCCAAAGGATCCTTTGGTTTATCCGTTTCAATTGGCTTCAAACCGATATTCTTGGCATATGTCTTCAAGTCTAACTTATCCGATAAGGGCTGCTCATCGATCGAAAACTTTCGCTTGGGTACCTTCTTGGGCTCTTGCCGAACTTCAGCCGACTTCGGCTTCGGAATGGCTATTTTAGTCTTTGGGTTATTTAACTCAATCTTGAGCTTAGGAACGTTCTTGGGTTTTGGTGGACTGTTCGAAGGAGATGGTTTCTTGCCGGCAGTCTTCAGTTCGGCCAAAGAGAGATTCTCCAAACTTTCATCGGAAGAGTTTGGCGAACGATTGATCTGTGACTGTGGAATACTCACCACAATATCACACTTTGACACCACTGCTGGCTTTGAGTCTTCTTTAGATATCTTCGACAGATTACTGCCACTGGTGGAGTTCGAAGTCACTGCATAGTCACTATAACGCATATCATTGCTTCGCAGACTCTTAAAATCATTCGTGATATTGTATACGGACTCTTCGGAATTGGAACGTTTAGGACTCTGTTTGCGGGCTATGATCATCTTCATAGCTCCGCTACTTTCGTTCTTTTCTCGTTCCATCTCATTGTTGTTATTATTATTATAACTACCCGAGGAATCTTTCATATCTAGCGACTTGGATTTGTAGACAGAATAGGTAACCTGCCTATTGTTCTCTCCGTTTTTGTCAACTTTTCTTGAGGGTTCAACGAACCTTACGGATTTCAATGGCACCGCAGGTGCCATCATCATCTCACTATCAGTCGGTGATTTTTTGACGCGTTTGGCCTCTGGACTCCCCGAATCATTCTGATTATTCTCCCCCAACACCTTCGTTGTGGATAGAGTGGGCACCGTCTTAGCACTTGCCGGGGCTGGTGTGTTGCTATGCAAAAGAATTCTATAGCAGAATCTCATTGGAGCCACCTATACCAGGCGCGATTTACAAGAAGGAAAAAAGAAGCAAGCAAAGACAAAAGAACAATAAATTATCTTTATCGGTTAAGGTATTTTTTGTTTGTTTTTATATCGCAAGGATTTCTTTTGTCCTTTGGATAAGTTGAAAAGGAAAATTAAACCTAAAAAAAAAGGACAACTCACCCTTTTCCAGTTATAGCAATAGCCAACATCCATGAGACTGAAATCTTCTGGCAAAATTTCATCCTCATAGATGATGTCAATGTCCACCCGTTGGTTATCTGGATCGATATCGTACTTGGAGCAGAGGAATCGTTTCAAATGATGAACTGTCACTCCTGCAGGACACTGCAGATATCTCACTGGTGGGATTTGAGATTTGTTGCAAGACACCAGCAACGCCGGGTGGTATTCCAGCGAAAGGCTATCGAAAAAATAAGAGAAAAAGACCAGACAAAGGGATGAATAACTGGTTTTTCATTCGGACAATAACAAAAGGACACAACCTACAGAGTATAGGTAACAGGGTTATAGGAAGCTAGTGAATTCCATGTGTTTACCTTATTGGTTCTGCAGGATAAATGAATTCTTCTTCCATCATTAACATATCACAGTCAGATGTTGAATCTAAGGATTTCCAGAAATGCAACTGGCGTTCCCGTTCTTGTTGTATTAGACCCGGTACGAGCTTGTATACCAAGGTACGCAGGATATCATCAGATCTGTTTCAAGAATTCCGTTATATTTTGCTGTACGAGAATTGAATATTTAACTAACCTTAAATTGCTAAGAGTGATGAATCGAATTTGCGGTTTGCAATTTGGACAATTGCTATCCGTTTCAAGGTACTTGACAATGCAGGATCGGCAATCTGTTGAAAAGGTTGCAATAAGTCACTTACATTCTTGTTTAAAAATGGGAAAAAGTCTTTTAACTTATGGTTATGCTAGCCCCCTCCCTACTTTTCCGCCCCCAACTTACATGAATGCTCGCATATATCCACCGAAGTTGCATTGATCAAATATCCACGACATAAATTGCACACAATGACATCATTGAATTCTTTGACTTTAAGCTTCTGACGTTGATGTTGATGTTGCAGGTGATGTTTTTGATGCTCTGGAGGCTTCATTGTTGTTTCCACAGCATCACCTGAAGCTGAAGCAACAGCCGTGACAACAGATTTGTCCATTGTTGTCGATTGAGTGAATGTGGTTACAGCTCTTGCATTTGCACTCGACGAAGTGGACTGCAGTTGTAGACTTGTTGTGATGCCATCTGAAGTTGCTTGTGAAGCTGAAGTAAGCTCTCGGATATCTTCACGTTTGCAGATACTACTTTTGTGGTAATCGGCTATCATATCTAGCATGATAAGGCACCGTGAAGAGGAATATTTTTTTTTGTTTTGTTTTTCAACTTCGCTTCGTACGAAGTTGCGGTCTAGTTGCCTTAGTTATGCTGGGCTATCTGCAAAAAAAAAAGAACATGAGAATGAATTATTAGTAGACGTAGCCAGGCTAAGAAAGAGGAAACAAAATCTCTAAAAACACTCGTTACATTCACAGAAAACACAAATTTGATAAATAGAAAATTTAGGGGAATGTTTTTAGCAATTTAAAGAAGGAATTTCAATCTTTTGGACAATTTGTTCTAATAATTGCTATTTGTCATAGACAGCTCGTCGAATTAGTGTCCCTTATACTGACAACCATACTTCTGAGCGTGTACTTAGTTGGACAGGAATACCACTGGTCAACAGAATTTGAGACGTTCCTGACCCACAAATCACACTATACAAAGATTTTCCATGTTCCAAACGGAATTCCAAGGTCAAATGAGGTTTTTTAGATAAAAAACTACCTACTAAATTAAGCCTTAGATGAGCCCATGCTGGTTACTCCCATAAGACATCTTTTATTTCATTTTTTTTTTCAAAACCAAATTCGTATGCCCGACTTAATGATAAAACCTATGCGAAATTTTCTCAAAAGTTTAACCAAGTTAAGACTTATTCAAGTATTTTAGCCAAGAGTTAAGAAATCAAATTTTTTATACTTTGCAACACTTATCTGTCAATATTTAGGGCACGAGATAATTGTTCGACAAATTTTTTTTCGCAAAATTTTGACATAATCACCGAATGCTCATATCCAAGTTCTGGTACTAAATCAAAGGGCCCACCAAATTTCCACATTTTTTTACAGGAACAAACTCAGACAATTTTCGACACACTTAAAACTTAAGTACCAATTGAGTCAAAAACTTGAAATTCCTAGTATTTGCTGAGCTGAGTAAATATAGACGCCTCCCTAAAAGATTGGCTCACTGACTGATCAAAATTGTGAAGCACTTCCTGACACCGTAAAACATTGTAATTTTGCACAACGGTAGGTTTCGGGAAAATGTCGAAAATTTTGATTTTTTTCACTAAGGGGACTGACATCCATTAACTTTCTCAAAATTCATACCGACAATTCTGGTTGTTGCAGACCGTTGAAAATCGGTAAAGTGCTAGTACATACAAATATGTTTTATTAAGGGGCGTGGCAGCCATCCACTTGGTCAAAAATTCTTAAAAATTATATGGTGTACTTCCGTTTGGGGAGAGTATCGGAATCCCGCTTTTTAAAAATCCGTTTTTTTTTCAAAAATCCCGAAAAAAGTCTTAAAATCCCGCCTTCTAAAATACCAGTTTTTTAAAATCCCGAGTTTTAAGATCCCGCTTATTCAAAATCCTGATCTGTTATAATCCCGCTTTTTAAAATCCTGGCTTATCCCGTTTAATCCCGCCAAGCTCGTTTTTATATTTATATTTGAGTATTATAAACGCTGTATACCATCATTAAGAATAACCAGCCTAAAAAAAAAATGCGTCAGCTGATTTTCGTTCTCGAATGTACGCATTTGTTTTTGATCTCTAAGCTCTAAGATTAAATTAAAATAACCTTTTACTCATTTTAAATCGCTCGATTTTTTTTTAAATAAAACAACTGGTTTTGACTGCGAAAGCGGGATGGTAAGAAGCGGGATCTTAAAAAGCAGGATTGTAAAAGATGGGATTTTAAAAAGCGGGATTTTAAAAATCCGGGATTATAAAAATCGGGTTTTAATAGCGGCATTTTAAGAAACAGGATTATAAAAAGCGGGATATCAAACCCAACCCTTCCGATTGTTGTAGAAAGATGTAAATTAGTAAAGGGGTTGCTGGTAACATAAATATGCACGGGCACTTCACTTAATGTCAACTTCTTTACATAAGTGGTTTCCAAGATATAGGACTGACTGCAAAAATCGTAAAAGCCGCAATTGACTGACTCTCAATCACTCAAAGATCGTCAAAATTATGGAGCACTGCCTGACAACGTAGAAGCTTAAAATTTAGCACAACGCTAGGTCTTGTGATGCATATAAATAATAGAATCGATAATTTTAGTTCTTCCATTTGGGAGGCGTGACATACGCGCATTTTCTCGAAATTGATTTTATTTCACTAATAACACTTCTGACAGTCGGTCGTAGAATGCTACTTGCTAGAGCGGTAGGTCTTTTTGTACGTACTGGGAGACTATGAAAATTTGAGATTTAACAACCAGGGGCGTGGCACCTACCCACATTTTCAGAATTTTTTAACGATAATAATATTGAGTATAAATTTCCGAAGATTGATAAAATTTATCTTAAAGAGGGTTTTTGAGAGGCGGAGAATTGTAGTTTGGAATAAAACCAAAAAATGTTAATAAAAACTGTTTTATTTCAAAACACTAAACACTAGTTTTCATTAATTTACTGCGAATGAAAGAATGATTGAGGAATGAATGAACTGAAATCGCTTGGGATTTCACCAACAATGTAACTTAAAGGGGATAAATCTACGAGCTTTTTGCTCAATTGTTTGAATCGATTTATTCCAACTCACAAGGAAACCCTGTTTTGCTTTCAGAAAATGTCCCTAAAGTGGATATTGGCTGATCACACTTGGAATTCTCTGAGGTTTGAAAAGTTTTACAGTTTACAGTTTTACAAATTACATGGTATTCCTGCCCTTGTCTTTTCTGCTTTCCATTGCTTATTTTTTTTAACTTCATATCTTTATAGTACAGATTTATTTTTGATTAATGAAAATCATATTTTCTGATTCCAATTTTTAAATCCGGTTCGAAAAACAATGCAATTCCTTAACTGTTGAAAGTTAAGTAAAAATGAAACTCAATTTTGTCGTGAAAGAACATGTGAGTGGCGCCCAACATGGGTTTATTTTTGGTACATCAATTATCAAAAATCGTGCATGTTTTTCCTCTTCCGTTATAAATTTGATCGGAAGTAAAATTCAAGTAGATGCCGTCTACATGACTTTTAGTAAGGCGTTTTTCTCAGTATGCCACAACATACCGCTGCGCAAACTTCAAAGTTTTGGGATTCATTCAAATTCCTTCAGTGGATGTCATCCCTTTCAACTAATAGGGTCAAATTAATATTGGATATACCACAGGAGTCCCTCAGTGTAGTCATCTTGGTCCAATTTTATTTATAATTTTTTATCAATGATATTAAGTTATATAATATTCTACATTAAATAATAAATTAAGTCAAAAACTAGTTCATAGAAAGGTGCAAAACCCGCAAAGGAGCATAAACTGGACCAACAGCACATATCAAGTGGTTGTCCTGCGATAAGGTTTGGTTGAAAATGACTCGAAGATTTTTTACTGTTTTAACGTTGTGCCATCAATCACGATACTTGGAGATATGACATATCGAGAGCAATATTGCCAATCACAACTGTCTGGTATTTATTTGAATTAAGTTTCATATGATTTTCTTGACACCACTATCCCATTCGCATGAAATTTTCATTTGTTCATTTGTTGCATCTTTAACCGTACCAATTTGATAGCTCAAATGGATTTGTTCATCCTCTACATACATAGAAATTTTGTAGTACCTAAGTATGGATAGTAAGTCATTGTTGAACAACGTGAATAAAAGTGGACCTTAAATTGATCCCTAAGGCACACCAGAACAAGTAGAGGGAACATCAGAAAGCTTAGAACTGGCGAAAACTGAGTGAGTTCTATGACTAAGGTATTGTTCAACAAGGGACAGAGCTGAGTTTTCAAAGAAGAAACAATTTTTAAACTAGTTTAGAAATATTCCGGAGGAAACAGTATCGAATGCTTTGGAGAAGTCCAGTAAAAGGTTGTTACATGGTCATTAGCCGTGTTTTTTTTTCGCAAGTCCATATAGAATTGTAGAAAAAAACGACATCGGGATTTAGGAGCTTTTTTTCCAAATAGCTGGAAGCACTGTGTACGCTATGGCATTTGTCAGCCTCAGCTGTATTGACGACTAGCATCAACCAGCATCCATAAACGTCATTTTTGACTTCTCTGAACAAATTATCGATAACATGTATAGATAATATTATTTTGGCATCACCATTTTTATCGGGTCTTAGATTAAGTCTCGAAAATTATCTGGTCTTAGCTAACTCTCTATAGATTTAAGTAGTTGTTGCATTTGCATGTAAAGCGCTTAGTCCCGATGTCGTTTTTTTCTACAATTCTATATGGACTTGCAATTCTATATGGACTTGCGAAAAAAACACGCCTATTGTGAATTTCATGCCTTATGTCGTCGATTATTTTGAGAAGCTGTGTTTTTCTCTAAAACCAGATTGCGTAGATATTAAAAGTTTATGGGTATCTAAAAACTCTGTGATCTGTCGACTCACAAGTTTTCACAAATGCTTTTGAAAGGTTGACTGGAAATTGGCATATTAGTACATATATTTGGAAGGAGTTCTTAAAAATTTTATAAAACAAATTTCCTCCTCCAAATCTCAGTAAGAGGGCAAAACATTGTTTTTTATTTTTTTAATTTATATTAGAAATATCTCGAAAGCCTGAGCTATTGGCGCAAAAAGAATCACAAGGTATTTTTTTTTTGGGTCTGAAACTATCGATAATTGTAAGCTGTGTATTAATTGTTTATAATTGTGTAGTTTTTAAACAATCAGAAATTGTATGAGATTGACAAACATTATTTAAATGTTTAAAATTTGTATGCATGGCAGAGGGATTTTTTTTTTTTTCAAATTAATTTTGACCATTTTATTAATATAAAATCACCGAATAATCTTAAAATTCTTTCTTTTTTTTAACAAAATTGACACATTCAACCGCCTGTATTTCAGACCGAACCGAAAAAAAATTTTAATCACAACTTAAGTAGATTTTTCTTTTTTTGGTCCGCTTGGTCATTTGTTCCTTGCCATTAACTTCGAACGAGATTCCCTTTTCATTCATTCAATACCCTGCAATCTTATATTTCGAGTTACTTTAGCTGATACTTCTTGTATGTGTGTGTGTTTTTTTTTTCAACTTCTCCTGACCGTTACGTTCAGATAGTCGATTATTATACAAAGTGTGCACTGCATTGCACAGTAATATGGCCAGTGCCGGATTGTCCATAATTGGGCAACTGTTTATGGACCATGTGGTTCGAGGAGGAATATTAAATTCTTCCAAGCCATATTCTGATTTCTCACAATGAAATTATATCATAAACGAAATAATATAAATCATAATGGGGGATGCCATTGCCATTTGCCTTAATGTCTTTTTTAATGCAAAGTTTTGGATTTGTTCCCCTCGTAAAATAAGGGAATAATTTGTTGGCAAGAGAAGATAGCTGTTGTCAGCAATTTTCGAAAAAAAAAAGAACAAATTGAAACACGTGAACGGAAGCAACAAAATCTTTCTGACAATTTCTGGTTGAGAGTTACGTACCTTAAGTACTCCTTAAGTTCATTTTTGTTGAAACTGAAATACCTCTCGAAAATAAAACTTATTTAATCCTCCGATTCTGGTAAAACGCACACAGGAATGGTTGAGAGTTGTAAGTCACTAGGTTTTTGCTCTCTACGATCCATAATGGCCTTTTATTTATTTTTTTTTTAAATTTCTTAATCCTTAATTTAAAATTGTTAATAAAAAAAACTGAAATTTCAAAAATTCTAAAAATATTTTTTTCGAAAATTGTTGATCGAAATTAGTCAAGCCGTTAAAGCACACTCGGTCAAGAGGAGCGATATTGAAATGTGAACGAAAGGCACCCTGCACTCGCACGATCGAGCGGGGGTTTGAAAAATAAGCTTGCACACAAAAACACGCAGTTTAATAGGCCACTTGAAAAAAAAACCACATTTAACAATCTACGGCCGTTTGAAAGGAAGTTATGACCGATTCAAGTCCATCCGTCTGCCGTGCGTCACTCTGTATAAGATAATTTTCATAAAAATCGTTGGAGCCGTTTTTGAAATGCATAACTTTGTTCTTAACGTTTGACGGGCTTGTACCGTTATTTTTAGAGACAAATGCGTGCTCTTGCGCTCAAGAAGCTTGAAATTTGAAAAACTGAAATTTTATGTTCAAAAGCATAACATTTTTTAACCAAAATTTAAACAATACCATTTTTTTTATTAAATTCGTTAGAGTAGTTTTCGAGATAAATAAGCTTTTTCTTCATAGTTGTATAGCTCAGGTGCTGTTATTTTATTAAGTCTCAAGTTTGAAGAAAATCGGTTCGCCTCTAGAACCAGATAAAGTACATGCAAGTAAAATTGTTCAAGATCAAGATCAATTTTTACAAATTCACTTTAAAATGGCCTTGGGGACAATATACCTATTCTAATCAGAAATTCAACGACTTTTCAAAAGTTAATTAAAACAAAATATAAGCCGGGGGATTCCCCGGAACTGTGCCGATTGTCTTAAAGGCCTCTTCAGTGCTTAGTCTTGCCCTGCTGACTTTGGCATAACTTCTGAAGTTTGCTTTTAAATTCATTGCTGTGCCATTTGCATAACAGCAGGCCTGGGCCTGGCTGACACGAAACGAGCGACGCAAATCCACAGCAGCCACATTGAAGATTGAGGAATCTTAAAAAAAAAGTCGACGCCTTATCGCCACCGCTAATAGACACAGTTATATATGTATATACTTACAGCACTGACTAGGTAGGTATTAGAGGTCTGCAAGAATACATTCATTTGCTTCCTCCAAATAGGTACAGTAGTTCAGTGTACACTGTTTATATAATCTAGTATAATCTAGTGTACACTGAACCAAGTACCCTTTTCTGTAGCTTCAAACACTGTACACCATTCATTGCCTCATTACACTAGTTTACAAATTTTCGGTTTTTGGCGAGTACCTCAACAAAAAAGTATTTTCTAGACTAATTTTGGCTCTCTGAACACGAAAATGGCAATCATTAATTTTTTCAAAGAAGCGTTTTCGAGATATGACCAAAATACGTGTTTTTCTGCTCCTTTTTCATGTATAAGCCTAATTCTCAAAAACGGTCGAACTAATTAACATATACTTTATAGTTTTGAACAGATATTTTGTTTGTCTTTCCAACAGTATACGACTTGTGTAAATCGGCCCAACAATCATCAAGAAAAAGCAGTTCAAAGTTTCAAAAAACACAATTTTTCGCCGTTTTTTGAAAATCGCTTGTTTTAAGTCATTCCGTAAGGATAGAAAAAAAAATATTTAAAATAGTTTTAAGATCTCAGGTGAAAGATATTGGTTTTACAAAGCTAAAACGCATAAGATCAATGAAATCGAATAATAAATGTGGAAGTTATGAAACATTACGTGAAGGTAGATCATTTCAGTTTTTTTCTTTTTTTCATAATTTTTGTAGAAAATATGAAGTATTGTTTACAGTTCTTCTTTTATGTGGCGTTGAATCTTTTTAATGATAGCAAGATCCTGGTGGAATCTTTCACCTTGTTCATCGCTTTCAGCTCCTAAATTCGAGGGAAAAGTTTCCAAATGGCTGTGCAGGAAGTGCATTTTCAAAGACATGCGAGCACCTGAAAGGAATACAAATATTTAAATTAATCTGCTAAATACTCACCAATAGCATGAAATGTAATCATCATTTTTTCGATCAATTGACGATAGTTTGTACTTCTGTAGTTTCCCAAAAATTCATGAACTACGTCTTGAAAAGCATTCCATGCTCTTTTCTCGTTTTTTTTAGACAATTCAAAAATCCGGTGTCACTAAACAATTTTTTTTATCTGTGGACCAACGAATATACCCGCCTTAATTTTTTCGGTCGACAGTTTGGAAAACTTTGTTTTCAAATATGTTAATCCTTTGTTTTCGGGATCTTTTGCCAAGGCTTTTACAAAAATTTTTCATTATGCCGAGTTTTATGTGCAATGATGGAAGTATTACATTTTGTTTTTCAACAAGTGCTTTTTTAGCAACGTTGCTCTTTCCTACTACACGAAGTGGCCAATTTCGTTGGATGAAATGCTTTTCATCTGCTCTGCTATCCTAAAAACACAGAAAACAGCAGTATTTTTTGTAGCCAACCTGCAGGCCAGTAAGTAAAGCCACGATTTTTAAATCACAGCAGATTTTCCAGTTATAGGAATTGTATTTCACAAGTTGAAGAAGTTTTTCCATGGTCTTGTAGTCCTCTTTTACATTTGTGGAGTGACCAATCGGGATTGATGGTTTCGTGTTCCCTTTATGAAGTAAAACAGCCTTCACGCTATACTTGCTGCCGTCGATAAAAAGCCGCCAATCCTTAGCTTTGTGGTGTTCTCCAAATTCAGCCAATAATCCTGTCACATCATTGCAATAACAAAAGTCACCCGTTTTTGAATAATACCTTTCAAATTTCTTATTCCGATTTCTGTAATAAGTGACTTTTGTTTCTGCTTCCAAGCAGTTAAATTCCTGCAATCTCGAAATGAGCAACTCAGACTTCTCTTAAGATAAATTGAGATCACGGCATAAATCATTGAGTTGGAATTGATTAAATAGCTTTAGTTTTGGACTTTCAATTTCCAAACTGCTGATGATACTGGAACTCAAATCTGATACTTCTCCGGCTGTTATTTTTGTTCCTGGTGGTTCTTTTTTTGGATACGGAGAAGAATGTGGCGCCGTCTTTGTTACTGATTGTACTTCGGGATAAAAAGCTTTCCGAAATTTCCCTCCTTGTATTTTAGTTAAGCAGAAGTAACAGTCAGTCACATGATCAATTGGGTTTCTCCATTCAACTGGCTTTCCAAACGATAAATACTTCCTATTTCCGTTTCCAAATGCAATTAACCTCACAAAGCACGTAGCACAGGTTGACAATATAGCATTACTTTACTATAAAGCACTACAGTAAATGCTCTGAATTTGTATATTTTTTTAAACAATTCTTAAACAGGTATGTACGAGTAGATAAAACTAAAAAACATGTTTTTTTGAAAAAAAAACTGAAATGGTCTGCCTTCACGTAATGTTTCATAACTTCCACATTTATTATTCGATTTCATTGATCTTATGCGTTTTAGCTGTAAAAACAATATCTTTCACCTGAGATCTTAAAACTATTTTAAATATTTTTTTTTCTATCCTTACGGAATGACTTAAAACAAGCGATTTTCAAAAAACGGCGAAAAATTGTGTTTTTTGAAACTTTGAACGGCTTTTTCTTGATGATTGTTGGGCCGATTTACACAAGTCGTATACTGTTGGAAAGACAAATAAAATATCTGTTCAAAACTATAAAGTATATGTTAATTAGTTCGACCTTTTTTGAGAATTAGGCTTATACATGGAAAAGGAGCAGAAAAACACGTTTTTTGGTCATATCTCGAAAACGCTTCTTTGGAAAAATAAATGATTGCCATTTTCGTGTTCAGAGAGCCAAAATTAGTCTAGAAAATACTTTTTTGTTGAGGTACTTTTTTTGTGTAAACTAGTGTTATCAAAACCGGTACAGTATTTGGTTTCTCTGTCACAAATGAGTGCATGACTTCACGAAACAAGTGTACCAGTATCACCGTGCATTCTACACTGAGTACACCAAATACTCAGTGTATACGAGTAACTAAGAAGAATCATATGCAATGATTACTGTAAAAAATACACTGGAATGCACCGAATGCATTGAATAAAACGATTACATAATTTAGTTGGTTTTTAGGTTTTGATGGAAATTAAAAAAAAACCTAAAATGGAAATTACAGATGTAAGTTTTCAAAAACTATTTTCTTAAGGCTAAAAATCTATTACGAATAAAATAAAATACACGACTGGATCGCACGAACTTGCTCTTATGTAAAAGTACTTTGGAAGTTAAAATACATTGTATAAATATAAAACATGGATTTAATGAGATAAAAATGTTCAAATACATGGAATTGCCGTCTGCTTTCCGGAAAAGTATGAATTTATGGAAACAAAATTTAAAAATCGTTTTATTATTAAATTAATTTAATTTTATATAAGAAATTTCTAAAAAAATTTTCAAGAACAAAATTTTGGATGCAAATTTTAAGTATTGTAGTATACAGGGTGATTGGCATAAGGTGTGACAAAAAGCTAGGGCGTGTAGGTTGGACTTAGACAAGAAAAAAATCGTATGGGAGGGGGGGGTCTATTTCCCCCCGTTTAGGCGGGAGGGGCAATTTAAGAAAAAAATCACTTAAAACAGAAAAAAAAATTATTAAAAAATAACGGTGATACCTAGAGAGTAATGCTATAGCATTTTGAAAAGCCAGAAATACATTCTTTAATTTTGTTTTTAAATAAAGTTGTTCGAGTGAATAGTTTTTGAAAAATTAATTTTCAAAATCAAAATTTTGAAAAAAAAAAAATGAAATTTTTTTTTTTAAACAAATTTTTTTCAAAATTTTACGTTATTAAGTATTATTTTTTTATTCAATATTCAATGCTCATATTAATTTTTGATCAAACACAAAAAACCGGATGTCAAAAGGTTTTGTAGTTTTTGAGAAAATCAAAAATAACAAAAACTACTTTTGTTCTAAGAAAAGCCTTTTATTTTAGTTTTTGGATTCTTAGGTGAATTTACGATTGAAAGGATTAACTTTCTTTTTACTATTTTTTTAATTATCGGTCTTATTAGCATACAATACTGTGACAAAGTACTGGATTAATCATATTTCACACATTTTTTCATTGAGAACACCTGCGTGAGATCATTGGATTAATATTGACCTGTGAATGTTTTTTAAATAATGCAACGTTACACGCCCTAACTAGTGAAAGAAAAATGCAATTGCGAAATAAGAACCAAAATGTTCCTGAATCTTGAAATCAATTAAAATAAGAAATACATGCATATTTAGATAAAATACGTAATAACTGTTTATTTAAATTTTTAACTATTTTTTAACTAAAGCTTATTACAAACAATTTTCGATATGATCCCCATTTTGCAGAAGGCAAAGATTATAGCGCCTTCTTATTGCTGCACATAAATTTATACTTGATAAATTTTCCTGTAATTTGACTCCAGCCACTTCAATCCGTTATTTCAGTTGTTCCAAAGATTCTATTTCCACTTCGTACACATAGTTCTTCATGAATCCTCAAGCATAAAAATCTAACGGAGTTAAATCTGGCGATGTAGGCGGCCATACTATTGGACCTCCTCTTCCAATCCAATGGTCACTAAAATGTTCATCAAGCCAGTTCCTTACAGTGCGGCTGTAGTGTGCTGGAGCTCCATCTTGCTGGTAGATTGAATTGTCTGCTATGGCAAAGGGAACGTTGTCATTCAAATCGAGCAGAAGGTCTCGTACGACCCAAACGCAAAATAGTTGGCCTACTCATCAATTAACAAATTAACATTTTTTATGTGCCTATATTTTCTGGTCCCCAAGCAGTTTTTTTTTAATTTTTTTTTGTCGATGTAATAAATTACATTTAATAAGTAAATTAGACCAAACAGAACTAAATTCGAGAAAGCACATATGGCTCCAGTTTGCATTCTCTCAAACAAAGATAGTGCATAATAGTTGGACTACTCTCTCTGGGATGCAAAATAGTTGGCCTATGAAGATTTAAATAGATTTTCAGTTAACCGTTATTAAAAAAATGACATGCACTTGTTTTGTTGTTTATTGATCTCCTGTTTTATGCAAGCCAGCAATAGTTTAATGTCAACCATGGTGCGTGGCGTTGCATTATCAAGAGACCTTAGGGAATCCATAAATAAAGCCTTCGAAACGGGATTATTGAGCTATAAAATCGCAAAACAATTGAATTTACCGCGCTCATCAATTCGATACATTATCTCAAAGTTCAAAAATAGTGGAAATGTGGAGATCGGTTAAAAAACGGGACGCCCACCAATTGCAAAACCTCGAAATTGCCGAGTTTTAAAAAAAATAATAAAAGAAAATCGAGGTCAAACGGCCGCTGCAATAACTGTTCAATGGAGGGAAAGAATAAAAAAAAAGTGTTTCGGTCGACACTTGCAAACGGACCATGAAAAAAATTGGATACAAATTTTATAAGGTTTGTTTTAGATTTATTTAAATTAGAGCAATTTTAATTCGTTAAAAACATAGGCCAAAGAAAAACCACTTTAAACACCTAAACAAAAGAAAAAGCGGCTAGAGTGGGCCAAACAACGTAAAAACTGGACTTTAATAAGTCAATGGTGGTCCGTTATTTGGAGTGATGAGTCCAGGTTTGAAGTTAGCGTGGGCGACGAACGAAAACGAGTCATTAGAAATTCAAGAGGTTTTTCACAAAGATTGCCTTAAAAAAACGGTCAAGTTTCCAGCATCTCTAATGATATGGGGATGCATGTCGGGGCGGGGTTTGGGCAATTTACATTTTGTAAATGGAATTGTCAATGCTGCCAAGTACAGGATATTCTGGAAAATGAGCTTCTCCCATCAATACCACGACTTCAAACCAGTGATGGAGACTATATTTTCCAACAGGATGGAGCTTCTTGTCATACTGCAAGGTCTACAATGGCGTGGTTATCTACTAAAGCTATTCCTTTACTGGAATGGCCTTCCAGCAGCCCTGATCTTTCACCAATTGAAACTGGCTGGCATAAAATCAATCAAAAACTGCGAAAAGAACCATTCCGGACTCTTCAAGACCTTAAAGCTAAAATCATAAATATTTGGGAGTCTTTTGGTACGAAGAATGTCAACAATTAGTTGACACAATGCCACGACCCATAGAAGCAGTTATCAAGGCCAAAGGCGACGTAACACCATGGTAAAATAAAAATTAAGACCCATAGACCAACTATTTTGCACTTAAAAAAATCCTTAAATCGTTATTTTATTTTGTAAGATTGCTCTACACCGTTATTTAATTGAAGTAATTTTGTTTTTGTTACTTATTCCTATTCAAAATAAATATATCTTAAGAAAAATACTAAAATATTGATTTTATTTCCGATGGAATTTAAGAATCAGCATATTTTTGTTTTTTATCATAGGTAGTCCAACTATTTTGCGTTTGGGCTCGTACATACATAGAAATTTTGTAGTACCTAAGTATGGATAGTTAGTCATTGTTGAACAAGGTGAATAAAAGTGGACCTTAAATTGATCCCTGAGGCACACCAGAATAAGTAGAGGGAACATCAGAAAGCTTAGAACTCGCGAAAACTGTGTGAGTTCTATGATAAAGGTATTGTTCTACAGTAATAAAGCTGTGTTTTACTCTGAAACCAGATTGCGCAGATATTAAAAGTTTATGGGTATCTAAAAACTCTGTGAAAGGTAGACTGGAAATTGGCATATTAAATAGTAAGTAAGTAAGTAATTCATTTATTATTTCGCTTAAGATACATTTTTTAAATTATAAACTATGAATTTTTTAAGCTATGGCATTGCCGTCAGCTCGGTTAGCAAATTATTATTTTTATTTTATATATGAATGACTTTTTTTTTAAACAAATTCGGTTAGCAGTAACATCCTATATGCGTATATATTTTTTAAAAATAGATAGAGCGTTTTCCAATCAGAATCATTTAGCACTGCGATTGTTTCTTCTAACGTCATAGTTTTCTTTCCGAAGTATGTTTTTCGCTGGGTAGTAAAAATAGGACATACATACACTCATGAAGTGGAAGCAATCTTCTTTGGCTTTTAAATTGCATAGTGTACAAAACTGGTTAAAACTGCCGTTATATGGGGATCCGTTCAACCCAAGTTGGATCCGTTCAACCCAACATGTTAAATAATAAATATATTTGGAAGATCAGAAGTTCTTACAAATTTTGAAAACAAAATTTCCTCTCTTTGATACATAATCTATCTCAGTAAGAGGGCGAGGTAGTTTTTTCTTTTAATTTTTATTAAAAATATCTCGAAAGCCTGAGCTATTGGCGCAAAAAGAATCACAAGGTATTCTCTTTTTTTCGGGTCTGAAGCTATGTATATGTATATCGATAATCGTAAACAGTGTATTAATTGCATATAACCGTGAAGTTTTCACACAATCAGAAATTGTATAAGTTATAAGATTGGCAAACATGCTTAAAATGTTCAAAATTTGTATGCATGGCAGAGGGATTTTTTTAAATTATTTTGACCATTTTATTAATATAAAACCACCGAACAATCTTAAAATTCTTTTTTTTTTTAACAAAGTTGCACATTCGAAAAAAAAATTAATCACAACTTAAGTAGATTTTTCTTTTTTTGGTCCGCTTGGTCATTTGTTCCTTGCCATTAACTTCGAACGAGATTCCCTTCTCATTCATTCAATACCCTTCAATCTTACATTTCGAGTTATTTTAGCTGATACTTATTGTATGTGTGTGTGTTTTTTTTTTTAACTTCCCCTGACCGTTAAGTTCAGATAGTCGATTATTATACAAAGTGTGCATTGCACTGCACAGTAATATGGCCAGTGCCGGATTGTCCATAATTGGGCAACTGTTTATGGACCATGTGGTTCGAGGAGGAATATTAAATTCTTCCAAGCCATATTCTGATTTCACACAATGAAATAAAATCATAAACGAAATAATATAAATCATAATGGGGGATGCCATTGCCATTTGCCTTAATGTCTTTTTTAATGCAAAGTTTTGGATTTGTTCCCCTCGTAAAATAAGGGAATAATTTGTTGGCAAGAGAAGTTAGCTGTTGTCAGCAATTTTCGAAAAAAAAGAACAAATTAAAACACGTGAACGGAAGCAACAAAATCTTTCTGACAATTTCTGGTTAAGAGTTGTGTACCTCGAGTTTCAAAGAACATAATGCAAGAACGTCATCAAAAATACCTTCGGAAGCATGCAAAAAACATTTGGTTCGAGGTACCTATCGTTGTCCTTCCATGGAAACTCCTTAACCATCCTTGTTAAAATTTAAATACCTCTCGAAAATACAACTTATTTGATCAAATCTTAAATTGTATGTTCCGTAAAATGTTTGCCTCTTGTTCATGAAAAGTGCTGCTCTTTAGCACCTGGAATTTGTAAAAAATTGAAGATCCCCTCTATTCCTGGTAACACGCACACAGGAATGGTAACGAGTTGTAAGTCACTATAGGTTGAGGCTTCCTACTAGCCGTAATGGGCAATGGCCTTTTATTTATTTTTTTAAAATGTCTGCATAAAACATTCTCCAGGTTAAAATTGTCAATACAAACGAAATGAATTTCAAAAAATTCTAAAAATATTTTTTCGAAAATTTTTGTTAAGTCGTTGATGAGAATTCGATCACGAAGAACAATATAGAAATGTGAACGGAAAGCAAGCTGCTTTCGAACGATCGAACGGGCGTTTGATCACTCTATCTTGGCGATTGAAACTAAGTGCTTAAATAATAAAAAAAACCCGCCCTCTTTAAAAAAAACCCAATTTAACAATCTACAACCGTCAGAAAGGAAGATATGACCGATTTAAATCCATCCGTCTACCGGGCGGGCGCCACCCTGTAGATAATTTCCATAGCGCCGTTTTTGAAATGCCCAACTTTGACCTTAACGTTTGAATGGCCTGTACTGTTCTTTTTAGATATAAATTCCTAGAAGATTGAAATTTGATTAATTCAGACTGTATGTTCAATCAAAAGCATTAAATGTTTTTAATCAAAAAATAATAGATTCAGATATTCTTTTTATTAAATTCGTTAGAGTGGTTTTCGAGATAATAAGTCTTTTCCTCCACAGTTCTATAGCCCAGGTGCTGTTTTTTTATTAATAAGTCTCGAGTTTGAAGAAAACCGAGATAAGGTACATACAGGTTAAATTGTTCTCTATTATCTCAAGTTCATTTCTTACAAATTCAAAACTTACTCTAATACATTTTTCTCAATTTAAAATGGACTTAGGAATTTCTACTTAACGACACGACAACATGCCTATTCTAATCAGAAAATCAACGACTTTTCAAAAGTTAATTAAAACAAAATATAAGCCGGGGATGCCCCGGAACTGTGCCGATTATCTTAAAGGCCTCTTCAGTGCTTAGTCTTGCCCTGCTGACTATGGCATAACTTCTGAAGTTTGCTTTTAAATTCATTGCTGTGCCATTTGCATAACAGCAGGCCTGGGCCTGGCTGACACGACACGAGCGACGCAAATCCACAGCAGCCACATTGAAGATTGAGGAATCTTAAAAAAAAGTCGACGCCTTATCGCCACCGCAAATAGACACAGTTATATACATACTTACAGCACTGACTAGGTAGGTATACTTAGAGCCCACAATCAATGACAGAGAAACAAATAGAAGTGGCTTAAGTGACAGAAGCTGTATAGCTTGGGGAAATGACAGGAGCAGCAACTGACCCAGCCACACAGTAGTTCTGCTATTAATGACTTTATAATTAACGATCCAATAAAATCCGTTATATGACAGCAAGAGTTTAGATGAGATATTGCGGCTGCTGAGTGTCGGTTGATGCCGCCACGATGCTGATGATTATCGCCTGAAAACGACCGAACCGATGCGATGGTGATGATGCAACGCACAGATGATTGTCAGTCGAACACGTCTCTATTCGTGCGAGGACGACGCGAGGTGCGAGAGAAGACAGGTTGACGTCAAAGATTTGAAGTATCGACGACGACCAACGACGCCGCCGCCATTCGCCAACGACACGGTCGATGGTGATGTGGAAATGAAAGGAATAGGAAACAAGAAAAACCGAAGAAGCAACGTAATTTGCATTTAGTTTTTTTTTTTTTTTAAGATTATACTCGTACCTTCATACATATATTTGAAACTTGAAAGTGTTTGCAGCGGAGAGGTGGCTGCGGAACATCTTCGTAATAATCTTTCTCGGGCACTGCTGAAAGCTGTTTTGTAGAGATGGAAATAAGCAAACCGTTTTGGGGATCAGCAAATGATTGTGAACCGAAAGTGCTTGCCATATGTTAGCACTGGAAATGCAATTTAAACGAAAAATAGATTTCATCGGAAATTAATTTACATTGACCGAGTTTTGACGAACATTTTCTAGCAAATTTATGACCACAACAACATTTGCATATACTCGTACATAAATATGTTATTTCGGACGTTGAGATGGGCAAAAGCTATAGGTTTATATTTTTGGTCATACCAAAATGGAACTACTTGATAATTTCAGCAACTTTGCAAAAAACAAAAATAAATAAATTCAGCGCAAACCTTGAAGATTCTCCAAGAGATAAAATTAAGTGGTGATGACACTGTCTGATTAGGCGTGGGTTTATGTTAAATACCTACAACATTGAACTTAACAAGCTTAGCAGAATTTAGACATTATATAAGCTCACAAATTATATTTGGTTTTGATTTATAAATGTTATGTCTGCCACAAGAAAAAATCAAGTGGAGTAGGGTCTGAAGATGTTAAGGGTTAAGGGTCAACTTAAGGACTATTCACATGAGAGCGACCAACGGCCGACGAATGAACGAACATTCGCCAATTTTGACATTTCGTTCACATGCATTTTTTTTATTCGTCGTGAATGGCCTTTACTAATACTACGTTTTCACTAAGAAAAAATCCTGGATTTAAATGGATTTATTATAAATCTTCTTTAAATCTCGAAGATTTACCATACAAATTTATTTCGTAAACCTAGGAGATTAGAAATAAATCTTGTAAAATCTTCATTGGATCAATTGTTATTGTTCGAACATATCGTGCTAAAGCTATCTCGATGATTTTTCACTGTTTGGCACAAATGAAACTTTCTTTCTCTCTCTCGCTTCCACTTTATAAGAAAAATTGAAACACCATTAGCATTTTGATAGATGCTGTCAAAGTTAATCTTCTTTTTAATCTTTTAGTACGGTGAAAACACCACATTAGATAACTACTGTCTTGAAGAAAATTCTTTTAGAACGATTTTGAGGTTAGTCGCGCTCGATCAATTCATTCGTTGCAGTGTGAATGGTATGTGGAACGCGAATAGTGTTTGACAGTTCGTAGCAATCATATTGCAATTCGCGACGACCAATTTATTTTCTCAAGTTTCTCTCATTTTAGCAACTACAACGCAAATTTTAATAAATTAACATTAAATTAAACTAGATTTCTACCCTTTTGTAAAGTTTTTGTGAATAACTTAGATTTATATATGTTTTAAGTCCCATTTTTTTTATTCGTTGGTCGTTGGTCGCTCTCATGTGAATAGCCCTTTAATGTAGTTTTTTTTTTTAATTTTCGTTGCAATTCAATTACAACAGGTCTAGGAACGAGTGAACTGCATCTGGTTGAAACCATAGAAAGTTGAGAGAAAAGTTGAAAGTTTTGGCGTAGTTCTATGAATAAAAATTTGAAAGATCTCTTAATACCGGTCTGCTTGGACCATTAAAGTGCAACCGACATTCTCAAAATATGTTTGGCTAAAAAATACGACTTGATGAAACTGCGCATAATACTATAACTTGAGTTAGCTCTAATTCCGTTTTATGACGCATTTGAGGTCCAAATGGGCCTGTTCAGGAATACAAATCGAGTTGAATTTTGACAACTCTTATAATATATAGGAGGACAACTTGTTCTTTTAGCTAAGTTAGAGAGTATTTTAGTAAAAGAGAATGTCTAAATATACTCGTATAAATAGAATGGAAATATTGAGCTGGGTAAAGCTAAAGCATTTTGAATTCGTGTAGTACGGCTTAAAAAAGAATCTCTAAACTTAATACTACGTTAGAAAACTGTAAACAGTTCGGCTTCCTCTACGCAAGTGGATCTCATTGACAGAGACATATTGAATGGGTTCTTTTTCAACAACAGAAGACACTTCTGAGTTTTTGTATCATTAAGTTCACACGGTCGAGATCAGAATTTATTAAGCTTATCATAAGTTGCTGTTTTACATCCAAAGGACATGAATATGAATCTAGACACGAGTATTGTTGTCAGCCAAGCAATTTTATGGACTAGCAGTTTCATACTAAACAACATCATTCATGAATATTAGAAAGAGATTCGGAGACAAACCGCAACCCTGGGGTACACCAACAATTATTTTGTTAATTTTAGATTTAAAACCATCCAATTCGTATTGTATTGAGTCTTTTGAAAGGTAATTCTTTGTCCAAGAAAACTGGGAGATTCATCGATAGAAAATTAACACATTTTCGAAACGGCCTTGATGCCAAACTCTATCAAATGCTTTCAAGCAAAATAGTTTATAACTTTCTCCTAAATAATGTAAAAATTTGTCAACAATGGGTCTATTGCTATGAAATCTTAAGAACATTACGTTCTTTAAGATATTTCCTAAGCTGATAATAATTAATCTAGGAAAGAAAAGACGTAAATGCCAATGGAAGATAGTTTGAGGGGAATGATATTTCGCCTGTACAAAAGCTGTTTCCCATCCACTTGGAAAGTGTCCAGTGGAATTTAACAGATAGAAAATCTTATGCAGTGGTTTTGTCAGCATTGAGAAACACTCAGAACGAAAACAGGGATACTATCCGGATACAGGGATACTATCCGAATTTGTGTACATGATGGAGATCTTTAAGTAGTCAGTACCAGGCTTGTCAGATTTTTCTAAAATTTCAGACAACAATTTTGGCTATAAAAAGGCAACATCTAATCTTGGGAGTTTTTTTCCTTTTTCGTATAAATAAATCATATCAATAAAACACTTTTATCTCGTTGACCAAATCCTCAACGCATTCCTTATTCATTAGTTTTGACATTTTTAATCAACCGCATCAATCTTCACACTTAAATATCATCAGCTGTTGTTTCCAAAATTTCCATTTTATGAGAAATATTTGTATTGCTATTAGCTATTGTCTGGGCTTTCTTCTCGGCTCAAATTTTGGACTGCGAACATTTTTGAGGTGGGCTTTTGAACTAGTTCAAGACATTGGAACCATAGAAGTGCGATAGAAGATTTGTTCCATATAATCGTTTGCACTCTCAAGTACAGGAAGAGTCGTAACAGTTTCTGACAGCGTCGAATTCAAAGGAGATTGGCTTTCTCTAGTGAGCTGATAAATGGAGTATCATCGCAGAGCAAATGACCAAATAAGTTTTGAGATATAGGGCCTAGTGAATAAAAAAAAAGCTAAAGCTGAAACTTGGATTTTTAAGTAAAAGCTTGATTTTTAGTGAATAAAAAAAAGCTTAAGCTAGCTAGTTAAAGATGTTTTCTAGTAATAGCTATTTAAAAATAGCCAAAGCTAAATTCATTTAGTTTTAGCTTGTTTTTCTAGCTTAAGCTTCAATTTGTGTGAATAAAAATAGCTTAAACTAGAATATTATAGTTAAAGCTACAAAAATTTCAAGATTTTTTCGACCTGTCTAGAAAGCTTTGACTAGGCCTTATTTTCAGTATTTACTTGTGCGAGTTGTTAATTAAACATAAGGGAATATCTCAAAAAATAGGACTGTGAACGTATAGACCCAGAAACTGACATACGAAATGTTAAAAACATTTTTTAGCCGAAACCAATACTTGCCCTGTAGAACAGATAACAAATTGAGGCAAAAAAACTTTCCTTTCGGTCATACATGTACCAGTTTTAGCTAAAGCTAACTAGCCGAAACATGTGAATAAAAAAACGAACACCTTAAATTACGAAGCTTAAGCTAGAATTTTCCAGCATAAGCTATTTAGCGTTATCATTTTTTTATTCACATAAAACAAAGCTTAAGCTAGTACTGTCTAGCTTTAGCTGCTAGTAAGAGCTATGACTAGTTGGCTTTAGCTTCTTCCAAAAAAAGCTTTAACTTTTTTTTTATTCACAAGACCCATAGTGGGATTTCTATATCTAAAAACCTGGTTTGCGATAAATATAATAAAGTATTCAAGATATTGTAGTTGAAGCTGATAAACAACATCACCACGAAGCAATGGTGTGGAATGTTAATCGTGGCATGTGGTGTGTCGGCCGTAGCCCCATCTACATTTTGTATCCATACTATCCAGATTATGCCACGGGAAATTGAGTATTATCGAACTAGGCGTTGACGATAATGACAATTTCAGTATCGATAATTCCGCCAGACCAAAATCTGCCCCCAAAAAGTGAATTTCTCAAGATGCATTCGGCAATGGTGGACCTCGCGTAGGTTGATATGCTCGAAATTCCAAATCTGCCTAACAAGTTCACTTGTTCACGCATTTATTCATCCGTTAAAGATGATTTTACTGGCTCAATGGACAGAAAATTTTTTCACGAACGGAGTTCGAAAATATAACTTGATGATTTTAACAAATCCCTCAAAACTGTCACCTTTAATAAAACAATTCGCAACAAATTTGCCACAGATGTTGCTCTAACAAAAAGGCCGCAAGAAACTTAATCTTTAATGAGTATAAGTTAGAGATAATAAAATTCTCTACAAGAGGTCTAAACCCTCTTTTCCATACGAGGGACAGTACTATAAAAAGATACAAAGATATTCCTTTTGAACAATTTGTAATGAGTTTGTAAATCTATGCCTTGATACATACGAGTATGTACATATTTTTATGACATTTTTTTGTGTGTTAATGACATTAGGTTAGGTACAAATGAATCACAACTAGTAAAGCTCATATAAATTCGAGTACTTTATATTTTAATAAAAGTCAAATGTGTTCTCAAATTTCAAACACGAAAGTAACAACAACAACAAAAAAAAAAGTCATCATCTTTACATAAACAACCACAATAATCTTTGACACACTCATTTGGATAGAATTTGATAGTATTTTACACTGTTATCAGTGTCCTTGTGCCATCTACTAAGCGACGTCGCGTCGTCATGTGACACAACACACAACACCCTTAATATACCCTTATCATCATTTCATCTCGCACATATATTATTATTATTATTTTTTTTTCATATTTCCTAGAAGAACCCTTGATAAAGTGTATATTCCTGGGTGATGGTGATACCACACAGGGGTGCCTTCAAACTTCAGATATTGATAATCAAATTACGTAGCTTCGAATGCAGGACCACACGTTCTATACCAGCAACATGTAGTAGGGCTATAGGCCTTTAGTCTGAAATGGGCTTGGATTAGGTATAAAAGGGTAGGTAGGTATGACAACCGAAAAGAAGAGACATTACTTCTGCATACTGCATCCCTTCCGATTTCATTTTCCTTTTTTTTTTACTTCTATCACATCCTTAATCCTCATGGCTCTATAAATGGAGTTGATTCCATTTCGAAATTAAAAGTTCCTATTTATGGATCGGTGTATGTGAATATCACGTACATATAGGTATAAATATATGTCGTGTGTTGTTACAAGTGGAATTTTTAATATCCTCCCGAGGGTGTAGTGCTGGATAATTTCCATGCAACGTAAATATTTCGGTTTTCATTATTGTTGTTGTTGGTTCACATTATTACTTTTGCAGCACGGAAAATATCTATATGACAGTCACAGATGACGGCAAACCAACGATGACGATATTTTAAAGAGGGTTGAAGAAGAATTTCTATCAGTCAATGGTGAACAAGGGGTCCTTCAATCCCGTTCAGATTTTTTTGTTCTGAATTAGTGGAATTTACTTAATTGCAGGCTTTGAAATTCTTGTTTACATACTAATGCGATTGCAAAAGAAAATATGTATGGTCCTTTTTATATCTACTCGATGCTTATTAATTTCGGTTTGATTGTCAAATGTATACGGGGTGGTGAGGACTGAAGAGGGGAAATGGTGCAATTTTTATTTTCATTTTTTTGTATTGTGTAAATTTTATAATAAGCTCATAAGTTCTGCAAAATATGGTATCATCTGTTGGTTTAAAAAGAATATGATTTAATTGATGTCCCATGTGAATTTGATGGAATGGAAATCGTCGGAGATCATATACACACACAGACTTGCGACACGGTGTTTTAGATATCACATGTAACTTAGGGCTAACTTACCGATTTAAACCTGCGAAGCAATAGAAATAATCCACCGTTTTATTAATGCAAATTTTATGTTCGAAACAATTTGAATATCCTTCGTGTTAGGAGGAGTACTTTTAATTATCTTTAATTAAATTAAGCACAAGTAGTACTCCTCAGATAAATGGAAATACAAGGAAATGGTCGCGCTGGAGACTTGGGTTCGATTCTCAGTCCACCTTAAAACAAAACAACAAAAGATCACAGGTACGAGTCTCTTAATGAGATAAGTGCATCTCATGTTAGCCGTTTTGACTCAGCTGCAAATTGTAGGTCCCCTACAATCCAGCAGGCAACACACATGAATAGTCAAGAGTTGACTAGAACTACGAGCGCACCTATTTAGGTATTTTTATTTGCGACTTACAGGTACTATAAGGCAAGTTATGCATTCGGAAAAAAATCGAATTCGAGATTTTGATCAAAGTTGACATTACGATCATAGCGAAGACTAAAAAAGTGGGTCTCGCAATTCTACCTGTCTGTCTGTCTGGCTGTCTGTCTGTCTGTTCGACTACAGCTAAACGGCTCAATCGATTTTCTTCAAACTTGGTAGATATGGGTTTTAATTATTTCCCCGACATATTTTTCTCTTTTTTTTTTTTTTAAGACCAAAAATATAGGTACCTGCCATACGAATTTTTTCGAAATTTAGTAAATACTTTTTTTTTCTCACAAAATGTCCCACAGATTTAAAAAAAAATTCAAAAAATTTCAAATGGTTGAAAAAATTTTTACAAAAAATGGTTATTTTTGGTAGCCCCCCTCGAACCATTTTTTTTTTGTTTTTGTTTTTCTCGAAAACGGTACGACCGATTTCGATCATTTTTTTTGCTAAAGCTCCCCAGAAACTTGAATAGAGTTGTGTATTCAAATTTTTAAAATTTTTTTTGGATTTAAAAAAAATTTCAAAATTTCTTTTTCAAAATTCAATATTTGGAAAACCCCATGCTAGATTTTTCTTAAACTTGATAAAAAATAGTTTCTCAATATAGTCTAATAGTCTACAAGATGTGAGAAAAAAAAATATTATTTTACCTAAAAATAAAGGTACCCACCATATAAAACTTAAAAAATGGTTTTCAAAATTCGTATTTTTCTCAAAAACGGCGCCCAGAATTTTGATAAAAATTTTTTTCTTTCTATTAATTTTTAAGATCTTTAATTTAATAAAAAAAAACTTTAAAATTAAGATATTACAGTTTGTACCTACCATAGAACCATTTTTTCAAATTATCGACATAACGGATTTTAATCAATTTTTTTTAAAGAGACGCTTCTAAAAAGTTTTAAAAACATTGCATTTCAAAACTTAAAAAAAAAAGTATTTTATGAATTTTTGAAAAAAAAATCTTTTTTTTTTTTGGAAAATTCGATATTTCAAAAACGCCTCAATATTTGTTCTTGGAAATTTAATTTTTATTCGAACCATAATAAAAACTTAAGGTTGGTGTACTAAATTTTTTTCTTAAAAATCTTTTACAAATTTTGTACATAAAAGCTTATTTTTTAAGAAACCACTACAACGACTTATAATTTTTATTCTTGCATAAATTCATATTTGCATAGCATTCTGTTTTTGTCTCTTAGTATTTAAAGAATTTAAAAAATTAATTTTATCCTTATAAACAGTTTTATCTAATAACAATCGTTTTTTCAAATTCCTAGCCTATTACATAGGAGCAAGTTCGTGCAACCCAGTCGTGCATTTTATTTTCATGCTTGTATGCTCATTATTGTTCTAAAAATTGTTTCTTGGTAATATACATACAAAAATGAATTATGTACACACAGAGGTACAAATTTATCAATATTTCTTGTTAAATTTATAATGAGCACTTTCGCATATACATAACACAGGTCTACAAAAAAAAAAATTTTTTTTGGTGCCTTGAGTTTTGCAGCTGATTTTATTTATACTTCTAAAGCTGATTTCAAAACTGAAAACCATTTTTCCCTAGCAGCTCTAGTTTTTGAGTTACAGAAATATTCAATTTACGCTAATTTAAAAAATTCATATGCAAGAAATTCATATGAAAGAATCTTCGAAGGGGAATTATTAGCCCCTCTACCTGTCATAGAAAGATAATTATATAATTAAAATAATAGAACCTAAATTTTGCTATATAAGACAACTGTGTTGCCGACCTGGACACAGTTTGTTTTTAATAGTGAAAGGGTAAAGTTGGTTGTAAAGAGATAAGTAAATTGTTTTCGAAAATTAGTTTCGGTATATTTGAATGTTGAACAATAAATTGTTTGGTTGTAAAAAAGTGAAGTGTTTTATTTACGAAATAAATAAGTGGAAGTTTTAAACAAAGTGAATAAGTTTTATTTATTACGAACCCTTGGTAAAACATTACAATACTTTAAGTGATTAAGAGCTAATTTTCAAAAATGTTATCTAGCCGCAGAATCTGTGTAAATCATCCCGAGCAATTTTGTTATATATGTGGTGAATACACGCAAATCAGAACAGAAAATCCATTACTGAATTTGTGAAGAAAGAATATAGCTAGTCTTGGAAAAGATTAAGTATCACGAACATAGGTGGGTCATTTGTGTTGACTTGAAAATGGTTAACTTTCTCCTTGGACAGCAAGGTGGATACACAAAATATCCCTGCTTCTTGTGCCTTTGGGATAGCAGAGCTAAACAAGATCACTGGGTAAAAAAAGACTGGCCTGAAAGAGAGAACATGGTTGTTGGAGGAAAAAATGTTATTAATGAGCCTTTGGTTGATCGGAATAAAATAATCCTGCCTCCACTTCATATAAAACTTGGCTTAATGAAGCAATTTGTTAAGGCTCTAGATAAGGATTCATCATGTTTTAAATTCATATCTACAAAGATGAAAGGATTAAGCATTGAAAAAATAAAAGCTGGCATATTCGATGGACCTCAAATCAGACGGTTAATAAAGGACACCAATTTTGTTGAATCTATGAATGAAAAAGAGCGAAAAGCGTGGACATCATTTGTATTAGTTGTCGAAAACTTTCTAGGCAACAAGAAGGCTTTAAATTATAAGGATTTAGTTCAGAACATGCTGACTGCTTTTCGTGAGCTTGGATGCAACACGAGCATCAAGGTGCATTACTTGCAAAACCATTTGGACCGGTTTCCTGAAAACTTGGGAGACTTGAGTGAAGAGCAAGGTGAACGATTTCACCAGGATATAAGGACAATGGAAGAACGATACCAGGGCAAATGGGGTACGCATATGATGGCAGATTACTGCTGGAATCTGCTAAGAGATTGTCCGAAAAAACCACATTGCAGATCAAGCAAAAAACGAAGCTTCTTGGGTTCCAGTACATCAAATCAGCAGTGAAAAATATATTGTATATGAAATGTACTCGCTAGTATCTTGTTAATAAAATTATTATTTTATTATTTTTTTATATTTATATGTAAATATCACTAAATGAGCTTGGATTTTCAAAGAAAATATGTTTTACTTTCTTCTTTTCCCGATTATTTTGGGTATTTCTAAGTGGTGTCAGGTTTGCAACACCCTACCCCATAACATGAAAACGGGAGCTGCCAGGCAAAAACCGATTGCAGATTCGTTTTCAGGAGGTCAAATTTACTAAAGAACAGTTCAAAAAGTATCGGCACCAAAATGTGTGTATACCTGTGTAATGTTTGAGAAGACTCAGAAACTTTTACGAAAATGTGATTAACCGTTAAATTGCGGTCACACTATTTTTAATAATTTCGTAGATGATTTAGGTCCTTTGATTTGCATCCTATCGATGCATTCCATGACTCTAGGAATATTAAATTTTTTCAAAAATTAAGTATAGATTTTCATGCCTCGTCATTGGATATTTCAAGTTGAATTCAACTCGGACCAAGACCGATATCAAAATCTTTTCCAACTGATCATTGCAAATTTCCTTCGGCAAGAAAACATGAGACCGCGGCCAGCTGCAACTAAGCAGGAATGCAAGATTTACTGATTTGGAGATACTGATGGAAAGACACATTTATCAAGTCAGTAGTATGATACAAATACAAATATAACCACATACGCAGCGTCATCAATTCCTAATAGGTTTTGAATGATCTCCTAACATTTTTCTTCGTTTTTTCCTTCTGCATATTTACGCTTGGTACGTTGCAATGCCACAGCAAGCAATTAAGCACTCATTACAATATTTTATAGAATTACCTTTTTCGAAATTTAAACACAAAATTTAAGTAAAAAACTTCACGAACAAAATAGTTTTGTATTTGTCACCCAACCATTAACCCAAAATGTTGACTCTTCAATGGTTTCCTCTGCAAGTATTTTTGGAAGTCTATTCCTCGGATAACTAAAAACTTTACGTTTATACTCAAAATGTAAGTTGAGAGTAAATATAAACATTATCTTGATACCAGTTTTTAGATGCAACATATAACGGGGGGTGTTCTTTGGAAGAAACAACTTTTTTTAAGAAAGAAACACAAAAGTTTTTCATGTTGACACTGACTCCAGATAGGAACTGTGTATAGCACATAATAGATCTCGAAGCTACCCTAAGAAATTGTATCTTGTTACTTTGTCAAATATTCTGGTTACTTATGAAAGAAGACCAAGTGGGGGTTATAAGATTTTTTGAGTGAATTAGTTTATGTCCAAATTGTTGCTTATATTTTAAGTTGTAATTTAAAAATACACCGAGGTATTGGTATTCATTTACTTCATCAATTTCAAAATCATTTAGATAGACCTCGATAATTCGAGTATTTTAGTATTTTAGATAATAGGGGCTGCTATCGTGAACAGAATATGCCTCGGAATTGTTTCTCTCTTCGAAAATTGGAAACGACAACACTTCTACACTGTTCATTGTAAGCTGGCGGCTGACCTTTTAAAATGAGAGTCAAAGTCCCAATGAAACTTGATTCCCGATATCATTAAATTCCAAGGGAAACTTTCGACATTATTCAATTTGACAATTTTTGAAAGTTGAAAGAAATTCCGAAGGAAATATTCATGTCGATTACAGAACTCGCAGAATTTTACTCCCGGTGAGTTGTCACGATACGTTGACCTTTCGCATCCGCTGTTAAACTGAATTATGAAATTCGCCGGATGAACTACATTGTCGATTCCTAAAATTAGCTCATCATTTATGAACTTTCATATCGACACTGTCAGCTACAAACATTTAGTCAACCGGCCTAGGCTTGGATAATAGTATCGCTATCGATCAACGAAATCAAGCATCGTTTTGAGTGGTTAGTACTGGATGGAGGACGGTTCAATACCAACCGTGTGCTCTGTTTTTTTTTTTTAGATTTATCTCCGGTTGCGTTGTTAGTTGTCCGTTTTCTATTAAAATTTGTTAGACAAACACTTAAACATTCAGTATAATAAGCTTTTGATGTATAGAAATTGCATGAAGTGCGAATGGATTGCGAATTCAGTAATTTAACAAAATGTCAGTGGTGCAGGCATTGTTACCGACATTCGTTCAACTTTCATTCGTCGGATTCAGTAATAGCAAAAGTTTGGAAATGAATTGAAACTGTCACTTTAGCTGATTCGCCGAATTCTGTAATAGGGGTGATTGTTCATGATAATTTTTGGTTGATTTTACATTATATTTTTCTTGAAAGTATGTATGTAGTTTTAAGACAAAAATATTTGTATTGAGTTATTATCATAATGTTTAGAGCCCTTTGTATTGAGCCAATGAGTAAGTTAACGTAAACATTAAGAATGCTCGTCAAGTTTAAACTTATCTACATATATTAGTTTTGACTTTGAAAGTTAAAATATTTCGCGAAAACTTTACGAGATGGAACGTTTTTGAGGTATAAACTTTGAGTTCACAGGATCATGATTCTAGGTTAAATAATAAGAAACGTTTTGTCGAAGAAATGATGATGGAGGAAAAGTCCAACAAAGTGGGTGTCGTCATTTACAGCCATTCGGTTTGCAAATATGAACGTCTGAACGTGCGCCCGTTCTTCTGCACGTCTACTGAACATCAACGGAGCATTAATTGGTGAAAATTAAAACTTGGGAACAAGATGTTTTTATTTGCGAAATTCTATTGTTTGTTTTAAGTAATCTAGAATATTTAGCTTCGTACAACTCTGTTTTTTTTTTGTCAAATTTTCTCAAAAACGGCTCTAACGATTTTGATTACACTTCATACCTTCCAAAGTAATTTTAATATAACTGATTTTTGTTTGATTTCGTTGGAAATGCACTTAACAACACAAAATGTTTTAACAATTTTTGAAAAAGTTAATAAAAGTCAATAACCCAACAAAGTTAGTTCCAATTTTTAACAAAGGTCCCTTTTAATACATAATGCAAGCAATATGGTATTCAATAACTTAGCATACCTTAATTTGCCTTTTCACATTTGCCCCCCGTAAAAGTGCGATAGTACCTACTAAATAGCTTTCAACCAGAAGAGCAAGTTCGTGCCAATAATGTTTAGGTACATACATAATTAAAAAAAATAAGTTTTGAAAAGCATTTTTCTAAAACTGATAAGCTGAACTATTCAAAACAGAATTTGCAGATGTTCCCTCAATTTTAGTCATTTTAATATTCTTAGGCCAGTTCTTACAAAATTGTATACAGATCAAATTGATTGGAATTGGTAAGTGGACTGTTACTGGATATTCCTGGGTGTAAGACTGATTTTTTTCAGACGCCATTTTGTAAAACGGACTTTAATCAATCAAGTCATGACGATATGTTTGTAGGTCTTATTTTCGACGATTCATATATTAAGAGTAAAAGAGGTGAGAAGTTTTCATAAATCTCTAGCAACATTATAGGTAGCTATGTATGTATGTATGTATATGTAATTTATGCCAAACTGAAAAAAAAACACACAAAAGTTGTCGATACTTCTAAACGTAAACGTTGATACTTCAAAGAAAAAGTACGTTATACAAAATAAAGATAATTAAATTACCTAAAAAAATGACACTGAGAACATTTTTGTGCGACAAGCAGTTCTCAAGATATCTGTTAAAACGTGTTTTTTTTCAAAATGGCGATTTTGAATCACAACACTTACCTACATACTTACAGCCTCGCCATTTTGTTTTTAATGCTTCATACTCTTATTTAATAAGTGTATTTTTGCATTATGAAAAAATCACTTTTGCTTTTACCGACTGATCTAATAGCCCCAATTTTTCATCTCACAATAATCATTTAATTAGAATTCATTACCGTCCTTTCAAACAGAGTACATTTCCCTTAACAGTCAATCTACATCACTGCGTATTATTAGGTAAATAATTCTACAAAATCCAAATAGAGCAGCATTTTTTCCCATTTTGATGATGGACCCGTCGGTCGTAATCAACGCTTCACAGCCGCCGCCACGCTGCTGCTGCTGCCGTCAAACAAAGCCCCCCCAACATTCATTGCACCAATTTCTCTCAACTAATACCACTAATGGCCAAGTGATGAAACATCAAATGCGGCGCACCAGCAACGGCATCATCAACATCAGGCCAAGGGGCCACCTGACTGACTATACACTTATTTCTATAAGTATAGAAATACGAGTACTACAGGAGAAAAGGGCCCTCAAAGTCCGAACGTTATAAAAAGAAGAAAAATCCCATAAACGAAACGGGAAGTAAAAAGGAAAGAAAAAAGCAAGAAGAATAAAATCGTAACCCCAGAGCCATATATTCCGAAAGATATTTCAATTCCCCAAAGCCCCCAAAAACATAAAAAAAAGAAAGGCCGGTAGAAAGGTATGGCAAGAAGGCATTCTCTGTGTCATCGCATAGCATCACGGTGTGGCGGCCGCCGTTGATTCTTTTGGATCGCACATAGTCAAACTCAAACCCTCCCATTGTGAGCTAGGAACTATTATTAGATTGGCCTTGTGTTCCCCTTTTTTTTCCTATTTATTTCTCCGTTCTAATACATACATATGGTTCGTGTGTTATCTTTAAAGTCACAATGCAATATGAATGGCATGGTATGGCTGGCGTGGCGTAGCGGCCTATTTGTTTTGGATTAATAAATGAATGGCATGCGAGGCACATCAGAGAAGCGAGGCAGAGGCGATTGTTTATTTTTGAACTTAGATGACTTTGTTTGTTGATGTTCGGTGGTCCAACAAAGTTAATAAATCCACAACGTTGATTGAAATATATTGATATGAAATTTTCATATGGAGGTATAGTTGGAGATATTGGAGCAGTATTTTAAACAAAGGAAATAAAAATCAAGGGTTTTTAGGTTAGTTTTATTAAATGATAGAGTTGAGTGTTTCAAATTTATGGGCCCCGATAAATATCAAGTGTTTTGAATATCATAATTAGTAATAGGTGATAGAAGTATAACAGAAACGATAAAAGTATAACAGAAGCATAGATTCTTTCTTTAACCGCACTTCACGAATGTGATGTTTCTTACCAGGCAATATATTTCCTTCTAATTGGGATATTCAAGCAATGTGCATCGGTAACTCCATTTTAATCCTCTCAAACTTTCCTAAACGCTCGCACTGTGCACAAACATATTAAGGCTAGTGAATATCCCTTAAGTGCGTGCAAAATATAAAAAAAGAGCCAAGGGCTTAAAAAACCGATAAAAAAATCTACAAAAACAAGTATTCTATATCGTTATGAAACAGATATTGGGGAGTGCGGGTTTTAATATAGAATTCTGTTTTTCTTAAACAAATCTGTTCAACAATACTTGGGCATGCAGACGATATCGGTACCACCCGTTTTCAATGTACCCTGCCCTAAGAGTACTTCAGTATTTGTTTCTTTTAAATTGAACGAGGACAGGGCTAAGTACTTTTATGATATCAATATAAAGAAAAAGAAAAAATTTCACTTCATTGATAACCCCAACTTCGAGGTATTGAAAGAGTAGGGAAAAAACATTGATTCCACTAATGACACCTTCCTGGAGACCCCGCGAAGAATTTACCAAGGATACCAATACTTCGGTTTGGCGAAACGAATTGGGTGAAAACTCCATACGTTGAAGACAATGTGCATGCGGCTCATGGGTCTAATTTGTATGTTTTCTTCGTGCCTCGCATTACAAGACTCTCCATCACCACTTCTCAAACTTATAAACTGTCACGATTCCCGAGCTCCATCTTCCCAATCTACTTCTATTTACTTGACATTTTCAAGAGTTTTTCAGTGTTATAAAAATGTTCATATAATTCTTTCAGTATCAAGTCAAGACGTTGTTATAAAAATATGAGAACGAAAAAAAAAACTGTTAACAAACAAACAAATCAATCTTCTCAAGTTTCAATGGCCCACAAAACTCTGATGTTTAATTATACCACGTAACGAATCTGAAGTGCCGAATGTTTAACCACATTACCCACATCTAAAGCAAGTCACAATATTTTCCAAAATACATTTCACCAAAATTATGGTCATTATTTTATGACAGTTTTATGGATCTCCATCTCCTTATAAAATTGGTATTCCATTTGGAGTTTTGTCATTTCCTGCTTTATGAAGTGAAGTGGATTTCTTATAGAGACTTCTTCTGCATACGAGTACCTACAAAATTTAACTTACGAGAAAAGTGAACATTAAAAATGTCTTCTTAATGAAGGGTGCCATCTTCAGATGGCTATAGAATTTTAAACACAAGGAATTACTTAAATGAGAGTGTGGTGTTCTTTTTTTTGTATTTATGTAACTATATGTCTTTAATTTTTCTCAAATAGCTCTAAGTGGTGGAATGGTTTCAACATTCTTCCACTTTATTTAGAAATCTTAAAGGTTTGATGTTTTTGTTTTTATTAATTTTTGAGGAATGTATTAATTACTGAACCCTTTGATATTTTAAATTTGAAAAAAAATGGTGAAAACGGTCGACGTTTTGGTTTTTGGCTTTAGAAAAAAATAAGATATTTGAGTCTTCCTTACTGCACAAAACCAAAATTTCAGAAGATTTTAAAATAACTTTAATACTTTCTAAAGGCGTTTGAAATCTAAAATTAGGAAAGTATCAGTTTCGCGCTGTAAGCTCCCTTTTGGTACTTTTAAAGATTTCTCAATATATATTTTCTATATTTATTATTATTATCAATTGATAGTTGATATTCATTTACCCCTATTTATAAACATATTGAAGACAGATTATTGATAATTATTAGTTAATTTTTTTTTCGTAAATTGAGTTTTTAAAACATAAAATTTCAATATTTATCAATTATCAATTGATAATCGACAATTGTAATGAACGCAAGAATTTTTATTTTAGAAAAAAAAAATAAAATAAATACATAGCTGAAATAGCAAAAAAAATTTTCCAAAGAAGATTAAAGGCTTCAGCCAAATTTTAATTAATTTAGCTTACTAAGTCCTCTCTAAAGGTTATTAGAAAAAGGGTTTTCCAATAGGGATTTCCAAACTTTGGCAGGTGATTACGGCCATATTGTTGAAGCTACATTTGACAAATTGGCTGTCCTTTATTTATTCTACCAAACCACAAACATGGACAGTAATAGCCTTCAACGAATGTGCAAATGATTATATTGTTTTATGAAAGTGGGTCTTCTGTTCGAGCTACATTTCATTTCGTTCATTGCGGTAGAAAAATCAAGGTAAGCGACGAAGTTCAGTTCTGGAAGAATGAGTTCGTCAACGAACGAAATTGTTGAATTTGGGTTGATCACAATCCTTACGAGGTCTACTAAATTGCATTGCATCCAGAGAATCACTGATTGGTGTGGATTTTGCGCTGGTGGCATCATCGGTCTTTACTTCTTTGAGAACTACGCCCTCAAGGTCAACTGCAATTTCTCTTGGGTCGTATTGCATGGCCACCGACGACGTATGGTTTCAAAAGGACGGCATTACGTACCACACAGCCCATGCCAAAATGAACATTTTGCACGACAGATTTCCGAACATGGTTATCTCACGCGGATTTGACCACATTAGAATTCTTCTTGTGAGGTTTACTTAATTCACAGTTCTTTCCCAATAAACCACAAATCATCACTGCCCTGAAAGTCAATATAATCAAATCATTTGGTCAAATTCAAACTGAGTTATGGAGCAGGGATGCGGCGGACATTTGAATGACATACGAGTAACTTATCTGAATGGTGTTTTCTGAATGACCTTTCCTTAAATATCAGAAAATGTAGTATAATTTCCTTTTCAAAATCGTTTTCTCCGTTCGTTTTTAGTTATAAAATTTTATATTATATTATTTCTAAAGGCAACACTTTGCTTGGGTTTCTAACTAGGAACACTAAAGATTTTAAATGTCCATATACACGTTGAAGTCTCTTTATGTTTTAGCTTCGTCCGTCCTGTTTTGGAATATTGCCATGTGGTTGGTGTCCGTATTACAAAAACGCTTCACATCGAATTGAAAGAATCTCGAAAAAGAAAAGGCACACAGCGTTAATAATTGTCGTAAGAGAAAAAATTGTCACATCCCTTAAATATGATAATAGCCCTTTAAAAAACTTTTCTCACTAGATCTAACAACCATACCAGTAGTATCTTTTATAACAAATTTTTTGTTATGGAATTTGTTTAAACAACTTTTCTAAAACGTGTTTGAAAAAGTTCCGTCATAAAATAATCGCGCCCTTTTTGCCCAACAAAATTCCTTAAATATGACAAAAATTTGAAGGACTTTGGTCATAATTAAAGTATATGACAGATATTGAAAACAGACTACAAGCGTTGATAAGAGAACCGAATGTACCTAAGCTAGCAATTGTTCGAAGGTTCTGCGAACAAGGAAATATTCAACTTAGCGTTGGGAGCGATTTTAAAATTGGTATGGCACAGGCAACTGCATCAGCCATCTTTAAAAAAGGACTTAACGTTTTTGAAAGACACATTTTTTCTGAATGGCTAAAATTCAACTATACTTCAGTGGAAGAACGTCGGACAAAAATATACTTATTTTATTGACCTGGAGCCTACTATAAAAACTTTTGGTCCATTGAGAGGATTAGAATACAAAAAGTAATTGGTGTTATCGATGGAACACCTCTCTCGCAAGATTGCTTACAAATTGCAGAGTGATATCGCATCGTTTAAAAGTAGCCATACTACAACTACATATTTGCTCGGAGCATTAAAAGGGGCGTTCACATTCTCAAATTTGTTTTAAAAGCTCGGCATGATGAATATTTGACGGATAAAAAAACGAGCTTTCACATTCGTCAAACATCACTTCTCATTAGAATTTTTACCATGGCCGGCATGCGTTCACATTCTCAAATATGCTTGTCATGCATCGAAAATGTCAAAACATTTTTTGTTTGACAAACCACCTTATCAAAATCAAGCCAATCATGTCGTTCTTGTCAAACAAACATATATTTGAGAATGTGACCACCCCTAATGCGCACGAAAATATGATACTTCAGTTTGACTTTTGAATCCTGATTACGATTCTTTTTTAATTTTTAGTTTGTTTTGTCTTTCATTTTTTTTTTTTTGTTGACAATTAAGGTGAGAGGTGTAGAAACGTAGCTTCATTCCGCAACATTTCTTCGCATCACATTTAATATGTCAAAAAGACGGAGAAAAGACTCGTGGCTATTGTTGTCTTTTTTCTGCTATAGACGGTGTTCACACTGAGCTAAATCCTCCGATTGAAATTATTTCCACCTTGTAATAGAAATAGTTTAAGTAAATATAAGTTGCAAAAACTAAATTTTGTCATCCATAGTTATCATCCAGTTCATGGCTTGACAAATGGAGAACGATCTGTATTTTGATGTGATATAATACAGAATATTTAATTCGATAATTAAAATAATTATATGGTATAACAGAGAATATTTCTTTGCAAATGTCAAAACTGTTTGCCCTGGGTTGGAATCGCGTAAGGTGATAGTTGATTATCAATTTGTTGATTGTCGTTTTGACCATCGCTTTCTATAATTCTTAATTGATATGATAGAGACAGCTATAGTCAAAAACGACAATCAACGAATTGATAGTCAACTATCACCTTACGCGATTCCATCCCTGAACAATATTTTACGGATTTTTAAATGTCAACTCTGAAAATGAATTTTTTGGAAGTATAAAATAAAATGTAATCGTCCATCACTAACGTCAAGTAGATTTGTTTTAGACATTGAATGAACCCGCCAGTTCACACACAGTTATTTTGTCTTTCGTCTTTTTGACATATTGGTCGAGTGGTGAAGAAATATTGGGGAATTGAATATATGTAGTTCTAGCTAGCAATGGAAATCAATAAAATCGAGATTTCAGTATTCAAAGTTTCCAATGTAAACACGATGTCATAAGTACGCAGTATTTCTAACAATGTAAACAGGCCCTTAAATGCAATCATCGGTAAGTTAGTTGGCTGCACCGAACGTGTAACCGTAACGGGTTACACGGAACGTATAAGTTTTACCCAGGTTTTCGATTCACTCTACCGCCGGCAAAGATGTTTACACTTCAAAAATTAAATCGTTATTCGACGATTTTAGCTTTCATGAAATGTTAGAAATAGAATGATGGAGTCGTCTTTTACGTCTAATACGGTACTAAAATATTCTTAAAATCTTACTAATTCGATGAAAATATTGACCCATCATATTTTGTTTTGAAAATCTCGCATGCTATTTAATTTCATTGATAGTAAACCATTTCCGAGAACGTCAAATCGACGTCAACTTGAAACTCATTTTTTGGCCCAGATGTATCTATCGTCAAGTATACAATCGACCTGCTTCCACAAAATCTGTTTTATCATAAATTTTCTTGCAAGCGCATTTGATGTTTACGAACACGCCCTCTAGCTTATGAATATTTTTGACGTCCACTCTATTTTTGTATTGTAAAGTTGCGCCGCAAATGATGTTGTCGAACTTATGACTTTTGCAAACTATTTTTTGATTTTTTATAGAGATTCCGTTTTGGGTTTTCAAGAACAATTGACTTTCGCAGTTTGAATCTAAGATTGCAAATAACAATTATTGCATTTTTTGACATTCATTTTTGACAAATGAAGTTTCTATTTCTGTTTATCGAAAAAATATTCAGTTTTCAAACATTTCGTTCAGTAATACCTCTAGATATAACAACACACACTTCGACATAGTTTAAGTAGCATTTTTTCTGATTATAGATATAGTGATGTATGTTTTTAAGGGTTGTCTATGGCTCTTTTTATAATTTAAAAACAAAATTTCTGATTAATAAACTAACGCATTTTAGTCCACAATTTGCTTCTGCTTAGTGAAGGTAGCATAGCGTGCTAAAGTTGTGATATTAAAACATGAATGAATTTTTTTCTCACACGCAATCTCAATCCGTCGATTTGTGTCAGTGGATCACACTGAAATAAATGAAATTAATTGAATTGAATTAGAAAAATCTACTAAAACAAAAGTCTGATGGATAGCGTGCGAATTTTTCAAAATTGATATTTATACATTTCGCATGAGGCGAGATCCGTGAAGTGTTAATGATCCAATTCGTGGTTCCGACGACGTGTGTCCATTTCTACATTTCTAGCTTTTCACTTCAATCAAATAAACACACGAAAAAAAACACATGTTTTTGGACCATCCATCATTTGTCACGGTGTTAGACACAGCGCACAGAGGTCGGTTGTTATCTGTATCTGAAAACCACACACACAAAAAAAAAGTCAAATAAATAAACAGATGATGTTGTTTTGTCGGCGGCCAGCTACGGTGGCGACGTCATATTCGTCGAATAGACGACATGGAGACAATCAAAATAAAAACAGACGGACGAACTGACAAGCAGGCATTTGGGCTGTTGCATGTTGATGAAGGAACTTCTCGCATTATGTATATCGATTCAGCTGGTTTAACATTTTCTTTGTTTTTCCTTTTTATTCTCAAATTGTATTTGTTCAGGAACGATCTCGTAGGGCAAGAAATGCCGGCGATCAATAGGGCCCGACAATCATAGCTTAGAAAAAACATACAATTTTCATCTTTTTTATGATTGACTACGATTGAAAATTGTACTCGAAATTTTGATCAAACTTTATGTATAATGGGTCATTCTACAAACAATGGAATAAAATGTTACAAATTTTGGCAGGACATTTTCGGAAGCCAAAAGACTTAAAAGTTGTTCTAGTTGATCATTAGAACGTCTCTTTGCATTGTTGAAAGCGGCCAGTCAAAAAAATAAAAAATGACGATTTTAAGGACATTTTTGAAAAATGATGTTCAGGGGACTGAGTTTTTTTTTAAGGGAACTGAATAAATCTTTATTTTTTTTTTTTTGTATTTTCTCTTGAGTATACACATTGAAATATAGAAATTAAATTTAATTAGTCTTTATAAGCATACAAATTCATGGCCCCAAAAACATTATCAGAGTTTTTTTTTAAATTCATAAATTACAATAATATAAGGTTTTTTTTTCAATTTCTTTGAACTACTAAAACAATTTTAGAAAGCCGATTTTGCAAATTTAAGCATCATGCTAACTCTAACATTTTATTAAATTTAAAATACTCGAATACCTATTTTATCTTTTAAGTATCGTGCTACATTCATGTGACTCTTTGTCACGTCCAGATGTCAAAAAGGTTTTGCACTATCAACCGTCATGGCAAACCCCAGCCAAGTTCAACCTTTTTACAGGAACAAAAATGCAGGCGATTTTCGACTACCTTCTAACTTCAGTACCAATTAAGTCAGAAACTTCAAATTCACAGTATTTGCTGAGCTGATTAAACATAGGCGCCTCAAAAAACTTACACTATTTAGCGTAAGTGGTTTATGAGATATAGGAGTTCAAAAATCGCTTAAGCCATAATAGACTGACTCACTCACTGACAAATGAGCAGAATTATGAAGCACGTCCCGACACCGTAAAACCTTGTAATTTGGCACAAAAGTAGGTCTTGCGGTGCATACAATACAAAAAATCGAAGCTTTGGAATTTTCAATTAAGGCGGCGTGGCATTGACCCACTTTGTCAAACAATAATCTTATAAATTTTATTGAGAACTTTCGATTGATGTAGAACGATGAAAATTGGTAGAACTATGGATAAGGCTCGAAGTACATACAAAGAATAAAAATTGAAAATTTGCACTTTCTCAAAATTCTTACCAATTATATGGAGAACTTTTGATTGTTGTTGAATGATGAAATTTTGAAAAGCTGGGTGACTTTGCAAAAAGTGAAATTACAAAAAAGATAAATGTTAAAAAACAAAGCCTGTGTGTAGCAAGCCGTGAAAAGTTGTGAGATTTAAAAGTACCAAGTTTATGAAGTTTAATATCAATTTTTTTTTAAGTACAGTCAAATCAAAACAACTCCAAATTATGAGGGAAATTTTTTATATTATTATTACTGGATAAAATTCGGAGGGTTTACTTGGAATGTAATATTTTATTACTCACAATTTAAAAGGTTATGAAAACTTGACAAGTGAACCCATCGCAAATCTGGCCCACACAATCACATGTACCATTTACAAAAAAATGTATCCCATGTCCAGCAAGAACTATCGAGGTATACCACTGCCAAATCCATCACTGAAAATCCTATCCAACAAATATTGTTTAAATTGTTTTGCAACACTATAGACGGCAAATTTCAATACCGTTTTCAGTCCAGATCCAGATATTCATCTTAAGAAAAATCCGAGAGAAGTCCAACGATTTGCAAATCGGGGCTCATCATCTCTTAATAGGTGTGAAAGTCGCATATGATAGCATTCAACAGGAGCTCTATATATAAATACTGGCAAAACTGATCCAGCTGTGATCCAACTGATCGAGTGACACTGAAAAAAAACGCAACTACGGAATAGTTCCTCGGAACTGTTCCAAACATGTACAGCGTCTCATCAATATAATGCCAATCTTATTAAACGGCGCTTAATATTGAAATATAAGTTGAAAGCGGTCAGCCATCAGACGAATAGGGGGAACAACATGTAGCATACGAAAACATGCACGTGCCGTAACTATTCGGAACTGGTGGAAGTGTGATCATAGCCTCTCCGCGGCGGCCGCTAGAAACAAGCCTTTTAAAAAAGGTTTGGCTAATATGATCAGGCTGGTTCCTCAGGTTGGCGACAGGTTAATTCCCTGTCCCGTAAAACTAAAGAATTACGAGACCGACAACAAGCCTCGGAAACGGACTGATCACACGACGACAACCAACGCAACGAAAACTGAAAAACGATTTACGAATTTGCTCAGCAGCTAGCCGATGCCCTGTCAAAATATAAAGCTGACATAACAGCTCTTCAAGAAATCAGATGGACAGGGAATGGTGTTTTACAGAAGAAAGAATATGACATATACTACAGCTGTCATACAAAACACCATGTGCTCGGGGTAGGCTTCCTAGTCAGCGAAAAAATGAAGTCTATACTATCATCGGCTTTAACGCTATAAGCGAAAGACTATGCACCCTTCGCGTGCGAGGCAAATTTACGAACATCAGCCTCATTAACGTTCACGGACCTACGGAGGAGTCCTCAGACGAAGAAAAAGAGACTTACTACGAACAAGTCGAGAGGGCCCTCAATGCCTGTCCAAGGTATGATGTTAAAATCATCCTTGGGGATTTGAACGCAAAAATAGGTCGGGAGCCGGTATTCAGGCATTACGCAGGCACCCATAGTTTGCATGAGAACACTAATGACAATGGACTTCGAGTCTTAGAATTGGCAGCATCGAAAAACATGGTCGTTGCGAGTACCAGGTTCCCGCGTAAAGATATCTACAAAGCCACCTGGGTATTACCTGATGGAGTCACTCGTAACCAAATAGACCACGTGTTGATAGACCGTCGCCACTACTCGAACCTGATGACGGTACGAACGTACCGAGGTGCCAATATCGACTCGGATCACTATCTTGTTGGTATGGTTTTCCGAGGGCGGATTGCCTTGCGAAGACGCATTGCATCCGCCGATCAGGTTCGAATCAACACGGCTGCCCTGCGCAATGAAAACACCAGTAACACCTTTGGTAATGCGTTAGGACTCGCCCTAGAAACACCTGTCTTAGGGAGAGTAAGTCCTGGAGCCAGTATGCTGGACGTAAATGAAAAGTGGACACGTCTTAAAAATACTGTCATTAGTACTGCCAACTCCATCTTAGGCAGCAGTCGTAAAAATCGGAACGACTGGTTTGATGATGAATGCAAGCTAGCGACTGAACGTAAGAATGTTGCGTACCGAGCAATGCAACAATCTCATAGAACGCGGGCACGCGAAGAGGAATATAAAGAGCTCAGAAGAACAGAAAAACGGCTTCACAGACAAAAGAAATCAGCCTGGGAGAAGAACCTAATCTGTGAAATAGAAAACAGCCGAGAGCGAGGTCCGCACCAGGCGCGGAAGTTCTACCAATCCGTCCGAAACATGACGCAGTACACACCACGCTGCACATACTGCAAGGACGGAGAGGGAAATCTGATCACCGATCCTGAAAGCATACTGGAGCGATGGGAAGTGTACTTTAATGAATTGCTAAATGGTCAGCTCACTGCAGAAGTGGAGGCTCCACTACTTCAAGAAGAATATCCTATGTTGCCGCCACCAAGCATAGAAGAGGTTGAGAAGGCTATAGGCCGGCTTAAACAGAACAAAGCCCCGGGAGCCGATGGCATACCAGCCGAATTATTCCATCACGGCGGGCCAGCCTTACGTCAAGCAATTCATGATATTATAGTACAGGTATGGGAGCAGGAAGAAATGCCAGAAGACTGGCGAAAAGGTTTAATATGCCCCATACATAAGAAGGGAGATGTCACAACGTGCAGCAATTATAGAGGTATCACGTTGTTGAGTACCGCCTATAAGATACTCTCCTCTATCCTACAAGACCGGATAACCCCATACGCTAAAACCGTTATCGGACAATATCAGTGTGGTTTCATTCCAGGCAAATCAACAACTGATCAGATATTTACCCTTAGGCAGGCGATGGAAAAATGTCTAGAATTTAACATCCCAACATACCATCTGTTTATAGACTTTAAGGCCGCCTATGATAGCATAGCCAGGGTAGAACTTTACAAAGCCATGAGAGAATTCGGCATCCCAAATAAATTGACACGACTATGTAGGTTGACCATGACCAACGTAACAAGCCAAGTAAAAATAGCCGGATTGCTATCCAGACCGATCAACATCTTTAATGGACTCCGACAAGGGGACGGTTTGGCCTGCCTCCTCTTCAACCTGGCGTTGGAGAAAGCAATCCGTGACTCTGGCACGGCAACAAGAGGGACCATCGTCAACAGGTCCAGCCAGTTACTGGCTTACGCAGACGACATCGACATCATTGGAAGAACCGAACAAGCTGTACACGATTCCTTCATCCAGATCGAGCAGGCGGCACAAAATCTGGGGCTGCACATTAGTGAAGGTAAAACAAAGTACATGGTGGCGTGGAATGCGAGAGGAACAGTTGGTCAAACAATCAAGGTTGCGGAGCACGAATTTGAAGTGGTGCAATCCTTTAAATACCTTGGGTCAATAGTAGCAGCCGATAACAATATAGAAGAAGAAATACGCGGGCGGCTTCTCAAATCCAACAGAGCCTACTATAGTCTGTCAAAGCTCTTCAAATCCAGAAATCTCACCATAACTTCAAAACTACTGCTGTACAGGACCATGGTCCTGCCAGTACTCACATATGGATCCGAGACTTGGGTGCTTAGCAAAAGGCACTCCGACCTCTTAGCTGCGTTCGAGAGAAAAGTCTTAAGGAGAATTGTTGGCCCCGTATGTGAGGAAGGCCGATTCCGGAGACGGTACAATCATGAATTGTACGCAATCTACCTAGAAGCAGATATCGTGACAAAAATTAATCTCGGTAGACTCCGGTGGGCAGGGCACCTAGCTCGCATGAGCGAAGAGGAACCTGCTCGGAAAGTTCTTTGTGGTACATTCTATGGTAGACGACAGCGTGGGAGACCATGCTTGCGCTGGAGAGATGGCGTAGACCAGGACGCCCGAAGCCTTGGGGTGCGCAACTGGATGGCGTCGGCTAGAGACCGAGATAGGTGGAAAGACTTGTTGAAAGAGGCCAGGACCGGAACCCGGTTGTCGAGCCGATGATGATGAAGTTGAAAGCGAAACCAGAATGCAGAGCTCTTTCTAAAGAAAAATTCTTTGATGTAGATATTATTTGGGTCTCTGTGCGAATGGAAGGGAGGTACAACCACTACCAAGAAGTCTATGTAGTCCAAAAATTCAAAACCCATCGAGAGAATTGAAAGCAATGTATCAATAAACAAAGTTTTCGAATCCCAGCCATCTAGTCCGAAGCCAAAAACTAAATCTCGAATTTAAAGAACAAGTAATCGTTGAAGCAGCAGCTTTTTTTAAAATTCTAGGCCTCTTAAACATAAGAGCAACTACAAAAATTCGATTTTTCTTCTAGAAAAACACATATTAATGCTCTTTACCAGGGGCCAAATTATCGAGTAATACGTGACTGAATTATGTGAGTTTGGCATTACCGCTTACGTCAACTAGCAATGGCTTACTCTAATTTGACGTTTTCATTCGATCACTGATGGGACTCACTCACTCGTTCACTGATGCGGTAATTTGGCCCCAGATTTGAAGCCAATCTGCCCATTCGTTAGACCATAGGTAAGGTTAGTTGGGGTGATCATGAGGCAAACTGTATCACCTCACTCGGATTCATTTTGCTCTGCAGGGTGTGGGTAATGTAGAAATGGGAAGGGTAAGAGGAAGGGTTAAGTGAAATTCTTAGGTATGTGCTGCCTCCCTGAACCATCCTGATATTATGAATGACACTGAGACTCAATCCATTTTGTCAAAAAATATTCTTTGAGGGCATCTTTTCTAGATCTCGCTAAGTTGAGGTATTGAGAAAGGAAATGAGATGAGCTATATTACACCTCTTCGTCGACACCCCCATACATGCCCATTCTGCTCATGTGGGTTCCCATTGAGTTGTGTTTTTTTTTTTTCTTTGAAATATCTGACTTAAGATTCCTAGAAACCCGACAGGTATCAATTGTGGACCATCTGTCATTTTCGGTCTTGGGGAAATTTTGGTGAATTCTATACTTTTCCTGCTCCAGTAGTATAAGTACAATTTTTGGCCAGTTCATCAGCCATTTCACTTCCATAAATGTCACAGTCTCCCGGGACCCATCGAAGGGTCACTGGATTTTCTTCGTCGATCAATCTTAATTCACTATGGCAACGAGCGTAGTTTTTTTTTTCTTTATAAACCTGCTTAAATGTATTCTTGAATCACAAGTGAATAATAATAATATAACCAATCCCAATACGGTTAATTTGAAACAAAATATTAATTAAATCGAAAAACGGCGCTTTCTTATTCCCCGTCCGACCCCGGGCGCCATTTACTGCTCAGCCGACTCTGAATTTATCTCTCACTAATGAGTAGACTTCTCTATTTTCTTTGATGTCGTTCTGATGGTCGGTGTGAGGAAAATAAGTTTTTTTTTATGTTTTTGTGCTAGGTACATATTTTTCCCGAAGGTAAACTGCGGCGGTATGCATGCCGCCCGCATTCCTAAATATTGTCTTTCCTCATTCATCTATATGTTCGAGTATACCTACAATAAAAGTTTATCTTGAAGATGTGAGAGATGTTTATTATTATACATGCGGTGTGTGTGCGCTTGTCTAAATGTGTCTTTCTTATGCACTTTGTATTGTGTAGATACATGTAGGTATAGACTTATACGATCCGACGCACGGCACGAGCTATTTTTATGATACAAATAACTTAGGCAAGGTACCTACTCTGTAAAGGTATTACAACAACAAAACCGCCAATTGTATGAAGCAAGACGACAATATTGTATGGGGTTTTGTTTTTTTTTTCTTGTCGGATTAGAAAATGAAAACAAAATGATAGTTAAATAATGGGAGAGTCGTTTTGGAATCAAGAAAAGATAAAAATTGCTTCCGGAGATGGAAAAGAAAATATAGGTGTTCACCTGGGTTTACTTAATGTTCATAAATACTTACATAGGCACTTTGCTCGTCCGTTTTCTGTTTAGTCTGTTGTTTGATGATCTGTGGTCTTTTGCCTTTTTAGGTTTCTTTTTTTTTTGCTTCTTTTATTAGGTTGAGGTAATCTTCGATAACTTCCTATTTCAATTTATGAGTTTATACTTTTTTGTTGTTGAAAGGGTTCATTGGGGTTGGTCGGAGGTTTTTTTTGTTTGCTTTCAATGCTTTCTCGTCTTTTTAATAGCAGCTACTGTTTTATTAAAATTAATTTACATGTTGATAAGTCATTGGAAATACACTTAAGGGTTTCTGACTACTCTTGAAATCTTTAGGAAAATAGGGAAGGATGTAACAGAAGATACCGATTCACATCAATTTTGGAATTCTGACCATCGAAGTGCAAGGTAAGAATAGAGGTGGGTTAAGCATTTTTCATTCGTGTGGTAAGAAACATAAATGAGAGGAGCAACAGCTGGTCGAAAAGTACGGCCTAGTGACTTATAAGCTTATAATAAAGATTAATTTTAATAAATTAAGATCTTTAAAGTACGAACAAATAATAGGACCAAATTTAAATGCATAATTTGTTTCTATAAAAATTATAATTTGTTTTATTTTGTAAAATTTAAAAATGTAATACAGTAGAAAAGGTGTTATTCGCACGGCACGCCACTGGTTTCTACATAAAATGGGGACATTAAACTAGACGATGGAATTCGTTGGTAGGTTTCTAAAGTGTTGAAAGTTCAGACAAAAAATTGAAAGAAGCTCCACATAGTAGATAAATTACTGGTTTACCTCGAAAAGTCATTATTCTCAATACGAAAGCGAAACTGTCAGTTTTGTTCTCTCAAACTTAAACTATTTTTAAAATTGAATCGAGAATGTTATTTTTTCTACAACTACGCAAAAATGCAGCAAGAAATAAACCGGTTCAATTTTCAGTAAATCCTTAAACACTCTTAGTCCTTAATTGCATTCCAATCCTTTTGTTAGTCGAGAAAGAAGAATTATTTTCAAAGTCACATACAAAGTCCCTGCATAACAATTTCGTTCTTAAGGTGGGAAAGTTCATTTCAAATTATTCCAAGGTCAGTTGAAAAATTTAAGTGCCATATAGTAATTCCAATGCAAACAAATTCAAATTTAAAATTTGACAAACAAAAATACCATCTCACACGTACGGGTTTAAAATTGCAGAAAAGTTTAACACGTAAGCAAAAAAAAAATATATAACGAAACATGACACAGGGGGAAAATGCTTAAAAAGGGTCAAGCAGATGATGTCAAATACATTCGAGAAATACTTTGACGTTTGTGTTTTGTAAAGCAATAGGTAGGTACATACCTACGTGATGAGGTGGCCTTTATAAAGGGTTGGTTGGCAATATGTTCCCTTGTCAATACATAATAGAAATGCTCTTCATTTTGAGAATTCATAACATGATTTATGAACGCTGTCACTGTTCATACACGAATAAAATCGATGTCGAAAGGAAATATATAACTAGAATCGAGCCTTGATTTTGTAAACTCAAAAATCCTCCTTACGAGCATACTCAATTCTACGTATTGACAAAGTCGACTGATGAGTCCATGTGAGATCGCCGGAACGAAACGCCAAATTTTGTGAACTAAAGGCCAAAAAAAAGCTATTTTGGTACAGCAATATATTAATATCAATTTTTTTTATGAAGTTATAGATCGTAAAATTTAAACAAAAAAATTATCAAAATTCCCGAAACCGTTTTCGAGAAAAATACGATTTTCGAAAACCATTTTTAAACATTTTTAACCGTCATTTTTAGGTAAATTAATTTTTTCTCAAAATTTGTAGATTAGGTATATTAGGAAACTTTTATTTATCAATTAAAAAAAATCAAGCATGGGGTTTTCGAAATATCGATTTTTTTAAATCCAAAAATTTTTTTTTAAATTTGAATAAAATATAGTATCTTCAAATGATCGGGCTTTACTGCAAGATGATATTAACCATTTTGCCTTGTGGTGTGAAAAGAACAGTCTGAACCTCAACCCGACAAAATGTCAAACTATGACTTTTTCTAAAAAACGTTTTCCTTACTCTCATGAATATGTTATCTCACGGCACATTTTAACTCGTGTTATGACTGTAAGGGACCTTGGAGTTTTTTTTACACCTAATTTAGATTTTTCTGCTCATATTAATAAAATCGTGAATAAGGCCAATTCAATGTTAGGGTTTATTAAGCGCTGGTCTAAAGAATTTGTTGATCCCAATGTCACCCGGGCTTTATACAACTCCTTGGTGCGTCCCCATCTTGAGTATGCATCACAGGTTTGGACTCCTCTTTATGATATTCATATTGAGAGATTAGAATCTGTGCAAAGAAACTTTACTCGTTTTGCCTTGAAAGGACTTCAATGGAGTGATCCTTCGTATGTCATCTCTTATGACCAACGATTATCTATTCTTCAGATGCAAACTTTGGAACAAAGAAGAACAAACAATGATTTGGTATTTTTCCACCAATTAATAACAGGCATCACAGATGCACCAGATCTTTTATGTTCGGTTTATTTTAATTATCGGGGAGGAGGTTATAATCTTCGAGGCCTCGATATGATTAAGGTCCCAACACATAGGACCAACTATGGCATTCATGAGCCCTTGACACGTATGGGTAGACTTGTAAATTGGAATTCAAATATTTTTGATTTTAATATAAATAAATGTAAATTAAAAAACCTTCTCAAAACCAGTGGTCCACGCTCCTAAATGTTCTTTGTTTCATGTTATGTTATTGTTTTGTTCTTACGTAATATTATTTGTTTATTTTTCATGTTTTCTTGTGTCAGTGTTAATTGTAATAGAGTTTGCCTACTAACAACTAACACTGCACTAAATGATGAGCCGGTGGTATAACACAGTTCTCTGTGTTGGCAAACCATTGGTCGAAAGACGGAGCTTGCTATAAGCTTTCTTCGACCAATTCTGATAGTGTAAAAAAAAAAAAATAAAAATACACAATAATATACAAACTTTTGGGGAGCCTTAGCATAAAAAAATGGTCAACATCGGTGGTATCGGTTTTGATAAATTCAAAACCAAAAAAATGCTTCCATTATTACAAATAACCATTTCTTGAAAAAAAAATTTCAACCATTACCTACCACTAATAATTTAAATTTTTTTTCAAACTGTGGGACAGTTTTTGAGAAAAAAAAATATTTATAAAATTTAGAAAAAAATTCGTATGGCAGGTACCGTTATTTTTTGGTCTTAAAAAAAAGAAAAAAAAACGTGTGGGGAGGGGAAATTTAAAAACGATATTTACCAAGTTTGACGAAAATCGGCCAAGCCGTTTAGGCTGTAGTCGAAAAGACAGACAGCCAGCAGTAAAAATTGTTATGTATCTTTGTTCGAAAATCTAAGCGCTTGTTAGCATTTCAAACATAAAGCTCAATCACTCGTTTTTCTTTTATAACTTCTGTGTTCCTTATATATCTACAAGATGGCGCAAGAGTTGTTACCCTGTCGAAAGATAGTATAATTTTTATAAATGGCGGCAAATGTCAATTATTCTACTTTCACATTTGTGAAGTAAACAGATGCAAAATACACGTCAAAAAGATACTCCTCAAGAACGAGAAATAATTATTTCGCGAATTTTGGCGTCGAGTTTTAGGTCGTACTCATACGATACCAACTGAGCAAACACTATACGACGCGTTTAGCAGCTCGCCAGAAGAATATGGGACAACATGAGATGATGACAGTCCTCGGAACAGTCATTCCGCTAAGCTGTCGCGGACGACCCAGGAGTATCGGCAATAAAACGTGCCACGCAATTGTTCATCAAAATTGACGGTCTTTAGAGATAATTTTGGTGAAAGATTTGTAGATATTCCCTTATAAAGTGCAAACAGTGCATCAGCTATAAGCGCCAAGCGCGTGTAACCTATACCATCAACCTATTCTAAATGTCGACACAACTTTTCGTCGAAAACCATCATCAGCGATGAGGTCCATTTCCGTCTGGTTGGATATGTGAATAAAGAAAATGGTCGCTTCTTGGACACCTAAAATCCACGTGTAACCTAGGAATAATCATTACACTCGCTCAATGGCATGCTGTTTACGCTGGAGGCGTCACTGGGCCCTATTTTTTTTTTCGAAAACGCCTATGGCCAAACGACTACGGTGAACTAAAAAGCGCCAGAGCCATGCTCAAAGACTTTTTGCTTCTTGATTTCGACCGAGTACATCTTGTTCCAACAGGATTGAGCAAAGGCTCATAACACAAGAACCACAACGGAAATTCTGAGGGCTACATTTCCGGGTCGCCTAATCTCTCTTTTTAGCGTTTTAAACTGACTGGCAAGATCGCCCGATTTAACCGTTCCAGACTTTTTTGTTCGAATTTTTTAAGTCTATGTCAACAAGCCTAAGATTCTTGAAGCCCAAAAAGAGAATATCTCTCAAGAATGTGAGAACTTATCGCCGAAACTTTTGGTAAGAGCAATGGGAAATGCCATAGATCGGGAGCGGAATGGTCATCAATTCTGGCAGTCTTTACTACACTTACATAGTGTTCCATTCAACATCTTTTCCGCCATCTTGTACTAGAATAAAATGGTGCACAAAGATTTTTTATAAATGATTTAAGTTTAAAACTGAAATGTCTTTATTTTTTTAAAATAAAAATGCAAAGAAGTGGAGAGAAACGAAAAACAAAAAAAAAAAAAAAGAAAAGAAAGAAAATTGCACGCAGAACGTAGATTTATACTTGGAATCAAATGCCTGCAATACTGCATTCAAACTTGGACTACTTCAAAAACTTTTTTCAGATGAGTCGCTCTGTTTAGCTTTTTTGTAATTTGAAACAGGGTGGTAAAGATCCGAGGGGTCCAATTTTCAATAACTCTTCTGCATAGATCCGGCTGAATTTTAACGATGGCCCGTGTTTTATTCACCTTAAGGGAATCAGTCGATTTTGGTCTATTCGCATCAATCTGCGAATTCAGAAAAACCCCACAAGAAAAAGTCTAGCGCGGTCAAAGCGCAAGATCTTAGTGGCCAATTCACGTCACTACTGTGAGAGATAATTTTACCCTCAAATCTCTCATGCAGAATGTCAATCGTGGCGTCCGCTATGTGGCCGGACGTCTCAAATTTGGCCGCTAAAAGTTGAAAAGTCGACGATGAAAGGCCACCTCGTCTTCCGTAAAATGGGCGCAAGGCTCGCAGAGTTTACATTTTGATAAATAATAAAGATTTATCACTTGGACGTGCTGTTCAATCGTGTTACTTGCCATGGTAATATGACATCAGCAACTGAATAATAAACAGCAGATTTTACAGATGTCAACAAAACAACATGGCCGCCGGCCGGTGTGATCGATCTTTCATCAGACAATATTTCACCAGAAATGAATTTAGCTCATCTAAAATTTAAACTTGTATGGGTTGTTACACACCCGTATAGCAATTTTTATTTCAAAACTTAAGTTTTCTGTTTTTCAATTCACTTGGTTGTTTCTTTATAACAAGTTTACGGTGATTAGGAATATTTTCATCATTCATTCATGGATATCTCATCCATAACCATAGGTTAATCTTTTTTTAGTAGAACACTTAGATTACTTCAGATCCAGTGTTGATCAGATCTGAGTTGTCGCCAAACAAGGCCTTATGTTGTTTTATATTTAAGGTTTGTATTTTCTTTCTGCAAAGATGCGGATATCCGAAGTTCATTCTTTAATCTTTTGACTATTTTTAACGTCAAAAGTTCTGCCTGCAACACCCTACAGCTACAGTGGTTAACAGTACAAAATGAGATATTTAAATTGAGTCTATTTTTAGACACGCCTCTAGCAACCCCATCCACGATTTGTGATCCGTTGTTGTAACAATTCAAAATCGATTCATTTTCCAAGAATGCCATGTCTACCCAGGTGGGTTTGAAAGTGATGATTACTTGAAAGTTTGATTTGAGTTGCAAATGTAGGGTGGAAGTGATTTAAATGAATTCAGAATTCAATGTGAAGGTGCTTTCAGTCAAATACGTGTGCCGCCGACCATTTTTCGGCTAAATGTATCGGGTACAGAAGGTTCAAAGCATCGTAGGCAGATGATAGGCATGTTAGAATCGGTCCAATCGCCGCAATGTATAGCCAACACATAAAACAAAATACATTTTTTCGGAGGTATTCTCTCTTTCGAGGAAATACTAAATCTGACAGGAGTATGGCTGACTTCTAAAACGTCAAAAAATAAGTACAAATGCGGCATACATTTAAATTTGCATTACTTTGACATTTCGAAACGTATTTTATACAACATTCTGTGAGCTATAAAGGAAAGAGATGGAAAAATATATGGATATGGATATTGTTTTTTACCGGTTTAATTTGTATGTATGTCCATTTATGTTTATAGACCTCAGAGTAAACATTTTCAAAAATAATCGTAACATTTTGCGTTTGGCAAACCCCACGGAAGTATTCAATAGCTTTTAATTTATTAAAAGAAAAATGATTTTCTTCCTTTTCACGAGACTCCCACCCCTATTATGGTTGTCAATTATCAATTGATATTTGATAAATATTGAAATTTTGTACTTCTAAACTCAATTTTATTTAAGAAATTATCAACTATCTGACAATACTAGTAAATTTTCTTTCTGTTCACAACGGTAAGCATCATTATCATGAACAAAACTTTTTTTAATTGGGTTATAAAATATCGAATTTCATTTTGTATTAATTATCAATTGATAATTGACAACCATAATAGGGGTGTCCATATTTTTATTTTAAATTAAACGTCAAATTGTGAAATGACTGACATAAGGATGTGTTAAGAAACTTGTGACTTTGTCAATATTTTCCATTTTGAATCTTGGAACTTATTACTTTGCATCAAGAACGCATAGGATGCATTTCTGAACTCAACCTAACTCTTATCATCAGAAGCTAATCTGAGCTTTTCGAACTCGACAGAAAAATAGGCCACCTTCATTTCTGCTCACAACATGCACAAACGAATGGTTAAGAGTTAGATCTTGATAATCTTCTAGCTGTTGCGCTTCAGGGATCAAGTTATAGCTCGAACATTCAAAGCGCAGTTTGCGGAATGAACGAAATGTAAATTTTCTCAAATTCTCGATTTCTTAAAAATAAATAATCAAAATTGTTCAAGTCCAAAAGTGGGGTCAAATTTTGGTTCACAAAAAAACCAAATTCAGGTTGAAATGTTGAGGTGAGAGTTGAACAAATCGATTAACCGGAGCTTAAGTTTAAATAATTTTAAGAAGGGCACATAGCCCCTTTGACCATCACTTCATTTTCAATAGTAAACTGGTATCTACGTAGTTATGCCTACACCTTTAATTTCTTTGATTTTTTTTGTGCACCGGATACAGATTTATTTTAGTGATGCTGAATTAAATTGGTACAGCTTTCATTTATGACACAAAATAAAAAGCAGATGTCATTATATTGAAATAGGACACAAAATCCTGATTTTCTGCATAAATTTCTAACAAAAAATGAATAGAAACGTGTTGCGGTAACCAGTTGTTGTACAGTTGCAAACAACCATGCGTGCAACAACCCACTTTAGCATCATCCCATCAGGAGCTCTTTACATATCCGAGAGCTGTATAGACATACGGGTAATGATGACCAGCTGCTAGATAGATTACATAACTTTATCCATCCCATTTTAGGAAAAGGGGTAGATTTATAACTAAAAAGAGTTTTGTCCATGGCTTGACCTTTCGTTTTTGGTCCAGCATTAACAAAAAAAAATTCTGTTCGAATAAATATACAAGAAGCTACAGAAAAAAGATGAAAGGATACAAATTAGGTTACGCCTGTGAAATCTGGAACCTATAGAATTACACATCCCGGACAGTGAAAACTTGATGACCTCTGGTATGGACCAATTTGTTTAAATAGCATATGCCCTTTTGCGCACTTAAACAGGTCAGGCAGTCTAAAGTAATGGCAATTGTCCCAAAACTGGATAACCAGATTTATCGCTTGATCTCACAGCTTTTAGGAGGAAGCCATATTGCCAGTTATTTTTCGATCAACTTTAAAAAATGAATCATATTTACACAAACTTTACAATCCATTCATTACAAGGTAAATTATCATTAATACCTAATACTTAATATCATATTCCCAAACCTACTTCTATTGGGTTCCAGAACTGGTTTAGACAGCGGGAAATCCTTATTATACTGAAAATGGCGCCCAAAAGTTATTAACGAAATCTTTGGTTTCCAGCAATTTATATGATACTCCTATTTGTCTCCAAACCAAAGGAGCTCTTGAAACATGTGAGAAGGTTAGTTTATCAATATTTGTTTAAAGGCTTGAAACAAAATTGTGGCTGCATTTAATTTCGAGTAGAATATCACTTTGTGTATTTGTTTTTGTTCATTTAAAATAAGATGAGACAATCACAAATGTATAAGGGGCAACCCTAAACCTAATCTTATGCCCTATGTCGACATAATGATTCTAAAATAATAAAGAAGCAGGGTTAAATGACTTTTAACTATCAACTTTAGACCTTTTAATTCTTCAACACAACTGTATCGAACTGCATCAGTGTTGAAGCACTGCATTCGATGTATTAGTAAATATAACTTATATAAAGACTTAACGAAGAATAAGTTGGGAAAGAAGAAGAAGAAAGAATATAAGTTAGTTGCTATCGAGATAGGACCGAGAGAAGGTCGTGAAAGAATAAAAATAATGCTTTTTTTTATAACTTTTCCACTTTAAAATCGTTGTTTTATTTCTTAGTTTGGTGACGGAATTTTTAGCCCTAAGAGATGGTCAAGGCAACCCTTTTCTCTTTATGGAATTAGTCCGCTGGTTCTCGTAATTAGGTAACTGCGCTACGAAACAACAACTATTCAAATTATTGGTGGAAAAAAAACTTAAAAACTATTCACGACCAAATACCGACGACGACGAATAAAAGGAAATATGAAATTTAAAACATTCATAAGTCCTAATTCTTCGCAAAACCTAGACAAAATGGTAGAAAATCTATTTAAATTAAAGATATTATTAAAATTTGCGTTGCGTTTTAATTGATAAAGCAACAGAAACAACAGAAAGAAAAAGAAAATAAATTGGTCGAATTGAAATCAGATTGTAACGAAATGTCAAACTATATTCGCGTTCCACATACAATCCACACTACAAAGACCATAATGTAAATTGATTGGAACTACTTCGTTTTTAAGACTTCCATTTTCACCGAATGATACGTAAGCGACATTTTTGTTTGTTTTAATGATCATTTGCGACGAAATTAAAAATGCTATGTAAAGGAAATGTCAAAATGAACGAATGTTGGTTCATTCGCGCGCCGGTCTATGGTTGCTCTCATCTGAATAGACTTACTATTCACATGAGAGCGACCACGAATAAAAAAGCAAATGGGATTTAAAACATATATAAGTCTAAGTTCTTCACAAAAACTTTACAAAAGGGTAGAAATCTAGTTAAATTTATTGTTAATATATTAAAATTTGCATTGTAATTGCTAAAATGAGAGAAATTTGAGAAAATAAGTTGGTCGTCGTGAATTGCAATATGATTGCTACGAACTGTCAAACTCTATTCGCGTTCCACATACCATTCACACTGCAACGAATGAATTATTCGAGCGCAACTAACCTCAAAATCATTCTAAAAGTATGTATTTTCTTCAAGACAGTTGTCTTAGTAAACGCCATTTCGCAACGAATAAATAAAAATGCATGTGAACGAAATGTCGAAATGGGCAAATGTTCGTTCATTCGTCGGCCGTTAGTCGCTCTCATGTGAATAGTCTTTTACTATTCAGCACTATCACATGTTTCATTTCGCTTTTAATACCAATAAATTCACGAAATGAGAAAAGGCATTGACATTTTTAGTGTTTCGAAATCAGTTGACAGACGTCAAAATTTTAAAATGCAAAACAAAAATTAATTTTTCGTTGTACATGTTTGCCTGTTTCATTTTATATTTCGTTTAACCATTAGCATCTTTCGAAATTCCCTTTCAATTAGAGCTGTGTCAATCAGGATCGATTCGTTTTTTTTTAATCCGGTCATCGAAAAGTATTGATGATCGAAATCAATCATTTTAATCGATCTCAATCATTTAGATGATTCTCGATTCTGAATTCTCGATTTTCTATTTCAATCTCAATCGTTTCAATGAGTCTCGATTTTCGATATCAGTTGACTCGATTAACCATGATTTACTCGATTCCATTTGTTCTGATTCAATCAATGTGGATTATGAATGCCAAACGGACGGTGGTATGGAATTTCTGGGTTGAACTCAGAATTGAAGAACATGATTGATCGAGTTGGTTGTTGATGTTGTAGGCCGCAAAAACAATTGTTGGGTTGAACTGATGTTATTTGATGTATCAGGATCCGATATGTTGATTGTGGATTTTTTGTAGGTTTCCTAATCCATCGACATCGTAGCCATCCTTTGATGGAATTTGACAGTTATTGACTTCACAAATAGAGGACGAATTCATCTATGACGCACAAAGTGTATTTCCTACAAAATGAAAGCCCTAAAATTCCTCTTTTCAGGAGCAACAAATAAAATCTCTTTTTCTTGAATTTGTTGACACTTTTTAGTCCATGTTCAAAGTAGCCATCATTTGATGTTATTTGGCAATTTATGACTTACAATAATAGAGTATTTTGTGAGAACTATCAAAGCCACAAGTCAATCTAATCATCGAAATCGAAATTAAAATCGAATAGGAGCAGTATTGAAATGATCTGATCATTTTCGCAATCGATTGTTGAACGATTCGATCATTTGAAATGGACGATTTTACACAGCTCTACTTTCAATAAATCCCGAAATGCGTAGCATTCATATTTACATCAATTCATTTGGAGTAAGTGATACCACTTTCACGAACTCGGAAATTCGTAGAAACATTTTAGTTACGACCTTTTTTTCAGTACGAAGCAGCCTGTTATAACCCTACTTTTGGTTCGAAACTAGTTTTTAAAAAAGACAATAATATGGTCGTTAATCAATTTAAATTTCGTGAAAAAAAAAATGTTTCAAGCCTTCATTTTACTTGAAATTTTGAGCTTATCACTGAAGTAAGTGTCAATGAAGTTTATAAATTTTTGTCATTCCTTTTATCTCACTGTTTCGCTCATGTCTCTGGTCTAGTAGCTGGTAGCGATAACCTTTTATTTTTTTATCGCATTTGCCATTTCCTTTTGCAGATAATAGTTTACATGATCAAGGGCTATATTCAATTAAAAAATATACATATCTCTAGAATATGGTTGGATTAACTCCAGAAAATTGTGGCGTAATGATGGAAAAATGATGTTGAAGTAAAACTGAAAGAAGCCTTTTAGTAAATAGCTGTCAGTTTAAATTTATACGAAAAGGTTGGGGCAGCTATGTTAACAACCACCCTTCATCATCCCTTCTGAAACATGTCAAGAAGAAGGTTAGAATTTCAATATCTAATATCTTGCTACAAAATTCCACTGAATTTCAAAGTTATTGTACCATCACTCATTCACCATTTTCACGCTGGTACTCGTACTTTAAATTATGTCCGTCAACAATTACCATTTCCAAATTATTTTAAATAACCCTTATGGCAATGCTGCTCGTAACTTGACAGTCTAGTAAACATTACCATCTCGCAAAATGCAGTAAAATGAATGAAGTAAAAATTAAAAAGGAAAGTCGTAAATATGTCGTAAATTTGTCGTAATTCAAACTTTTCGCACTAGTTTTATTTTTCTGGTAAACCTTAGTTGAGAACATTATTGGATTCTATAGGCATGGGATCAAGGTCAGTACTAACAATTAAACCGTTTTCTAGTTAACCGTGTTCCGTTTTGATAATCGCTGGTTTGTACCTTCTAATAAACACTGATAAGCCTCATGGATTCATCACTTCTAATTATGCGAACGAAATCCTGTTGGCTTAATTTGTTAGACATACCTACATTTACCTGTCCCAGATTTAAAGACCATTTCCTTCTCTATATCTTTTCTTATCTTTATGTTTTCCATTTTGACATAAAAGACTTGTAGTTGTCTCTTCTACTTAGATCTTTGAACACTATTTAAAACCATCACAGCTGGTGGTAATCTTTTTTTTTATTTACTACCTTTTTTCACGAAGGACCTTCCTCGGAGGTACTAAGCTCTAACCTGTTTGCATCAATAAAGCTATAAAGTAAATCATCTTTATCTCATCTGCTTTTTCAATTAGCTCTGATATTTGATGCTCAATGTCACATATGGATGGCGTGTTTGACTTTGAGAAATTGTCACGCACATTTGCTTTAGAGACATTTCTCTCTTTCTTTTTTGTTTTTAGATGTATATAAGTATTGTCAAATACGATTAAAGTTATTGCTTCAACCATTTCTGTAAGGGTATTATCGACAGGAATGAAGAAAAAATAGACTTCTAGGATTTCTAAACCATTGTCAGAGGTAAGTGTTGTCTATACACTACATTTTATTATCAAATTATCACAACGCTTCTTCTATTATTGTACTTTTCTTCATTGAGAAAATTTAATGTTAATTTTAAGGGGAACAGCCGACGCCATCCAGTCGCGCACCCCAAGGCTTCGGGCGTCCACGCCATCTCTCCAGCGCAAGCATGGTCTACCACGCTGTCGTCTACCATAGAATGTACCACAAAGAACTTTCCTAGCATGTTCCTCTTCACTCATGCGAGCTAGGTGCCCTGCCCACCGAGCTTAATTTTTGTCACGATATCTGCTTCAAGGTAGATTGCGTACAATTCATGATTGTACCGTCTCCGGAATCGTCCTTCCCCACATATGGGACCAACAATTCTCCTTAAGACTTTTCTCTCGAACGTAGCTAAGAGGTCGGAGTGCCTTTTGCTAAGCACCCAAGTCTCGGATCCATATGTGAGTACTGGCAGGACCATGGTCCTGTACAGCAGCAGTTTTGAAGTTATGGTGAGATTTCTGGATTTGAAGAGCTTTGACAGACTATAGTAGGCTCTTTTGGATTTGAGAAGCCGCCCACTTATTTCTTCTTCTATATTGTTATCGGCTGCTACTATTGACCCAAGGTATTTAAAGGATTGCACCACTTCAAATTCGTGCTCCGCTACCTTGATTGTTTGACCAACTGTTCCTCTCGCATTCGACGCCACCATGTACTTTGTTTTACCTTCACTAATGTGCAGCCCCAGATTTTGTGCCGCCTGCTCGATCCGGATGAAGGAATCGTGTACAGCTTGTTCGGTTCTTCCGATGATGTCGATGTCGTCTGCGTAAGCCAGTAACTGGCTGGACCTGTTGACGATGATCCCTCTTGTTGCCGTGCCAGAGTCACGGATTGCTTTCTCCAACGCCAGGTTGAAGAGGAGGCAGGCCAAACCGTCCCCTTGTCGGAGTCCATTAAAGATGTTGATTGATCTGGATAGCAATCCGGCTATTTTTACTTGGCTTGTTACGTTGGTCATGGTCAACCTACATAGTCGTGTCAATTTATTTGGGATGCCGAATTATCTCATGGCTTTGTAAAGTTCTACCCTGGCTATGCTATCATAGGCGGCCTTAAAGTCTATAAACAGTTGGTATGTTGGGATGTTAAATTCTAGACATTTTTCCATCGCCTGCTTAAGGGTAAGGATCTGATCAGTTATTGATTTGCCTGGAATGAAACCACACTGATATTGTCCGATAATGGTTTTAACGTATGGGGTTATCCGGTCTTGTAGGATGGAGGAGAGTATCTTATAGGCGGTACTCAACAACGTGATACCTCTATAATTGCTGCACGTTGTAACATCTCCCTTCTTATGTATGGGGCCAGTCTTCTGGCATTTCTTCCTGCTCCCATACGTGCACTATAATATCATGAATTGCTTGACGTAAGTTTTAGTATCTTTTCATTAATTTCAAGTAGTTTCCTAACATTTTGTCTAGTTATTGTAAAGAATTTAGGCTTATAAAATTTTTAAATCCCGTTTGTTGGTATATTAGTTGGTCGCTCTCATGTGAATATTCCTTTAAACAATGACTCTCAAGCACACGAATCTTTTTCATTTAAGATTGTAAGTTTGAAGCATATGTACACTTGTGGTCATACTTGGGTCATTATCATGCTGGAAGATCCATCCTTGGGGTAATTGGTTCTGGTAGCCGTTAATTTGACACAGCGGACCAACACCATGGCTTGTGAAACACCCCCAAACCATTATAGAATCGCCGCCATGCTTTATGGTCTTTTTGGTGTATTTTGGGTTCAGCTCAACATTTCTGGGACGTCTAACATACGGTTTGCCATCATTTCCATAAATATTGACCTTCACCTCATCACTTTATACCACTTTACTCCAGAAGTCTTGACCTTTTGTGACGTGGTCCCTCACAAACTTCAATCGGCTTTTTAAATTTTTTTAACTGACATTTGGCTTCTTGCGCGCTATTCTGCCATGCAAATTATTTTCAGCCAAACGCCTTCTGATGGTTCTGGCAGAAACGCTGACATCATGGCTTTCCTTCAAAACAGCTCTTATTTGAGTGGATATCAAAAAGGGATCTTTCTTGCAAATTTGTGTGATGACCCTGACGTCCTGGGCAGTGGTTTTCCGCTTTTAATTCGAGGACGGTTGTCGAATGAACCGAATTTTTTAAAGTGGTTAATAGCATTAACCACTTTACCTCGAGATAAAGTGGTTTTATTAACCACTTCGGAAATTTTTCTCCAATTTCGGTATGCTTCCCATATTATTATTCGCCGTTCCTCTGGAGTGGAAGATTTATTTTTGTCCATATCTGAAATTGACTATCCAAATTGAAAATTTTAAATCAAAAATAAATTAAAACATAATTTAATATTATAAACAACAATTTCCACCAAAAAAAAGACATTAAACTTACCTCTTTGACGTAGTAACATAAACTGACTTAATTATTTGGCCACTGCACAAATCACATATTTGTATTAAAATTTACCGTTATGTGAAAAAGCAAAAAAAAAAACGTTTGTGTCCAAAGTATCATCGTTGTTGTCTGTCATCGAATGACAACAAATAATCCGTTATTAAAAAAACAATAACAACATTTGTTAATGGAAATGTACGACAAAAAAATGTTTTAAATCTTCTAAAAATGCAATGACTTAATTGTATGGCCACAAGTGTACATGGACATCCTAAGAAAATCTAAGGAAATCATCTGTTGTAAGGCCGGCTTTTGTAAAACCAGCATTTCATGAGGGCAAAAATTAGCCTAGTACCTAGCGTTTTTTGGTGTAAATAGCTATGCATGTCGAAATAGTAAACGTAACAACAGAGAACACCTACATTTCTTGTATCCCGAGGCTCAGTGCAATGGAGTCGTAAATAGAATATACTTCCTTTTGGAAACTTGATTTGCAACTTTCAGTTATCGAAGAATAGTGTTGAAAATAAGAATGTTCTTGAAGTTAATCGCGTGCGAACAATTCATTCCTTGCAGTGTGGATTGTATGTGGACAGTTCATAACAATCAGATTGCAATTCGTGACGACCAATTTATTTTTAGAATTAGAAATTTAAATTTTACTATCTTAATATTAATTTAAATTTGTGTTCTGCCATTTTGTTAAGTTTTTTGAAAGATCTATAAATATTTAAAATACCACTTTTCCTATTATTTCACAATTTTAAGTCGCTCTCATATGCACAGTCCTTAACTCACGGAAGATTTCGCAATAAAAATCTATCGAAATCGTAGTGGGACACTTTGGAAAGAGTATTTGCAACGTGACATCATCTCGATTTCGCTATTAGAAGGACATTTCGATTTCAATAGATTTTTGACACAAATTTGATCCTCCACTGAAAAATTGCTTTTTTGTTACCTAACTTGATTTTAATTCCATTTTATTATTCAATATAAATCTGATTTAACTCAGCACTGAAAAATCGGTCCTAAGTGTATTTGATAGGGTCAGACGATAAGAGTTTAGACCGATTTAAATGCGATTTAAACGTGTTGTCCTAATTGAAAAAAACTAGAAGATTAAGGCTGTCGAAACAGCTGTATTCCACTCTAATTTCTGATAACAAGTTTTTGAAGCTTAAAAATATTTACCCTTGGATGCGTATATATGTAGATGTATAGACATTATGTAGATATAGGACCTATGATTAAGCAAAAATCAATCAACTCAACAGGTAAAGTCATTCCTATGCAGATATAGATCTAAACGAATAGCTAGTTATAACGATGTCAATGTCATGTGCCACTTAATTAAGTATGTATACAAAGTGACTATACAAAACTTTATCAAAAAGCTCCAAACGAATAGGTATAAAATAAGCAATATGAGTTCCAAAATCCAACCCTCAACTAAGACTTCCGCAAACATTTTAACATTTTATAATAACTTTTTCAATGCAAAATTCAAATGTATCTTCATATAAAAGCCATTTGTGTTCACTCCATTACCTGCCATAAAATAAAATAAAAAATTAGCATGTTTGATAATAAAAAAAAATTCGTATTGGCAAGCAGAACTAAAATAAATTCAAATGCAAAGAGGCACTCCATTTTAAATTTGAAAAAAAAGAAAACCTACACTACAGTACATAACCTACCGACTCAAATAAAGCTCACCATTACCATAAAATTCAACAGAAAAAAAAGCTCAAGCACATAAGGACACTTGCCAGTACATGGACTCTTCTACTCCATATGATCCCTCCATCTTCGTCCTTAACAAACATCGTATTTTTTTTTTTTCGATTCTGTGACTTTAAAGCGCAGGTTTTTCCAACAAAACACACAAAACTCCGTCGGCCTTTGTGTGATAGGGGGGTGGGTGAAGGTGGCAAAATGGGGCCAAATAAAATTTTATAGAAACTTTAACAACAACAACAGAAAAAAAGGGTCGATGGCATTTCAACAGAAAATCTTATTTTTAACTGAAGCTTTAATAAGTGAATGTCTACATAGATAGGAATACGAATTGAGAAGATACATTTTTTTGTTTTTGTTTACTTCTGAGCTTTTGTTATGCTAAATTGAAAAATAAAAACAAAGCGAAATATTTTAATCATATTCATCATCATCAAAAACCAATTAGAAGAAAAACAACAAAAACAGCAACACAACAAACAAAAATGTAAAGAAAACGTGTCACACACCGACTTAAAAGAGAAATAGAAAAATAATATTCAAGAAAGCAAAGAAAAAGAAACAAAAAAAAAAGTAATCAACATCTTTTCATGCTGATGCCCTCTTCTTCATATACACACACAAACAAAGTCACTCTTCAGGCACTTGCGAACACATACACCAACAAACGCGTTAACAATTTTAAACATAATACGTAAATCTAGTAGAAAATCGAAAAATCTACAATCTACTACAACAAAATATACGAAAAATGTCACAAGAGACAACACAAAAAACCGCACATCATAATATTTTATTTTCACCAGACACACACACCCACACTATTCAACAAATACTTACATGGAAAATCAACTGAAGCATCCATCCGTGAATTAATTTTCTTTCGTATTCCTCTTTGGAGCCCGTTTCTATAAATTTTCGTACGGTCTTCTTCCTCCTATCAGCCCGATTTATTATTATTAAATTTTTAAGTGTGTGCTGCTGTTTTGGTTCACAAATGTATTATCTGCGAGCATGTATGCTCAACACATACACACCACACAGAACGCGTAATCCACAAGAAAGCGAGTAGTGAACGGAGCAAACAGCAGCAAAGAAAAAACACACCAACACACCCTCGAATAAAAGGTGACTGGAAGGGGCAAAGTAATAAAATAAACACACGCTGCTCTAATCCACAAAAGGCCCGTAAAATATTGTAATAAATTCTGACGTATAAGACCGTCAATTATAAACACAAAACACACACACTCCGAACGGAACACGCACTTCGGTTCAGATCACACACAACCGTACTGAGCTTAGCATCGCGAAGTACGGGAGAACGACAGACAAAATAAAATTGTGTGTATCTCGCAAATGTTTTCTGCTTCGTTGGTTGGTTGGTTGGCGCGGTACGGTACTCTTACTCTGATGAAGAAACTTCAAATACACGACGCGGACGACCTCTGGCGGCGAATGCAGACGCAGTTCTGAATCCGTATGTGATAGATACACTCGATGGAAGCAGAAGACGACGAACAACACGTCTCTATGTCGTCGGCGATGGAAATTGCGCAATCTCTCCAAATACACACTACCAACTGCACATCGTCAAAGAAAGTCACGTGTTTGTGTGTTAGATTTTCTCACAAACACAACATTGACAGTTCGAGAATTCCACCACTTTCTGCTGCTGCTGTTGCCGTCAAACAAACACACCCGATACACGGCGGCAACGAGACAAACAGAGATAGCAGACACGAAAATTGGGGGATAAGAGAGAGCGAACTAATTTCGTATTAGATTTTCTTCTTCGTCGTTGTCTTTTGGTTTTTTTTTTTTTTTCTTTTTATAAAAATTTATATTATTTTTTCACAATTTAATTTTATCAGTTTCTATCCCAACAATATATCAACTTCAAACTCAAACAAAACCACTTAACAGTTATCCAAGTGACAGAAAGGTTTTCTTAAATTCCAGCTGTTTTCATATTTTTTTTTTTTGAAACAGATTTCCCTGAAAATTTTCACTTTAAATTGATTTTTTCTTCATTTAATTTTTCACCGGCACCAAGTAGTGAAAAATTTTGTTTTTCGTACCACGGCACCGTTATGAATTCCACCAACGAAATGTCTAAATTGTTTTATGTCACAATATGGAATTATCATCAAATTTGGTTTATTTTGACGGAATTTCCTTGAAAAATATTTTTTAATTGAATTTGTGTTTATTTTTTTTTTTGTCTCACTCAGAGAAGGTTTTTGGTGAGGACAATAACGGTACCTTCTACCACGAACACTATCACTCGACTAAAGTACATCGGACATGGCGCAGACGATACAGGTCCTCGTTTCAATAAAAATCACTGGTACGAGGGAGATGGAAGACAATGAAAGGTACAAAATTGCTCTGATAACTCCGCCCATAGTTTAAGTAAACCTCTTGGCGATTGGTAGACGAGGGGTGACGTCAATCCGATTTGAGCCGAACACCGCCGAGCAAAGCCGATTTTGTCCATTTTGTTTGTGTAACGAAGGGAAAACTGGTTTGTTGTTGCAGCCGAGCAACGTAAATGATACGTGGCGGCGCTAGTATCGCCATCAGATAGATACACAGAAAGTGTATCTGCTGGTGGATTTTTCAATCGGAAAAAAATAAAAAAAAACATTTTGTGCAGGGTGTGTTGGCAGAGTGAAAAGGTTGTATACGAAATTCGACGTGTGTGAAGGAGAAACGAAGTGACGCTTACCCCGACCACTTTGTGTGTCGTATGTTGGGTTCGTTTCGTTCGCTGTTCGGTGTGGAGTGGAGATTTCAGGTTCATGCGATTCAATGGAGGCGATTTTTTTTCTTCGATTTTCTTGTTGGTGGTGTTTTTGTTTTTTTTTTTATTCAATTATTTCACATCGTTCTTTTGGATTTTTTTCTTTTTATTTTTAAGTATGAAGGCTGTTTGTCGGATTGTGGATGGATGGATATATTTAAAGTGAATTTCCGAGGAATTTAATAAGAAGGCTGAAATTAACAATAAAATGCCTAGTAATAGTTTTATTGGATTATTGATTTTGGAATTTTGTAGAAGTGGAGCTTGCCGTTGAGTTATTAGGTTTTTGTTCTTCTATTTGATAGGTAGGCATTTAATCTAAACTATCTATGTACTTCCCGCTTACATCACAGTTTTTTTAGAATGAAAAGATACCTACCTTTTTTAGAGCTTAATTGCAAGATTTCATTGTTTGTCTGGTCTGTAGACATGTATGTAGATTAGGTTGGCATACATCTATGTAAGTACTTCATGAAATCAATTATCTACACATACACCTATGAGAATTATGAAAACAAATTATTAAGTCCCGTTTAAGGTACTTTCTGAATCAGGAAGATAAATATTCATATCTTTGTAGGTAAATTGATCTGCATCTACATAAGCCCTTTCAAATCATAATTCATAAATAGGTATCTACATACATTATTTATAGAAAGGTGGAAGGTACCTACCTACAGCTCATCTACTACACCTATAGGCTTTTAAATTGCTTAGCCTCGAGCTAGGCACAGAGTAGGGCCTCAGCGAATAGTGTTCGCTTTGAACCAAGTGTGACCTTAGCGCTCCGATCTATTTAAGAAACACAATTGTGCACTAAACTGTCATTGTATCATTCTTTTAATAAACTGTCCAAACTGTCAATTTTGTGCAAAATGATTTTTGCTTGATCTGCTTGGTCTTTCTTTCACCGAGCTCATCGAACTCTGTGCTAAAAAAGATATGCGCTCAGACCGCTCCGTGTTAAAAAAGTAACATGGTTCTTCTTTTGACAGTCCAGTGCTCCGCTCGGGGCTAAAAAAGAAAAACACCTTCTGTAACCCCATATTGCAGATTATGGAGTCAAACAAGGGTGTCTCCTTTCTCCCCTACTTTTTTCACTTTATAAACGATGGAGGAGGTTTTCAAATCGAGAATGTCAATGTGACATGTGAGACTGCTCTTGTATGCAGACGATATGGTCATTCTAGCAGAGGACATCAGAATTATGCAAAATATGATAGATCGCCTAGAAGAGAACTGTAACAATTGGTTTTTAGAAGTTAACATGGCAAAATCACAAATTATGGTGTTTCGAAATGGAGGTAGATTATCTCACCAGGAAAAGTGGTTATTCAAAGGAGAAGAAATAAGAATTACTTCCAATTATGTTTACTTGGATGTTCTTCTTACTCCAAAGATGTCATTCAGTAAGCACGTGGAGGTCAGAAATAAATCAGCATCAAGGCCAATTGTCAAAACTTTTTGGCAAGGAAAAATATCAGTCTTAGTTCAAAGTAGAAACTTTTTCAAGCGGTATGTGGAGCTATCCAAAAATATCGGGCACAAGTCTGGGGGCTTCGGATATTCGAAGAAGTAGATACATAAGTTGCACCGATATTTCATAAAACGGGTATTAAGACTACCAGCTAGCGCACCAAACTATGCGCTGTCACTTAAAACTGGTGCCGAAGAAGGGCATTTTTATACTTTTGGATCTTCACCTGCGGTATGTCATTAAAACACTCTTTGACTTTAATGAAAGCAGACTACACTATTGACTCTCGAATATTCTTTTTCGGAAAAATCAATTTTTCGTAAAAGAGCTGAATTCGGAGTACATTGGGATGAAAATTTAGGAAGAATGTATCGGAAAAAGTCTTGTACTATTTGACTCTCTAAAGCTAGGTCACATGAAGATAATAAAAGAAGAGCATCTGCAAGCAGCTCACGTATCTACAAGTTCTTAGACTCTACAAGGGGACTTAACTTAACTATATCACGCAAGGATTTGATGTTTTTAAAATAAGCTGGATTTTCAAAGCAAGATGTGACCTAATCTTTCTGAACGGAAGCAGATATAGCGGAAGTAGCCTTTGCAATCTGAGGGAAGAAGAAAATATTCAACACTTTTTGGGCAGATGCCCAGTACTGCGAGAATTTAGAATCAGGTACTTTGGAAAACCCGCAACGGATGAAAATGAGGTTATATGTTTATGTTTGCTAAATGGTGAAGATGTTTTAGATTGGGACAAATTGCGGTCAAGTATATAACTGTATCCATAACCTACAGAAAATTGCTGGTCGAAGAGTACAATTAAACAAATAAAATAATGTTTGAATTTTCATTTAATTATTTTTCGATTTTTTAAATACAGTTTTAGCATGTACTTTTGTCATATTTGGTTAATTAATGTATAAAATTTATTTACAAACAATATTTCAAATTAATATTAACTATTAAGCTACCCGACAGACGACTCTTAAAGTCAATGTCGTAGGTTTGAAATTTTAACAATATGGGCTATGGGGGGGGATGGATCTAGTTCGAAATTTTTTTTTAAAGTTTTAATAATTAAAAAAAAAAAACAAATAACAAGACTTCATTGAATTCATTATGTATGCCATACAAAAATTATATTTTTTAAAGATAATATATTCACCCCTATCACAGAGTCCCTCGTAACAAATCCCCGAAAATTTTGTTACGTTATAATTATAAATTACGCATTAATTTGAATATGAACTAGAATAAATATTGATATACAGTGACTTGCATAAGTATAACCGCACCTGTAAAAATGCGTTTTGTAGAAAATTAAAATGGGAATTAAACCTTACTATCTTTTTATTGAATGGCATCACGAATCAAGTAAATTGAGAAAAAAAAAAGTTCCATTATTTTAAAAATAAAAAACAGATTTTTATATATTGCAAAAGTATAACCGCACCTCTCTGAAGCTTTATTCAGTTATGTGCTTCGAAATGACAAGAAACAATGCCGCGTGGTACGGAAAAAGTCAAAATTCAAGCTTTTTGGTTAACTGGCCTAAGCTGAAGGGCTATTGGTAGGAAAATTTAAAGATCCGATCGTGTCGTCCGAAATTTCTTACAAGATCCAGAATCTTATAAGACAAAAAAAGACCCGGGCATCTGCAGAAGCTGACACGTCGAGATAAGAGGCGTTTAATAAATGCTGCATCCAATTCGGCGCATTATTTGCTGGACCATCGTGACGAATTGGGCTTAGGAATTTCGGTTTCAACGGTTTTTCGTGCCTTAAAAAGCAGTAAAATGATTGTTCGGTGCAAAATGATGCCAGCTCCAAATTTGACAACAGTCTACAAAAAAAGTAAGAATTTGCCCAGTAAAACATGAAACGGAATTGGAAAACCATAAGTAACATTCCATTAATTTACACTTAACTCATGTTATTCCAAATGGCATAATCTAATGAATATTTTTTTAGATTATTTTCAGTGGCGAAAAAAGTTTAATCTTGATGGGTCAGGTGGTTTTGACGGATACTGGCACGATCTGAGAAAGGAAAAAAGTTTTTTTCCAAGAGGAACTTTGACGGTGGCAGTTGTATGGTTTGGGGGGCCTTCTGCGTCCGTGGTAAGGTTGCACTTGCCTTCACCTCTGCAAAGATGAACAGTTCAGCTTGCACCCAGGTGCTTCAGGATAATTTGGTACCCTACTTAAGACGATTTCGTCGAGTTCGGCATGTCTTCCAGCATGATAATGCCCCAATTCACGTTAGTCGTCAAAGTTTGGGATGGTACGAATCGAATAACATACATTTTATGGTGTTCCCGGCACGTTCTCCAGATTGTAACCCTATTGAAAATCTTTGAGGAATTTTGACCCGCAAAATGTATGCACATAATAGGCAATTATACAGTGTTGCTGAGCTGCGAGAGGCGATTGTGGAAGAATGGAACTGTATAGACGATTCTGTTATGTGCTTTTTGCTTTCCAGCCGAGGTTTTGCTCGCCGGATTTCCAGGGTTGCTCTGAAGAAAAACACGAAACTTCAGTAGGAAGGTCTTTAGAACCTTATACAAAATCTTTATTGAAAAACAAGTCTTAAATTTATATAACAACTTAAATATTCTTGACTTTAATTAATTACACCCTGCCTGGTGTATCTGGTATACATCGGTTATTCTCCTTGTATCGGGGTCCTGCTGGTTTCCTCTATAGAAAGCTTTATTCTGGCATCTGGTTCCTTCGTTAACTGGCATTCGGTATCGGTTTATTCTTTTATAAATACGGGCCACGCTCTTGGCGCTTACAAGATCAGCAGGTTTAAGGCCCCTGGTAGGCACTAGATCGGCAGGTTTTGGGCCCCTGGTAGGCACTAGATCGGCAGGTTTTAGGCCTCTGGTAGACACTAGATCGGCAGGTTTTAGGCCCCTGGTAGGCACTAGATCGGCAGGTTTTAGGCCCCTGGTAGGCACTAGATCGGCAGGTTTTAGGCCCCTGGTAGGCGCTAGATCGGCAGGTTTTAGGCCCCTGGTAGGCACTGGATCGGCAGGTCTTAGGCCTCTGGTAGGCACGCCCAGTGTATAAACACCGACAGATCAGCAGGTACCAAAGCCCCTGGTGGCAATTAGGACGTTTTATTCTTGTAAACTAAAATCTAGCTCGTCAGCTTCGACCGTAGCAAACAAGTGACTTTCCTTCCCAAAAGGAGGTCCTCTTGTTATATTTTTCGTATAAACTGTGTGTGAACTATGTATATACTGGTCGAATGTAAATCACGCAAAGTGTTCAACCAACTGTGACGTCATGATCTTATAGTGACTGCATATTGTATTAAGACAAGGTATAAAATCCCTTTATCTTGGCGAGGTAACTGGTGTGGTTGGTAGTTGCAGCGTTGTATGGTGTCGTCGGTCGGTGCTGCGGCGGCGCACAATGGGGCAAAACGCCAAAAAGCTGGCATTTAATCAAATTATGAAGTTGAGCTTTGTCTTAAATAACCGTTCTATTTCTCTTCCAAATATGATAGAGAATTATAAATGAGAGAGAGAAAGTTTATTTGAATCACGTAATCTTCTGCAGATCGTCTCAAATGAAGAGTAAGTTCAATTTTTGAGTCGATCGCAGACCTCTTTTTGTCATTTCGAGTTGGTTAAGTAAATTGTGTACAGTTTATTATTTATTGCCTGTATCAAATTAAATTAAATTGCAATAGAATCAGTAAGCTCAGGAGCATTTTTGTATGTTTTTTTTTTTATAAAAAATAAATTCTTTTTATTTTAATTCGTAGTTGAATATAAAAAAAAGTTAAAAAATTGCTTGTTTTTTTGCATTTTTCTGAAATCCTTAGACGTTTAGTTGTGTTCGCCGTAAGGTGCCAATAAGTTTTATATGTCATTTTGTTAAGTGTACACTCTCCTTTCAGAATGTGCAAAATTTTCTTGCTCCAATCTGCTCCCCTGTGTGTTGTGTACATTTTTGTTGGTGACGTCACTTTCTAAAAAAAGATAGTTTTCGTCAATATTATTGTATTTTTGACATTTCTTACGTCCAACAAAATCAAAAATACTACCAATAACCAGGCAAGATCTTTTTAATATAAAGAAGAAGTCAAGTTGCCAAGGATTTAATAGCCAGATGGATTTTAAAGGAAGAAATTGTAAGGCAAACTCAATACTTGGGTAACTTTTGAAATAACATACATTCTTTCTTTCTTCTTTCTTTCATCTGAAATTAGTTTGAGAACATATAGGCAGTCGGTAGCTGCAAAACTTGTTCACGAAGTACCCCAAAGTCCTAGAAAAGTCAAACAGTGTAGGAAAGCTTTAAGAGAGTCCATTTAACCTACTTCGATGAACGGTGAAGAAGCTTTTGCGTTAATTTTCGAAGCAGGCTTATCTAAATTTCAATATGAAATTATCAGATCAAAAGCTTCTTAACTATTTCCTTCGTATAAAATAGTTCAGTAGTATTAAAAAAAATTTCTATCCCGATCCTGAACATATATCATTGTTTCGAAAACTTCTGTGAGTACAAGTTTACAAAGTTTGTTAAACTTCACAGTTAAAGGCTTAATTATTCTCCAAAAAGACGAGATTAATTCACTTCACTAAGAATTGATAAATGTATGCTTGTACTCTAAATGGGACTTTGATAGGAGTTTTGGTCACTATTCAAATAAGCAAGTCTTTTATGAATTGAACCAGGTAGAATCGACTGTTTTTCTTACTTGCCTTGTTCCACTTCGCTTAGTTTCTGGTGTTAAAATAATATACAAAAATTCACGTCCAAGCTCAAATAGATATTGTAGACCTATTAAAACCGAATTTTTAAAAGTGTACATGTAGCTGAAAAGCAAAGAATTTATTTCTATTGAAGAAAGGATACTAAGTTTTGCAAACAAAAATTAGTAACACAAAATATCCCGAAATGGTAACCCTATAATTTTTTTTTAAATTTTTTTCATTGTATGTAGTTGTATTACAATCACGAAGGATGCAATACACGCAGAGTTTTATTTAAATCGTTTGAGCCGTTTTTGAGTAGTTTCGTAAACTAATGAAATTTGTATGGGTGGTAACCCTATAAATGGGCGTGGCCATTAGAAACTTTGGCCATGTATTAACATTGGTATCAGTAGTATTTGTGCTAAATTTCAAGTTTCTAGACCTGTTGGTTGATTTAATGCCATCTTTTCGCCATTTTGCCCCACTGTGCGGCGGCGGCTGCTTAGTCATGGTAAATTAAATCACCCAATGTGTTCAGTATTGGTAGAAGCATGGAACGCTTCGATACAATTCCATATTAAATAACCTTGTCAACAGTATGTCAAAAACAATTTTTAGATTGGTCGAAAATAGGGGCAGCAATATCCTTTACTAATTTAGCCGAAAAAATTTACTTAAAAAAAAAAAAAAAAAAAAAAAACAGATAAAAATAAAAAAGCAGTTATCCTTTTGCAATACAAAAAAAATATGTTTTAATTTTTAACCACCAGAAGAGAAACTAAAGGAACTTTTTTTTCTTCTCAATTTACTTGATTAGTGATGCCATTCAATAAAAAATAGTAGGGTGTCATTCCCATTTTAATTTTCTACAAAACACATTTTTACAGGTTATACTTACTGTATAGTAAATAGTAAGTAAAATAATATTAATTTAAAAAATAAATCACAAAATAAAATCCAGTTTTCTGTTCTTTTTAGATAAAAAACTTATAACCTCGTCTGCTATTATAGGTATTTCGCAATGAATAGCTAGAGCAGCCAAACCATTCAAACAAACGATCCTGCAAATAAGTAAAGATCCAAAGCTTATCACACTGTTATTAAAATAGACATATTATTAATAATCTCACTTCGTTGGTCGCGCTTCTTTGTATTGTTTTTATTCTCTTTACTGACTGGAGAAAGTTCTTTCGGGAGTTGACGTTGAAACCGGCAGTGTAGCTAATATCTTTAATAAAATATATATAGCTGGATGGAAGCTCCTTTTCTTGCACGTTTACCTATTATCAATTGGTGAGAGACGTAAAAAAAATTCAGAGTGCGTTTCTTTAACTTATTTGGTTCATGACTGGTTATGTTGAACAATTATCGGTCCCAATGGGGGGGGATATATCCCCCTGATCCCCCCCTATCTACGCCACTGACGCACACAGGAATGGTTGAGAGTTGTAAGTCACTAGGTCTTGGTTCACTCCGAGCTGTTGCACCACCAAATTTAATTTATTTTTTAATAACATTAAAATTGCTATAATTAAATACAATTTAATTTTAAATTTAAAACACGTACGCAAGCAAAATTTTCATAAGATTCGTATACACATGAGTGTGGTGAGTTTCTAAGCTTTTACATTACATTTTACCCTACTCCGTAAATAAATCTACGAAGTAGAGACACTGAAAAGCACTGGTAAGGGCAACTGAGCCCATCGGCTTTAGACGATACAACAGAGAGAGACACACAGAAAGAAAGAAGAAACCCATGTCAACAGCACACGGTTGGTATTTGAACGGTCTACCATCCAAGTACTAACCGCGCGCAATGATACTTGATTTCGCTGATCGATGGGAAGCGATGATTTCATCAAACCTAAGGCTAGGAACGCACTTGCGATTTTAATCGCGCGGTTTTTAGTCGCAAAAATAGAACACAATGAATTTAAATGAGAATGAACGCACTTGCTACCAACAAATCATGACGATTTAAATGTCGCAATTTGTTTCATTTTTCTTGCGATGCGATTGTCGTAAGCTTAAATGAAACAAATATACTCAAATGGATACGCACACACTTGCGATTTAAAGTACTATGACTTAAAAATCGTAGTCGCAAAGAGAAATGGGCATGTACGCACTTGCGATTTTTAATCCACGATTTTTTAGCCGCAATGAATAAGACACATGGCGTTAAATGTTAATGCACGCACATGCGACTTAAAAATCGTAGCGATTATAAAAATGAAACAAGTTCCATTTTTTCAAGCGATTTTTCTGTCGCTATTTATTTGTAGCAAATGCGTGCACTCACATAAGAAGTAGTGTGTTTCATTTTTTGCGATTAAATAATCGCGCGTAAAAAAATCACAAGTGCGTGCATGTGATAATTTTTAGCGACTACGACTTTATAATCGCCTCGGCGAAAAATCGAAAGTGCGGTCCTAGCCTAAGGCCGTTGACAAAATGTCTGTTACTGACAGTGTCCATAGGAATGCTCATAAATGATAAGGTAATTTTAGGAATCGACAATGTAACGAGTGATTTTTTAAGAGCTATCTTAAATTTAAAAAAAAAACACATAGGTACAATACAGAAAAATGCATGAAATCTTTATTTAAATCGATAGTACGGTCGATATAATTTAATGTTTGAAGATTATTTCATGCAAATGTTGGCCGCGGCTGCGCCTCAAATGGTCTATCCGCTTAGTCCAATTTTGGCATACTCTTTCTAACGAATAAATGCTTTAATGTTGGCTTCCAGTGCGTCAATCGAAGCGGACTTGTCGCTATATACATAAGCCTTAACATAGCCCCGCAAAAAATAGTCTAGAGGCGTTAAATCGCATGATCTAGTCGGCCAATTGACCGGGCCCAAACGTGAAATAAACTGTTCACCGAACTCACCTCTCAATTGGTCCATTGTTACGTGTGCTGTGTGGCATGTGGCATCACCGTGTTGTTAAAACCACATGTCATGCAAGTCAAGCTCTTCCATTTTGCGCAAAAAAAGTTTGCTACCATCGCACTCAGCATTCACAGTAACGTTGCGATTCGCATCATCTTTGAAGAAATACGGCCCAATACTTCGGACAGTCCATAATCCGCACAAAACAGTTACTTTTTCTGGATGCACTGGTACCTCTTGCAATTCTTCTGGCTGATCTTCACTGGAAATACGGCAGTTTTACTTATTCACGTATCCACTCAACCGGAAATGGGAATCGTCGCTGAACACAATTTTTCGATAAAAAAGTGGAAACTCGGCTAACTTTTCAAGAGCCCATTCACCAAAAATTAAGCGTTGTGGTAGGTCGTTCGGCTTAAATTCTTGTACCAGCTGTATTTTAAAAGGCTTCACACCTTAATCCTTCCGCAAAATTTTCCACGTAGTGGAGGCCCGATTGCTGCGAACGACGCCTATCGATAATTCACGGTCATCACTAACACTGGCCGATATGGCCGATATTTTCCTCAGTTCATACTCTACGTAAGCGTGTTGTTAGGGTGTACTGTTTGTTGTGAGGAATTGACAAATTCTCCAAGAGTATCTCTTGTCATGGAAAGTGCTGCTCATTCGGAATCGGCAGAAAATTGTAGGTCCCCTCCGTTCCTGGTAACACGCACACATCAGGAATGGTTGAGAGTTGTAAGTCACTAGGTCCTGGTTCACTCCGAGCTGTTGCACCACCAAATTTATTTATTTATTTTTTAATTGGCAAGCGTTGTTCGTTTGTAAGACGATTCGTGGTTAAATTATAGACCAAACCGAAGATGTTTGACAGTGACACAAAACACAAAACGTGCGTGAGCTGTCAAAACCAGTGTTGCCAAAAAGAAAATAGCAAAAAAAATTAGCCATTAGTTCATCCGGCGAATTTCATAATTAAGTTTTACAGCGGATGCGAAAGGTCAGTGGATCGAACTGACTCACCGGGGGTAAAATTCGTCGAATTCTCTAAACGACATGATTTTTTTTTTACGTGAGAAATCTAAAAATTATTGAAAAAAATGAGCGAAAAACTAAAAAAAATGCACATGTGCCAAGTTGTTGTGTAATAACTATTCCAATCCCCCTGACAATGGCTCGCAATATGCTAATTAAACTATTTGGCTGTTTTGTTTATTTGAAAAAAAAAGGCCTTGAAATAGGATATGAGCATCCTCTATGAATTATAATTTGTTTATTTTCAAATGCAAACTTGTCTAAACATCAGAATTTCATAACGAATAAACCTTGACCAGATCTCATTTCTTCGCAAGAATGATGAATCATGGTGATCTAATTTCATTTCATGAATCTTTCATTCGGATGACTTCCGCGGGTATTGTAGCCATTTTGAGTATGTACGTTGTGGCGATTGTGTTTGTTGGAAGCGTTAAGTATGTCGATGACGTAAATGATGACTAAAAATAAATTAAATAAAATGCATGACTGGATCGTACTTGATTTTATGTACAAGCACCAAGAAATATTAAAAGTTGTATAATATATAAAATATATGGATGCACGCAGAAAAATTATCGGTTAAAAACAACGTAGGACTCGTGTAAAATTAAACAAGTGGGACTGATTATACACAACCTGTAAGTTACAGAGGAGTCAACTCGATTAATCAATTAAATAATTCTGATTAATTGTTTTAACCAAATTTATGCAATTTTTACAGTCTTCAATCAGTTAAAATAAGGAATTGGTCGTGTTATTTTATCATCTGCACTTGGTTAAATCAAGAGCGAAAATTATTTAGTTTTAAAATGTTTACCCATTTATGTATGTTCTTACATTACTTACAACATTTCTTTTTAACAGTAGCTCTTTTAAGCTGTTCGGACTCGGCAGAAAATAAATTGTAGGTCGTCCCCTCCATTCCTGGTAAGACGCGCTATCTACTAATGGTTGCGCCGCCAGTTACAATTTTTTAATTTAAGTTATTAAAATTAGGAAGAAAACCAGTGCATCAAAACTTTATAAGCGAATACGCTTAAACGACAAAAAGAAATAATGTTGAATGGAGCAATCATAAGATGCAACCATGCTTTGGCCATGCCCTATCTGGATGCACTGGATACCTTTCCCATCAGATAGTCGTTGATTCAGGTGATGTTAAAGTTCCTGGGGATTCACTTACATGAATCTTCAATATGCAATTAAGAAATGTGTTAACGACGCTAGCTAGTCTTGTAGATCTTGATCTACAAACAACGTCTGATACCATTAGTGATCAACTTCAACTTTCTAATTTGTTCCACTATCTTTAAATAAGCCATGAAGTAGCTTTCGGAAGGAAAAACGCTAAAGACCTGCACCGAACTTTTCTTCAACTAGCAGCACAGATAATTATATACAGATGTCTCACCTCCATACAAAATTCTGTCATCGAAAATTTTCTCCAGCAGACAATCTCCAGCAGACAAAAGCTTTCTTAAGAAGGTTTCATAAGAAGAAGAGAATTTTATAGTCATTCTGAATTAAAAAGAGAACAATATAATATTCTCTCTTTTGTTTCTTTTGTTTAAGAACTTTTTTTTATTATGCGCGAGAAAGATAATGCTGGCAGACAATGCGGCTAACTTTATTCATGTGGAATAGATGTAGTAGGTATCTACCAAAAAAAGCAAATTCCTACTGGTGTATCCTATTTTTTTTTAGAAATAAGGCAAAAGGTAAGGGCATTAGGTAGATAGAACATATTCTATTAAAAATATCTCCATCATTTGTATTATATTAATTTATAATCTTTGTTTTTTGTGTTTTTCTATAAGTTTGACAATACAGAGCCCACACCGCGTACGGGTGAATGAATTTCAATTTTTGTACAGAACATTTTTATGAATTTTCCTAAAGTGTAATTCCGCAATTAAGATTGTTTAATTTTTCTTATAAAATCTACATGGACTTTCTTAGAACCAATAATATTATTACTAATTCATTTTTGCTGAAATGGAAAAAAACACCACCTTTATGTATTTTGTAAATAGTCAGGGTCTTTTTTTGTTTACTGATGTTGTATTCGATACTTTAAAAGATGTGCTTTGTAAATAGACTCAATTACTGAATATAAGAAATTCGAAACAGTCGTACGAAAGTGTTCTACGATCAGCAAATCTGTAGATACAAGTGTACATATGTTATGTACCTATGCATGCCAAGACGAGTATAGCCAAATGAATTTGCACCTTGGAAAAACAAAATTGAATTGGAATGCTGTTAATTAGCTATATATACTTCATTTCAACTAAAATAATGTAAATAACTTATAAACAATCAAAATCTGTACGGAGGTAGTAGATATATAAAGTTTACTTTTTCCGACCAAAAATTATTTGCTTTATTTGGTTTCTTTTTTTTTTCATTTGTGTTGTTGTGTTTGAGTTATGTATCTTTCAAATTAGATTTGTTTAACGTAAATTCGCTTAACTTCTGTTGTGTTTAAAATTGTGAAAGAGTTGGACAAAGCCTCCAAGCTAAGCGACTGCGTTAAGTAAGGCTGGTTTTACTGTTTAAAATTTTACGCCATAATTTCTAAACGGTATATTTTTATTGCGAATTCATTTCACAAAACGTTAATAGCTTCTATTAAAAGAACGAATAAAAAAATAAATAAAATTAATTATTGTCTTCATACAAATTTCTAAGCAAGGGAAGAGTTTTCTAAAGATAAAATAAAATAACACAGGAAGGTTTTAATGTTATTAATTATTATAAAGTGTTAATTATATCTACACTCTTATTTAAAGATATCGAAATCTAATGTATCGTATTTAAACAGAAAAATCGCGGCATTTGTCGAACACATAAATCTTGATATTAAACAAAATACATAATTTGACTTTAGACTTTATAAATACATATGTACATACATACAGATGAATCTAAGTAGGTTGTAATTAAAACTCATCATTGAAAATTTAGACTTATATTTTTGTATTCACTTTTTAAACACCATCATCAATTATTATGTGTCGAAATTAAAATTAATCTTTTTTTTATGAACTATTTCATAGCCGCGTTATATACCGGGACCGCGCTCAGTGAAATTTGTAGAGAAACGTTCGGGGTGGTTACAGTATTGCATATTGCACTCGCTAATTATCTTTTATATACGCGGCTAATCCGAAAATTGAAAATAAGAATTACATACCAATAACCATTTAAATATAATAATTGATTTTATGTGGAAGGTTGGTTAAAATAATTTCTGGGCCAGAAGAAATGATTGTACAAATAAAATTAAAAAAAGAGGCTGGGTGCGACCCACACTGATAACTTCCCATTTGTGGTCTTGAAAACTTTATATTTAGTTTTTTTTTTCAAATAATACATTCTTACGGGAAGGTATCGATGCATAAAACAACATACTTTAGAAGGCGCTATCGGTGTTCATTCCCAAGAAATTCGACTTGAAATACAATTTTAGCTAGTTTTCACTAGAATTTTTAATAGATTTTTTATTTAAAAAAAAAAACTATTAATTCAATATTTGTCAACATTTTACCAATTGTACAAAATTATACTATGTATAATATAAACTAAATTCTAAGTCAATATCACTACTAGTTCTCGAGAAATTTGAGTCGAAAAACAATTTTTACCAATTTTCAATAGAATTTTATATAGTTTTTTATTTTTTATAAAAAAACTGTAAACTGATTTTTTTTGAAATTTTCACCAGTTGTCAAACACATTATTTTTCGTAAAATAAAATTATTTTGAGTTTCAAATTCTTTTCCGTTCTTAGAATATCTGGGTTATGAAATTTTTTTTTCAGTTTTTTTTATTTAAAAAAATAACGGTATGTTCGTTTTTTTCCAAATTCATACCAAATCTGTATGACCTTATAATGAGTACACTTATTTTATTTGAAGTCAATAGCATTATTTTTTCGTGAGATATTTGAAACTAACCAAATTTTTTACTTTTTTTTTTAAACCGTTATAGTGAAAAAACTACTCACTGAATTTTAATAAACGCCCTTTCAGCCTCTTTCGAAGTTATTATCTATTAAACAAAATTTATTTGAAGTCGATATCTTTACTCATTCTTGAGATATCGACGACGAAAAATGATACAAGAACGTACGGACGTACGAACGTACGAACGTACGAACGTACGTACACACACACACACAGACATCTCTCTAAAAATGATTGATATAGCCTCTAGGGACCTTGAAACGTCGAGAAATGTCAAAAATTCCAATTTGACAAATCGGACCGATTACAATAACTCCCTATGGGAAGTTAAAAATGAATGATAGCACCAAAATAATGATTGATTGTGCCTTTCAGAAATTACAATTTTCAAAGACGAGTTTTATAGATATCTTTAAATAAGCCCTAGATATATTAGTCGAATACGACTAGTAATTCAAAGTATTTTTTCTTAATTAAGTAGGTGGTATACGAGATTGGAGGTGGTATACGAGATTGGAATAAGAACCTGATTCTATTAAACAAACATTAAGGATAGACAGGTTTTTCAAAAATATATTTATTTTTCATATACTTATTTTATATACCTTGATATACCTTCGTTGATTGAAGTTTCTTTTTATTTTAAAAACCACCTGATGGAATTGTTAGCTCAAAGGTAATCGAATTTATCTTCAACAATGAAAAAATAAAAAAAAATATACCAAAAGCTTACAAACTGGCACATATGTGTATACAGATTTTCGAAAAAATTAATGTCGGAATGGCGGTTAAGACAATAAATGGATCGGTTGCTATTAGAAGAGAATTATTTCAGCTTTTACACAAATTTTCACGACATTTAGTTGAATACCTATGCAAGCCCAACAGAAAACTGTATTAGATTAATAAATAGTTTATATGATTCGTTAATAGGAAACAAACGTTCACACGTGATGATAGAAACATAGGAGCAACATTTTAACATCATATTATTAAGGGTTTAGCATTTTATTAGTTAGCAATTTGTTAAACTTTTAGTAATTAACTAGCTCTTCGAAATTTTTAAACTTTTTTATATGTATGTATATCAAAATCTTCGTTTTCCGAAAACATTTTATAATATTTTATTTACTTTTAAAAACAATTTACTCACGAATCGAAATAAAAAAACACAATTTAACTCTTCTAAAATTGCCAAGAGATTTTGTTTGAGGAAAATGACAGATTTCATATTGATTTAGTAAATTACTAAAAGTTAAAGTAAACAGTTTGTTATTTTAACTTAAGTAAAATGTTTAGAGATAGTAAGATGATAAAATCGTTTAAAATTAGCGAAATCCTATTTTTTAACTTAATAACTTACTAAAATGTTCAAAATGCTTAAGATTTTGCATTAACATATTTTTCAAATTGGTTTGACAATAAGAATGAATGCCGTACGCACAGACTTGATATACAGTCAACTTCTTGGTAAATATTTTTCTCTCAACAATTTGTAAATGACAAGAACGTTAGAAAAACTTTAAACCTTAATATAAAAATAAGAAGCTACAGAACGTAGTGAATGCTTGAAAAAATTAAGAATCAAGCAGTATCTATGAAAAATTAAAAATGGATTGTAAAAATAATAAATGTAAAATGGGATGAAGGGTGGGTGAACTAAGCAAATACGCAATTAATAGTATAAATGCTTCAGACATTTTATATGGAATAGGCTTAGAGCAGAAAAGCTAAAAATGCTGTTTTTTTCTTTATTAACACTATCATTATTTTTTCACTTACAAAAAAAAAATAGAAAACAGAAAAACCGTTCTTATGTACCTTCGTATGGACATACATGCTACGTTTTCTTATTTATACTGAAATGAAATAATTTTGAAATTTGTAGTAGGTATAAATTGTTTCATTTGACAATTCGTAACATTTATAAATTACCTTGTGCTACAGTAAAGGTGTTTTGACGATGCAAATTTTAAAAATCAAAGTGAATTAATTAAAACAATAAAATTTACTATTGTGAACTATTTAAATTTCGTCTAAAATTTGAATTTCCCGCCCATCCGGCCATATTAAATTGTAAAAATGAAAAACAAGAAGAAGAATAAGAAGAATAAAATTATTCCAAACCGAAACTCGAAGTTATCCGCACGCTTTTTTTCTTACAAAACCATTTTTCGATTCGTTTAAATTTTATCGTTAGCTTTAACCAGCTAATTTGTATGTTTGTATCTAATTGATAACTAGAAAATTGTCAGCTTTTAATAAATTTTCACAAACGCAATGAATTCCTAGGCATACGTTTTTGAAAAATTTTATGTAATACGTATGTATGTACAATGTATATTCTCGTACATGCAGTTATTCTTCTGGTTGCGTTTTTTCATACAAACATACCTACCTACAACCTATCATAACCATACAACCTCTTAATTAAGTAGGTGGTATAAAATAAATAGGTACCTAACCCGTAAAAAAATCTGTATCCACGATTTCTTAGGACTTTATTTTCTTTTTCTTTATCGCCCTACTTCAAATTGAAGTTTTAATTTAACTATTTTTTCAGATTTTTTTTATTTTTATCAAACCCAAAAAAGTCAACCACGTTATTTTCGCCATCATCAAAGGATCGCACCAAATCAAATAAAACCAACCTTCCTGCCTGCAGGTGTCATCATAACCTCATGAACCTGAATGCAAAATACGTACATATGTATCTATGTATGTAGCAACTAGGACTAGGAGTAACAAACAATACTGTGTCTGTTTTTAGCTCTGATAGACAAAATTGAGCAACGAAATTAGAATAATTTGTATGGGAATTGTAAAGAACAAATACCTACCTACCTAAAAAATAGAGAATAATTTTCACAAATCCATTCAAAGGAATTGAAATACCTACTTACATAAGTTCCTAATTTGCTTCTAAATGCAACAAAATATCTAAGTAAGTTTCCTTTTTATGAACAACTTGCCTTAGATTCCCAGATAAACACAAAATACAATTTTTTCTTGCCAAGATCCCTCTATAAAAATGTAGGTATCTTGTGTTCTTGTGTCCATAACAAATCTATTTAAAAAAAATGGTCTGGCGGTATTAAAAAAAAACGAAGAATACAGACACAGAGTTGAATACGCAAGAGCAACAGACGAAATAGATTTTATTCGTGAATTCAGAGAGCACAAATTTTAAAGAGAAAAAGCACTTCTCACATAATCTTAATATAATAAATTGAAAACAGCTTTCTTAAAAGCTCTTTCAAATGAAGATTTTCATTTTCATATGTCAGTTTTTTCTATGGGCATGCGACATCTGTATATAATTATCTGTGCTAGCAGTGTCGGAAATACTACATTGACGCCAATATCTATACTACTATATAACAACTAAGTAGGTATAACATCTCTAACAACCCTAAAAACATTTTTCAGAAGGATGACAGCATAACCATGACATCAACCGCAGATGAAAGTATAATCGCAATTGACAGAGAAAATCAGTTACATTTCAGGCTATCCCAATCTGTATCACCCAGATTGAACAACCTGAAAATTAAAAATCTTTTACATTGGCAGCACTGTTTTCTGTGACAGCGGATTTGACAGTTTCCGGTTGTTTTGAGGTAAGTTTGGTTTGGAAATTCATCATGAATAGTCTAACGCGAGCAATGCTCCCAAATTGTTCAATTTTGTTTGGAAAAACATGGTTTAATTCGAGAAACACATCGGGTGTTATGGCACTCATACTACTAAAAACACAACAGGAAAAATATTGCGCCTGTTGTTTTTTTCTCATTTTGAAAATTATTTGCATATAATTAACATTTTGCGAGTTGATTAAAAAAATAAAAATATTAAAACATATTCACCTCACTCTTTTTACCCTAAGCAGAACTTAATTTTGCTTATCATTTATAACCAGAGCTATTTCCAAATCTAGAGACGTTTAAACAGACAAAACTTTAAGAAGGGAATAAGGCTGTCGTGGAAGTGGGGGAAACCTATACTACTGGCATGCCAAAAGAACTCAGTTGCAAAGTTCCAGCTTTCGCCATACCTAACATGTAGCAATAGGCAATTAAAAAATCACTTTTAAAACCTTTTTGCACTATAATCTGTTCAACAAAAATTGTCAGTACAGGGAAGATGGGACGTTTGCCTCTAACTCTGGTTTCATTGGCTTGCATGAGTGTGTCGCCTTTTAAAGCTCTTACAGGGTTTCCCTAGTTTACATTATAAATCGCCAACGGTCAACATACTCAACTTCATAAAACTTGTTCTCAAAAGCTTCAAATCCCAAAAGCTCCTTAATAAAATCCACTGAATAAGCTCCTTGCTTGTAATTTAGAATGATAATGGTAACTCTGTTTTGATACAAGCGCACGATCGTATATCGTATAGACTTGGCAGTATCCATCCCTTCAGCTGTGGGATTCAATGGTCGTGTTGGGGTGTACAACTTTTTGCGAAGAATTACAACAACAATTCTTTAAGCAAAGTCAGTGGTTTGCTGTTTTTTAAGTGGCATTTTTCCCAACGTAGTGTAGTGATAAGTGCATCAGGCGCCACTGCTTTGGATAAAGCTCTCCCATAAGGCCTGTACTGACCATTTTTGTTGAACAGAGTATAATAACATCATTCTGGAAATTTCACCACAATCGGTTGAGTATAGTTTTTAAATTAGCTTGGCAAACGAGATAAACTTCCGCCCAAACTGAATATATCTAGTAATCTAGTACTTTGTAAAAGTTCAAGTTTACTTCGGACACAGTGGTAGCTTCTATTTCAAACCAACAACATCTTTAAGACGTAATATTTAGCTGAAAGCTTAAGTGACCTCAACCCTAATTTGATTCAATTCAGACACCTAGACTTTTCAGACCTTTTTTTAATATGAAGATGAAGAAAATTTTCTGGGTATCTGAATTTAATGAAGTTCCCCCAAAAATATATAAAATTCAACAAACAACCCGATTCCAGTCGTTTTTCTACGTGCTTCTTTCTAGTTTTTCAGCGAATTTGCGGTTAAATAGTCCCGACTCCGTTAAAGCTAGCACATTGGATCTTTTTTTTAAACTTAGGCAACTAATTAACAATTATAAGAATTCCGTTTCTAATAACACCAAGAACTTAAATGCTTGGACTTATTCCGCCGAGTCGAAAAAAATATTATTTTCTTATAAAATCTTTCGGCAATGGTGTTTAGTAGAGCACACTATTTTAAAAATGTAAGCTGTTCGGACCTGGTGTCGCCAATACGTGCGAAGTAAGACTCAACATGAATTTTCAAAAAGCACTGGATATATTCAAGTGACCGGTGATGGTGTTATTTAATCAAATTTTTTTTGTATTTCGATAAAGTCGAAAAACATCACCTGTATTCAATGGTTCTTAACCATGATATGAACTTTCCCATTGCTTAGGAAAAGTAATAAAGGGCCTTACCAACAATCAAATTAAGAGACGACTTTAATATTTGAGTGAAATGGACCATTATGTAAAGAGCTCTATTAAGTTAGCCATACATGTTATGAACTTAATATTTATGTGAACTCTATATTATTAACCATTTATTGTACGAAACCTAAAAAATAAAATCTAGCATATATGGTCAGTTACATATATTGAATCTTCGCGAAGCTGCATCCAGCAGTAGTCACGTACTGGCCTGCAGGGTGTAAATTAAAAAGCAGTGGGAAATAATAAGTAAAGCTTCAAATATGAGTCAAAGCAAATTTATTGAATTGTCAAATTTTTGGATCCAGTAAAACAACTATCTAGAATCAAAAGAGTATTGGTTCAAGCAAGTACACGGTTTGCCAAGGTCCACTCTCACCGACAAACGCATATTTGGCATATTGTAATATACGTTGATGGCATTTTTGCAATTGTGGACAAAGACGAAATGGATAATGTGCAGAAAATAACTCAACCAATTTGATGGTTTACTGTATCGAGAAGGAAAAAAGGAGATCTATATAATTTCTAGAGATATAGGGGTCCATTTCGAAAACCACCCGCTCTTTTTCTACTGGAATTAAGAAGACATAGCATCGGGAAGACTCGTTAATTTCCGATCAAGCCAAGCCAAACACATACATATACGTAGGTGTATATACTTGTGTTGAGTGACCGGGAATTCCACGCCTCTGATTAAGAAAAGATCGCTAAAATCCTCTTGGATTTTTCAGTTGCTTAATACTTCGTCAAAGACATAAAGATCCATCGGAAAGTATACTATAGGAAAGGAGGGGTTTGTACAAGAGTGTTGTTTATGTATCTATAACCTTTCCGAAAACTTTTAGAAAATAGTGCTTGAAACACCATCGACGTGAACTTAGCGTATAAGTCAAACCAGACAATACAGTTCTTCCCTCTTCACATTTCTGGAAAAAAAGACATAGTCTACAAAATAAACTAAAGAAGAAAATACTACCAAACAACTACTTCGTCAATAAATTGCGAATCATAAATCAGACATTCGTTTAAAAAATGCTAAGAAGACGGCACTGGCTAGCCATCCTTGAGAGCGGCCACCAACTGGACTGTAATGAGGTGGAAATCCTTGCCACAGTGTAAAAACACAGTAAAAAATATAACACACAATTAAAACTAAAACAGAATATGGACAGCAAACAATAAATACAAAACATTTCAGCAGGTTACTGCTCTTTCATTTCTTTCAGATCCAAAACTTGGCGTAACTTGGACTAAACTACTTCTGAAGTATTTTAATTTTAATCAAAGAATATACATTTCAATTTATCTTTTTTAAAAAAATTTCCTTTTTTTTAGACTATATATTTTACATTTTTATATTTATCAATAAAGATCTCCTTTATCCTTTTGGGAAAAAGGAAATGGAATATTCTTTCATTTAATCATCATAAAGACCAACACAGCCGATGAAAACAAACTAAAGGAAATCTCAAATTTAAATCTTACATTCAACTTAAATAGAAACCATTTTACCTGACATTCAAGATGGCGCCCAACGCAAATAGACTATACTTAATTCAACAAAAATATGCAGTACACGTCTTATGGGAGAGCTTTTTCAAAATCAGTAGCGTTCTATATTTTTGCACCATACTCAATTGAAGGAACTCCTCCATAAAAAAGTGTTTGTGCGCCCATAAATTTTCGATTGCATCTGACGCAGGCCCGACGTCCTATTGACTGCACATCTGAGTGTGCAGTGTGCACTGAATTGCTGTGGCCTATGGCTGTTGGTGCTATTCAATTTCAAGCCTCATTAAATATTGATGTGCGTTCAGAGTTACCCTTGTTCATTTCGTAACTTGTTCAGTTTTTTTTCCTTGGGTTTCTGTTGAGGTGCTTTTGTTTTAGAGCTTTAAAAAAAGGGTCCATTTAAAATCAACATTACGATAACCCTGTGAGAGCCTTAATGAAGGACAGATTTATGCAATTCACTGTAGCCAGAATGTGAGGCAAACGTCCTACATATTTTTATTGGACAGAGTATAGAATATAGTATATCAGCTTTACTTTAAGCCAAGTCGAGATCTCTAAATAAATCGTTTTAGTATTTCGAGTTAATGATGAAAAAGAAAGTCACCATCACCATAACCTTGACTGGAACTACATAGAAGATTGTAATGGGGTTCGCACGAAGTTGCTCTTATGTACTTAATAGATTTAGAATTTCAAAAATAAATATTATTAGAGAAACGTGTTCATAACCAATCGTTGTAGCACATTTCAAAAAAATAATTTTTTTTAAAATAGGTACTTTTAAGAAAAAATGTTGGTAACCGAAGCTTAAGTTTTTATTATTCTACAAACAAAACTTAAATTTCCGAAAAAAAAAACAGTTTTTGAGATATCGAATTTTCAAAAAACAATATTTTTTTTTTTAAATCGAATACAATATTATTTTTTTAAGTTTTTTCATGCAATGTTTTTCAAACTGTTAAGAAACTTCTTTTTTCAAAATTTCATTAAAATCCTTCATACTAATAATAAGTAAGTCGAAATAGGAATGGTTCTTTGCAAGAAGTTACAGTCAGTAATGTCTTAATTTATATTAATTTTATAATTCTTATCAAATTATAAATCGTAAGAATTAAGCTAGGAGAAGGAGGAGAAGGTTACTATTTAGTGGATAGTTTTCGTTATACTATATGGCATTGGAGCAGATGAGATGATGATGTTATATATAGGGTGTCTGGCGGCAGATTTATATTTTCAAAGTTAAATATAAAAAATACTACCTATTTGACATATTGTTTTAATTAAAATATTGGGCAACAGAATAATAATGCGGATTTTGTGTTTTGAAAATAATTTCATACAAATGCCTTTCATGAAGTTGCACACACTATTTAAAAAGGAGTCTCGTGTTCTGCACCACACGCTACAGTAAACTTGGTTCAATTGTGCTGATTTCTCGACAATATTTTCTTCTAGGTTCACAAGAGTTCAGGGATTGTTAATGTAAACTCTGTCTTTAAGGTAGCACCATAAAAACATTCATTGGGGTTAAGTCCGGGGACCTCGGGGGTCGTGGGATGTCGATGTCCCCAAAACGACTAAACAGTTTTTGAGTAAAAGTTTGCCGAAGCAAATTCATCGAAGCTCTGGCCGTGTGTGCGGTCGCACCATTTTGTTGAAACCACGTGTGCGATGAGAACGATGGTGAGCTCGCAGGTCCGGCAAAAAGAAATCCGTAATCATGCATTGATAATTGACACTATTGACATTTGTCGCCTGGCCCCGAGCATTTTCGAAAAAAAAAATGGTCCAATTATTCCATTCGTGGATAAGGCGCACCAAACAGTTACCCTGGGGCAATGCAATGGTTTTTGATGTTTCAGTCGAGGGTTATGGGTTCTTGGAGACCAGTTAAGGCAGTTTTGCTTGTTGACCTTCTCGCTTAAATGGAAATGAGCCTCGTCGCTCCAAAAAATGCGATTCACAGTTCGAAAACGCTCCAACATCGTTTCACAAAATGTTTTGCGTAAAAAAGAGTCATTTTCTTTAAGTTCTTGAATGATTTGAATTTTAAATAGATGGAACTTTAGATCCTTTTTTAAAATTTCATGAATAATCGCTCTTGAAAATCGCAGTGAGACTGCCCTTTTCCATATCAAAAGTCGTGGATTTTCACGTAAGCTCTCTTCAACCCGTTCAATGTTTCCGAAAGTCCTTGAAGATCGAAAGAGCCCTGGCCGTGCAGTGTTCATAGCCGAAGCAGTTGTGCGGAACCTCTGCACCCCAGGAACGAATTAAATTCAGACTTGGACCATCAGTTATCCGTCGAATATCGAAGTGTAAACAGAATTGTCGACGAGTAATTACGTTACTCTTGAAAAATGGCTCTATGGCAAACGCGCGATGCTCACTCTACCATTGCGACATCCTGACTGAGAAATCCACACGATCACTGATTATAACGACACCACCCTCCCCCGCACCGTTTATTACTTTTTGAAATATTCGTATTTCAAAACATAAATCTGCCACCAGACACCCTGTATTTGGTTAAGAAAACGATGTTTTTAGATATTTTTAATACCCAAATTAAGATCATCGACATTTAAATAGGCCACAGGCAAAAAAGAAAATGCTTCCAATCAGCCCAGATTATTTAGCATTATACTCGTAAAATTACTAGATACTATACATACTTATTTTTTATTTATTTAATTTTATAACATACATTAGTTTATAAAAAGTTCAGATTTTTTTAAAAAAAAAAACTTTTATTTAAATGCAACATCAAAACCCTCCAATTTTAGAAAAATATCAATAACTTTTTTTCTAATTATTTTTTCATAAACAAACCAAACCACTGTGCGCCGCACCGGTGTTGTGGGTAATCTTTTCAAGATATTTGTAGATATAGCTTACAACCGAAATGGTAATATACCTCATATTCCAAGACGACCCTTTTTTGCTGTAATATCTCGTAAGGCTGGGTCTTGTCCTTTTTTCTAATGTAAATTAGGTATGCCTAATAAAATGGCAAAATTTTTCCCTTAAATATATACCTATATACAAATATGTGTACCAAAACCCAAACGACCTTGAAAATAGTATTCGTCAGATAAACTGGCTAGAAATCTATACTTTTGTTTCAACTGACAATCAAGTTAACCTCCTTCAATGCTCAATAACTCAACTTTTTAACCAACATATTCATACCACTGAAAACAAAATTTATAAAGAATGGTAGGAAACCATGGTTTACGGCAGACATTTTGAACTCCATAAAGCAACGCGACCAGGCATACCTACATGAGGTGTTCTTCCAGAAATGCTCTCCATTTTACGGACATTGAGAAATGATGTTTGTAAAAAAGTCAGAGAAGCAAAGTGTATAGACTATAGACAAAACCTTGAACTGAAAACTTTGTATCATAATATTCGTGAACTCTGTGTTGGTAGGCAAAAGGAACATTGCTCTTCGGATGTATGCCCAGATTGTCTTTATGAAGAATTTGCAAAAATTCAAAACAATAATGTAATGCGTGCTCCACTGAACGAAACTTTGCCGGTTGTTGACCCGACAGAATTGAATGAAGGCTATCGGGTTGTTGACCCCGACAGAGAACATTCTTTTCAATTCCAAAGAGTAGACGATGAAGATGTTCTTAGTCCTATGCTTGAAGTAAAATCTTCGGCCACTGGCTTTGATGAAATTCACCCACACTTCATTAAATTGATCTTACCTCATATTCTCCCTACTCTTACACATATATTTAATACAATAATTATCACATCCTCATTTCCGTCTCCTTGGAAAATTGCTAAGGTTATACCAGTTCTTAAAAAACCTGCTTCACGTCTGGCACAGCAAGAGCTTAGACCGATATCGATTTTGTCATTTTTGTCTAAGGCATTGGAAAAAATTCTTCACAAACAAATATCCGCTTTTCTAAAGACATATTGATAAACTTCTTGGTGATAAACAATCCTGTTTTAGGAAAAGCTACAGTTGTATCACGGCTAATTTGAAGGTTTCAGAAGATATCAGAAATGCAATGGACAGTGATCTAGTAACATTTCTAGTGCTATTAGATTTCTCAAAAGCATTCGATACTGTTAATCACGGAAGACTTGTACACAAATTGAAACATCAGTTCCGATTTTCAGAGAATGCTGCTCAATTGATTCTCTCCTAGCTAAGTGATCGAAGCCAAGCTGGTGTTGTTGGTGTAAATACATCTCGTCCATTATATCTCTTCTCCGGAGTTCCACAGAGATCGATTCTTGATCCTCTGCTGTTCACAATTTTTATTAATGGCCTCCCACTCCAATCCAAATACTCATCCATAGACTTGTGTGCGGACGATGATCAAGTTCAATTAAGTTGCAAGCTAGGTATGTTTGAAGATAGGACTCATAAATTGAATTCCGATCTCAAGAGAATTCTAAATTGGTCCAAAAAAAATAACCTGCACCTAAATCCAGGAAAGTCAAAATCTTTAATAATTTATAAGAACAAACTTGATGAAAGCTACTTTCCTACATTGTATCTCGGAAACGAAAAACTTGAGTATGTCGATAGGGCAAAAAATTTAGGTACAATCCCACGTTGACTTGGGAAGATCATATTGAAACAAATTATTGGAAAAATTTATGGATCACTGCGCAGTCTTTCCCTATCAAAACATTATACTCCTCAAGACATTCGGCTGAGCTTAGCAAAAACCTTGATTATTCCTTTAATAATGTAGGTAGGATGCCAAATCTTTTCCAGCCATAGCTCAGAAATGAAAAGAAACCTGTCAGTGGCGTTCAAGAATATAACTCGATATGTACATAACCTCCAACGATACGACCATATATCAAATTATTCAAGTAAGATTCTTGGCTGTCCCCTTTACATATACATACCTTATAGGGCCCATACACTACGCAAACCAATTGAGCAAACAAATGCCTTTTGTTGTTGTAAAAATGTTTGTGCAAACTGTTTGAGTAGTGTGTAGCGATGTTGAGTATTTGCGCAAACGGTTTGAAGAAATTCAAAAAATTTTGAATTTTCCGTGACTGCACAAACATGTTTGAGTGGTGTGTGTTGAATTTTGCTCAAACAGATGCCAATTTTCATGAAATTAAGATTAATAAACAAGACGAACGAATTTTTTTGGACCAAATTCTTTTTTTTTGTTTTTTTTCTATTTTTTTTAAATAGAAATAGAGATTAAAAACGTCACGCAAACTAATATCTCTCAAACATGTTTGTGTAGTGTGTGGCGAAAATATGTTTGCTCAAACACACGTTTGAACAAACGTGTTTGCGTAGTGTATGGGCCCTATTAAATATTTGCCCCTTAAAACGCTGAATAATATAATAATGAACAAAGAACCTTCATATCTTTTTGAAAAAATAAAGTTTGCATTGCAAACTCGTCCCGTTCTTTTACATTCTTGCAACCAAGATTTATAGTTACCGGAACTCCGAACGTCAATTTTTCGTTTATGTTGTAATTGTAAGGCAGTGGAACAATTTACCCTCATTCATCAGAAGACTTTGCGGCACCAAGCAGTTTGAGGATGTTTTATTCAGATTTTTGGCAGTTAGTTAAGATAAAAATTATAATAATATGTAATTTATTAACATTAAGATAACAAAATAATTTTTATTTAACATAAGTAATTGAAATATTTATTTCTAGTTTGTCGTTTTGATTTTATTAAATATCTACTTATTGTATATTGAATTAAAATTTAATTTTAAAATTACAATTTAAATAGGTAAACTATTTGTAACTTTTACTAAATTATTGTTGGCTTTGCAAAAGATTCTTAAAAAAAAATAAATGAAATGAAAAAAATGAAACCCAAATAGACCATACCCAACGCAATTCGCGTTAAACTATTAGCATACAAAATATAAACTATTGATTAGCTATTTAAATTAATTTGGTAAATGTTTAAGTCAATATGGGTTTTGGTTATCTAAATCTGTTTGTATTTGGGTTAAATTGATTTGCTATTTTGTTAAACAGATTTGAGAATTGTATAGGAATTAGGAACCTATCTTGAGATCCAGTGTATCTAATATGCCAGGAAAATTCTTCATTGCCCAAAAATATATCTAGGTACATATGTACATCCTAAGCCAATACATACAATACCGTCTTCATGTTTAACCATCACTTAACAATAGCAGCAGTTCTAGTAACCTAGTCTTTTTCTTTTAAATTTGACTTTTATTAGTAAGTTGGTAGGTATATAGATGTATTTATTTATGAAACATCAACCTACATCAAAAATAAAGGTTCATTTTAAAAATGTTCTAGATCCTTATTATCGCTAAAATAAGTGTTTTGTCTCCTGAAAAATTGCCTTTTTTAAGTTACGAAATGTAAGAGCTACAGAGACGTACCTATAATACCTATCTATCTACAACTATACTTGACATCGTGTTCAACCAATAAGTCTTTAAATGCCCGCAGCACAAAAAATCCAATAAGAAATTCTTTCCACCATTTTGCAGAACCAACCCAGCACCAGCATAGAAAAGTGAGAAAAACCCAAAGTCGGCAGTGCAGTGTCTCATATTATATTAAACATATGTATTAAACACAAGCAAGCAAAAGAAGTAAAAAAATGCATGGCATTAAGTACCTACCTATAGAAAGATTATGTATCTATAAAATAATGAGGAAGGAAGGTATAAAAAAAAGAGAACGTGGGTATTACAATATTACAGGAAACATTTATCTATATGACAAAGTATTTACAAAGTTAGCTAGGTTGGTACCTACTTACATTGTGTCATCATGCATACATGGGCTAAAGTAAAGGATGTAGGTATCTAGGTAGGTTTAACTTTATACCTATCTACTATGTATCTACCTACATTTATATGTAGAAAGGTAGATACCGAATACCTACTCTACAAAAAATACATACCTATTTAGATACATTATGTAAAGTTAATTAGAAATTGAAATCTTATTTAGAACTTACCTACCTTTTTAAGAATTTAGGTAAGCCAGGAAGCTAATACCTAAAGCAAGATTTTTTCAGATACCATTTAGATTAACTCACGCTACGTAACGTATGTAGGTTTAACCTATTCTAAAAATAACACGCAACTGACTGGGGCTTGAGCCTTGAATTAGTTTATTTGCTTGCTAAATATATGTACCTACAAACAAATTTAAACAATTTAATTTTCCGAACACCGTATAGGTGCATATATAGATACATAAATATTTAAACCGTCACAAAACCGAAGAAACATTAAAATAATTGAAATGTGAATAACAAAATACAAACACGTTTAATTAAAACAAATTCTATTTGTGTAGGTAGGTATGCGTAGAGAAAACCCTCTACCTACCGTTTTTGTATAAATGTAGGTACAGAAACTGATACAACCCTAAGAGTGTGCGTAAGTTATATGATTCATGCAACACAAACATACAAATTGTGTGTACATAGATACTCCTTACTCCGCATTATGGATGGGCTATTATTTGCATTGTTTACTTGACTGACAAGCCGGTACAGGGTAATGCGAAGAATTTTTAAAATGAACATTTACTGTCATGTTATAAGTTAAGTTAAAATGTCCCTTTACATCCCATTTGAAAAAGGTACCCCGCCGTATCAGAACTCTCATTGCTAAAGAATTGAAGCTGTGAAATGCAGATTTCTTCGATTTGTTCTTAGTGGTCTTCCTTGGTCTGATATTCTCATCTTACTCACCTATGATGATCTATTAAAATTGATCAATTTGCAGACCTTACAAAAACGTCGTGAATTCGCTGACATTCTCTTCTTTTTGGGAAATGATTCCCATTACGAGTAGTACTTTTTTGAGCTTACAAGTCCTTCACATCCTACTCTATCCTTCTTCAAAATAGACTTGGGAAATGTGGATATTTATATGTACTCTTCAGATTATTAATTGTGACAATAAAAAAAAGTTTTGTCACCGAATTTCTCATGTGAGTGAAACAAATTGTGTAAAAATGAAAAAGTGGGGAAATCATGTTTTAATGTTAATTGCTCTCGTAAGATTAGGTTTCGTTTATAAAAAAAAATATTTGTAAATCACCTATCAATCTTGCTTTTTAAGCTGCCATAGTTTAAATGTTCTCACTACTTCTTTTCCCTCACATTTGACACAGTAAAAAAGCGAAGACTGCCCGAAAGTAACAATTTTAAAATTATATATGGTTTTCAAAACTTCATGTTTTGCCATGGTCTTCTTTTATTCTGAGAATGACGTTAATTCTTACAAAGTCAAAACCAAGTGTTTACAAAAGAAGAAAAGAGTGCTAAATTGCAGCTGCCAATTCACATGAGTTTATAAACACATTTATTAGGTAGATAGGCAGGCATTAAAAAAATAGTTTTACGGGTAATAATGACTATAATTCATGTTAAGATATTTCTATACCACTATAAAGTCGAATTCGGATGACTTCGTAGTAGTTGCTCAGATAAATTTTGGCTTTTACTATAGAAGGCAATGCCTTCTAGTAGATGCGAGTGCCTCTAATCAGAGAAAACGCTTTTTTGGGAAACTTCAGTCTTCATCAGATTTTTAGGTTTATCTTTTCTCTACCTTAACCAACAAATCCAAATAGTATGGATGTGAATTTTTTCCATCCATCAACTTTTTCGAGCCAATAGTGTTATGCCAGATCCACGACTGTGGTCCATTGGTGGCTACTCTGTTGTTTATACTTTTATAATTTTCAGTTGGGAACTAGAACCATGAATGTAGCACAATCGTGTTTCTGGCTTAACTTCAAATTATTAACTCAATATCGGTAAATTTGTATATTCATGCATCTGGCATGAGAGGACAATATTTAAGTCCTATTTTTCGTAAAATCAAAGGAAAACTTTTTGATAAAAATATTTCTTAGAATGATTTAGTTGGAATCCTAACCAATTGTTATGAAATTCATTCAAATTGGAATTTGTTCTTGGTTTGATGTAACCACATTTTCCTATTGATTTTGGGTAGAATCATCATTAAATCAAATCTTTGCTCAAAACTATATTCATCAACTTTAATTTACCTCTAAGAATCGCAAATTTAAATGTATAAAACTTTAAAAATGTTGTCTTCCACCTTTAAAAATTTTGTTCAGTTAAATTCGTACGAAGCTTCATTAGTTTTTTATTGTTTTCCTCATGAAATCAAGTTATAGTGGCATCAGAGCTATAAAGTAAAATAAATTTTTTCTACGAAATGGATATCCTTTTTTAAATTTCCTTTCAAAATAACAATGGCGTAAAATTTAAGTGGAATAAGTATTATGTAAGTAAGATGATTTTGGGAATTTTATTTGAATTTATTAAAATTAAAATTATCGAATACCTAATTTTTTAGAATAGTGGTAACTTCAAATTACTTTGACATTTATAAACGTCTAAAAAGGTGTGTTTTCTTATTTTATTCATGAACTTTCACTGTTTTACGTGTGTTCAGAAGGAATTTGTTCTAAAAATAATCTTTATGATGTTTTTTTTTTTTGCTTTCTCACATCGATCGAAACTTTTGGAATACATTATTAGTACCGAATTAGTTTTGTTTTTGACCAATATTGATGAATCTGTATTGAGTAAGCTTTAAATGTTATTTTCCATGTAAAAACGAATAAATTTCACTTTGAAATTAAGTCGACTTTTTGTTTTTAACTTTTGCCTATTAAAATAAACAATTTTTGAAAGTGAAATTTAATATATTTACTGAATTTTAAATAATTTAAAGAAACTATGATCGTATAAGATTTAAGATAATTTATCTACTTGGCTTACTATTTTCTATTTAAATTTAAATGGATAGACTATAATGGTAAGAACAAAACCTTAAAAATGTTTATATACTCTGCACTACATCATCCTACCTACGAAGCAGTTATAAGTATGTATTATAACGACCAATAGTAGCCATCGTGGTATGTCTCAAAATGCACTCCGTCTAGTTTAGATTTGGGCGCCATTGTAAGAAGTATTTTATGATACAAAAACAATAAAGTAGAAATTTATTCATTTACACTAGCTTCAGTCTAAGTTATCATATGCAGGTCCCTATAAAAAAAAGAAACCTCATAGATAATTTAGAAAATACAAATAAAAAACAAATAGAATTTTCAGGGATACTCCCTCTTATGAGGAGTGAAAAATATTCCAAAAGGATTTCACCAGTTTTCAGTTCCGATTGTCATTATGTTGCAGGGAAATAAGTCCGCAGGAACTAAGTCCACTGAGGGACTAAGTTCTCACTTGACGTTGGAAATAAGTCCACAGGAACTAAGTCCACTGAGGGACTCAGTTCTCACTCCATGGGAACCAAATCCACTTTACTAAAGTGGTCTTTGTTCCCATGCAAGGTGGGAAATTCATTACAAAAAACTGTGGGTTTTAGTTCCCTTTGAATGTGAAATAAATTCCCATGTTAAGCCATTGGAACGAGACGTATAAACAGTGAGGTATGTTAAGGAGGCATGCTGCACCCCTGCAACCCCCCTGCTAGGGCACACTATAGGATTTGGGGTAGGTGCGAGGTTGGGTGTATGCAAAGTTTCTTTAGCATTTAAAGAATCTGGAAAATAACCAACATAAAATCAATAAGTTTGTTGTTGGAAATTCATTCCCACTTTATACTTTCGAGTGTGTACTAATTTCCCATAAGAAAGTGGACTTAGTTCTCACTTAATGGGAACAAAGACCACTTTAGTAAAGTGGATTTCGTACCCATTATGTGAGAACTAAGTCCCTCAGTGGACTTAGTTCCTGGGGACTTATTTCCGCCTCAAGTGAGAACTTAGTCCCTCAGTGGACTTAGTTCCTGGGGACTTATTTCCCTGCACCGTCATTATGGAGACTGGATGAGGGAGGAGGATCATGCTTTGGCCACAGAAGTGAGATGAATCTCAGATAAAGTAGAAGAAGATGCTCTCTTAGTTGTTATTAGATCCTTAGTTGTTATTAGATCCTCATCTTGTAGTTCCATTACGTCAAGATACCCCTGGTTATGATGCCTTGATTGATTTACCACTTATATAAGATGATTGATTCAAGTGGTTGTTTCTGCAGGCATCTTTGCTGGCCTGGATGCGGTAGGTATCGTCGAGTTGTTGAATTATTTCTTTTTGATTACCTCTTGTTATTGATTTGAAGGAATAGTTTGAGGGTTGTAGGTCACTAGGCCCAGGTTATATTTTTTTTAAACATGGTTAATTTCAAGTTTCTCTTGTATCCGCTCTTCAGTAAATGTAAGACTTTCCTTGTAAATCCCATGTTTTACCTTGCAAATAACGGATCTCGCTGTCTAACCGCAGATTTTTAATTTATTCCTTATTTAAGAATACCTATACCTATTTCTCTTGGAAATCACCCATCTCCTCCATAAATCTAAGAATTCCTTTGCACCTTATCGCATGAAGCGAAAACGATCCGATGATATCGTTTCCATTTTGTTATAGGTATCTACATATGTGTTCAGTCCTCTGCCAAGTCTCGGATCACTCCACTAATACCCTTTTGAAAAGTGATTTCTGGCGTAATTTTTTTAGTTTCAAACCTTTATGCAACACCCTGTGAATATCATCATTGTTAATCCAAAAGTATTCCTCAAAATGAAATTCAACACAACGAACACACAAACATAGATACATGCATATATAAACATAACTGAACCTCACATTCGACAGTAACTTCACCCGACTTGCTTCATCATTATCATCAACATCGTGCACTTCAATTGCCTTTGCCTTTTCCCCTACCAAGCTGAATTATTTATATACATAACAGAGCTCTATATACCCAACTGTATACAGCTAAAATCCCGGCCACACGTAGGTATCATATCCACACACCCAAAGGATGAACTTTGAATGTGTTCTTCAAGTATTTCATTTAAAATAGAAACAACAAGCCAACGAAAATAAAAGAAATTAAATACTTCAAGGGAACATGAACATTTTTGTTCGGTTGTTCCAAAAAGGGATGGCAATGATGGCATTCCAAGCCCGATTCGAGTCGTACGTATTCTGGTATTCCGATCGAACGAGCTGTTTTGGTTTCTTTGGAGGTATGTAACCTCTGGCTCTGGTTTGGCGTTTCCACACAGCGAAATTAAATTTTCAATTCGTATCTGCAAAAGCGAACTCTCTCTAGCTTTGCTTTGGTTGGCATTGGCATGTTTCCCTTTACCCTTGCGGTATTATGGTCCCTATAAACGACAAACATCCGTTTTGCACCGATGAGAGCTGGTTGCTGCTGTTTTTGCCTTTCTGCCGCTGCTGCTGCTGCTACCGCTGTCGTGTAGTTGCGTTGCCGTCACTCATCATCATCATCATCGTTTGCTTGCTACGTTTTAGCTTCGTGTTTGGTATTCCTTTCAGTGCTAGGTATCTGCAGTTCTTTTTTGTATGTTTGTTTGCATGTAGATACATTTGTTCGTACCCCTTGCATCTGGACGCTATTCTTATGCTGTGTAGTGTGTATATAAAACCAAATGGGGTTGTTATTGCTTTTGCTTGCTGAGTTGGTATGTATTTGACTAGGTCCGCTTGTCCGCCTTGCCGTTGTGCTCGGATCTGTTTTGTTGTTAAATTTATGTACTGGTGTCGTCGCCACTGCTTCCACCACCATAGGTGCTTGTGGAACTTGATTATTGTTCGCTTATATACTTCGCAGACGTTTTATGTTAATCTACGATGTATGAGTATAGATTGTTGGTTGTTTGCAGCTAGCTCTACCTTGCCTGCACGCTTACATTTACCAACAACTGTCACGTAAGCGGAGACCAACGGTTTGCGCTTCAGAGGTTTGCTAATAGATGGAGCGGCATCCGCATTTATGATTAACAGCTCGAATTAAAATAGAAACTGCCGGTGGACGCAGAATGAACAGAAGAACAGATAGAAGATAATGATGATGTTGAATGAGATTGTCGTTTTGATGATGAAAACGTGGATGTTTTTAATACATCGGTAGGTAAGGCAGGCGAATATGTAGGATATGTATGCCTTGTTTAAGGTATTTGAGAACTTGACGGGAAGACTTTCCATTAATAGGCGGGTAGGCATACAAAAATAAATGCACAAATGTAAACACTCATTGGATTGCCATAAAATACCTGCAATATTTAAGGGATTAGGTACATATGTAGGCCAGAAGCGCTATTTTAGATATACCTATAATAGGTAGGTACCTACCTATAGGTAGTAATGTATACCTACATCATGTTTGTAATATAGGTAAGGTAGTTTGGATTTAATGCAAAGAAGAGCATTGAAAGGAGTTCCTAGGTAAGTAGATAGGTACCTATGCAACTAGAGATCTAACTAAATGACTAATTACCTAGGTAACTTGTTATCTGGTTTCCGTCTTGAAACTTGGTGAGAACATGATTGTATTAGGTATAAGCAATCTTACCATACGACACATGATTTCTGCGTATATGTAGGTAGACAAGACATACTAGGTACCTACCTACCTATTTTAGTTCTGATTCTAATGCAATAGAAAACTAGACGATAAGGCCAGCCTGAAACAAGTTTCAGATCGAACGAAGTCTGTGTCTAATTCACGAAAGCAGAACCAAGAAAAATCGAAAAGACAAAATGACCTTTACGATACGAATTTAGGTATCTAATTCTGAGATCGATTTCGATTGATTCTGAGAGTAAAATTAACGAAAAACTATTTTTTTCATACTCTAGCTAAATCAACTCCTTTGGTAGTTGGAGCTAAAAACAGAATGTCATGTGAATTCTCAAGCAAATATGAATTCTCGCAAGGGCAATCAATATACTGTTGTGAACAGAGCTTTATACTACTACAGCGCCATCTGTCGGAAAATTGCATATCTAATTTATAGAAGAAACAAAAGCTCTTTTCCAATGTCAAATGTATTTCCCCTTATTCCAACCATCTAGAACATTCCAAGACAAGAACTTTCGAGAACAACTAATTTGAGTACCTATATAAGGGAGTGTTCACGGTGAGCGAGACAGTTGATTTTGGATTATGAAAGTGTGCAAAAGTATTGCTTATTGGATGTGTTATTAAACAAGTGTGATTTAAATTTGAATAAAGTTACTTGAGTTCATTATAAATTGAGATTTACTGTTTTGAATTGGAAAGTGTAAATAAAAAAGAGATACTAAAAAGAGTAAAAAGTTTTATTTAAAGAACCTAGTAAAAATATTACAATACCTATAAGTCGTTAAAGAATTTTTAATGGCGTTTACATAGGTAGGTACTAAATAGGTCTCTACCTCGATCTAAAACCTAAACCGTTGAAGTGATTTTCATCGATCTTAGTATTCAAGGTTCTTCGATGATTCCCTTGGGGAGGAATTCTCGAAAACCGGCTCTAACGATTTTGATAAAAAAAATTATAGGTTATACGAGTATGTGCTAAAAAAGGCATGGAATAATTTGGTGAAACAAAAAGAATTAAAAAGAAATGTTATTAACGGTATCTGTCCTAGAACCGTTTTTTTGATTTTCGACTTTCTCATTAACGACTCTAACGATTTTAACCAAAATTTTTTATATAGAAGCTCCTTCGAATTCGAAAAATATTGTTTTTACAAAAAATAGGTACCTAGTTTTTTTTTTGATTTTTAAAAAATTACAATTTTTTTTTGAAAATTCAATATTTTAAAAATGAGTGAACGATTACTTTTTTTTAATTAAATCAATGTTTCTATATTTGTAAGCAAATTTTTAAATTTCATAGTCCCTACCTTAACATAAGAACAAGTAAGTGCTTGCCACTCGTGCATTTTATTTTAACTGTTGCAGGTTTTCCAAGTATCATAAAATCTATGGGTTTCTCCACAAGCTTTTATTTTTATTATTGTTACGTTCATTAAGAAAAATTTGTAAGACGTGTTTATTAGACATTCTCTGGAGACAACTGAGGTAAGAAAAAAGAGACATCTTTAGAATTTGGATAGCTCAAGACCCCAACAAGCTGGCAACTTTATTTAAACGAAGTTATAAAAGATTGTATGTCTTCTAAAAACAAAGTCCTAAACAAAGTTTCTATCATAAGTAATTTTAAGAAAATAATTGCTCACGGCAGTTTTATGTTCTTATTATTGTGGAATTGAAAATTAATTAAAATAAAATGCACGACTGGGTCGCACGCACTTGCTCCTATGTAATCGACTAGGAATTTTAAAAACGAATGTTATTAGAGAAAACTGTTCATAAGGATAAAATTAATTTTTAAATTCTTTTAGTAGTACATAACAGAATGCTATGCAAATATGAATTTACGGAAGAACAAAATTACCTATAAGTCCTTGTAGTGGTTTCTTTAAAAGAAGCTTTTATATACAAACTTTTAAAAACCTTTTTAAGAAAAAATTTTGGTACGCCAATTTAAAGTTCTTATTATTGTTCGAATAAAAATTAAATTTACGAAAAGAAATATTGACCCGTTTCGGAGATATCGAATTTAAAAAAAAAAGAAAAAACTAGATTTTTTTTTTTTAAAAATTCAAAAAATATTTATTTTAAAGTATTGAAATGCAATGTGTTTTAGACTTTTTAGAAGCTTCTCTATAAAAATTGTCATTAAGATCCGTTATGTGGATAATGAGAAATTCAGAATTCGAAAAAATGGTTCTATGGTAGGTACAAGCTGTAAATATCTTAATTTAATTTTTTTTATTAAATTAAAGATCGTAAAAATTAATTGAAAGAAAAAAATTTGTATCAAAATTCTAGGTGCTGTTTTCGATAAAAATACGATTTTTGAAAACCATTTTTTTTATTTTTTAGCATTTGTATGGTAGGTACCATTATTTTTAGGTAAAATAAATTTTCTTTCTCACATTTTGTAGATTATATTGAGAAACTTTTATTTATCAAGTTTAAAAAACATCTAGCAAGGGGTTTTCGAAATATTAAATTTTGGAAAAAAAATTTGAAGTTTTATTAAAAAATCCAAAAAAATTTGTTTGGAAAATTTGAGTACACAATTCTATTTATGTTTTTGGCGAGCTTTAGCAAAAAAAAAATGATCAAAATCGGTTGATCCGTTTTTGAGAAAATCAAAAACAAAAAAATGGTTCCATGGGGGGTACCCTCAATAACCATTTTTCGGAAAATGTTTTTCAACCATTACCTAGCTTTAATTAAATGAAAATTTTCTGTATTTGTATTTTTAAAATCTGTCGAACAGTTTTAGAGAAAAAAAAATGTTTATAAAATTTCGAAAAAAAAATCGTATGGCAGGTACCGTTATTTTTGGTCTTAAAACAAAAATAAAATAAAATGCACGACTGGATCGCACGAACTTGCTCTTATGTAAAAGTACTTTGGAATTTAAGATACATTAAAAATATAAAACATGGATTTAATGAGATAATAATGTTCAAATGCATAAAATTGCCGTCTGGTTTCCGGAAAAGTATGAATTTATGCAAATAAACCTTAAAAAATCGTTTTATTATTAAATAAATTTCTTATATAAGAAATGTCTCTAAAATTTTTCAAGAAAAAAATGTGGGATGCGAATTTTAAGTATTAAATAATATTGATTTTTGGAAATAATTTCAAAAAATAATCGTTCATAGGTTTTGAAGATATTGATTTTAAAAAAACCCAACAAATATTTTTTCGAATATTTTTATATACAATATTATTTTAAGCTTAAGGGGACTCCTGCTGAAATTTTGAGTTAAAATCGTTAGAGCCGTTAATGAGAAAGTCGAAAATTAAAAAAACGGGTCTATGGTAGGTACCCCTAAAAATATTTTGCCCCAAAATTTTTTTTGACCAAAATGTAGTCCATGTTTAAAATATCATACTTAATTTTTTTAATCAAAATCGTTAGAGCCGTTTTCGAGATAAATAAGATTTTGCATTACGGGTGTATGGGGGGTACCCTTAGTTTTGGAGCTAAAAAAAAATTTCAATTTCCCCTCTAGGGAATCACCGAAGACCCATAACTACCGAGTTTGAAGAAAATTGGTCCAGTGGTTTGGGCTCTAGGTCGAGGTACAGACATACAGACAGACAGACAGACAGACAGACAGACGGAATTGTCGGACCCACTTTTTTCGTCTTCGCTATCATCGTAATGTCAACTTTGATCAAAATCTCGAGTTCGATTTTTTTTCCAAATGCAGAACTTGCCCTATAGTACCTATGTATATCGCAAGTAAAAACGTGTGGGGGGGAAAAAATTAAAAATAATATCTACCAAGTTTAAAGAAAATCGGCCCAGCCGTTTAGCTTTTAGTCGAACAGACAGACAGAATTGCGAGACCCACTTTTTACTTGCGATATAGGTACTATAGGGCAAGTTCTGCATTTGGAAAAAAAATCGAACTCGAGATTTTGATCAAAGTTGACATTACGATGATAGCGAAGACGAAAAAAGTGGGTCTGACAATTCCGTCTGTCTGTCTGTATGTCTGTATGTCTGTATGTCTGTATGTCTGTACCTCTCACTACAGCCTAAACCCTTGGACCTATTTCTTTCAAACTCGGTAGTTAAGGGTTTTCGGTGATTCCCTAGAGGAGAAATTGAAATTTTTTTTTTAGCTCCAAAACTAAGGGTACCCCCCATACACCCGTAATGCAAAATCTTATTTATCTCGAAAACGGCTCTAACGATTTTGATAAAAAAAATTAGGTGTGAAATTATGGACATGGACTATATTTTGGTGAAAAAAAATTTGGGGAGAAATGTTATTAGGGGTACCTGTCATAGAACGGTTTTTTTGATTTTCGAATTTCTCACCAACGGCTCTAACGATTTTAACCAAAATTTGTATGCAGGAGCTGCTTTGCATTTGAAAAATATAAACTAAAAATTTTTTCGAAAAAATAGTTTTTGGATTTTTAAAAAAATAATACAATTTTTTTTTTGAAAATTCAATATCTTGAAAACCGATACACGATTAAATTTTTAAATTACGTTTTAAAATGTATTTTATTAAATACTAATAATTTGCATATCAATTTTTTTTATAAAAATTTTAAGTAAAATTTAGTACACAAAAAACATGTTTCGGTGTGTCTGTATGTCTGTACCTCTCACTACAGCCTAAACCACTGGACCTATTTCTTTCAATCTCAGTAGTTAAGAGTCTTCGGTGATTCCCTAGAGGAGAAATTGAAATTTTTTTTTTAGCTCCAAAACTAAGGGTACCCCCCATACACCCGTAATGCAAAATTTTATTTATCTCGAAAACGGCTCTAACGATTTTGATAAAAAAAATTAGGTGTGATATTTTGGACATGGACTATATTTTGGTGAAAAAAAAATTTGGGGGGAAATGTTATTAGGGGTACCTGTCATAGAACGGTTTTTTTGATTTTCGAATTTCTCACCAACGGCTCTAACGATTTTAACTAAAATTTTTATGCAGGAGCTGCTTTGCATTTGAAAAAATATAAACTAAAAAGTTTTTCGAAAAAATAGTTTTTGGATTTTTAAAAAAATAATACAATTTTTTTTTTGAAAATTCAATATCTTGAAAACCGATACACGATTAAATTTTTAAATTACGTTTTAAAATGTATTTTATTAAATACTAATAATTTGCATATCAATTTTTTTTATAAAAATTTTAAGTAAAATTTAGTACACAAAAAACATGTTTCGGTGTGTCTGTATGTCTGTACCTCTCACTATAGCCTAAACCACTGGACCTATTTCTTTCAATCTCAGTAGTTAAGAGTCTTCGGTGATTCCCTAGAGGAAAAATTGAAATTTTTTTTTTAGCTCCAAAACTAAGGGTACCCCCCATACACCCGTAATGCAAAATCTTATTTATCTCGAAAACGGCTCTAACGATTTTGATAAAAAAAATTAGGTGTGATATTATGGACATGGACTATATTTTGGTCAAACAAAATTTTGGGGCAAAATGTTATTAGGGGTACCTGCCATAGACCCGTTTTTTTAATTTTCGACTTTCTCATTAACGGCTCTAAGGATTTTATCCCAAAAGTTTTAGCAGGAGTCCCCTTAAGTTTAAAATAATATTGTATATAAAAATATTCGAAAAAATATTTATTGTTTTTTTTTTTGAAAAAAAAAAAAAAATTTAAATCAATATCTTCAAAACCTATGAACGATTATTTTTTGAAATTATTTCCTAAACCCAATATTATTAAATAATTAAAATCCGCATCCCACATTTTTTTCTTGAAAAATTTTAGAGAAATTTCTTATATAAAAAATTTATTTAATAATAAAACAATTTTGTAAGGCTTATTTGCATAAATTCATACTTTTCCGGAAACCAGACGGCAATTTTATGCATTTGAACATTATTATCTCATTAAATCCATGTTTTATATTTATAAAATGTATCTTAAATTCCAAAGTACTTTTACATAAGAGCAAGTTCGTGCGATCCAGTCGTGCATTTTATTTATTCTTCGCTATCATCGTAATGTCAACTTTGATCGAAATCTCGAGTTCGATTTTTTTTACGAATGCATAATGCATAATGCCTTATAGTACCTATAAGTCGCAAGTAAAAATGATAGATTTTATAAAACCTACATACTTAGACAGAAAAAGTTTATAAAAATTCTTGTAGCCGTTTTTAAGAAAAAAAAAAAGAAGATTTTCCATAACTGTCTTAAACATATTTTTATAAATAAAGGTACATTATTTTAAGATAAGGTAACAACTTATGACTTGGTAAGTATGTATATAATTAAATAGTGTTAAAACCCTTTAGATGACATGTTTTAAAAATATTAATTTTGAAGTTCACATACAAAATTATTTTTTTAAAACAAGATTAATATTTCTTTTATCTTTTAGTATACAACACTATTCATTCAGACTGTTAGGCAGCATCTGTCAAAATCAAAGTCAAGAACCAATATGTTTCATTAAAAAAAAAACGAAAGTCAAAAATTTTTGTTTTAATTTATAAACCATTTTCGGAAGTTTTTTCAATCTCTTTGAACTTTTGTTATTTATTTAGACTGAATAATTACAAATTTAAATTAAAATCTTTGTAGCAGTTTTTCAGAAAAAAAGAAGATTTAAATTAATTTCGAGACAAAATACCTAATTATATATTTTTTTTAAGGAAAATGAAATAAATATGTATACAAGTTTAAGCAAAATCCACCATTTACGATCTGGCCAAACAGACAGACAAGTAGCAAAAAATACAAACAAAACTAAAAGCAGTGGCGCAAAATTTTTGTTGAATTAGAACGGTGATAAAGCTGTTTTAGTATGAAACTAGGTTAAAACAACGATTTTGCACATTTTTATCGTATATAGCATTTTACTTTCTCTACCCTTTTATTAAAGTTAAAATCATCGAATACATATTTTAATTTTTTAGTATCGTGCTAACTTCATATGTAGAACAGTCATTGTTCTAGGTGTGTTCAGAAGTAAGAAAATTGCTTTATTTTATTACGATACTATTTAGAAAATGGTTAAAATTAAGAATGAGTTAGTAAGCTACTTTAAAGTTAGCAAATTGTTAGGAAGTATCATACTAATATCTCAATACAAGGATGTTTAAAATTTTGCACCAGTAGTTTTAAAACTTATTTAAAACAATATTTTCAAAATATAGTTTTTGAAAATGCGGCTTTGAATTTACTTTTTTCGCAGATTAGAGTTATAAAAAACTTAATTTTTGAAGAGAGATTTTCCTTTTCAATTTTTTTTCCTACAAAATTTTTATCTATGTATTATTTTGCATATATAATACATACATATATATAATGCTGTAGTATTTTCTCGGGAGTATGTTACAAAATTGAGTTGCTGTAAATACAGAAACGACATTTAAAGTTATGTTCGTTTTATTTCTTTTGTGATTCCCTCTCTTTGAACAAACACGTTTAAATTTGGACAATTCTAATTTGATAAATCTTATGTTTACATAATAATTAATTGGATAGCTATTTTTATATCTACCTATTTGTTTGCCAGGGTTCGGAAATACATGTCAATGCAAACATATTTTCGTTACATATATTCCAACTTGAGCTAATTTAAATGAAAAGAAATATTAGGAACCACAATTTCAAACCTTTCAAAAATTAAAAAAATGTAAGTATGTTCTAAGAGAGTGGTAATTTAGTAAATAATCTTTTTGGTGATCCATATATTATAAAAGTTACGATAGGCAGTGGGCCGGAATCGGAACCTTAACCAAACACAAAAGATTTAGACGAATGTGCTAATTATAAAGAGATCCAATATAACGATTATCAGATCGAATAAAATAAAGTGCACGACTGGTTCGAACGTACATATTCTTACGTAAAAATACTTTGGAGTTTAAAAATTATGAAGAGTATATATTTATGCAAACAAAATTAAAAAATCGTATTTTATTAAATTAATTTTTTATATAAGAAATTTCCTTAAAATTTTTCAAGGAAAAAAAATTGTCATGCCAATTTTAAGTATTTCGTACTATAGATTTAAGAAAATAATTTTAAAAATAATCGTTCCCACGTTTTATAGATATTGATTTTTCAAAAAAAAAATTTTGATTTTTTTTTCAAACAAAAATGTTGTTAAAATCGTAGATCCGATGATGTGAAAGTTGAAAGTTAAAAAAAAAACGATTCTTTGATAGGTAGCGTTAATAACAATTTTTCTTAAAATTTCTTTTAGAAAAATTGGAGCTATTTTCTACGAACTCAGTACTTAAGGGCCTTCCAAAACCCGCAATGCATGGACTACATTTTGGTCAACAAAAATTTTGGGGCAATATGTTAATAACCTGTCGTAGAACCATTTTTTTTTAATTTTCGACTTTCTCATTAACGGCTCTAACGATTTTAACCAAATTTCGCAAGCAGCAGCGCCCTTAAGTTTAAAATAATGTTGTATATAAAAATATTCGAAAACATTTTTTTTGGGTTTTTTGATAAATTTTTATTTTTTGTAATCAATATCTTCAAAACGTGTGAACGATTATTTTTTGAAATTATTTCTCAAGATCTATATTACTAAATACTTAAAATTTGCATCCCAAATTTTCTTCTTGAAACATTTAAAAAAAAAAAATTTTAAATATAAAAAAATTAATTTAATAATAAAACGATTTTAAGACTTCGTTTGAATAAATTCGTACTTTTATGGAAATCAGATGGCAATTTCATGCATTTGAACATTTTTATCTCATTAAATACATGTTTTATATTTATAAAATGTATTTTAAATTCCAAAGTACTTTAACATAAGAGCAAGTTCGTGCGATCCAGTCGTGCATTTTATTTTTATTAAAATCGTTAGAGCCGTTTCTGAGATAAATAGATTTTGAGTTAAGGGTGTATGTTTTGGAGCTAAAAAAAAACTATTCCTTCGAAGGACCTTAAGTACCGAGTAAACAATGAACCTCAGAAACGGCTCTAACGATTTTAATAAAAATAAAATGCACGACTGGATCGCACGAACTTGCTCTTATGTAAAAGTACTTGAGAATTCAAAATACAAATTCTAACCACATAGTTCTAATCTAATTTAATTACATATTTCTGTAAGATTAAAAGAAGCAGTGTAAACATTGCGCAGAAAAAAGAACTGTTTAGAACTAGAACTGAAATGATACCTTAAACCCTCAAAAAACACATTTTCGAGCCAATTATTAAACACTGATATTTAATTTCATCAACATTTTCAATTACAAAACAATTTGGACTGCATGAAACACGACTAGAATAGGTAGCGCAAGTCAGCATTAATATCGTTGGTAGGTAAGGCTTGAGGCTTATGGCAACATGTGTCATCGAAAGGGCGAAATGGTTATGGGTGCATTATTATGCCGTTGATACTGTTTGTTGACTCGGGGTCAGCGTTAATGGTGCTCACATACACAAGGAACAGAAAAGGACCAAGTATTGAGTCATGAGGCACACCGACTTCAATAGACCTCAATTAATTTCTTTTTCTTATTCCACTTATCTTAACACTTTACGACCTATTGTCGGGATATGCGGCAAAACATTTGCATATGGAGCCCCTAAGCCCCGCTTGTTCTGATTTGTTTAGTAATATTTTATGGTTGACCATATCAAAGGCTTTAGTTATGTCAATAAATATACTAGCTGCATATTTTTTAACATCTTAATTTACAAAAATTTTAGAGCAAAAGCTCAAAAGTACATCCTTCATTGATTATAATATTTTCTTGAAAACCAATCTGAAACGATGAAAAAAGCTAGATTTGTATAAAAACTTTACTTAACAAGTTTTTTTTTTCTTAAATTACTTATTCATGGAAGCAGTAAAATGGGTCTATAATTACTCACATTTTCTTTGGCACCTTTTTTGAAAAGAGGGATAATAAACGCACAATTAAGTACGTCAGGAAATATCCCACAAAAGACACTAGTGCTTAAAAAAATATGTACTAAGACGTCTAAGTCGTTGTTCTTTAAATCAGATTGAAAATGCATTCACGGTTAGTTTTCAGAAACGGGTAAAAACACGAAGTTAACCCTATAAGGTCATTTTGGGGAATAATTGCATAAGGCCACATGTGGCTTTATTTCCACTTGTGAATGATAGAAAGACCACATGTGGAAGTATTTTTAATATTTTTGCAACAAAACAAAAAATCAATATAAAGGCTTAGTGTGCAAAAAATGCTCATATTGATTATAAGACCTTTAACCTCAATTTTTAGCAATGCTAGCTTTCTTGTGCGATATCATCCGAGCTTGTAGGTTAAAGTCCGGTTAACGCACTACATTTGGTGAACTTGCACCCAAACTCGAATGATCTCGCTATGAAAAGCTGGGTCTCAATGTCAGAACTTATTCAATTAAAGGTTAAGGTGTTTGTGGACTATTGGCAATTATTATCAAAGTCTCATATTCAATCTATGTATATAATATCCAATCATTGTGTCAACAAACAGCTATAAAATTCCACTCTCAAAATTAATGTAAGTACTACGTTTGTATTATAGGTTGCCAGCAAATGGGTATCTCAATGGAAATATGAAAGATCTCATAAATATTTATCTCTCGAATGTGATTACATTTTTTATAATTTTTCACCAAACAATTTATGGCGGTTTTGAAATATACAATCTGACAAAGTGTTATGTTTATGCTGTTTCATCTGATGAAATAAATATTTATATCTACGACTTGAGCTAGAGCTATAAACGTTTACATTGCGTTTGTTCCAAATAAAAATATTATGTCTATAGCTATAAGCTACAAGGGCAACACTTCGGTTCATCTGAAATCTCGTAAAATCAATTTTATAGACTTGCGGTGTTTGGTGCCGAAAGAGAATCCCATTTGATGTGCAAAAATGCTTTATGGAATCTTCATCTATTTTTAATCGTATCTCGTCTGCGACTCTGTGCCCCACCTCCTTCGTCATCGTTCTCCGAAGCCGAACGCAGAAGAAAAATCTTTTTTTTTATACACAAGCTCCTCCGTAACTTGATGTTATTGCATTAGTACTTGTAGAGATGTTCATATAATTTTATTTAGACACGCAATCAATGTTAACATAGGGAATTAAAACAACGTGGGGAACACCCCCTGTGCACCTTTTATAAGTCGATTTGCATTACCTATACAAATTGCTCCCACTGTAATTGGACAAAATTGTCCAATGTGTTTTCTCATGCTTGACATTATTTTTATCGTTGTTGGATTTAATTGGTAGACATTTTTTTTAGGTATATTTGCTTCCCTTACTTGGGTCTTGTTTGCTTTTTTTTTTGTCGTGGTGAAATTTTTGTAACAACTGAACGACTGGCGCACGTAAGCTTTTTTTTCGAAGCAAAGGAACAATGAGAATTGTTTTCACATTGAAATTGTGTGAAAAGAAGAAAACAAGAAATTGTGTCTCAGCAGGAGGCTTTGTGTAATGTGAAATGAGCTATATGAAACAAAGACGAATAAGAAGTTGTGAGGCGTAAGTAACTATAAAGAAATAGCTAGATCGGGAAAGAAGCAAAACAACTTTCGTTTTAGGTTAAAATAACGAAGAAAGTTCATTGCAAAATGTAATTTTTTGTATACTTACCTTTATTTAAAATATACCCCAATGAACTAACCATTATGGTTAGTTCATTGGATTGTCATGCAGAGGGCCTTGAGTTCGATTTTTAGTCCCTGCAAACAAATTCTCAGACGTGTACTACCTCTTGCGAGGAACTGACAAATCCGCCAAGAATATCTCTTGTCATGTAAAGTGCCGCTCATTAGCCGTTTCGAATCGGCAGAAAATTTTAGGTTGAGTGCTGTAAGTCACTAGGCTTGTGCTCTATGAGCAGTCGCACAATGGGGCAAAACGTAAAAAAGCTGGCATTTAATCAAATTGTGAAGTTGAGCTTTGTCATAACCAGTGGCGGCTGGTGGGTTGTTGAACAGGTGGTGCACTTTACTTGCTCACTAAGTAGGTACGAGTATTAAGATTAGAAATCGCAAAAAAACAACAATTTACATGTATATGTTGATTTTTTATTTTTTGTATAATTGCTCGAAGAATTTCGACTATGTATAAAACTGACACACTTATTACATTTAACAAGGAATCATGTTTTTTTTATTTTTTCACTTAAATGCGTCAAATCGTGGATTCAGGTTTCTGTCTAAATCGATTCTCCGCCAAAAATATTGCATGTAAAATTTAAAAAGGACCTTGGCGATCCGGCTAATTTTATATTAACTTTATTTTAAAAAGATTTGTTACTGTCTTTAATATACCTAATCACTGTTCATTTTATCCCACACCACACACTGTACACAGTACAGAATCGAACCAAAACCAAAATAAAAAACAATTACTAACCTAACTCCTACAAACCAACACTATTTAACCAGTCACGGATAGAGCGAAACAACATTACATATTCGCAGGCGCAGCGCATTCTAGTCAAACATCGGTTAATCTTCGGTTCTCGTGCGCCGCACGAGAGCAGGCTAATTCTCGATACATTTCAATGAAATATCTTTTGTCTCACGCGTCAGGGATATTAGCTTGTATTGTAACTCATACAAGTTATATTAGCAGTCCTCGTGCGCTCGCCGAAGCGCACGAGAATTTTTACGTTTAAAAAATAAATATTAATATGGTAATCTAAAAATAAAGATGCAGTAATATTTTGTAATTTTTAAACCTTTTGAATTGGTGGTTCAGCGCACGAGCGCACTTAGGCTAGCCGCGCACTAGCAATTTTTAGTTGCGAAACTGTTTGGTTACTTATAGAAAACAGATGAACTGTTTGGTTGAATGTCCGTGAATTTGCAGATAACTATATGTTCAATAAAATGGCGAACTTATTTTAGGCAATCGTTTAGTTTGTGTCAAAACACAAACTTTTTAGTTGCTCGAACCAAGCAGTTTCGCAACTAAAAATTGCTAGTGCGCGGCTAGCCTTAAGGTACAGCCGCCACTGGTCATAACCGTTCCATTTCTCTTCGAAATATGATAGGGAATTGGAAATGAGATAGAAAAAATTTATTTGCATCACGTGAGTGAGACCGCATATCGTCAACAATTAATGCCTTCAAATCAGTTTATCGTAAACAAATCAATCTTACTAATACTCCTCCTACCATCAATCTAATTCTTATAAATAAATAATTATATTTAAATCCTAAAATTTGTAAAAAATAAAAAAATCGTTCGTCATAAATAAAGAGTAAGTTCACATTTTGCATCGAGTGCAGACTTCTTTTTGACATTCCGAGTTGGTTAAGTATATTGTGTACAGTTTATTACTTATTGCGCGGAAAAATTAAATTAAATTAATTAAATTTAAGGAAAACATTCCACTAAAAATAGTTTTTGGGAAATCAAAGAAAACTGTTTATTTCTGGAACTGAAAGTTATTCTTCAAAAACATTCTTAAAGACAAATATTAAGCTAGTAAAGAAGAGTGACATACCAAGCAATTGAAATCAAAAACTTTAAGGTCTGGCTTAATAATTCCTGTTAAAGTGAGTGGAATTTCCTTCTTCCACTAATTGGAAAAAAATCAAAAAAATTATTTTAAATTAAGTTTTTTTATTCAAATAATACAAATAATGGTTACAAAACACTTTATTTATTTAATATTAAATAATTCTGCAAAATGAAAACTAAAACAATATTTTAATAATAATTCAAGGGAATAAAAATAAACAGAAATAAAATGCACGACTGGATCGCACGAACTTGCTCTTATGTAAAAGTACTTTGGAATTTAAAATACATTTTATAAATATAAAACGTGGATTTAATGAGACAAAAATGTTCAAATGTATGGAATTGCCGTCTGATTAATCCTTTTAATATTAAAGTAATTTTTTATATAACAAATTGCCAAATTTTAAGTATTTAGCAGTATAGATTTTAGAAATAGTTTCAAAAAATAATCGTTCACACGTTTTAAAGATATTGGTTTTTCAAAAAAAAAATTGAATTTTTTTTTTTTAAATTCCAAAAAAAAATTTCGAATATTTTTATATACAATATTATTTTAAACTTAAGGGGCCTCCGGGTGAAAATGTTTGGTTAAAATCGTTTGAGCCGTTGATGAGAAAGTGAAAAAATCAAAAAACGGTTATATGACAAGTACCGTTTGTAGGACGCCGAGAACATAAAAAATGCAAAAGAAAAGAAGTATTCGTTTGAACGCTTTATTACAAACTAAACTTATTTCTTAACTTAACAACTATTGATACTTGATACCATGGGACAGTAAGCAGTATGTACTATTTTACATATATAACATTAAAGGGCATACTGTTTTATGATTCGATCTCATTTTTCAGTTATGAGTTGAATTACATAAAATAATTACATTACAAAACTAAGTAAATGAATTTGCAATTACACTCAATTGCGTACAGGGTGTTTCATATTAAAATATTACCAAATTATAGTTATGTGTTTCGTTTATTAAATAAGATCAGCTATACGTTAATAACATTTTACCTCAAATTTTTTTTAAACAAAATGTAGTCCATGTCCATAATATCACACCTAATTCCTTTTATCAAAATCGTTAGACCCGTTTTTGAGATAAATAAGAATATGTATGGGGGGTACTAGGGAATCACCGAAGACCCTTAACTACCGGGATTGAAGAACATAGGTCTAGTGATTTAGGCTGTAGGGAGAGGTACAGACATACAGACATACGGAAATACAGACATACAGACAGACAGACGGAACTGCCGGATCCACTTTATTCGTCTTCGCTATCATCGTTATGTCAACTTTGATCAAAATCTGGAGTTGATTTTTTTTCCAAATGCAGAACTTGTCCTATAGTACCTATGTACATAGATATATGTATATCGCAAGTAAAAAGAAGATCATTATAAACGAACAAAAATTAGCCATCGTCTTCATCGCTATTAACAGTGTTCGATGTAGGCCATTGAAGAATTTCATCGAAAAAGGGTTTAATTTCCTCCGGGATATAGTGAACGATTTTCGAAATAGGTAGATATCGTTCAACTTTTTTTTGTTGATTGGAACATTTTTATCATAACCCTTTGTAGAAGGGAGCTCGATCACATCCACTTTTTTAAGGCGAAAAACGATCATACCCATCTGCGAACAACTCGCTTTATGACAGAAAAGTTCCTGTCACAGGGGAGGAAACCATGTCCTCGGACTGTGTAATATTGTTGAATGACTTTGAATCTCCCACTCATAGTCAGTGCCATTAAGAGTCTTGTCAAAGTGTCAAAGTTTGATGAACTTCTCATCAAAAACCATAGGCTACTAACAAGCTTAATAAACTGAAATAACGGCCAACAAAATAAAAAAAATAATTTCAACGGAAAATTTCAAATGTTGAGTGGAAAAAGGAAAATATTTCTGGAATCTGTTCCTTTTTCCACTCAATGATATTTTATAATCGCATTTAAAAAGTAGGTTTACATGGAATGTTTTCGTTTTTATGCTTATACCATAATGTGCGCTATAAAAATAGCTATACGCTTTTGCATCATTACTTCAATTTCACATTTTTGTGGAATGTTTTCCTTTTTCTTCTCAGCGGTTTAATTGCAATGGAATCAGTAAGCCCAGGTGCGTTCGTGTATGTTAATTTTTTTTTTTTTTGATGAAAATAAATTCTTGTGATTTTAATTCTTAGTTGAATATGAAAAAAAAAGAAAAAAAAATATTTATTCTTACATTTTTCTGAAATCCTTAAGCGTTTAGTTGTGTTAGCCGTAAAACGCCATAAGTTTTATATGTCATTTGGTTAAGTGTTTTATCTACTTTCAGAATATGTAAAGTTTTGTAAAGTGTAAATTTTTTTTGGTGACGTCACTTTCTAAAAAAAGACATTTTTGTTCAATATTCTTGAATTTGGACATTTCTTGTGTCGAACAATATCCAAAACATTATCAAAAACAAGACAAGATCTTAACACTCCCATTCTCTTTGCGTAAATCTAAAATCTAAACGTGGTCGTCTTTAAACAATTACATACAAAATGTTATCGTGATCAGACAACAGCCGAAGGAGGGTGGCAAGAATTTTTGTTAAGTTAAACAACCTGACTCAGCTCGTGAATCAGCCATCCTGAATTCTTGACGGTGCAGGTCAATACACCGAAACTCTAGACTTGTGTTTTACCTTTCACCCCGAAAAATACACTATAAGTGTTCAAAGACCTGAAGGCACATCAGACCATTGTGTCATATCTTCTAATTTCTCATGCCAACAAAACCCATGAGAAAAAATCCATAAAAGAAACGTTTGGCAATACGAGAGATCCAACTAAGACAGTCTAAATGATTTTTTCAAGATCTTTAACTGGTCACTATACTTCCTCGATAGTGCACATATGATAACAAAATTCTCTCTGGAAAAGAAAGTTTCTCCGAAATAGGGAAGCATCTATCAAACCAAAAGTGGATTCATGGTTTGATTGGAAATGTCATTAGAGTCAGAGAACTAAGTTTCCGATGTTATAAAGCCAACCCTACTGACGAAATCGGAATAAGTTCAAACAAACTAGAAATACCTGTAATGATCATTTTCGATGAAGCAATTTTTTTTATTACCAACAATCAAGGCAAAAAAATACTAAAGTGTCTCAAAGATAGTAAAAATGTTTGGTCATTTGTAAAAAAATTAAGAAATGCTACTTCGTATTTGGTTCCTACGCTCATCTGCAATGACACTCCTTTTCTCAGCTGTTAAGAAAAAGCCAATTTGCTTGCAGCACAGGTTAATTCGACACTCCCAGAAAGTTTGATGACTCTCCTCATATACTTTAGAGTGTAAGCGATCTTATGGAACAAATCTTCTTTCGCACTGCTACGTTTGCCAAAGTACTGAAGGATCTCGAAATACACAAATCCGCTGGCCCTGATAGTATCGTTCTCATTGTTCCGATGAGTGTTCTTCAACGCTGGCAAAACCATTTCGGAAGCTTTTCCATCTGTCCTACTCTAGTGGTCTCTTTTGAGTGTATGGAAAACAATATTTGACGAGCCTGTTCCTAAGAAAGGCGAATTTTATTTCCATCCAATTACACTCACGTCCCTTCTTTTCAAGGTCATGGAAACGCTGATAAAACAGCTCAAGAAATATCTTGAAGAACGAAAGTTTCTCAATGACCAATAGATACATCTGCTGGTGATCTGATGGTATATCTCACCGCACAGTGGCACAAATACTCGTATTTACATCGTTTTCGAGAAAGTAAGATTAGTGTATTTGGCACTAAGCTGTTTTATAGAAAATGCGTGCATTTGGTATTAATCAATCTCTTCTTCGATGGATTAGAAAAATTATTTTTAGAACATTTATATACAAGTTGTATTGGACGGTTTCATGTCTGAAATTCTTAAAATAAATGCTGGTGTTCCTCAGGGCTTCGTTTCGTCCCCGACTCTATTTTCATATTTATCAATGGTCTTTTCACTGAAAGTTCTAATCCAATAAATTGTTTTGCTGGCGATAGTACTCTCAGCTTCTCATATTCGTTTCCAGATTCACGCCCTTGCCCTTTTAATGTGCATTTAGAACGGATCCTAAATAAATAGGAGCTTATTTACTAATGAGCAATTCCACTGATGTGCAATGTGTTAAAAATTGGAGAAAAAACATTAATACATATGTCCTTTTCACAAATTTCGGGTAATTCAATTTAAGCTTTCCACATGACCTAGTAATTATGTGGAAGATTATTTTAATAATATCACATGATGTCTTTTTAACCTTTTACATCCGACATCCTATATCCTTATAATCATATAATCTTTTCATAACGATACCTTCGTCATACTTACATGAAAAGTCCTTTTAGCAATTTTTTGCCTACAATATTTACTTTTTAACACTCGACAGAGTCCAACAGCAATTAAAAACGACCCAAGCTCAGGTATGAAGGTATAGATACTCGTACAAGTACAAACTCCATATATGGTGACCTACCCCCAAGAGAATTTCCAAAGTGATTGCTTGTTGGTTCTTTTTAAGTGGACACAAGCGCGCACACACAAGGCACGTCAATAGCCAACAAGGGAACAACGCTGACGAAAAAAGATTGAAGCGATTTTAATGAATCACGTGTCATCCACACTCACACAACAAATTGCCATGTGAGAATATAAAAGGGTGCCAACTGCCAACTAGTATACACCACCAACTACATTGAGTAGTGATTTAGGTTACGAACAAACCCCAATCGGAAGAACTGTCTATATAAGAGAGTCTATAGTTCACCCCCTCTCGGCGGAATGATTAACCTTTTTGCAGTTAAAGCTGCTTCCTCAACCGGCATCAGCCACAATCTTAACAACAACAGTCCGGTTGATGTTACAAGGGTGAATTTATCCAGCTCGAGAGCTGTCGCAGGCTTGGGAATGGGAAAGTTGTTAATAAAAAAATGTTTATGTCAAATATGTGATGTGTCAAAAACATATTTCACGAATTAACTCGAGTTCAATCTCGGAACTCGGAAGATCCAGCGCTAAAAAGTAGGTCCTGAGAAGCCAAAATGCATATCGAAGAAAAAATAATGACTCTTAAACTTGGGGCAAAAAAGGCAAGGCCTTGAAATATTTTTAATCAATTTGGAATTGGTATCTTTTTTCGGGGAAATCTCAAAGAATTTGTTTTATGAAATTCATACACACAAAAGGGCGTAAACGTCTGTACAGATTTCTGCTATAGTCGAGCCAGCCTCACGGCCACAGAGTGCAAATGACTTGAGCTCAGTGGCATATCAGTTTCGCCCATGGTTTCAGATTACCAGGCAAAGTTTGATTCAAATTTCGTTCGGTTCGGGCTTTTAGCTGTGGGCGGTTGATGGCTGAAGACAAACACTTCACTGCACAACTCAACTGAGCAACACAGAGATGTGCATCTGTTGAAAACACTGTGTCTGTGTCTACACCACTCGACCTCGCACCAGACATTTGAAGTTCCAGAAAGATTTATTTCTGAAAGAATTCCCAAAGTTGTTAAACCTTACTAAAGATTGAGTGGGTGGCAATGGAGATGAGCAGAATGGGTCAATAAATCTGTGTACTCTTTATTCCTTAATTACTTGAAACAAAAGTTAAAACACAAAATACTATAAAAGGTTAAAGTTATGTTAATTAAAGCAAAGATACAACTTATACAACCACTACCATCATTCGACTCGTCCGGTCTGTCCGGCGCGCCGGTGGAACGAAGCCAACCAGAAGAGTTAAAAATTCAAATTTATTCATTCGAAATGGTGAAACACATCAGAGTTTATCATAAATGGAAACCACAATCGAGTGAGTAAAGGTAGAAGTCTGAATTCGGCTTCTTTAGACGTTAGACGAGCACTGGAGAACTTGAATTTAATTGGTCAATTTAACTTGGATTTATTCGATTGTAAGTGAGAGTAAGTGTATTGATTCATGTTGGAATTGAATTTTGAGTTGGATGAGCTTTTGATAAAGTGCGGTAAGATGGGTATACCGGGATGTTTTATGGTATTTTGATATATTCTGATCAATTAAAGAGATTGAATATAAGTTTTGCCCAAGAGGAATTCAATTTAAGGAATACCTACCCATAAATATATCGAACTTGTTTCCCGAAAAAATTGACACAGGGGAAGTGTGGTCGAAACCTGTATTATGATGTGGGCAATAGCTACTTTAAATGCAAACACGTGACTAATGGAATGACACATCATGTCTGCTACACTTATGGTTATTTTTGGGGTTTTATTTTGTTAAATCGTAAGAACTTGTCACAAAAGAAAACGGTGGTGAAAATAAAAAACATAAAGCACATAAGTTGCAATTTGCGATAAGAAGGGAATGCTCCGTAGTAAAATTCAGTAGGGAGGTTTCACAGGAATCCGTGATTTATACTCAAGTCTGTGCTGATTGGGATATAGCCCAGGAAAATAAAAAAAAAAAATTTTGCGATTCTCATTTCCTAAAAAAATATCGAAACCCATCCCCATAAATTGGTCGTACTTTCAGCTGCGTGGATATCTCCGATTTGTGACAAAATTTGGCAAGAGGAGGAATGCATAATTTCAACTAATTTAAAATGATATTTGAAATTATAGTTATAAGGGATAAGGCATCGGAGAATTTTTTTTTCATTAATTAATTTTAAAACTATAGAGACTTAAAACTTTAAGCGTATGTGCACGTGTTGCCATTAGGAATAGAGCGCACTTCCAAGACCGAGCGGCTACAAAGGGAAGCACTTTTCCTGGAATGAGATAGTCTTAGAGGTTTGTCTAATGCATGTCTGATCTGACTATATTCTATAAAGCCTATATTCGTTCAAGGCTTGATAACAATTATCATATTTGAGCAGGTGTTCCAGTAACCCACTTAAGCCTCTTTAATATGGAATCCAAAAAAAAACTTTAAAAATTATAGCTAGATGATATCTTAAGCATTTGGATTTTTTGAGGACTGTCGCATTGCCTTTCATTATTTTATCGCTATAAGAACGGTTGCCGTGAAGAAGCCAATTTCATTCCTCCTCTAAAACCTGTGGGTCTCGCAATTCTGTCTGTCTGTCAGTTCGACTACAGCCTAAACGGCTCGGCCGATTTTCTTTAAACTAGGTAGATATCATTTTTAATTTTTTCCCCCACACGTTTTTTCTTTTTTTTTTTTTAAGACCAAAAATAACGGTACCCGCCATACGATTTTTTTCGAAATTTTATAAATTTTTTTTTTTCAAAAACTGTTCCACAGATTTAAAAAATAAAAATACAAAAAATTTTTTTTAGTTAAATCTAGATAATGGTTGAAAAAAATTTTCCAAAAAATGGTTATTGAGTGTACACCCCAAAGAACCATTTTTTTGTTTTTGATTTTCTTAAAAACGGTACAACTGATTTTGACCATATTTTTTGGTTAAAGCTCCCCAAAAACTTGAATAGAATCGTGTATTCAAATTTTCAAAAATCCCAAACTAGATTTTTTTAAGCTTGATAAATGAAAGTTTCTCATTATAATCTACAAGATGTGAGAAAAAAAATGTATTTTACCGAAAACTAAAGGTACCCACCAGCAGTGGCGGCTGTACCTTAAGTGCGCTCGTGCGCTGAACCACCAATCCAAAAGATTTAAAAATTACAAAATATTACTGCATCTTTATTTTTAGATTCCCATATTAATATTTATTTTTTAAACATACGTACAAGAACACAAACAAGTAAAATTTCCAATTATGACGAAACAATGTAAGCGCTTTGCTTTACTATTAAGACTTACTTTCCCTGCAAGTAAAAATTCTCGTGCGCTTCGGCGAGCGCACGAGAACTGCTAATATAACTTGTATGAGTTACAAGCAAGTATCCCTGACGCGTGAGACAAAAGATATTTCATTGAAGTGTATCGAGAAATTAGCCTGCTCTCGTGCAGCGCACGAGAACCGAAGAATAACTAGAGCAGCCGATGTTTGACTAGAATGCGCTGCGCCTGCGAATATGTAATGTTGTTTCGCTCTATCTGTGACTGGTTAAATAGTGTAGGTTTGTAGGTGTTAGGTTAGTAATTGTTTTTTATTTTGATTTTGGTTCGATTCTGTACTGTGTACAGTGTGTGGTGTGGGAGTAAGACAGTAATAATTTTTTTTAAAATAAAGTTACGTGAATCCACGATTTGACGCATTTAAGTGAAAAAATAAAAAAACATGATTCCTTGCTTAATGTAAAAAGTGTGTCAGTTTTATACATGGTCGAAATTCTTCGAGCAATTATACAAAATAATAAAAAATCGACATATACATGTAAATTTTTGTTTTTTTGCGATTTCTAATCTTAATACCTACTTAGTGAGCAAGTAAAGTGCACCACCTGTTCAACAACCCACCAGCCGCCACTGCCCACCAGACAAATGTTAAAAAATGGTTTTGAAAAATCGTATTTTTATCGAAAACGGCACCTAGAATTTTGATAAAAAAAACTTTTCTTTCAATTAGTTCTTACGATCTTTAATTTAATAAAAATAAAATGCACGACTGGGTCGCACGAACTTGCTCCTATGTATTCAACCGGGAATTTTAAAAACGAATGTTATTAGAGAAAACTGTTCATAAGGATAAAATTATAAGACCTTGTAGTAGTTTCTTTAAAAGAAGCTTTTATATACAACCTTTTTAAAAGCTTTTTAAGAAAAAATTTTGGTACGCTAGCTTAAAGTTTTTATTATTGTTCGAATAAAAATTAAATTTACGATAAGAAATATTGACCCGTTTCGGAGATATCGAATTTTCAAAAAAAAAAAAAAATAGATTTTTTTTCAAAAATTCAAAAAATATTTATTTTAAAGTTTTGAAATGCAATGTGTTTTAGACTTTTTAGAAGCTTCTCTATAAAAATTTTCATTAAGATCTGTTATGTGGAAAATGAGAAATTCAAAATTCGAAAAAATGGTTCTATGGTAGGTACAAGCTGTAATATCTTAATTTCAATTTTTTTTTATTAAATTAAAGATTGTAAAAATTAATTGAAAGAAAAAAAATTTTATCAAAATTCTAGGTGCCGTTTTCGAGAAAAATACGAATTTTGAAAACCATTTTTTTTTAATTTTTTAGCATTTGTATGGTAGGTACCTTTATTTTTAGGTAAAATAAAAAATTTTGTTTCACATTTTGTAGATCATAATGAGAAACTTTTATTTGTCAAGTTTAAAAAAAAAAAGTTTTGAAAAAAAAATTTGATTTTTTTTTTAAAAATCCAAAAAAAAATTTTTTGAAAATTTGAGTACAAAATTCTATTTATGTTTTTGTGAAGCTATAGCAAAAAAAAAATGATCAAAATCGGTTGAATCGTTTTTGAGAAAATCAAAAACAAAAAAAAATGGTTCCATGGGGGGTACCCTCAATAACCATTTTCCGGAAAAGTTTTTTCAACCAATACCTAGATTTAATTAAATGAAATTTTTCTGTATTTTTATTTTTAAAATCTGTTGAACAGTTTTTGAGAAAAAGAAAATGTTTATAAAATTTCGAAAAAAATTCGTATGGGGGGTACCGTTATTTTTGGTCTTAAAAAAAAAAAGAAAAAAACATGTGGGGGGAAAAAATTAAAAATGATATGTACCAAGTTTAAAGAAAATCGGCCGAGTCATTAAGCCTGCAGTCCAACAGACAGACAGACAGACAGACAGAATTGCGAGACCCACTTTTTTAGTCTTCGCTATCATCGTAATGTCAACTTTGATCAAAATCAATTTAGCTTCTTAATTCCTTCTATCGGACCACCCACTTGCGCCTTTTCTCTACTTTATATAGACTTAAATCTTTTTGAAAGAAGAATACAAGTAACGCTTGAGAAGTCTAAAACCTTCTCTAAGCAATTCTGTGCTACTCGTATTATGACCACAAGTAAGACAATTAGTTCTATTGGATATCTGATGGTCTATTTAAGAATGGAATCAATTTTTACATCGATTTAAAGAAAAAAGGTTAATATTTTAAAAGCTTTGGATAGCGTTTAGAATCAATATCTCTTAACGAAAATGCCTATCGAAGATTATAAGTTAGATTAGAAACTACCCGTCGGACCATTCAATTAGAGTTGTTATAGACAGTTTTCAGTCTGATATATAATAAATGCCACTGTATGTACCCAATGCCTTTTTATTGTCTCCAACGCTAGTTTTTATCCTAAATCATTTCTTATAATCCCAACTATTTCGTAGACTACGGTACCCAAAACTTTTCGTATTATTTTCGACACTCGCCGCAACTATGTTCTTCGGATGTAGAATTGAAGCAAGAGAGTAGGATCAGCTTATCCAATTCGATTTTGACAATCACCCCTATTACAGAATTTGGCGAATGAGCTAAAGCGACACTTTCAATCAATTTCCAAAATTTTGTTATTACTAAATCCGACGAATAAAAGCTGAACAAACGCGCTAACAACCCCTGCACCAACGACATTCTGTTCAACTTATCTGGTATTACTAAATCCGCAGTCCATTCGCACTCCATACAATTTCATTTTACATTCGCACCAATTTCGATACGAATCTGAAGTGAATTTTTTATTAAAAAAAAAAAAAAAACGAAAATAAACAACGGAAAGCACAAAAATATAAGACAAAAGCTTATTATACTGAATGTTAAAGTGTTTGTTTAACAAATTTTAATAGAAAACGGACAACTAACAACGCAACCGGAGAGCCAGAAATCTAAAAAAAAAAACAGCTCAAAACTTGAGTCTAACAGTCATATCTGGGCGGGTAACCTATTTTAATCTGTTGGGTAAAACTCAGAACGAAGCCCTTAAGCTTAATGGAGTCTCTGTCTCTACAAACTCTAGTACAGTCCTTAACTGCCGCAGATGGCACAGGAGTTCAACATTCACCAATGTTGGGTTCTGGGCCACAGAGACATTCCAAGCTAATGAACTCGGCAAAAATGGAATTACACTACCCATTTTGTAATATAAGAAATATGTAGGTATATCCGTCGCTTAATGCAAATTTATGCTGAAACAAGATGCTACTCGTATTTAGAAAACAAATCTTAGATTGGAACAAAATCAGAAAAGAACAAATCTGACTACAGTTGGATCTGAAGCGTTCTAAAGTTTTGTTAACTCTACGCAGACCGAACAGTGACCTTCTAAAAATAGACATTAGCAGTCTTGCTAACTTCGTAAACAAATCTAAGTAGTTCAACGAGTTTACTTGATTCACGTGGTATCATGCAATGGACCAACTTATGGTCTAAAAGTGTCAAGCATTCACGATGCCACCCACGCTAATTTAACCTAACCTAAAAGAGACACATGTATTGCTAGCTTTGAACCTTAATCAGTTTACTTATTTATGAGCCTCTTTTCATATCGTCAAATACCTATAAAGGTTTTGTTCTTCAGCCGTACTACTCGAATGTTGAAAACTTTGACTTATTCGATTCCCCCTCATTTTTATGTACAAGCTTTCAAATCAATATGCTTATGCATATAGACATCTCCCTGTTAAAACTCTCCACTTAACCTAAACGCTCCAATTGTGTCAGATCATATTGGAGTCGTAACACCTTGAGTGTGTGGAAGTTATTAAGAAAGCATTGCACCCTATACTACATATGAATGTTTATCAAAGAATCACCCCTTTAACTGAGGTGAATTTCGTTTTAAATAAGTTTTGGGCACAAAATCGAATTTTTTATAAACGTGTTACCTTTTATATACGGCTTCGTCAAATTATAAATTCTCTTAAGCGAAGGTTTTTTTTAGAGATATTTCTGATATCTCTAAAATGTGTAGATTGAATCGCATATTAGATGTCACGCAATAATATAAATTAAAGCATTTTAGATTTCCCCTGATTGATTATATTTAATCTTACGCCATACGAGTAAGGTACACACACACACACACACATAAAGTTGTTAACAAATCCATTATGTAAGAACTAAAACGTTACGAGCAATATATCAATTAATTTATCGATCAACAGAACAAAAATAAATCTCCATCAACACACACAATAACTCACGTGTGTCCCTTTTGTGCAAAAATACCATTGTTGATTAATTCGTGTGGCACGAAAATTTATCGCAACAAAAGTATCTCATTCCACATTGAATGTCAATAGAAATTAACAACTTTTCTTGGTCGACAATAAATTAATCAGCAACGGCACAAATTGCATAAAAAAAAAAAAATAAAATAAAATGCACAACTATGTCGCACAGACCTGCTTATGTATAAGAAAATAATCAACCTTTAGTGACTTCATATTTATAGGTAGTTAATGATTTATTTAATCAAACAAAGACCATAACCAGAATTGGGAATCTTCGGATGATTTTTACTAGTCAAAAAGAAAACAAGTGAGGTCCTAAATCAGGTTAAAGAAAACACAAACATGCATTTTTTAAGTAAAAACATAAAAAAAAAGATTTTTGGAAACTTAGCTTTTTGCACTTTTTGTGAAATTACTCTACATTTATTTGTTTTACGAGTAGTTGCGATTAATAGGGAGATACTGCATGCCAAGTTCTGGATTCTTGCAAAAAAATGAACTGAAAATTGAACGAGTAGGTAGAAAAAGAAAAAGGGGGTCCCACGATAATATTCGTCTGTCTGTTTGGCTGGAGCCTAAACGAATCGGGCGATTTTCATTAAACTTGGTACCTTAACTGATGAGCGTTCCCTGAAGCGCGAGTATTACGGTTTGTGAACAGGAGTGAAAATTTTTTGCAACGTCCGTCGAAGGAAACCTAAGCACTTAGTAGAAGACAGCATTGAGTTTCATGGCGCAATGTTTCATGTTTATCATTATTTTACCGCTATTTTCAAAAACAGTGGTCTAGTGAAATAGCCAGTTGCATTCCTCCCACCAAACAATTCAACCGTAATACCCGTACTTCTAGGAATGCTCATGAGTTTACCCTTGAGCCCGATTTCGAACGTACTGTCAAGTACAGAGATCCTTTTTTTAGCCACACTACACGAATGTGGAATACTCTACCCGGTTCAATATTTCCCACTCATTGCAATGTGCAGACATTCAAAACCAATGTTTTTTTTTAAATAAGCTTTAGTATACACAATTTTTAAAACATTTTTAAGAAAAAAAAATTGGTGCGCCAATCTTAAGTTTTTATTATTGTACGAATGAAAATTAAATTTCCCAAAAAATATTGAGCTGTTTTTGAGATATCGAATTTGCCAAAAAAGACTTTTTTTTTCCAAAAATTCAAAAAATATTTTTTTTTAGTTTTGAAATGCAATGTTTTATAAAATTTTTAGAAGCATCTCTAGAAAAAATTTGATTAAAATCCGTTATGTCGATAGTGAGAAATTAAAAATTAGACGAAATGGTTCTATGGTAGGTATAAGCTGTAATATTTTAATTTAAATTTTTTTATTAAATTTAAGATGATTAAAATTAATTGAAAGAAAAAAATCTTATCAAAATTCTAGGCGCCGTTTTCGAGTAAAATACGATTTTTAAAAACCATTTTTTAACATTTGTACCTTTATTTTTAGGTAAAATAAATTTTTTTTCTCACATCTTGTATCAAGTTTTAAAAAAATCTAGCATGGGGTTTTCGAAATATTGAGCTTCGAAAAAAAATTGAAACTTTTCACAAATCTGTTCAAATTGCTGGGGAGCTTTAGCACACAAAAAATTATCAAAATCGATGGTACCGTTTTTCAGAAAATGAAAAACCAAAAAAATAGTTCCATTCCACCCTAAATAACCATTTTTCGGAATTTTTTTCAACCATTATCTAGTTTTAACGAAATGAAATTTTTTTATCTTTAATTTTTAAATCTGTCGAACAGTTTTTGAGAAAGAAAAAAATATTGATAAAATTTCGAAAAAAAAACGTATGGCAGATACCGTTATTTTTAGTCTTAAAAAAAAAAGAAAAAACCGAGTGGGGGAAAAAATTTAAAGTGATACTCGTATCTACCAAGTTTAAAGAAAATCGGCCGAGCCGTTTAGGCTGTAGTCGAACAGACAGACAGAATTGCGAGACCCACGTTTTTAGTCTTTGCTATCATCGTAATGTCAACTTTGATCAAAATCTCGAGTTCTATTTTTTTTACGAATGCATAACTTGCCTTATAGTACCTATAAGTCGCAAAACCACTGCGTAAGCTTTTCCATCTGTTCTACTGGTTCCTTTCTGAGTGGATGGTGATCGAAACGCTATTTAATTATTATCAGCTCAAGAAAAATTTAGAAGATCGAGATTTTGATCAAAGTTGTTACTCGTAAAAAATAGCGAAGACTAAAAAAGTGGGTCTCGTAATTCTGTCTGTCTGTCTGTCTGTTCGACTACAGCCTAAACGGCTCGGCTGATTTTCGTTAAACTTGGTAGATGTCGTTTTGAATTTTTTCTCCCCCACAGGTTTTTTTCGTTTTTTCTTCTGAAGACCGGAAATAACGGTACCTGCCATACGATTATTTTTCGAAATTTTTCAAATATTTTTTTTTCTCAAAAACTTGATATTTTTGTTTTTTTTTGGAACCCTTTTTTTGTTTTTTGATTTTCTCAAAAATGGTACGAAGGATTTTGATATTTTTTTTTCTGCTAAATGACCCCAATAATTTGAATATTATTGTGAATTAAAAATTTTCAAAAAATATTTTTTTGGATTTTAAAAAAAAAATCAATTTTTTTTTTGAAATTTCAGTATTTTAAAAACCCCATGCTCGATTTTTTTTAAATTGATAAATAAAAGTTTCTTAAAATAATCTACAGGTAATAAGAAAAAAAATTATTTTAACTAAAAATAACGGTACCCTCCATACAAAAGTTAAAAAATGGTTTTCGAAAATCGTATTTTTCTCGAAAACGGTTCCAAGAATTTTACTAATTTTTTTTTCGATTAATTCTTACGATCTTTAATTTAATAAGAAAATTTTTAAATTAAGATATTACTGACTGTATCTACCATAGAACGATTTTTTCGAATTTCGAATTTCTCATTATCGGCATAACGGATTTTAATGAAATTTTTTATAGATAAGCTTCTAAGAAGTTTAAAAAGCTTCTAAGAAGTTTAAAAAACATTGCATTTCAAAACTTAAAAAAAAAAAAATATTTTTTTTTGAATTTTGAAAAAAAAAATTATTTTTTTTTTGAAAATTCGATATCTCAAAAACGGATCATTATTTTTTTTGAAAATTTAATTTTTATGCATACATTAATAAGCACTTTAAATTTACAAAAGTTGCCAATTTCCAAAACTTGCCAAAAATCATCGTTATGACCTTGAAAAATTTGAAAAAAAAATATTTAAAAAAAATTATAGACTGTTAATGAAACTAATGATGATGTTTTTTTCGAATCCACAAATTGCACATTTTACTCGTAAATAGTTTCAATACTTTGCATAAAAAGAATTTAGATATATACACTTACACAACGTGTACTGCCTCTATCACATTACTATCGAACAGGATCATATTTGGCTCTGGTCTTGTGATGCTCGTGGAGACGGCATTTGGAGAGGGCGTTGGTGCTGTTAAAGCCTGTTTCTTCTGCTGCATAGCATTACATTTAACATCACGCACATAATTCTTTCTCTCATTACATAAAATTGCTGTGGGCTCAAATCTCGAATGCTTGATTCCAACGACTGCTCAAAGCTGAAAACAGAATTACTGCAGATTGTATATTATTTCTATACATTACCTATAGGTGGCAGTCGAAACATACGTCGGCTTGCAGGCATTTTCCCCAAAAACTGGTTATGCGATATGTGTCCCAATGGCATGCTTGGGACAACAACGTTATTTATGACCATGTTTATTAGGATGTACCGCGCCAGGGATGACAAGTCAAACGCACCATGTATCATGGACTGAAAAATAAACATACTCGTACAACAAACAAAAAAGTAAAAAAAAAGTAGAAAACGAAAAATATAAATTTCGTAAATGTTGTCTAGCTATTCAGCCAATTGATACGATATTGTGATTTATTTTACTCAATACATGTCACATGATATGCGAATGTAACATATTCGAGTTGACAGTTGTGTGGTGAGATCAAAGAGCTTTTACCTTGTTTGTTGCTAGAGCATGTGTAGTGTCAAATAATGAAATAGGAAAATGGAAGGGAAAAATTGATTACTTCGGGGAATTTTTTTACAAAAGCTTTAGAAAATTTAACAAATGCTACAAAACTTTTAAGATCTTATTTCACTCTGGCGATATGTTGGTGTCGTGCCTAATGACACATCGTACATCCATAGTCTTATGCATTTTGAAATTAAAGGTAGATACATATATCACTCTACCTGTCAATCTGGAATACGGGAGTAGTTTCAAAAGTACTATCCAAGCAGCACTGACCCTTAAAACAATCAAACATGGTATGATAAGAAGTGTGATTAAGAGAAGTGAGTGATGGAGTCGATTTTATGTGAATCTTCAAGGCCACATGGTTTTGAACAGTATCTAAATATTACATAACCAGATCTAAGTCCCCGAAAAGAATACTTTTACAGTTAGTAAAATGAACAGCCGCTGTTAGTATGATTTCTTCAACTTGAACGATGAGAATGAGATACAAAATCTAACTCATTGTTATAAACGAAGAATTAGCGGCATTCAAACATAAGTTCAGCAGGATTGTCAAAGGAGGAGGAGAAGTGCAAGAGTTGACTTGGTAAGGGGCATACACCACTTAAATTAAAAAAAAAAAAAAAAAAAAAAAAAAAAAAAAATGGGCTGAAAGTATGCGTATTCTATGTATAAGTTGAATCTCAGCTATGTGTTTTCTATACCCAAGAGAGAGGAGGTAACCTTTACAATTATCAAGTTTTCACACTTCACATCTTTCCTATCCTTCTTTCTCTTCTTAACTTCACGCCCGCGCTGTGTTGAAACAGTTACAGGGTAATCATAATCCCTTGAGCGCGGGTAGATTATAAAAAAAAAAAAAAAAAAAAAAAAAAAAAAAAAAGAAAACACTAGCACCCTTGCACTCTTATGTCTTAAATTTGAGGAGGCAAAATTAGGCTTAGTTGCTATTGAAAATCTCATATATTTTATTATACTCTGTCCAACAAAAATTGTCAGTACAGGGAAGATAGGACGTTTGTCTCTCATTCTGGTTGCATTGCCATGCATAAGTGTGTCGCCTTTTAAAGCTCTCACAGGGATTCCGTAGTTTAAATTATAAATCGCCGCAAATGAGAGTAAAAAACGCGTAGGGCTACCGTCTCAAAACGACTGAAAACAATATTCAATTTACCTTTTCCCCACAACGTCAAGCGCTAAGATAATAGGCGCGTTTTTTTTTATGTTGAAAAGCAATACGACAACACTCAACATACTCATCTTCTTAAAATGTGTTCTCAAAAGCTTCAAATCCCTAAAGCTCCTTAATAAAAACCACTGAAAAAGCTCTTTGCTTGCAATTGAGAATGATAATGATAACTCTGTTTTGATGTAGATAAAGAGCGCACGATCGTATTGACTATTGAGTGACACTTGAACTTGACACTCTTGTCTTGATCTTGACAGTATCTCATCAGCAGTGGGATGCGACGGTCGTGTTGGGGTGTACAACTTTTTGCAAAGAATTACAACAACAATTCCTTAAGAAAAGTCAGTGGCTTGCTCTTTTTTAGTGGCATTTTTCCTAACGCATTGTAGTGAGGGTGCATCAGGCGCCACTGCTTTAGAAAAAGCTCTCCCATAAGGCCTGTACTGACAATTTTTGTTGGACAGAGTATAGGAGTAACAACTGCCTAGAAACCAAGGTCGGCGGCGTAGGGATCATTGATGTTGGTTGAGACTGAGAACCGTGGAAAACATATCAAGTAAAGTAAAAGAAATTAATTTAAGTTTGCGCAGTTCTTCATGAAGCTGTATTTTTGTTTGTTTTTATAATTCACAAGCACTCATGAGTTTATTGTGAGATCCTTATATTGTTCAAAATAAACATAGCACAAGCGAGATTATTGCATAACCGTGTTGTGCGACTAAAAATTAAGCTCTGTATTTGACGATACGTTTAAAATTAGTCTCGAGGGTCAACAGATAAGTATTCCTACCGAAACAGGTATGACGGTGAATTGATTGAGGGGAGGAATGCAATTGGTTATTTCAAGTCAGCATTGCTTGTGAAAGAAGCGATAAAACAAAGAAAAACATGCACCATTCCGACGGTGGTCAAGTGATTAGACGAATTCCATGATAGTTCTGTTTTCTATCAGTTTTTATGCTCCGAATTCAATCCAGTAAATCAAGAGAAGTTTGGGATGCAACTGCCCAAAGATTTGAATTATATTTAAGGCTTGGACGTATAAGTGCCTTATAAATTGTAGCCAGATTAGAGAGTGTGTCGATTTCTTACACCGATTTAAAAATCCGAAGGATTTAGCAGTGTTTTTGGCGGTCTTGAGAATGTGATCATTCCAAAGCAGATCATACCGAGCTCTGAGATCTTTTCGGCTTCTTCGATGGATGTGACATTCAAGGACAATGGCATAAGGTATCCATTTTGTTTCAACAAAAGACAGCATTGAGTTTTCGAAGCACTAAACTGCACACCATTTTGTATACCCCATTTACAAATGCTGTAAAGATCGGAGTTTAATAGGCTTATCATACGATATCGTTGCAGTCGCAGTTCCGAAGCAGATGGCCGTGAATTTGAGAACGGGCATGAAAAGCTGAAGGCACAGTTGTCGCAAAACAATTAAGTCGATTACAAGTTGTAGGCAAGTGATCATTTACAAGAATGAGGAAGTGGGTGCACCAGCATTTATTTTGTAAAGATCAGACTTGAAACCGTCAAATACAACATATATTGAACGATCTAGAAGGTTATTTCTAATTCAAAGAATAAGAGCTTCGTTGATACCAAACGAGAACGAGGTGCCAAATTCTATCAAATGCCATAGAAATATCCAGCTTGATAATCTAACATATTTTCAGAGACATATTTTGGACTGATGATTGATCAGCGATTTCATGACCTTGGAAAGAAGGGACTTAAGTGGAATCGGACAATAGTTACAGGAGAAAGAAGATTCGCAAAATCTGTCTTCCATCTTTCAGGGAGAATTCCAGAAGAGAAAGAGCGATGGAAAAGCATAAGCAATGATTTTGCCTGCGAGGAAAAGCGCCTCTTGAAAAGAATGGGGACTATAATATCAGGACCAGTGGATTTTTTATATCAGAATCTCGAAGGCCTCTTACACCTTTACGAGTGCTGAAATATTTCTGTCCCCTTGAATGATTTACGTTCTCAATTACAGTAGGGGCACGTAGAGCTAGCAGCAAATTGAGCTGCGAGTACATTTGCCTTATCTGAAGAGCTAGTTGTCGAGGTATAAATGATCGTTGGAACAAAATATAATGATGAATTTTGTACCTTCTTGACCAGATGACCAGAAATCTCTACTACCTATCGGACATTGCAGGATTTTTTGCCTTGGTTCCTGGACATTTAAAAATTTGGTTGTTCTTATAACTGCGTTACAATATAGTTTCAGTCTGGTTACTTGATTACCTATGTTTTTTACGATTTTCCTCAATTTTTTAAAGTCGACCCATTTGAAGTTTATGTTATAAGAACAATATGAGAAAAGCTTTAGTATGATAGTATGTACTATTCCCTTAAGATATAATAATAACACAAATTTAGAAGTAAAAGACTCGGTTTTAAGTCGTCTATCATCCTCCTTTTTTAACAGGGTATACCTTCATCAAAAATCAACCATAACTCCTTACAAACATTTATCCTACTTCATTCACAAGTTTTCTAGAAAAAAACCCATAGTACCCACCAAACATGGCTACATTACTTTATCAAGCCGGAAGGTAATCATGTACACGGCCATAACTCAATTAGACATTTCCAATTAGCGTGTGCGCTCTTAGTAACTCTTCTTGCATTTTACCGCTATAAAAGCCACAAAAGATTCACTCCACCATCTACAACATCATCGTCCTCATGATGATATTGCTTTTTCCAACAATTGGATCTAAATGGAAATTTTAATTACCTCTAGAGTTTTTAAATTCTATGATGACGGTGGCGACGAAGACTTCGTAGGCGATATCAACGGCGGCAGAGGTGGTTGCTGTATCGCGTAAAAGTTTCGCGTGACATTAAGAAATTTACTCGCAAGACCTTGTCAAAGGCATAATGTCGGCCCCCTCTTAAAAGTCCTACAGGGCATTTTAAACCGCAGACCAAAATAAATATTAATTTCCTGTGCGCCAAAGTGTCCTGCTTTTCCTTAAAGAGCAATAAATTAAGTGGAAAATTTAAATGACGCCAATTATGATTACAACGCGAAAAAATATATTTTTTCGTCCACCCTTTTTTACCTTACGAAGGTCCATATAAAGAGGATTTGTTTCTTCTTGAATAAAAATCGACCGAAACGCTGGTGTATCTCTATACCTTTAAAAGGGAAATTCGCCTTTAATGTTCACATACAAAAAATAAATGCCATCAGAATCCTTGAAATTGAAGAAAGGGATTCCTCGTTTTTTTTTCGTTTTATTTTGTTATTTATTTTAGAAAAATTCCCAACGGAGCACAAAATTGGAATAAAAATCCATTTGAAAAGTTTGGCAGCAGAAGGGGGTAATCTGTTCCATATGTGTGCACTGCACATGGCAGGCGTATTATATGGCAGATAGATGGCTGTATATCCCTATCTACATATATCTGATGGATATTCGGAAATGTCTTCCGAGTCGTTTGACTTGAAGTACATACCAACTCGGATTCGAGTGAAAGGCGACAATTTGAATCCTTTTTGTGTAGATATGTATATGCTTTTCTTCCGTCTGTCGATAAAACTCTAAAAAAAAATAAAACGTGGGCGATAAAATCCAATCGGATTTGGTGGACACGTTGGAGCAATAACACCAAAACCAAATAGCCATGGAGTTTGTCTTCGTTTAGACAGCGTTGTTATATATATGTATATATTTTTTTTGAACTGCTTTTCAAAACTGATGGTTCGAAATGAAAACTTGGCACGTTTGACTTTAAAATTTAAATTTTCTGATTCAGAAAAGCTTGCGCACTACGTTTTTTAATAGCCCTGCTTGATTATCGCAACTGATCCTTATAGATCAGCCCCTGAAAATAAAACGGTACTGATCATACAGGGTGTCCCTTAATCCGTGCATAATACTTTAGGGTATGATTCTTGGGCATATTCTAAGAAAAAAATCATTGAACAGTAAGGGCCTATCTCCAATTTTTATATCATATATCAGGGATTTAAGAAAAGGCTTACTTTGGTGTACCCTGAAGATACTACATATATATGAAAATTTACATTTGTTGACTCATAGGGGGCCTAACTATCGGGTTTTTCAATAAGAGCGCTACAATAGTTTTTTTAAATAAAACAAAAACGGTTTTGGATATCAATGAAATTCTTTATTCCTGTCAAAGGACATTCGAAGCCATTATGTATGGAACTCGATTTCTTTTGCATGGCCACCACGGGCACGCTTGCAGAAGTCCAGACGCTGAACCCAATTTTCGACGGTTTTCAATTCGCCACAACGACGTCAGAGAGATGCCCAACGCTTGAGAACGCCGTGTGAGAGACACATTTGGGCTTTCTGCAACTGAGGCCTCAGCGGCAGCAATATTCTCGACACTACGGGCACTTCTTTGTCTCACTGGCACGGGAACATTTTGTACTGTGCCTGTGGATTCAAATTTGTCCACTAGACGCTCAATTGTTGATCTGCTGGGACGATTATGACGACCATAAATTGGACGTAGCGTTCTTACCGTTGAGGCCACTGACTCCGAATTTCGGTAGTAAATGTTAATAATTTCGACTCGTTGTTGGCTCGTATTTCTTTTCATCATGAAATGGCAAACCTTACTGAAGAGAAATGTCAAAAGAGCGGCAAGAAATATGGCGTCGTTTGCTGTCCCTGTCGCTCTACTTTTGTAGCGTCCCTGTTGAAAAACCTTTTATATACAGTGACTTAAGTTTAATTATTTATATATACAATTTACATGACGAAAAAAATAAAATTTAAAATGTCGGTTGGCTGTATTGTCCTCAGGGTGTTCATTCCCGGTTGTCAGTGGTGATTTTTGTGGGTTATGGGCAGGGATGGCGTTTAAGCCACGGTGGTAGACTGAGGTACCTCGGTTCGGGAAGTCGTTGTTCTGTGGTCATCCTTCTCATAAGCTGATTCGGGTGGTCGATGATGTTCCCCATTAGTTTCTTCATTGAATGAACTAGATATTTGTCCAGTGGGATTAAATTCGCTTCTGTGTAGAGATGCTCGTTCCTGTAGTGTTTCTGTCGTTGACCATGTCCAAGTCTCTACTCAGTGCAGATCCTCAGCATCTTCCTTTAGAATAGTTGAAGTTCCTTTATAGCTGTCTTCTAGATAGAAGACCATACAGGGAAGGAATAGCTTGTAGATTAATATCTTTGTCTTCTTTTCAGCAATGGGTGGAAACGGCTGAAGACCCAGCTGGCCTTTTTCAGAACATTTCTTGAGTACAAGTTAAATCTTAGCAACTCGTTGAAGTGCACTCCCAGGTACTTGACATTTGGCTTTGCTACTATTGAGGATCCGTCAAGGAGTCTCAGGACCAGAATTCTGCAAATTTTTCCGGTGCGAATGCCTCTACCAGTTGAAGGTCTCCTGAAGCAGACAAGTTTCGATTTGGAAGTGTTGATTCGGATGCCCCATTTCTGGTAGAATTTGAAGAGTCTGTTAATGTGGATTTCTAATTTTTGGACAGCGATTAGTGGTGACATTGATGTGGCGTAGGTGAGCGAGTCATAAGCATACAGAAGGTTCTCGCATCCAATTGGTGAAGGTTGGTCTGAAGTCATCAAGTTGTAGAGAAAGGGGCATAGTTTTGAGCCTTGGGCGACTCCAGCTCTGATGGTCTTCATGTTTGACTTGCACTTATCTATTTGAACGAAAAATTTCCTGAAAGATAGGAAAGAAAAGGGAATTTTTACTGTACTCTGACACATGTTTACGGTAATTGCGCTGTTAGTACTAATGATAATGATGGTTGAGGTCCTTACCTACTTGTATACGCCATCTGAGTAGCGGTCTTCCTCTATTACGCCTTCCCTCGGGGTTGAATTCGAAGACTTTCCAGGCCGGAGCATTCTGGTACATTCGCTCTACATGAGCTAGCCATCTCAGTCGTTGGACTTATTCGTTTCACTAGGTTAGTTTCGGCGCAGGTACATAAGTGCCGAAAAAAATTTTTGATTCGGGACTTGTGTATGTCCCACCGTACTGAGACATAAGCCCCGAAAAAAAATTCGGGACTTGGGCATAACGTTAATATGTTAATATATAACGTTAATACTTCAATTCTAGCACCCAACATTATGGCGTATAAGCAGTGAACTATGTATGGGGGGGGGGGGGGGGCATGCTGCCCTCCTGCAACACCCCTGCTTGGACTCACTATATGATTTGGGGTAGGTGCGAGGTTGGGTGGACTCAAGGTTTATTTTGCATTAACAGAATATGGATTTAAAGATACTTTGAATTCATATATACCCAATATACACATGTATAAACGTAGCCTTAAGGATCGCAAATTTTATACTTAGTACATGAACTTTTACATGTAACAAAATAATGTGTATGTGTATACAATTATTTTTGTATTATTTGGGACTTATGTCCCATTTTCAACAAAAAAAATCGGAATTTATGTCTCATTACGGTGGGACCTAAGTTCCGAATTCGATTTGGGACTTATGTCCCTTTAAAGTGGGACATAAGTCCCGAAAAAAAAATTCGGAATTTATGTGCCTGCGCCATTAGTTTCGATATTGTCAGAATTTATTGCGGTGCCTAAGTAAATAAAGTCCTTAACTACCTCAAAGTTATGGCTGTCTATAATGACGTTCTGTCCAAGACGTCGGTGTTGTGTGTCCTTTCTTGATGACTCCATATACTTGGTCTTACCCTAAACCCATCTTCTTCGCTTCCGTCTAAATGCTCGCAAATGCGCCACTGACATCACGCTTTGTTCTTCCAATAATGTCAATGTCGTCGGCGTATTCGAGTAATTGGACGGACTTTTTAAAGATTGTGCCTCTTGTGTTGACGCGTGAGTTTTGAACTATATATCTTTTCCGACCTCGAAGGAGTAGCGTCCGTTCTCCATCGTCATCCTGCACAAACGGACAAGTTTTTCAGGGATGCCAAAATTAGACATTGAACTATATATATCGTTTCTATAGATGTTATCTTAAGCGGCTTTGAAACCGGTGAAAAGATGGTAGGGTTTTTTCCAAGATCTGCCGTAATGTGAATATTTGATAGATGCTGATGGATTTTTCAGAAGGAATCCGCACTGATATGGACGAGGGGCGTATTTACCCTAGGGCTAAAAGGGCTACAGCCCGGGGCGGCAAGGCTGCTAGGGGCGACCAATTTATAATTATTTTTTGAAGCGATTGAACTTTCAAAACATATAAGCAGAAGAACGCAAGCCGCCCGTAGCAATTGGCCAATTAATAATATTTTTTTTGAAGCGATTAAACTTTTAAAACATACAAACAAAAGACCGCAAGCCACCCCTAGCAATTTATTTGAAGCGAATTGAACTTTCAAAATATTCAAGCAGAGGGGCGCAAGTCGCCCCTAGCAATTGGCCAATTTATAATTTCTGAAGCGATTGAACTTTCATTACATACAAGTAAAAGAGGGCCAGCCGCCAATAACAATTGTCTAATTTAATTAATTTGAAGGATACACAAAATGTACAAAGATTTAAAAACTGCGATTTTTTGAGTTTTTCAAGCTGTGAGAGAGTTCACTGTAACATGTCACTCACTTTTTTCACCATTTAATATTCTTATTTTTTATAATGAAAATCGATACTAAAAATATTTACAGACAATTACCTATTCTTTGGAACAAATTCCAAAATTTTAGTGGAATTAGTACGATGTTAAAAATATTTTAGTATAGGTAATACTTATTTAAAAAGAACGATTTTGCTAATTTTAATCAAATTTAGCATCATGCTATCTCTAACATTTTACTAAAATTAAAATCGTCAGATAACTATTTTATCTTTTTAGTATCGTGCTAACTTCATATGCGTCTTGCATGCTTCCAGATGTCAAAAAAGGTCTGTTTATTTAGGTTTTTGCATGAACTGTCATTGTTTTAGGTGTGTTCAGAAGCAATGGGCGCATTCACTAACCTAGTCACTACGTAGTCAACTCGTTCTGATTGGCTAAAGACAACTAAAAATTTAGTTGAAATTTCACCTCAAACGTAGTGTAAAAATTTCTGCTTCAAAGCTAGTGGATATTGATTTTGAAATTTCACAATCAGCTGTTCGTTGAAAATACAAATTTAATTTTTGGTGGAAGATATTTTCGAAGTGAAATTATAAAACAAATTAATATTATATCTTATATTTGATGTTATTTAATTTAAACTGTAAAAAAAGTTTATTTAAAGTTCTCAAAACACAATTTTTCTTATTTTATATGTTTTCATCTGTCATTAATATGACAGTTTGAATTGACTAGCTTTGTAGTGCAATTTTGCATTCACAAAGCAAGTTGACTTTTTGACTACGTAGTGACTAGGTTAGTGAATGCGCCCAATTTAAGCAAACTGTAAATGTGCACACATCGACAAACCGGGCGACACCAAAAATCAAAACATTTTGATTTTGCTCGCATCGAGACTTAAGCTAAGTGTACACGATTGGTAGATCTTACAATATTGTAAGATCTTACAATGTCTGACAATTATCTACCAATGAGCTGACAAATAAGTTGTGTGTGTACACGGTTGGTACAAAATCCACCAATCTCTTACAATTAATTGTCAGAAGTTGGCTGACAATTCATTTTCAGATAGCCAGCTTAATACATACCAATTAATTGTAAGAGATTGGTAGATTTTCTACCAACCGTGTACACACACAATTAATTGTCAGTTTTTAAATTTAAATAAATACACAAATAAAATACAAATTTTGCACTATTGTTTATTTTTATTTTAATACCAAAAATTTATCACAACTTTTAAATTTTACACGACTTTTAAAATTTTTTTTCTTTTTTTTATTTTATTTTATTTTAATTGATTAGGCGACGCGTTTCGGAGTACACCTCCATCTTCAGGCGATTAACTCCGAAACGCGTCGCCTAATCAATTAAAATAAAATAAAATAAAAAAAAAAAAAATTTTAAAAGTCGTGTAAAATTTAAAAGTTGTGATAAATTTTTGGTATTAAAATAAAAATAAACAATAGTGCAAAATTTGTATTTTATTTGTGTATTTATTTAAATTTATCTATCAAACAACTTGGAGACAAAATAAATATCAAATAAAATAAAAAATTAATGTCAGTTTTTGTTGGTTATGGAAACTGACAATTGAACCTTGGCTGCAAATTGTCTGACAATGAAAAAATTGTATCATGCTAAAAACCGAACATCTTACAATTTCTTCATTGTCAGAAACGTCAGACAACGATAAAAATTGGCAGGTCTGACAATAAATTGTGTGTGTACACGATTATCAAATACCTTACAATTTACCGTCTTACAATTAATTGTCAGATACATTTTCTGACAATTAATTGGAAGATTACACGATTGTCAGCTAGCGTACACATGATTGTCAGATTTCTTACAATTAATTGTCAGACAATGATCTAACAATTAATTGTCAGACAAATTTTCTGAAAATTAATTGTAAGACTACACTTCACTGACAGATCTGACAATATTGTAAGATCTACCAATCGTGTACACTAAGCTTTACACGAGAAATCGGTGCACAAACCATCCAACACACACAGCACACATTTCAATACACCGTCACCGGTGCGTGCGCTTAAGGATGGTTGCTTTTGAAACAAAGGGTGATACGTTGTCAAAGTGATTAATTGGAAACACAGGATGTAGATATTAATGTCATTTTCCATTGGAGCGTATGTTATGTTCTAGAGAGGCTGAATGATCAAAAAACGTTCCATTGGCTGTCTGAAATTGGTTCGTTACACATATGTATTTGCTTTAGACCAGTTTTTCTGTTCCAAAATTTATCCGAATAATATCCAAGCTATTGTCATATTGCTCCTAAAAAAGTTTTACTTCAAAAAATCGTTTTTAAGCAGTGTGAAAAAAGGAGAATCATTCGACTCCTACGTTTCAATAGAAATTTTATATACTACATACAAATTATTTTTACTTGCGACTTATAGGTACTATACATATATACACAATTTTTAACAGTATGTAAAATTGCATTAATGTTTTGTTTTGTTTAGAAGTGTAACAAATTTTATTTTTCAATACAGATTGTGGCTTATGCTCTTTTGATTGATTTATTTAAATAATGGATCCAGTTAGAAAAAAACTGAGCGACAGCGCTAACAGAAAAAAAGCTTCAGAAAAAAGGGCGGCAAAATTTATCAGCCCGGGGCGCCAAATCCTTAAATACGCCTCTAATGGACCTATCAGGTTGTTGACGAAAGGCTTCAGACGTTCACATAATACGGCAGAAAGGATCGTGTATGCGATGTTCAGGAGACTTATGCCTCTGTAGTTCAAAATTGGACAAACAATGCTGAGGTTCCATTCTTGGGGCACGCTTTCTTCCAACCATATTTTGCAGATGAGCTGGTGCATGCTCTCTGCCGCTTTGAACAGTTCGGCCATCCGCTCCAGCAGCTTTGTTGGGCTTGAGATTTCATTTCGTTCAGGTCGGGTGGCCGGTATTGTTGGTCCTAGTCGAATGGTACTATCTTTATAGCACCGAAATTTTCTTCTTCATCGCAGTTAGAAAGTTTGAGAAATGGTCTTTCCATAATCTCTGCATGGACTGCGGTTCTACTACGATGTTCCCTTGATTATCCAAGCAGACTTCAGCTCGGGGATTGTATCCTTGTGATGTTTTTTTTACCTTTTGGTAAAACTCCCGAGCCACATTCCTGCTATGGCAACCCTCGATCATCAGTTTTAGAAGTCGAAAATTATTATAAGGCATAATTGTTGTCATTCCTTTATTGGCATATAGTGGCTGGTGAGTAAGCATATCACGTCGGAGCTCTGGCTTAGGAGTCCAGCCGAGGAAGTGACAAAACCAGCACTCTTGTCACTTTTAGCAGTTCCAACAAATTGTAGGTCCCCTCCATTCCGATTAATATCAAGCCCACAGAAATATTTATGAGATTAATATAGTCACTATAGGGGTCGGCTCTTGACGAGTATTCGCACCACAAGGGCCCATTTATAGGAAACCACCTTAGCATTTGCTTAATGGGACCAAGAAAAAATCAAAATCTGCCAAACTTTATAGAAGCCTCCCCTTTTTATTTTCCAAAAAAAAATTTATATAAATGTATTTTATTAGTTTTAAGAGCATTCTGCATTTTTTAAGTCGACATAAGGTAAGCTCCTCATATTTCTAAACCTATAACATCTCTGACTTGATACTTTAAGATTGAATTTTAAGTTTTTATATCAACATATCTCTTTTGCACAGTGATTGGGACAACATGTCCTTCTTTTATGGTTAACATTTTATGCAGAAGCAACTGTACCAAAAAGCACCCTTTCAAAGAAGCAATCCTCTAAAGTTATGTGGAGGGTCGTCTGCGGTTTTAGTGGCAGATCTAATAATTCCACAGAAACTGCATCTCAACAGGTGTATCGTTGTGTGTACACAGATGAAAGTGTGTGGGGAGATAATATATATAATAATGGCGAAGAAGGAAGAGGCAGAGTCGAGATTGAGACAGCGACAGCGACAAACCGGAGCAGCCTTTTTCCCTATCTCCTCGATATATTGTTATGTAGGTACGTTCCTGAACCATGCAATCTCATCTTGTCCCTCCGGCTTGAGTGCGGCATTGTTCTCCGATTTGTCGACGTCATGTTTGGTCCTATTGTGGCAGAGCGCTGGGTTGGCTCAGCATTAACAAATCCTTTTTCATCATCATCGTGTCGTCTTAGCGGTGGGGTTTAGGGTGTCAACTCTTCTGAAACGAAAGCACAGTTGGTACTTTATTCCCCAAAAATACAAAGGTACGAACGACACGCTCACGCTGCTGGCTGTAGGGTACACTCTTCGGTATGGATTTAATGAAGTTTCCTCGGGCACTTTTGTGCGATAGAGTTCATAAGATGAGACGGATGGAATTCACAGGACTTACCTACGTTACGAATTGTCGCCGCTCGGTCGTTTACTGTTTTGTTTCTGACGACAACCGTAGAGAAATTGGAGTTCGAGTTACAATTTCATTCTCTTCGGTACATTGTCCTTTCGCCAGGTAGGTAAGTATATACCTTATGGAACACGATGGGTGATATATCCATGTCGTCGAGTATTTTCTTCTTTTTGTTTTTGTGTTATATCCTCTGGAAAATACTGAGCATCAGCATCGTAATGGTCTATCTGCTTTTAAAAGTTCCTGGAATGAGCTTAAAACATTTATTTATTATTTTCATTTTGAGTTCCATTGCAGACAAATTTTATACTGTTGAATGCTGCCGCTTTGCCATGGAATGCTTTCCGAGCGATTATTAATGGAGCATACCTACCAACCTACCCGCACATTCATAACCGAAATAAACCACTATGAGTGCTAAGAGATTTTATAAAAATAATTCCAGCTTAAACATTTAAAGCTCTAGGGTGGAAAATTATTCCGTTGTATTTTAATTATTTTAGATGTTAAATAATTAAAGAGCCTTGTTGGTTGGAGTGTTTCAAATGTAAATAGATTTGTGTGTACCTATAAATACTTTAAAATTGAATAAAACAATCATGAACTCAGCGGACTCCCACTCCACCTCACAGATAAAAGAAATCATTTTACACAACTTAAAAGCCTTATGTAAAATAGTTTGTATATATGTTAATTGACGCCCGAAAATCTGCCGAAGAACTAAGTATGTAAATCTTAACTAACAAAAAATATACGAAAATTTGCTTAAAATTTTAAATATTTTAAATTTTTTCAAATTAATGAATATAACAGTAAATGATGCAATAGACATATTTTTATAGAAAAATATTTAATTCTGTTTCTCTTAATGTACCTACCCCCTTTTTCGCCGCAAAACTTCGTCTTCTTCCCCATTATTTTTGTAATCACAGGCTACGATCGATGCGTAACTAGAGGAATAAGTTTTGGTGAATTTTCCTTCGTTCTCGATCTCCAACTGACTACTCTAACTATCTTGGTACTTATCTTCACTTTACCAAAATTTACTACTCCCTCTATCAAAGCTTTTTAATCCAAATCCAAAGCAATCTTATAAAAAACCCTAAATCCTTCTTCCAATTTTTCAACTTTAGACGAAAATCTGATGGTTGTCCTCCCTTTCTATTTTTTTTTTTTCAAAAACGGAATTTCAAACGAACCAAAAACAATCGCAAACTTTCTTGCTAGTTTTTTAAACAACTTTTACCGATGACTCCTAATACCTAATTGATTGTAATTATTTTAATTATTTACCAAATTTCTCCCATTTCTACCGCATACCATTGACCCATTTCTCAAAGAAGATAAACTGAATCAACTCAATGATGATACCATCCCTACCATATTTCTCAAAAAATGCTCTTCGTCACTCTCTCTTTCCTTCTCAAAAATCTTCGGTTTATTCCTATCTCAAGGATAATTTCCTTTGTTATGAAAGACCTCTTTCATAACCCCAATACATAAAAAAAGGCCCAAAGTGTGAATTTACTAACTATCGTCCAATTGCTAAACTTTCAATCATTCCCAAAATCTTAGAAAGCATTTTGTATGAAATTTTAAGTTTTCGTTGTAGATAAGTCAATCATTTCGTCTAGATAACACGGTCTACAATGACGTTGTATTCGTACCCTTTTAGCCTGTCAGCCTTAGGGAATGGAAAGAAAGTCGACGTTGTCTCAACTGATTTCAGTAAGGCCTTTGACGAAATTTTACATAAGCTTATTCTGTTCAAAGCGTCCACCCTTGCGCATGAACCTTGCATCTCGTTAAGATGGAATCCTTCTTACCTGAAAAACCGTTTCTACAAATATGATTTAACTGCTTTCCGGCACACTTCCACCTGTGGCTGAATTGTTTCCAAGACATTCAATTTCAAGTTTGTTTTATTGAACATACTATTTACAATAATTTGGCTTACAACTAATAATGTGTGAAAATGTACCTTCGTTGGCTCATAGAGGGCCTAACTATATACAGAGACTTAAGTTTAATTATTTTTATATAAAGTTTACATGACGAAAAAATAAAATTTAAAAAGTCGGTTGACTGTATTATCCACAAGGTGTTCATTCCCGGTTGTCAGTGGTGATTGTTGTGGGTTGTGGGCAGGGATGGCGTTTTAGCCGTGGTGGTAGGCTGACCCAATGTCAGCGTAGAACGACACTACTTCTTCGTTGTCAATGATTACGTTGCGTTGTCATCCAGATTTTCCATCACACTGTGGTACCTCGGTTCGGGATGTCGTTGTTCTGTGGTCATCCTTCTCATAAGCTGATTCGGGTGGTCGATGATGTTCCCCATTAGTTTCTTCGTTGAAGGAACTAGATATTTGTCCAGTGGGATTAAATTCACTTCTGTGTAGAGATGCTCGTTCCTGTAGTGTTTCTGTCGTTAACGGTTGAAGTAGAGTCCAGTGCAGATCCTCAGTATCTTCCTTTCGAATAGTTGAAGTTTCTTCATAGTGTTTCCAAGACATCCTGTGCAACTAGTTTTATTTTGTGAGCTGCGCAGCATGCAACTGAAAACAATGAAGTGAACTGGCGATGAATTTCCCGGACCTGGTGTGCATTGCTTGAGTTGTCAAACTCATCTCCAGCGTCATTTCCTATTGGAATATTGGCATGAATTTTTACTTGCGACTTATAGGTAGATACTATAAGGCAAGTTATGCATTCGTAAAAAAAAATCGAACTCGAGATTTTGATCAAAGTTGACATTACGATGATAGCGAAGACTAAAAAAGTGGGTCTTACAATTCTATCTGTCTGTTTGACTACAGCTCGGCCGATTTTCGTCAAACTTGGTAGATATCGTTTATAATTTTTTCCCCCACAAGACCAAAAATAACGGAACCTGCCATACGATTTTTTTCGAAATTTTATAAACATTTTTTTTCTCAAAAACTGTCAAAGATTTTATTAAGAAAAATTAAAAAAAAAAAATCATTTAGTTAAAGCTAGGTAACGGTTGAAAAAAAATTTACAAAAAATGGTTATTTTTGGTATCCCCCTTGGAACCATTTTTTTGTTTCTGATTTTCTCGAAAACGGTACAACCCATTTTGATAATTTTTTTATATTAAGGCTTCCTAGCAGTTTTAATATTATTGTGCAGTCAAATTTTCCAAAAATTTGTGTTTGGGTTTTTAAAAAATATTAAAATTTTTTAAAAAAATTTTTGAAAGCAAGATATTACTGACCATAGAACGATTTTTTTAGAATTTTGAATTTCTCACTATCGGTATAACGGATTTTAATGAAAATTTTTATGGAGAAGCTTCTAAAAATATTAAAATACAATGCATTTCAAAACTTAAAAAAAAATATTTTTTAAATTTTTGAAATTTTTTTTTTGAAAATTCGATATCTCAAAAACGGCTCAATATTTTTGTTTGTAAATTTAATTTTTATTTCAACAATAATAAAAACTTGAAATTGGCGTACCAAAATTTTTCTTAATGTTTTAAAAATGTTGTATATAAAATCTTATTTTTTAAGAAACCACTTTAACGAATCGAAATTTTTTTTCTTGCAAACTAATATTTACTTGAAACACATGGGATCTTGTGCTTACCCCCATCTACTAAAGGAGTTGTTTTAGTCATTTAAAAAATTAATTTTATGCTTATGAACAATTTTGTTTCTAATAACATTCATTTTTGAAATTTTTAGTCTTTTATATAAGAGCAAGTTCGTGCGACCCAGTCGCGTATTTTATTTCTTCAATTTCTCGCAATAATTTTGATGCTTTCAAAAACCTTGCACCTTGTCCGTTTAACTTGAACACATATACTTAATTTATCTTAATTTAAAACTCTCTTAAACAACTCACTGCTTCATTTTATTTAAATACTGCTCGTGTAGTTTTATATAAGCCGTGTTATAATACCGAGTGCATTGGAACATATTTTAAAATTATCTATATGTTGATTCTTTTGTCCATTCGCCTCTCAACATCTTATTTTAAACACACTAACTTTTTATGCACTAATTTTAATATTATACAAATTCTATTTTTTATCTACTGAAATAAATCAGCCAAGTAGAAGACTTAGCACTATTAATGGACTTGTCACAGTCAACTGATGAGTCCATGTGAAATCACCCGGACGAAACGCAAATTTTTGTGGACTAAAGGCCAAAAAAGCTATTTTGAATCAATAATTCAACAAGTCCATTAAGTGCTAGGTCTTCTACTTAGCTGATTTATTTCAGTAGTATATAGAATTTGTATTATAAAAACCTTCATATAGAATCAATGCCAGGCCACGGGCAAAAACTTCCAACGTTAATGGTTACAATTTTAATCTTGGTTGGATATAGTTCACATTGGATTTTTGTCAAAAAATTCATGTAAGATGAACTGAACTTAACAAAAATTGCGTATTGACAAGGTCCTCACAAGTCAACTGATGAGTCCATGTGAGATAACTCGGACGAAACGCCAATTTTTGTGGACTAAAGGCCAAAAAAGCTATTATTTGTTTTAAACAACTTGCATCACCAATTTTCTCCACTATATTTCACATATTTCATATGAGTTTCGAAAAGTTTCTCGTACGGCTTCAATACATTTTTGAAAAATTGTTCATTGTCGAAAATTAGAAAAGGGATATTTTTTATCATAACTGATCTTACACAACCTCAAAAAAAAATTTTTTTTCTTCATACCATTTAAAACCCATTTACTTTTTACTTGCGATATAGGTACTATAGGGCAAGTTCTGCATTTGGAAAAAAAATCGAACTCGAGATTTTGATCAAAGTTGACATTACGATGATAGCGAAGACGAAAAAAGTGGGTCCGGCAATTCCGTCTGTCTGTCTGTATGTCTGTCTGTCTGTATGTCTGTATGTCTGTACCTCGAACTAGAGCCTAAACTACTGGAGGTATTTTCTTCAAACTCGGTACTTAAGGGTCTTCGGTGATTCCCTAGAGGGGAAATTGAAATTTTTTTAGCAATTTTATGCACTTGAACATTATTATCTCATTAAATCCATGTTTTATATTTATAAAATGTATCTTAAATTCCAAAGTACTTTTACATAAGAGCAAGTTCGTGCGATCCAGTCGTGCATTTTATTTCTTTTTGAACTGACACACTTCCACTTCCTGAGGTTTGCTAATGAAACGCACTATGCACTGTTTATAGTTCGAAAGTTTTATCGTTTGCGAACTATATTGTGAATGGTTCGTGAGAAGATCGATAAAGAATGAATTTGCGAGTGATATTTTGAGAAGTTTGGGCAAAAGTGGAATATATTACGATGATTCTTCTTAATTGAAAAACAATAACAAAAGATGAGTTACAAAACGGAATTAAATTTGGCCATTTTTCGATCGATAATATTTAATCCTTAATCTCATTGATACAAAATTTTAGTTGAATTAGTACGATATTACAACTAAACTATTTTAGTATGCTACTAGCTTAAAACTATGATTTTGTAAATTTTAATCGAATTTAGCATCATACTTTCTTCTGACATTTCTCAATATTAAAAAGGCCTGTTCAGTTCACTTAGTTTATTTGCATGAACTGTCATTATTTCCGGTGTGGGTGAAACAATTTTTTTTAAAAAATAGTCCGAAAAATTTTTAAAAATTAAGGAAAAGTTAGTAAATTACTTTGAAGTTAGCAAATTGTATCATAGGTACTAATACGTGAACACCAAAATGTTGGCCATTGTTTTGAACTGATTTTCAGGAGAGTTGCTAAGACTTCTGTAATCACAATTGTTATTCCTTGTAAGATTTAATCATCAAAAAGTTCCATAGAAATTATAGCCATATAGCTCTTTTTAATTAAAGGAGAAAGTGAGGTTAATGTTGGCAATATTCTTATACGGAAAAGTCCATAACTCTGAATTCAAAAATCCATTTTCCCGAAAAACCATGTGACCGTTTCGTAACCCACTTGGCTATGGAAATATCATACAGAATTCATTACACTGGGCTAATTCCATATCCTGGCAGACCGGATATAAATTACAATTCCAAGTAAAAAGCTATTTCAAATAAATTACCCCGTGCAGAACAAATACAACTACATGTACACAAATCTGGTCTTTTTGTTGCCAGCCGCCATAAATTTTAGTTGAACAACAACGTGGCATCGTCGTTGGCCAAAACACGAAATGGCATAATCCGAGATGGCTACAACAGACATAACTTAGAATTTTAATCCCTCACTGCCGCCAGTTCGTCCGGTGTCCAGATCCTATGCAATATACCTAACTCTCCAACTTTTGTTCAAGCTTCAACTTATATACATATGTAGTACATAGGTACCTATCTTCTAACTTAGACGACCCCATCTGGTGGCAAAATGGCAATGGATTACATTAATTGTCTGCCACCGTTTTCATAGACGCTGGAATTCAAAAATTCCTCCAGAAGTATTTGCATTCAGGAGATGTATATCCTATCCAGATGCTATTCTCATCCCCTCTCCGACTACTGCTGATAGCCAAATAAGTTGACACCAGACTTCCTCGAAGTGGGTCCACACATATATAGGTAGATAGTATTTCAGTTAGAGAAGTTTTAAACCGCTTTGCCAAAACCCCATCGACAAAACTAATGCCGCCGAACCATCTCAAATTACACTTTTCGTTTGAACGCTGGGCAACAGGTCGTGATGGAACAAATCCAAGTGCCTCAGGCCGAGGCCAGTAGTTTGGCCCAATGTTGGTAACAAAACATAAAGAACAACGTGCACCCTCTCTCCTTGTGCATGTGCATCGCATGCGATTTAATTAGCTGAACAATAAAAAGCCACAAACACAGTACAGCCCCTGCCTCGGCCCCATTCCATGGCCAGAAAAGTCCGCTAGCCGTGCCACAGTGGCAGCAACCCCGTTCGTCATCTACCACATCGAGTCATTTACAGTATTAAACGAAGCAGGCAGTAATACAGTGCCCAATCTGGCATCACATTAACTGCGGCAATTTAATTGGTAAACGACGACGACGCGCGGGCTTTCATTATAAGCCGGTCGAATCCGAATGGCAGGGGCGACCGCAGCCCATAAAAATGAAGAAAAATTGCAAAGTGCACACTACACACTGGCGAGGCGAGCCGTCCAGGAACTTAATAGTCACGGCTTTTTGCTTTGTTTTTGTTTTTTTTTTGTAATTTTTTTTTCCAATCCGAATTCATGTCGATGTCGGCTCTCACTGGTGCTAGTTCGGCACGTCAGCGCAGCGCCATCCAGTGTGAATAAAAATGAATTTTGCGATAGCAAAAGCAATACAAGAAGCAAGGAAGAAGGGACTTAGTACAAATAAAAAAAAAACAACAAATCAAAAGTGAAAACAGGTAATGACTCATAAGGTCGCAGAGAATTGCTCATTCTTTAGGTACAAGTGCAAGATTGCCCATCGGAGGAAGTTAGAACTTTGGAAATGTGGCAACTGTCAATTTTCATTTGACATTTGTTAAGATCCGGACTACACATCGACACATACTCCTGACTTAATTCATTTCATTTTAAGGATATAACTCTTTTGTATGTAAAAACATTTCAGTCCTGAGAACAGTATTTGTTCTTTCGCCTCAAAGATAGAGTGAGGTTTAAGTCATTGCTAAGGGACCATTCAGAAGTTGGTAGGAATTGCTACAAATTTGATCGTCTTGCAAGCTGATTGGACAAGACAAATAAATTTGCACAATCATCAGCACACAAGTAAATTGAAACATTTAGTAGATCGTAAATACAAATAAAAAATAGGATAGGTCCCAAAATAGAACCTTATGGAACGCCCATTCATACGAGTATATTCATAATATCGGAAATCAGTTATGAACTTTATTTACTCTTAGGCTTTTCTTAGAACAAAAGCCTTTTATAAAAGTCACCATTCTCATGAATGCCGGTGGTACATTGAATTGTACAAAGTATTGGATGATTGCAATGTAATGCAATGGAAGTTTCAACAGAGTAAGACAAAGATACTACGGACTTTATCCTAACCTACAATTTCTTAGAAATGGATAATTTAGAAATATGATCAGTTTCAAATACTCCACCTTTCGCGAGAGCTCCGCAAGTAGGTATTAAAAGAATTTCAGCTAATAAAGAATATTGGAAGCTGGTAAGAACTGATTCAACAATCAGCATCAGATTCTAAGTTTTGGAATTCAATGTTTCCAGACATAATATTTTTTTATTGTACAAAGGGGCGCAAAAGTAATATCATAATGTGGTATGGCTACCATTTTGTTATAAATAAAAAAAATGGGTAGTATTTTCACAAAAAGTTTATTTGAAGATGGAAAGTTGATGACACGATTTTTGATGTGCTCATTTGTGCTCGTTTTGCTTTATTGTTAATCGCAAAAAATCTGACTTCATCAATGTTAGCTTACAAGACTTGCAAGTCTATGGTTTGTTGTCGTAAACAGCGCTGCCGAACTTACTCCCATAGGAGTATTTTACTCCTTTCGTGGAGTCGATGCTCCTATACTCCCCATGTTACAAAAATACTCCCCAAAAAAAATAAATAAAAATTAAAAATAAAACAAAATTGCAACAAACCAACTTAAAGCAAACATATTGTTTTTTCGACAAATTGCACATCTCTGTTCTTTTTTCCATACAAGATCGCATATTGTTTTACTTGCAAACATCCCTGGATAACAAGATAAAAAGACAGAGATAATAAACATTGTTTCCTCTATAGGAATGTATTTACCATTAAAAACGGATTACATGAATTCATGTTTCCTCATGTACGTAAATTTATTGGAACAATTATTGATCTTCCGCATAGCAGTGCAACAGCAGAGAGAAAAATTTCTGATGTTAGCCTTATAAAAAACAAAAAGCGGAATTGCCTGCATGTGGAAACAGTAAATGCCATACTTACTGCCAAAGAGCTTTTAAACGGTAATTTTGCAGAAAAGTGGGAGCCATCAAAAGACTTGATCGAAAAATACAAAAAACAATTTTAAGTTTTAATTTTGACTTCTGTTTTTCTTTTGTCAATTTCTTATTTATTAAAAACGCAAATATTGAAGTTCCTTGTTTTAGAATTTAAAAAATTATTTAAATAAATTTTTTGTTTACTTTTGTCACAATCTTATTTAAATAAACAAAATACGAAAGTTAATATAAGGCTAGGACCGCACTTGCGATTTTTCGTCGAGGCGATTAAAAAGTCGTAATCGCTACAAATTATTGTCATGCACGCACTTGCGATTTTTTTAACGCGCGATTATTTAATCGCGAAAAATAAAACACACTACTTTTTATGTGAGTGCACGCATTTGCTACAAATAAGTAGCGACAGAAAAATCGCTTGAAAAAATAGAACTTGTTTCATTTTTATAATCGCTACGATTTTTAAGTCGCATGTGCGTGCATTCAGATTTAAGGCTATGTGTCTTACTTTTCGCGACTAAAAAATCGTGGATTAAAAATCGCAAGTGCGTGCATGCCAATTTCTCTTTGCGACTACGATTTTTAAGTCGTAGTAATTTAAATCGCAAGTGTGGGCATATCCATTTGGGTACATGTGTTTCATTTAAGTTTACGACAATCGCATCGCAAGAAAAATGAAACAAATTGCGACTTTTAAATCGTCATGATTTGTTAGTAGCAAGTGCGTTCATTCTCATTTAAATTCATGTGTTCTATTTTTGCGACTAAAAAATCGTGCGATTGAAATCGCAAGTGCGGTCCTAGCCTTACAAATAAGCAGTAAAGAATAAGTTGCTGGAAAATCAATGTACATACATAGTTCTTTAAGTTAAAGTTAATTAACTGTTTATTTATTAAAAAAACGCAAATATTGGAGTTCCTATTTTTACTACAAAAGAATTAAAAAATTAAATTTAATAATACTCGTATTTTTGTTTACTTTTGTCAAATTCTTGTTTAAATAAACAAAATACAAAAATTAATATTAACTAGCCGACCCAGCTCTCGAAATTCGAGTGCCAATTTATTTATTATTTATTATTTATATTATTGGCAGTGTTTTCAAGCAAATTTATTAAATTAAATTTTATTTTATGTAATATGCAAAGTGTTCGACAGTGCAAAAACAAAAATGACCCACAGTGTGTAAATGCGTGTCTCAAGTATATTCTGCACATCTCCGTAACTGTGGCTTTCCAACCATATAAAATTTATCGAAATCGGTTAAATACTTTTGGAGAAAAGTGTACCACAAAAAACATGTTTGCCGTTTTATTATATGATATTAATAAGCAATAAGTTGCTTGAAAATCAATGTACAGTATACAGGGTGATTTGCATAAGGTGTGACAAAAAGCTAGGGACTTAGACAAGAAAACAATCGTCACATTATTGTATGCTTATAAGACCGATAATTAAAAAAATAGTAAAAAGAAAGTTAATCCTTTCAATCGTAAATTCACCTAAGAATCCAAAAACTAAAATAAAAGGCTTTTCTTAGAACAAAAGTAGTTTTTGTTATTTTTGATTTTCTCAACAACTACAAAACATTTTGACATCCGGTTTTTTGTGTTTGATCAAAAATTAATATGAGCATTGAATATTGAATAAAAAAATAATACTTAATTACGTAAAATTTTGAAAAAAAATTTGTTTAAAAAAAATTTTTCATTTTTTTTTTCAAAATTTTGATTTTGAAAATTAATTTTTCAAAAACTGTTCACTCGAACAACTTTATTTAAAAACAAAATTAAAGAATGTATTTCTGGCTTTTCATTACTCTGTAGGTATCACCGTTATTTTTTAATAATTTGTTTTCTGTTTTAAGTGATTTTTTTCTTAAATTGCCCCTCCTGCCTAAACGGGGGGAAATAGACCCCCCCTCCCATACGATTTTTTTCTTGTCTAAGTCCAACCTACACGCCCTAGCTTTTTGTCACACCTTATGCAAATCACCCTGTATATCTACATTGTTTAAGTTAGAGTTAATTTATTATTAACTCTCTGTTTATTAAAAAACACAAATTTTGAAATTCCTATCTTTATTACAAATGAATTAAAAAAATTTAATTTATAGAAAACGTTTCTGTGTTTTTTTCGTTGAACTAATAATTTTCTTGATATTTTGGCGATACTCCTCAACTATCGTAAATACTCCCCAAAATATACAAAAAATACTCCTCTGGAAATTTTTAAAACGGCAGCACTGGTCGTAAATAGTCCTCTAAGAAAAAAGTCTCTTATATCTGGCGATTTGAAACATCTTCTCAACATCGAAGTCCGAGCTACGAGTATGTCCTCCTGGAACCAACGCTGTTCGAGACCCAATTCAGTAGCTTCGTTGCTCATTATGATTTTGGATACGAAATCATCCTCTTCTTGCTCCAAGTTTAACAGAGTATGGGAATTAGATAACCCCGTTTGTAGGTTAGAAGGAAGCACTTTGCAAACGGCTTGCAATTTGTACTGGATCATCTAGTCTATCACCAAAGCTCGTTGAAAAGAATGTCTGCCGATGCATAATTGTGTTCAACGCGTCTCAAACGAGCAATACTAGGAAGGTCACTTTTTGCGGCATCTTTAGTGGACCCAGTTTACACGAGGGGCTTAAGCCAAACGCTTGATTGTTCGTGCACATGATGCACGATGATGAGGAAAACGAAAGCGAAATTTTCGCTACTTTAAAACTAGGGCCGCCATAAGCGGGCGTGAGGAGGGTACTCTAAAGAAATTTTTAAACGGATCGGGAAAGAACAAATCAGAATCTCAAGAACAAATCGGCGAAGTAATTGAAAATATGGTATGTTACTTTTTAGTTGTTTCTTAAAAGGAAACATCTGCCAATCAAGGAAAAGTAAGTAGTTCTGAAGATCTTTCATGAGAGAATATGTATGGGTTTATATTGTGGTGATGATCCCGGTTTGTGGCCCATCAATGTGACTAATGATCTTGGCCGGACACAGGTTATAAATTATCATTTTCCTTGTAATGACTTTTCGGGGTGTGTCTATGAATTTATATGACCATAATAATGGTAATTTTTTCTCGACTTTAGAAAATGGGTTGCAATGTGAAGTTATTTATACCGATTTTGCAAAGGCGTTCGTTAGAGTTGATCATCAAACACTAATACACAAGTTAAAATGCTATGGATTTCATTCTAATATATTAAACTGGATATTGAAAATTGGGTATTGAAAATTCTGTCTCAAAAGCTATAAATTCCACATCAGGCGTCCCCCAAGGAAGTCATTTGGGTCCACTACTTTTCCTTCTACTTGTGAATGATATTCCCGATGTTTTTATTTATTCTCAATGTTTAATGTTTGCTGATGATTTGAAAATATTTAAGGCTGTCAAAAAGACGTCTGACTGTGAAAAAATCCAAAGGGATCTGCGTAATCTTTCTGATTGGTGAAGAAGAAATAATCTCCATTAAAATGTATCTAAGTGTCAATGTTTAACTTTCAGTCGTTGTACTTCTGCTATATGTTTTGAATGATGTAGCTCTTTCTAAAATAGTTGAAATATTTGATTAATATTTGACTCTCCTTTAACTCTCATATCGATTATATTGTCTCAAAATCAAGCATGATGCTAGGATTCATTATGAGAAACTGTAAAGAATTCAATGACCCATTTACGCTAAAGTGTCTTTATCTTTCCTATGTTAGATCCATGTTAGAATATTGTTACATTATATAGAATCCATACTATACAACACATTCCATAAGAGTCGAAAAACTACAAAAACGTTTCACTAGATGTTTGTTTTATATGTTACACTGGACCATTCCTCGTCCTTCGTATGATACTTTGTTGCTTATTATTTGGCTTAGAAAGCCTGGAAACTCGTCGTAAACGTTATGAAATAATCAATAGAGAAATGAAATAATGTTTGTGAGAGATATCCTTAGCTGTAAAATTAATTGTTCTAATCTATTGAGCATGGTCGGATTTAATTGCCCATTTTATGCATTCAGGACATTCAATATATATATAGTCGTAGGAATTACTATTTAGGCGATCGAGCTCAGAACGAAATTATTGATTTACTCGGCACGAGATACAAAATTATATTTAAAATAACCATTCAACATCCAAATAAATTAAAGTTTGTAATCCTACATTATATTCAAAGCTTGCAATATTTTACAAGATGTGTATCTTACTTTGTAAGCGTTTTTAATTAATAATAAATACAAATAAAAATACAAATACATACAATAAAGTCAGAGCATGAAAATATTTCTTTGTCATATTACTGTAAAATCAGTGATGCCATGAGTGATGGAAAATACAATGAATTCAAAAAAAAATTAAGAGTGCATAATCATCGAATCGTGCATAAATTTAGTTCTTAAATTCAGTAGTTGATGATGCACGAAACTAACATAATTTTTAATGTTATTCAAGAAATGTACGTATTTTTCTCTGTGTCTACAAAGAGATGGTTCATAATTGTAAGACATGTGCTTTAAGCACTACTCGATGGTCTGCAAGAATAGATGCAGCCAAACCATTACGATACTATCACAAAAAATATATATATATTATTATATATATTAGCATCGTTCTAATTCAATTGAAATTTTGCGCCATTCATAGTTAAGTTCACCGAATATCGCATGGATGAACACTATGAAAAAATGTTCTAAGAAATAATGTTAGAAACAAATTTTTCACCATCACTTAGCACTGTTCGTTCAAGAAAGAAACCGAGACGATTTGAATATTAAAATATTGATGAGTTTTTATTTATTAGTTCAGAATAGAGCGATGAACAGAGCCCGAGCGTTGTCGAGAATACTCTGAACATCCTCTGAACCGCTTTGAGCGTTCTGAGTTGAACATGAAAACTTTTAGCTATCACATTTTTTTTCATTTCCACCTGTCAAATAATTGTGTTAAGCATTTAACTCTATCTGTCTCAGTTATTTTATTCTGAGCTCATAGAGTGTACTTCGAACACGCTCTGAACATATCCAGAACGAAAAAAGAGAAACATATTCGAAGCTCTGAACACTCTGACATAACAGAGAAACACCATTTATTTTTTGACAACTCAGGCTCTGATCTGATCTAAAGAAAAAGGCATTTTAAACGACAGTTTTGAATAGTTAAAATTTTTCATTGACGTGTTTGGCTCTTTTAGCGATCACGTATTTGATTACAGTGATGATGTTTTTATTTTTTCAGAAGACATGCAAATGACCTACGGACCTTGCTGCAATATGTTTTCAAAATGATATAATGTCAAAGTTTCCAAATACGGAAATTTCATTGATAACTTTTAAAGAAATAAATAGTCATCTGATTTTGAAATCAATGTTTTTTAGGCTTTTAATTTCAGAAAAAATCATTTTCAAATTCAATAAATTTGTTGGTAATTTCAAATCTATCGAAGTCATATAGGAAAACTGCGTTAAAAAAATAGTAGCGCATTTAAAATCCACCTTTAAGTTGTTGCGAGTTGAGCTTTACCACGGGGGTGTTACTTTGATATTGGAGAAGGGCTGCGGCATGCTTGCTCTTCGCTCGGCCTAGCTCGAAGGATGGGGGTGGTTCTTGCCCCTCTCCAAGTATCTCTCACTCAGCAAACAAAATTTCCATGCCTTGTTTAAGGAAAAGGGAAGGGAAGGGGAAAGGATATAGTATATGACAGGAATATTTACAAAGGATATACACAAATCTAGTGACCTATGCCACTATATGAAAGAAAGGATGAGGCCCGAGTCGATTTTTCTTGAAAAAGAAAATTGTATCTTAATTCTATCTAAATATCTAAAACCCTACTCACTAAATTTATATCCTTTTGGATATAAAGAAATTCTTTATTAGAATGTCTTGTTCCTAAACCTAAACTAATCTAATCTAAATCTAACCAAAAACAATCTTCTTTCCAAAAAAGATTCGAACTCAACCCCACCGTCTCCCCCATACAGTGGTTCGTCCGATCGTCAAAAGCATTGACAGATGTTGGTGTCAAAGGTCAGCCATCCCACCCTTGTATCTAAGATACAACCGTTGCTATCTCCTTGGCCGAAATCTGTGGAGATAGCCCCTAACATAACCTCCAGTCAAAATCCTATTGTAGTCAATAGTATGTATCGTTACATGTTCCTAGTCATATTATGTCATAGTAGTTTTGGTATATTGAAACGTCTCTGGTCCCAAAAGTTCGTAGTTCATCTGGTTACGTCATAGTAAATGTTTGTATCGTCGCGTACTCGTTTCCAAAAGTTCGTAATTTGTCTTGTCAAGTCATAGTAAATGTTCGTAACGTCGCGTACTAGTACTAAAAGTTCGTAATGCGTCTTGTTAAATCATAATGTCTCTTTTTACACTCTTCCAGAAAGCCGGCCTGGCCTGGCCTCTACACACTGAAGCAATTAAAACTTAGCACACCATTATGGCAATCAAAAAAACGCAATTTTAAAATTCAAAGTACAAAAATTTAATTATTTTAATTTTGGTCATAGGCCGCAAAAATAAAATTTATAAAAAGAATAAAAAATTGAGAAAAGATATAAAAGAAAAGGAAAAAAAAAAAAAATTCAATATATAAGAATCAAAATAAAAGATGTTAAAAATGAAACCACAGAGCGAACAAAAATGGTCTTTAATTTTCTTCTGGATCTGCCTCTTTTCGCGCAGATCAACTTTATATATATATGTATATGTATATATAGGTATTGTGTGTGTAGAAACTTAAGTTGTTAAAAAGGTTACTCACTTTTCTTCATCCCACGAAGTTCTGCCGGCAGCACATTCCTGATGATGGTAAGTAGAGAGGCTTCCAAATTCAGGCCTTTAACTCACACACTCTTTACTTTATCAGAATACATATATATATATACTATAGACGTATATAAATTATCACTTTCGCACAGATCTTGATCACTATTCAAATTCTTATGATTTCACTTTTTTCTTTTGTATGCCTTCTTTTGCAGACCAAATATTAAAGTTCGATAAAAGAGATTTAAAAAAAAACTAAAATTCAAAAACAAAAATTACTCAAAAAAATTCATTAAACTATAGAACAAAATTCAAAAAAAATTAAATTTAAAAAAAATGTTCAGCTTAGGTAGTTCCAAAAGTATTGAACACCCCGTTTTGTCGTGGAGCTGGAGCTGGAGTTTAAATCCCTTTTTCACAGAATCTTCTCCAATACGCAAGCAGAGGTCAAGGTTCGTCTCTAATGGCATATGACGGAGCTATATGTATATCTATATATTTCTGCCAGTCACGTACATAGGTATATATTATATACATATACGCAAAAGACCTTACCAACCGTTAACCTATAGAAAATTCATATCTTTAATATAACTATCACTTTATTCTTTAACTAAAATTACCTCTGCTTTAAATTTTTATTCAGTTAGATATTATCTTTATTCAGATTATCGTCAACCTATCCTTCATTAGGCGACTTAACTCTGCTTTCCTTAGAAATTTTATAGATATACACTTATGTACACTGTATCTACATATTCAAAAGTAATCTAAAATTATTAAATTTTAGTTTCAGTCGACTTATATCTACTGAATTTGCAAGTTTTCACCTTTTATGTTAATTGTTGCGACTTATGGCAATAGTTTTCTTTTTCACCACTGTCTTCACAAAAAAATCAAAGAAATCAAAAAAATTTCCGAAGAAACAAAAATCTTTGTTCCGAGCGCACTAATTTTACTCCGTACTGTTACACAGATCTCGAGAAGATTGCATAAGAACTTTCACTTTCAGTATGACAGCAAAATTCATATTACATAAGGCAGTTCATTGACCTATTAGCCTAATTTCCATCTTCTTTTTAAACTTTCTTTCTTCGTTCTTTCTTCTGGAAAGACTAAACTTTTTCCAGTCTCTAATCTAATACCTTTACTGGTCATGGCTGTCGTCCTCGAATTTTACTAATACTTTCGGGATATCGTAAGCCTAATCCACTACTTAGTACTATTTTCTATTTGAAATAATGCTTATTTTATTACCATGAACTTATTTAAATTAACTAAATTATAAATAAACCTAACCTAATCAGTCTAACTCTCATTTAACCTACTTACACTAATAATATTGCACAAAAACTTATCACAGATTTTCTACTACGTACTATTTCGTACTTTTTTTAGTGTCCTATCTAGTGGCTTCCTCTATCCGTCAAAAGATCGCGTTACTTAAGTTCGTTAATTTTGTTGTTGTCGTTCAATTCCTGATTGTGTTTGACATTTCTTCAAATCTTATAAAATGTGCAAGCAAATATTGTGTCAAAAAAATTTTTTTTTTTTTTAATAATTGCTATTAAGAAACAAATAATTAACAAAAACTTAAAAAAATTCAAACAAACAACCTGAGATGGAACCTCAACCAGGGCAATGAACCCCTGGACACCCCTACAGGACACTGAGCAACAAACAAACATGTAAAACACCGAAAGGTAAGTTTGTTTACATTTACATTTACATTTATTGTTTGGCTACAACTTATCTTTTCTTTTTTTCTTTAGCTTCCCATAGATCCATAGACACCTCCTAAATGCGATACAATTAATCACAAGGATAGTCATTATTTGTCGCTGGGAATGTTTCTGGGCCTTTTCATTTTGAGACGGCATATGTATGAACATCGCCACCCAAGAACCACTCTCAAGCGACACAAATCCTAATCTTAATATGTTCTGATTTTCTCTTTTTCTTCTTTATTTTAGATTCTCCTAACGGCAAAACAACCTGGACCTAAACCTCAACTATAACCGATAAGTTCCACCAAACATGAACACAGGAAAAATGGATTTTTCCAAACATCTCTTACTTCGATGGGCTGTTCTCTTAATACAACAAGGTTTTTTCTATCCTGTATATGACCTTGGTTGTCACTGGCAATCGTAAGTCTAAACCTTTTGTATCATATATACAGCCTGTGAAACCTATTTAGGAGTGCGAGTTTAGTTAGGTAACATTACGCATACCATACACTGATGTCGATGTATACATCCGTATTTACCTTCCGTTTAGGTGATCTTTCTATACGTCTGAATTGATACATTGTATGTTAAGGCTCTGCTTTTGGTACGAGTATTATCACTATCCTTCTGATATAGGTATATAAAACCTGTGTAGGTAAAGCTAATTCCTTCATTAAAATATTATGGAAAATATGAGATCTACGGTTTTCCTATTCACCGTGAGTGAATGCGTTTGAGATATGACGACCTACGTAACAGGCTCGACGACAGTGTTTGAGTGGTCGTGAGGACACTGGCCTCGTAAAAATAGGAAGGTCGTCGCTCTATTTGAAAGTTCGATACCTATGTACTTATTTTAAACGCAAATTACTTATTGTTTAACGCCGTTCGATGACGTGTGGTACGTCCCACGCCCTGAGTAGACTTGTGTTTACTTAACCCGGGTTCGGTGTTTAATTCTTGAAAGAAATGGATTGTAGAGTCTATTGTATGGTGCAGTCTTTTCTCATAGTATAAGGGTTTTGCTTTAATACTTATGCTATTGGTGATAGTGACTAATTCAGAAAAAAAATACCTAAGAAATAACTTAATAATACTAATTTAAACTATTACATGCAAAAAAAAAAAAAATTAAACTATCACATTGGAAATAAATATATAACTATAATAAATAAATCTATATGTAAATAAACTATGACATGCAACAAAAAAAAATCATTAACTATCACCATGTTATATCCTAAAGGAATTAAATTAATAAAAAAATATAAACTAAAGATTAATACTAAAATAAATAAATCTCTATAAATAAATAATATTATCTTCTATCCTAATATCACAGAAATAATCAAATATACCTAATATCACAGAAATAAATAAATATACCTAATATCACAGAAATAATTAAATATATACCTATCTATATATATATGTCCTAAGGAAAATAAATAAACAAATAAATAAATTAATAAAAAAATAAATAAAAGATAAATAATATAATAAATACACCTCTATACAAGCATATACAAATATATCACAGTTTATTATCACTAGCAGTAGCAACAGCAGCGTGAGTGCGTCAAAATGAGATATATCGTTAGGTATGTAAGTCTTTAGCGTGAAAGATTCCGACTTTCTCGCCTCTTAAGTTTCCAATTTCATATAAAGAGTTCCCAATTGCCTTAAGCACAATTGATTTTATAAATTTTGGTCCTAATTTGGCATTGTAGTGATCAGGTAAACTACTCTGCTTAAAATTTCGCCTAAAGACGATTTGACCTGACTTATATGTTATGTCTCTACTTCGGGTATTGTATATTTTAGTACCTTTGTTATGAGCTAACTTCAGGTTTTCGAAAATTTCGCTCCTTATCAATGCTAATTTGTCAGTTTTATTACTTATTTCGATACTTGTGTCTTTAAGGACATCTAACTTCCGAAGAAGTTCATATGTATCCGCATGTTGTATCATTTGAGTGCCAAAGATAGCGTAGTATGGTTCATACGTAGTCGCGTCATGTACTACGCTTCTTAGTGAAAAGGCAGTGTTACTAACGTGGATGTCCCAGTTTCGTTGATCACTATCTATATAGGATCGAATTTTGGCTAGCACAGATCTATTCACTCTCTCTGAAGCGTTTGCTTGAGGAGAGTAGAAAGCCGTACGAACGTGTTTAACGCCGTATTTCTTAAGGAAGCTGGAAAACAGTTCTGAAACGAATTGTTTTCCGTTGTCAGAGTGTATAAATTCAGGTACACCAAACATATGAAAAACTCCTTCTTCAAGGTATTTTACTACCTCAGCTGCTGTTGCTCGCCTAATAGGTTTTAAAAACACATACTTACTAAAATGATCTAATACTATAAAGATATGTGTATTGCCAGTCTTTGTTCTCGGATACGGTCCTAAAAAGTCTATGTATAAACGTTGAAATGGTCGGTCAGTAATCGTTTGTTGTCCCATGGGTGGTCGTAACGTTAAGTTTGTCGGTTTATTGCACTTGCAAATATCACAGTTTTGTATATAGTTTCGAACATCAACGGTCATGTTCGGCCAAAAGTATCTTTGTCTAAGTTTGGACAACGTTTTATGGATTCCTCCGTGTCCAGCAGCGAAGGAATCATGTGCTCTTTTCAAAAGACCCCCACTCAACTCCTTCGGTACCCAGATTTTCCAGGCCCTGTCCTCTTGTATAGGATCTCCTGTTCGTCTGTCTGTGCGTTTGTTTACGTACCCGTCAGAAATGCATAAGTCTGGTAGTTTGTCCTGGTTCTCGTTTATGGTCTTCTTCAATTCCACATACTCTTCTGATGCAAAGTATGGAGAATTGAAGTCAACTTCCGGTGTTTCGGCAATGATCTCCTCCATATGGACTCTCGAGAGAGTATCCGGGACTACATTCAGGATACCCTTCCTATGCTCTATGGTGAAATCAAAGCCCTGGAGCTTGAAACTCCACCGAGCTAGTCGACCACTCAAGTCCTTCTGTGTCATCAGCCACTTGAGACTCGCGTGATCGGTTATGATAGTGAAGGGTAATCCTTCAATATAGGCTCGGAACTTCTTCACCGACAAAACGGCCGCATAGCACTCAAGTTCCGTAACACTGTAATTTCGCTGAGCGGAATTAAGCTTCTGGGACATGAATGCTATGGGTCGTTCGTTTTTCTCTTCATCCATTTGGAACAAAACGCTACCCACGCCTGAAGTTGAGGCGTCGCATTGTATGTAGAAGTGTCTAGTGAAGTCAGGGTTCGTTAGTACTGGTGCCGTTATTAATGTCATTTTTAAATTTTCAAAAGCCTCTAAAGCCTCGGTTGTCATTGAGAATTCCTTACCCTTTTTAAGGCAGTCTGTCATTGGGGCTGATATCGACGCAAAATTTGGGATAAAGCGCCTATACCAACCCGTCATCCCTAGAAACCGACGGAGTTGTTTGGGAGTTTTTGGAACAGGGAAATCCTTCACTGCCGAGACCTTTTCTGGATCTGTTCTCAGACATCCATCACCGACGAAATAGCCCAAGTACTTGATCTCTTTGTAACAGAATTTGCTTTTCTCCACATTTATTGTCAACCCCGCCTCACGCAAACTTCTCGCTACTTCTTTGAGAACAGCCATGTGAGCTTCAAAGTCTGGAGAACAAATCAACAGGTCATCGAGATAGACAAAGACATTCTCTCTCAAACGAGCGGGAATAACTTTGTCCATCAGCTTACACATTCTCTGGGCGGCGTTGCACAATCCAAACGGCATAACCGTGAACTGATACAACGGTCGTCCAGGGACTGTGAAAGCTGTCTTCTCTCTTGATTTGATCTCCAGAGGAATCTGCCAAAAGGCGTCCTTCAAATCGATACTCGATATGTAGTGCGTGTTGTGGAGTCGACTTAAAATTCCTTCAATATGCGGCAGAGGATATGCAAATTTCTTTGTGGCCGCGTTTACTTTCCTCGAGTCTAAGCAAAGTCTGTTTTTGCCTGGCTTACGCACCAACACAACTGGAGAGCTGTAAGCACTATTGCTCTCCTCGATAACACCTAGTTCAAGCATGCGATCAAGCTCCGCGTACATAAGCTTCTGTACGACAGGTGAAATTGGATAATGTCGTTGTTTGATGGGAATTGTGTCGTCTTCCATCTCAATGACATGTTCTTCGACGTGAGTCTTACCCAATCCCATCTGTGCGAACGAAGGGAATGCAAGCTTTACCCGCTCGAGCTCTTCAGTTTGTGTTGGGGTAAGCTGGCGCATAGGATCAGACTCCTGCTCTCTCGCCGGTTCTGGAATGTCTAAAGCGCAAATCACATTCGGAGCTACCTTAAACGCCTTCCAAAAATCTACCCCAAGATAGAGTTGCTGTTGTAGGCTTGGAACAACAAACAACTCCATCTCTTGTGTTTTGTTACCCCAAGCGATATCAGTCTTAAAACGTCCTTTAATTTGCTGGTTTTTACCGTCTGCAGTTTTTATATCTATTGTCATGTTCGTCATTTCTATGTTTTGGCTTTCGATAAACTCTACTGCACCTTTTCCTAAACAACTAAGTGAAGCACCACTGTCTAAGAGACCTAACATCTCTACACCGTTTACCACTACCTTAGCATATGGTCTGTTATCGTCACAGACCGATAGAACAGTAGCTTCAATCTTCATTTTCCTACTCCTACATATTGCACTCTTTTCCCTTAGTCTAGCTATTTTTTTATAATTTCTACTACTTATAACTAATTTATCACAGGTCACTTCTTCATTAAAAATACGTCTACGAGCTTCTTCATAGTCTTTTATTCTTTGGTGGAGACTCTTTTGGATTCTAATTTGAGGTTGTATCACATATGCATTTGGTTCTCTTTTTAAAATTTTTATTTTTCCAGGTTCTGGTTCTGGTTCTCCGGGAGAGGAACTCTTGCCGGCGGTGGTACTCCCGATACACTGCCGACCTTCAGGTTTCCCTGGCAGGTTGCGCAGTGAAACGAAATATTCCCCTGACCACAACTGAAGCAAGTCAACGCGTGAAATGTCGATGGACAAGCAGCGTTCGTAATGTCTTTTGTAAGTTCTGTCCTTTTGTCTCGTTCGTTATTTTTGTATGTAGTATTTCGTTTGTCTTGTTTTATGTTTGTCTGTGGTCTGTCAGTTCGGTTGTAATGGACTGCTGCAACATGTCCATCGTCCTCGTCTTCTGAACTTTCCAATAAACACCTGTTTCTATCTTCTAGCTCACTAACCTGTTTCTTAAATCTAAATTCTCTAGTAGCTAGATGCTTCTCTGCGCGCCTGCATTCTTCTCTCAGATCTCGAATGCTTTTAATCGAACATCCAAATATCAAACTGGCGACTCTATCTTTGATATTTGTCCTAACTATTGAAACAAGATCTTTCTCATTTGGTCTGTTTCTCATTTGTAGTACTAAACCCCTAATGTCTTCGTAGAACTCATCAAACGATTCACTCACTTGCTGTTTTCGATCCATTATGGATCTCAGAATCTCGTGATCTCTTTTACTATTCCTATATTGTCTTAATAATTCTGTTTTTAAGTCATAATAATTTAACATTTCATCTCCTTGATTTTCCTCAAGGAATTGCCAGTACCATTTTTCCGCTGGCCCGGTTAACAAATGGTGAAAATTTGCAAACACTTGCTCATTAGTAGCACCATTGGTTTTTTGAAGTGTTTCGATGCGAAAAATGAAACTTTCAACACTCATCGTTTTCGAAGTGCCATCGAACTTCACCCCCCATTTGTGGATTTCCACTCTTCTACCTTGGTCTTGATAGAAAGTTGCTCTTTCTGTATTTACTTGGCCTAAATTTGGAGGTGACGATGTCCTATGTTTGGCATTATCATAAGAGGATTGTCCCCTTTCTTTCTCTAAATTATTATGTAACATTAAGGTTGATTTCTCGACTATCCTCAACCTTTCGTGTAGCGTTGCTACATTGTTAGTGGTGACTTTGACCATTGCTCGCATGGTTTTCATGCTTGACATTTGCTCTTCAAGCAAGGATATTGTTTTTGACTGCGCCTCTTGTATTGACCTAGATACCGCAGCCTCAATAACTCTATCAATATTTTTGTATGATGTCTGTTCTAGTTCGTCCTCTTGTCTTTCAAGGTCCGTTAGTGTAAGTTGTAAGCTGTCCTTTTCGAAGTCGCGTGTTTGTCTTTGTATCGTTTCCCTACTCTCTTCCTCAGATTCCAAGTGAATCAACTCAGGTTGAGTAGTTCTTTGCTTAGGACTCAAATCGGTTGCCCCCTCATCTTGATTGTCTCCTAGTTCTATATTTTCGATATGAAAACTTAAGTCATCATCTACCGAATCACTCCTTTCCCTGCCTAAAAATGGATTCTCTGCAGACGAAAGGTTCGGTTCTGCACTAGAAGCTACAGTGTTAGATGGTGCATTTCTTGCACTCGATCGTAGCAAATGGGGATCCCTTCCTGCTCCTCGCCCACGTTTAGACTGGGTGCCCTTTGGAACTGCCCCTAAGTTTTTCTCATTCATGTTTATTGTGGTTTTCGAAAATATGTTTATGTTTAAAGTTTAAAAGAAAATTTAATTCAAAAAAAAAATTCAAAAAAAAAATAAAGAATTAGATATAAAAGAAGTAAAAAAATAGAAATAAAAATTAAAAGGAATTCAAAAAAAATGTATAAAAAAGCAAAAATTGTAAAAAAAATGAAAAAAAAATTAATAGCAAAGAAAATAAAAAAAAATGTAAAATATGGCAATAAAATAAAAAAAGGAATTCAAAAGATAAAAAAAAATCACTTATAACTCAATACTTAGTATGAATTTTGAGAAAAAAAAATTAAAGTTTCCAGAAAAACTAAAAATCTTTAATAGTATTTTTTGTTGTGTTGTTTGTTTTATGAATCTGCTTTGTGTGTAGAGGTTCAGCCAAGTTTCCTGAACATTCATAGAAGAGCAAAAAAAAAAGGTGTCGTTTAGGTCAGTTGTTAGTTCTGTAAGTTAGTATATGTCCAATGTCCGATAAGATTTTGACTGGTGCCTTTGCGATCTGACGAGTGCTTCTGTTTATCTCTTCTTTCCCTACCACATCGTAAAGTCTGGTATATGAAACCTGACAATAGGCTAGCCAAGAATCCGAGATAAACTTCCACACGAATAGGATTTCAAAGTCTTACACCTACACCTCACTATTTGTCTGGCTGCACCTGACTAAATGGATAGCCATAAGTGGTCGACTTTTCCTCCTATTCCGCTCCTTGATAGACGATAAACTTCCAACTACCTCACAAAGTCCTCTGGTTCTCGTCCTGTAGAACTGGACAGCCGTTTTCCGTCTATTGCCTACAAAGAGCATGAACGGTACCTAGACTTGTGTAACTAGGGTTAGGAATTTAAATTTAATGAAAAAAATTGAGAGGAGATCATTATAAGTCCAAGGGGATGAACTTGTCAGAGCAAAATCATCTCCTTGAAGTTACAATGTATCTCTAAGCCGTTCGAATTCGTTGGGCGCCATTGTTGCGAGTTGAGCTTTACCACGGGGGTGTTACTTTGATATTGGAGAAGGGCTGCGGCATGCTTGCTCTTCGCTCGGCCTAGCTCGAAGGATGGGGGTGGTTCTTGCCCCTCTCCAAGTATCTCTCACTCAGCAAACAAAATTTCCATGCCTTGTTTAAGGAAAAGGGAAGGGAAGGGGAAAGGATATAGTATATGACAGGAATATTTACAAAGGATATACACAAATCTAGTGACCTATGCCACTATATGAAAGAAAGGATGAGGCCCGAGTCGATTTTTCTTGAAAAAGAAAATTGTATCTTAATTCTATCTAAATATCTAAAACCCTACTCACTAAATTTATATCCTTTTGGATATAAAGAAATTCTTTATTAGAATGTCTTGTTCCTAAACCTAAACTAATCTAATCTAAATCTAACCAAAAACAATCTTCTTTCCAAAAAAGATTCGAACTCAACCCCACCGTCTCCCCCATACAGTGGTTCGTCCGATCGTCAAAAGCATTGACAGATGTTGGTGTCAAAGGTCAGCCATCCCACCCTTGTATCTAAGATACAACCGTTGCTATCTCCTTGGCCGAAATCTGTGGAGATAGCCCCTAACATAACCTCCAGTCAAAATCCTATTGTAGTCAATAGTATGTATCGTTACATGTTCCTAGTCATATTATGTCATAGTAGTTTTGGTATATTGAAACGTCTCTGGTCCCAAAAGTTCGTAGTTCATCTGGTTACGTCATAGTAAATGTTTGTATCGTCGCGTACTCGTTTCCAAAAGTTCGTAATTTGTCTTGTCAAGTCATAGTAAATGTTCGTAACGTCGCGTACTAGTACTAAAAGTTCGTAATGCGTCTTGTTAAATCATAATGTCTCTTTTTACACTCTTCCAGAAAGCCGGCCTGGCCTGGCCTCTACACACTGAAGCAATTAAAACTTAGCACACCATTATGGCAATCAAAAAAACGCAATTTTAAAATTCAAAGTACAAAAATTTAATTATTTTAATTTTGGTCATAGGCCGCAAAAATAAAATTTATAAAAAGAATAAAAAATTGAGAAAAGATATAAAAGAAAAGGAAAAAAAAAAAAAATTCAATATATAAGAATCAAAATAAAAGATGTTAAAAATGAAACCACAGAGCGAACAAAAATGGTCTTTAATTTTCTTCTGGATCTGCCTCTTTTCGCGCAGATCAACTTTATATATATATGTATATGTATATATAGGTATTGTGTGTGTAGAAACTTAAGTTGTTAAAAAGGTTACTCACTTTTCTTCATCCCACGAAGTTCTGCCGGCAGCACATTCCTGATGATGGTAAGTAGAGAGGCTTCCAAATTCAGGCCTTTAACTCACACACTCTTTACTTTATCAGAATACATATATATATATACTATAGACGTATATAAATTATCACTTTCGCACAGATCTTGATCACTATTCAAATTCTTATGATTTCACTTTTTTCTTTTGTATGCCTTCTTTTGCAGACCAAATATTAAAGTTCGATAAAAGAGATTTAAAAAAAAACTAAAATTCAAAAACAAAAATTACTCAAAAAAATTCATTAAACTATAGAACAAAATTCAAAAAAAATTAAATTTAAAAAAAATGTTCAGCTTAGGTAGTTCCAAAAGTATTGAACACCCCGTTTTGTCGTGGAGCTGGAGCTGGAGTTTAAATCCCTTTTTCACAGAATCTTCTCCAATACGCAAGCAGAGGTCAAGGTTCGTCTCTAATGGCATATGACGGAGCTATATGTATATCTATATATTTCTGCCAGTCACGTACATAGGTATATATTATATACATATACGCAAAAGACCTTACCAACCGTTAACCTATAGAAAATTCATATCTTTAATATAACTATCACTTTATTCTTTAACTAAAATTACCTCTGCTTTAAATTTTTATTCAGTTAGATATTATCTTTATTCAGATTATCGTCAACCTATCCTTCATTAGGCGACTTAACTCTGCTTTCCTTAGAAATTTTATAGATATACACTTATGTACACTGTATCTACATATTCAAAAGTAATCTAAAATTATTAAATTTTAGTTTCAGTCGACTTATATCTACTGAATTTGCAAGTTTTCACCTTTTATGTTAATTGTTGCGACTTATGGCAATAGTTTTCTTTTTCACCACTGTCTTCACAAAAAAATCAAAGAAATCAAAAAAATTTCCGAAGAAACAAAAATCTTTGTTCCGAGCGCACTAATTTTACTCCGTACTGTTACACAGATCTCGAGAAGATTGCATAAGAACTTTCACTTTCAGTATGACAGCAAAATTCATATTACATAAGGCAGTTCATTGACCTATTAGCCTAATTTCCATCTTCTTTTTAAACTTTCTTTCTTCGTTCTTTCTTCTGGAAAGACTAAACTTTTTCCAGTCTCTAATCTAATACCTTTACTGGTCATGGCTGTCGTCCTCGAATTTTACTAATACTTTCGGGATATCGTAAGCCTAATCCACTACTTAGTACTATTTTCTATTTGAAATAATGCTTATTTTATTACCATGAACTTATTTAAATTAACTAAATTATAAATAAACCTAACCTAATCAGTCTAACTCTCATTTAACCTACTTACACTAATAATATTGCACAAAAACTTATCACAGATTTTCTACTACGTACTATTTCGTACTTTTTTTAGTGTCCTATCTAGTGGCTTCCTCTATCCGTCAAAAGATCGCGTTACTTAAGTTCGTTAATTTTGTTGTTGTCGTTCAATTCCTGATTGTGTTTGACATTTCTTCAAATCTTATAAAATGTGCAAGCAAATATTGTGTCAAAAAAATTTTTTTTTTTTTTAATAATTGCTATTAAGAAACAAATAATTAACAAAAACTTAAAAAAATTCAAACAAACAACCTGAGATGGAACCTCAACCAGGGCAATGAACCCCTGGACACCCCTACAGGACACTGAGCAACAAACAAACATGTAAAACACCGAAAGGTAAGTTTGTTTACATTTACATTTACATTTATTGTTTGGCTACAACTTATCTTTTCTTTTTTTCTTTAGCTTCCCATAGATCCATAGACACCTCCTAAATGCGATACAATTAATCACAAGGATAGTCATTATTTGTCGCTGGGAATGTTTCTGGGCCTTTTCATTTTGAGACGGCATATGTATGAACATCGCCACCCAAGAACCACTCTCAAGCGACACAAATCCTAATCTTAATATGTTCTGATTTTCTCTTTTTCTTCTTTATTTTAGATTCTCCTAACGGCAAAACAACCTGGACCTAAACCTCAACTATAACCGATAAGTTCCACCAAACATGAACACAGGAAAAATGGATTTTTCCAAACATCTCTTACTTCGATGGGCTGTTCTCTTAATACAACAAGGTTTTTTCTATCCTGTATATGACCTTGGTTGTCACTGGCAATCGTAAGTCTAAACCTTTTGTATCATATATACAGCCTGTGAAACCTATTTAGGAGTGCGAGTTTAGTTAGGTAACATTACGCATACCATACACTGATGTCGATGTATACATCCGTATTTACCTTCCGTTTAGGTGATCTTTCTATACGTCTGAATTGATACATTGTATGTTAAGGCTCTGCTTTTGGTACGAGTATTATCACTATCCTTCTGATATAGGTATATAAAACCTGTGTAGGTAAAGCTAATTCCTTCATTAAAATATTATGGAAAATATGAGATCTACGGTTTTCCTATTCACCGTGAGTGAATGCGTTTGAGATATGACGACCTACGTAACAAAGTATTACAAAAGGAAAAGTTAATAGACAATTTCTAGCATAAGTGATAGCCGAGTGTTTGAACCACCTTAAATTAATATTCAGTTGCATGTCCCTTGTTAGAAATAACAGCAGCACAACGAGGTTACGTCGAATTAATAAGATTTTCACATCTTTCTATATGTATAGGCCTCCAAGACTGTTGGATAGATTCCCAAATGGCAGTGTTAGCACCAAAGATTTTCTATAGGGTTGAGGTCTGGGGACTTCTCAGGCTACTGCATGACATTAACTCTCTCTTCTTTGAACCACTTCTTCGCAAGTCTACCTGTATACTTTGTGTCGTTGTCTTGTTGAAAGATCCCCTTCAGTAGATTTCATCTTCAGCATATGGGAACATAACTTACTCCATGATCTTCACATAAAGATGCTGATCCATAATGCCTTTAATCCGGTATATGGGACCAACACCATAGAATGAAGAACATGACCAAACTATTTTGCTGGATCTTCCATGTTTTATTGTCTCGGTTGTGAAGCGTGGATTATGTATTTGGAGGCCTTCCTACATATTGACGAGATCCCTTTCCACCATATAACACAATCTTGGACTCGTCTGACCACAGAATATTCCTCCACAAAAACCTGAAAATTCAGGGACTTACCAATGATTTTATCTATACTACTATTATTTTGACCGCAACTGTATCTATTTAAAATACTTTATGGGCGCTATGTTATATGTAGAGTCAAATAAAATTGTTTTTATTTTATTTCTTAAAAAAGATTAACGGACTTTATTAGACTTTTGTCCACCGGAATCAATGAGACTGAATTCAAATATCATTTCAAAATGATCAAATGCTAAAAGAATTTCGATTCAATAATGTTAGCATTCCCATGTCCGAATCAGATCAGCGGATATGATCTCATCACAGAAGTTTATGTCCAGTATTGAACCGTTAAGTTCTTGTATGTAATCAAAAAGAACGACATAAAATATATCATTTGATGGGCAAAAATCAATTAAGGCTTTTGCCTAAGGCAATAAAGTTTAATAAGAAATGATACAATGTTTATGAGATATGGTCTTTAACTAAAAGGCAATAAATAATTGATAGGGAATGATACGCAATGTGTGTTATTTGATATGCTGTTAACTGTAACTATGTAATATCATAAATAATTTTTTTCTTGCGACTTATAGGTTCTATAAGGCAAGTTATGCATTCGTAAAAAAAATCAAACTCGAGATTTTGATAAAAGTTGACATTACGATGATAGCGAAGATTAAAAAAGTGGGTCTCGCAATTCTGTCTGTCTATCTGTTGTTTGACTGCAGCTAAGCGAATCGGCCGATTTTCTTCAAACTTGGTAGATAGAGTTTTAATTTTTCCCCCCCGCATGTTTTTTCTTTACCTTATACCTACCATACGAATTTTTTTTCGAAATTTTATAAATATTTTTTTTCTCAAAAACTGTACCACAGATTTAAAAAAAAAAATTCAAAAAATTTCAGTTAGTTAAACCACAGACAAGAGAAATATACAGATGTAGAATATGGGCTACATCGAGTTTAGTTCAGTTCCTTAATGTAGATGGCACCAGTTACACTATTTTTCGCTTGCGGTATGATAATAGAAGTTTAATAAGATGATCAAACTTCCTTTTTCTTTGAAAGCTAGCATACAAAATCTAAATTTACCATGACTCATACTCAAACAAGTCTGAGAAATTGACATCCTTCGAAAACATTAAACATACCATTACGATTAAGATACCTCCATAGAAAAAAACCAGTTCCTTCGAACTTCGAACCACTGTCACTGTGACTCCACACACCCCACTACCACCACTGTCCACGAACCATGATTAACGAAACACAAGAACACAATTGCCTGTGCGTTTGGGGGTTGATTGGAATTTTAAGAAGTAGAAGTAGAAGTAGTAGTAGTAAAATAACAATATTCAAAGCAGTTTTATGAGGGGATATTCTTAGGTATAATTGTAACTTTCTTTTTAAAAGCAGTTTTATACCAATTTTAAATATTCATTAAATTTTCAAGACGTTTGTTTTGTGTTTTTCCCTTTTGCCCCGATTTTTTTTTGTTTTTGCTCGTCCAAATACAATTTTTTCTCAGCAAAAGCAGTTTTATACCAATTTTAAATATTCATTAAATTTTCAAGACGTTTGTTTTGTGTTTTTCCCTTTTGCCCCGATTTTTTTTTGTTTTTGCTCGTCCAAATACAATTTTTTCTCAGCAAAACTAGTATCATAAATGAAAGGGCATCTAAACGGTGCTTACTACAAATGGGATCTTTAAACCACTCAGGATTAAAGCTATCTGTTTTTGTAATACATAAAGATATTATTTTGGATTTTATATTGATGATTTCTGGACTTTTGATGTATATATTTTCAAAAACATTTATTTGTAGCTTACAAATTTCAAAAAATATATTGGACGGGGGAAAAAGTTTACCAAAGTCTGATTCTGAATTTGAGTATACTTTGTGGTGCATAAGAAATTCAGAATTTTCGGTTAGTGTTTTATCCGTTTTAAGTAATGTTTGAGAACAATTCCGACATGGCTCTTTCATCGATTTAAACAGCTTATAAATACAGTATCCTGCAAAGTATCGAATGGACATGCTTTTGATAGTGTTTGAGACAGATGGCCGTTCATCTGAATCAAAACAAATGATCATGTCAAAGTCAGGACTTAATTTTGCTTCTGTTTTGGCTGTATTGATATCCAAAATTGGCTTTTCAAATGTTGTATTTACAACTGCAGACCAGTCAACATCAAGAATTTCATCTGAATCTTTTTCGCAGTTGGAGAATTTAGATGCAAATAGTAGATTCAAAGAAATAATCTTGGCTATAATTGATTGAAATTCAAAAACGTTTGGATTTCTTTTGTTTGCGTTTCGGGCACGAACATGTGAAAAGAAATTTTCCAGTGGATCCTGGTTCATTTTGTTCAAATAAAAATAAGAAAAATCGGGATAATCGGTAAATAAGTCATCGGCCAATGAAAGAAAAGATGTAATAGTTAAAACCATTCCCTTAAAGCAATGAACGGTTGTGTTTTTAGTAAGTTGTAATGACGCTAATAAATCTTTCACTTCATTTAAGAATTCTATATTAATGCTGTTTTTAACTAACGGTGGGTGTCCATTTAAAATATCAAACATTTTATCAATTTTTTTGAAAAAAATTGACGTAGCTTTGGCCTTACCCTCAACGGTCTTAGAAAAACCCGAAACTTCCAGCATTGCTAAGATTGCCGATGATACGCTGTGTGAAAATACTTGAGTAGCCAAGCTAACTGACATCTTTTGAAAATTTGTAGGATCCACGTGTGCTTGTGTGATTTTCGGACAAGCTCTTACAAGATTTTGAGAGTCAATAGCATATAATTCTCTTAAAACGTCCCAGCTTATAACATCTCCATTAGGAAAGCAAAAGTCTGAAGTTATAAGATTTGTTCTGATGGACTTTACTAGATGAGGTACATCAAAACAAAGGTATATCTTTTTTCCTTCATAAACAAACCAATTGTTATCGATGTTTTTATGTATTCCTTCTTTGTTTCCAAGTTGTAAAAATAGACTTCGGTTTGTTGATCCTTGGTCGCATGTAAGCGCCCGTACAAATATTCCCAGGTTCGCACAAATATGCAAGCATTTAAAAATTTGTTGTTTTAATTCTAACACGGGACAAGATGTCGCTGTAACAACATAGTTAAGAATATATTTGAAATTGGAGCAGAGTCCCCTTATCATGAAAACGCAAATAGTTTTTCCTCTGATTGGTTCTCTTTTCCCATCACCATAGTCAACAAGCCCGTCAATTCTATCCTTAAACTTATTATACGTTACATTTTCCTCGATCGATATTTCATCAAAAATAAGTACTACATTTTTACTCATTTCAGGTAATTCATCAACTTTTTCCTTTATTTTTGATAAAACTTCTTCGTGGAAGCCTGGCGAAAGATGTTTTATATCCATCCACTTGTATAAAGAAGTGGGATGAGGAAGGTGGAATTCAAGAGTTTCCCTCATAAAGTTATAAAGAGCAGCATTTCTAAAAAATATATTTTGAGAAAGCCATTTTTCGTCTTCAGAATAGGTTTTTTGCTCGGTCATTAGCATTTTTGCAAAAGTTTTTGCATTTTTGTTTACCACAGGCAATGAATCAATAAACATTGATACCGTTTTCGTGGTTGTTTCTCTATTTTTCTTTTTTGACAAGCTTCCTACTTTCAATACATTTATTTTGCGCCGCAAGGCAATATATTTTAAATTGCTTTGTTTTCGTATGTCTTTTATCTTCTTTTCTAAATTGTATATTTTAAGTTTTAATTTTAAAATTTCATTTTTGTAGTCTTGGCAGTCTTGGTCATTTTTTTGTGAAGAATATTCAGTACTAACATTTTTCTGAAAATATTCGTCTGATATTGATTGAAACTCCGGTAAGGTTAAGTCTACATCAGAACCTTCTGTATTAAAAGTTGGTTTCAAATAGGTTGCGATATTTGAACCGAACGAATTTAAAATATTTTTAAGATATAAGCTGGGGACAGACTCTTTTTTAAGATTTTTTTTTAATATTAAATTTTTTTCAAAGTGTCTTTCACATAAATAAAGATTTTTATGGAGGACATCTTTTAAATTGCAGGCATCATGCCACTTTCTGAAAAGAACTTCGTTCTTCTCCCGAGCTGGAAATTTGAAAAATTTTGTGCATCGATTCTCCTGCCTCTTAGCTCCACAAGAGGAAATACAACATTTTACACGGTATCCGTACCTGTGCTTACTAGTATCAGTTGAAAACATTTTTAATATTAAAAATAAAGCTGCAGAAAAACTTTATTTTGTCCTTAAAAATCTAAACAGATAATACCTACTTTATACCTATTTACAAAAATGAAATGCATAAGAGATAGAGATGCAGAACAATACCTTGTTCTTAAAAACCAAACTATATCTTGTAATCAAAATCAGTAAAAAAAGTAAGGCAGGATAAAAGATACATACATAATAATATATGCTGAAAAAAAAAACTATCCGTAGACAACCATTCCTGAACCATAAGCTATACAAATTTCCATAGACATACACAACCATTCCCTTTGGCAATTTTACTACTACTACTTCTAGCTCTTCTACTTCTACTTCTTAAAATTCCAATCAACCCCCAAACGCACAAGCAATGGTGTTCTTGTGTTGCGTTGATCATGGTTCGTCTTCGTCTTCGTGAACGTGCCGTGGACGGTGGACGTGGACCGTCACTGTGCTGTGGTTCGAAGTTCGAAGGAACTGGTTTTTTGTGTAATCGTAATGGTATGTTTAGTTTTTTTGCAGGATGTCAATTTCTCAGGCATGTTTTAGTATGAGGTATGCTAGGTTTCGATTTTGGTATGCTAAGTTTGAAACTTTTTTTGAACATGGTTTTGTTCTACGATTCTACATCTGTATATTTCTCTTGTCTGTGGTTAAACCTAGGTAATGGTTGAAAAAAAAAATTTTTTTTGTTTTTGATTTTCTCAAAAACGGTACAACCGATTTTGATAATTTTTTTTATGTTAAGGCTCCCCAGCAGTTTCAATATTATTGTGTATTCAAATTTTCAAAAACTTTTTTTTTGGATTTTTAAAATAAATTTCAAAATTTTTTTTTTGAAAACTTAATATTTCGAAAACCCCATGCTAGATTTTTTTAAAACTTAATAAATAAAAGTTTCTTAAAATAATCAACAAGATATGAGGAAAATAAATTATTTTACCTAAAAATAACGGTACTCTCCATACGAATGTTAAAAAATGGTTTTCGAAAATCGTATTTTTCTCGAAAACGGTTCCGATTCCGGTTTTTGTCTTTCCATTAATTTTTAAGATCTATAATTTAATAAAACAAAAAATTGAAAAAAAAAAATATTACTGACTGTACCTACCATAGAACGATTTTTTCAAATTTTGAATTTCTCATTATCCACATAACAGATCTTAATGAATTTTTTTAGAGAAAGTTTAAAAAATATTTTTTTTAAATTTTGAAAAAAAATCTATTTTTTGTTGGAAAATTCAATATCTCGAAAACGGCTTAGTATGTTTTTTTTTGTAAATTTAATATTTATTCGAACAATAATAAAAACTTTAATTTGGCGTACCAAAATTTGTTCTAAAAAATGTTTTAAAAATTCTTTATATGAAAACTTAATTTTCTTATGCAACAACTATTTATATTTTTGTTTTTGCATAAACGTATATTTGCTTGAATCACATGGCATCCTATTTTTACCTCCAACTACTAAAGAAGTTGTTTTAGTCATTTAAAAAATTAATTTTATGCTTATGAACAGTTTTTCTCCAATAACATTCATTTTTGAAATTCTTAGTCTATTACATAGGAGCAAGTTCTTGCGACCCAGTCGTGCATTTTATTTTATTTAAATATCAAATATAATATATTTATAATTTATTTAAATATTATATACCTATGTTATATATTTTTACGTTTTTTATTATTGTTCACGGGCGCACGAACAACCAGCGGCGGCGGCCCTGGTTAAAAGAGACCGACAATTGTTTAAATAAGTAGTAACAATAATTCCACGTTCTTCAGGTATTTATCGGCCCATTATTTGTTGTCAAATAATTCTCTCTATTCTGTCTACAACAAAGATGTCAAATCTCAATTTACAAGAAATGGGCTCACAAATTTTCGCAATCTTCATACATAGGAGACAGTCATTTCAACACAAATTCAGCGTCAATAACGCCCGGACTGGATTCTACAAACCGTCTGGAACTTTTTCGAAACGATTCACCAGAACTAGTGGAAGACATTCCACTGATTCAACTAGCTTCATCATCATTTTACAATCAAGATGATGAACAAAGTCCACTACGGTCGTGATCGTGAAGTTATGAATTGGTTAGATGCAGAATACGGTGATCGTTGGATAAGGATATGCAAAAATGGACCACTTCACTGGCCTGTGCATTTTATTTCCTCATAGTGTACCGAAAACGAGATATTAACCTGAAGGAATTTAAATTAGTACCTTTCTTCATATTTGGAAGAAAAGTTCGTTGATTTCGCAATGTTAATTTTTTTCTCCAATCCAATAACTTTCCATAAAAACATAATGAATGTTAAAAAAAATCAACTCAAAAAGGCTGCAACTTCACGTCAACGGATTTCAAGGAATACATAAGGTCGCTCTGGCAAAAACGTGAGAGTGCACAGCAAGAGTCCAGAACAACTGTTGAATCGCTAAAGATTTCGCAGTGTAGGGCGACTTTATTACCATTACCACATCGAACTAAGCAAAAACAGGTGATTATGGACATTATTATGCTTCAAGTGCTGTTCTGCCTGCGATGGCGATGCCGATGTCGATGCCGAGAGTTTCCTTCGATTCCCCCGTTTTGATGTGGTCGCGCCTCGCACAGTCAATATGGTGGTTCGAACGCTTGCAGTTATGGCCATGGGATGGGTTGGTGGTTGGGTTTTTGGTGATTTCGTGCTGGATAGAGGTTCCTCGCTTTGGCAATACTTATTGCTGTTCCTGCTGATGGTTTGTTCGGATTCGGAACGATGTGTTTTTTTTTTTTGGTTTTGCTGCTTGCTGCCGCTGTTGCTGCTGCTGTTCCTGGTGCGAAACGTGAGAACAAACTGGCCACATTGAATTGTGATTTATTTCCAGGTATATTGACGACTGGAGCTCCGAACAAAGGTACAGGAAGCGATTGCAGTTTTGTGAGATTATTTTGTGCTGGTATAGAAATCGATACTCTGGTCTAAAGTGCCCTTAGCGTTTCCGATTGTTCGCTTTGCCCTTTCGACAAGGACGAAATTGATTATTTTGAAATTTCAATCGCACTAATTGTGGGAATTATGAAGGAAGCTTCTGAATGTTAGCCAATTGGTTCAGTCTATTATTTATGCTTTAATAGTCTTTGTTAGCTCTGATGTTGGGGCTTTTTAATGGCAAAGGGGATAAAATATTTTTCGGAATTAATGAAATATTCCTTAACAAACAAATCTTTGAATAAATAAATTTGGCAGCAACTTTTTCGGTTCTAATTAAATTATACTGGTATCGGGGTTTAATAGTAGTGAACTCCTGAAACGTATTTTTCAGTTAATTTTATTTAGTTATTGGAATCAAAAATTAATCGAAATATGTACACTTTGAATCGAGCGAATTGCATAGTGGTGCCATCTCAATTGCGAAGGTGAAAAAAATTACTTGCGATATAGGACAAGTTTTGCATTTGGAAAATAGTCGAACTAGAGATTTTGATAAACTTGATATTACGATGGTAGAGAACAAGAAAAAAGTGGGCCTTGTAATTCCGTCTGCTTGAAGGTCTATATGCTTCAACCTCGATGTACAGCCTAAGGCGCTCAAACCATTTCTTTCAAACTTGGTCTTGGTCTTCGATGATTCCCAAAAGAACAATTGAATTTTTGTTTCAGCTCCAAGACTTACGATAACCATCAATTTAGGCAACAATTTAACAAGTTTTAAGCCCTCATTATCAATACTGAACCGAATGTTTGACTAACGCCGAATGGTTTAGCGAATTTTCCTTATTATGGTATTATCGCTGGCGAGCTTTCACATTCGGTTCAATTATAAACATATTAAACGTCAAACATTTAAATAATTGTATTTAGCACTGTTAATTGTATTCTTATAGATTGTATTTTTTTATTAATAACAATTATATGTTATGACCATATTTCCTTCGCGGTGTATTTAGACTGTATGGACGTTCTTACGACATTCGTTCCCAAAAAAAAAAATTCATTCAGTCGCTTTTGAATGTCTGATTTGTCTTAACTCTGAAATAATGTCTTGGCTCGTAGAAAGCTAACCTTGTATGTTTACAGTAAAGCAATTGACAAGTTTATTAACAACTACTACAAAGGAAACATCTAACCTGCCAGAATGATCCTCCACAAAACGTATATAAGAAAAGTTTTATTTAATTAAATCGCGCATGGGATTTTCGAAATATTGAATCTTAAAACAAAAAAATTAAATTATTTTTAAAAAGCCAAGAATTTTTTTTGGAAATTTGAATATGCAATACTATCCAAACTTTTGGGCAGCTTTAGCATAAGAAAATGATCGAAATCGGGCCTACAGTTTTTAAGGAAATCAAAACCAAAAATTTGGTTCTAGGGGGATACCATTTATAACCATTTTTCGTTTTTCTGTCAAGCATTACCTAGCTTTGACTAAGAAATTTTTCGAATTATTTCTCAAAAATCTGTGGAACAATTTTTGAAAAAAAAAAAAATGTGTAAAACTTATAAAAAATTAGTATGGTACCGTTATTTTTTACTTAAAAAAATGAAAAAAACGTGTGGGAGGTGGAAATATAGAAATGCCTTATACCAAAGTTCCAAGAAAATCGACCGAGTCGTTTAGACAGACAGACAAAATTGCGACACCAACATGTTCCGTCTTTTCCATCATCGTTAGGTAAAATCTGATCAAAATCTCGAGTTCGTTTTTTTCTTACGAATACATAACTTAACTTGCCATATAATACCTACATGTCGCAAGTAAAAATAGCCTTAGGACGATTCTAATTACAAAATGTTTAAAATTAAGATTTAAAATTAGTTATTAAACTACTTTAAAGTTAGCAAATTGTTGTACTAATTACTTAACACTAAGCTGTTTAAAATTTTGAGCCATCATGTTCATTAAAAATCAGAGTAATCATTGAATCGTTGGCAGTGTCAAAATACTGCAAATTAACTATTTGTACTGCTTTTTGAAACTTTGTATTTCCGTTCTGTAAACACAGTCAAAGTGCAGCTTTTTCTTTTAAACTTATTCAAACAAAGTGTTCAAAGAAATTTGACTGCCTTTTGGGCCGGCCTTACGCGACACCGCTGCCACTGCTCCACTGAGGTTATAGTCCAGTCAAAGCGTCATTTGACCTTGCGCGCAGAGGCATGGTCAATTTTTTTTTCATGGATCGATAGATGCTTATGAGAAAAGCTTAAAACCAAATTTGCACCACATGACAACTTTTTTTACCAAAGTTATTGGTAAAAATGTGTTTTGTGTCATTTTTTGGTCATTTGCGAATATCTCGGCTCAACTATCTCGTACAAACAAAAATTAAACATGTATTTATTCCTAATAACATTATCTATTATGTTCTAAAAAAAACATTTGTTTAAACAAATGAAAAAAAAAAGTTATAGTAAGTTAATCAAATTTTTTGTTGTTTAAAAATCACTTTTTCGTGATTATTAAGAAAAAAGCTCATTTAACGATGAAATTTTTATATTTTATTATTAAAGTTCTTGTAATTCCCTACAATTTAAAAAAAAATTCAACACCCTACGATGAACGAAAGCCGAGTAATAAATTATTGAACATAGGTAAGTCAGCGCACCCACGCATTTTATGATTTTATGTTTTAATTAATATCTCAGACCCAGTATGCCACAAAGTGAAAATAAAAAACTGTATTGCTAATAACAATATTTTCTATCAACTTGCATTTAATTTAATATGTTTGAGCAAAAACATAAAAAGTTACCGTTGGTTTCAACGTTTTTTTTTCTTGTTTTTAATACCTTTTTTTCATAGTTATTGAGAAAAAACCTGTATTTCACGGTAAATACTTTTCAGTTTTGGATTTTTGTTTTATAGTCCTGATAATTTTCTTCAAATTAAAAAAAAAAATTAGTCAATTACGACAAACGGGAGCCAAGATATTCATGATTTAAAAACTTAGGAAAGCTTACAATTTAGTATTTTAACCTTGTAGTAGCTTGTAATTTTGGTGTCGCCAGCAACAAGACATATTGGTATCCTTCAAACACTCCACACATACTTACACATATTTGTTGCTTCTTGTTGCTGGCGACACCAAAATTACAAGCTACAAGGTTAAAATACTAAATTGTAAGCTTTCCCAAATTTTTAAATCATGAATATCTTGGCTCCCGTTTGTCGTAATGGACTAATTTTTTTTTTAATTTGAAGAAAATTAGCAGGACTATAAAACAAAAATCCAAAACTGAAAAGTATTTACCGTGAAATACAGTTTTTTTCTCAATAACTATGAAAAAAAGGTATTAAAAACAAGAAAAAAAACGTTGAAACCAACGGTAACTTTTTATGTTTTTGCTCAAACATATTAAATTAAATGCAAGTTGATAGAAAATATTGTTATTAGCAATACAGTTTTTTATTTTCACTTTGCGACATACTGGGGCTGAGATATTAATTAAAACATAAAATCATAAAATGCGTGGGTGCGCTGACTTACCTATGTTCAATAATTTATTACTCGGCTTTCGTTCATCGTAGGGTGTTGACTTTTTTTTTTAAATTGTAGGGAATTACAAGAACTTTAATAATAAAAAATAAAAATTTCATCGTTAAATGAGCTTTTTTCTTAATAATCACGAAAAAGTGATTTTTAAACAACAAAAAATTTGTTTAACTTACTATAACTTTTTTTTCATTTGTTTAAACAAATGTTTTTTTTTAGAACATGATAGATAATATTATTAGGAATAAACACATGTTTAATTTTTGTTTGTACGAGATAGTGGAGCCGAGATATTCGCAAATGACCAAAAAATGACACAAAACACATTTTTACCAATAACTTTGGTAAAAAAAGTTGTCATGTGGTGCAAATTTGGTTTTAAGCTTTTCTCATAAGCACCTATCGATCCATGAAAAAAAAATTGACCATGCCTCTGCGCGCAAGGTCAGGCCCTTTTTCATGACGCTTTGACTGGACTATTATGTTCGGTCGTCAGGCAGGCGTCATGGAAAAAAACGCTTTAAAACAAATATTAATGGCCGACGTCATTTGACAGCTCAGGAAAGCTTTAAGAATTATGGTAAGAGAAAAAATAACTTATACAAATTGTTTGCTCCGAATGTCAAATAAGGCTTTTCAGCTCAATGATTCAGAATTTCAATCTACCTAATATAGACAGTTCACATTGAATTTGTTTCTCAAAAATTGCATGTAATTTGAACTTAATAAATAAGCTTATTGACCTGGTAAACTAATGATCAGACCAAAAACATAAATGTTAAAAAAAAGAGCCAAGTTCTTCTTTACAAAAACTTTTGTGTAACAAGTCAGCCGTGAAAAGTACTGAGATCTAAAAGTACGCCAAGTTCTTACTTCATGAAGGCTTAATAACCGAATATTTAAAGTAGAATAATATTGAAACAGCTACAATGTAATAGTGAAATTTTATTATTTAATGATAACTGACTAAAAATTGGTGGGTTCACTGGTCAAGTTTTTAAAACCTTTCGAATTGATCATAAGAAAAAACTTGCCAAGTAAGCCCATCAATTTTTAGTCAGTAATCATTAAATAATAAAATTTCACTATTACATTGTAGCTGTTTCAATATTATTCTACTTTAAATATTCGGTATTAAGCCTTCATGAAGTAAGAACTTGGCGTACTTTTAGATCTCAGTACTTTTCACGGCTAACTTGTTACACAAAAGTTTTTGTAAAGAAGAACTTGGCTCTTTTTTTAACATTTATGTTTTTGGTCTGATCTCACTCCTTTTTGCAAAGATTTTAATATTTTGCCATGTCAAAATCTCGAAAGATACGGAAAGATAGAAGGGTGGACTCTACCTACTAAGATCAACTTAGTTTATAGCTTCCTATTTCTTTTGGGATATTTTCTTTTTCAATAGAAAGTTTGAGCGACCGCAACTCCAAAGCGCGTTTCGCCCAGGTACGACAGTGGGCTTATCAGTTAGATGATGTCATACCCTTCAAGACGCAATTATATTTGTCGATGTTTATAGCATCTAACTGATGAGCCCACTGTCGTACCTGGGCGAAACGCGCTTTGGAGTTGAGGTCGCTCAAACTTTTTATTGAATTTAATTCAATCACTCCACTTAAAATTGAAGTAATTTTTTTGTTTCATATAAATATCTTCGTTGATGTTTTTTTTTTGTTATTGGTTGTTTTGATTTGCGCTTCAATTATTTCTTCTTGTCCTGGAAAGATACCTAGCACTAACATAACTACCTTAATTACAGCAATCGGAAGTGTTCCGTATAAATTAAACATTTTCTCAGAAAAAGGGCGGATACCACGCCCCCTGAATAGAAAACCGCAATTTTTATTGCTGGTCCTTTACATGCAATTTGGGCCCTACCGTTCTACCAAATTTCATTGTTCTTCTGCAATCGGAAGTGCGCCATGTATAATTTACATCAGTTCTGAGGAAGTGGGTGGATACCACGCTCCTGAATGGAAAACCGCTAATTTTATATTTTTTTCTTTGTATGCAATTTAAGCCCTGACGTTTCAACAAATTTCATCGTTTTACAGCAGTCAGAACTGTTCCATTCAACCAACACCAATTCGGAGAAAGTGGGCGGATCTAGTGGTGGGCTCATTCGAATGAAATAATCGAATATAATCGATTCAGGCAACATCTCGAGATATCTCGATTCTTCACACAAATCATTCGAATACTCAAATCATTCGAATGATTTTTTCTTATCTGCTTTCTCTAAGCGAAATGAGGACTCGAGTGCCTATTCGAAACCGAGAAGCGAATATTGAACGAAAAGACAGAAAAGAAAGCACACAAAATCGAGAACTCGAGAAGTTGGTTATTTGCATTATCTCGTGTGTATGTATTCAATGACTGAGTTTATATTTATATTCATTTTTGCACTCGATGCATCGTTGAGGGTTGAATATGGAATTGTAAAGGAAAGACGAGAACGAGAAGCGAGAACCATTATGTTATGATTTTATTGTTTTGTTTTTGCTTTTTTTTTTTTCTTGAAATGGAGTGTTTTTTCCTGCTTTCTTTAGTATGATATTCCTTCGAAAATCATTCGAATGATCATTCGATTCTTTAAATCATTCGAATACTAATATATCTCGATTCTTTGAATCATTCGATTATGCCCAACACTAGCGGATACCACGCCCCCTGAATGGAAAACCTCAAATTTTCGATTTTTTCCTTTACTTGAATGACAAGACCTACCGTTGTGCAAAATTACAAGATTCTACGATGTCGGGAAGTGCTCCATAATTTTGATGATCTGTCAGTCAGTCAGTGAGTCAGTCAGTTACGGTTTTTGTGATTTTTGAGGCCTTATATCTCAGAAACCGCTTATGCTAGAAAATTGAAATTTGGTGAGGCGCCTGTGCCTGACTACCCTAGCAAATATTCGGAGTTTTAAGTTTCTGACTTCATTGGTACTGAAGATAGTGAGGGGTCAAAAATCGCCTGAGTTTGTTCCTGTAAAAAGGGCGTAGTGCCAGAACTTGGCTGGGCACTACCGTGCCCTTTGATATTATTGATACTACTTTTTTTTAAGATTTTTGGTTTTTTGCTTGCTAACGTTAATACATCAGTTCTAGCACCCAACATTAGATTAGGTTTAGATTTTAGAATATTTAGAATACAGAATATGGATTTAAAGATACTTTGAACTCATAAATACCCAATATACTTACACATGTACATATAAACGTAGCATTAAGGATTGTAAATTGTATGCTTAGTACATGAACATTTATATGTAACAAAATAATGTGTATACAATTATTTTTGTTTTATTTGGGACTTATGTCCCATTTTCAACGAAAAAAATTCGGGATTTATGTCTCAGTACGTTGGGACATAAGTCCCGAATTCGATTCGATTCGATTGACTCAGCAATTGAAGGCGCACGACCTCCCTTAATGAAGAGAGAAATATCAGCAAATCATCGGTGTGATCGAGTGATTAATACTTTTTGTTTCTATCATAATTTATTTTTCTCTATGAATTATTCTTTACTTAGAAGAGATTAGGACTACGGGGGATACCCTCAAGAAAAACTAGCCTGTTATGTTGGTACACTTATTGGTGTGGAAAAAGATAGATTTAATTTATTTCGATGAACATATTTTCGACTTTGAAATTTATTGGTAGATATAACCCTTTGGAGATTTACGGCAGTTTATAATGCTTAAGCTTATAAATTTTCCCTTGAATTGGGCAGAGTATAGCGGCTGATTTCTCTTATCTACAGTTTCTGGCCAGTAATAATTAAAGTTTTTTTTTAAATTTATTTCATCGATTAACCAAATACATCGGAGAATTAGTTATTCAACATCAATTAACTTGAATTTATTGTTGTTGTATAGATAATATTTAATAAATAACTCACTAGCTTAAGATACATAATTAATACCTACATCATTTGGGTTTATTAATAAAATCCACTTGAATTGCAGCAAGATCAACCCGTACGTGTATTTTAATTTGTATAACTGGCTAAATATAATCATGCATCTCCAATATCTCTCTAGTTTTTAATCTGCTCCACAAACCAGTCTATAATAATAAGTAATTCTAACACATTAATAAATGATTAAACTCAAGCCTTAAACATTTCCACCACTTGCCAATTAAATAAAAAACAGCAGATCGCTACAAAACACATGATACTTGAATTATAAATAATAACCCCCGATCAACCCTAAAACGCTATCTGTTATTTCTATGGCTGCAAACTTATACACATTACTCACCAACATAACTTATTCCAAAGCCAAAACAAATGGGGAAGGGTCTAATTGAAGTATCTCTTCAAATTGTAATAATGTCCTTCATACAGAATACGGTAGGTACGTTTTTTAGCTCTGATGGGGATGGCTGGACTGCTTTGGCTTCGACTTCGACTTCAGAAACTACACTGGTCTACTGGAAATTCGTTATTTTAAATGAATGCAATAAATCCCGTTGAAACATTCCTTTTAGTTTAATGGAAAATAAGGCTGTTTATATAGAGACAGACCCCATGTCACAAACCTATAGATATAGATACACAACGGAAAATACTCCAGAGTGGTTGGCGTGTGTGTGTGTGTCTATGTTGTTTTGCATTCAATGATTTTAAGGGATGCGATTTTACAGATTAAATTTTGTACCCAATTCATTCAACTTTCAAGAGCTTTTCAAGTGGCCATATCGTACAAATCGTATGGAAAAACCCTTTTTCCACTCAATATCTTCCCATCTGCCCCTTGTTTTTGCTTTCGACTGTTTCGGGTGATGATTGAATGAATGAAATAATTGAAGTGCGAAAAATACCCAATGAAACGATTTTACGAGGCTACATCGAGGTATATCAATCAATATCCAATTCGCACCTCAATTGTTTATAAATAATTGAATAATTTCGAATTCGAATGAAGGGGGAATTCAATTTTCGAATTATGGTACCCTAGCTAAACCTACACCCACAAATCTAATCAGGTTCAAAGCAGCTCATTCGATTATGCGAATTCCACTCAACAGCAATTCGGACACACGCTCGGACGGTCGAGTTCTGCTCCACTTCACCCACGTAAAGGTTCACTTCTACGTCCCCGTCCCCATCCCGAACGAGTCGTCGTCCCGTTCCCCGCATTTATGTTTCAGAAACCAAATAAACAGCAAAACATGAGGTTTGCATATTTATTATCGCGTTAGCATAAACAATGAGCTATCCGGAGAGGTATAGAATATTGTATAGAACCCACAGCCACAGCGCAGCGATGGTGGTCTTAAAAATTTCAAATTCGCTTGAATAATTCACAAAATATCTGAAATTTTTCGGCGCCAAAGAACCGTACTGTTCGCTTCGTTCGTTCGTTCATTTGTTGGTTCTGTATCAGTTTCGGTCAGTTCTATTCTAGTTCTGGGATACTTTTCTTTTTGTTGGAATTTTCGCTTTACCCACCCTCTGCCTCTGTGTACCTTACCAACCCAACGTAACGTATATAGCTTTAATGTGAAAACCGTTTTTTTTTTTTCAAGTTGACCGTGTGCTTTCAGCGTGGAGTGCATTTTAAAATTCAACATCAGTCTATAGCTTATACAATATACAACATTCGCAACATATTTTTGTGTCTTCTCTGGCTTTGCTGGATTCAACCTTTGTAGGAAAGATAGATGTACGTGGTCCCGCTGCCGAGTTAACCAAAATAAAAAATCGTTAGCACGTGACGTATGAAGTATCAGTAGATAATACCAAGTATCTATTCCACCTAAATACTTATGTATTCACATAGAGTCTGTAGATACACGTCGCACATCATATTAACTCTAAGCGGAGGCGGTGAAGTTGGGGACTAATATAGGAAGGCATGGAACATCCCCTGCTGATGGTTTGGTGTTGTTTATAGACTTATAGCTAAAGGTATATAATGTGCATGTTTTGTCTTATGTTTGGAATTGTGAATTTCACAAGTATTTCATTTTACTAGCGACAACCGTACATAGAGAAGAGCAAACTTTGGATTTAAACAGAAAATAGAAATCGATATTTTAATCAAATCTGGACAATATGATAGCAGTCAAAACGAAATGAGGAACCCCCAATACCGTTTTTCGCTGTCTACATTTTTATATCTTGACTGACAGTGCAAACTGCTTAATACTGATAAATGAAAGTTTTTGAAAAGATATTTTTTGGATTTAAAAAAATTCAATTTTGTTTTTTTTTGTTGAAAGTTCAATATCTCAAAACTAAGTAAACAAATTTTTTGAAGCCTTTCTTTCACTCTTTACCAACGACGTAAGACATGACTTTTGTACTTAAATATTTATAAAGAATAGAGTATTCCAATAGGAACGGATTGATTTTGAAAGTTTTTTTTATTATTCAGTCACTGATGCCAAATCGCTAAATTATACTATTGATTAGTTCGTCCAAAAGATGAAATTCTATTATAAAATTAAGTGTTTGCTATTGTAAACGTTGAGCGTATTATCCCTCCAACTTTTAGTAGTCGAATTTTGAGACTATAAGCAATCAGGCAACATCCTTAAATCAAAGTTAGGAAATCATGTAGGAAAACGCGAATCTGTAGATATCTCGCCATATACCAGGAATCGCCCTTTCGCTGATTTTCAATAATCGAATTTTGCGGGCGAATTTTGTGTCAAACCTTGAACTTGTATCCGTAGAAGATAACCCAAGAAACACAGACAACCTTGTCTGGAATGTTCACATATTCGTCGTCGCCAAAAACACTACTAAGTGCTTAGCTTCAATACAATTCCCATATTTGGACAGGTGCTCCAATAACGCTCTTTAATCTATTGGATAGAATCCAAGAAATAGCTTTAAAAATGATAGGTGATGGAGCTATAACATAAGTAATTGAATATCTCATGCACCGCTGCCTTATTTCACCATGATTTTTATAAACTGTGTTCTTGTGAAATAGCCAGTTAGATTCCGCCCCTTAAACAATTTAACTGTAATAATCGAAAATCAGGAAATGCCCATTCCCTTGAGCCAAACTTTGGACATACTATTAATTTCGGAGATTCTTTCTTAATCCGCACTAAACGAGTGTGGAATGCTATACCCGACCCAATATACATATCATTCCCATTGCGATGACCAATGTGCATTGCTGCCATTGCTGGTGAATGTATCTCCTTTCAAACTTTTCTAACGCTCAACCTTTTTAAGGGTATAGTCATAATCCCTTAAATTCGCCCAAAATATATTTAAAAAAAACGGACGTTGATGAAGTCATCCTTTTCAACGTCAAAGCGCTGTAGATCAATTATAACCAATTTCTTTTGGCCCGAATTGAACGACATTATGTAGCAGGGACCATGGAAGTGGGCGTTATGTGGTCTTAGATAATGGGAATTGGCCACCAAGATTATCCGGTTTTTGCCCGTTCTTCTTCCTCTTATTCTTGTTAAGTTTTCTGAAGTCAAACCCAAAGGTCCTTAGTGAATAATTACATATGTAAATCAGTCACCATACAAACTCAACTGGATCTATGCCACAAAATATTGAAAAGCGTACCTTTTGGAACCGTGCCACCGCGGAAGCCAGCGCGGACATTGGCCTTTTCAATAAAAAAGAATTATCCATTTCCAAGGGCTGTAGACCTTATAAGAAATCCCTTCTACAGCCCTTATAAGAAATATCTTATAAGAAAAAGATATAATATTTTTTAAGAGGTTTTTACCATTACTGCTTTATTGTGAAGGAACGAAGAGATTTTAAAATAAATCAGGGGTTCAGTAATTTCCGAAATAAAGCAGCAAAGAAAGCAGAAACAAAACAATAAATCGACAATCGAGAATTATACATACTCGTACCTCAAAAAATTATTTCTATTTTAATCGCCAACTACTCCCTTTTGGCAATTTGCTGTAGTATTCATAACTTTTTCAAAATTTTCTTATGTCGTCAATCCCACAGTTTGACTTGAAGAAACAACAACCATTTGCTTTAATTTTTTACATCTTGCACACTTTTCTTATGAAATCTATAAAAATAACTCCCTATGGGAAGTTAATAAAAAATACACAAAATATTTTGAACAATCTTCATAATTTATACAAATATGTAATTTAAAAAAAATAATTCTGATAACTCTATAAATTGTGGAAAAATATTAAATCCAGTCAATACAATTTTTACTTCGAAATTTCTAATTGCAGCTTCGAGGACTGGTTGGAGAATTTAAAAAATTTCTTGCAACGTCGAAGGAAACATAAACACTTAACAGCATTTTTGGCGACGCACAGTGGGTCCTCTCCATACACATCAGTGCTCAAAATACGATTTTTAATTTTTGCCTTAAAAAAAAAATAAAAATGCATCATTAATATACATATTATAGCACATGTCATTTGTAAGTATTATATTCCCTCTCTGTCTAATGGCCAAGTTACGGTACATTCAAGTTGACTCTTTGTCATTGGTTTTTATTGGACATGCGCAAGTTTTAATTTTGTGTAGTTCTATTTTATTTTTAAAAGTTAACTCCGTTAAACAAAAAAAAATTAAAAATATGTTGTTTGTTCAAGAAGGCATGTAGATTGCAAATACATTTTTATTTTCGATTGAAAGGTGTTACTTAGTGTATAAAATACATAAATGGATGACGGGTTTACTTACGGGCGATGAAATTTTTAAAATGATTTTTTTTTAACTGGCGCAGAGAACTTTTAAATCTAAGTATACAGCATGAAAGAAGACATATTACTTATTAAAAATCCGAAGACAGAAGTAAAAGTTAGGTGCGCCAGTTTGAAATATCACTGTTTGAGTTCGCGGTTGAATAAATAGATAATACAAAGGCCGACAAAAAATGTTGGTAGTGGATGTTTAGCTAAAATATGAGTATGTGGGTTTATAGGTAGGCTTATCATGATATCAAATCCGAAAACTCCGGCAGGTTTTTTTCTCAGCCTTGGGTAGGGGGTAGGGGTGAAGTTCAAAACTATCTATTTTTCCTATCTTTGTTCCAGGAATGTAACCACTTATATAAATATAAAATTTAAATATGCAATTTGATGCTCTGTAATTAAACCTAAGCTAACATACCTAAATATTGACCATCCGACTGATAGAACTTAAAATATAAGCTTTTTAGTGAGTCATATCGATTTTTTTGTTAATTTTTTGCTTAATATAAGATCGGTTTTCAGATACATGCGGAAGAATTTATGTGTTTTTTCCCAGAAACAGCTCGACTTTACGTGAAGCTCTGTCCTTGGTATCCCATGACCACAAGTCTGCACCAAATCCTTATCAATGAAAGTGAAATAATGAATCATGCCCTACTTCCAATTAGCCAGTAATCCGAAGAATACCAGGAGGTGCGAAATAGAGATTTTCATATATCGGCAACAATTCAGCGGGAAGACATCACAAAAGAAAGAAGGATGACATGTGAGATGTTATAAATAGGTTGTTTCTCTGCCAATCCCTTGATAACATCGCGCACAACGACAGTCATTCACCGAAAAATGTTTTATCCTGAAGTCATAAATATGTTACTCGAAGAACAATTGTTTTCTTAAAATAAATCAATCAATAACCTTGAAAATGTTTACTATGGTCAGAACTATATTCATTATTAATAATATTTTCATTTTCAACAGCAGTTAGTATCTATTTATAACAGTTCTTAGCATTTGAAACAAGATTTTGAATTTTGAGCACTGCTTAGTATGAAGGGGACCCACTGTGCGTCGCGACGTCAAATATGTAGGTATATGGTCATTGCAAACAAGGTGGTATGTGATGCACATACCGAGAACTGAGAGCTGTTTGGTTTCTTCAACGCAAGTGCCGCTCATGGAAAGTCACAGGGGTGTCAAATTGTCAAATTGGAATTTTTGACATTTCTCGACGTTTCAAGGTCCCTAGAGGCTATATTAATCATTTTTAGAGAGATGTCTGTGTGTGTGTGTGTGTACGTACGTGCGTACGTTCTGGTACCATTTTTCGTCGTCGATATCTCAAGAACGAGTAAAGATATCGAATTCAAATAAATTTTGTTTAATAGATAATAACTTCGAAAGAGGCTGAAAGGGCGTTTATTAAAATTCAGTGAGTAGTTTTTTTCACTATAACGGTTTAAAAAAAAAGTAAAAATTTTGGTTAGTTTCAAGTATCTCACGAAAAAATAATGCTATTGATTTCAAATAAAATTAAATGTACTCATTATAAGGTCATACAGATTTGGTATGAATTTGGAAAAAATGAACATACCGTTATTTTTTTAAATAAAAAAAAACTGAAAAAAAATTTCATAACCCAGATATTCTAAGAACGGAAAACAATTTGAAACTCAAAATAATTTTATTTTACGAAAAATAATGTGTTTGATAACTGGTGAAAATTTCAAAAAAAATCAGTTTACAGTTTTCTTACAAAAAATAAAAAACTATATAAAATTCTATTGAAAATTGGTAAAAATTGTTTTTCGACTCAAATTTCTCGGGAACTAGTAGTGATATTGACTTCTAATTTAGTTTATTTTATACATAGTATAATTTTGTACAATTGGTAAAATGTTGACAAATATTGAATTAATAGTTTTTTTTAAATAAAAAAACTATTAAAAATTCTGGTGAAAACTAGTTAAAATTGTATTTCAAGTCGAATTTCCTGGGAATGAACACCGATAGTGCCTTCTAAAGTATGTTGTTTTATACATCGATACCTTCCCGTAAGATTGTATACTAAGCGAAATTTCTAAAATTGTTCAGGAAACGAAAAAAACGAAGAAAGTTCTAGTTGAATCATAGTGTGCTAAGAGACAATTTTGGTTAAACTAAGTGACATCTAACAAATTTTTTTGTTGCTCACGACAATGAGATCTTTATTAATGTCGCTTAGCATAATTTTTTTGGCGGATAATACAAATTTCAGGGGGCAACATTATTTTAAGGAGAAAACATGGCAGTTGATAAATTTTTGTATTTGTACTCTAGTTTTCTTTTCATGCATAATAGGTTGGCGAAACCCAGGCCAAAACGTGACGTGGCCCTTAACATATATTATATTGCCTCATCAAAAAGTCATTTTCGAAAAAAGTGTCGCTTAGTACATTCTTACGGGAAGGTATCGACATAATACAGTTATTAACATATGGTTAAATTTTGACAAGTATCGAATTGACAGTTTTAACAAACAACAACTTATACATCAACAATCTCAATTTCAAATCTCTTTAAATAATTAAAATGCTTTTCAATCTTAAATAATGTTTGTTTGAATTTTACAGCTAAAGTTTGTTTCGCTGAAAATTTGGTTATTTGAAAAAAAACTAAATATAAAGTTTGCAAGACCACAAATTGGAAGTTATCAGTGTGGGTCGCACCCAGCCTCTTTTTTGTTTTTTAAATCATTTTTAATTTCATCAATCTTAAAACTATCTTAAAGCTAGACAAAAATTCATAAAAACTAGCCTAATTATCCAATAACTTAAAACTAACTTACTGGCCCTATATTTCGGGCGCTCTAAGCTAAACTACGAGTATATCTTAAATCTAATACCTTTCGGCCTAAAAAAAAACTATTTTTAATTCAAAAATTCAAACTATATCTATTTTTTTTTTCTCAAGAAAATTAAAAAAAAACTCGGATTCTTTAACTTTTCCGCTTTAACGACACGAAATAACATTGTTGTGGTGTAAAACAGTGCGAGCGTTTAGGTAAAGTGGAGAGAATTTAAAAGGAGATGTCGATGCACATTGGTTTTGAAAGCCTGTACATCACAATGAGGAAACAAATCGAGAGGTTCAAAGTATTTCAAACTCTAGTAGTGCCACTAATTATATTTGGCTCAAGCGTAAACTAATGAGCATTCCTAGCTAGACGAAAATTACGGAGGAATTGTTTGAGCGGAGGAATGCAACTGTCTATTTCAATTATTGAACATTGTTGATAGAAAAAGCGACAAGACAATGAAAGACAGCAGACTTTACGACGGTGTTCAAAAGAATCAAAATTTTCCGTAATGGATGTGTCTGCTATAAGTTTAAGAGCTCTATTCTGAATTCTATACAACAGGTTCAAATAAGTAATGGGTCAACCAGCCCAGATATATGAGAGTCATATTATCAAATTTTGGGCGATCAAAGTCAGATCAGAAACAAATTTCTTTCATCTTTTAAGAAAACCTAAGCATTTCTCAGCATTTTTGGTTGCGTTGAATGTATGTATAATAATTACATTAGAGAGTTGTAAGCGCACATACCGACTAAGGAAAGCTTTTCAGTTTCTTTGACATACTTAGAACTATAATAACAAATAAAATCTTAAGACTTAATTAAAACTAAGGAGCCACGTAATAAGGACATAACTGACTATGGATTAAGTTAGTTGAGGTCGTAGAAGAGACGATTTGGAGATATTAGGATCGAAAATGGTTGAGCTGTTAGTTTTCCGAAGCATTCTACTCATCAGCTCATTCTGGTGGTATTCAGTTTGATATAAAAGGATTGTAAGGATTTTTTTTTTTTTTTTATAATCAACTCACGCTCAAGGGAATATGATTACCCTTTAAATGTTTTAACAAAGCGCGGGCGTGAAGTTACGGAAGAGAAAGAAGGAAAGATGTGTGGCACGATGTTCTGAGACTGAAGGTGGTTGTCTCAGATTTTTTTTATCTCCAGGGATGGCTGCTGAACCCAGAGTTTAATGAACCCAAGTGTGGAATTAGCACTATTGATATTACTGCTAATATGTTCACGAAAGTCAAGTCTAAAGTCACAATTAATACCTAGTTCACGAATGGAAGTGACAATGGAAATTGGTTGATTATTATTATTAATCAGGTATTGACGTGACGTTGTGGCAAGGTCGTCCGCTTACGTGAGTAAGTAATGGTTTGACATTTGCCTACATTAAGCTTGAGAAAGTTATGTTGACACCAGGTTAAAAAGTTATTAAGGTCTAATTGTGCGATTGCGCACCTGAAATGGTTAAAATTTGTTTTGAGATGCGCATATCATCGGCGTAGAAGCGTAGATCTCGAGGTCAGATCCTGTAAGAATAAGATCAACATTATTGATAGTCGATAGAATGAGAAAATAAGGGCCCTAGGTGACTTCTTTGCGAGACATCTGAATTTGAATATCTAGGGTTGCTATCAAGATCGGAATTTAATGAGCTAAGCATACGCTGCTGTTTCATTTCCACAGCCACAGAACAGGGTTGTGAGTCTGGCACAGAATATGAAAAGCGGCGGGTGCTGTCGTCAGGGAAATAGTGAAGTTTCGGACAAAATATCATTTATAAAGATAATAAAGAATATCGTTTATAAATCGGAGCTTTTGGGGAACACCAGCGTTTATTTTATGATTATCAGACCTGCAACCGTCTGATAAAACTTGAATTGAGCGGTCAGAAACGTTATACGAGTATTTAACACAACGAAGAAGAGATTCATCATATATACAATAGTTTATTTTATTTATGCTCAAGATATGAACATATATAGGCTAAAAATATTACTTACAATAAATAATTTCTTAAGTCTAATATTGATTAATCTGCGAGCACAAAAGGGGCTCTACTTCGCTAAGTTGGTTAAATGTTTTCTGCTTACATTTGAATAACATAGGTACCTTAAATCTAACATAGGTCAAGACATTCACCAATACCAAATGCACGCATTTTCAATAAAACGGCTTGGTGTCAAATTCTGTCAAATGATTTTGAAATATGAAGTACCTACAATAATCTTTTTTCCCTTAAACGATGTAAGGCCTTAATTCGAAAACAATTTGATAAATGACACGATGTTGTAGATTGAATGCGTTGGTGGTTGTAAAGCTACAAACTTTCTGTAATTTCTACAACCACATTGTCAATAATTCTATAAATTTATATTTGAACATTGACAACCCGCTGTCCATTTTACAACAAGTGAATGCGAATTATACCAACGATGATTGAGATTAACCAATGATGTTAATCTTATATGAAAAATTAAGATCTTTAAAATGTTCGTTTTGTTTGAGTTTAATTCAATGATATATATATGTATGCACAATTATAATAAAAATGATACAAAGGTTACCAAAGATGATGTTCACAGCTTGCTGGTTGAAATCAAAAAGGAAGATTATTTTTAATATTCTTGTTCAGAAAGCAATTACAATGCATGACGAATGAGATAAAAAAGATAATCCCCGATAACAATTCAAATGACAAATGTAATGATTTAGCATAAACTAATCGTAGGGTAAAGCACAATGCTAGGCAAATTTTAACCATTATAATTTATATAAATTAATTTATAGCAAGTTTAAGATTGAATGAATGCAAATAATATAGTATGAATGAATTATATATGAATGATGGGTTTTAGATTTAAGATTTAAATTATTTGATCTCGAACAACAAGAGATTGTGATTATTTCATCAATTTTATTGTGAAAATGAAAGCAAACAATTTTAGACCTATAATGAAGTATTTATGTACTATAACAGCCAGAAGTATGTTCTTTGTATATAAATCCAGTTGTTTTTGAAAAACTACTTTAAAACTCTTAATTTTGGAAGACAATAAAAAATCTTATCGATTTTTATCGATACTCATTACAAGCCTAGTACGCAGATCGGGAAAAATTTTGTCTCCCAATAATTTTTTTTCCTGGGACAAATTTTGTCTCGGATATTTTTCCGAGCAGTACGCTGTTCACGCGCAAAATTCATACTATTTTGAATTGCTGTACAAAATGTCATTATTATATACAAGCATTATTTCGCGAGACAAATTTTGACAGCCACCCTATTTGCGAAAGTGATTTTTGTCAAAACTGGTCTTATGTGAAAGGTGCTGATGCTTCTCTTGAAAGCATCGAGAGGAGATTCCAAAAAGGTATGAACGACTTTTGTAAGACAACCCGTTCCAGAAATACACTACAAAACACATTAAATTAGATTATATCTCTAAATTCAAACTTTTGCGCGAGATTTGGAAACGTTTTGTAGAGATTAAAATTGTAGAGATAAAATTTGTCTTGCCTCGATCTGCGTACTAGGCTTTAATTGGCTTTTGTGAAAGTTGACATTGAAATGTCCGTGGCAGACATAATTTTCGAAATGAAATATTGCGTGTGGGAATGCTTTAGTAATAGATAATAACAACAGGGATTTATTTTTCAGTCCATCTGTTGACATCCAGCTAGGCTTAATTTATTGCAGACACAAATTTTAAATTCATGAACTCAGCAATCAATTGATTTACCAGTTCTCATTATATCAAAATATTTATCAAAAAAAAAAAAATCATCAATCATTCGCAATGGTGACGGTGAAATACACCTTTCATCCCTTCCCCATGTCGTTGATAGGAATTCGATTGAAAAATGACCTTTAGACGGGTGTTCAAATTCTCATAAGGAGAAAGATACCGAGTGCCAGTCTGAGCTGAAAACACTGTTTGTATTGGCTTGAAAGAGGATAACAATTTGAAGTGTTGTGAGATGTTATTTCACCGGACAAAGGACTTTAATTATGACAAGCTAATCAGCTGGACTCGTAGTTCTATAGGTCTGACACAGGACTAGGCAATAGTATCATCAGTTAAAATTTTATTGGCTGTCTGTGGACAAAATTCAGTTTCTGACCTTTTCTCTAAATGTCAACCTCAGAAGCAAAGAAGAATATAAAATATATAATATGTACGAGTACATGTACAACATAATATATGTATGTATGCGGCACAAGGAGGCACGAATGGATTTTATATTTGTGTTGCACAAAAACGTTTTGTGTCCAAAGACGTGTTTCGTTGTTGTTCGAAGTAATTATGCATTCAAGGCACATATTTTCCATTTACATGCATTGAGGAAAAACTTTTTGTAGTTTTGCTTTCCTAAGGGGATATACCTACCTAAGTGTCTGGAGATTGCAAACTTCTTGGGTTTTAGTTTTGGCTTTACTTATGTCTTCGTTGGAATTAAATATTTAGGATAAAACATAAACTTTACAGGTTAAAACGGGTTTTAAATATTGTAAGAGATTACTTGCTTCCAAGTTAGAGAAAGATTGTTTTAAGAAATTGCTTGGCAATAAAGTTTCCTAGTTCAGCAAAAGTTAACACAGGGATAGGTTTTTGTTAAAACTTAGTTGAATGTCAAGAACAAATATGTTTTCATTGAAAAACATTCGAAATTTGTTTTGAATAATCGCTTTTGCGAACTTTTAGTAAACTATTTGAATAAATTAAATTATTTTTGAAATATATGATGGTTCGGATATTAAATCACAAAAAACTTCGCGATGCACGAATTCAGCTATAAGAGAGATACAGATTGTCTATAATTAGTCCCTTAAAACAGGTAGATTTGAAGTGTTTTCCAGCGGACTAAATAAACATTTCTATATCGGACGAATTTGAATTTGTATTTTTTTTTTGTGTAAAATATAGGTCGACTTAACTAGATTTTATAGTAAATAAACCAGAAAGGACCTAGTCACTTAAAACTCTTAACCATTTCGCTGTTCGTGTTTCCATGGAATGGAGGGGGCTTACAATGCTGAGCAGCACTTTTTATAGCACTTTTTATAAGAAGATTTGCTTTTAGGCTTTGTCACCTCGCTAGAAGTCATACCTCTCTAAAAATCTTTTTACAGCGGCTGAGAATCGATACCAAGACCCTCCGCGTAACTGTGCAACACACTGACCATTACGGTAAGGAAGGTTTTTTTTATACTATACAAATCCTATATATATGTACTACTGAAATAAATCAGCCAAGTAGAAGACTTAAACCAAGTACAGACGATTGTCAGATCTTACAATATTGTCAGATCTGTCAATGCTCTGTCAATAGCTGACAATTGTTAATCTTACAGTGAAAAATTGTCTGTTCACGCGGTTCGCAGATTTTGTCCCAATAGTGCGACAGTAGTCATCTGACAATGGCCTGATAATGGCCTCACAATGATATTCCTGAAAATATTTTCACGTTGAAAATTGTCAGTTCACAAGGTTGGCATATGTTTGATTACGAAAAATTGGTAGATCCGTTGACAGATATTGTCAGACAAATTTAGGCAAATTTTTGTTCGTTGTGAAAAACGTGAAAAACATTGCGTTGAGATAACGTAAACTAGTTAGCGGTGATGATTTTCGATCTCTTCAATATCTGTTCCACATTCCTGTTTCCACGATCTCGTAGATCATTCGAGAAAGAAACTTAAAATTCTGTACATCGGCCGACGTCGTCGGTTACAATGGGCGTTGGATAATAATCAGCTGTGCTTGCCACCCCATAAAGCACTGTCCGGTAGAGAATTGGCTTTTCCGTATGTCCTTTTCGCAGACGATGTGTAAGCCCTGCATTTTTATCTGACAATGAAAAAATTATCAGCGATTGTAAGATGTCTTAAAATACTACATCTGACAGTTATCAATGAGTCCGACAATGTGTCAACGTCCTGACAATAATTAAGATTGTGTGTTTAGACGATTGTAAGATACTTGGCAGATAGTCGCCTGATAATGGGCCGAAAATGACGTTTCTGACAATATTGTTAGACAAATTGTAAGTTCAGATGTTTGTAAAACATTTTTCTTACTGACAAATCTGATAAAATTGTAAGATCTCACCAGGGGCGAACGCAGGTAGGGGTTCAACCCCCCCCCCCCCCCCAAACCGACCAACAAAATAAGGGTTCATTTTGTTAAAGAAAAAAAAAACAAAGTGTTATTTTCGTGCCATAAATTCTTCTGCTAGTGTTGTTTTTTCTTACGACTTATAGGTATGGTACTATAAGGCAAGTAATGCATTCGTTAGAAAAATCGAACTCACGATTTTTATCAAAGTTGATATTACTATGATAGTGAAAACGTAATAGGTAATGGTTGAAATTTTTTTTCCAAAAAATGGTTATTCTTGGAAGCCCCCTTGGAACCATTTTTTTGGTTTTTGATTTTCTCGCAAACAGTCACCCATATTCCACAAGTCGTATTTTGTCTCGTACTCGTAGTCGAACTCGAACTAATTTCGTATCAAAATCGTTATTCTTCAAGTCGTATACGTTGCGTACGAGAAGCTTAAAAAACAACGTATATTGTCGCCCGTAGGTAATTGTCAAAATCAATTGTTTTTTCAATTAAATTATTTTATTTATAATAAAATTCTGATGAGCTCTAATGATTTGAAGTAGGTCTTCTTCTATTTTATTTGTTTTTTCTTTTTCTTTTTTGTTTGTACCAGTGGTGTTACTGGCTTGTGAATCCTCGTTATATTCTTGCACTATGTTAGTTTCATCTTCAGCATTTATCGTGTCGACTACTGGAGGAGGCTGAAAAACTCCAATGTTTGATTCTTGGGGATTAACAATTTAAATTTAAAATTTTAGCAATCCACACTTCAAATTTGCTCTAGCATATGGTTGTAATTTCACCACCCCTGTGCCTTTAAATTGCTGCTTATTGTGATGCAGTTTCTGTTTTAACTAAATACTTTTGATCATTGCAGACCTAAAGAGGCATGTATTACAATTTGTTAAATATTTTTTACTTTAAGACAAGCTGGACCATTTCGGATGAGTGGCCCAAGGCTGTTAAATATTTGCTTTGAGTTTTCCACTCTTCCTATGGCCCCTTGCTACCTCCAAATTGTCTTCCAATGCACAAACCAATGCCTCGCGTTAAAAACGTTGAGTCCAAATAAATAAACCAATAAAAAATGAACTTTAAAAAATTTGATGGTGCAAGAGCTCGAAATGCACCAGGACCTATATAGTGACTTACAATTCTCAACCATTCCTAATGTGCAGCACTTTCCAAGACAAGAGATATACTCTTAGAAGATTTGTCAATTCCTTCCAGACCTTCCGCATGACAGTTTAACCCCCTAACCATTGTGCCAAGAGGTACCAATGTACTCACATTAACTTTTTGTCCATTTTTATCGAAAAAAAAACAAGTCTCGTTTAGAAAATTTAGCACGAGTAATAAAGTACACAAATACGACCTTAAGTAAATCGAATACGAGATTCGGAATAACGATAAAATACGAATAGTCGTATGCGATCTTTTGCGTTTCCCGATATTAGTACAAGTGAAGTCGAATGTACGACTCCTGGAATACCAACATACGACTATAGTCGAATACGAGTCATAAATACGAGTTTCAGAATACGGGTGAATATCTACAACCGATTTTAATCATTATGAAGCCCCTCCAAGGTTTATATATAATTGCGTATACAAATTTTAAAAGTTTTATTTTTTGATTCTTAAAAAAAATTTCTGGAAACTCAATATTTGGAAAACCCCTTGCTCGACTTTTTTTTAAACTTGATAAATAAAAGTTTTTTAATATAATCTACAAGATCTGAGGAAAAAAATTTGTTTTACCTAAAAATAAAGAAACCCACAATATAAATGTTAAAAAATGGTTTTCGAAAATCGTATTTTTCTCAAAAACGGTTTCGAGAATTTTGATAGTTTTTTTTTGTTTCTATGAATCTTTACTTTTAGGGAAGCTTCTAAAAAGTTTAAAAAACATTGCAAAAACTGCTCAATATTTTTTTTGTAAATTTAATTTTTATTCGAACAATAATAAAAAGTATAAATATGCGTACCAAAATTTTTTCTTAAATATGTTTTAAAAATTTTGTATACAAAAGCTTATTTTTTTAAGAAACCACTAAAACGAATTTGTCAGGATAAATAATTGTTAATCAGTTAAAAATTGGTGGGATCTGAACGACAAGTAGAAACTTCACGAATATATAATATATTCCAGTTTTTTTCTGCGATAAACCGTCTTTCATAAAGGTTACAAAGGCTCGTAGACAACCTGAGCCTAGTGATTTATACATAACTCTGTGTTAGCAATATTGGGAAATGAGCCGCAATGGTTTGCCGAAGGTCTTAAAACGCAAGCACTTTTCTTGTTAGGACACTTCTAGGAGGATTTAATCACTTTCTTGCAAGAGGCAGTACCCCTGAGAACATTTTTTGTACGAGTATGTAGGCGGCAGTAGATGTGTATCGAACCCAGATCTCCGGCATGAAAGTCTTAAAAGATATATATTTTACAATTTTTTGTTTTTTATTATTCTAAAATAATTTTTGCTCTACCGACTGTTCTACAGTTCAAAATCTACGAATTATATACTTTTTATTTCAATTTAAAACCACTCATGTACAGTCATTTAACTGACTACCTCACAATCGTCTGTACAGCTTAAGAACTATTTAATTGTTGAATTAAGAGTATTGATTCAAAATAGCTTATTTTGGACTTTAGTCCACCAAAATTGGCGTTTCGTCCCAAAGATCACACTTGAACTATAAGTTGACTGTTTAGGGCCTTGTCAATAGATACGAAATTTTTGCTAAATTATTTGAAAAAAATCCAATGTAAATTATATCTAACCAGAATTGTATGTTGATAAAATGATAAGGCTCTCACTAGCCAACTTATAGTCCAAATAAGATCGCTGGGACGAAACGCCATTTTTTGTGGACTAACGGCAAACAGAAACTATTTTGAATAATAATTATGCTTAAGGGTACTTCATGAATAAGATTAAACATAGTTGAGGTGAATAAGTAGATTGGTTAATCCAACTATGTTAGCTCTGAAAACAACCTAATTAACGAATTGCTCTAACCAAGTAGATTAGTAACTCGAACTGAGAATATATGCTACTCCAACCAAATAAATAAACTGCGGAAAATGAGTTAATTGTACTTCGATTGTGTATGAATAAATTGGAACACTGACCTCTCCTAGCAACTGATTAAGTTTATAACGTCAACCGTATAGCTAAGTAACAACAACCAAGTTGATTAATTATTCCGAATCAGTATTTAAAAGATTTGTCTGCTATTAATTGAATAAACAAATCTGTGAATGTAAGCCGATTTATTTAACTAAAGTTGAAAAACCTTTTGAGATTTTTATTATATTCAAAACTTATTTTTTTTTTTTTTTTTTATAATCTACTCACGCTCAAGGGATTATGATTACCCTTTAAATGTTTCAACACAGCGTGGGCGTGAAGTTACGGAAGAGAAAGAAGGATAGGAAAGATGTGTGGCACGATGTTCTGAGACTGAATGTGGTTGTCTCAGATTTTTTATCTCCAGGGATGGCGGCTGAACTAAAGCCGTGTCTTATTTCTATGTCCCTTATAATTCGCATTATTTTATTCGTTTTTCATCCTTGTTGGGCATACTAGTTTAACTCAATCACATGATGTTAGTGTTATGTCTGAACAACATGTAATGAGTAAACCAGCAACCCATTGATGACAATTTATAGAAGGTTTTAATGGAATTAAAGACGACATAGACGACGGCAGGGATCGAACCTGTGATATTGAGGTTGACAGGCGAGCACACAACCATCGCGCCACGGCCACTCGAAATTGACTGACCTTAATTTATGATATTCTGAAGTTGAAGAAATCCAACACAACTCTACATAATATGCCGAACTCCCGAAAATATATGACTTCTATTTAATCAAATATAAAATTAATTTTCAAATAAAATAAAATTCTCTGCTAATTCTACAAATCTAATTAAATCCGTAACTTTATTGATTTTTTTAGCATACGTAAATCGAACTCAAGGAAGTATGATTCCTTTCTAGTTAATATAAATTAACATAGTGATTGCTATTAGGAAGAAATGGGAGAACAAAGTATAGGGTTACCCCCAATATTTATCTTAAATCCCTGCATACTTTAATGCGAAGAAAAAGTTGAGCCAGTTAACGATTTCTACATTCGTGCAGTGCAGCTTAAGAAAACATCTTTTTACTTAACGGTTCGTCCGAAAAGCACTGTTTGAAAAACATAGAATAATAAGAGGCAAGAGACATTTGGAGGATATAGTCTGGACACTATCGATAAGATGTGAAGATATTTTAAATACCATTCCCGATTTAAGAATTGTATCTTAAAGCAAATGTATGCATTACAAAGCGAAGTTATAACATCTTCTTAGGAAAACCATATTTCGTTCCACAAGTTCTTTTGAGTTTTGGAAGCTCAAAATTCCACACGAATACACTCAGACATAATAACAACTGTAAAAGATATTTTGAAAGATGGTATTTGACGCAAATAACTCCGTATTTTGAGAATTTTGTAAGTAAGCAAGCCATGGGATTCTGCGGCTTTGTTTCTCTTAAGGTTTTTTATAGCCTTTTTTATACTTACTAAGTGGTGAAACTGGTTATTAATTGATTGAAAGTGACTTATCTGCTTATTTTATTAATCGCTCTGATGAAAATGGTGCTTGAGAACATATTTGATCTCCTTGAGCTGGAAGACTGCTAGATACATAATTATATCTGTCGCGTTTGCTAGAAACGTGATAAGTCCATAAAATAATTTGCGTTTTTACGTCCACTTCACATGGAGCTAAGTCATAAACGGGTCGACTGAATTTCTTAAAATTTTGAACATTTATGAGAATATTCTTTGTTCCAAATTTTAAGAAAATCGATTTACCCGTTAAGGTTCTAGCTCGATGTTAAGTGAAGATAAGAACGCAAATTATTTTATGGAGTTATAATGTTTCTACCAAACACCACATATACATATATGATGTACATAGTGTAATAAAGGAGTAATATGCAAAGTAATTAACGACTTCTTTTTACGATTGTAAACATATTTAATCAATAATTCATTCCATACACAATATTTACAATCAAATATGTATAAATAAATACACTTTCCTTCAAATCAATTAATTAACTTGCAATGAAAATTATTTGCCAATGAAAAATTAACAACTCAATTTATCCTCCTATAGAATTAGTTCTGGCCACATACTCGTACATAGACAAAATAAAAACACTTAATCTGTTCATTCAAACTTCAACATTGCTTTTGTGTGTGAGTAATGTAAAAATGTGAGTCCACCATTGAATAAGGTCACTTACTTATTTATCTTCTTGCTCTTCTCATCATTAAACTACCGAAATCATTAACACAAATCCATTAATCATATAGCTGTCAATTCGTGCCATTACCACGCCTACCTCCAGGGAATTGATTTATTTCTTCCTTTTTATTTGGTATTAAAAGTGGATTAAAGAAGGTGGATTTTTGTATTGGGGTAGAATGGAAAAAAAGGTAAACCTTCTTAAAAAGTCATTTTTTTCCAACGGCCGTCCCGGCGACGGCCGGCGCGGCGGCAACGGGCAGTGCCTATATATAGTATACGAGTATGTATTAATGTGTTTCCAATTACTATGTGGATCAGTGGTTTTCATTGTCTGCAAGAAAAGGGGGAAAATCAACTCCATTTAAAGAATTAAAGGTGTTACCAAATTTATTCTTCAATCGGGTGAGAGTGAGAGTAAAATTGGTTCTGAATTTTAACTTGACTTCGAAGGAAATGAGGTTAAAATTTGTATTTTACTTCGTTTTCTGTCTCTTTTTTTAAGTTTCTTTTCCCATTTGGCAATATGATTTCTCAAAATGCTTGTTTCGTTTTTTTTGATACTCATATTTTGTTATACATATAATGCTCAAATAGGTTATTAAAGTTTATAATGGTCAAAGTGGAAGGGAAATACCTACTCTATCTTCCCTTTATTGAAAACATAAATTGAAAAGGATAGAGTATAGCTGAGTATAGCTGTTTTGATTAAGTTATGATATTTATACGGTTACTTAAGACTGATAATTACCAGAAGTGTTATTTTAGCATCAGATGGAAATAGAAAAAATAAATAAATAAATTTGGTGGTGCAACAGCTCGAAGTGAATTAGGACCTAGTGCCTTACAACTCTCAACCATTCATATGTGTGCGTATTATCAGGGACGGCTAATGAGCAGCACTTTCCATGACAAGAGATATACTCTTAGAGGATTTGTCAATTCCTCGCAAGAGGCAGTACACTCCTGAAAAACTTTTTTGCAGCGGCTGTGAATTGAACTCGAGACCTTCCGCATGACAGTTCAACGCACTAACCATTAATTGAAAATTTATACATGCAATAATATTAAAAATTTTCAAAAATCGCTTACAAGAAAATCAAAAATAAAAAAACATTTCATAGCCAACTATGTTTCCTCTGGTGCCGGGGCTATCAAACATTCAAGGATCTTTTGCCGTTGATCTGGATTCACAGAAATTTTATTTCGGTTTACTTCTTTTCGAGCACATACTCGACCTTTTTGTTTAGTAATTCGATTATAGCGAATACTGCACTTTCTGCGAATTCTGATTCAATAATCCTTCAACCTTTCTTTTAATGCTGAAACTTGACTCGGGGTTGTTCTGGTTCCAGGTAAAACTATTAAAATATTTAAAAACTAAATCACTAGCTGTTTTATAAAATTTATTGCGCATGCTTATTTTGGTCTGTATAACATTTTTGTAAGCTACCACTTCTTTTTACTTGCGACTTATAGGTGCTATAAGGCAATTTATGCATTCGTAAGTAAAAACGACATTGAGATTTTGATAAAAGTTGACATTACGATGATAGAGAAAACCCCCAGGTATTTTTATTTTTTTTTTAACACTAAAAATAACGTCCCAATTCGGAATAAAAAGAAAGGTAGGCCTAAACACTCCTGGTACAAACAAATGCAAAAACACCAGCATTCAGTTGGCCTCAGAAATGGAACAATACAAAACCGGGAGGCTTGCCGCCGATTTCTGAGGTCAACCCGACGAACCCCACAGGCGGATCACTAGTGTGAAGCAGATACGTGGGAGAGTTATTATCCCCTCCACATCGAGATCATAACAGCGCCGAATCAAAGGAAGAAGAAGAAGAAGAAAAATAACGGTACCTGCCATACGATTTTTTTCGGAATTTAAAAAATTTTTCTTTTTTTTAAACCACTCGTCAGATTTTTTTAAGACAAGTTCAAAAAATGTTATTTAGTTTTTTATGCTAAAGCTCCCCAAAAGTTTGTATTCAAATTTAAAAAAAAAATTTTGGTATGATTTTTTTTTTTAAATTCAATATTTTGAAAAACTCATACTCAATTTATTTGAAACTTAATGGCAAGAGTACGATAACTTAGGCGCCAAGAAATTATAACGGTTTTTTGTAGAACAGTTCAATACAAGCATTTTTTACTACGTGAGGGGGGGGTCTATCTCCCCCCGTTTGGGCGGGAGGGGCAATTTTATAAAAAAGATACTAAAATGGAAACAAAAATATTAAAAAATAACGGTAATACTTACAACTAAGTATTATACCTTTTTTTAAACCCAATACTCTGATCTATTAGATAATTTTTAAATCAAGTAGAATCTATGCACAGTTTTTGAAAAAACGAGTTTTAAACTCAAATTTTGGTGAAAAAAAAACATAAAAAAAAAGTTGAAAGTTTAATTTTTCAAAACTGCAAAGTTATATATTATTATTTTTCATAAAATTCGTTGCTCTAATTTATTCTTATTCAAAAACTGAAAACTAGATGATTTTATGTCATCTAGTTTTTGAGAAAATTGAAAATAACTAAAACTACTTTTTTATGGGATATTTGCTTTTTTTGCTTGCTTGCGCATTACGGCGTATAAACAGTGAGATATGTATGGGGGGGCATGCTGCCCCCCTGCAACCCCCCTGCCTGGGCACACTATAGGATTTGGGGGTAGGTGCGAGGTTGGGTGTATGCAAGGTTTCTTTTGCATTTACAGAATCTGGATTTAAAGAAACTTTGAATTTACCCTATGGTGTATATCCAATGTCTACTAAATATATGTATGTACGTAGCCCAAAGTTGCACATTTAAAATGTTCAGACATGAAAATTTAATACATTATGAAAAATTCACATTACCTAGGTACTACTGTACGAATGCAGCAAATTTATATAATTCCTTAATTAATATGTATGTTTATTATTTGTGTCTAACATTTTTAATGCTAATATGGTACAGGTTATTGTTTACGAAGGTCATTCGTTATTCAACCTTTGTAAGAGTAAAGTATTTTTTTCTTTGAATAAAGAATGGCGACTAAGCATCCACTACTTCATCCTAAATTAAATAACTTTTCAATATTTCAAAAAAAATATTTCAAAAGCATCGCGTTCTTAGAAAAACTTGGTCTAATTCCAACTAAAGCGTCAACTCCCCTCAACTCCAACTCAAAAAGGTGACAAAAATTGTAAGAATACAATATTATTATTATTATTTATTCATCAACCAGAGCATATTATACACTTACAGACTAAGATACATAAGTAAATATATAGTTACAAATTTGTAGGTGGGTATATAAAATTCAAATTACATTTAAATGATTTACATAGTTAAACTTTTATTTAAATAAATAACGTTACTTAAATTTTGCTTAAAACTAATGATTTAAAAGTTTCTCTGGTGCAATCCATATAAAAGTTAATCTCAGAGCAATAAACCCATCTATCGGCACATTTTTCCATGGGCCTCAATATTGGCTAGAGATTCGGGAGGTGCTTGCTATAATTTTTTTTTTGTGATCAAAATGCCTGTTAACACGGTTTTAATACATTGAACATTGAAAAATTGACTTGACTATTTTTAAGTAACACCTGACTTACTCACAAACTGACTGACTGAGACGCGAAATGCCATGCAATTCTACCCCCTCTGGTGCATTCTTGGTAACCCTAAATGATTTGCTGTACTTTATATACAAATGAACCACATTAACATTAATCCTCAAAATGAAATCACCGTAGTTAAATACCAAAAATCAAAAATTTCATAAAAAGTAGTTTTAGTAATTTTCGATTTTCTCAAAAACTAGAAGGGACAAAACCATTCGGTTTTTTGTGTTCGATTCAGAATTAATAGTAGCATTGACCACAAAAAGCCAATTAAGCACTTCGTTTTACAATTTTGAAAAAAATTGGCCTAAACTTTTTTTTTTACATTTTTTTTAACAAAATTTTGAGTTTGCATGCAAATTTTTCAAAAACTATTGACATAAATAATTTAATTTAAATTTACGATTATAGAACAGACTTCTGGCTTTCAAAACCGGTAAAGTATTTTATTGTAAGTGTTGCCGTTGTTTTTTAATAATTTTTTTTTCAATTTAAGTCATTTTTTCTAAAATCGCCCCTACCTCCTAAATGGGGCGAGATAGACCCCCCCCTCCCATAGTAAAAAACGCTTGTATTTGACCCTTCTACAAAAATCCGTTATCAATTTTTGGCGCCTAAGTTATCGTACTCTCCCCAACTTAATAGTTAAAAGAAAAGTTTTTATTACAATCTACAAGATTTGAGAAAAATAAATTATCTTATCTCAAAATAACAGTACCCACCATTATCTCATTCTCATTATCGACATAACAGATTTTAATGAATTTTTTATAAAAAAGAAAAGATGAAAGAAAAACTTAAAAAATAATAATTTTTATTTTTTGAAAATAAATCAAACTTAATTTTTATTTGTAAAGTAATAAAAGCTTTAAGTTGGCGTACCAACATTTTTTCTTAAAAATGTTTTCAAAATTTTGTATATAAAAGTGCATTTCTTATGAAAACGTTACAACGACATATAATTTTTATTCTTGCATAAACTCATATTTGTTGAGAAATCACATAGCGTTCTGTTCTTATCTCTAATTTACAAAAATTGATATAAATAAAAATAATAAAATTAAATAACCATCTAATCATAGACCTACGATTATTCATTGAAACAAAATGAGTTAAGCATCTGGAAAATTTTAAATAATTTTGAAATAGTTTCAGCACATGAATAGGTTTTTCAATGAGTTTTCAAAAGAGTTGTAGTTATTTAGACCTCTCAGGTTGACTGGTAGAAAGTTCCAAAGGCCAACAGCATGAAAAAAAAATGTTGCTTCGAGTTTCTGTATTTAAAGGTAGGGACAATAAGAATATTGCTTCTTTGTGGTATTGACAAATTAAGTTTTTCAAAAAGATAGTTGGGAGTTTTTGTATGAACTAGGCTTTCGCCTGGTGTCGAAATTCGACAGAAAATGAAATCTAAGAAACCCATGTAGCTTAAAAAATCTGAATTACTTGAAATTTAAAGTAAGTTTTTTGTGTATTTTTATTTTTTGAAATGTGCACAGTGTTCGACAGTGCAAAAACAAAAATTACCCACAGTGTGTAAATGCGTGTCTCAAGTATATTCTGCACGTCTCCGCAACTATGGTTTTCCAACCATATAAAATTTATCGAAATCGGTTAAATACTTTTAGAAAAAATGGTGCCACAAAATTTATTTAAGACTATTTATATATAGATAAGTTTAAAAAGAAATGTAAGTGTAAGGAAATCAAGATATTTCTTTAACGGCATATTAAATACATTACCTGCCTGCAGAGAAACATAATCGAATGGATGCAAGCCATAAATAAAACGAGTAATGTTCTTAAAAGCTACTTGGAGTTTTGATTTACTAACACTATCTAGGCAACAAAAAATCCATAGAAAAGCGTTGGGAGAACAAGCGTTATGGCAATAATCATTTTCGTTGAGATTGGAAGACAATTTCCAGAGAGATGCAAAACTCACAAACTCACAAAGCATCATAAATTCTACCAACAGCACTTGCCAAATAAGTGTCCCATGATAACGTCTGGTTAAATATAACCCAAAGGTTTTTTACTGTTTTAAAGTATTTTAACGATGTCCCGTGGAGTTCAATACTTGGTAGATACGACGTATCAAGAGCAGCTTTATCAATTACAATTGCCTGGTATTTATTTGCGTTAAGTTTTAGATGATTTTCCTGAGACCACTCTACAACACGCTTCAGGTCCTCATTTATTCTGGTTGTAGCATCTTCAACCATAACAATTCCATAGCAAATCCAATGGATTTGTACATCATCTGCATACATTATGAATCTTACAATGGTTGAGTATCGAAGGCAGATCGTTGTTGAACAGTGTGAATAAAAGTGGACCTAATATTGATCCCTGAGGCACACCAGAACGTGTTGGAAGAAAATCGGACAGCTTAAAGTTTGCAAAAACAGCCTGAGTTCTATGACCAAGATTTTGTTCAATAAGGTATAAAGCTGAGTTTTCAAAAAAGAAAATTTTTTTGAGCTTATTCAAAAGCATTCAATGCGAGACAATATCAAACGCTTTAGAGAAGTCCAGTAAAACCAGAGTTGTTACGTTATCATTTATCAATATCAATTTGTTGCCGTAAGTCGTCAATTAATTTAAGGAGTGCAGTTGTACAGACTACAGCTGTGTTTGGGTCTAACACCAGATTGCGTAGGTGTTATCAGCCTATGGGTTTCTAAAAACGATGTAATTTATAAACTCATGAGCTTTTCAAAAGCTTTTGAGATAAAAGGTAAAATAGAAATTGGTCGGTATTCTTTTCTTTGCGAGTTTAACTTCTTGAGAATTGGAATTTTTTTTGAAGCTTTCCAAAGTGTTGGATAGCAGGATTTTGTAATTAAATATGCGTTATAAAAGGCGATATAAAAGTAAGAATAATTTTAACAACTTTAGGATGCATATTGTCGAGTCCAATAGCTTCCGATTTATTCTCTTTTATAGCTTTGTACACTTTTACTTCATAAACTCTTGAAAGAAGTTCTTCATTTCTGTCATCCTCAGCAACTTCATTCACATTAGATATAGAGCTTACAGCGACGAACTGTTTGTTAATTGGTACTTAATGGTCTTCGGTGATTCCCTAGAGAAGAAATCAAATTTTTATTTTAGCTCCAAAGCTACCATACACCCGTTATGTAAAAACTTATTTATCTCGAAAATAGCTCTAACGATTTTGATAAAAAAAACACTTGTGCTATTAAGGCATGGGAGCTTCTTTGAATTTAAAAAAATATGGTCTATAAAAATTGTTTTGATAAGAAATTAATTTAATAATGAAACGATTTTTAACCTTTGTTTGTGTAAATTCATACTTTTCTAGAAATCCGACAGCAATTTTATGCATTTCAACAGTTTTATCTCATTAAATCTATATATTATATGTTTATATTTATACATAATTTTTAAAGTACTTTTACATAAGAGCAAGTAGGTACGTGCGATTCAGTCGTGCACTGGAATATCCCTAGTAACAAATACTAAGTTTGTCTAATGGAAATCTCTTGCTCTCAATTTTGTACTCTTAAGATAAGGTCTGTCACTTAGGATTTCAATATTTCGCAGTATACTAACTAGAAAGGTCTCTATGCAGTCTTTATTAAAGTTCAAGTGTCACCCCTTTTTAAGTGTCTTTTCTACATTATCCGCAATTCCATGTACTTGGTCTATCGTTAAATGTTTATTTATTATACCAAACGGCTTGTTCTGAATTAGTCTTCTTTCTTTTTCTTCTTTTGCCGTAATTGTTGTAAGCGATATTGGTCTGTAAGATGTTATTTATTTTGGTGGCTTACATTGCTAAGGTTTAACAATGAATTCTGGTAACTTTCCAATCATATGCTGCATACTTATATCTACATGTATTATGAATTTTGACAAAGGGAATTTCAGATTCGTTGGTCTTATCAACAAATTCTAGATTGTCTATAGCTGCATTTACTGAGATTTGTATAAGATGTTAAACGAAGATGTAAGTTATCTATTTCGCTCCAATTTTTTTAGCTGGTTTTGTGTTTGCCATCTTCTTAGGCGCTAGGCTACTTTCTATAAGGAGTATTCGGTAGAAATCTCCAATTCCATTTTTCAATTTGTCATCGCCCAATTTTTCAGGACTTCATTAAATGAATTATATTTGAATTCACTGAATATTTGTTTAGTTAATTTTTCAGACGGTTTGAATACTGCCTTATCATCTGGGAATCTTATTGTTTGTTTCGAGCTCTTCTTTTTTCCAATATCAGCTCTTTATTTCGACAGGTTTGATTCATTCCGTTTTCCATTTTTTTCTTAAATGTTAATATATACGTTTACTGAGCACTCGAAGTTATATTAAATATATGTACAATGTACATACATATGTTTCTTCGTAAACTTTCCTACAAACCCTCAAAATATACAGCCAGGCCCGGATTAATAGGGGGGCTAGGGTGGACTGAAGCCCCGGGCCCCGCGGAAACGAGGGCCCCATCCCATTAAGAAATTTAAGCCGTAAAACCGCGTTATTCAAACTGTACAATCTAATAAACTCCAAAAATAAAAACCAAAATTAGCTGGCCCCACAAAATCCAAAATCGAAAGCTACTCGTATATACTCCAAAAACGTTAAACCCATATAGCCCAACTCACAATTAATCCCATAAACTTTAAACCCACATAGCTCAACTCGCTAATATCTCCAAAAAGTCAAACCCACATAACCCAAGTCGCTATTAACCCAAAACTGTAAACTAAAAAAAAATTAAATGCACGACTGGGTCGCACGAACTTGCTCCTATATAATAGACTAGGAATTTTAAAAACGAATATTATTAAAGAAAACTGTTCATAAGGATAAAATGATTTTTTTAAAATTCTTTTAGTAGTAAGAGATAAAAACAGAATTCTATGCAAATATGAATTTATGCAAGAACAAAAATTATAAGTCATTGTAGTGGTTCCTTAAAAAAATAAGCTTTTATGCTCAAATTTTTTAAAACATTTAAAAAAAAATGGTAAGCCAACTTTATGTTTTTGTTATTGTACGAATGATAGTTAAATTTCCAAGAAAAATACTAAGTCGTTCTTGAGATATCGAATTTAAAAAAAAAAAAAAAATACATTTTTTTTTTCCAAAAATTGAAAAAATATTTTTTTTAAGTTTTGAAATGCAATGTTTTTTTAAACTTTTTAGGAGCTTCTTTATAAAATTTTTTTCAAAATATTGAGTTTCCAACAAAAATTTTGAATTTTTTTTTTAAAAATCCAAAAGAATTGAAAATTTGAATATGTAAAAAGCATAAAAAAAATGATTTTAATCGGCTGTGCCGTTTTCGAAAAAATCAAAAACAAAAAAAAAGGACACTACCAAAAATAACAATTTTTTGGAAAATTTTTTTCAACCATTACCTACATAGTTTTAACTAAATCAAATTTTTCATTTTTTTTTTTAAATTCTGTGGGACAGTTTAAAAAAAAAAATATAAATAAAATTTCGAAAAAATGGTATGGCAGGTACCGTTATTTTTGGTCTTAAAAAAAAAGAAAAAAACGTATGGGGGGAAAAAATTAAAACCCATATCTACCAAGTTTGAAGAAAATCGGCCGAGCAGTTTAGGCTGTAGTCGAACCGACAGACAGAATTGCGAAACCCACTTTTTTGGTCTTCGCTATCATCGTAATGTCAACTTTGATCGAAATCTCGAATTCGATTTTGTTTACGAATGCATAACTGGCCTTATAGTACCTATAAGTCGCAAGTACAAAATCCATGCAGCCTAACTCAGCAAAAATTAATCTCAAATCCAAAAAACTCGAAAGCTTATAGCCTATTAACCCAAAACTGTTAACTCAAAAAATATTGAATCCATGCAGCCTAATTCAGCAAAGGGTTACCAGATTGAAAAACAAATTGAATTCTATACCTTGTATCTTTTTTTGCGAAGTGTGTAAATATGCTGGACTAATTATCTCGAGTACCTTATACTCGTATGTACATTCTTGATTAAGAGAGATGTGCGAATTGAGCGTAAGAGTACATTTCGATATTAGTGTGGTAAAATTTAGAACTGTTAATTTCAACGAGTCCGTTTTGAGTTTAACTAGCGAAAAATGGCGATACAAATTTTGCCGCAGAAGTATTGAATCGTATTTTTCGACACAACGTACGTAAATTTGAATTTTCCGAAACGCTCCCGTGTGCAAAATTCAACTTTACGCGTATCTATTATTTATAATGTACTTACTCATTCAATCTATAATATTTAAATCCTAATTACTACATAATTTGTTACTTTTAATTTTTAGAGTTTTGAATAATCAAAAAGAAAGGGTCTGACGTTTTTGAGTTCATAGTTTTTGGGTTAATTACGAATTGGGTTATGTGGGCTTAACGCTTTTGGGTTTACGATTTTTTATTTGCGATTGCGAAATGAACACATTTAATTTATCAAAAACGTTAAAAAGAGGAGTCCCTGATAAATAATTAGCCCGGGGTATCAAAAATTCTTAATCTTATCGGGGGTTGGAGCCCTTGGGGGATAGCTTCTTGGATTTTCGATGCGTCAACTCCTCGATGCATCGTCTTTGAGAGCGTGGTCTCCTAGCGCCCCGGGTTTTCGGGGGTTGGCTCGCATGGGGCTTAGGACACTCTGGGTTATGAGGGTTGGCTTGCTTGGGTTTTATATCTTTTTAGGGGGCCTCAAATTTGAAATAGCCCCGGGCCCCCATTTTCTTTAATCCGGGCCTGTATACAGCCATCCATATATAAGACAATCTTGCAAAAGGAATGCAGGCAATCTGGTCTAACCAACAACTTGAATTCGTCTTGCAAAGTTGTTTTGTTATGAATAATGCTAATTGAGTGCATATAATGTTTGCATTTAAAGTGAATGAACTTATCTAATGACACCAGCGAACTCATAAACGTTATAACTTACTTATAGCCTCATTGAATATAATGTTCTAAAAATAACATTCGGTTTACATTATCCCCCATACTCGTTCCTCATATGGCCGATGGTCGAAGCCTGAAGCTTGCAGACAAATGTCATTATTAATTTAATGCCCTGGACTTATCTATAATGCATTCGATGAGTTTATACGGCCATTAACTGTGTTTTATAATGCACTTAACCGTATAAGAGTACATTTCGACTAAGGGTTCAGCATCATAGAGCAAAATCGATTTCTGCATAGCTTTGAGCACTCATAATATAACGGAATTATATATTAATAGCGTTAGCAATAACTGCTAATATTATTTACATATACTCGTACTGTGTATTGATTTAGTGCATTATATGCGGTCATAAACTGCAATGTCCTTTTGCTTAGGAACATTTTGTTACGGTTGCTTCGGTAGATTACCAGTTGCTGACAGCTTTCATAAAAATGGATGATTGAGAGATCATACATTGAAGACAGAAGGAAATACGAAGTAGTCCTGCGAAGGTTTTATGGCAGATTTCAAACTTTTAGGAGATGCTATCAGTATTGGTCCAAAGCACGACTGGGTCGCACGAACTTGCTCTTATGTAAAAGACTAAGAATTTCAAAAATGAATGTTATTAGAGAAAAACTATTCATAAGCATAAAATTATTTTTTTAAATGACTAAAACAACTTCTTTAGTAGTTGGAGGTAAAAATAGGATGCCATGTGATTCAAGCAAATATAGGTTCATGCAAGAACAAAAATTATAAGTCTTTGTAGTGGTTTCTTAAAAAAAATAAGCTTTTATATGAAACTTTTTTAAAACATTTTTAAGCAAAAATGTTGGTACACCAATTTAAAGTTTTTATAATTGTTCGAAAAAAAATTACATTTACATAAAAAATATTGAGCCCTTTTCGAGATATTGAATTTTCAAAAAAAAAATATTTTTCTCAAAGTTCTAAAATGCAATGTTTTTTAGACCTTTTAGAAACTTCTCTCTACAAAATTTCATTAAAATCCGATATGCCGATAATGAGAAATTCAAAATTTAAAAAAATCGTTCTATGGTAGGTACAGTCAGTAATATCTTGTTTTCAAAAATTTTATAGATCTTAAAAATTAATCGAAAGAAAAAAAATTTAAGTAAAATTCTCGGAACCGTTTTCGCAAAAAATACGATTTTCGAAAACCATTTTTATAACACTTGTATGGAGGGTACCGCTATTTTTAGGTAAAATATTTTTTTTTTCTCATATCTTGTAGATCGATTTAAGAAACTTTTATTTGTCAAGTTTTAAAAAAATCAAGCATGGGGCTTTCGAAATATTGAGTTTTCAAAAAAAAAAATTGAAATTTTTTTTTTAAAAGGCAAACATTTCTTTTTTGGAAATTTGAATACACAATAATATTGAAACTGCTGGGGAGCCTCAAAATATAAAAATGATCAAAAACAATAAAAATGGTTCCAAGGGGGGTACCAAAAATAATCATTTTTTGGAAATTTTTTTTCAACCATTACCCAGGTTTAACTAAATGAAATGTTATTAATTTTCTTAAAAAAATCTGTGGAAAAGTTTTTGAGAACGAGAAATATTTATAAAATTTCGAAAAAAAAATTCGTTAGGCAGGTACCGTTATTTTTGGTCTTAAAAAAAAAAAAACGTCTTGGGGGGGGGGGGAATTTAAACCCATATCTACCAAGTTTGAAGAAAATCGGCTGAGCCGTTTAGCTGTAGTCGAACAGACAGACAGAATCGAGAGACCCACTTTTTTGGTCTTCGCTATCATCGTTATATCGACTTTGATCAAAATCTCGAGTTCGATTTTTTTTCCGAATGCATAACTTGCCTCAAAGTACCTATAAGTCGCAAGTAAAAATGGGTTTCTCCAACTTAGCGTTGTATGATAACTCATAAGCTTAATTCAACAGACTGCGATATTTTTAAATTTTATTTCGTCTTTTATACTGAAAATTAGAAGCACATTACAATTTATTTAAAATACAAAAAAAAATAGTTTTTCGTGGTAGCATTATAAATTGAGGTGAACGTACACAATAATATTGTACCTTAAGTATCTGAACCATTAAGCATACTCCCTGTGTCAAGATCCAAATCCAAATTTCAAATATATTTTCGACAAAGTGATTTCGGTTAAATCTTGATTTGAGAGAAACAGGAAACTGGAAATCAACTTTGTATCAACTTATCGCTCCCGTGGATGATAAGCCAGGAGAAGATATGAACAGGAAGCGATGGACTCATTACATATAGAGCCTTATACACCCATTTTCAATCTCTATTGGAAAACTTTTTAAAATTCATTAGAATACAATTCATAACTTCTTAGTTCTTTTTCAGTACGGATTTCGAAATAAACATTCTATGGACTCAACAAAAAGGAAACACAACGTTTGAATAAAAGGAGTACTATTCAAACTTTTGGAACTTGGACTTCCTAATCACTTTTGTATATATGTAGATTGTAGCTAGCAAAACACGTATCAACCAAGGGAATCACCGTTGGAATCCCTCAAGGATCAAAACTTGGACCGCGTCTGTTCAACATTTATACTAACGACTCTATCACATACGCCACTGGTTTTTCACTAGAGATTTCTGTCAGGAGAGTGCAAGAGCACATTAAAAACCTATGGAAATATTATTTCAAATGGAGAATGAAGATGAACAGCTAAAAGACCGACCTCATCTGCTTCCGAACACAAGTGACTATCATTCGAAGATGAGCGTTGGCAACACGCTGTGATGCGATCAAACTAAAGTTTCCAGACAACGGTGAAGTAATCGTAAGAGTCAAATCATCAACGAAGTACCTAATTGGGAATCAACTTTTCCAACAAGCTGAAATTCGAGAAGCATGCAGACTTGATGTTGACGAGAGCCAGCTATTCCGCTACTTAGAAGGCGAAATGGACTAAATAAGAAAGCTAAGCAAAACATTACACTGCTAATATTAAAAAAAAATCATGAAGAAAAGTCCAAACGAAGAACGTTGGGCCCCTATTATTGAGCCAACATGACTTAATTAAGTTATAAGTTAGTTTGAAGTCAGTTTGTATATAACAAAAAAACTTCTCAGATTAGAAAGAAGGACACGACGATTCTCATATTAGTTAAAAACTTTTAAAATATATGCATGTACATTGTAAAAAAAACTCCAGAACCTATCAAATCCTTAACAACACATATTATTTGCAGTTTTGCTTACATACATGCGCAAACATTCAAATGCAAAAACAAGTTGCAAAAAACAAAAACAATCCTCCACGCCTTGTCATTAATAAAAAAAAAATGTCAAATTGCATGGCAATGCCACTTTAAAACCAGCAGTAGTCCAATAAATCATCATCTACTTTAAATGCCCTGTCCGTTCACATTCTCCTGTTTCGTATAGTTACGCACAGCCATCACAATCTGTCATGATTTATGAAAAAGGACACATAAATCGATGATTTACAGCCGCCGAAGATAAATCTTTTCACATTTATTTTTTTTTTTTTGCTTTTCACCTTTGTCTGGTGAGTTTCAGTGTGCGACTTTCAAGGCACTTGGCGCCTATTTATGAATAATACAAAAATATAAGTGAAACTAAAAATCATTTTTCCTATCTGTCATTCCGCCTGTGACGATGCCTGGTCGTCTTTGTAATCCACAAGTCCTTAAATCCCCGCAAACAACGCGCATTAATGCGCTAACAAGTGTTTGTTCTTGTTCTTTATAGCATGGTGCATGTGTTGTATATTCAATCACATTACACTCTCTTCTTTTGCTAATGCATTTTTTTCTTCATGATTCTTGTAAAGTTTTCGAAAATAAGAAAAAGCAAGCAGTTGCGGGCTTTTAAGAGCGACGAAAGAGGAAAGCATTCAAATCTTTTGCAGCGGAAGCTCGCACCTTTTAGCTCCAAACAGGGCTCCCTTTTTGCACAAATGCGTCATTCGGTCGCATGGGGTGTAGTGGAAGGTGGAGCATTGTTAAACACGCGATTTATTCGTTTTTCTTTTTCTGCTGTTGCTGTCTGCTGTATTTCGCTTTAGCTCCCCAACCCCATACCACACTCGCACTTGAGCCAAAATGTTTTATTTAAGTTTACTCCTCTGTGCTCCGTGTCGTTTTTATGCTGAAACAGCGAGTACGGTTTTGTGTTTTTCGAACAAAAACCAAAGCACATAAGCTCCCCATTATGCTCCCCTCTTGCCTGGAGAACTCACGGATCACGGTACCCTGCGTCCTATGATACGAGTTGCGGATGTAACTTTAATATTAAAGAGCACGTTATCCTTCGGAATTGGAATACCTATTTATAACACGGCAGCTCTCTGAGTGTGGGAGCTTTGAGAGTGTGAGTGGGTGGGTGTCAGCGAGAGAAATGTGGGGTTTTCGCTCTGCAACACCAAGAAAAAAACATGTTTCCAACACAAAAGGTCCTCGACAGCTCTCATCGGGAGGGAGTCCTTTTATTTTTGTTCTTTTTGGAACGAGACGGGGAGAGCAAAACGGGATGATCCCATTGTTTTGTGATGTTTTGTGTAAATAGATGCGAAAAGGATTGCCAAGGACAATGTAAAATCCCTCCAACAAAATCGAGATAAACAACAACACGGAGAGGTGGATTAATATAAATAATTGTGATTGTGAGTGGGCGAGCGAGATTCGGGGTGAGAGGTAAACAACAGTTCGGTAAGGTAGGTTTTGTGTTGCCCTTGCTAGTTGATGCCTTGATGGTTGGCGTTGGACTTCGAATTCAAATGGAACGTGCCTCACTTGTTACTTGTTGAGTTGATGTGTTGCTATAAAGAAGAGGGAGAGGAACGGGATAAAGGACGAAGATAACTTTTGTCCATTCGACCAAAGGTGAAGTCATCAGTGATGATGATGTGGTAATCTGTGTTGTTGTTTTTTTTTTGTACACACACTCTCTGCCTTAATGGGATAACTTACTGGAGGATGGCCAGTTTCAGTTTTTTTCTCTTACCTGTACCGTCGTATACCTACCTAAGTTTGATTGGCTTCCTTTTTTGCTGCTTTTATATATACAAAAAAGTAACATGTAAATATTTTGACGCGCTTCGAGTGGATGTGATGGCAGACGCCGCGCTGGCCGTCGCCAACGAACAGTTTGACGTGATTGACAAATGATGACAGTGATTATTGAAGCCGAAGAGATAATTATGGCATAAGTGGTGGCAGGTATAAAAAGTTATTAATTAATGATGAAGGATAGATCCTTCTTTGATTATATTACAAATGTGGTGGAAGGTTTCATGGTAATATATTAATTGTAGATATTAATGTTAAGGCTAACTGTGGGCTTGGCATTGTAATTAAAGACTTCAAATAGAAGATGTGAGAAATAAAGTTCAAAAGAGGCTTCTTTTGAAAATATGTACCAATGTACCCAGGTACATAGCCTCATTCATACAACTGTTGAAAACTTGGCAACCCTCAGCTTGTTTTAAAAGGAGAAGAACTTAAACGATTTACAACTAAATTTCCATTTCAGTTTCAGTTGTAGGTTCGCGTATCCTACCAAATTCAGACAGTTGCTTAGGTACAATATCATCCAATTTGTGGTTCCGAAATCAAATTTTAATAAAGAACACATTTGTTATTTAAACTTCGATAAAACTGCCATTTTGAGTGGAATAAAACACTCTACCACTGGAGTTATTCCACATTTACATAATTTTCCGTGACTTCAAAGAGCTTGTCATCTTCCATATATTATCGGTTTCAGCCCTAAAAATGGCGGTAATAATTGACGTAGGATAAAGCTATAAAAGTTTATAGTAATAGCAACACCTTCATCATTTTATAATAAGTATATGAACCAGTGACACAACCGACCAAAGTGGAACAGTGACTTTTTGTAGATACAATGGTCTTTCGAATTTTAGCTTCTCCATCCGACGAATCTCCGGTAAGGTATTCGAAAAAGCTATTAATAGAGTTCTGTCTGCATGGGCGGAAGACAACAATAGCATACCGGGTAGGGTAATCAGTTCGCTTTTAAGGCGGGACATGATACAGTTCATGCTGCGTCCAAACTGGTCTCTGATATCCAATGGAAAAAAACAACAATAGACATTGTACTGGTGCTTGTCTGGTTGGTTTAAAGAAGGCTTTCGACACCGTATGGTTTGACGGTCTCTATCAAAAGCTGACCAGACTCGGTATAAGTAAACCACTATTATATATGCTCAATAGTAGAAATCTTACGGTCAAAAATGACAATCTAACTTCTACCGCAATCTTCGATATCAAAAATGATCTTCAGCAAGGAGCGGTCAACTGACTGATACTATTCAGTATTTACATCAGCGATCTAATAGGTAGTCTAACTCAGGCAATTGCGTACGCCAACGATCTAATAGCGTACAGAACAGCTCTAAAAGTAGCGGTCATCAGAATTCTTTTGCAGCCTGACTTCGACAAAATTCAACGATTTTGTGATGACTGGAAGTTGAAACTCAAATTTTAGGACTCCACTGCATGGGCCCTCAAGGGATACGAGGAAGAACCGGCACATGCTGGTGATCGTAGGGCTACATAGATAGCCACTGACGAGTAAAAGTGTAGCAAAGTACCTAGGCATCTGGTTGGATCAGTATTTGTATTTCGACAGACATATAAGTGCCGCACTGACCAGAGCTAGGGGAGCCTTTGCCCTGACGAAACAGTATTGATTTAAAGCAGCCGGCTTGATAGCAGGGTGAAATGGATTTGCTACATGGCCCTCATCCGACCAGTGATTGTCTATTGGTGCCCGGTGTGGTTCACCGTTGCCCCTTCTCAAATGGAAAAGATTCGGGTGTTTGATAGGCAGTTGCCTTGGATTACACAGAACACCAGAGTCGGAGTACAAACAACGGTGCCTAAATAAATAGAATTGGGGGTCACATTGCAAAAGCGATGTCCTCGATCAACAGCCTAATTGTTGGGGCTTTCCTCCCCAAAAACGATTATTATGAAAGTGTACGTCTAAGCGGCTATATCCCGTCCGATGCATTTCTCTACTTAAACAGTAGAGGGCTGATCCAAGTTAGTTAGGACGTAGAACTGTGGATAGGTACACTACGGAGCAGAGAGTCTTCGGATCAGTAGGACTGTGTCCGTTCGGGACCGCAGGTTAAAGGTGAGACAGGGGATCCAGTTCTGGTGGTTGTTTGATGATAGGGAAAGTTGACGAGGACTTAAATGTCTTGGGCGACTTAGATAGGTTAAAGTGTATTTTAGGTAGGGACAAGCAGGGTGGCACCAAAAAAGAAAAGTTAATGAATCCGAGTTTTTACATTTTCTCAAAAAAAAAATAATAATATAGTTTAATATAAAAATAGTTTTTAGGCCAAAATGTATTAGAATTAACATAAAGTTTAGGCGCATAGGGCCAGTAAGTTAGTTGGATAAGTAGGATAGTTTTTTTTATGAATTTTTGTCTAGCCTTAAGATAGTTATAAGATGAATGTTAATAAACAGGAAATAAAAAAAAAAAGAGGCTGGGTGCGACCCACACTGATAACTTCCCATTTGTTTAAAAAAAAAACTATTAATTCAATATTTCTCAACATTTTACCAATTGTACAAAATTATACTATGTATAAAATAAACTAAATTAGAAGTCAATACCACTACTAGTTCTCGAGAAATTTGAGTCGAAAAACAATTTTTACCAATTTTCAATAGAGTTTTATATAGTTTTTTATTTTTTGTAAAAAAAACTGTAAACTGATTTTTTTGAAATTTTCACCAGTTGTCAAACACATTATTTTTCGTAAAATAGAATTATTTTGAGTTTCAAATTGTTTTCCGTTCTTAGAATATCTGGGTTATGAAATTTTTTTTTCAGTTTTTTTTATTTAAAAAAATAACGGTATGTTCATTTTATTCCAAATTCATACCAAATCTGTATGACCTTATAATGAGTACATTAAATTTTATTTGAAATCAATAGCATTATTTTTTCGTGAGATATTTGAAACTAACCAAAATTTTTACTTTTTTTTTAAACCGTTATAGTAAAAAAACTACTCACTGAATTTTAATAAACGCCCTTTCAGCCTCTTTTGTTATTATCTATTAAACAAAATTTATTTGAAGTAGATATCTTTACTCGTTCTTGAGATATGGACGACGAAAAATGGTACCAGAACGTACGGACGTACGAACGTACGAACGTACGTGCACACACACACACATACATCTCTCTAAAAATGATTGATATAGCCTCTAGGGACCTTGAAACGTCGAGAAATGTCAAAAATTCCAATTTGTCAAACCGGACCGATTACAATAATTCCCTATGGGAAGTTAAAAAGTGCGTTGAACTGCCAGGCAGAGGGTCTTGTGTTCAATTCTCACCCGCTGCAAGAAAAAAAAAATGCACGACTGGGTCGCACGAACTTCCTACTATGCAATAGACTAAGAATTTTAAAAATGAATTTTATTAAAGAAAAACTGTTCATAAGCATAAAATTAATTTTTTTAAATGACTAAAACAACTTCCTTAGTAGTTGGAGGTAAAAATAGGATGCCATGTGATTCAAGCAAATATACGAGTAGGATTATGCAAGAACAAAAATTATAAGTCTTTGTAGTGGTTTCTTAAAAAACTAAGCTTTTATACAAAAAAAATAAAAAAAAAAAATATTTCGGTACGCCAATTTATAGTTTATATTATTGTTCGAATAAAAATTAAATTTACAAAAAAAATATTGAGCCGTTTTCGAGATACCTATTGAATTTTCCAAAAAAAAAAAAACAAAAATAGATTTTTTTTTTCAAAATTCAAAAAATGTTTCTTAAAGTTTTGAAATGCTATGTTTTTCAAACTTTTTACAACTTTTTAAAAATTTCTCTAAAAAATTTCATTAAAATCCGTTGTGCCAATAATGAGAAATTCAAAATTTAAAAAAATGGTTCTATGGTATAGGTACAGTCAGAAATATCTTGTTTTCAAAATTTTTCTCATTAAATTATAGATCGGAATAATTAATCGAAAGAAAAAAAATTTTAGCAAAATTCTCGAAACCGTTTTCGAGAAAAATACTATTTTCGAAAACCATTTTTTAACATTTGTATGGAGGGTTACCCTTATTTTTAGGTAAAATAATTTTTTTTTCTCATATCTTGTAGATTATTTTAAGAAACTTTTGTTTATCAAGTTTTAAAAAATCGAGCGTAAGTTTTCGAAATATTGAGTTTTCAAAAAAAATTTGAAATTTCTTTTAAAGATCCAAAAAATTTTTTTTTTCAAAATTTGAGTACACAATAATATTGAAACTGCTGGGGAGCCTTAATATAAAAAAAAGGATCAAAATCGGTCATACCGTTTTTGAGAAAATCAAAAACAAAAAAAAGGTTCCAAAAATAATATTTTTTTGGAATTTTTTTTTCAACCGTTACCTAGGTTTAACTAAAAGAAATTTTATGAATTTGTTTTAAATAAATCTGTGAGATAGTTTTTGAGAAAAAAAATATTTATAAAATTTCGAAAAAAATTCGTATGGCAGGTACCGTTATTTTTGGCCTTAAAAAAAGAAAAAAACATCTGGGGGGAAAAATTGGAACCCATATCTACCAAATTTGAAGAAAATTGGCTGTAGTCGAACAGACAGACAGACAGAATCGTAATGACAACTCTGATCAAGATCTCGAGTTCGATTTTTTTCCGAATGCATAACTTGCCTTATAGTAACCTACCTATAAGTCACAAGGAAAAAAAACCTTTTCAGGGGTGTACTCCCTTGCGAGGAATTGTCAAATCCTTCAAGAGTATCTCTTGTCATGAGAAGTGCTGCTCTTCTTTTCGGAATGGGCAGAAAATTGTAGATCTCCTCCTGGCCGTCATGCCCTGCAATTTATTTATTTCACACCTATAAGTTATACAGGATCACTTTTTTTAAGTTTCCACAGTTTCAACGTGTTCAGCGATTGTCAAACGATCCATATCATAAAACGGCATACGTCAACTTAAGCAAAACATATACAGGGTGAGCCTTCTTTTATGTCAGCAAGCGACAAGCAACATTGACGGCAGTTTGCCAATTGCTTTTTATACGAAAACAAACGCAAATAATCTTTCAAAATGCGCCGCAAGGTGGACCTACTGACTCTAAAATGCTGTGAAGCGCGATGTCTATGCTACACGTGGGTTCTCGGCAACACTTACTCATACCGCTTTAACCATGTCAATAAAACCTCTTGGGCGTCGACCAAGGACATGTGGATAATCTCCCACTGTGGCGTGCTCGACAAAATTAGTGTCTATGCCTGTGCAGCTATTTGTCTTCGTTTTTATTAAAATTTGTTCATGTGATATCCAAATTAATTGTAATAGAACTGCCTTTTTGCTGGAAATGTCCATAATTGAAATAGGTTTTCGAGGTTTTTTTTTGAGAAAATTGGCATATTGAATATGCTGTGAACGTTATCTGAGACGAGCGTGCTTGAGCACTGAGTGATGAGCACTTCAGTAAACAGTCAGCCTATTTACATATTTGTTTATGTTTCTTTAAGAAATACACTTGGGTTAAGCTTTGACTACCTAGTGTTCGTCTGTTTATCTTATTTATTTTCCAACCCCATTTCCACTTTTGCTAGTAAACCTGTGCCAGGGTGGGCCATCTAGTGGTTTCTTTTTAAATCAAAGGTTATTTTGACACTGACAGCTCTTTCCCACTCGAAATCCTGACAGAAACTCAGTATTATTGTGCCTGCGCGGAACTAGCGCGTTACAAATAGTTGATCTACTAAATCTCCAACTCCAGTTTCTGCCTTGATTTTACTAAAGGAAAGTACCTACTGAATTTGTAGCAGCTCTCAGTATCATCCGTCGTTCCTGACTTGTAGTTTATGTGCTTACTCTTCCTTTCCAGTTTTTTCTAAAGTTCTCAGCTATGAACAACAGTGGATACTCTATTGTTCAACATTAACCAACTTTGACTAAATATAAAAGCAAGTTCGTGCGACCGAGTTGTTCAGTTTACTCGTTTAAATCATTCACCTTATAACACCTCATGCCTTGTTATATTCTGTTCGGACCCAAATCAAAACCCCCTCAATTCATAGTAAATCCTCCAAAATGATCAAACGATAACATAACAATAGACAATCAATTTATTTTGCTCACAAAGAAAGCATATTGCTAAAGTCTCTAGGTTTCTCCTTTTCTTCTGTCCGATTGTGGGCGGTAAAATGTCACGTTTCATTTACGCTTACTTTCCGACTGAAATTATGTCTGTATTTTGACTTCCTTAGCGGTCATATCGTTCCACAAATTAAGCATTAAAGCAGTTTCGGTAGTTATGTTGGTGGTAATTTGACTAATTTCAATTTAACGCTCGCCCCCTATACCAACGGTTATCCTTATTCATTATGGTATATGTGTGTGAAAATGTATGCCATAATAAACATTTAACGCAAATAATTATATACACCTTCGTTTGTCGTCCTTCCGTCTCCCACATCATAACACCAAGTAATTATATTGGATAAACCAAAACCTACCTACCAACCTCCTCGAGCTCCTGGTCTTTTGTTTATTTAGGATTTGTAAGACACACACAACACACTCACACAACTTCTATGAACCCATTTTCGAATGTAACTTATCTCCAACTCTTGGTATCTCTGCATCTACTAGGATATGTCAACGTTACATTTATTAAGTACGATACAAATTTCGGAGGCCCAGCAGATTTCTATCTTTAAGGAAACTTTTGTTTAAAAGGGTTGGCAAACGATTTTCACGATTCATTAACATTTTGTTCTTCTTGGTTTTTGAAGACTGCAAACCAGATGCCGTTCTTTTGTCAACAAAAAAAACACTATCCTAAATCGTAATATTGTGTTTGGTTAGCTCAAATGTTATTATCATCAATTTATCATTTTTGTTTGGGCTTAAGACGTGCGTAAAAGGCTTTGTTTTGAAAGATGTTGTTAAACCATTGAGAATGTTCATAAAAACAACAAAAAACAATTGAAACGCTTGCCCAAGAAAGAGCCATTTAAGTCAGCTGCAGACATTAAAGTGGATCTATTGACTTGATCGTATATTCTTGAACAGTGCGAAGACGACTCTTCGGGAGTTGTCTAATGGAAGTATCATTTCTTACCATTCGCCAAAGAACACCTGACGTAGATAGGCCCAGAAAATGAAAAAATGTGGTGCAATACTCTGTGGTCCGACGAAAGCAAGGTAAATATCGTGGGATCAGATGATAAAAGATGAGTCAGGCGTTCTAAGAATGCAGGCTTCCAACCAAAGTACACAGAGTATAGACTGTAAAGCATGGAGATGGAAGTATCATGGTTTGGGGAAATTTTTCGTGGTAAGTCCAATATTTTTGATAATGACTCTGAATCTAAATCCCTTGAAAATTGTAAAGAAGTCTGTGGGTGCCGATATATCTTAAAAAAAGAAGAATTGTGGAAAAAAATTAATTTAGCTTGATACGCTATACCGACATGCACTTGTAGAAATTAAGCTTTCATGTTAACATTAGAAAATTAAAAAAAAAACACACCCAATTTTCTTAAGGCCATATATACTTAAGGAAAACGACTATGTTTGAAAACATAAGCAAAGTTGTATCCACTTAAAAATAAAATGCACGACTGGGTCGCACGAACTTGCTCCTACATATGTGACTAGGAAATTTAAAAACGAATGTTATTAGAGAAAACTGTTCATAAGGATAAAATTAATTTTTTAAATTCTTTTAGTAGTAAGAGACAAAAGCAGAATCCTGTGCAAATATGAATCTATGCAAGAACAAAAGAGTTTAAGAAAAAAGCTTTTACATATACATATACTAAATTTTTAAAAGATTTTTAAGAAAAAATTTTGGTACGCCCATTTAAAGCCTTTTTTATAGTTCGAATAAAAATTAAATTAACAAAAAAAAAATTGAGAAGTTTCTGATATATCGAATTTTCAAAAAAAAATATTTTTTTTTTTCTAAAATTAAAAAAAAATTATTTTAAAGTTTTGAAATGCAATGTGTTTTAGACTTTTTAGAAGCTTTTCTATAAAAAATTTCATTAAGTTCCGTTATGTGGATAATGAGAAATTCGAAATTCGAAAAAATGGTTCTATGGTAGGTACAAGCTGTAATATTTTAAAAAATGTTGTATTAAATTAAAGATCATAAAAATTAATTGAAAGAAAAAAAAAATTTATCAAAATTCTAGGCGCCGTTTTCGAGAAAAATACGATTTTTGAAAACCATTTTTTTTAATTTTTTAACATTTGTATGGTGGGTACCTTTATTTTTAAATAAAATAAAAAAATGTTTTTCACATCTTGTAGATTATATTAAAAAACTTTTATTTATCAAGTTTCAAAAATATCTATTATAAGGTTTTCGAAATATTGAGTTTTGAAAAAAAATTTGATTTTTTTTTTAAATCAAAAAAAAAAAATTCGAAAATTTGAATACACAATTCTATTTATCTTATTGGGGAGTATAAGCAAAAAAAAAATTATCAAAATCGGATGTACCGTTCCTGAGAAAATCAAAAAAAAAAATGGTTCCATGAAGGGTACCCTCAATATCCATTTTTCTGAAAATTTTTTTCGGCCATTACCTAGCTTTAAACAAATGAAATTTTTTTTGTGTCTTTATTTTTTAAATCTGTTGAAAAGTTTTTGAGAAAAAAAAACATTTTTAATATTTCGAAAAAAATTCGTATGGCAGGTACCGTTAGTTTTGGTCTTAAAAAAAAAAGAGAAAAACCGTGTGGGGGGAAAAAATAAAAAATGATATCTACCAAGTTTGACGAAAATCGGCCGAGCCGTTTAGGCTCTAGTCGAACCGACAGACAGACAGACAGAATTGCGAGACCCACTTTTTTAGTCTTCGCTATCATCGTAATGTCAACTTTGATCAAAATCTCGAATTCGATTTTTTTTCCGAATGCATAACTTGCCTTATAGTACCTATAAAGTAAAAATACTATAACCAGTCCAATATACAAGTGTTTTTTAAGTTAAGGCCTTATTGCAGAGCTTTAAAAATAAAAAAACTAGTGATTGCTGCTTCTTGCATTTGGACGAACGCTCATACTTTATTTAATTTGTAAATATTTTCAGTACAGGGAATATAGGGTATTTGTCTTTCAATCAGACTCTTATGGGTCTACATAAGCTCTCTCCATTTAAAAGCTTTCACAGGACTGCCGTTACGATTAGAAGGGTTACCAACTAAGATTAAGATAAACATTTCATAGTCGAAAACATGTTCAGCGAAATAAATTGAATCTTTCCGATGCGTTTTTTTTAAACTTCTGTTTTATTTGGGCTCGATTTCCAGCTTTTTTTTTTAATTTTGTGCGCACTTAAGGGATTATGACTTCTCCCAAAATCTGGGTCCTTCGAAGAAACAGAAGCCATTTTTGAAGTTTATTTATCTACAAATCACAAAAATAATATCTCCTCAGATCTTACAAGAAACTACAGTGTTAAAGCACTTAAAAAGGAAAGAATATTTAGCACTGCAGAAACAAAAAAAAAACTCTTTTCCCATACATAAAATGACAAACGAAAACATAAAAAGAAAAGAACACCAAGCGGTTACATCTTTTTCTCCAAAGTTAAATTATTTATCTCTTCTCAAAAGCTCTTTAAAAGTATAAGTTCTAAAAGCTCCTTAACAAACATGAAGGAAAAAGCCTTACCGAGTAGCTCCAACAATGAAAAATATGGTAATTTATTTATTAAAAAAAAACACAATGAGGGTTGCTTGAATTTTGGATTGGATGTACGAGAGCTCAATGAAGATTACAAAAACAAATTCAATGTGTTTCAGTAGCAACAGGTAACATCAGTGTTTTTGAAAAAGCTCTAAGATCTGTAATAAAAATTCAAACCGAACAGAGTATAGAGAAATTGCCACTGAAATAGAAAACCAAACCACTGAGTTACATTTAAAGTGATTTTGTATAGGTATTCCTTCAACTTCCGCACATTCAAGCATGACTATAGTTTATTTTGACACTAACAGCTTTTTTCCGCTCGAAATCTTGATCAAAAGTAAGTATCACATTTCCGCGAAACCAAATGAGTCGCTTTCCGCCTGAACGATACGTTGGGAGATATTGAAAACTTATTAACAAATTGAGTGCTGTGTAGCCCAAACAGTGCGTTTTTTGAAAAGAAGTTTTGACCAAAATGGAGCACCCAACGTGTCTATTGAACCCAAGATTGGATTGTTAGACTAGTATGTTAGTGGTAAACACTCATGTTCCCATCGTCGTACGCTGCGCTCTTACGAGAATGTGGCTGGTGTAGCCGAGATTGTGAGACTCAATTCATGAACATCAACTCGCCATCGATCTCAGAAGCTCTACATTTCACGCCCTTACCTGAGGAGAATTGTGCAAAAAGATCTCGGATTATTCGCTTACAAGTTCCAATTGACGCCTAGGTACCTACCATTAAAACTTATATTAACGACGAGGAATGAACGAACATTCGAACATAGCATTTGACATTTTGTTCACACAGAAATATTTTATTTTATATATGTAATAAGGGTATTCATGTAAACGCGGAAAACCCTGATAAACCTCGGAAACCAGATAATTTTATCTCTGCAGAAACGAGCTGTCAAAATTTGTATGGGAAACACTTTCTGCAAATCTGATAAAATTATCTCACGAATTTGATGTGGAAAGTGAAGAAATAAACCTGATAAACTAAATTAATATGGATTCTGACTTTTCATAAAATATTTCCCACATTTACGCAAGTATTTTTTAGGGGGTGTTCATGAAAACATGTTGCGGAAAATTATATCTTTCCAAAAAGCGGAAAATTTTCTCGTTTTATGAATACCCTTAATATTTAAGTCGCTCACAAATAAATCGTTAATTGCAGTTCGTGTGGTATATGTGGAACGCAATTAAAGTTTGACAGTTTGTAACAATCAGATAGGAATTCATGACGACTAATTAAGTTAGGGGCCAGTTCCAGTTACTATTATTAAAATCCATCATTGGAAAAAATCAGTGGAATGCTGACCTCATTTTTTTGACAAGGCAGTTATAGCAACCATTGAAAAATTGGTTTCAGTAAAAGATCCTGTCTGTCTACGGCCTAGGCTTTGATGAAAGCATTGCTTTCCATCGATCAGCGAAATCAAGCATCATTGTGCGTGGTTAGTACTTGGATTGGGGACCGTTCAGATACCAACCGTGTGTTCTTTCCTTGTGTGTGTCTTTCTCTGTTCTCTCTGTTGTAATGCCCAAGCCGATCGATGGTCTCAGTTGTCAGTGCTTTCACTGTCTCTATTTCGTAGATTTATCTACGGAGTAGTGTAATAGTTTAATGTAGATCCTGTCAGTGACTGATAACAACCAATTCTATGTATTTGATGTTAGAGTTCATCATTGAAAGCAAAACTGACATTTGAGAATAGAAAGGGAATTAAACTGAACACATTCAGTGGAACGATTGTGTCCCAAGTTAAGGAAATTGATTTCTATCATTGAAAAATTAAAAGTGGATTTAAAAGAAAGTTTAAAATAGAATTTTGTATTTTATAGATTAAAAAAATTCTATTGCTCATTATCTTCATTTTGGTACCAATTAAAGCCATTGCAGTTTGTTTAATTTTTCTAATTATGGACATAAAAATTTTCAATGATGCATTTCAATGTTAGCTATAACTAGACCCTTACTCAAATTTCTTTTATTTTAGTTAATAAAGCGCAAATTTTAATAGATATCTCAACTTCAATTAGTTTTCTGCCATTTTACCTATAGTTTTTTTAAAGGCTTATGTTTTCAATCACATTTGCTCTCCTTTAAGGAGTATTCACATGACAAAATTAGACAAAATGGTTAAAGCCGATTGAAATTAATGTAAGATTGTACATACATATCTACGTATATTAAAATTTGCGTTTTAATAACTAAAGTGAGAGAAATTTAAAAAAATAAATTCTTCTTACGAACTGTCAAACTTTATTCGCGTTCCACTTATGTGTATACCACTCGAGCTGTAGGTAATTAACGATTTATTCGGGAGCGATTACCTAAAAATCATGTTTTTGCTTGCTCTGTTTGTTTTAATCTTCATTCGCGACGAAAAAATTACTATGCAAGGGAAATGTCAAAATGAACGAATGTTCGTTCATTCGTCGGCCGTTGGTGGCTCGTATGTGAATATTCCCTTATAATTTCTCTTTAAGTTTATCAAACCAATGAGGTCACTAGCTAGTTGGCTCCCCATATAAGATAGGATGGAGGACCGAACAGGTCTCATCGCCACAACGTCATCGAGTCTTTTAAAAACAAGAAAAAATAACTCGAATACACACTATCTTACCTGGATACATTACTGTATGTCAATGTGATATACATTCTACATATAAACAATAAACGCAACATCCCGAACCATTCTACCCACCTCTATAGTATTTGCAGCTGTACAATTTGTCACAGCTTGAAAGTTTGGAAAAAAAGTAAAAAACCCGTGTTTAAAGTCTAAAATTCTCTAAATTTAATCTGGAATACCTAACCCCACTTAATATGACTACCTACCTACCATCTGAGTCTTCATTTCAACATTATTTCACTACGTTGTTATTTACTTTCATTATTCAATCCAAGTGAGCTTAACTTAGCATAACAAAAGCCCTTGGGAATCTGCAGATGTAGCGGTAAATGGTAAATGGAGATGGAAAAAAAAATTAAAGAGAAAACGTGGATTTAAAAAATCATTTCCAAAAGGTAGGTAGATATAGGTTAGGTGTAGACAGTGTATTTAATTTTTGGCTTTTTCGTAGGTTCATTCCTATCTACATCCAAATACCTATCTAAAATTCATGCCATGAATGGATAGACTAGGTAGGTATTTCATAAGATACTCATAGCTCTGCATCAAAGTAGACTTTCAGCTTTTACATAACTGCGCATAACCATTTTTCTACAGAGCTGCTGTGAAACTCGGAGTAAATATAATATTTTAACTGATGATTTGCTCTCACCGAAAGAATCAGAGGAGAATGGCAGAAATGACTGATACCTAGAAACTGTTTGGCCTCTTCTTTTCGTTGAATTTGCATTTTACTTTATTTTGCAATCAAAATTTGAAACGAAACAAGGGACCCTTTTCTGTCATGTATAGGTTCGTACCTACCTGTATATACTTACATATTTGAATCCATCCTGAATCCGTGAATAAAAAAAATTGTAGTACTTAATTTAACTACGACAACAGTGCTGCTCCCTTACTTTTACTTACTACGACTGTACCTAAGGTACTTGATTTTAGATACCTACCTTAACGTCCAGTTTTTCAGATCGAAATCAGGTAAAAGCTGAGTTAATTCCTGAAACATATTATTCTATCAATTTAGTTTCCGAATAGCTCAAAAATCTATGGAAATCGAAGTGCGACACTATGGATAGAGCGCCATCTCGATTGCGATAACGAAAGTGTGATTTATATTTCATTAGATTTTCTTACAACTAAAAGTTTAAGTAAATCTTCCAATGAAAAACTGCTTCTTGGTAAATAGTATTTAATTCACATATTTGAAGGATTAACTTAACCTGATTTAACGCAGGGTTAACGTAGCACTTGACAACTGATTCTTAAAATAAGATTAAAAATAATTAAGTCGAATTTCTTACAAAAGGTACCTACTTAAATACTTTCTTTCTTCGTGACCTTTTATTTAATTCAATAAAGTTTATCCTTAAGTGGGCTTTAGGTCAATTTTTGTTTTGTTTTTTATGTTGTGACGTTTCGGATTATCTGAATTTTTTAAATTCAAATAATTAATTTTGAAAATAAATTCAAATATTTTTATGTATGGTGCTTTCAATAAACGGTTTGAAAAATTTGGAACGTATAAAGCACTTTTATATATTCTTTGTGGTTCATTTATATTTTGAGTTGATCGTCTGACACCATTGAAATAGTTGTTAATAAGTGATTTAGTTATTTCTTTTGGAAATGAATTAGAGTACATTGTATCTTTTATTATTCAGATTGTGATAGACTTAGTAATATTTACGGTCAGTTTATTAATTATCAAACCATATCTACATAAACAAAACTCAACAATTAAATATATTATACATGTATACATAAAAATATTTGAATTTATTTTCAAAATTAATTATTTGAATTTAAAAAATTCAGATAATTAAACATCAATAAATTTTCAAACAAATTAAAAAATAAAAAAACAAAAGAGATAACAGATATATACAGCGGAAAAGAAAAATATTTGAAACGTCTCTTAAACTTTTTTGAGAAAACACGGAAACCAAAAGCTAACAAACAAATACAAAATATTTATATTTTTAAAGTTGTAAGTATACTGTTTTAGAATTTTGATATGTTTGGTATATGTGTATATATGTTTTAAATTATATTTCAATTAATAAATAGGTCTGAAGAAGGGTGTAACCACATCCGAAACGTCACAACATAAAAAACAAAACAAAAATTGACCTAAAGCCCACTTAAGGATAAACTTTATTGTACCTACTTAAATTTTGAAATTTATTGATTGTTGAACTCAACATAAAAATATTTTCCAAAGCAAGGTTCACTTACTACCTACTTTTCACAAGGCAATTTAATAGAAGCCAGCACTGACTCAGCTCTGCTTCAATTTTATTTTTTTTGTCTGTAAGTAGGTAAATGTAGGTACATTAGGTACTTTAAGTAGAAATTTGTTGGAAACTGGAACATTTTGCTAGATTGGTAGGTATATAGCCATTGGTATACATACACAGGTAACAGGCTGATGTACGTTTAACAATCATCCTCGATATGGGTACCTATAATGGAAGTACATAGGTAGGTATCTACTAATTGTGGGAATTAAGTGGAATGAGGTTAAAAAATCGAGAGACCTAATTCCTGTTGCATCTTGCTATCTAGACAACTGAAGAATGACGGACAATAGCAATAGCTAGCTTAGATCTCATACTCAGACTCAGAGTGAGTACCTAGACCCATCTAAAAGCTAAAACCAGACGGTTATGTATCTTTTATCTCGGTGCTCTGCTGCTGTGGGAATACCGATTTATGGCAGCAGACGTTGTGTTTTTTTTTTTTCGTTCTTAACTTGTCATTTTGAATGTGGAATGTCATTGGGACGAAGAACGACGAAGAAGGATGGTTTGCATAATAGCTTTTTTGTTTATGATATTCTTTCAACAAAAACAAAAGCTTTAATAATGTTTTGGGTGTAGGCAGATATTTGAAAAGGTATTTATGTCTATAGGTATCTACACCTAGGTGCTTATTCATGTTGTTTCGAATATAACTCCGAGTATTTGAAACTTGTTTTTTTTTGTATTCAGGAGTTAGGTTACTATCTTATGTTCCAAGATTAAAATAAATTCCTTCATACATGAGTATTCGTATTATATAGGTATCTTATCTCTGCAATGTTTAATTAAAGCTGAAAAATTTAACTGATACAGGTTTTAACTATAATTTAGGAAGTACCTACAATTTATTAAGTTAACAATAGCGGCATGCTGTCTATTGATCTGCATTGAGTGCTAAGAACACTTCCGGTTTTCTTTTGGCTCCTTTTTTTTCTTTTATGGTAGCTATTAATTTTATAATAATACTTTTATAGCTCACAAATTGATTCTTTCTTGGTCCTATATGCACCAAACTTTTCCAGTTACCAAAAGAAAAAGTGAGAGTTTATGAAGGTTTCTTCAAAGCGTTATGACACCAGAAATATCCCATATTCATCTAATGCTAATATGAAAGAATATTAAGCAAGAAACCAACTTAAACCACATGCTATAGAAAGGACAAGACATCTCAAGGCAAAGGAACTGCCATCCTTTTGAAATCGGACTTCAAAAGCGAACACGCAAGGATACCTGGACTTCACTGCATAGAAACAACAGCCGTTGTCATTACTGAGATGCTGATACTTGTGTATTTATGCAACAAGTGTGACGCAAAAAGATGTGACATCATATACGTCACTTTTACGCCATCAACAAACTGATTAGCCAACTTACGTTACGTCACCCACTCTGGTTGGACATAAGGGACTCTGGTTGGACACAAAGGACGGAAAATAATTGTGGACTGACTGCAATACAACTCCGAGCTTCCCTCCCCAGTGGTTATGTCTTCATCGAAGAATAAGAAACTTCCTTCAAGAAGATTTTAGCATGTGACCTTATTCAACGAAAAAAAAACCTAATTCGAGCCTCTACTAACTGATATTTTCACTTCTCCTGAAGAACTGACTAATATCATTAACACCGGAAACTCAAAAAAAATCAACAGGAAGCGGCAGAATTTTTAACTATACGTACTTAAAAAGTTACCAAATCTAGCTGTTCTCCTACTGACTATAATCTTCCACAAACAACAAAAGTTGTCCCCGTACAAATGTGGTGGGATATAAGGTCCAATTTCGTTCTGCTATATATGGGCAAGATATTGAAGAAACACAACATTTTCAGCAGATATAATAATGTCATATCAGAGTTCTAGTACGGCTTTCAGAAAAAAAAACACTCTATCATACATCCACTGCTGGGACTTGATAGTGACGTTACACTTGGACTTAACAAAAACGAATTGACTGTAGCATGCTTGCTAGACATCGAAAAAGCTTTTGACAGCTTTCGAATAAAAAGAAAACTATTCCAACTCTAGGAACTTGGACTTCCTAATCAGTTGGTAAGATTAATCAAAAATTTGTTGACTCCAAAATCAAACCGCTGCTATTCATCATTTACACTGCCGATCAACCACACAAATTATCAGGAACAAAGCTTCCGACTCTATCACATACGCTACCTCTTTTTTATCATTATTAGGAGGTATTAGGAGGTCAATAAAAACTTATAGGAATACTACATCAAATGTGGAGTGAACATAAACAGACGAAAAATCGAAATCATCCGCTTCTTAACACCAGTGACTATAATTCGAAGACATTCGTTTGCAACACAATTGTATTGCCATCAAATTAAAACTTCCAGACAACATTAAAGTAACACTCAAATCATCAACGAAGTATTGGGAATCAACAATTTCTTCAAGATAAAATTCATGCGGATTTGATGTTTAAGAGAGCCAAATTTTCTCAGCACATTGTCCACTCGCTTCTTAGAAGATTATACGAGTATATGGTCTAAGAAGACCAACCAGCTTGTCTACAAACGACTTATTCGACCTGTTCCTGACTTTCCCATTTTGTTAACCATATTACTAAAGCAATGTAGAAGATGAAGCTGATCGCCAACCACTGAGGATGAAATATATTCCTACTAAGGATCTGCGGTTTTCCGGAAAAATCATCAGGAGCCTGAGAGATCATCCCTACTTAGAAGTGCAACAACTTCTCCCCCAGCAACAAGATCCTACTGACATGTCTATACGTCCAAATGCAGACTGAACATTTTTCTAAGGAAAAGTTTAATATGCCAATTTTGAATATTAAAACATTTAAGACGAATGAAAAAAAAAATAAAAACATTAAGAGAAATATAATTTTTTGTTATTTTTTTACTAAAATTGTTGGATCCATTTTTGAGAAAAATATGTACTTATGTATTTATTTAATTGTTTATGGCAGGTACTGTTACTTTTGAAGTTAAGAAAGCATTTCAATTTACACAATCTGCAATATCTGCAAACACATACATATGTTAGAAGCAAGTCTTAAGAAATCTGTTTAGGCCGTGGTACGACCAATCCTCACATACGATTGGATTGTGTGGTGGTCCACGGTTACCAAAGCGTTTAACATCGATAAACTCAAGAAAGTACAAAGAACTGCTATAGTGTGGGCATCACATGGGCTCTAAGATCTTGCCCAACTGATGTCTTTAGCTTTATTCTGCACCTTTTACCAGTATCTAGAATCTAGTATCTTGCAGCGCGTTAAGAATAAAAGAATCGAACTCTTAGTTTGCCAAACCAAATGATTCCAATAGACTGTGTTGTAACCCAAAATTGAGCACCAGTTAGGATTTAAACGTTATGTTCCCTTCAAGAAAGAACTGGGATAATGACGTAGTGACGAAAGACTTCGACACAAAGACAGTGTGTGGTGTTACTCCTTTTCGGCTCTTGCACCATACAAACTTAAGAAAAATGGGTAGTTGATGAGAATAAACTTCACAATAGTAATTCTTATTTTGTTTGAATATTGTGAATACTTTGAATTAACAAAAGGAGGTTCTGAGAATGGTTATCATTGTGACCACAGCTTACAGTGTGGCAAATAAGTGATAGACTAAGAGCCCACAGCAATTATTGGGTGTGATTGATAACAAAAAATAATTAGCTTAATTAGATAGGCCTTTTATAGTTATTTACAAATGTGAATGCCTTGCATACTCTAGTGGGCGCAATAGTGCATTATAGTGCCTTAAGTATGCAGTTCTTTCCAAATCCAAATAATTGTGATAACAACTTTTCCAAAATGTAGAGTTAAGCCCCCTGATTGAAAATATCGAGGTCCAAGACGTTTTACAGATAGCCTTCTGCCTGCCATACGCGATAAGAATAGGCAACTTCTTGCACTAAGAAGGCCACCTTCAAAACTTCTTGGACTTCGATATTTGCAATCAGGGCACTTAGCTGTTCATTTTGAAGTTATGGCAAATTTTTTTTCCCAATTTCTTAGAATAAGAAAAGAACTGCATACTTGATGCACTATAATGCACTATTGCGCCCACTAGAGTATGCAAGACGTTCACATTTGTAAATAACTACTAACGGCCTAACTAATTATGCTAATTATTTTTTGTTATCAATCACACCCAAAAATTGCTGTGGGCTCTCGGTCTATGATGGGGACTTTACGTCTCCTAAAAAAGAAATTACAAAAACAAAGTCATGGGATATGTATACAGTGCGTTCGGAAATCATTAGGTCAAAATTATTTGAAAAAAGGTTTTAAAATAGCTTGAAACTGCTTCGGAACCTATTGCACTAAAACTAAAATTGGGGGCATAATTTATTAAAGGTCAGTAGGGCTAGCATTAACTGAGGGAGGAGCTGAAACCGATACAAACTTTCTGCTAAATTTATTACAATCTTTATCATCGGCACAACTATTTTTGCTTTTGGAAAAACCTATTTGTCGATGATTTTTTCGCAGTTATCGTCCATTCAATTAAAAATTTAAATGGTTGGAGTAAATTTTGGCACTTTGCGGATCGGATTGACATTATAACTTAGTTCCGAAATAAGCGATAAGTACAGAGATATTTATTTAAGCGAAAACTAGTCCAGTGTGTGCAAACTTTTTCAGAGTTTAGAATGAAAGCTCCGAAAAACAAAATTGTTTTCTAATTTATATTTTTAGTACTTATGGCAGAGCTTTTTAAAAAACTGGTGCCTGTTGCTGCTTGCTCCGCATTCATTTAGAAAAATCACCACTGAAATAAAACAAAAACAGAACCACAGAGTTAGATTGACATTTTTTTGTAATATTCGTTCAACCCTCGTACATCCATCCCACCATGAATTATTTGCTCTTCATAATATCTGAGAACTGAGAGCAGACCAATCTCCAATCTCCACCTTTCGATCAACCCTTATTGTTCAGATTTACCATTGCATCAATATTGCAAATCGTTGAGACTTTTTCTCTGCTTTTTGCTTAGGAGATTTCAGGATTTATGCTTATCTTTTTTAGAGCTTTAGAGAAAAATATTTGAACTTTAGAGAAAAGATGTTGCCGCTTGGTCTTTTTCTGTCTTCATGTTGCTATTTTCTTTATTCTATCTATCTATCTTTTTATAAATTCCGTTCAATAAGTTTGAAAAATGGAATTGGTTTGTCCAAGACGTTGAGCTGGTGATTGAATCAAAGATATTGGATATTTGGATATTTTCACTGAAGAAGTATCGGAATGTTTGATAATAAGCAGAAGTGAAGAAAGTAATAGGACCAACCCCGGTGTCGGCTGGAGTTATTAAGATATTTTTACTTGCGATATAGGTACTATAGGGCAAGTTCTGCATTTGGAAAAAAAATCGAACTCAAGATTTTGATCAAAGTTGACATTACGATGATAGCGAAGACGAAAAAAGTGGGTCCGACAATTCCGTCTGTCTGTCTGTATGTCTGTATGTCTGTATGTCTGTATGTCTGTATGTCTGTATGTCTGTATGTCTGTATGTCTGTATGTCTGTACCTCGAACTACAGCCTAAACTACCGGAGGTATTTTCTTCAAACTTGGTAGTTAAGGGTCTTCGGTGATTACCTAGAGGAAAAATTGAAATTTTTTTTTAGCTCCAAAACTAAGGGTACCCCCCATACACCCGTAATGCAAAATCTTATTTATCTCGAAAACGGCTCTAACGATTTTGATAAAAAAAAATTAAGTGTCATATTATGGACATGGACTATATTTTGGTGAAAAAAAAATTTGGGGGGAAATGTTATTAGGGGTACCTGTCATAGAACGGTTTTTTTGATTTTCGAATTTCTCACCAACGGCTCCAACGATTTTAACCAAAATTTTTTTCCAGGAGCTGCTTTGCATTTAAAAAATATAAACTAAAAATTTTTTCGAAAAAATAGTTTTTGGATTTTTAAAAAAATAATACAATTTTTTTTTTGAAAATTCAATATCTTGAAAACCGATACACGATTAAATTTTTAAATTACGTTTTAAAATGTATTTTATTAAATACTAACAATTTGCATATCAATTTTTTTTATAAAAATTTTAAGGAAAATTTAGTACACAAAAAACATGTTTCAGTGTGTCTGTATGTCTGTACCTCTCACTACAGCCTAAACCCCTGGACCTATTTCTTTCAATCTCGGTAGTTAAGGGTCTTCGGTGATTCCCTAGAGGAAAAATTGAATTTTTTTTTTTAGCTCCAAAACTAAGGGTACCCCCCATACACCCGTAATGCAAAATCTTATTTATCTTGAAAACGACTCTAACGATTTTGATAAAAAAAAATAGGTGTGATATTATGAACATAGGCTACATTTTGGTCAAAACAAATTTTGGGTCAAAATGTTATTAGGGGTACCTGCCATAGACCCGTTTTTTTTATTTTTGACTTTCTCATTAACGGCTCTAAGGATTTTAACCCACAATTTTCAGCAGGAGTCCCCTTAAGTTTAAAATAATATTGCATATAAAAATATTCGAAAAAATATTTGTTGGGTTTTTTTGAAAAACATTTTTTTTTTAAATCAATATCTTCAAAACTTATGAACCATTATTTCTTGAAATTATTTCCTAAAACAAATATTATTAAATACTTAAAATTCGCATCCCACATTTTTTTCTTGAAAATTTTTAGAGAAATTTCTTATATAAAAAATTTATTTAATAATAAAACGATTTTTTAAGGTTTATTTGCATAAATTCATACTTTTCCGGAAACCAGGCGGCAATTTTACGGATTTGCACATTATTATCTCATTAAATCCATGTTTTATATTTATAAAATGTATCTTAAATTCCAAAGTACTTTTACATAAGAGCAAGTTCGTGCGATCCAGTCGTGCATTTTATTTTATTTTATTTTACTTTTTGCTTTAAAGGGATAAGGCCTACTGGGCATGTCCTTTTGAAAAACCCACCTGTTTCCGACCACTTGGTGGTGTGGCAAAAAGATAAATTTAATGTATTTCGGTGAACATAATCTTAACAATGAAATCTCAATCAGGGTATACCCTTTTATATTTGTCACAGATTTGCAGCAATTTATAGATAATGAAAACAACGGCAACCCTGTTATAGAGCTTTTAATTGGAGATAGCTTATTGAAATCCATAAAATTCAGAGTGGTAAATACTCCATCTTCCCTGTACCGAAAATATATATTGAACAGAGCATAGAAGTGTAAAATTTTTGTCAGCAGTGGAATAGTGGCAACAAAAAAAAGTAAGAGAGTATCTCATTGGAAAATTAGATTTGTTGTTCAACCCACTTAATAATTTTGACCTGTTCTCTCAATAGCGAAATTTTAGTCAGTATAAAGAGATTTCATTCTTTATTGCAATGAATACCAAAATATCTGTAGACATTATCCAAGAAAAGAATATCTCCCGTACCTTAAATCTCAATGAAGATAATATTCTATTGCATTAGTCCGCTTTTGAAGTGCAATTAAACTTGCAGTTAACCTCATTCCTAACAAACGTCGCCAACCCAAAACCATCCAACACAACCTTTTCTATCAAAGCGGATCATTTGATAGCCCCTTAAACAACATAACCTATTGGTTTGGAATTGGGATCCCTCAAATAAATCGTCGATTTTAGGCAGTAGATTGTGTGCATTTTAATGGCAGACTTTTTGTTTTTGGTCTTTTAAAAAAAATGAAAAAACCTTAGGTGACAAATTTAGAAACGATATCTAGCAAGTTTAATGAAAATCGGCCGAGTCGTTAAGGCTGTAGTTGAACAGACAGACATACAGAATTGCGAGACCCACTTTTTTTCTTCTTCGCTATCATCGTAATGTGTACTTTGATCAAAATCTAGAGTTCGATTTTTTTTTTACGAATTAATAACTTGTCTTATCCTACATATGTATATGTAAGTCGCAAGTAAAAAATACATAACAGATAACCGATATCTGCAGCTGCATTGTTATTATTTCTTTTGTTTTGAATTGACTGTTTTGAAGGTAGGTTAGGTATATCACTTTTTCCCTCAAATATAAGATCAAAATTTAAACAAAAAAAAAAGCAAAAAAAAAAACATTTCGAATCTCTTTTTGGAATATGTATTACGAAAAACAGTTCGGTCGATAGTTAAAGATACTTTTAAAGCTGCTAGGAAGATGTAGGTTAAGAAGTTAAGAAAAAGAAAAGTAAGCTTTATTTGGTAAAGAATACTTAGGTATGCAGGTAAAGCTCATAGCTGTTAATATGCATTGAACTTTTTGATCTTAAACTTTTATTTCTTCAAAAGCTGGACTTCAAATAATTGAAATCTTAAAACTTAATTAAAGTAAAAGGGCAGGATTATGTTTGGAGTTTCTGACTTTCCAAATTGTTACCGTCATCAGTTTGTTTTGACAATACTCAGTACGATGGAAGTCGATCCAAGACCATATAATTTTCTCAGAGATGGGCTGTTCATTTTATTAATTTCTTCATTCAGTCAGTGTTGCTACATCGTGTCTGTGTTGCGTCGTCAGCTTATTGTTTCGAACTGTAAGTTTAATGGTTTATGGCGATTTTCAGAGGGTTAAGTTAAATGGGTCACATCTGTCCAATATAGTGTCTATAGTCATAAAGTTTTTTAAGTGTTATAAGTAGGTTGGAGTGGCTGTCTAGTTGTTGTTGACTCAGTTAGACCTCAAGGATCCGTTGTGAGAATATGTGGTAGATTCAGTGTTGCCAATCCAAACAAAAATTGCGCATTAAATCGTAAAAAAATAAAATGCACGACTATCACAAGAACTTGCTCTTATGTAAAAGTACTTTTTAATTTAAAATACATTTTATAAATATAAAACATGGATTTAATGATATAAAAATTTTCAAACACATGAAATTGCCGCCTGATTTCCAGAAAAGTATGAATATATGCAAACAAGGTCTAAAAATCCTTTTATTATTAAATTATTTTTTTATCTAAGAAATTTCTTTAAATTTTTTATAAAAAAAAATGGGATGCCAATTGTAAGTAGGTATTTAGTAGTATAGATTTTAGAAATAATTTCAAAAAAATAATCGTTCACACGTTTTGAAGATATCTACTTATTTAAGAAAAAAATTGGAATTTTTTTTTCATAAACCCAAAAAATATTTTTTTCGAATATATTTTTATATACAATATTATTTTAAATTTAAGGTGGCTCCTGCTAAACAAATTTGGTCGAAAATCAAAAAACGGTTCTATGACAGGTATACCGTTAATAACATTCTTTCTTAAAATTTTGTTTGACAAAAATGTAGCCCACGTCGTTTTCGAGATAAATCAGATTTCACATGACGGGCTTTGGGTACCGTTAGTTTTGGAGCTAAAACAAAAAAATTTAATTTCCCCTCTTAGAAATAACCGAAGGCCTTGAAGTACCGATTTGAAGAAAATAGCTGCAGTGGTTAGGCTGTAGGGAGAGGTACAGGCATACAGACATACAGACAGACACGGAATTGCCGGACCCACTTTTTTCGTCTTCGCTATCATCGTAACGTCAACTTTGGTCAAAATCTCGAGTTAGAATTTTTTTCGAAATGCAGAACTTGCCCTATGCTATATTGCAAGTATAAAAGTATCTACATTTTTATAAAAAATTAATGTATCTAATTAGTGAAATATGCACAAGATTCGTTATTTATTTTGCTAAAACATCCCTAAAATAGTTTGAAGTTAAAAATGTAGAATGCCGTCTGATTTCTAGAAAAATATGATTTATGTAAATAATATTTAAAAAATCGTTAAAGTGTTTTATTAGTAAACTTATAATTTTTAGGTATAAGAAATTTCTTAAAAAATTAAAAAAAAAAATTTCTAAGTTAAAGTATTTAAAAATATACATACATGACAGAACATAATTTCAAAAACAATCCCGTTTTCAATATATTGAATTTTCAAAAAAAATTGTAATTTTTTTGACAATTTTTTATTTTTTTTTTTAAATCTAAAAATAATTTTTTCGAAAAGTCTTATTAGGTATAGGTGTACTTACAATATTATTCAAAATTTTAATCTTTGATTTTGATCGAATGCGGTAGAGACGTTAATGAGAAAATCTACAATAAAAAAAAACCTTGTGATAGGTTAACAATTTTTTTTCGACAAAATTGTAAACCAAGTATTTTTTTATCAAAATCGTTAGATATATTTCTGAGATGAGTACAAATTTTCATAACGGTTGCAATTTATTATCTGCCGTACGTTTGTTTTAGGCCTAAAAACAAATTCGAAATTTCTGCTCTAGGGAATAACCGACCAAATTTGAAAAAACCTCTTCAGCGGCTTCGGCTGTTGATAGAATCAAGGTACAGACATACGGAAGGAGCTTTTTCGTGTTTCCTCGAATTATACTTTTTATTTTCAAATAAAATAAAATGCACGACTGGGTCGCACGAACTTGCTCCTATGTAATAGACTAGGAATTTTAAAACCGGATGTTATTAAAGAAAACTGTTCATAAGGATAAAATGAATTTTTTAAAATTCTTTTAGTACATATTAAGAGATAAAAAACGAATGCTATGCAAGTATGAATTTATGCAGGAACAAAAATTATAAGTCGTTGTAGTGGTTCCTTAAAAAATAAGCTTTTATGTACAAAATTTTTAAAACATTTTTAAGAAAACATTTTGGTACGCCAACCTTAAGTTTTTATTATTGTACGAATAAAAATCTATTTCCAAAAAAAATACTAAGCCGTTCTTGAGATATCGAATTTTTCAAAAAAAAATGACTTTTTTTTTTCTAAAAATTGAAAAAATATTTTTTCTTAAGTTTTTAAATGCAATGTTTTTTAAACTTTTTAGGAGCTTCTTTATAAAAAATTTCGTTAAAATCCGTTATGCCGATAATGAGTAATTCAAAATTCGAAAAAATCGTTCTATGGTAGGTACAGTCAGTAATATCTAGACTTCAATTTTTTTTTCATTAAATTATAGACCGTAAAGATTGATCAAAAGAAAAAAAAATTTAGCAAAATTCTCGGAACCGTTTTCGAGAAAAGTACGATTTTTGAAAATCATTTTTTAAAATTTGTATGGAAGGTACCGTTAGTTTTAGATAAAGCAAATTTTTTTTCTCAAATCTTGTACACTATATTAGGAAACTTTTATTTGCCAAACTTTAGAGGAGCTTTGGCATAAAAAAAATTATTTAAATCGGCTGTACCGTTTTCGAGAAAATCAAAAACACAAAAACAAAAAAAATGAACCCAGGGGGGCTACCAAAAATAACAATTTTTTGTAAAATTTTTTTCTACCATTAGCTAGTTTTAACCAAATGAATTGTTTAAAAAATTCTGTGGGACAGTTTTTGAGAAAAAAAATATTTATAAAATTTCGAAAAAAAATCGTATGGCAGGTACCGTTATTTTTGGTCTTAAAAAAAAAAACAGGAAAAAACGTCCGGGGGGAAAAAATTAAAACCCATATCTACCAAGTTTGAAGAAAATCGGCCTAGCCGTTTAGGCTGTAGTCGAACCGACAGACAGAATTGCGAGACCCACTTTTTTGGTCTTCGCTATCATCGTAATGTCAACTTTGATCAAAATCTCGAGTTCGATTTTTTTTATGAATGCATAACTTGCCTTATAGTATCTACCTATAAGTCCCAAGTAAAAATTTCCCTTTTTTAACTTTTCCGCAGTAGATCTCATTTCATTTAAAAATAAAAATATAAAGCTTTTTAAATTGAAGGTATTTGTATAGGTAAGTACCTCTATGAAGTTTATATTATTCCAAAAATATTAATTTAATCATTTAAATTTGTTTTATGACTCACCATTTGGAAATTTAAACAGTACTGCCAGATCCTGGTATAATAGTGTCCAACAACCATTCCTGGCTTCATTCATTTCCTACAAAGAATATCATTTTTAAAATAATTGACAGGAATGGGGCATTCCATTGGCAAAATCAAAATGGAACACGTTTTCGGATTGATATTTTTTAGTCGTGGGAATGATGTAATTTCGTGTCTATGTCATTATTTAAAAAAAAAATATATCCTTGATTTACTTATGAATTCAACTATTGATGAATTGATGAGTTTACTGAATCTTTTTTTGAAGCTGCTCGATTTTTTATTTTGAAATATATTTTGCATACACCCACCTAGTTTTCAAAATCGGCATTTTTACAGATATAAATCAAAAATAAATTGATTTATGTATTTAGTTTATACGATATTTTTCTATAAATGAAACAATCCCCAACTATAGCTCACAAAAAAATGAAACTGTTGTGAATATTTGTATTATAGGTAGACATTTGAGAATCGTAAGTATTTTGAAAAAAGAGCAGTAGATTTGATTTTGTGGCGGTGTATTTATTTTTTTGCTGGAAATGCACTAGATGTACTTAACGCAATTCCAGCAAAGTGTTACCGCTTGATCGTAGATACTGTTACGCACACCACCGACACAGAGCTTTATACTCCTACAGCGCCATCTGTTGGAAAATGGCATATCTACTCTATGGAAGGAACAAAAAACTCTTTTTCAATGTCATTATGTATTTCCCCTTATTCAAACCATCTAGAACATTCTAAGACGAGAACCTTCGCAAATTGGTTTCGAGAACAACCAACTTCAGTATACCTAATAAGGAATTGTTCACGGTGAGCACAGGACAGTCTTTTTTTGATTATGAAAATGTGCAAAAGCTTTGCTTATTGGATTGTGTATTAATTGTGTGATTGTGATTAAATCTGAATAAAAGTGTTTGAGTTGATTATACCTAAATTGAGATTTATTGTTTTGATTTGTAAAGTGTAAATAAAGAAGAAATACTAAAAAGAGTAGGTATTAAGTTTTATTTAACGAACCTAGTAAAAATATTACAATACCTATGTTTTATTTAAGGCAAGGTAAAATTTCTGTTCTTCTGTTTTTCTAGATCTTATCTCCAAGCAACTGAAGCAACAAACCTGTTAGTTGTTACCGCAGTATCTACAATGTCCACATCAAATCAACAACTTCTAGGTATGTACCAAGGACTGCCCTGACAAAGATATCTAGATATATTTGCATTTAAAAGACCAATTTGCCGACCAAAAACTATAATTCCTACCTAATTAATTCTCCACATAACAGTTTCTTTATCTCGATGAACGGTAACCGATTTAACAAATTCCAGGCAGGGATTTTTTTTTTTCAAATGAACCGTCTCATATAAGCCTATAAAATATGTATGTATCTACCTTTAAATTTTGTGCCTCCGCCGAACTTTTAATCGTACCTACCTATACCAACCACCAGCAGACCAAACCATTTATCAATGACAGATAATTTACATAAAACGATCTCAAGGCGCAGATAAGCAATGCAAAGGATTAACTTGCACTCTTTACACGTTTAATCGGATTCAAAGACTGAAGTTGAACTGAGACTCAAGGAAACAGGCAAGCCAATAGACTGTGCTAGATATCAACCCAGATTCCACATATCTATCTACAAATATAGCTATCTTTAGATGTGTTTCAATATAAAACCAATAGATGATAGGTAGGTATTCCTATTTTCAAGTCCAATCTGTGGTGCAGAAGTTAGGTAGGTACTAACATACATATCTATCTATCTCTGTAGGTATGTTGTCATCGTGGTTGTTGAACAATGAGGATTGGATTGGAGATGTCATTTAAAACTAGGAACCTCTCTCAAAATATCTAAACTGCAACTACACACAACAAGAGAGCAAGAACTAACCGAAAAAAACTCGTTATTTGATACACCCAAAGGGAATAACGGGAACAGTGACTGTAAATACATCTCACTCACACAATCAAACCGAGACCATATACCTACCAAATTATATATAAATTGAATTGATAATACAAATAATGCAAAAAAAAATGTATTTGTGAAGTTGCAAAGTATTCCTTGGTATACAGATCGAGAAGGGGCAAACAGAGCGAAAAATGTAACAAGAAAAATAAATATGTAGGTAGGAAGGGTAAACAGGTATAGGTATGTTTTTTTTTAAGATAATTACTGACATGCACAACATAACAATCACTCTCAGAGAACCTATTTAGCTAAATTGAGAGAAAAAAGAGTAGATAAGTATAGATTAGAATTTAGTAAAGTAAAGTAGGTACGAAAAAAGAATAAAAAATCCTCTCTCCGTGTGCATTGCGCAGAGCAGTACTTCATCTTTATCACTCATTCATTCCCCTCATTCCTGCTACCTACCCCGAAAAACTCTATACCAACTTTAGCCCTTTGTTTTGTAAATTCATTATTTCCTTATCTTTTTTGGTGTTCCGTTCCAACTTCGTTCATCATAAGGTTCTTCAATATTTATATTCGCACAAAACAAGAAAAATCAGCCAAAGCACAATCGTAAAACAAGAACAACTTGCGTGCTAAACTGCTAATGCTAACTGATATGGGGATTGAGCGCATGCTACGAGCTGACGTCACGACAGATGTTACGATATACGAATACGATGCGATAGTTTTGTTACTGGGTTATTGCTTTTCGCTTTGGTATTTGTTTCGTCAATCTACATGGTTCTATTCGTTTTCATTATGCTTTCAGCTTGGTTGTTGATAAATAAATATTTTTTAATGTGATTGTGATCGTTATTGATGAGCGTGAGCGCTGTTGTTTGAATTTAAATGTTGTTTAATCACTCTTCGCTCTTTTGAGTTACCTTGCCTATGTCGCTATCGCTAGGTAGGTTTTATCTCGTAGTCATACAGCCAGCACTTTTACTAGGTAGGTACATAACTACCTAGAAGATGAAATATTTTTTTTACCACGTTTTTTCTTTTTGTTAATAACTTTAAACTGATATTAAAGGTATATAGGTACCTACGTGTTTACAAAATTTTAAGCATGCACCATAGTTTAAAGAGAATAAACTGGATTGCCATAAATAATCAATAACTCATTTAAAATGATAGCTTTGAAATTTAGAACAAAGCACAAATAAAAGGTAAACGCCTTTGAGACATCTATGGAACACTACTTTTAAAGTTTTTTCTACATTAAAATATAGTGGTAAGACCCTTCCCCTATGGTGGAATAAAGACCGGTCTAACCTGAGAAAAATAACTAAGAAAAAATCATTAATACCTATCTGCCGCAAATACAAGTCTTGCCAACTTTACATAGACTGCCTTAGTGTCTAAAAGAGAACTATCATACGAGTAAGATCCAAGCTTGCTAGCCTTCCCCAATACGGCCATTGTTCTTATACGAATTTTAACTTCATGTGGCTTAAATGTAGATACAGTCCGCAAGCACATCATTCATTATTGTTTCATTTATAGAAGTCCAAATCTTGACATCAATTCAATTCTTAATGAGTTTGATGCGCTGTCTGATTCCGCTTCCCGAATTGTTTCCTTGTACGCTCACGCTGAAGTCGTTATCGCGGGCGACTTCAGTGTACACAATTCAAGTTTGCTCCGCTATTCAGGACAGACAACACCCGAAGGAAGATATGTATGTTGAGATCTTTGCTGAGATGCACCACCTTGAGCCTACCTCTCACGAAGCAGTTCATTCGGCTCTAGAAAGGAAGAGCGTTCCCATCTATAGTCAGATGGATAAATAAAATGCTAAGTACAAGAACGGCGGAAGCATATGCAGGACTAAACGTCCAGAAAGTCATAACAACAACAAGCTGTCCACAGGGAGGGGTATTATCACCCTTGCTGTGAAGTCTTGTAGTGGATGAATTATTAGAAAGTCTAACTACCTAAGGGATTCGATGTGTTATCTTTGCTGATGACATCGTTAGAACGGCACTGGGGAAGTACGAAGAAACTCTGCGATATACTCGTAGTCCAGAGAGGGCTATCTATAACTAGGAAATGGTGTTTATCTGTAGGACTTAACATCAACCCTACCAAAACAACGAAAGTGCCATTTACAAAAATACTTCTACCTCGCATGAAACCCATTCGGATGGCGGGAGAAGTAATCGATACCCAGAGAGAGGTAAAATATTTAGGAGTTACACTAGATAACAAACTCCTCTGGAACAAGCATGTGAAAATAACTGTCGGGAAAGCCTCAAAGGCCCTTATGATATGCAAAAGACTTGCAGGCAAATCATGGGTCTGCAAACCAAAAACATCATAAGATGGATGTACACCATGATGGTAAGACCCATCATTACCTATGGGGCGATTGCATGGCATAAAAGAACCGAACTAAACACAACTAGGAAATCACTAGACAAATTGCAAAGGCTTGCATGTTTATGCATAACAGGAGCAATGAGAACTTGCCCTACAGCAGCGATGGAGACCATCCTTCATTTAACGCCACTACACGTGGCCATTGAAAATGCTGCTAAGGGAGCCATAATGATGTTTGCCAAGGAGGGTACTGGAAAGTTATTGGAAACAGGGAAAAAGACTCAATACTCCGCGGTCCGCAGTAACAAAACTTCTTGACATCCCAAGAGATGGTACGATCAAAAGATATAACTTCGAAAAACATTTCAAAATGGAGTTAAGCTGCAAAAAAGACTGGCTAGGCGAAACATTAAACTACAGTCTTAAAGAAAATACCATCAAATGGTACACCGATGGATCGAGAACAGCTGAAGGTACTGGTGCTGGAATTTTTGGGCCTAAAACTAAACTCTCCCTACCGATGGGACAGTCCACTAGCATATTCCAGGCAGAAGTAAATGCCATAGGCATATGTGCTGGAAGAAACCTCGATAGGAAATATAAAAACCAAAACATTGCCATCATGTCAGACAGTCAGGCTGCACTAAAAGTACTAAGCTCCTATGCCATTAGCTCCAAACTTGTTTGGGAATGCGTGATAAAGCTTAATGAACTGGCAAGAATAACACTGTCACACTTCACTTGGTACCAGGCCACGTTGGTGTCCAGGACAACGAAGAGGCAGACTCCTTAGCAAAAATAGGTGCATCGGCACCTCTTACAGGGCCAGAGCCCTACCGCGGAATGGGAGAAAATGTGATCAAAAATAAAATCAAAACAGAAGAGGAGGCAAAAAGATCAAAAATCTGGAAAGAACTCCCTAAGCTGAGACAAGAAAAACTCCTACTCGGAGACTACAACCGAGAGCGTTATCTTACCTGCATTAGCTTAAGTAGAAACAACCTCAGGAAAATCACGCGGCTTCTCACAGGCCACTGCAGATTGAGAAGACACCTCAACATCCTTGGTCTGGTAAACAACGCGACTTGCAGATTCTGCAACACTCACGAAGAGACACCTGACCACATACTGGGGAAATGTGATGCATTCGTGCATCAAAGGCATAGGTATCTGGCAAGCACCACATAAAAGAGAGTGAATTATCATCCCTTAAAATAATCCAAATACTTCGATTCCTAAAAGGAACACATTTTGAGGAAGAACTGTAATGTTGAGTCAACCTCATCCAGTTCTAGATGGGGGACACAATAGATCTTTAGGTCGCAGTGTTTTTATACCCCAATTTATTCATTCATTCATTCATACTCGTTCTCAATTTACGTTCATCTCCTTCAGAAGTGGAAATGCTACGGTATCGTATGATTAGCTCATTTAACTCCGATTTTTACAGTACTGTTAAATGGGGTATACAAAATCGTCGTTAAAGCAAAATGTACCCCTTATTCCATTGTCCTTGAATGGCACTTACATCGAAGAAACCAAAAAGCTCTCATCTTCGTTGGAATGACCACATTCTTGAGACCGCCAAATGCTGCTAAATGCTTAGGATTTCTATATCGATGTAAGACATTTTTTACCCCATCTGATCTGGCTACCATTTATAAGGCATTTATACGCCCAAAACTCGAGTATAACTCACATCTTACATCATGATAGGAAACAGAGCTATTCCCATTTTTTGAACACCGTCAGAATGTTTCACGTTTTTCCTTATTATCGCTTCTTTCACAAGCAATGCTCACTCGAAGTAGCCAGTTGCATTCCTCCCGTTCACCTCAGTTCACCCATGATATGCGTTTCGCTAGGAATGCTCATCAGTTCACCCTTGGTCGTTCCGTCAAATGTTTTTTAGTCGCACAACACGATTATGCACTCATTTGAAAAAAAATATCATGCGAGAAAAATATCATCCGTAAAAAATATCATCCCAGAAAACTAATATTCAAGAAAACTATCATGCAAGAAATGTATCATGTGAGAAAACTAGCATACGATAGTATATTATGCGAGAAAGTACCATGCGAGAAAACTATTACGGGAGAAATGTATCATGCGAGAAAAGTATCATGTATATACCATATAAAAAAACATATCATGCGAAAAAACTATCAAACGAGAAATGTATTGTGCCAGAAAATGTATTGTGTGAGAAAAGTACCAAAAAGATATGTATGTAATTTACTTGGACGTTTTTGTCAGTAATTTTTCTTAGCTCAGAGTACAATCTAAAAACTGCTATGATTTTGAAAGAAATTTCTTCAATAGCCTTCAAAATCTTTCAAGCGAAGAAAGCCGCGACAGAATAAAAACATTACCATTCCTGGGAGAAGTTTTCGAAAAACTGCTCCTGAAAGGGCTTAACAGAATATTAGAAGAATGAATACCTGAGAGGTTCCAGTAATATTGGATTTAGAAAGAAATCTAGCATTTCTTTGAAAACATACATATACACTTGATACATACAAAATAGCGATCTACAGAGTTACCTTCAATTAGAATTGGTTTCAGAAGCCGTATCACACAATCAGCAACTGCAAAGTCATACGAACTACGAAATGAAAACCGTTTTAAATGTACGACGCAAAGTTCGGAGACTTAGCATCACTGCCGATAAAAGCTAAAATAATCCTACTGCTACTTATTTGAGGGTTGGGTACAATATTCCGCTTTTAATAATCCCGTTTTTTAAAATCTCGGTTTTATAATCCCGTTTTTTATAATCCTGTTTCTTATAATCCCGCTTTTTTAAAATCCCGCTTTTTATAATCCTGATTTATAAAATCCCGCTTTATAAAATCCCGCTTTTTAAAATCCCGTCTCTTATAATCCCGTTTTTTATAATCCCCTTTCTTATTACGACGCCAACGTGTAAGCAGTGAGGTATGTAAGGGGGGCATGCTGCCCGCCTGCAACCCACCTGCTTGGGCACACTATAGGATTTGGGGTAGGTGCGAGGTTGGGTGTATGCAAAGCTTCTTTAGCATTTAAAGAATCTGGAAAATAACCAACATAAAATCAATGGCCCTTAGTAATAGACATTCATAGAATCGGTTTTAAAGTCACTTTTTGTTAGATGTAGAAAAGTTGCTTTTAAAATTTCGTAGTAACAGATCAAATTTACAAAAGTCTTATTTATACCAATAATTGTGACTCATTTTCATAATTTCGTTATTGTGAACTGATACACAAACAGATTTCTATTAACCACATTCATAAAGTTCTATTGTGATTCTATCATTTTAAATTTAACTTAGTTACAGGAAAGTCGCTTTTAAGTATTTATACTTGAAATTTGTTTTATTTCTACGAATGTTTGGTTAAAATCGAACTTAGGCTAGATTAGGATCTATTACTCAGGGCCAATAAGTTTTAGCTACGTATTCTAAAAAACGGGATTAGCGGGATATGGCGGGATTTTAAAAAGCGGGATTATAATATATCGGGATTTTGAACAAGCGGGATTTTAGAAGCCGGGATTTTAAAAAAAGCAGTATTTTAGCAGACGGGATTTTAAAACTTTTTTTTTCGGGTTCTTTGAAAAGCGGGATTCCGAGACGGCTGTGTTCAAGAAGTAGTTCTAAAATTATTTTTTAGACAGTTAAATGAATTACTTTCAATACTTTTTTTTAACTGGGCTGTTTATATTTCTCAAATCTTAGAATGTTTTTATTTACCCGGCAAAGAGGATCATTGATGACGTCATCTACTCCCTGCGTCGCATTATGGAAATTTTGACTATGAACAAAGCCCATTACGGCAAGCGGGCTTATCGCTATAGACATGAACCTTATAGTATAGAAGTATAGTTGCGATTCGCATCATCTTTGAAGAAATATGGCCCAATGATTCCGCCAGCCCATAATCTGCACCAAATACTGACTTTTTCTGGATGCATTGGTAGCTCTTGCAATGCTTCTGGCTGCTCTTTACTCCAAATACGGCAGTCTTGCTTGTTCACGTATCCATTCAACCAGAAATTTTTCGGTAAAAAAGTGGATCTTCGGTCGTTCAATTCTTGCACCAGCTGTATTTTGAAAGGCTTCGCGCCTAAATCCTTCCGAAAAAATTTCCACGTAGTGGAGTAACAGAGGCCCGATTTGTGCCGAACGGCGCCGAATCGATAATCCACATCCACACCCACAGTCATCACGAACACTGGCCGATTCAGTTGCGATATTTTCCTCACTTCGCACTCTACCTAAGCGTGTTGGTGGTTTAATGTCCAACAATGTAAAATTGGGTCGGAATTTTAGTCACAATAGCCCGAATACCCGCCTCAGTAGGTCGATTAAACTGACCATAAAATGGAAGAAACGCGCGATAAACTTTCTTAGAAGAGCACGCATTTTGATAATAAAATTCAATTCAATTTGAAAGCATTGTTCGTGTATAAGTAGATTTATGGTTAAATTATAGACCAAATGGAAGATGTTTGACATCAGTGACACAAAACAAAAAACATGCGTGAGCTGTCAAAACCAGTGTTGCCAAAAAGAAAATAGCAAAAAAATCACCCATCACAAGTGGATTTAGTTCCTTTATATTAAGTTAAAAAAGATCTCTCAGTGGGCTGAGTTCCCGGAGACTTATTTTCGCGCAGATAAAGGCCTTCCTTATTTTTCTTACTGTGCATAATAATTTTAGGTTAGTAAAAAAACCTCTAGTACGTTCTTATATTAAAAACATGCAAATGATGTGCAGCATTTAGACAAAAACTTATACCTACTTATCAAATTAAAGCTTAATTTAAACTTCTTACAACACACTTAGCTTGTCGCGAACTAAAGGTTCTCCTTCATTTGGACACAAATTAAACTTTATTTGCTCCAAACTGTAGGATCTAAGAATATGTTCTCAAAATACCATCATCTCTCCCACACACCCACGACAATTCTTGTTAATTTAATTTATTATTAGATATACGGTACAGATAAATCAGAGTGCCTACGCCTTCTTTGAAACAAAAAAAAATTCAAACTTGTTTCCTCCCGAGAACCCAAGTTACGTACATATATTTTGGTATGTCTAGATTTGCTTCGGACGTTTCATCTCGGTGGTCCATAGGTACGAGTATAATTTAACTTCTTTATTGAATCCCACATTAAGGCATGACCGTGTTAAGTATATTCTTTGTAGCATAATTCTCCTTTAAATTTGTAAAACTCTTTAATGGACTGTAAACATCAACATTATTGCTCACGCTTGTAATTAGTTTCACTTTCATGCATTGGCTTTTAGTCTAAACGAGTCTAACTTTTCAAACACACGAATGACCAAGACCATGAGGTCCAGTCTTTACGCAAGCACGTGCCTAATAGTCATTATAATGTAAAACTTCTTGTACTTAAATTAATTGAAGTCTGTTGAGGTCCTCTATGCAACACTTCAGTTAATCGATATTTTTATTACTTCAGACACGTGCTGATGAATCAAAAAAAAAAAAAAAAAACTGTTAAAAATGTAAATCGGATCTATGAGTATTTCAGTTGTACTTGAGTTTTATTTTTATTTAAAAAAATGTTGTTTCAAAAAGAAAAGGAAACTACCGTTTAGAACTACATCTCATAATTTCATCCCAAACCTAACTGATTAGTTCCAGTCCATGTGAAAAAAAATAATTAAGAAGATTATCAAGTTCAATTCACATAAGGATCGATTTTCATTCTATCTACATTCGGTGTAGGCATACAATGACAGTGTTTTCGTGAGACTGCCTCAACTCAGTCAATAACCATACTTTAGATTTTTCTGGAGAAAAAATAGTAGAGTATGATCAGAGCTTTCCGATTTAATAAATGAAACACACTTGAAAACTGAACTGTCATTTTCTGACAAGCTGTCAAAAGAAAGATCTGTTCAAATATTTATTTTGCGCTTAAAGCGCGGAACAGATTGAACTAGCAACAGCACCGTCAACAGCAACAGCGGCCGCCATTAATTTAGAACCAGTGTATTTCAATTGTTCAACACACATCAGAACAGCAACAGCCGCCAACAGCGTCGTTAGGCCAAAGTCCTAAATTTGCTGTTGCTGGTGAAGTGTTGTCAACTTTCCCACTGCAATATTCAGTGGGACCACAATGAAAAACTTTTTTTCGATATGAAATATCAAGCAGATGAAATGACGTTGCTGATGGCATTGTGTTTGAGAAATGTTTGCTGACAAGCGTGCTGTTTGCTGTTGACGATGCTGGTGCTGTTGCTGGTTTAATCTGTTTCGCGCATAATTATTGATTCCATAAGTAAATCTTGACCCGTTGTCATCTCCGTGTATCGGTCTTGCATTAATATGACATATGTGACAAGTGAAAATACTCTGTTCAACAAAAATTGTCATAACAGGCCTTATGGGAGAACTTTTTCTAAACCAGTGGCGCCTGATGCACCCTCACTACACTGCGTTGTTAAAAATGCTACTCAAAAAAGAGCAAGCCACTGACTTTCCTTAAAGAATTGTTGTTGTAATTCTTCCCAAAACGTTGTACACCCCAACACGACCGTTGTATCCCACTGCTGATGAGAGTTACCATTATCATTCCCAATTACAAGCAAGGAGCTTATTCAGTAGATTTTAAGGAGCTTTTGGGATTTGAAGCTTTTGAGAAAAAATTTTATGAAGTTGAGTATGTATGTTGAGTGTTGGCGATTTATAATGTAAACTAGGGAAACCTTGTGAGAGCTTTAAAAGGCGACACACTTATACAAGCCAATGAAACCAGAGTGAGTAGAAAACGTCCTATCTCCCCTGTACTGACAATTTTTGTTGAACAGAGTATAAAACACTTTTAAAATCTTATTGCCGTTTAAAGGAAAGGCTATTTGCATTACTTAAAGGCGGTTGTCATATGTTTCCTTTGCGGGATCAAGCTATGTATTTTCTTATCCGTATCTTATCGGTGAGTTATTGGCGTAACGCCTTAGTTACCGGTCATTCCACGTATATACATTAATGATCTGCCTTGCTGTCTAGCGTTTTGTACTTTCTCAGGTCCAACGTTTTTGCCACTTCTTTTTCTTAACTGCTCTTTTCCTCCTCGAATGTCGTCACCACTCTAATTTTCGCCTTTTTTTCATAGACACACTTCTTTTCTAGACCTAGAAGATCGATGGGAGTCACTTCGTCAACTTCAAGTATTACTGGCTCCGACACCGTTCCGTAAGACCTTGATAGCCGTATAGAGGTCCCGGTCTCTGACTCTCTGTACTGCTGCCATTTGCTTCCTTTAGTTCACTTGTCGAAGTTTGGCTGACCAAAGCCCACATCAACGAGGAGAATGGCATTTGTGGTTTAGATCAAGAGTCTACCCGTGGTGACTGTTTGGACACCTACGTTCGAATAATGTAAAAGGATTCTTTGCTGTTTTCTATTTTCTAACGACAATATCTCAAAGAACTGGGGCGATGGTGAAAAACGTATAACGAATTTGAGTTCAGCATCCAAAAGTATGCCATTTTTTACTGAAACAGTTTCACCAGAATCATATTTGAAAAAAATTCCACTTTTATATTGCTACACAATAAGTTAATAACTTCCACTAGATTTTATTTATCAAATGTCACTGCAATGACAGTTAAGTATTGACAGTTAAAAACTGCCGCGAAATTTAAAATGACACGTTTCTTAGACAACCTCAAGCCTACATTTTTGGAATTCGTTAGAAACATTTTAGGCTATCATCAGGTTGACAATCCTTTTGGCCCCTCCTAAAAGTCTTACGAAAATAGCTTTCTAAAAGACATGGATCCATTATAATTATGTAAAAATTTGTTTTTAAAGCATACGACAAAATTATAAAGGAAATCAAAAGTTCATAGAAAACTGTGGAGTGAAATTTTTAGCTTTAAATTATTTAGCTTGTAAAGGGTGGTCCAGAGTCACGTCTTAACGTCAAGTTTTGTGCCCAACTTAATTTGACATTTCTTTGTTTCAGTATTTGACAAATTCAACCATGGAGAAGTACACAAGCAGCGCGTTAAGACTGTTGAAGCCTTTTACGAAAATGGGCGTTCAAATCAAAATGCATTTCGTGCACTTGGTGATTTTTTTGTGCGCAAATTTCAGCAAACCGGGTATGTAGGAAATGTGAAAACACCTGTGCATGCTCGCCCAGTTCGTTCTGCGGAAAACATTGCTGTTGCTTGCGATAGTGTGGCAGAAGAGCCGTCAACCTCGACTCGTCGTTGTGCCCATCAATTGAACATCTGACGAACATCACTGATGCGAATTTTTAATAAAGATTTGAATGTACACGCTTATAAGGTTCAATTGACACGAGAGCTGAAGCCTACAGACCATTTTAAGCATCGTCAATACGCCGAATGGTTGGTTGAACAGATAGAAGTGAATGGTGACAATTTCTTGTAACCAGAAATTGAGGATATGGAGCTGGACGATATGTACTTCCAACAGGATGGTGCCACTTGCCACACCGCTGGACAAGAAAAAGTGTACGTCAATAAGCTAAGAACAATTCAAGATCTAAAGGATGAGCTAACTCGGCAAATTAACGACATTGAACCTCAATTATGTCTCCGAGTCATTGAAAATATGGACCATCGAATAGAGGTGTGTCACCGAAACCATATGGCGAGCATTTGGCCGATATTTGATTTCACACATAATTGTCATAGATCCTTCTATCATAATAAAAAACATTAAGATAATTCTCTGAAAACTTTTTGTTTCATTTACAATTAACATTGTTCGTTTTCGTTGGATCACCCTTTATTTAATTGGGAACAAAATTAATTGCACATTAACATAAAGACAAAGTATAAAAATGATTTCGGAACATTTTCAAGCTTCACTTTAAAAAAGAGATTTATGAGTAAGAAATTCCATTCCGACAGGAATATTCTTATACATGGAAACAGGCTTAGAATGAATTTATGTTCGGCCTTAAATTCTAGTCCGAGAGATGGCGGTAAGATTAAGATTACCTATCTCATTCTGTTAAATGAAGGTTTTTGTACAATACAAACTCTCTATATTACTAAAATAAATCAGCCGAGAAGACTTAGCACTATTTAATTGGACCTGTTGAATTATTTATTGATTCAAAATACCTTTTTTTATCTTTATTCCGCAAAAATTGGCTTTCGTAACGAGAATCTATTGAAAACGACGATGCCCATTGATAGCTTTAGAACTCGGTTACGCAGAGCAACAAGTTCAAGTGACAACAACTGGCTATTAATTAAGCTTCAGCTCTTGAACGATTTCCCAAGGAACGATGGAAATATGTACATCGAAAAAGCTTTTAACAGCTTGTATAACTAGAGTCAATAGCCGTGTTTAATGGAAAATTGATAGCCACTCAGTAAAGAAAAATGAAAAAAACGATTATAGTCACTTTTCAAAGTTTGACACGAATTTTAGAGTAATTTAAAATTTATTTTGACGTATTTAAAATATTTCTTTCCATATTCTTGTCAGCCTCTAAATTAGAATTTTAATGAGCAAAAAATCGATTTTTCGTTAAGAAATTCAGATTTTGTAGATGTTTTTTAATCCATCGAGATCTCAGCCATCCTCCAATGGAATTTGACAGTTTATAGCTTGGTTGATGGGTAATATACTATATGCTGACCTATTTAGGGTATTTCATTTTTTTTTTTCATTTTTCAGAAGTTTTTCAATCAATTGACATTTGAGATTTTTTGTACGTCTTTTACAAAATAGACATGAAGCTTTATTTCTATACATATGTCTTGACAAAATAAAAATCTCTGAGAAAAAAAATACATTCCAGAACACATCCCAGTACCAAGCAAATGTTTTTCTGCACTCGATTTAAGCGCCATCTACATCTCAATATGTATGTATATCAACAATTTTTATTCATTCTTTATTCACTCTGATTGCTGACCAAGTTATATTCACTCTTGATGTTTTTATTGTTTTGCATGTAAAATTTTGCTAACATGGCTATTCACTCTTTCAAAAAACATCACGGCTAATTTAAAGGTGTAAAGAAGGCTTTAAGTAATACTTAAAGATTGAAATTGCAGTAAAAATGTTAACGGTTCCAAGTTTGTAAAAAAAATCATTGAAAGAAAAGTATACCGAAAAACAGCTTACTCCTATAACCTTCATAAAATTTTGGCTCATGGACAAAGTAAAATCGAGTATCTGCTGTTACCAACCGCGGAATTGTCGGAAGAGATTTGGGAATCCAAAAATAAAAACTACAAGGAATATAGGTACCAAATTACGGTTTCGCAGAATGAAGACTTCTTTAACAAGCTTGCAGCCTCAACAGACACTTATATTTCTTGCTAAAGCATGTCAGGACTGTTCTTATCCATTAAATTCATCTTTTAAACTCTTTTAGTTAGTAGTAGGTATAAGAGAAAAAATGAATGTCATTTGATTTTTTAAGCAAATATAAATTTATACAAGAACAAAAATCTAAGTCGTTGTAGCGGTTTATTAAAAAAATAAGCTTTTATATACAAAATTTTTAAAACATTTTTAAGAAAAAATTTTGTTACACCAACCTTAAGGCTAGCCGCGCACTAGCAATTTTTAGTTGCGAAACTGCTTGGTTCGAGCAACTAAAAAGTTTGTGTTTTGACACAAACTAAACGATTGCCTAAAATAAGTTCGCCATTTTATTGAACATATAATTATCTGCAAATTCACGGACATTCAACCAAACAGTTCATCTGTTTTCTATATGTAACCAAACAGTTTCGCAACTAAAAATTGCTAGTGCGCGGCTAGCCTAAGTTTTTACTATTTTACGAAATATCGAATTTTCCAAAAAATTATTTTTTTTTTCAAGAATTCAAAAGGTATCTTTTTTAAGTTTTGAAAGGCAATGTTTTTCAAACTTTTGAGAAGCTATGGTACCAGTACCAGTACTGTACCAGTCAGTAATATTGAATTTTTTTTTATTAAATTGCAGATAGTTAAAAATAATGGAAAGAAAAAAAAATAATATCAAAATTATAGGTGCCGTTTTCGAGAAAAATACGATTTTCGAAAATCTTTTTTTCATTTGTATGGTGGGTACCGTTATTTTTAGATAAAATACAATTTTATTTTCATGTCTCGTAGATTGTATTAAAAAAGTTTAAGTGTCAAGTTTTAAGAAAGTCGGACATTAGGTTTTCAAAATATGTATTTAGTTTTGAAAAAAAAAAAAATTAATTTCTTGGAATTTATTTTTTTTAAATCATTCAAGCATTACCTAGCTTAAACTAAATGAAGTTTTTTGATTTTTTTTAATCTGAGAAATAGTTTTTGAGGAACAAAAATATTTTAAGAAATTTTGAAAAAAATTTTTGTTCTTAAAAAAAAAAGAAAAAAACGTGTGAAAAATTTAAAAATGCTATCTACCGAGTTTAATTTGTAGTCGAATGGACACACAGACAGACAAAAATGCGAGACCCACTTTTTTCGTCATCCCTATCAACATAATGTGAAGTCTGATCAAAAGTTCGATTTTTTTTTTAACCAACGCATTACCTGCCATATAGTACCTATATGTGGTAAGTTAAAAATACGAAAATACATGCGTACGTGTATGTAACATGAAAAGGACTTGTCCTGTTTATGAATGAATAAAATCTCAATAAAAAAACCTGATAGAGTATATCAAAACCAAATCACCAGACTCAAAAAAGTACCTACCAAATTATTGCCAACAAATTTAAAATAATGAAACCTCCAGCTTATCCTTCTGTAACCTAAATCGATATCAGTTTTGATTATGGCAGACACATATATTTTGCTGACCTAAATTAAAATATTATGACCTGGTACATAGGCAGGTGATGTTTTGTGTTTGTATTTCTTTTATATCATTTACGCTCTCAGCTATAGATACATAGGTACAGACTGTAAATGTGGAAAGCTATTTTCAGAATGCCAAATAAATAGACAGGAGCAGTAGATGATTTTTTTTTTAATTTTGTTAGCAACATCTTTTGTAGGTATACCTCGCTGGTACAACTATAAACAGAATAATAAACGCAGCATAAAACAAGGCGCTTGTATATTATACTGCCATCCATCTGATTGCATTTGTATGCGAAAATACAAAAACAACACAAAATCTAACTCTGCTTTTGGAATTTGAATATGAAATCACATTTTTTGAAGGCTTGCTTGTAAAAAATAGTTGGTACCATAGTGATACTGACAGTACGTATAAAGATATAAAATGACCGACTCGATCGAACGACTTGCTTTTTATGTTCAAGATACTTAGAATTACCTACTACAAATTTTCGAATGTACCTATGAAAAAGACTCAGCCAACTCGGTGAGTTGTTGAAACTTAAAAAGAATGGAATGTTATTTAAACAATAAAAATTTACTCAAGAACCAACATTTTAAATCGTTTAATTGGTTCTATATAAAAATGTTGTTACACCAATTTTAAGTCAATTCATCCGTTTTTGAGATAGGTATCCAATTTTCAAAAAAAAATGTTTTTTTTACAGTTTTAATATGCAGTGTTTTTGATTTTTTAAGAAGCTTCTATATAAAAAAAATTTAATCAATATCGGTTAAGCCGATAGTGATAAAAATAAAAAAAATTATTATATGGTAGGTTAGGTTAGTCTATTGCGTATACGGGGGCATATTGGTCTATTGTGATCCCTTATTAAGAAAAGCAGAGATGCTCCTAAACTAATGTCTTATAGACTTGTTCATTTGCGAACCAGCAAATGAATAAAATAAAAAATAAAATAAAAATATTTGCCATTGAGACCTGCGTTAGATCGTCCAGTTCTCCAAAAAACCTGTTTCCAAAGTTTGGGGGTTCGGACAGTCGCAGAGTAGATGTTTAATGGTTTCAATCTCCTCGACATCCTGACAGCTCCTACAGAAATCGGGTGCAAATGCACCCAATCTAGTGGCCATTGTGCCACTGGCGCAATGACCCGTTAGTATACACCTATCAGGATTCAAATATTTTTTTTACTCAGCGATAAAATATATCGAGTTTCTTTTTCATTAACTCTAGGCAATAAACTTCTAGAGATAATGCAGTCGTCCCTGGAGGACCAGAAGTTATTGACTTGTTCTTTCGTTACTAGGTCTATTTTCCTTTTAATCACGCCAATCGGGATTTTTGGTCCCATATTTAAATTGCTACTGCTGTTTTTATTTGATACTGACCCTTTCCTTGCCAGTTCATCTGCTATTTCATTCCCTTCACATAACAGAGCTTGACTTGGCTAGTGTTACAAATATTGTTCAGCATGTCTCGGCATTTTGTTATTGTCTTGGATCTTATAGTCTCACTGGCTAAAGCTTTAATGGCAGCTTGGCTGTCCACGAAGAATGTGATCTCCGACGAGTTCAGTTTTTTCATGCGTAAAAATTCTGCCGCCTTTTCAATAGCGTAAATCTCAGCCAGAAAGACACTACACTCATCTGGGAGTTTGAATGATTCTCTGATATTGAGTGCTTCACAGAACACCTCAGCTCCCATTCCTTCTTCCATTTTTGTTGAGGAGGGATATATGTACATAGGTATGTAGGTTTATTGATGATAACCAGGTTTTAGCTCCTCTCTTCGGTATTGCCGCGATTTTTGCCGTTTTCCACTTATGAGGGAAGTAGCAGTTGTTGATACAATTGTTTATGATGATTGCGAGTTGTATCATCACTGCATGTAGAAGCCTTTTGATGACTTAGTTTGGACTCCATCCCGTCCTGTTGACTTCTTTGGCTTGGAATTGACGATGATTTCCGCAATTTCCTCTAATTGGCATAGTTGAGGGTTGTCCGTTGGGCAACTAGCTGAACGATGGTCGTCAAATTGCACTCCTTCCAAATTTGGCTGTAAAGTCAGCTGGACGGATGTCCTGATTTCATCCAGGAACACAGGGTCCGTTAATGGGCTAGGTGTGAAGTTTGCCTTCCACTTTGTTAGCTGTTGATTAGAAAGAGTTTTTGACAGAAGTGTGCTATTTATTGTGTCACCACTGAATATACCGATCACGCAGCTTAGGTAGGTACATATATTAGTTTTTACATATCTACCCACCTTACCTACATGAGTTGGTTTAAATAAAAGATTTCAAAGGCAAAGACCTAAAAATTTTAAATTCAAGCTTCTATGTTTCTGTTTGAAGTAGTAGATGCCTACTTTAGGTACCTACATAAGTCCCAAGTTAGGTTCCTAGGTGCCTACCAATTCACTGCCCTTCCGAACTTTCTCAAGCATCTAAAATTACATAGCTACAAATGTATAGATATATGGATGTACGTACATATGTACATATGTAGGTCCCCTAAACTTAGTCTCAATCGCAAAGAAAATAAAAATAAAGTAGATACCTAGGTAGGTAAAATGTATGAATAAACACAAATATTTATGTATGTATGAATCACCATAGATACCTATGGATGTATGTATATAACTAGGTCCTGACACAAAAGGGATTTAAATTGAAAAAAATATTCCCATGCTCATTCATTATTTATGTATAGTTAGGTAAATAGGTAGGTAGATATGGGTAGGTACATATATCTATAAGTCAAACAGATTATATGTACATATTTAACTAGGAAAGTACTTACATATAAGTAGGTATGTATGCATATATGTACGTAAGTACGCAGGTAGGTACATTATGTACATACGTTGGTACCTATACATCTTTCTAAATTCCCAATCCAAATACCTACCTACCTATACCAAAACCTACCTTATCTTATAGGATAATTTATCATTTTTTTTCTAAAAAAAATAAGTAAATAATAGCCATTGTGTATATATATATGTATATAAATAAATAGGTATGTACATGGGTACCTACAATAATTGAAAAATAAATGGTGTTAACATTTCCTAACGGAAGACGAAAGTTAAATAAAAAAAACACAAACAAAAGAGTTTATGCAGCACATATGTACGTACCTATCTAGCTACCTACCTAATATCCCTATCATCTGTGTAACACAACCAAAGTCTGTTTACCTTTCTCTGGTTTCCTCAATTATACCTATATTTCTCACACACTTCCAGATCGACCGACTTAAGATAATATGTAATTAATCTAAAGAAAAATCTAATTTCAAACTTTTGTGGTAGCAAATAGGTAGGTACACAACACAGATAAAACAAAACAAACTGGAAAAATTAAAGGAGGGAAATGAAGAAAAAGAAGAAAAATACATAAGTGGCACTAATTCATTGGCAGTGGCAGGCAAATAAAGAAGACAAAAAAAAACACACATAAGAAATAAAACAAACTTGACACACCACCCCAGACCCCACACTCTTCATAAGAAAACTCGCAAACGATGGAAAAGAGTGTTGAATTGCAGCTTGTTGAGATTTTTGATGAGATGAATATGAAGAGCACTTCATTGCATTCTCTCACTCTGTTTCAGAATCTCCTTTCGTTCCTATATACTATAAAATTTGTACATTATTTACAGGGAAATGAGTGTTCTCCAATCCATAAAAGAAAAATATAATTTCTATATACTTTGTTGTATGTATATAGACATTCTCTTGCTCTCTTTTTCTTTGGTTTTCTAGTCACTGTGTCTTTTGGTCTCCTTCGCAGATTCAGTTCAGTTTTGACATTCGCAGTGATAGGTCGATAAAGTAACTTTTAACCAGTTATCAAAGAGTTTCTGTTTCCTTCCTTTCTTTCCTTATTTCTGCATTTAACCGGAATTATTTATGAATTAAAACAGTTAATTCAGTTGGAAAATAAATATACAAGGAACTAGAAACTAGGTTTTAATTTAATCTCTCTTTAACCTCACTTCTGGACATCCGTGTGTGAAAGAACAAAAAAAAAAAGCGGTGATATCTCGAAAGTAGAGTGAGATAGTGGTTCTCTTGGTTTTTGTTGCCGTTTTGAGTGAGCGTGAGAGAGAATGAAACCCCACTTTGCGAAGCACATAAGAGATCAATGAACGATTATGAAAGGTACGGTAGAGTGAGAAAGAGAAGTAACACAACCGCCAGATGGTAAATAAGTTGTGCCTCTGCTGCTCCGTATTCTTATATACATCGTGTGTTTGCGTGCGTGTGTGTAGTTTTTGATTCATTTGAGTTGGACGAGACGACCGTTACCGCCGGCCAGACATTATACGACCAACAGTCGTACGGTAAGGTGGTGTCGCGTTCAAGTGAGTTTGATAAGCCCGTTATATCGTCGGATATATAAATAGAGAAAGAGAGAATTCACTTTTCCCGGGAAGCCATCTAATCTAAAGCACTGTGCCGGTTCTCTATAAGTTTATGTGTGTGCATTTATATTTTAAGTGCGAAGAGAATTTTTTTTTTTTATACATTTTGCCTTCGCGTTGTTATTCGCTGGATAAATTACCGTCGCGTCGTCTTTTAAGGCCAACGCGCAGTAAACGATACAAAAAAAAAATCAAATTAATTCAAATGAGTGATTATTAAGAATTTTAATTACATACACAGTGAAAGTGAAGATTTTAAAGAAAACGAGTGAAGTTTTCTTGTTTATATTAAATTAAAGAATTGCTCCATCCCTCGAACTAGCCGCCTCTTTTCATTTCAAACAAATGTGGATTATTAGGTACCCCCCATCGAGAAATTTACTCCGAATGGACCAAATGCTTAGATAAATTCAGAGTGGATTAAATGATTTATCAAGCAGACCAAAGGTATTTTTACTCAATTTTTTTTTTTTTAGGTATCTTCTCTCGAATTCCTTTTTGGTATTTATTTTCTCCCTTCCTTTGAAAAATATATAATTGCCTTGGATTTTATTTTTCAAAAATCCCTTTCTATTTCCCTTTCACTGATTCGGGGTTTTTTTTTTTTTTTTTTTGCTCTCTGGTATATTGCCCTCCTGTCACGGGTCGTACTGTGTCGGTCGTACAGATGTTTATTGTCACACACAGAAGTTTTTGTTGTTTCTTCTTTTATTTATTTTTTTTTCTGAATACCTAGTATGGTTTATTTTTCCAACGATTCTTATTTTCTTTTCCCTTTCATAATTTTTTTCTACTCTGGCGCACATGCACATTATGTATTTTTTTTTTTTTTATTTTTCTGTTCGTACAAAATAGCGCCCGAATCGAATTGAGTTTTTATTTTTTGTTTTGTCTGTAAGTGATTAAGATAGCATGCGTGCCGTACTGTTTTGGGACAGGCTGCTTGTGTCATTCTCATATGCATTTAGACAGCCATGTTGGATTTGTTGTCACTTCTGACAGGTGTGTTGAATGTGGTGATAAATTAGAAAAAATGTTGATATAATTATTCGGGGTAGGTATACATGCGTTTTGTGGATACGTTTTGCCGGTAATGTTGAACTTATTTATCTAGGAAAATTATTGTTAGTAAGGTGCATTGTCGGGCATAGGTACCCTCAATTTACTTTGTCTATTTTTTTTTTTGAACTTATACCAGTTAAAAAAACAGTGTTCTATTTATGGCAATTTAATCAATTAGGTGTGTGTAATTAGGCAGGTATGAATATTTACGTAAAATAGGTTTGTGTTTGTCTCTTTTTCAACATTCACCTACAAGACAATGCGAATAATATACAAAAAGCTTAATAAACCATAACAACTATGAAGATTCTCGCACAGACTCCCTAGTTGAAAGCCATATGGATCTTCTTAATATAATTAAATTTTGATGATTCGGTAGCTCAATCGAGTCCTAAGATAAAATACATAGAGCTATGAAAATTAGGTACTGACATTAATTAGTAATGCCATCTGTCAATCAGAACTTATATTTATGTTATGTTATCCTCCCTTTACGCCGCACCTCCATTAGCTTATTTCTGATATATCAGACACTATATCTGAAGTTTATATTTCTTTAACTCTGTGGGCAAATTATGTCGTGATTATTCATTCTTCGCCATGATCTCACCTGGTTAGTCACGTCGTTTGATTTTAGCGATAAACGCAGTGGAAAAACTGGAAGAGGCAAAATGGGAAGAATACAAAAAAAGAGATTTGCACGACCTTGAAGAACAATTGCTCCAAGACATAATTGAGTAGTCCCACAAAGCATGAAAAGTCCCTGACTGCCCTAACTAATTTAAAAAAAAATTAATCAAAATACTTACTATCTTCAATGTTTAATTCTTTTAATGTTAATTTTGGCCTGCAAACAACCAAACAACATTATGTATGTAACTACTTCAACAGACAGTAGATGGTAGAAAAATTACTTCTTGGCTTAACAAGACATAATTTCTATACGAAGTGAAAACATAACATGAGTTTGTCAATGAAATGAAGGAATGTTACATGAAAATGTGGGAATTGGTGTCAAGACTCGACGTCTTGTGAGAAATTTGTGTCTAGTGAAGTCACAAGTCACGAAACGTCAAAATTTATATCTGCATTTATTTCTTCTACGAAGACAAGAAATAAATAGAAAAAATTATGTCTAAAAATAACGAAAATCGAGACATAAGGGGGCTCCACAAGAAATATTGGCTACATGACACATTTTTTGCAATCATTTATTTCAAGTGGAGGCTCAGTGTTAAGAAACTGAAAATATAGGTTCTTCGTAACCTTGGTTCCCATTTATAAAAAAAAATTTCCTGCGCAGTCGCATTAGGTATTATTAAAGCTTGGTACACATTATCGATCTCGAGTGAAACTGGTAGAAAATGTCAAAATTGCGTTAAAAGTTGGTAAAGATTTATCAATTTTTTGTTGGCCGTCGATTAAATGTAAATTTCTTATTTTTTTTTTTTTTTTTGTCCAAAATCCAAGTTTTCAATTCAATAGGTATTCTGAATAATGACACACAAAAAATTCGCTAAATTTGATAACCTATTTTGAAATTATCAACAATGCTTTAAGTCCATGAAATATATTGCGTTTTTACTTCAACTTAACATGGAGCTAGGGCTTAAATGGGTTGACTTATCTTCTTAAAATTTGAAATATTTATGAAAATAGGTATATGTATGTAGGTATTTTTAAAAGTTATTTTCCAAATTTTACGAAATTTTGTTTACCAGTTTAGGTTCTAGCTCTAGTGTCAGGTATACAAGAATCCAAATCCTGATTTGATTCCGATTCAATTCTCCTTATAAACGCAGTAAATGGATACGATGCATAATTGAAGATTTACATTATACTACATACCTATGTCATTGAATTTACAAAGTTTGACATCAACTCTTAAAGAATATTTAAAAGCTTTACTATTTTTAGCTTTACAACTTTGTCTGCCTCGTGCAATATACATATATGTACATATGTATATAGATGTGTGTACATACATATATACCTATACACATACATATAAATGCGTGCGATTTATATCAAGTTCGTTCAATGTTACGCAAAGGTCATTGAATACATAATTAGATGTACATATACCTATCCATCTGTAGGTTTATAATTACCTACCTACTGGAATTTGTCATTAATCAAGCTTATGTAAGTATATAATGCATAATCAGGTAGATATCGGCGTAAAGGTACATAGGTATATCTCATATTAAAAGTAATCCTTCGTACATCCGTGGTCATCTAAAACTAAATGAATTCTAGGATTTCACATAAAACGCCCATTGTTACAGATGGAAACCTTTGTTATAGTTTTCGTTCAGTTTGCCATCCTAAAGTAAATAAAGAAAACACGATATCCTAATCGTTGTATCGATCTGTGTCATACCCACGACGGACCAACGCAGTAGGTATGCATTCAAAATTTACCTTCTATCCTTTCCTTATCCATAACAATGGCGGAGTAATGGTGGCTACCCACAATAAATACAATAAAATCTTCGCATAGAGCACAATTTCAGTCAAACAATAATTATATCGTGCGCTATAGTCTTTCTACCTCAATTGAAAGCTTAAATGACCTCAAGTCCAAAATGCGTTTCGCCCAGGTACAAAAGTGGCCTTCATTAGTAATATGCTGTCGAACATTTCTAAGACGCGTCGTTTACATTAAATCACTTCGATTGATTTTATCGTGATATAAATTAACGAAATTCCGTCGGCAAAACAGGCCTCAAACTGTACGGAAAAAAATTCCGAATGTACCTTTATATTTGTATTGTTAGGCTATTGTCGGCTTTTTACAGGTTGATTACAGACACTGGCCTCCTTGAATTCTGCAATTTGACGCACTTTGTACTTTCTTTTTAAATCATAGGTTATTTTAACACGGCAGTTGTTTCCCGCTCCTCGAAATATTGAGGGAAAGTCAATATAATACCTCCGCGAAACGTAATAAGTCGCTTTACGCTTGCACAACGTTGGAAAATATTGAAAACTTATTTCCAAAGTGAGTGCTGTGTAGCCCAAACAGTGGATTTTTTTAAAAGAAGTTTTGGCCGAAATGGAGTACACGCCTGCTGTACTGTACGCTAGTTTGTGAGACTAGTATGCTAGTGCGTACAGTGCGGTCCTACGAGTATGTGGCTGCTGTAGCTCAGAGTGTGAGACTCAATTCACGAACGTCAACTCGCCATCGATCTCAAAATATTAACAATTCACGCACAAGCCTGAGGAGAATTCTGCTCAAAGATCTCGAACTATTCGCTTAGATTGACAGAATGCGCTAAGTCAGCCGAAGAGCCACTTGAATGACATTGTGTTGTGTTCCATAATTAATGGGAATGTTTGCTCTTACTAATAAAGCCATAATACATGGAAACAATTTAATTTTGCTCATTTTATTGCATTTTTAAAAAGAAACTTGTATTTGGCCTTCAAAATCCCACATGATTTAATTTAAAAAAAAAACGTAAGTTACTCTAACAATAAAAAAACAAATTCCAATCGCTTCACGAAGCGCTTTCGGACTTAATGGTTTTCGATTTTCGTCCCAGTGCCAACCTGCCAACCCACCCGACAAAAATTAACTAGTAAAAAGCGACATAATTTTGGAAGTAGATGAATAACCAAATTATAAGTTAAACAGTTTATACCTATGCAGGTATTTATTTGACGCGGTTTCGAATGCAACAAATTTAACTGGTTTTGCTCAGTCTTTGGTAGGTTTGGGGGTTAAAACTTGCGGTTTACCTTCAGCAAGTCAAGACCTGAACCCAATTGAATAACTCTGAAAATGCTCTGCGGCGAAAAGGATTTTCAACCAACCTTGTAAAGGGGCAATTTTTAACTCTTTTTTATTATTGGTCCTACCTACTTCTCCAAGGTATCAAATGAAGATAGTTTTTATTTTTTTTTATCAAAAGATAACTTGAATCCATAAAGCATTATGCTCTTCATTTGGACTCTTAATTTGGTTCTACATTCCCTACCAAAAATTGCTGTGCACTACTAGAGTGATGTTTTTTCAACTCATCGAATGTGATCTTTGTCGCCTATGTAGATACATATGTATGTATGTAAATTCGTATTAGTTAAATGGGTGGGCAGGTACCTACTTAGAAAATTTTGACCCCATTTTAAAATAAGGAAATAAAACATGTCTCAACAAACTATTGGCTTGAGTAGAGTTTGCAATATCTTATCACAAGTGATGAAGCTGAATACCTACAACGATTAGTTTTTCAAAACTAGCCAAACTTAACAATTAAAAGCGCATAGACTTTTCTTATACAATGCATTTACACGCATAGGATGAATTTGCAATACAAAAATTTTAAACATAGTTATAAGAGGGTTGGAAGACAACGAACATTGCCCTACTTAAAAAACTCGTACTTTCCCACAGAAGAATAAAGTCTCGGAAATAAAACAAAATGAGAATAAGGGTGGTGAACACTTTCCGAGGTGCAATATATCAGTCTATGGTTATCAACACAAATAAAATTTACAACATCAATTTGGGAATTTGGTCAAATTCAGATATTAAGAAAATAAAGCCCTTGGCTTGTGTGATGTATGAAGAAATAAACACAAAAAATATTTAAAATTTTAAAGCTTTTGTTTTTATTTTCGTGAACTATGTTGAATTGACGAACTAAAAGCTTTTTGCAACGTCGAGTCCAAATGCGTTTGGCTCAGGCACAACAATTAGGCTCATCTATCTGATGAGCTCACCTAACTGATGAGCCTAAATTTTGTACCTGAGCGAAACGCATTTGGACTCGAGTTTTTAAAAAGCTTTCAGTTGAATAATTCAAAAATAGTCCACGAAAACAAAAACTATAACTTTTTATATTTTCTGTTTTATCTCCTCCTTGTTAAAAACTTTCCCTTTCTGTGTAAAAAAAAATCCTGCGACAATAATTATTGAGAGTAAAAGGCAGTGCGCACTACTACAATTCGCCGACTTATTTTGACGTCTTAGTATCCACATCTCCCTTCTACTTGGTGGTGCTCATTCTTGCTCTTAAGTGGGAGTGGGAGCTAGATGTCCATTTTGAGACGTCAGAATAAGTCGGTGGAGTGAGCGCAATTAGAGAATTTGACAGTTTGTGAGTTTCTGTGCAGAAAAATCTGATCTTAACGTATGAATTTCACAAAAATCAGTGTTCTATATCAAAGTAAGTATAGGTATATAGAAGTGCTTGTGTCGACACAAATTATTGGGTTCAAATAAAAATCATATACATATCTAAGTCCGATCCATTACTTTTTGCACAGAAACTGACAAAGTGTCAAATTTTGAAGAATTAGGACGAAGTTCTTACAAAAAATGCAGAAACTGAAAATCTACGAGAGCGCAAAGTACCTATTACAAATTCACAGAAGGTAGGTAATTCCGTATTATCTAATGTAAGTGGTGACAGCCGGACACCATTTTTTTTCTTTCGTTCTCTTACTCTCATTTGCTAAAACATATTTTGAATCACAGACATTTTTTTTTGACAGAAAATCACAAAAAGGGAGAATTCTCTCCTTATCTTTCGTGAGGACTCTCTTTTGAAAAATACGTTCCTGCTACGATTTTGATTTTTCATACGGGAACCAGGGTTCGGACTTACTACGATCGAAGTAGATCTACTTCGATTTTGAGAAAAAAAATTAATCTACTTCTCTTTTTTAGGATCTACTTCTCTTTGAAAAAATTCTTAACCAACATATTTAAAGACTGCGCTGATCACTCTGTATGACATAAAAGAAGTCTTTATTTACTGCTATATGAATATTTAATTTGTTTCTATTGAAGTCTGAAGTTTGTGTTATAATTATATTTATTTTATTTTAAGTCTGAATTTTTACCTTATAGTTACTTGTACGCGCAATCAATTATTTGTTTTTTTTTAGTGACAAATAATCAAATAATACTGAATAAACTTTTCTTAAGTAGTTTGTTTTGAAAAATTTGTTCTTTTTTTTTTGTAATTTCCTAAAACTACTTCGAAAATTTTTGGATCTACTTCAGTTTTTTTCCGTATTTGCTTCAAAATTTGAAACCTAAGTATGAACCCTGACGGGAACAGATTTAGAATGAAATTTACACAAAAGCTTAAAAATTACAGGGATTGGAAGCAAAGCAAACGACCTTCTCTCTTCTCTTTGTAGAAAATATCTTAGTCGTTCAACTCCCTGAGTCCATTTTTGTTTTTCAAAGCTGAAATACTTCTTGTGAAAACCCCATAGTTATTCGAGCAACAAAATTTATTTTCCGTAAAAGATCTTAAAGTTTAATACATTTTTGGTCAATTTATAAAAAGAAATATTCCGAAACCCAAGCGTTTTCAAGTTAAGGTCAGTAAAAACAAATTTTCAAAAAAGAATGACTTAAGCCGAAACGACATTTACCTCGTGTGGCATGTTATAGAGTGGTGTAGTGTTAGTGTGGCGCCATCGCTCCAATGTATTTCGTATGGGAGCGTATCGGAATCCCGCTTTTCAAAAATCCCGAAAAAAAAGTTTTAAAATCCCGTCTGCTAAAATACTGCTTTTTAAAATACCATTTTTTAAAATCCCGCTTGTTCAAAATCCCGATCTATTATAATCCCGCTTTTTAAAATCCTGCCAAGTCCCGCTAATCCCGTTTTTTAGAATACGTAGCTAAAACTTATTGATTTTATGTTGGTTATTTTCCTGATTCTTTAAATGCTAAAGAAACTTTGCATACACCCAACCTCGCACATACCCCAAATCCTATAGTGTGCCCAAGCAGGAGGGTTGCAGGGGGGCAGCATGCCCCACATTACATACCTCACTGCTTACACGTCGTAATAAGAATGGGGATTATAAAAAACGGGATTACAAGGGACGGGATTTTATAAAGCGGGATTTTAAAATAGCGCGGATTATAAAAAACAGGATGATAAAAGCGGGATTTAAAAAAACGGGATTATAATAAGCGGGATATCGTACCCAACCCATTTCATATGCGTAGAATCACATTTGTGAAATGTGGTGTGTGGTGAAGTGGTGTGTTTTGGAGTGCTGTGTTGTATAGTGGTTTGTTGTAGAGTTGTGTGTTGTGGAGTGATGTGTTGTATCGAAATACTTCCCGTTTTCATACTGTATCGCTGCATTTTTGTTTTGCTTTTCTATGGAAAAGAGAAAATATTGTTTTCGAAAAGAGAAGCAACTTGACTTGGTTCAATAAGGAACGTACGCAGCACTGTTAGCTTGATAAGTGTGCGCTGACGCAACACACCACTCCACGCAACACCATACGATATATGTAAATGTGTGTCGCACTTAAGAAATAATAGAAGCGAAACACTTTAAATTGTCATCACTGTTTTATGTGACAGTAGATTTGAAAGTTCTCGGTTGTTTGGTTTGACAAGTCATCATGAATAAGCTGACGTCACTTCGGAGCAAAGTTTGCAAATTATTCATATTTACTTCGAAAAACATAGTTCTATTCGAGAAACACATCGGCCGTTACCTGGGTTTTATGGTGCTCATATTTGTCCGTCAGAGCGATTAATTCGAGAAACTATGCACCATTTTCTTACTTTTGCTCTAAGCATTTTGTAAGACGTGCCGTATGCACATAATCGATTGCTGATGTGAAGTATAGTGTTGATGATCGGAATGTGTCAATTGGTTATCGTGTTCAACAATTAAACTTGTGCTCATCGAATGTATGGAAAATCTACTTTGTGCGACAATTGGCCCCCCAGATAACGGATAAGAAACATTTTTCTGTGTTTTATTTCAAATAAAAGTTCTTCGTTTAAAAAAAAAACACACTACATGGAAGCGATATCAACACAAGACACATCATAAGTGTTGTTCCGGCTTTAAGCAGTTTCTATTTAAGCCAAAACCACACTTGTCTAGTGTGGAGTGGTGTGTCCCCATTGCTCCCATGTATGAATGACATGTGTAGAACCATATTTGTTAGATGTGGTGTGTCATGTGTCGTGTTACGATTGCGTCATACCACTCGGTGCCGCTAAAATTTTCTTCTGTGTGTAGGAAATAGAAGATAGGGCTCTCGGAAAGATCAACAATTCTGTTCAATAAGAAAATAATAACAGTTTGTAAACTAGCAAATATTGTACATAAGCACAGTCGAAACACACACCACACGAGACAATTGTGGTTCCCATTTAAACGACGACGATTTGTTTATCAAAATGAAACGAAAAATCCTGCGTTAAATTCGCAAGAAAACAATTGAACGTGTATTTAATTCAAACAGAAAGTCACCTGTCATTATAATTTCACACGCTACCTGTTGCAGCTGAAAAAAGTGATTGTTGTTGACAGGAAGTGTCAAAATGACTTTCTCTTTCCATTAGCAGTCAAAACAATTTTTCTTTTTTATATAGGTATGTACATACCTTCACACATACAAATATATCTTCAATTCCTTTTGTTTCAATTTGAAAAGAAATGTCGAAGAAAAAAGATGCGAAATTGTAAATTTTGATTGTTTTTTTTTTGTTGAAAAGAATTCAAGGTTGCGATGTTGATTTGAAACGTCCCAACAATGTTTGTACTAAATTCTCTCCACAAAAAATTTTTAATAGGAAAAATGAAAAAGGCAATGGAAAGAATCTGCCTAAGTTATTGTCATTGTCAATTGTATTTGGCATTTCATTCATCGTTAAATCCGCAGTAAATCTTGCTTGTCACTTAACATTTGGGACAAAGTGTCAGCAGACGTGTCCCAAGACATAACAAAATATGCATGTAATTAGTAATGAAACAAAGAGAATTGTACATTAATTGACACTCTTGTGTGTTAATTGCCGACAGAAATGAGTTTTCTGCGACTCCAAACGGCTAAGATGAGAAGCATTTTCAGTGGCATACTCTTGTATTGATGGTAATAATTCTTTTGCATACAACATTGATTCCAGTATTTCGGAAACAAACTTATCAAGTCCCCAAAAAACAACCCCTTTCCTTTTCAAAGAGGAAAGAAACTGCATTCTCATCGTAAACTATTGTGGGTGAAGCAAATTTACCCACATCAAATACTTAATTAACAGAATGGATAGGTACCTACCTAATTTGTCCCAAAAACCAATCAGTTAAGTGGCCATTAACTGTATATATACATATACTGGTATACATATTGGAATGTAGTTTGTTCGAAAAAGAAAGTGGTGGTGGAAATTTATTGGTATTTAGTACGGTACTGGCGAGGCATGGTAAATAGTTAATTGTTTTTCTATGACAGGTTCATGGATGTTATATGTTAAATTGATAGTTTTTGTTTTTTTTTATTAGAGACATGCTTACCTAGAACTTGTTTTGGGTAAAGTTTGACAATTTACTACTTGATGTAAACTTTTGTCATCCATCAAGCCAGACTATGGCTTAATTAAATTTGAAAATTGTTTTTAGAGAGGTCGTTAGATGTAAGAAATATAAAAGTATAAGAACAAGTTTGACAAAAGATCGTAGTTCTTACACGTAAGGGTTGTTAAATTGAATGTACGTAAAAATGTTAAACATGATATATGGTGTGCTTGAAAGAGTCAAAAACGTTAAGACAGATATAAATGAATTGTTAAAGATTCGCACTCACTAAGTACCTTGCACCTGGATACATGATCATTTACTACAAGTCTTCTCCAGTAAGAAGGGTAGGTTTTCTATTTCTAGAAAATAGAGGGGTTGGAAATCAATTTTATATACATTTCCGCTGCAAGCATGAAAGTTAGGTAATTGAATTTATTTGCGCGCAAGTGAGTATAAGGTTGTACTGGCAATCTTTTTTCCTGAGCATTTTAGCCGGACACATTCACCACGAGTGGGTTGAAATTGATGTCAAGGTTTGATTATGTTTTTTAATTTTTGCAAAATCCGGTCAGATTCGCAAACGCACACCTTGCAAAAAATGTACCTGGTAAGCAAACAGTTTCACTAATTTTCAAGGTGTTCAAATTGGCTTCGTCATGCTTTTAAGCTCAAAAACAAAATTTCTACTTTCTAGTGACGTTAGGTGGGTGCTTGCATTTAAAAAAACTCAACTATACAAGAAAGTGAGTATTACAGAAGGCAGACTCTTAAAAAATTTGGTATGTTTGCATGTCATCCCTCACTTTCAAAGGAGCTTGGTTAAAAAATTTCAACTTTTCAGGGATACTAAGTAAAAGAAAAACTAATAATTGAGAAAGTAGGCGTGGTAGTAGGTGGATACCCACAAAAATGGTGATTTTCAGACATTCAAAACCAATTTGCATCGGTATCTCCTTTTATATTCTCTTCAAATTTCTTAAATCCTTGCACTGTTCCAAAATGTTTAAAGAGTTGCCATACTTCCTTAAGTACGAGCAAAATATATTTACAAATGTTTTAAAATTTTTTCCGTGGTGAATGGAATACGAATTTATATTGCAGTTTTGTCATGGTACGAGTATTTTGAGGACTGTCATTTTTTGAGAAAAATGACGCGACAATTTTTCTTATACGACATATTTACGACAGTTATTAACACTATCCTTTTTCTTTTTTGACTTAGTTTTACCCTATTTTGAGGGGTGGTAGTGGTAACTTGAGCATTAGCAGGGTTTATTTTTATTTTTTTGATTTTACAACATATTTACGACAAATTCACGACAATTATTAACACGGTTCTATTTCCTTTTTGTTCTTTTCCTTTTTGTGGCGAATGGAATACGAATTTATATTGAAGTTTTTGTCATGGTATTTTGAGGACTTTTGCCATATTTAAGAAATTTTTTGAGAAAACCACGCGACAATTTTTTTTACGACATATTTACGACAGTTATTAACACTATTCTTTTTCGACTTAATCTTACCCTATTTTGAAGGGTGGTAGTTGTAACTTGGGCATTAGATTAGCAGGGTTAATTGTTATTTTTTTTTTTTGTTTTACAACATATTTACGACAAATTCACGACAATTATTAACACGGTTCTATTTCCTTTTTGTTCCTTTCCTTTTCGTGGTGAATGGAATACGAATTTATATTGTAGTTTTTGTCATGGTATTTTGAGGACTTTTGCCATATTTAAGGCATTTTTTGAGAAAAAACGACGCGACAATTTTTCTTTTACGACATATTTACGACATTTATTAACACTATCCTTTTTCTTTTTCGACTTAATCTTACCATATTTTGAGGGGTGGTAGTGCTAACCTGACTGTCACGTTAGCATTAGCAGGGTTTGTTTTTAATTTTCTTTTTTGATTTTACAACATATTTACGACAAATTCACGACAGTTATTAACACTGTTCTTTTTTCTTTTTGAATTCATTTTACCCAATTTGAGGGGTGGTAGTACTAACCTGACTGTCAAGTTAGCATTACCAGGGGTTATTTTTTAGAAAACAAGTGAGACAATTTTACGACAAATTTACGACATTTAATCCAATTAAGTATTGCAACTTTAAAATTTTGAAGTGGTGGTTCTAACTTGACAGACATTTGTATATTCGTGTAATTTCGTATCTGCGATTGTTTAAGCACAGAAATATAAGCTTAATGAACTCATCGATTTATTCTAAACTAAAGCTATATTTTGAACAGTTCAATTAAGTTAAAAAAACATTAACAAACTGATAGCTGAAAAAATTGTTGCGCTATTGGTACAGAGAGAGTTAAATTTGGCGACAAATTTTGATTCAAAAAATTGATTTTAAATAAAAGAATAAATAAATAACTCTTGTCCAATGGAATGTAAAAATTGTCAAAATCATCTTTTTGACATATCACAATCAAAAAATTGATTTATTTTGCCAATGAAGTATCCTATAAGGGTAAGATTAGTTCTATCGTTTATGAACCATTCTTTTGGGTATAAAAACCTAAAAATAACAAACAATTTTCTGATCCTGATGTGAAAATATTTGTTCCTCTTTTGTGGGAAATCCCTGAGAATCTGCACCAAAGGTATCAGATGCACTTGAAGCACATTCATTAGGCGGTAGAAATAATAAACTCATACCTATTTAGATTTTTTTTTTAATACTTGATCCCATTGATCCCGGATAGGTTACCCTTACCCGCTCGTTTCCAGGTAGAAAAAAAAACACAGAAATTAATTGTTTGAAATTGCGCAGCTTATTGAAATTTCGGTGCACCCTAAACTAATTAAATGGCGACAGGCTGAATGTTATTTCTTTTAATTCTCACCATGAAATGTGCGTGCATAGCATTCCATCATTGGTAAAAATAAAAATTGACAACAATAACTGTACATAATGTATGTACATACCCTTCATCAAATGACATATATCTTTGTATGTACCGTGTGGTTCAAGGTCTATCCAGCTAACCAACCCCCGTTGATGTGTCAAACGATTGTGTTTGATGATAGAGAGAGTAAGATACAGAGGTGAGAGCAGATAGACATTAAGAAGGGTCGCTAAGACAACTGACATTGACGCACACGACTTCCTTTATCCTTACAACATACGTTGTAGGTACGATGTGCTATTTTCCCAATTTCCTTTTCTTTTCTTTTATTTCTTTTTTTTTTTTTTTGTGTGACTGTTGTTCGTTTGTTCTTTTGTTTGTTGCATTGCATGGAGTTAGATGATGCCTAGGATTTAACACGGTTGAGTGCATCATTTTACTCTTATCTTGCCCCCTCTTTCCATGTTTTTTTTTTTTTTGTTCATTGTCATAAGGTATTAGGAACATTTTTGTAAGAACATTATTAATTTCCTTATTGTTGTTCGCATTTCTTTTCAGGTTGCATGAAGCGAAGATGTCGCCAATGCCACTGCCAGGAGCTACAACCATAATGGCGCCAACTGAAACTCCAGCACATTCCATGCCAACAACAACAGTTGCGGCATCTGTCACATATAATAAGCAAATAAACACAAACACAATGATAGACAATAAAACACAAGAAACAGAAAAAGACAAGCAACAACATCAACCGGTTGACAGTAATGACATCACCAAGAGTAATAAAATAAACCAAGATGACTTTTTAACAATCAAAGACAATAAAGAACCATCATCTACTGATTGGCCTCCACAATTATGTACATCGTCTTCCTCGTCATCATCTTCATCGTCCTCATCATCATCGTCTTCCTCGTCGTCATCATCATCTTCATCGTCCTCATCATCTTCTTCATCGTCGTCGTCGTCTTCTGCATCGTCAGTATCTTCATCGGCAACAACAGCTAAATGTGATAGTAGCAATATACAAATAAAAACCGAATGTAGTGAGGAAGAAGCTGTTCAAGTTGACAGTTCAAGTTCTTCGCGAACAAATCCGCCAACGATGCTCACTACATTACCGACGACTGAAAAGACGATAACTGTGATGGTTGACAGCAGCACTAATGCCAATTCCGATGGTAGTGGTGGTGCTGCTGCTGCTGCTCCTGCTGATGATGTCGCTGAATTGAAAAATCATGAAGAAGAGACTGAAAAGGAGGATGACGAGGATTCGGAGAATTTCGGCAAACCCCGACGGCTTTTACTAACAGATCTCAACTCACATATCATATGCAATTTATGTCAGGGATATCTGATAGATGCGACGACTATTGTCGAGTGTTTACATTCATGTGAGTATATAAATGTTTTTTTTTTTTTTTTTTTAAACTTATCCTGTTTAAAAGACATTCACTCATAGATACATATATGTATGTACACACATGCAATATATGGATCGATCAAAAAAAAGGAAATTCTTAAACAAACAAACCTTCACCCAAAAAACAAATGTCATAAAATTAATGGCGGATTTATTCGTCGCTCTTGCTTGTACCAGCTCGCCTGGGAGATGATGTGCTTGTATGTGACACATCAGTGCGAAGGGACACCCACCCTGCCATCGTTAAAATTTATACGAACCTCATCGCAAATGAATATATTCACAGAGCTTAGAGCGAGGGTAAAAGATTAAAATGTAATAAAACTTTTAGCGAGTTCTTGGGTGTTATTGATTCGAATTACATCAGTTTGAAGAAGAAAAACCATAAAATGAATATAAAAACGACAAATACAACCCAAATAAAAGATAATGTAAGAAGGAAAGTGTACCTACCTACATTTGGCATTTGAAGATGCTTCTTCTTATAGAATTTCATACATAAATGTATTAAATTTGCATATTTTATTAATATTTAATTGAAGGCTTTTGTAAATTTTGTTTGATTTTTGTTTTCTTTTTAATTCAATTTAGGTTTTTTTTAGAATTTGAAGGTAATTGACTTCGACTGTATTAAACGGGCATCATTCAATCAAATGCTTACGTAAATACAACGAACAGTTTTATTAATTTAACTATTTTGTTTTTATTAAAATTTGACAGATGCTGAATGATTTCGTTAAATATCAAATTTTCGTTGAGTCATTTAAATCATTTCAATTGTACGTGGACTTCATTCGTTCATGAATGACGAACGATCGGGGCGACATCTTAAGCATAGCGATAGTACTTCTTAGGTTTGTCTCTGCTAAATTTAATATCTTTTACTACTTGCTTTGTATTTTATCCTATTCTCCACTGCAAAATCGTGCGCAAATTTCAGCGCCACCACCAGGATAGCGTTGGTACCACAAAATAACGCTCCATGATAATACTATAGATTATATTTATACAAAGGTAAAACCCATTCGTCGATCAATGCTTTATTCGTTGAGTCTACGAGATTATTCGTTAAGTTAAGATTGGGTTAAGTTAAGGGGGTGGCCGTGGCGCGATGGTTGTGTGCTCACCTGTCAACCACAAGATCACAGGTTCGATCCCTGCTGTCGTCTTAATTCCATTAAAACCTTCTAAAAAATTGTCATCAATGGGTTAGTGGTTTACTCATTACATGTTTTTCAGGCATAACACTAACAACATATGATTGAGTTAAAACTAGTATGCCCAACAAATATGAATACGAATAAAATAACGCGAATTATAAGGGACATAAAAATAAGACACGGCAATTCTCCGCATTAGTTCAGCAGCCATCCCTGGAGATAAAAATCTGAGACAACCACCTTCAGTCTCAGAACATCGTGCCACACATCTTTCCTATCCTCGTTTCTCTTCCTTAACTTCACGCCCGCGCAAACATTTAAAGGGTAATCAAATTTAAACAAACTTCACTTAGCCTGAGAGGGTTGATGATCTCTTTGGAGATTTTGTTTCCAGCAATTAAAAAAAAAAAAAATTAAAACTTATTGATAGAAAACATGAAATGTCAAATGCAAAAGATATGTTCGATTCAAGATTGACCGAAGTGTTCAATAGTAGTTCCAGTTGAGTGAAGTGAGATTAAGTTTTAGTGGGAACAAAGTACATATAACTTTTGTCGATTGATTTAATTGAATTCGTCAGTTCCTAATTTTATGTTTTAGAAAATATAGACACATTTGAATAAGCAATTTTTCAAACAACACAAAAGGTGTGTTTCAATGGAACAACAACGTAAGCAACTACACAAACCAAGAGTGTTGATAAATAATCCAGCAATACATTGGATAACTGTTAAAATTTAACTCCAAGAGCTTTACAAATTTATGATAACTTTCAAAAAAAGATTGGGTTTTCAATTTGAGTTTAGGACGGTTGATTTCACAAAATATTCCTTACTCGTTTAAAAAAAAAGTCAAAATCTCCACTTTGTTGAGAGTGACATTTTGTTTGACGTGATTTTCATTGATTATAATAACTACAACTGTATTAGTACATATATCAAATTATTCAAAACTGTTAAGCAGGATTATTGTGAATAAAATAACACTTTTATTATACAAATAAAGTGGCAATCTTGAATCTGTCAGTTTCAACAAAGTAATGATTGTCACTTTTGACGTCGACACTTGAGTGGGAAGTGATCAACTCACAAGTTTACAATATCTATAGTCTTGGGCTAGTATAAATGCTAGTTCTCAGGTAATAATTGATAAACAATAAAAACCTACATTGGAACGGACCTGATCGTGTGGTTTTGGTAGCGTGATGCGTAGCACATTGGCTTCTGAATACTCTAGGTCTGGGTTCAAATCTCAATCAAGGCCAAAAAGTTTTTCGATTTAACTTGAAAGTATAAAGGCTAAGCACCACTAAGAGGCAGTCTGATGATCAGCTTGGTACTCGTGAAATAACTAGCTCCAGCCAAGTAATACACACTTAGTAGTAGTTCATTCAAGTTGTTGTTGTAATATTCAAAAACTTAAAATATCTATCTATCAAGAAAAATATCATAAAACTAATTCAATTGCAAATACAAACAAAAATTACTTACCATTAAGAGAAATTATTATCAACATCGAAATGTTTACTCTTAATAAAATTGTATTTTTATGACTTCATATCTTGTTTATATTCGTCATGTTATATTACAACTTAAGTGGCGGAATGAAATTTATGATAGGCAAATGTATTCCTTGCAAAGTAAATAGTTCAATTAAACACACCTAGAGTAATGTTGGAAATAAGGGGAAGTATTTTACTCGTGATGAAATTAATCGATATTTTGATCTATTATGATAAAGAAGAAGATGAGAGAAGTTTCACACGTAATTGAGTCTATTAGTTCAAAGAGTACCAATCGCCTGGTCCTAGTGATAACCTGAACCGATTTTGTTAAAAAAAAACAGTTGACGGATAACCTTTTGTCCAACTTCATGCCTGTAAGGCCTTGTGTCTATTGAAACGCAACCGTTTACCGAACTATGTGGATCGCCTTTCTTTTTTAGTTCAGAACAGAGCTCTGAACAGAGTCCGAACATTTCGAGCATGTTCTAAACATCCTCTGAACCAATCGTGCTCTGAATTGTTTTTGAAGCACACCTGAACATTTAGCTGCCACCATTTTTTTTTTATTTCCGACTGTCAAATGCTTGTGATAAGAATTTAACTCTGCTCAGTTATTTTATTCTGAACTCATAGAGCGCACTTTGAACACGCTCAGAACGAAAAATGAAAACATATTCGAAGCTCTGAACTGAAAAAGAAACACTTTATTTTTTGACAACTTAGGCTTTGAGCGCGGTGCTATAGTTTTAAGGTATTACAAGATAGGAAAGAATTTTTGTTGATATTTTGGATTGAGAATAAGTCAGTACATCATGAAATTTCACTGGCAGTGTAAAGGTGAAGGTGAGAGTGTACAGAAATGAATGCTGCTTATAGTTGAACTTGACAACTCGATAAATTATCAGCCAAACGGACTCTAAAATCCATTACAAATAATGTTCATTGCCACGGTATTCATTGAAAATATATCTATCTGCAATAAAAAAAAACATCTGTCAGCTGTCAAATGAAATGTCACTAAAAGCAGTGTTGCCAATTCATACAAAAACCTCTTTTTTTGCATGCGTCCTATTTTTGAATTTGTTTCTATTTCAAGAATTTTAAAATATTGGTAAATTGATAAAAAGAATGCTGCTTACTGTCGGGCTCGAATTGACACCTCGGTAAGTTGTCATTCAAATTACAAAAGTGGAAGGCATTTCAAATAATGTTTATGACCACGGTATTGATTTCATTGCAAAGATAACTTTCTGCAATAAAAAAATGTAAAAATATACCTACTGAGCACAAATCATCTGTCAACTCTCAGCTGTCAAATGAACTGTCACTATTGCAATTCTCTTTATTTGCATGCGTTCTATTTTTGACTTTTTTTTTTACTTCAACAATTTTTAAATACATATTTGTTAATTGATAAAAAGAATGCTGCTTACGGTTGGGCTCGAATTGACACTTTGGTAAGTTGTCATTCAAATTACAAAGGTAGAAGTCATTGCACATAATGTTTATGACCACGGTTTTGACTTCATTGAAAACATAACTTTCTGCAATGTCAAAATATAGAAATGTACCTACTGAGCACAACTCATCTATCAGCTGTCAAATGAACTGAAACAGTGTTGCCAATTTATTAAAAAAAAAACTATTTACATGCGTTGTACTTTGGCTTTATTTTTATTTCAAGAATTTTTTGAAATATTGGTAAATTGATAAAAATTGATATTATTTTAAAAAAAAATGAACCTTGAAACCCAAGAAGATCTTCTCGTAATCCTTCTGTTTTTTTCTGAAATTATAATGCAATCTTTCCAGATAAGCACCTTCATCAAGACTAATGGAAATTGGAATGAAGTAAAATGAACTTTTTTGTTCCATAATAAGTTCTTATCCATAGTTTTTTTGTATATCTTTCTTGATTTTCTACAGACACGTTCATGTATCATTTTTTGTTTTGGTTTTATGAAACCTTTTAAAAGTTTCTTGAACATATCTGACCAGTTCTTCATTGAACTCTGTCTCGCACATAAAGCTCAAAAACTTTTGTCTAGGCTTGCTTCATGGTAAAAGAAAAAAAAACGAACCGAAACTTTTCCCGGAATTACATTGCAAAAAAAGAAAAAAAAAAAACTTGACTTTTTGAAAAGACACAAACTACATAGCCCCCACATTTACACATTTATAACACAATGCTCTCGTTCATATTTGCATATCTCTTCAGAAAAACTCAGTTTGAATATTTCACATTATAAATGTTTCGTTCCCTCTTAATACCTATACGGTCTATACTTTGGTCGAAATTTTGAAATTCAAATATGGACACAAAAAGAGACTGTGAGAGAGAAAGAAAGACAAAATAGAGGGAGGGAGAGAGACTTGAATATCTTTTCAAACTTTTTTTTTTTTTAAAGTTCCTGTTTTGTCAGAGAGAAGAAGGATAGTCCCCGGATCTGCTCACATGAAGGTTCCTTCTGATTTATTATTCCAGCAAAATCCCAAAACACCCTATCCTCTTGTATAGGTAGGTACTATACCTGATACAGGTTCATATATCAAATTAAGCCCAACACAGAATAGGAAATTCATTGCCAATTCCATTTGCTTCGCTGCACTTGAATTGAAAATTTCCAAATTGCAGTTGTGTATATATGGTTCACAAAATAATGATTACACACAGACACACACACAGTCACACAAGATAGGATACAAAAAAGAGCTCAATTGCTCTCTCTGGCTGCTGCGGGTATATTATTTGTTATGTTGTGTCCATTGTTCAAATCCGGACGTTTGTCAGACGGAAAATTCTTAAGGTAAGCCTACACTTTTTTGTTGATTTTTTTCTGCTAAACTTTTGGGTTTCTTGAAAAAAATGTGTTCGTCAATCTTGTCGTCCTTTTAAAAGGATGATTATAGAAAAATAAAAGTTTTTAATGGATAAAAAAAGTAGATGTATCCACTAGAACAAGCATTGCCCTTGAAAACCGAAAACCATCCCGTTGCTAGAAATAGGAAAAAAGTATACGAAAAAACTTCAGCCTTAATTTTCTCCCTCTGGTATATGAGTCCTGTCGTAAATGACAGCGGGTAAAAGCGAGGAAAAAAAAAATCAGCCCCAATATCATCAGGCACAGCGACATCGGTATAGCAACGGGCAACAGCAACGGCATGGCACCATCAGAAAATACATCCCTTTTCAAACTATACACAATTCCAGTACCCAGGGGTGTTGGGTAGCATTCTGGTTGGCATGGGGTTGTTGTTCTCTTTTCATCATCCCAACTCCTCTCACGTCTCACCATCGCCATTCCATTATTCACCAACACCACCGCCACCACCTACGCCGCCGCCGCCATTCCCCGCTCTCCATCATCGTAGTCGTTCGCCTGTCATTCTGTTGCTGGCATTGACATTAAAGCAGAACTGCTACGATAAGGCCTACTGGTTTTCAATTTTAGGGGATGAACCCTATTAAAGCCGTTCATGGTTGTGTATTCGATGTTATTGCAGTCTCCTCTCATAGAGCTTATCATCCGACGGATAGATGGTGGTGGTGAATTTCGGGCAACATTGTGAATTTGAACTTCATTGGGCCACTGGAGTTTTGATGTTTTTTGTTTCATGTGTTACGCTGTCTTCTTGGAGCTTAATTTTTTTTTTATTTTCATTCTTTTAGCAAATTTCCTTTGTGGAACTTACTTACAGTTACAATTCAAAACCAACAAGTCTTCATAAACAAAAAAAAGGGGCTAACAAAGGATTGCGGAAGTAAAAGGAAAACGACGGTTTAGCTTTATCGCGGTTTTTCCTTTAAGCCCTTTGTGGTTTTTGTCGGTTAAAATGTTCCCCCAACGAACATCATATACATAAATATACATTGTTTTTAATATTCCTCCTTGGGGCAACCACACAAAGACTGTTCTGTTGCGCGTTCCAAATACAATTTGTTTGGTAACGCAACCGTAGCTATACCTTATACGTACGAGTATCGTATATATCTATAAATCACATAACGTGGTTTTTGGTCTTACTTACAAATTTGTCAGGACTAATTTTTGTATTTGGTTTTCCCCTTTTAGTCCTCCCTACCCCTAATTGCTGCTTTAAATTTTGAAAGTCATTTTTATGTGCGAATTTGCGCATTATTTATTTACTCATGGAGGAGACACAGGCACGAATTTTCAATGCGTGTCTAGCTTGGAGGTTTACTCACACCGTTTTGAGCAATCGTTTAGAGGGCTTTTTTTTGTGAAAGGATAAATAAAGAGAACAACTTTACCCGACAATGACAACAACTGCGACAACGACGGCGACTGCGACGCCATCAGATCGAAGAACGTAGAGCTAGAGTTATAAAGTCTGAAAAACAAGAAGTCCACCACGCCTAAAGTTTGTGTGTGGGGTGCGTTTAACGTTAGGAAATTGAAGCTGTAAAGTGCCAAAGAGTCTCAAACTTTTCTACTACCACTTGTCTTCCTTTGCAAATTCCTCTTACTCTTTTGTCCATACCTTTTTTTTTTGGTTGAGAAAACTCTATTCGGTGTCAGAATTGTCGTCAGCACAAAAACAATACGTATCCTCCTTTGAGCTTGTGTTCAACATTACGAGAGCAGAAGTTTAGAAAAACCCTATTGAGAAAGTGGAATTCAGTGTGCCCATTTTTTTCTTGTTTTTGATACTTCTTGGGCATTTTTGTTTAATAAATTTTAAATCAAAAGAAAAGTTCAAAGTTTTTACAAAATTTTATATTTTTTATGAAATTCGAGATACTGAAATAAATTCCTAGGTTTGAGAAAGTAAACGAACAGACTGACCATTCCTTAGGTAACATAACCTATTGGTACTTTGCGGTTTCATATAAAATTTCAATATTAAGACTCTTTAACTCTTTATAAAAACTCTTAAAAAAAATTAAGAGGCCCAAATGATTCATCACAGCTCTCGAAGGCAAGGACTTCACTAGCGATTTTCTGTCGCTGCGATTAAAAAAAGGTGGTCGTGATTATTGTATCCGAGCAAATAGGACACAAAACTGTGTTCGTACTTTTGATTTTCTGTGGTAGGTATACAAAAATCGCAGTGAATTTACTTGGGATTGTCCTTCGCGCGATTAATTCAATAAAAGTAACGACAAATTTTTGTAACACCGTGATACAGGCACCTTAATTCCATTTGATTTATTGAATCTTAGCGACAAAAATTTTGTTTTGAAATAGAACTAGTTTAACTATTTAATCGCTGCGATTTTTAAATCGCATGTAGTGTGCATTTACACTAAAAACTTCTACAAAGCACTTTAATATAGTCTTAACTCTTAAGAAATCAGAAACATTTCTAACCGGTAAATAATGGTTCAATTGCAAAAAATTCCGTAAACCCCTATTTCTCCCTGCGATTATTATTTTTCAGTCGCATTAATTTCAATCGCAAGCATTAGGTTAGGACCGCACTTGCGATTTCAATCGCACGATTTTTTAGTCGCAAAAATAGAACACATGAATTTAAATGAGAATGAACGCACTTGCTACCAACAAATAATGACGATTTTAAAAGTCGCAATTTGTTTCATTTTTCTTACGATGCGATTGTCGTAAACTTAAATGCAACACATGTACTCAAATGGATATGCCCACACTTGCGATTTAAATTACTACGACTTAAAAATCGTAGTCGCAAAGAGAAATTGGTATGCACGCACTTGCGATTTTTAATCCACCATTTTTAGTCGCAAAAAGTAAGACATGGCTTTAAATGTGAATGCACGCACATGCGACTTAAAAGTCGTTCCATTTTTTCAAGCGACTTATTTGCTACTTATTTGTAGCAAATGCGTGCACTCACATAAAAAGTAGTGTGTTTTATTTTTCGCGATTAAATAATCGCGCGGAAAAAAAATCGCAAGTGCGTGCATGACAATAATTTGTAGCGACTACGACTTTTTAATCGCCTCGACGAAAAATCGCAAGTGCGGTCCTATCCTTAAACAGCAACGGCATTGTGCCATAAGATAATACATCCAAATTATTGTGATAAATACACTTGCGATTGATTTATTGAGACCAAAGACAACATGTCGTAATAGCGTGATGCAAACTCATTTGTCTCTTTATAGTTTTTGCGACAAAAAACGCTTTCGAAATATAACTGGTCTGATGTTTTAAAACACAGCTTTTTTTTAAGTTATGTAGTTCCAATTCACATTTAAAACTTGCATTTTTGTTTAGTCTTTTAGGACTAGAAAATTAGAAACATTTTATTCGATAAAATAATCGTACGATTGAAAACCGAAATTGCCGTTCATGCCTATTTCTTGCTGCGATAATGATTTTTCAGTCGCATTAATTCGAATCGCAGAAGATGGCATAAAACAACAACGGCATTATACCATTAGAAAATACATCAAAATTAGTGTGATAAATACACTTGCGATTACCTGTCGCGCGATTGATTTATTGAAACCAAGGAAATATTATCGTAATTGATCTTTTAAATTTTTACGACAAAATAAAACGTTTTTGAAATAGAACTGATTTGATCTTTCAATCACTGCAATTTTTAAGGCATATGAATTGTTCATTCACTTTTATGTAAGACTTGTATAAAGCATTTTAATTTAGTCGTACAAATCAGAAGCATTTCTTGTCGGAAAATAATCGTGCGATTAAAAACCAAAATTCTGTTAATGTCTTTCTGCGCTACGAACATGATTTTTTAGTCGCAGTAACTCCAATCGCAAAAGTATGAACAGTAGTAGTAGTGCGCACATTCATTTTAACTTGCGACAATCGTATCACCAGAAAATTGAAGCGAATTTTATCGTTTTAAGCGTCGCGATTTCATGTTATGGTGCGTTAATCCAAATTTAAACCAATGTATTTTCTTTTTTGAGACTAAATAATAGAGTAATCGAAAAGTGAGAACTAATGTTTTCTTCAAAAGCCTTGAATGAAGCAAGGAGTAAAAAATATTGGACTACTGCTCTTTAAGAGGTCTTCAAGTATTAAAGAAAAAGTCAGTTTAAATAATTAAACTTCGTCATCAATAAGGCTAGGAACGCACTTGCGATTTCAATCGCGCGGTTTTTTAGTCGCAAAAATAGAACACATGAGTAGAACACATGAGTTTAAATGAGAATGAATGCACTTGATACCAACAAATCGTGACGATCTAATGGTCGCAATTTGTTTCATTTTTCACGCGATGCGATTATCGTAAGTTAAAATGAAACAAATTAACTCTCACGCTCACACTTGCGATTTAAATTACTACGACTTAAAAATCGTAGTCGAAACAAGAAATTGTTATGCACGCACTTGTGATTTTTATTTCACGATTTCTTAGCCGCGAAGAATAAGACACATGGTGTTAAATGTGAATGCACGCACATGAGACTTAAAAATCGTAGCGATTATAAAAATGAAACAAGTTCCATTTTTTCAAACGATTTTTCTGTCGGTACTTATTTGTAGCAAATGCGTGCACTCACATTAAAAGTAGTGTGTTTTATTTTTTGCGATTAAATAATCGCGCGCAAAAAAATCACAAGTCCTAGCATCACAATTATTTGTAGCGACTACGACTTTTTAATCGCCTCGACGAAAAATCGCAAGTGCGGTCCTAGCCTAAAGGGTAATCAACAAAAAGAGCTCCTAGCGACCTACACTCTCAACCCATTTCTGTGTGCATATAAGTGCTCAGGAAATATTGGTTTGTAGTTACTTTTTCATCCGGCTCGAACGACCAAAATTTTTGTTTTTTCATTAACGGTTAGGTAAAGAGTTGGATTCTTAAAACAAAAATGGATCTTTTTACTTTTTTGTCTTTTGAAGATTAACATTCTTCGTGATATAATATTTTTAGCAAATAATTCTAAAATCCTTATTGACGAAAGATGGTCACACTTGTATGTGATATGAAGTGCAAAAGCGATGAAAACTTCTTTCATGTCCATCGCCTGATTGCCCCTACTCTCGTTATCTCTTGAGCTCTTGCAGCTTTTTTGGTGAAAAGTTTTTGTTTGCATATTTACACAAAGAGAATTCATGACTGCAACGACCGACGCCGACGATGACGATGACGATGTTGATGCTGCTGGCTGATGACGAAGAGCGACGGTGAATAAGGCTACTTCAAAAGCAAAGGGAAAAAGAAAGTGAAAAACAAATCAAATTGAAACTTTGTTGTAACCAATCACGAAACCAATAAACCCTGCCCATTCCTCTGCCGTCTCCAGACGTTGCATTTTCTCTGGGGGTGCTTGTGCCTAGTTTTGATGGTGCCAACCACAAGCGTCCAATGTTTTGACCACCCTAAATTATACCATACGTACACGTACATACATATATATGTTCATTTAAATAAAATTGAATTGCCAATTTATATGGTGGTGTTTGCCGGAAGTTGATGAAATTCATGCAACGCAACGAAGGTATACTTGTTAGTCGTTCATTAACTGAGTGTGGATGCATCCTAGGGTTCCACACACATCACACCATCTCAAAATGACCCAACGACCGACCAGTCGATAATGTCATCCAATTTTCAACTTCACCACAGAATGTGTATGAAGTGTGTGCTTCTATTGTATTAGTGTGAGTAAACAACAGCTATTCGAGTGATGAATTAACTTGGGATACCTATGCTCCCGGGGTGAGGACAAAAACACGTAGATATAGAGGCAAAAGTTCAAACTTCGACTCCTGCCGCCACAATTCGCCACCCACCACAGAATAGCGAACTGAGCAGAGCACGGAGGCAGCATAGACACCCAACTATGTATATAGTATGCCATGGACCACCGGGACAATTAATCACTCGACAAGTAATCGGCTTAAATGGAAATTAGCTCCACAGGCAGTCCGCCGCTTGCTGTAAGCTAGTCCGGCTTTTGCTATATATAGACACATCTATACACCAGCAATAGCCGCACAATACCAACAGTGCTCTGGACCAGGGAATAGAACATACATAGGTTCGTCCTCCTTAATGAGACGACTGGTGGTGTGAGAGGGGCTTTAGAGTCTGAGTCCGTCACAAGTTCAAGTTTGAGTGGTGTTTTTGTAATCAGAACCTGTTTAGGCAGCCCCACGAGTCGTTGGTCGTGTGTGTTTACAAAACGTTGCGTTGACGACACAGCAGCAGCAGCAATGTGGTGGATATGGTAAAGCCGTCGGCGGGCGGGCGGGCGTCGTCGGCCGAGCTGGGTTAGGTGTGATATGTAAAATTTACAAAAGCTAGGAGCGGCATCTCATTTTACTACTCGTCCATATTGTTTGAAATTATAAAACTCAGCTTGATTTTGGAATGTTAATTTGTGTTGGTGTCGAAGTAGAAGTATGCTGTTATTATGCCCGGGCAGGAATGCGAATGTCAATCGCTTTTTCAAACCCCAAGACCAGTTAAGGGTGATGATAATGTGATTTAAATAGCTTTCAAATGGCAACCAGCTGGTTTTGAATTAATTAATATTTTTTTTTCGTTTTGTTTTGTAATCATGTAGGTACAGAATTGTTAGCATTGACCAAACTAACAAGTGATTGGAATTTGATGGTGGTTTCAACATGAGGGTGAAAGAGTTTTTTTTTTCGAAGCTATTCTGTGTAAACTATGCATAGTGACAGCATTGTGTTGATGGTCAAATTTGTCAGGACGATTTTAACTTTCAAGTAATGAAGAGAAAATCCAGGCCTTCAACGTTGTTTAAAAAAAAAACAGTTTGGTTTGGTTTTTAAATTAGCAATACTGTTGCTAGTGACAGTAATTTTGACAGATGACAGATGATTTGTGAAAAGTATATTTTGCAATTTCACCATAAACAGACTAAGATACACCACAGCAATGTTTGCAAATTGTAATTGCTCAGCTTGAAATCAATTTTCAACACTTCTTGAACTATATTGATTTAAAATCACTTTAGTTCCGTTCGTTTACTTTTTTTCCTGCAAAGAAACTCACAAACTGTCAAATTTTAAAGAGTGAGGAAGATATTCTCTCAAAAATTTCCAGAACTGCTCTGTGACAGTGAATTTCTTTTCAATGTACATTTCTTGTACATAAAATAAACGAAAAACTACGATTTTTTGGGTTTAAATTCACCCAAATTCGTAATAGAGGAACGCAACTTTTCTTTTAATTAGTTCTATCAAAATTTTAACGTGTGAACCTCAGCTCATAAAAAAACATAGCATTTGATGTTTTTCTAATGATATGAACTGTCAATTTGACAGTATAATGAAGAGAAAATCCACGATGTGTTAACCGATGGTTTCAACGTTGTTTTTCGGCAAAATAAAATAAACAGTTTGGTTTGGTTTTTAAATTGGCAATACTGTTGCTAGTGACAGTAATTTTGACAGATGACAGATGATTTATGATATGTATATTTTGCAATTTCACCATAAAAAGAATTACACCACAACAGTGTTTGCAAATTGTAATTGCTTATATACGAACAAGCTTCTTGTGATTTAGATCCCGCTACTTTCGAGCACGACTTGAAATTAATTTTGAACACTTCTTGAACTTTTTTTTTTGATTTAACATCACTTTTAGTTCGGTTCGTTTACTTTTTTTTTTCTGCAACGAAACTCACAAACTGTCAAATTTTAAAGAGTGAGGAAGATATTCTCTCAAAAATGTCAAAACTGCAAAAATGTAGGAGAATGGAAATTAACATTATTCTATTACTTAATTTAAATAACACACATTAACACATGTTCTGTGACAGTGAATTTCTGTTCAATATACATTTCTTACACATAAAATCAACGAAAAACGACGATTTTTTTGGTTAAAATTCACCCAAATTTGTAATACAGGAACGCAACTTTTCTTTTCATTAGTTCAATCAAAATTTTGATGTATGAACCTCAGCTCATTAAAACCAGAACATTTGATTTTTTTAACGATAAGAACTGTCAATTTGACAGAACCTCAAAGAAAAATTGCTTTGAAGTGCTCTATAATTCGGTTTAATAAATATTTGTACAAAAATAGATCAACTGACATGCCAGTAACCATCGCAAACTTGTGTCATGTAAAATCGAGTTCGTTTATTCCATATAAACATATTTTGACAGCTCAGTTGTATAAAAACAAACAAAGAATATTACTCACACATTCTTCTTTTTTTGGATTCGTTATAGAGAAGTGAGAAGAAAATAAAAACCTGATACAGAAAACAAACAAATTTATTCGTTGACAGCTGTCACTCAATGTCATATCACTCTAAAATGTATTCAAATTTTGTAGGGGTGTTATTTCAACAAATAGCCATGATCACTTCTTTTTAATATACATATTTACATTTTCCAACTTCGAAAGTAAGTTTTCTATAAAAAGTTTCACACACTTTTCAATGTCCGAAGACACACAAGCCAATGTTGCCATGTGTCAAAATTTTATGAAATTATAAATATTTTCATATAAATGAATTATAACGTTTTCTTTTTTCTTTTCAGTTTGTCATAGTTGTATCATGCAGCATCTAAGATTGGAACAATACTGCCCTCGGTGTGAAATGATGATTAACACTGCCAAACCAAATATAAAGTGAGAAAAAATTTTAGTTTATTTTTATAAAATTTAAAACACCATTCCAAAATTTGACCTGATAAATTATAATACTTCATAAAGCCAATTCACCCTTTCTTTTTTACAAACGTCAAAAAAATTGCAAAGCTTAAAAAAAAGCCAACTAAAGTTAGGGAGGTACTTAAAAAAAAGATCCTCTTGATAAAAAAAATATGCTATCTCTCCTTTGGGACATAATAAATTTCCAAAGTTAACCCAACTGTCAACAGCACAGTGATTTACCTCAAACCATTAATTTAATACTTAACTTCTTTTTATATTTTTTTTTTACCTCATCTGGCAATGCTGTCAAGTGACATTTGTCCTCTTCTGAGGTTAATACCGCCATTTAAACAAAATCGATTGACTGTAGGTCTAGGTAGGTACTCAAAAATTCCTCTATAATCTCAACACGTATAGTCTTCATACCTTCATAGGCACTTATATGCATAAAACCTCTGAATGGATAATGACAAAAATAGGAAAGAAAAAAAAAACAGAAGGGTTATAATAGGAATAAACAAATATATAAACGTAGATACACATAATCCTACCTCCATCGAGAATCTGTCCCCGTGGTTTTTTTCTCATTATACTCGTACCTAGCTTACATATTTTTACAAGATTTTTTTTTGGTCTACCCATGTTTTAAAGAGGTACGAGTAGAGGAGCATCACAGATAAAAGAATCATGGTAACATGGATAGAAAAAATACGACTGCTTGAAAATGTAATCCATGAATCTATTCGTTGGTTGGAAAATGGTCACTGAGATGAATTTAATGACTCCCCCGGGCGATATACATACAACAAAATAAGAGTCAAGACGATTTTCCAGAACATTTGAGGGTTTCCTACCTACGAGAGCTGCGAATAAAAAAAAACGAAGATATTTTCCACCCCATTTTGTTTCCGATTCAAGTCTCTGGGCTATAAAAACTGTTTATCAGCCGATGGCCAAACGGAAGTCCAATCCCAAGAAACAACTATAGAGAAGTCGTCTTCTTGTTCTTCGTCTTGTTGTGATATCAGATTGGTAATCGAATGCCTTATGTGATGTGTGGTCAGGACGGACGCAAGTAAATCTAATTTCGGTCCTTTGTATTACCTATACAAGGTTAGGACGTGTAACCTCACTCAAGAAAAGAAAGGAAAAAATAAAGCTCTTTTATTTTTTTTGCCTGACTTCGGATAGGGCCAAAGGACAAGTGGCAAAAACAAGTCGTTAAAAGATCCAAATAAGAGAGGGAGACAGAATTTTGTCTGGGGCAGGCTTTAACTGCCATTATTTTGGTCTCGCGTATCCTTGCTCATAAGATAACAATTCTGGTTAGAGAGGTAGAAAAGGTTGTTTTGCGATAAATACGGAACTAAAGACATGACGAGGTTGCCAATTCATTCAAGAGGAACTAAACATAAAAAGGGATATGATACTGAAGAAAATAAAAAAACAATAAGTAAAGACAACAACTTCAAGGAGGGTGCGTTAGGAAAGTATTTGTTGCTTGATTGAGAACCCCCAAGGCCCAGGGCATGCATTTCATATCCAAAAAAAAAAGGGAAATTCATTCGATTTGATTTGGCGTGCACATTATTATTATCACCCCAGGAACAGGAACACAACAACACGTTGCCAAATGCCAACATCAGGAAAATCTGCGGTACGTGGTTCAGAGATAAAGAGAGCACCACCGCCGCAAAGTACGGTGATGTTTAATGGATGTGCGACAATTTCCGGGGCTTCTTTTTTTTTTTGCTCAGGATCAAGCAATTCCAGGAATAGATTGCACATACACCTTAACGAACACGCCCCAACTCCACGTTATAAAGATTTTCTGCTTCGATAAGCGCGTTGCTTTTTCGAAAATAATCGTAAGGGGAGCCTAATGTATTATATATGCTGTGATGTGTGCGATATGCTGGAATGAAGATAGAAAAATAATAAAAATAAAAATTGTAAAGAACCAAAAAGGGCACCGACAACAATTAGAATGGAGTGCGAACAATAAACACATATCCTAAAGTTATTCACACTTCCCTGGACTCAGACTTACCTACTCGCAGGCACTTGTTTTTTTTTTATTATTCTGACCTGACTTCATCGTTGGGATGTTTTGTAAGAGCTATACCTAGGTAGAGTATTATAGTGCAGCAGCTACAAGAGCAAACCGCTAAGTGCTAATTAAACCGTTTTCAAATGGAATGGCAAACAAATTAGAAGGCGAGTGTATAACGAGAACAGACCGAACCGAAATGTGGACGCTCAGTTCTGGGAATTCTCTTCTTTGCCCCAGAGCTTGGGATACAAGATTCAACCATATGTGTGTGTTTGAAGTCTGCAGTTTGATGGCTACACAAACAGCCAGTAATAAAATGCTCACGAAGCAAAAAAAAAAGGTATGTAGAATATTTGTAAAAGAGGAACACGCAAAAGTGTTGCCTATTGCGAATGTTTTCAGAGAATTTTAACATTTAACTCAAGTTCTGCTATGAATCTGACAGTTATTTGGATATGACAATTGACAGTTGAACAGTTCAGAAATGTCAAAAATTTGTCTCGCGTCAAAGTTTTTGAGGAAATTTTAAGCAAACATTTGTTGTTAACAGAAAAACTGGGAAGATCTACTGAAAAATCTGTATTTCTCAGATTGATGAGTACTCATTTTTCTTAACTGAACTGTTCGTTTTTTTCATGTTTCATTGCAGTTTCGATTTACAATTATCTCGAAAGATAAATCAAAACGAAGCTTTGACTTTTTAAAGTTAGCATCTGACAGTTGTTCGTTAGTGTCTTTATTTTCAATCTGTTTTGTCTCATCACAGTATTTATCAATTTAATTTACAAACACACTGTGAATTAGAAATCCTTACAAAAATATCTAAATTAAACAACTTAAGTTAGAATTTGACAGATATCCAAGTTTTATGTTCTGTTCAAACGGAATCGTAAATTAAATTGTAACCAACATGAGATTTTTAACTATTCTGTTGCCTTTTTAACAGTGAAATTTTCTCGAAATTACATGCCAGTGTAAACTTTGTAAATTTGTCAAAAATAATTCTGACAGTTCCTTTAGTTCGCTGCTTTCAATGTTCTTATGTCAAACATATTTGAATATTTCATTGAAATTCCGGTAAATCAAGCGTTTATTATTTAGTCAGTTCAGCTTTCTGAGATTTTAGCAATCATAAATCTGACCACAATTCCTCATTTTCGCTTCAAAAAACCTAGTTTAGATTAATTTTTTTTTTTTTTTTAAAGAGATGGAGGGAGAGTGCTTTTGACATCTGAATTTTTAGAAATCTGAATCGGTTAACTTTTTTTAAACTTTTGACAGATGTGCAGAAGACTTAACGAAAATTACGTCGTTAAAATTAACTTTATTGTATAAATAGAAGATTAGATACATGGAAATTTGTGCAGAAATTGAAATAGAAAGATTGAGACAAAATGTATTCTTTTTTAGTCGAGAATAGAGCTCTGAACAGAGTCCGAGCATGTTGAACATGTTCTGAACTTCCTCTGAACTAAGCGTACACTTAGCGTTCTCAGTTGTTTTTGAAACACACTTGAACACTTAGCTGTCACCATTTTCCACCTGTCAAATGATTGTGTTAAGTGAGTTCATAGAGTGCGCTCAGAACGAAAAAAGAAACACATACTCGAAGCTCTGAACACTCTGGAATAAAAAAGAAACACAGTTTATTTTTTAACAACTCAGGCTCTGCTCTGAATTAAAAAAGAAAAACCTTATTATGTATTAAATTGTGAAAGGAAAAGTGAACGAAACTAGATGAAAAGTAAAATTCAGGACAAATGTGACAAATGACATTTCGAGTGGCATATCGTTATTTTAGAGACAACAACAGTCTTTCGTCAAGTAAATCAAGTAATTATCGAAACCTGAAATGCTTCGTTTTGTTATAAAAACAAAATTGTGTTGCCATATAGGTAATATCGAATCATTCAAAGTAACTGAGGCACAATGGCTGTACACCATATTCCCAAAAACACAACTTTTGTTGAACTAAAACTGAAGCTCATGGGGTAAAAAAGGGAAACCATGTATAAAGAATTAACCTAATTACGTTATATCAACGGCAACACTGTTACGTTAAGATGACGATGACGCGACGAGTAGAAGCATAGCAAGTGAACTTGTGAAATTTACAAAAAAAAAAAATAAATAAATAAAAAAGAGCTCCAAAGGAAGTCGAGGGGGAACAGGGAAGAAAAAGGGTCGAAATGTGAGAGATGGAGAAACGGAGGTTGATGGAATTAACCGAACAGAACTACACAAGCCAAGCAGTAGTAGCAGCAGCAGCAGCAGCAGGCATCACATAGACGAACTTGGAACGACGCGACGGTGGTGGTGGTGGTGCTGCTGCCAGTGTCGTGTTTTTCGGTGTGCCGATGTTTTGTATATGCTATTGGGAATTTTAAATGCGCGTCTGGTTCTCGTTTGTCTTGTTTGCTTGTCAGTCAAAGCCAGGGCTTAACCTATGGCCGCCGGAACCGTACCAAGTAAAGAACCGCCTGGCAGAAGCATTCGACGACGCCGACGACGCACGGTACTGCCGGTGGCGAATGGTCTTGGTTGGTTGGAGAATACATTATTTTGTGTCGTTCGCTCCATTGGGGAGCAGCACTACACCTGAGCGAGAGAATCCACGATTTTGATGGTGGTGGGTCGTCCGCTGTTCAGCTCCACCATCGATATTGGTTGCGTGGAGGTGTTTTTTTTTCTTCTTTCCACTCCGTCTGTCTCTGTTTCTCGTTCTGCTCATTTCGAAGTTTCGATCTACTTGCCAGTCGAGTCGACGAGAAGGCCATCGTTGTAAACATTAATGCCCGCGTTAGCGATGCTCTTTTATGTGCGGAGCTTTAATGATTCCAAGGGCGACAGGTCTGTCGTTAAATTGAAATGAATCGAAAGATTGTTTTTGTGTATGTGTGTGTGCGTGTACAAGAGATGAAGCGACGACGACGACGACGCCGACGTCACTATGCGGTGTCATAATTCCCTCGTCTTATTAAGATGTCATTATGCCGACGGCACGACAACGACACACCACACCATTCTGGTAAAAAGATGAGAGAATCATTTGTCATCTCCGTTCGTGCTGTGATGAACCGAGCCCACCTTTTCTGTGTTATCTGTGTTTTCTCATCATCTCATCTCCTCGTATAGTCGTCATCGTCGTCTTCATCGTTAGAATCAGAATGAAAATCCTTCCAGGATTTGATTTATGAATAACATTTCTTCTTCTTTGTTTGTTTTTTGTTCCTTTTCTTCTTTTTCTCTCATTTATTTCTTTATCCATTCAGGTAAAGTTCTGTCCTTGAATTTCCCGCTTGTTTTTACGTCACAATACGACCCATATGATTTCTTCTATTTCACGAAGTGTCCCAAAAGTGTCCTTCTCACGAAAATACCTTCCGTGGATTTCTCTTTTAAGGATATATAATTCCTTCAGTTGTAGGAGGATCCCCAACGAACCCTGAAAGAAAGTCTGAGTGCTTAATGGGAACACAAACGAGATATGATAATAATCCAAAGTAAATGATAAATCCTTATTCTTCTCCTTTCTTTCTGGTTAGATCCGTTGTTGTACCTAGTCGTTGTTGGGACTTTCATATCGCACTGGGACTATCATTGTTGAATCAATGAATTGTTAAAATCATGATAACGAGTATTGATTTTAGGTATTCCTTTTTTTTTTTTTGCTGTGGAAGATAAAATATTCCAAAAAAGGTCGAACTGCTGTCAGGTTCTTTCTAAAATAATTTTTCTTATGTACTTATAGGGGGATGATGCTATATAGATTTTCGGGCCGGTTTGTCTGTTAGGTAGGTAAGAACTTATCTACTTATTGGAGTGGATTGATTGGCAGGAAGTACATTATGTGTACATCTATAGACAGAGGCGCGCCAGTGTGCTTTTTGCAATATTAATGACGTTCCATTGTGTCGTCATTGAGTGTTGCTGCTTGTCAAATTCAACAGACATTATAAGGAATTCCCGCAATAATTTTATTGATCGAACAAACACAAAATATGGGCATTCCTTTAATGGTATTTGTAATAAACTTTCTTAATTAACTTAATGCAGGATGAGGAGATTATCTTAAACTTGAATGAACTTAGGTAAAGGGGATCAAATGGTTCAACAAAAAAAAAGCTACTCAGATCGATAGATTCTTGTGTATTTAAGATGTTAGGTGGCGTAGAAAAAAGGTTCTTTTTTTCGATTTAATCTTGCTTTAAAAAAAAAATCTGACCATTAGCTGCGTGGGTAGTTCGGAGGGTGACTCTTTTGATTTTTTTTTAAGTAAATTAAACAACTTTACGACTCTATTGTTGATAAAGATAGTATTTATTATTTTATTAAAATCCCCGTGCAGGTAACTTTAAAAAAATCAGGAAATGCTTTAAAGTTACTGAGAAAATAATATACCTATAGAAAATCTAAACGAAATGCGTTCAAATAGATGAGTATAACACATATCCCCTAATAATGAACGACGAAGAATGTTTTTTTTTTTGTTCTAACATGTGTAGTGATATGGGAAAAAGTTTAAGATATTTAAAGTGGTTTACCGTGTGTTGCAAATTACCGACGGCTCCATAATATGTCTATCAAATTAAACTTTTTAATCGTACTCACTACACGTCATACATAAGTTATCGTTCATAATATATTTTAAAATGTCACAATATCACGCACTTAATCTTTATTTATCATATTTAACATCACGCGCAATATTACACAATATATTATATCACAGTATCATATCATATTTCTATGTACATATATCAACTATGGACAATTTCTGAGTAAATAGTTATCAGCCCCCTTTCTTACATATAATATCACACACTTTTTCTGTTATACATAATATTATTATGTATGGTAATACCAGCGCAATATGACAACCTATATCTATATCACAGAGTATCACAAACATCTATTATACGCAATATCAAGCGTAATTTAACACAATATATCATATCACAATACCATACAAAAATGATGCACAATATCATATTACTCGCACAAAATCGTGCCACAAAGGTCACACCATAATGTATCATGTATGTGCAATATTATATCACACAGTATTTCATACACAATATTTTACTTAATATTATGCGCAACGTCGTATCACAGTTCAATACACTAAATGATGATAACTACAATATCATAGTATTATCTGAGTTGTTGTTTCCTATCATCATCTTAAATATCACATTATTTTGTGATCCGAGATATATCGAGTTTTAATAATATAAACGATAAAATATCACAAACATAACCCACGATTTCATGCAAAAAATCACACGACATTTCTTACAAACTTTATCAATCTCACTCTGCATAAAGCACTATTTATCATAAACAATTGCATTGTATAATATCATACAATATATCATCGCAATATCACATACAATGTTATTATACACAGTATCACAAAATACATCAAGAAATATCAAGTTGGTTCCACTAAGCTAATATAAAAACAAAACATTTATATGTTAATGTTAGTTTCAATTAAGTGAAAGAAAACACTAGTTTAAATTGTAACTACATATATATAACAAAGCAGTTCTAGTACATAATACTTTTATTGTAAAGTGAAAAGCCTTTGACAAGTGTGTTCTAGGCATCATGTGATAATCCTGCAAACGATCTATGTGCAGTATCACAAGGAGTGCTAAGTTATACTGTGATATTTAATTTGGAATTGGTCAAATCACAAGGTAATAAAGCTGACCATCAGTCTTTAACTCTATCAGAATCATATAATTGAGTCACGGGAGAAAAAGTTTCAACTGGAACTAAAGTGTAGGGTGTAAAAAAGTTGAATTACCAAAATATTCTTAATTTTAACCATACTAGCTTAATGGTAGAAAATCTTTTGATTGTGGTTATGGATCTCACTAACTTTATAGCATTTCAAAAGCGGGAATGTTTAGTGAGCTAGAATATCTAACCAGAAAAACCATATCACTAAGACGGGAAGAAATTAGAGCCACTTCTGATTACACTTGCCTGGGAGTAATTGTTACTCCCAAGATGACATTCGCCCAGGACGTACAAATCACAAGTTTTTAGATCACAAAAGGGGACTTTATCAAATTCATGATTTTATTTAAACTTTTGCAGATCCCAATCGAAGAAGTTCCTGTGCCTAAAGTTAATAAGAGGTTTCAGTTGTTGAGATCTTTAAGAAAAATTAAGAGCTCTGTGGATTAAGAAATTTAGAATTCCTGTGAACGGTTAGTTTTGAACTGAAGCACTTGCAACTGCAGTTTACTATCAGTAAATAAACAATTTTTAAATTGAAGTTATCACTCATCAAAATGACCAAATTGTGTTTTTATATAATTAACCCTCGAATTTCCGTTTCTATAAAAACAACCTATCGGATAGTAATACGATATACGAATCGGAAGTAGTGTTTTGCATCAGAAATGTCGTCCATAAGCTGCTAACTTGACCGGAAACGGATTTTCCCAAAATTGCAATAAATTCGAAATAATATCCTGGGTAAACCTACCAATCATAACCTATTTCCTGAAGTCCGAAAGTTCTCTTCAAATCGTAGTTTGAACCTTAACATATATTATGTTATATCAACACAAAATATAATATTCTTCTTGTTGAAGTTTCTAAGATCTTATTTGCCAAACATCCTTTATGAAAAAAAACAAACTTATAAATCCGGCCTTCCTTATTTCTTTGATGCTGTATGCTGTTGAAGGTATGCACATGTAAAGCTCCTCTATTTCTTTTCATCTTCCTCTTCTGCGTATCTACCTACTAATACTTTTCTTGATTGGCATTCGTTAGATGAGTTTTCTTGGGGTAAGACTTTCAAACAGGAAAAGTGGTCAATTTCCTTCAAGAAAAGTTACCCGTAAGCTGTAACTCTTCGACAGAGTTCGACCATCATTCGACCAATATTTCGAAGCAACTTTCCTCCGCAACTTCTTGCAAGACTTTCTTATGAAAATTGTCGTCGGAGATAGAGTCGTGTAATATGTTCACTCCCACTTGATATTAATTTTGTTTTTCCCCAAAAATATAACCGTGTATACACACATATGTAGTTAAAAGATTGTTATCCTGGCACAAAATCGTTTGTATAATGTAATTTTATTTGAGATATATTATATAAGATTCTCGATGTATATTTATGCCCTTAAGGGAAAATTTAATTTCCAAGCAAGCAAGCCAAGCCAAGGAAGAAAGGATGGCATGTCAAATTGATGTCCAATTACCTATAAGCACAAGGCATACTTAACTAAAAACTTTTGACAACAAAGTTATAAGGGTTAAGAGATTATCAGCTATAGCAACTTGTTTATATCAGAGGAAGAAACTATATCTACCCCATCGCATCGCCATCGATTCTGTACACTCCGTGCATGTGGTATAGGTAAATGTTTAATATAGTTTTTGTTTGTATTTCTGTTAAGAATTTAAAAGATTATGTGTTTATGTGGACATGCGTCATTATCGAATTTATAACTGACCGGAAGGTATAAACTTAATTTCGTGCTGTTATGTAAGTTTGGGGTTTTCAATATGGAAGGGTGATAAGAATAAGAAAGTGTAAAGATTCCTGTCAACGACAAGGTATTTTTGAAAGTTATTTAGGGAAGAAGCTGTACAACAAGGGTGATAGAAATAAAACAAGGGATTGTATTTCTTGGATAAAATGTAGAAGGGTCAGTTTAAAGCCACCAGCGCAAGAAATGGCTTTAAATTGAGTGCACAAATTTAAACTTTTAAGGGGTTTTACATGGTATATAGTATAAATGGTAGATAAGTACAATTTGAGATGGACATTGGTCTGGCTTGGATTTTCTTTTGTCTATTCGGCATTTCTTAGCAATTTCGAATGCCCTTAAGGATGTGGACATTTAATGAATGGGTTTCTTCTCTTAATCACGTCCCTTTTTCGTTTAAGTCTTTTGAAATAGAAAGTCTCGTGTGGTGGTCTTACTGCATACCAATTAGATAGTTGGTGAATTTTGAACTTGCCTTCTTATATTATTATCAACCTACCCTAAGAAGTAGATAACCCTCAATGCGTAAGATCTTTTATAAACCTCCTTCACTACATTCATTATAAATCCATTCTCTAGAGTCTTGTCGTTGGTATACCTTCAAACCCTTGCAGTTTAGCAGACTTTTATGTACTGGGTTTTTCGATTACAGTTGGCAGTGAATACATATGTTTATAAGTACAGGGGCCCTATTTTGTATTACGAAACGAGCGGCAAGTCAACGATACTGAGGAATACGATAGTCACGACAAAGAGCGATTAAGTAAAACGAAAAAGGCGTACAAAATTAATTAATTTTTTATTAATTAATTTTCACTCAAAAATGTATTATTTATATTTTTATTTACATTCTTGAAGCTTCATCAATCTTTACACCGGCAGACACAATTTTATTTTGACAGCTAAACGAAAACAAAAGTTAAACGATAGGTATATGGCAGTCGTTAGAATTAACGAGTATCGTTTAAATTAAACGATTCTCGTTAAACATAATCGCATTTCAACGATAACGAAGTAATTTCAACGATAATCGTTTTACAAAATAGAGCCCCAGAATTCTAAACTAAAGTAGTGAATTAAAAATGTTACACGGTTGCTCAACAGATCCCTTTTCTTAAAAAACTACTGATTGACATAACTGACAAAAATTAACGCTTCTTTGTTCAACAGAAACTCCCTAAGGCGCTCTTTATAATTTTGAGACATTATTGATTTTTGAAAAGTTTCGAATTTGAATTTGTTATTTAGAAAAACAGCAATTTTAGACTTTAGATCTTTAAAAAAAATTTATTTTTGATTATATATATGGCATTTAGAAGAGTTATCGCAGTTTGAAATTCATGGAAACTTGAAAGAAACTTGTATGTTTCGTTAGACAGCTGTCTAGTTAGACAAATAATTGTCACTTTAATCAAGATTTAAAAACTTACGCTCATCAAATATAAATGATGGACAAATGATGGGAAAAGCTTATCAATTGGTAGAATATTTCGTGCTTTTACTGTGAATATCAATCAAACTTCAACGATTGTGAATGGATATTTTGTTAGTTTGTTGTTGTGTGTGAAACAAACTTTCATCACACCAAATGGTCACCATCACCTGGCTTCTCTAAAGCCAATGATGACATCCATTTGGCAATCAGCTGACAAAGCTTTGAGATGTCCAAGTATGAGTCGTAGTTCAATATTTATTGATAATTTAATTTTTTTGAGAACGATAATATCAAGTTTGTCAATGGGAACAATTCACAATAAACCTTAATTATCATTCACAGTTTTTCAAAACAAAAGTTGATATTTGTTAATGATACTACAGATTCATCATCAGTTCTATTTCTGTCGTGAATTTCCTTGGGAATAAATTTCACCCCATCAAAAAATTCTATAAAATGCTTGCCAAATACTTTAATAAATTCCGGGTTAAATTTTCGACATCTTCATTAAGGTTCTCAGATTTCGAGGTAGGGGCATTTTCTTCGCGATCGCTGCTTATAACTTTTTTCGATCAATCGAGAGTTAAATAAGGTTTATAAGAACGACTGTATAACTTTAATATGTAGGCTTTCAAGAAACAACTGGTCTCAAAATTGAAGGATTATATCACTGCTTAAGAACCTAATACTATCTGTCGAAATAGACCCCAGAATTCTATAAACCCTTTTAAGTGATTTTAGATTTAACTTTAGACTTTCTTCTGTTATAATCTTTTTTAACAGTATTGTGTGTAGTACCCCTTGGTATAATGGTTAGTGCGTTGTCTTCATGAAGTCATGCAGAAGGTCTTGGGTTTGATTCTCAGCCGCTGCAAAAGGTTTTTTTGCGGGAATACAGCCTCATGCGATGAATTGACAAATCCTCTAAGAGTATCTCTAGTTATCAAACTGCTCATTAGCTGTTCGGAATAGGCAGAAAACTGTAGCTCCCCTCCATTTCTGGTAACACGCCAACACTAATTGCTGAGAGTTGTAAGTCACTAGGCTTAGGCTCTCTACGAGCTAATATGGCCTCCTATTTTTTACTTTAAGAGTACTGTGTTCTTGATTTCTTTACTGAGTAAGCTCCCTACTCATGTCTTTCTGCATGTCAAAAAGGTTTATATTTGAAAGCTCAATTTGAAGAAGTTTTTTCTTACATCAAAACTTCCTAAGGACTAAGTCAATAAAAAATATTTAGGCCTGTCAAAATATTTGGCATACAAAATTGAACTACATTCAAAGACATAAGCAATATCTCTCTAGGAAGGTAGGTAGAAATGGCGACCACCCTATGTCTAATTCGTATGAGTTATGTGTGGATGGAATTGATATGGAAAATTGTGGATATTCTCACGGAGTCATCCCGTTCGGATTAAGTTCAAAAATATGTTTCTAGTAGGTTTTGTGTCTCTTATTGTCACTCACTTAGCCGATCATTACACTCATCTGCTACCATACTGTGACAAGCTAGGCAGTTTGTTGACTGGTACTGAAAAAGTAGCCAATCCGATTGATCTCTCTAACAGGCTCCAGAACTACTTCGAAGATGACAAACTTCCAAAATGTAGATACATATGTAATGGTATTTTAATTTTTAAAAGTTTTTTGTTTTTGTTTCACCCCCTCTTGGCAATGTAAATGAAATGAAAGTTTTAACCAAATTTTATCACAAAGTATAGTTTTGGTCTTATAATTTCTCGGTCTGAGCGCTTGTGTATCCACTATAACATATTAAATTAAATTTTCTCGAAAAACAACAGTAACGATTTTGATTAAACATTGTTAGTGTTTCATGTGACCTTCTAACTGATTTCAATAAAATAGCTTTTTTGTACATAATGGAAATGATAAACGAGAAGCCATATCTGTATTTCAAATTAGTCCATACCTATTTAATTAACTCTATTCATTACTCGAATAAATGTGTATCCTTCCACGCTTCTACCTAAGAAGCAAAAAACTCTCTTTCACTTGTATCTTATTCTTCCATACCTACAATGTGAAAGAAGTAGCTCACTAAGTAGCTCCGCCCGACTGAAACTGTGTATATTTACCTTTAAACGCCTTAGACATAAAAAGTCTAAACCACCTACTTATGTACATATGGCAATGTCTTATTCCCCACATCCAGCAGAGTTACGTTCCTCCAACAAAAGTATAAAATAAATGTATGCATATGCAGGAATATCCGAGATTCAACACCTCAAGGCAATAAGACAGAGTCTCTAGAAAGTGAAAAAGCTTCTGTCACCACATAATCGCTCTGTCTAACCTTTTGATATCACATTCAATTAAAAATTACATAACGCCATCAAGAGTTCATCCTTTATATCAAGTGGTTTACTCTGAATCTTAAAAAAAAAAAAAAAAAAAAGAACTCCCCTTTGCTGCTAATTCATTTCTTCACGACGACGACATAGACTTCTTCTCTGCATTCGGCTAGGAAGATATTTAACTGCCATACAAGATGCCATCCAACTGTATACTGTAACTTATTATCATAAAAAAAAACTTCCTTTTTATGTCTTAATATAATGCAACACAGTCCTTGTCGTCGTCGTGATTTTTCCGTTTTTTGTAAGTATACGTAGTCTACACTGTCTTATTAGCCTCTGAAAATAAAAAAGGATTTTTTTTAATAAAACCTTCAGATTATCTCACATTTAGTCTTCTTTTAAGGAATTTAAACGAACATTTCCATGAATACGACGAAGTTTAGTTCATATCTACATTCCAACCCTTCTTTCTGTCAACATAACGTTGGTCGGTATGTACCTATACATAAATATACCTATGTAGAACAAAAAAAAATCCTGTAAAAAATGTCAACAATTCCATTCAGCACGCTGAGATTTAATTTCACAAACAACGGTACAGGAGAGGAAAATAAAAATGCAGAAACCATTTCATCTTCACACAGGAAGTGTATAGAAAATGAATGATGGAGGAACACACTACCTACACGAGGGCGAAGTGCTTCTACGAACGACACGACGACTGACGATGGGAATGGGGGACAAAAGTGGGTTTTATGTTTTATGTATATTATATGTAGGTATGTATGTTCGGTGCGATGTAGGCGGGTAGAATAAGTGTAGATACGAGATAGTCGTCGTCACATGCTCACATGCTACTTGAGATTTTCCTTTTTTGTGCATTTTCCATTCATCGGCATCATCATGACGTTTCTTTGCTGCTGTTGCTGATGCTCACATAAAAACTGTACAACAAAAACACACAAAAACCCGCGCACCCCAGGGAATCGTTAAAGAACTTTTACTTACTTAGAAGTCAGCAAAACTCGAACGAACTCGAACCCGAATGAAACCAAACCAACAACGCACCACACCACTTTGTTACTTCCTCCTGCTTCCCTCTCTCTCTCTCTCTGTATCTATTGCTTGCGCTGCTTATATACCTTTTACTCCGGGTTGTTTTTTGTTTGTCCCAATCCGGAATATACACAAAAATTATGGGAAAACTTCTTCATCTATACCTTCCTACTATGCTATCTAAGCTGCCATAGCTAACTGCTTCTACCCATTGCCATCTCGTATTTAATTTAATTCCCGTATCTATTTTCGGGATCAGCAGTTTGTTTTCCATCCATCTTCTCATATTCTCCTTGTTGCCTGTTCTTTCTTAATTTTTTTTTCCTTTGCTTTTAAAATTCTAATATGTACTGTACAAACCGTATCTCCTTCCTCAGTTCTATCTTAACAGAATAAACAAACAATCCGCCCGTCGGCAAATTTTAGAACTAAAGAAGAAAGAAGAAAAACTTGAAGAAATAAACAATTTTTCTTCTTGGTTGATTCTTCCTTTTGGCTTATGCATGTTTGTTCGTAGTAGTTGTACGTAGCATACAACATCGCACAGCTGTTGTTTATCAATCTGCTGTGCTTCTCTGCTTCTACTACTGATTTCTTTTTCTTTCGTTAATTTTGTTTTCTTCATGATTTTCTTCTGATAGAAGTTAGGTCTTAGGTATATTAAGTTTCTTTCATTTGTCTTCATCTTCTCTTCTTCGCGTGCATGCCTGGCCTGTGCGGCGCTGTTATAAACTTGCGAGTTTTTGTTTCTTGCGCTTTGTTATTAAATTCGTCACGATACACATTTTAGATAAGGACTTGAAAATAATATTGTGATGACGTGCTTGCCAAGAAGAAGAAGTAGAAGACGAAAAAGAAGAAGAAATATCAAACGAGTGAAATCTTGATAAATGTGCTCTAATATTACGCGCGGTTTTTTTTCCAAATTCTTTTTGTATAAAAACAAGAATTCACGAATAAATAAGAACGAAAGGAAATAAAAAAAAAAACGCGTCTTCCACTCTGTTCGTTGGTAGGAACCACACGCATGCTTCGCTATTATGTACTTTACCTCCAGTGCCAGTATAACCAACTCAAACCTTTGCATTTGTGTCTTCTTTTTTTTTTGTTCATTTTCCTTGGCGTTGGAGTGTACATAATTCATGTGGAGCAGGGTGTAGATTGAGAGCAGAGCAGCAGGGGTGGGTGTGTTCGAAAAGTATGAAAACACATAATTATTATTCTCAAAGAGAACGAAGAATTAAAAAAAAAAATACGAATTATTTTCCGTGTTTCGTGTATCTACCTATGTTATGTACCAACACAGTGAGTGGAATATTCTTCTTTTTTTTTTTGTTTGTTCGGATTTCATACGAATAGTGAATAAGAGATTCCGTTTCTCCCTCGTTTTTTTTTTTTTTCTACCTACCTTTAAAAAATAATGCAGCAACACTACACAATGTTTTCTGGTTGCTGGCATGCTCTTTGTGTTGTTTGCCATGTGAAGAAATATTGTGCTGTAATTATAGAGTGCGGTGGTGGAGGATTATGTTTAAGGGTTAATGCATCTATTATTAATTTTTTTTTTTGTTGGGGAGGGTAGGTTGTGTTAAAGTATACTTTTTGAAAATTTAATTCCATATACATACCTACCTATGCACCTACAAAAGGAACACATGCATGGCGGTATGAGCGCCATTTTTTTTATGAATGCACATATTTAGATGACATTTTTCCCGCTTCAGTTATGTAGGTAGATATGTACATATGTATGTATAGCTATGCAGTTATGTTGTTTTCGGTTTTAAAACAGTACGGTGTTATTCATTAAGGCACATAACGTATGGTGTGTCTAATATGAATGTCATGCATAATGTCAAAATAGAAAAAGAATTCAAGAATTTCCAATTAGTTGTCAGCTTGTCAAATTAAAAGTTGGTACCTATCTGTCGTCTAGAAAAGTGGAGGAAAGTGAATACCTATATGTAGGTATATTAGGTGGGTATTAACCGTATTTTAGACTTGTGCCTACATAGATAGATGCATGTCTTAGGCAGGTAGGTATACATACATGATTTACTGTGTTTTTTAATTAGATAGGTACCTACAGATGTACAAATTATGACAGTCAATTTCTAATGCTAATTTATCTACATAGGTATTTACCTACAGAGCTGTCAAATTTCCATAATTTCTTACATTTTCTAACTATGTATTTCTGAACTGAAATGGTATATCTACAAATATTAACGTCAAAAAGAAACTGATGAGTGCAACTGACGTTTAATATTGGTGTTATACTGGTATCGTGTGAAAAGTGTGCTAATACTACTTTGGAAATTATGACAAAACACATTTCTTTGTAGGTACCTACCTATCAAATTTTTAGCGTCAGTATTTACGCTTTGCTTTTCGAAAACGTTTCTAAATATGTATGTACCTACATACATACATACATAGGTACGTCATTACGATTTAATTTTGTCTATTATTTTGTCAATTTTATGACAGAAATTTTGAAAGTTTTTCAATCTGGTATAAATTCAACACAAACTGTGGAAACATTTTGCTAATTTGTATATAATTTGGCCATACCTACCTATTGTGAATAAATTGTTACTTTTTCCGAACGTATAGGTACACCCAGTATTTGAGTACCTACCTCGAGAGAACTCGTGAAACATGTTTCAACTAAATTTAGAAAATCCTGAGAAAACTCAACAAGTTGTGGGTGTGTTTACAATGGGATTAAGTAAACAGATGCTTCTGTCAGATGCGTGTCAAATCTTTTTAGCTTTTAATTTATTTGCAGCATTAAATTATACCTACTGACATTAGTCAGAGTTTACTCAGCTCTGAACAACTGACTTTTAGTGTATAGGTATATGTATACATTTTTTAATAACGATTCATGAATATTTACACATAATTGCAGAATTGAGTGAGAAATGAAGTTGAAAAATTCTGCCTAGAGCATACTTTTAATCTATACGAACTCTTGGATTAGTTATTTGATCTACAGTCTGGTGTGGTCCTAGCCCAAACCTTTTCAATCATTGTGAGTCCCCACCTCAAGCTTTTATTGAAGTCCCCTTTAAATAACGTGCACCGTGTGTGTTTGAAAAAGGCCAAGTGTTGAGTCGTCATTTCATCGATTTTGTCTTGTACCTACACTTAAACTTAATCCAAGCACAACTTTCATTAAGATTCTTAAATAGATTACTAATTTTTGAAGTTACTTTAAGGGGCTATCATTGAAAATTTTCATTTCCATTTTTAAGACGATTAAACAAACTGTAATGGCTTTAATGGGTACCAAAATGAAGCTAATGAGTAGTACTCTAAAAAACACAAAATTCTGATTTAAACTTTCTTTTAAATCCACTTTTATACTTTTATTAGATATTGCACTCATAGAATCAATTTCAATGAACAGCTGATTTACGTTTCTTTCACTTTTAACACAATCGTTCCACTGGATGTGTTCGATTTTCTTTCTATTCTCAAATGTCAGTTTCGCTCGCAATGATTAACTTTCAACTCTTACCTCAAAAACCTAGAATTGATTGCTATCAGTCACTGACAGGATCGTTTACTGAAATGATTGCTGTAATGGCTTGTCAAAAAAATAAAAGCAGCATTGCACTGATTTGTTCCAATGATGCATTTGAATAAAAGCTATAGGTAACTGGGGCCTAAATAAACATTCAGTAAATTCTACAAGAAGCAAAACATCAACTCTACAAAAGGTTTAGTAGCTATTAAATAAGATAATATATGATGTTGTCACATTTGACATCCTGAACCCAGTTATTTTGAAGTCTCAATATATACCCATCTCCCTCTAGTCTCTTAGTTATTTTGAATACTCAGTATCGTTATCTCGCTCTAACTATATCGTGTGAAAGAAACTTAACTTGGCTTTGTCTTTCTCTTTCTCACCATTAAGTAAGAGAGTATTAAATATACCAACCAGCGGTGCCACTTTGATGCAATTGCATTCAAAACACCTACTTTTAAACTGCTGTCAACAAATCACTCACAAAGTAATCCGCTGTACATTTTCTTTTAACGCATTCAATTAAGTTTTGACGTCCCACAAGCTCAAATAAGAAATGAGTTGGATGCTTTCATTCGTACAAACATGTACATATGTATGTGTTGTGTTTATTTTGTTTATCTGTTTTGTAAAACTAAAATGCGATACACACTTATCTTATGTGTTGTGTCATCATCCTTACACAGAAGAAAACGTCAGCGATACATCGTGGTATAGCACAATGGGAACGCGAAGAATTTGGACGCAACACACCAAATTCCAAAAATATATATGTAGCTCTACGTATATGGAATACATGAGAACTACAGCGACACACCACTCCACACAAGATAAGTGTAACTCCACTTCAACGGCTATCTAAATTACTAACAATAACCTAACTCCGCAATATAATCAGTGTCAATGCTTTTGAAAATGTTATTCTTTGTAGAGAACCGAATAATGTCATCAGCAACGGATGTTGGAGACCATTAAACTCAACCGCGCTCTAGTTCAAATCAATAAACTTTGTATTTTTATTTTTAAAAACAAAATCTACTGCAGAAAAGTCCAATCTAGTACATTTTATTTGAATGATTTTGTTTAAGTGTAAACGATGATCTGACACATCAAAACGGGTCGGCGGAATGAGTCAAATATGAGTACTGGTTGAACTGTCATCTTAGATGTAGAATTAATTACAATAATGTGAATACAAATAGGTTTGTTTGATAACTTATTTTTTTTTACAACTTTTCACATTCAACTGTCAAAACACTTGAATTTATTTTATGAATTGAAAAAAGGGGCTGTATTTGTACTTCGATTCCATTAGAGCCCAAAATGAGCTTATTTTCGATTGTTCGTTCCATTTCTGATTTATTATTGTGTTGCGTTCTCTTTTTGATGATGAAAAAAAAAAAACAAGTGAAATAGGAACATTCCTAGATGAAAGAGAGTATACAGGCTTCCAAACATAAAAATACCTAAGAATAGCGATGACATTTTACTTCACACGTTTCCATACAACTTGACAGAAGCTGAAGAAGTGAAGAATTGAGCTATATCCATCTGTCAAAAAAAGATACTTACTCATAATGTAAACAAAAATACATATTGTTGGCCATTATGAGAGTGATGGTAAAAGAATAAGCCACTCAACCGAAATATGTACAAACACTTTAATACTGAAGCACCCATTCCGATGCTCCTTGTGCCTGAGTTTGTTTTTTCCTCTTCGGCTTCGCTTTTATCATGCCCACCACCACTCAATTAAGGCAATCATTCATCATTTAAAAGATCGAAGAAAAAATAAAGATCCAATGCATACATTCAATAAAAAAATAAAAAAAAAAAAAAAAAACAAACTGATGAGAGGACCAATCTATGGGTCTTCTTTGGTCCACCAGATATAGAAATAGCATACTCGAAACGACGACCCACACTTGGAGTGATTTTCATGCGTGCTGTTTCCCGTCTCTTCGTTTTCAACTGATGGAAATATCTTGTAGCTTTGACAACCATGACACACAATGAAGATTAAATCACTTGGGGTCCACCAACTCCAAATCATCTTAAACACTGTTCATTTAGTGATTAGTTAGGTTCTTCTTAAGGTGTGTCCACACCAAAGAAACATTTCAGGAAACATTGTTTTAAAAACGTTTCTGAAATGTTTCCCATTTGATTAAGAAGCATTTCAGAAACATTGCAGAAACATTTTAGAAATGTTTCTGATCTGTTTTTTTGGTGTGGACGTTTTGAGAAACATTTCTGAAATGTTTCTTTGTTTCCCATTGTTTCCAGATTGAGTTGTCTGTAAATTTTTGTCTCGCCTGTGATGCATTTTAAGCGCATGAATTTTTTTTCTACTTCATCTTTATCATAATTTATATTTTCGCAAATTTCAGATACATCATTGGCTTTTTTTTTTTTTAAATTTTCCTCAAGAGTTTATAACACAAGAATTTTTATATTTCATAATTTTTTAGCAATTGGATAACATTCTCGTTGATCCACGCTTTTCGTGACATTTTATATTTATATTAATAACCACTCAAACACTTTCTACCTTATGTAAATGCTTGGGAAACAAATAAAGTTTCCCATTCGGAATGGGAAACAGAGAAACATTTCAGAAATGTTTCGCGAGCGTCCAGACCAAAGAAAACATTTCAGAAACATTTCAGAAATGTTTCTCTGTTTCTGAAATGTTTCTCTGTTTCTGAAATGTTTTTTAAATGTTTCTGAAATGTTTCCGAAATGTTTCTGAAATGTTTCAAAAATGTTTCTTTGGTCTGGACACACCTTTATACGAGTACGAGTATATTGTACATAATTGTGTGTGTGTAACTTGATTTACAACTAAAACTAATGTATATGTGTTTCCATTTATTCTTCCCATTTCAGACCTGATACGACGTTACAAGCAATTGTCTACAAACTAGTGCCGGAATTATACGAAAAGGAACTCAAACGAAAACGTGCCTTCTACAAGAATCGGCCTGAAGATGCTGCATTAGCAACCCCCGAACAGAGGGGTGAAGACACCGAACATTTGATATTTAGTCCGAAGGAGTATATGTCGTTGTCATTGGAATACGCTGACATGGAGTAAGTTATAAGACTCCTATTACATTTTCTATTGATTCTTCTCTTTCTATTCCTATAAAATATTTTGACAGACAGATCTTTGAACTGTCAGTATTATTATCTTTCCATGATGTTAACACACAAACAAACACAGTCGCACAAAATACAAATGTATTTGTATGTCTGTGGGTGGTTGGGTAAGCTCTGTGGGATAATCCCGCTGTCCCACAGAAGATTAAAATGGAGAAGCAAAGTCTGTTTATTTCAAAAGGCTGCGGGAGTAGATGCCGTACGCAGTGATGTTTGACGAAAAGCCTCTGCACGTCAGAAGAAACAAACAAAGCTTTAAGTAAATAGTTCCCATCAAATCCCCCACGAGTAGGTATGCTTTAATGAAAAGAGTTGCGAGTATATAGGTACTTTTGTTGGGGGAGAGAGCAACTTTAAGCAATTCCTTTGAGCAGCGCGGACCTTTTTACGAGAATTTATTATGTTTGTCAACACAGAGTGGCATTTTCGATATCCTTAAAAATTAATTTCAAACTTTAAGCTTTAACTTTTATGGTGACGGACATTTTGTGTGAAATTTTCGCTCAAACGTCAGCTGTCAAACAAGTTGACAGAAAATAAGGTGGACGAAGCGAGCTAAATGAGACTGTTTAACGCACGGAAGAACTCACTCACTTTTTTTTTACTTTCTATCTTCTTCCCCTTTTAACCTTCCTCAAATTCTAACCCATTATTTTAATTCTTTTCTTTGCAGTGAATATGTCAATGTGAATGATGAAAAAATGGCTCCACTTTTAAAGCCCAAATATCTCCAGTGTCCCGCAATATTCACCGTTAGCCATTTAAAGAAATTTGTCTACGGAAAGTTTGACATCGATGCGAGTCTTTTCAGCGTCGATATCATGTACAAAGTCAAGACAATAGTGCTGCTAGACCATTATACACTGATGGATGTTGCGTACATTTACACATGGAAGCGTGATGCCCCAATGAGATTTTACTTTCGAGTGAAACAGAGGCTAAGGAAGATCAAACCGAAGGTGAAGAATAGCTTGGCTAAGGCAGTTGTAGTGCCCAAGGAGGAAAATCCTGTGGTTGAGAAATTGGTTTTAAATTTGCCACCAGAGGGTATGACTGTTGTTCACAATGAGCCAAATCCAGCTCCGATGTCGGATCTTTTAAAAATCGTGACAGAAATAAAGGAGGAAATTAATAAAAGTCCAATAAAAGAGGCTCCGGTTTTAGAAAAAGTACCTTTCAAGGAAACGCAAGCTCCTTTGAAGGAAATTCAAATTCCTGTCAAGGACACATCGGCTGAGAGTGAATCGCAAAAGACCAACAAACTGAAAATAACCCTTGTGAGTAAGCCCACTAAGCAGTCAAAGGCACTTTCATCACCAAGCAGTGAACCTGGAAGTAAGAGTTTGAATAAGTCCCACAAACAGAAGGATAACTCTCCGCCAGAAAAAGACGAACGGAAAGTGGAGAATATTAAGCTGAAAATAGACTTGTCGAAGCAAAACAGTGTCACTATCATTAACATGTCTGATCCTAACCGAAAGGAAATTGTTAAGCCTGTGAAACCAGAAAAAGAGTGGAAAGTTAAGAACAAGAAAGAGAAGAAAGAGAGTCTGAGCAATGCTGCAAAGGTGTTGAGAGATTTTAGAAAAGGCCGTGCTTCATCGCCTTTGACAGTTCCACCATTAACCATTAAGGCTGGAAGGGTCAGTCCTGCGAGTTCCAAATTAACAAAATCTCCCAAATCTCCGAAATCGCCCAAATCACCAAAATCTCCATCTCTACCAGATCCAGAAGAAGACCCACAGTCACAATTTCTGAAATCATTTTCCCTCACACCGAAAAAAGATCTCGCGCAATCTCCTCCCAAGAAAGAGGTTAAAAAACTTGAACCCTTGACTTTGACCTTTTCACCTGTTCCAAAGCCCTCTGTGCCTTTTCCACCCGTAACATCCCTCATGGGTCCACCTCTGAATCTACCTTCAAAACGCAAGAGCAAGGACGTGATCAAGAGTGCTCCAAAGAAGCAAAAGTGTGTCTTCGAACCAACGCTTACTCCCGATAATTTCAAAATCAAGTTGCCTCTGCTTCCGGCTGAAGTTAAGAAAGACGACAAACCCGGAAAATCAAAAGAAAAAGATTCCCGCAAGAAGGAGAGCGAAAAAGCCGACGAGAAACTTATGCCTCCACCTGTGGCTGTTGCTGCGCCTACGAGTATGTCGATAACATTATCACCTCCGAAGTTAGTTCCCAACCTACCTCCACCCGTCCCACCAAAGAATGGCATGAAAGCACCGAGTGAACCAGCGAAGAAATCCAATAAGCTTCCTGTCAAATTTGCGCCACCTGGATCTCTTACACCGCATCCAATGAATACTCCACAAAAGGCCTCTGCCGGAAGTCGCACTCCTGTGGCGAAGCGATTCCAACCCATCCTTCCCAAAGGAGGCAGGCCCAATCCATTCGCCAACATCCCCAGCGACATGAATAAGATCTTGAAAGATGCCGGGACAGAAATTAAGACGATTCCATCCAATGAAGGTTCGAAGAAAAAGATTTATGGCCCGAAAACACCTCCAATTGGAACTACTCAGCCAGCGGGCAATAAGACTCCAACTTCGAATGCAGCTAATACCACCCCGAGTGGTAAGAACGGCAACATTTCGAATTACCTTAACTTTGCGCTGTTCAATGCGAGTAAATCACGAGGAAATGAGGTTCCTCCAGGTTGTCGGACTCCAATGTACACTCCGAACTCGCCCATATACTCGCCTAACTCGCCGCAGTATGTGCCCAATTACAACATTCCAACACAACCCACCTATAAATACACACCGAAGCCGATCTCGAATTCCAGCTACTTGCAAAGTGTTTTAGGCGGAAGCAATAACCAGTTGTCTAGTCTGTTCCCAGCGCCACCTACAAAGAAGCCCGAACTCGGTGGTAATAATCGATCTCCGCCGCCAGCCCAATTACCATCTCCACAAAAGGTGGACGAAGGCATATTGGAGAAGCACCTGAAACGAAGCTACCCCTTTTCAAAAAGCCCAAGTCCCATCGAAGATCCCCCAGAGAAGCAGCTGAAAGTAAAATCCCTGCTCAACTCCTGCAACATCAGTATTCCATCATCGCTGTCAATCACAATAACACGTGAAGACGGTGAACTGCCCGCTAATAGTTCATTTAATCCAAAGCACAAGAGTCCTGTGAATAATTACATCGAAATCTTGAAACTTCCCGATACACCAGCGGCAGGGGAGAATGACAACAAACAGCGACAGCCTCAGACTCAGACACAAAAACCTCCTCAGTCACAAACCCTTAACCAATCGGTGACCATTCATAGTATTACGAATCCTAAATCGCCACAAGCCCCGAGAAGTAATACATCAACAATAACAACTACCACCCCCACAATGACCATGACAATAACACCAGCTGCCAAACAGCTTCCACCATTGAATCCGATCGAAAAGAAGAACAACAAAACGGTTTCGAGTACGACATCGCCTGGTGATGGTAAAAAGACCCCAAGTCCCGATAAACGTTCTACCGGATCTGCTCCAAACTCCGCCGAAAAGAGATCCGGCTCTGAATCTGGTTCGCCAAAAAGTACGTCGGAGATTCCAGCTTCAAAGAAATTCCGTCATATTTTACCAAGGACCACGCCAGATAAAAAAGCAACCGAGATGCTAAGTGCATTCCTCCAGAATAACCTGCCTCCACCGGTTAATCAAAAATCTGTCCAGAAAAAGTCTTCAACGTTTAAGAAATCTCCCACCCCACCGAATTACAATATGTCCCCTATGAACGGTAACGCTTCGAAGAAATCTCCTCCATTAAATCTAGGAGTTAAGGTTTCGACTCCAAATACCTCCCCAGTTAACGTGCCCAACAACAACAGCAACATTATCAAGAACTCTCCGAAACTGCAACAACCATTAGGACCAGAGTTCCCTCTTTTGTCAGTTAAAAAGCTGCCACAACAACTTTCAAATGTCATCTTGCCTCCTCTGGGAGTCCCGCAGCCCTCCCAAGCTGATCTTAACAAGTTCATCAACGAAACTATGCTCCGCGCGAAAGCTCAAACAGCAGCAGCCCACCAGACTGGCCCTAATATCGGACACAATGCGTCCCCTCCGAATCTATACTTCCCCTATCAACAACCCCAATTTGCTTCGATTTACAGTTACCCTCAAGCATACATCATGGAACACTTTTCGCGTATGCGCCGAGCGGGAAATGAAGCCCTCGAACAGTACATGCTCAAGTTAAAAGGTTTGGATGCTAAAACTAACGAACAACCGGTTTTAATAAACGACCAAAAAAGTCCAACATCTAGCAAGCCCACACCTTTTGTCTCAAGTCCTACATCCGAAGCCAGAGCCTCATCCAAATAAGAATGTAAATGGAATATAATTCCTTGAACCCAGAGCTCCCTACGATTCCAAACTAAAACGTTCCTTTAACCTTTCTTTTGTTGTTTTGTAAAATAAAATTAAACTAATATCCAGGGCCGGGCCTGGACCCGCCTTTGTAAATAAAATAAAAATAATCTAAGACAATGTAAAAGAATGATAATTTTAAATTTAAAACAAAAAAATTAAACAATGAATCATGAAAATGCCATTTAAGTAATTAGTAAATTTTTAATTTCACTTGTTAAATTAGTTTTTAAACAAATATAATTTTTATTTAAACAATTTATTTACTTGATAAATGAATTCAAAAAAAAAAACTAAATTATGTTAAAAAAAAATATAAGTTGCAGCTTTTTAAAAGATCAATCTAGAATTAGTAGGTACTCTTAGCATGCTCAGTAGTTATTGTGTTCAAACACGGTTTTTTCTATAATTCAATGTCACAAACTCACAATATTGTTTTTTATTGTTTTGTTATACAAACATTAAGTAAAATATATATTTAATTGAAATGTAAATAAGTTATTAACTATATTGTATTAGCACTCTTTCTAAATTATTATTTATATTATTAAATAAACATGAAAAAAAAAACAGTGTAAAAATAAATTTAAGATGTGTATACGTTTCTGTATAAGTATCTACAAACATACATAATATATATGTTTACAATGAAATAAACAAAAATATTTTTTATCGAAAAAATTTATGAAATTAAAAATGTTGTTTTTTTCGACTTTCTTTTGCAATGGGAAGTTGATTCTTGGATTTTTTTTCGCACTGGAAATGAAAATGGTAAGCAACTTTTTTTTTTTGGAAAAGAGCGAGCACGTAACTACATGAGCTAGCTTCTGCACGCACAAGTAAATACCCCTGTAAATTGACATCTTGTATTGTTATCTATTGAATTGACAAATTGAGCTTAAAATGTTTCGGCGTAGCAATTTTCTGATTGTAGAAAATGAAAAAAATTACAGGAACAAACTCAGGTGATTTTTGACCCCTCCATATCTTCAGTACCAATGAAGTCAGAAACTTAAAATTCCGAACATTTGCTAAGCCTCACCAAATTTCAATTTTCTATCATAAGCGGTTCCTGAGATACGAGTATAAGGCCTCAAAAATCACAAAAACCGTAACCGACTGACTGACAGATTATAAAAACTATGGAGCACTTCCCGACATCGCAGAATCTTGTAATTTTGCACAACGGTAGGTCTTGTCATGCAAGCAGAGGAAAAACAAAATTTGAGGTTTTCCATTCAGGGGCGTGGTATCGGCCCACTTTCTCCGAATTGGTGTCGGTTGAATGGAACACTTCCGACTGCTGTAAAACAATGAAATTTTGTAAAACGGTAGGGCTTAAATTACATGGGTACAAAGAAAAAATATAAAATTTGAGGTTTTCCATTCTAAAATTTGATGGGCTTACTGGGCTAATTTTGTGTATGCCCCATTCGAATGGTTTTAAAAACTTGACCAGTTGCTGTGAACCCATCAAATTTTAGTCAGTAATCATTAAATAATAAAATTTCTCTACTATGTACATTGTAGCTGTTTCAATATTCATGCTTATTTTGACATTCGTTAGAATGATTCTATTCCTTCGAATGAACTTTCTTAATTTTGAGATTCGAAGGAATAACATTCATTTGCGAAAGATAGCATAAAATGAACTTCAAAAAAGATTCATTTTCATTATCAGCTGTTTGACATTTACTATATTTCTATTTGAATTAGTATGACCGTTTTACATTTTTTTTGTTTCTAAACATTGTATAGATGTTGAATAAAGAATCAAGAAACAAAATAAATAATACACTTTTTCATTATAAAGTAAAGTTTAACCATAAAGAACTTCATATTCATTACATTTTTTGTGTCAACTCAGCTGTTTTGAAACTATTCTTAAAAAAAATAAGTTATTCATGACGCGTTCTAAATTTTTAATTTTTTTCGGATACACTTGGTCACACTAAAATATCAAAAACAAAAGAGAAGTGTTTGTGAAATGTCAAAACCAAAAAGTGAAATCTTTGTCAATTTGAAATTTTTTTGTTTATTGTTTAATAATTTAAATTTCTTTGATAAAAACATAAAATAATAAATAAAAAATAAAAATATGGCATTTGTGTTGTTTATAAATGAAGATGATGTTGAAGAAGTGCAGAGGAGAAGGATAGTGGATGCTTTCCGTATCAACGCGGGTGGTAAAAAAACCCTTTGCTACCTCCGGGTTTTCTTCCATTATTTTGATTAACTTTTCCTTTTGTTCGCGGTTTGTCCAGTTGGAATGCGACCTTTAAACATAAAACAACAAAAAAATTAATAAAAGTAATTTATTTTCCATGAAATAATTAAAAACTTACATGTTTTGTTGCTTACTCGACAGAAAAATTCAAACGACACAAAAATGACATTTACGAGTAATTCTATTCCTTCGAATGTCAAAATTGAATTAGCTTTCGCAAATGAATGAACTTTCTATGGATTGGGTGAACTTTCGATTTGTTCGATTAACATTCTAATCGCCGAGTCTCAAAATTAAGTTTCAACGAATTCGACTCACTTTCGAACGAAAGAGAATGTCAAAATAAGCACCATTATTCTATTTTAAATATTCGGTATTAAACCTTCATGACTTGGCTCTTTTTTTAACATTAATGAATTTGGTCTGATACAACTCACACGCATTCGACGACAGTTGAGAGATAAATCAAATCCCTTATCCCTTCCAACTCATATGCATAGAGTATATTATAATAGTATGATTACTCTATGTATGTAAGTATGATTTTTATAGTGAAAATCTATAATTGTAATAATTTATCTTTTCTAGTTTTGTTCAACGCTTTCGACTATCAAAGAAAGCATTTGTGATGGTACTCGAAATGAATAATTTGTTAAAGGGGTTTCGTTCAACTTATATACCTCCAATAATTTTCCTTTAGTTCAAATTGGCACCAAACACAAAACAATAACCTTAAAAATGCATTTTATTGACAATTATGACAGCCAATTTGACTTTTCAACTCTGCAGTTTGAGAGTTTCTGAAATGCATCAAACACCCATGTTCTGCATTTCACTTATTGTGAATTCGACGAACAAAAGTGAATTTTGATGTTCTGCATTCCGCATAAAATGACTTGTGATTTGTTCATTCCGAATGTGAAATGTTGGTGTTCTGAATTCTACCCAAAATTAACATTGCGAATTGAGTTTTCGGAGATGAAAATTGTGTTCTACATTTCGAATACATAGCGTTTTACGGTGAATTCAATTCACTTAGTTTTGTTTGGTGAAACTTTACATTTGCGCGACAATTGACAAACATGTAAATAAAGCTTTGGAATTTTGCCTTGATTTTATTAAAATAAATTGTTAACAAGGAAATGCACAAGAACTCACGACAAGAATAAGTTTTTTTGCAATTTATGAAATAAGTTAAGGAAGAAGTTTATGTGTTAAGGGAATTAAGTTAAGTCGATTTTACTAAGGAATCTATTTCCAAATTATAAACAAATGCTTCTTCGTTTAGCCTGAAGCTTCTTTTGAAACTATGTACTATGTATCCCTGATTTTCGCCCCTTCTACCAATTTTTAATATTAATTGTGAATCTATTTTCGTATTGCACAAGAAACAATGTTTGAATAAATGATGCAAATTGTCTTTCAGCTGATTTTGACATCTCGAAAGTAATTTCCGAGTAAATTGAAAAAAAAATTGAATTCACTCGGAATGCAGAACATGCTGTTTCATTTGATAGTGGTCGAGTAATGTGAAGCAAATCATGGACGATCTTGTCGACGATTATCATTTTAACAATATCGTTTAGAAACTTATGGAATGACACCCCAGGGCCCGTATTACGAATTACGATTATCGTTCAAAATCCATCGTTATCGTTACGTTGCGATTACGTTTTACGATACTCGTTTTTTTTAAACGATAATCGTTTTCTCTTACGACTGCTTTTGGCACTCGTATTTCATTGCTTTGACACATGACTTTTGTAGCAGCTGCAACATATTTATTACGTTTGGTGTTTGAGTTTGGTTTTTCTGGTTGATAAATAAAAATGTAAGTAAAATAAAATAATACATAAATAAAAGTGTTGAATAAAAGTTTAATGATAGGCCATCAACACAAACGACACAAATAAATGCACTTTTTTTTTTTTTTTTTTTTTTTTTTTTTTTTTTTATAATACACTCGCGCTCAAGGGTATGTTACGAGACCCTTATAATGTTTTAAACACAGCACGGGCTTGTTGCTTTTATGGAAAAGTATCCAGACATTGCTAAAAACTACATGCCAAACAGCCAAGCAAAAGCCAAGTCCAAAATTTTGTGGAACAATTTGTCAACAAAACTCAATTCACTTGGCCCTCCAGAAAAGACCGTCGATGGATGGAAAAATGTAAGTTCTTTATAGTTAGATTAATCTTTTTAATGCATCCTTAATTTTGTTTTTCTTGATATCAAGGTATGGAAAGATTATAAGTTATGAAGAGCAGCACAAATATTTGTTATTTGGATTGCGCGTTCTGGTGGTGGTGGATCTGATGCATCCCTCAGTAATCTCCTTGAAATTGAATTGTTCCGGTTTTCCGAATCTTCGGAATCATCGTCACTACTCAAAAAAAAATCACAATGGAAAAACATTTTACTTAAATTTAGAAATCAATTGCACTTTCTTCACTTTTTTAATTTAGTTGTACTATTTTTGACAGAAATATTAAAAGAATGAAGTTGGATGCGCTTAAAAATAATAGATTTTTTGATTTTATCTGGCAATATTTTGATGCATCCATTATCGTAAACCATAATCGGTCTGTGTCATGACTATCGTTTTCTAGGGTATCGTTTTTTTGCCTTTTGTTTCGTAATTTGTAATACGGGCCCAGGATTCGTACTCTTTATACTTCGTTTCGAAAACGAATATTTTGTTCTCTATTTCTGAAGCGGTATCAAGACCTCAAGGGCCCTATTATGGCTGTGGATTCGCAAGAAAAAATTGACGAATGTGACTATTTGGCATTAACGTTTTCGAATCTCCTCTTTAAATGTCAAAAATTTGGCGAATCGAATTCTTCGCTCTGGTATGATGATTAGCTAAAGTTCAACTTTATCTATGAAAATCGAAGTTTTTGTGTTTGAGATTTCATATGAAATCAGTCAAACTAAATGGAGATTATTTAAAGAAATAATTTATTAATAAAGTTAACAAAAAAATAATTAATAGATATCATTAAAAAAAACCTGTTGTTCGTTCATTTATAAATATTAAACATTGTTTTAATGAGATGAAAACGTTCAAATGCATAAAATTGCCTGTCTGATTTCTAGAAAGGTATGAATTTATGCAAACAAGATTTTAAATCGTTTTATTATTAAAATTAATTTTTTTATATAAGAAATTTAAGATTTTTTTTTCAAAAAACCAAAAAATATTTTTTAGAATGTTTGTATGTATATACATACAATATTATTTTGAAACTAATGTTAAAAAAAATTGGATAAATTCATTAGAGCCGTTAATGAGAAACTATAATAAAAAAAAAACGAGTCTATGACAGGTGCCATTACTAACATCTTTTCCTTAAATATTTTTGCAAAATGTAGTTCATGCCAATAATACCTTATTCGTTAGAGCCGTTTTTGAGATAAATCAGATTTTTCATTACGGATTGGGGGTACCGTTAGCTTTGGAACTAAGCAAAAATTTCAATTTCCCCTCTAGGGAATCACCGAAGATCCTTAAGTACCGATTTAAGCTTAGTACGCAGATCACGCTAAATTTTATCTCCCACATTTTTCTCCAAACATCAGCTAAAATCCAAGCTAAATTTTGACATAAGAACTTTGTGGAGAATATGTCACAGAAAACAGCTGTTCTGTAAATGAATTTTTTTCAAAGATTTAAAATATTCAAATATTATTCCATTTCAAATTGAAATTGAAATTTAGCTCGAGAATAAATGTGCCAGACAATTATTTCGTGCGCTAAATTTTTACAGATAAGTTATGTACAGCTTTAGAAGAAAATACCATTTTGCGCTATTGAATTCTATGGATTCCATTAGTATTTTTACTTGTGACATAAAGGTAGGGACTATATGACAAGTTATAAATTCGTAAAAAATCGAAATTCATATTTTGATCGAAATTGACATTAAGATGATAGAGAACACGAAAAGTGGTTCTCGCAATGTCTGTCTGTTCGACTACAGCATAAACGGCTCGTCCGATTTTCTTTAAACTTGGAAGATAGCATTTTTAATTTTTTCCCTCAAACATTTTTTTTCTTAAGACCAAAAATAAAGGCAAATAGTTTTTTTTTCAAAAACTGGTCCACAGATTTTGCGAAAAAAATTCCAAAAATTTAATTTAGTAAAATCTAGGCAATGATTGAAAAAAAACATGGTAATTAATGGTACCCCGCTGCCCCTTGTAGAACCATTTTCGTAAGTTTAAAGTTACATTTTGGATCTGAACTAAAGAATTCTGGTCCCAAGGATCTTTGTCTGAGATACGGTAGCTTTCCATCCTCTGCGATCTCGAGCGCGCGGCTCCCAGTCATCTAGACCAAGCGCTCTGGTATCTGCGATGTCTTCGTTCTTAAACCAGAGGTTCGGTCTTCCTTGTTAACGCGAACCTGAGGGCTGGAATTCAAAGACTTAGTTGGATCATTATTGTCCATTCGCTCAATGTGGCCGAGCTAACGTAGTCTATTTGTTTTTGCTTTCTGGACTACATCCATATCTTGGTACGCACACAGGAACAAATATCCGTCCAAGAATTTTTCTTTCGAAAGAGCCCAGTACCATCTCTCTGAGCAGGAAGGCTCATAGTCCAGGGGTGGAATCGGCTAAGGTTATAGTTGATTATCAATTTTTGATTGTCATTTTGACTATAGCTGTCTCTATCATATCAATAAAGAAATACATATAGAGACAGCGATAGTTAAAACGACAATCAATTAATTTAGTGATTAACTGGGAAGTTAATAAACTCCTTAACTACCTCGACGTTTTTGATATCATAGTGACGTTTTGTCCTAATCGGTGTATAGGTGTTTGTTTGTTTGTTGATAGCATATAAATACTAGGTCTTGTCGGCCAATGATGTCGATATCGTCCGCATAGTCGACGAGTTGCACAGATTTGTTGAATATAGTGTCCAGCGTGTTAACGCCTGCCCTGCGCACGTTCTAGAACGATATTGAAGAAATCCCATGATAGCGTATCTCTTTGCCTAAACCATGAGCATGTTTGGAATAGTTCTGACGAGTTGCTCCCTATAGTTGCACATTGCAACGCGTATTTTCCAACGTCATGTCAGTTGGATCAGTTTTCCCGGGATCCCGAGTTCGGCCATCGCGATCGTCGATTTTTTCCAGTATTTGCCTCATTGTAAATATTTGGTCTATTGTCGATCTGCCTGGCCGGATTCAAGACTGGTACATTCGACGTGATTATTTTGAATAAAACTTATACATACATACATATTTTGACATTTGGATTATGATTGATTTCATTTCGCGGTGAAAAATAGTTCTGAAAAAAGAAAATTAAAGTTAATGTCTAATTTAAGATACATATGTATGATTTTCACTGAGCTCTTTTTGACGATTCGAAAGATGAAGAAATTACTTACTAAGATTTTTTGCGTATTCCCAAGAATAGAAGACAATTAAGAGATGCGTCTGATCTCCTTGAGCTTTATAAAAATATAGGTATGAGCGAATGTTAATTAAATACACATAATTTCACATAATTCATAATTTAGTAAATAACTAATAATTTATGAAATTAGATTTTGTGGAAGTTCGTTTTTGCATTTCGTCTCTCGTGTTTTTCAGACAGTCGAGAAAAATTCAGACAACAAATAACTAATGCCAAAATAAAAATGTTCGTTCAGATTCATGGGTTTGCAATTCTAAAATTTAGTACCTATAATTTCTATGTTCGACTATCGACAGAAGTAGTTTAAGGGTCCTAGTTTCTTGTGGAGTACTTACACACTTCAGCATAGACTACACTACCTAAGCATATTTATTCAATTTTATTTTCTCACAGAAACTTGAACCAAAGTTTGGTGTACACCTATGTATGAGTCTGAGTTTGTTCTACAAGCAAAACGACCATAGAATTTGTTTTTTTTTCTGCGATAGCCTAGTGAATGTAACCTACAAATAACATCCAAGCATCTATTTCATTCTGCCACATCGCATTCCATGGCCTTCGAAACTCATCTCAATCGATGAAATACTAAGGTAGATACCTACCTATAGATCTTTCTCTACTGACGAATATCCTTTACCAAATTAACATTACAATAAAGCCCTGCCAAGCTAAACCTGAATATAATTTATAACTTTTGCATCAGTTCTCACCAAAGGAATTGCGTATCTATCTTTTCTTTTCGAATTATACGTTGAATATCAGACGGATTTTTTTACGCCGCATTTGTGCAGAACACAAACAAAAAACACATCACATTTCCATGAACTCCATAAGAACAAAACCAAAAAAAAAAAATCATTAATTATCAAGCGCGGTTAATTGGTTTAAATATTTCACCATGAACCTCAAATAGATAACCCTTCTAACCGAAACCATTGTAAAACGATAAAAATTTCAAGTGTTTTCTTAAGCTTTCTATATTTTTGCGTACAAATTGCTGTTGCCTTTGTCGGATGTAAAAACTGGACAAACCATTACGAAAATTCCGGTCTTGTGTTTTATTTGCCTTCCACTAGCAAAAAAAAAGAAATGAAAAAGAATCTTCTGTCCTTTTTTTTATTATTTCAAAAACAATAAAAAATAAAACATAAAAATTCATGAGAGGATTTCAGCGAAATCCGCTAACAACCCTTCGGAGAGCAATTTCATTAAAAAAAAAATAAAAAAAAAATAAAAGCCCCTTTTGGCTTGAGGAGGTTCTCCTACATTTTCACAACGTTGAACATAACAAAATAACAAAACACGTAAAATACAACCAAAAGCGAAAAACCCGTTGAAAGGTGTAGAAAATATAGGTAAGCACCAAAACGTGGGGTTGAACAAACCGCATCGTTCACAAAAGTTTCCCGCAGCAACCCCAACAACGACGATATATGTTTGTATGTAGGTAGGTTTAGGATGTCGAACGATGGACGAAAATAAGGCTGTTAAGGACGACGAGAACGACAAGCAAACACACAACACTCACCTTATAAGCATGTAGGTATTCGAAAAACACTTTACATATCCATCACGTACTATATGGAACAATAATCCACGCCATGGCCAATTGCCCATAGCACCGTTTCTGGTCCCGTTTCCAATGCGTGTTTGCTTTAGACATATTGTTCGATATCCTCAAAACTCCCCCACACTATCGACAACGTGTTGGGGTGCAAATGAAAAACCCTTTGAAAAAACAACACCAAGAAAGGACAAATAAAAAATATAGGAATATGATTTAACATAAATATGACAGGTAATCATTCAATTAAATTGCTGAGCTCACAGAGCTGGAGCAGTTGGTGTGCTTGTGTGGAATTGAAGCAGGTCAATCGGCTTCCTCTTTTCTTCTCTGAATAAATCCATCAACCGGCCTACTCCAGCTTTGACGTTAAGCGCCCACGTTTCAACTCCTCGACTCGACTTCGGTTTACCACTTAAGGATTTCTCGTTTCCTTCATCTTCATCTTCGTCTTCTTCTTATGGTTATTGGATGTAGATGCTCTCCATTCCGACTTGGATCCCCAACGCATATTTGAGTAGGATTTATGCCACCACACTCACTCTTCGGCTCCTTACAGTTTCACCAGCTGAACCGGCTTAAGACGCAACTTTTGGTCGGTCGTTCGGTATAATGTAGGTAGGTATCCTATTCCCATTCCAATTCCCGGGCCCACAAGAAGAAAACGAAGCAACAAAAAATCCCCCTCAAGACAAGAAGGCAAAACCGGAACAGAAGTTATTATGCATGATGCAAAAGGAGAGGACGGTATAAGGTGACAAGACCACTAGACAGGGCCGTATTTCAACTGCTGAATATCCAAAGGGAATTTATTTTTTCAAAACGAGTATGTAGATAGGTGAAAAAGTGGGAAAATTGTTAATCGATTTAGGAAAAAGATCTTTTCGAGAGACTTGAAATAGGATTGCTCTCTCGTTTGGCTTCGACCACTTCAATAACTTTTTGGTAATACGTAAGTTTCATTATGATAAAATGTCTTGTTCACTTAGGAAAACCAATTGTTTGTCAACTTCGCTCAAGACAATTATTTACTTATCGTTTCTTTTTTATAGCAACTTCCAAGATAAACAAATTCGACCCCATAAGGAAATTTTGTGAAAAAAAAAAACAAAACAAGATTCGGTTGTTCTTGTCTGGCCAACAACTAAAATAAACTCAGTTAAAAAAAATATTTTTGAAAGTTGCTATAAAAAGTTGAAAGTTTGTAAGCTGAAGTTGGACAAACAATTCTTTTTATTGGAGAAAAATGTCAAAAACTATCCCAGTTTGTACTTAGTTTCCATTTAGGATGCTTGTTGACAATGTTGAAAGTTGCTATAAAAATCGGTCTTGTCATTTTTTGACTTACATATGACAACCTAGTTTTTTCGCTCGACAGGCTTAAATATGCGAATTCAACTTACACCTTTATCCTACACATGGGAGTGTAGCGCAAAATTTTTGACTTTAGAGTTGCTATAAAAATAAAACAAAGTTAAATATTATTTCGACTGAGACTTGAGGGTGGGAAAACAATTATTTTTGTACGATAGACATGAAGAAACCGACTGCATTGGCCCATCCATTTAATCTTAAAAATTGGATGAAATGTTTAATGTTGGAAATTAGTACATACCTATAAAAAAGAAAAGAAAGAATTCCTTTAAACTGAATGTGGACCGACAATCTTACTGTTCTACAAACATGGGCAAATCAACCAAAATTGGCTTCTTAATTTTTCAGATCATCTAGATGACTTTTGTTATTTTTTTTTGAGTTGCTATAAATTTTGAATATTTTTTTTATTCAATTTCTTGAGAAATATTTACACACAATTCGAGGAAAAGCGAACTGAGCCGCAAAACTATTGAGATTTCATTTTGTGGTTGGTTGAAGGCTTTTTTTTATAGTTCCTATAAAAAGTAGAGTTGAATATTTTTCAGCTGAAGATGGACAACCCAATTTTTTGTTATAAATAAACAAAGGGACGCAATCACTGTTATTCTTCTTTATTATCATCTGGGATTCGGGACATGAAAGGTGCTATAAAATAGAAATGTTGAATATTTGTTTGAATGACCGAGGACATAACCTTTTTGCTCCCCAGACATGAATGAACAAACCAAATTGGCTCATCATTTTAAGACTTAATTTTGAGGTGTCAAAGGATATTTATGATTTTAATGCTATAAAAATTAGAGTTCCATACTGAAAGTGTACAAACATTTTGTTTTACAGCTAAAATATGAGCAATTGTTGGGAAAAAGAGCCCTCATTTGGCTCATTCAACTGAATACCTATTTTAGGGGTTTATCTTTATTTAGTATTTGCTATAAAGAATATATGTTGAATATTTTCTTAAATTGAAATTTCCATGAAAAGACAGGTACACTCGGTGGAAAAACGAACTAAACCGGGCTCATCGTCCTGAATTTGCATTTCTGGGTTAGTGGAAAAATCGTTTGATAGTTCCTATAAAAAATAAAATCTTGAATACTTTTTAACAAGTGGACAAGGTACTTTCTCATCCTTCTAATTTTTAATCTGGGATTCAGATTTTGATTTTGAAAGGTGCTATAAAAATTAAATGTCAAGTATTGAAAGGGTATACATAAATATTTTGCTTTGCTGCAGAATCATGGACATTCATTGAATACTAATTCTAATGACCACCTTAATTCTCATTGGGAGGTCCTGAACGGTTTTTTGTCTTTACTTTATATTTGCTATAAAAAATATATGTTAACCATTTTTGAAATGGAATTTCGCGTGACTAGAAATGTACACTAGGGAGAAAAACTAACTAAACGGAGATCATTCTTTCGAATTTTTATTTGTGGGTTTTTGGAAAAATCGTTCGATAGTTCCTATAAAAAAACAGATCTTGTATATTTATTTAAATGAAGGTGAACTTATCATTTTTCATTTTTTCAACAGAGATGAAGAAGAGAGACCAATTTGCCACATTCATTCTAAAATTAATTTCCTCCTATGCATGTACTAGGTTTTTTTTTTTTAATTTTAAAAGTTGCCATAAAAGAGATATGTATGTTAAATAATTTCTCGATTGAGAAATGTACAAAACATTTGGTTTGTTCGATAAACATCAACAGGCAAACCTATTTATCGTCTTAAAATTAAATTTCAAGTGCTGGACGAATTTTTTGATTTTGAAAGTTGCTATAAAAAATAAATATTGAATACCTTATGAACTAAAAATAGGTATTAGTATAATATTGCTGCGCAGACAAAGACAAATATTTCTATTTATTGATATACTCTAGATATTTCCTTTAGGCGTGGCTGCAGCGTTTTTTTCGAATAGTTGCTATAAAAAAGCAATAATGAATATTTTGTATTAGAAAACGATTACAAACTATTGGTTTGCTTGATAGACATCTACAAAATGAACCCAATTGGACCCATAGTCTAAAATTTGTGATGTTGAGATAAATGTTCTTGATTTTGGAAGATGCTATAAAAAAAGAAAACTTGAATAGTTTTTCAAACGAGTCCTGAGGCGGAAGTCTCCTTAGTTTGGGGGCAATGCACGATTTTTTTTAATTTATAAAAGTTGCTATAAAAAAAGAATTGTTGAATATTTTTTTTGGGTTGAAAGTTCTTGCTGCATATACAATTATTGTCCCTTTTTAGAAAGTTTTCATTTGTGATTGGCCCCATATAACCGGTTGAACGCTTTGTTTTGATAGTTCCTATAAAAAAAAAGTAATGTTAAAAATATATATTCGCTAATAATATTTACTGCTATAATCGTGTTTGCCATACATTCTTAGTTTTTGATGTGAACCTATTTCGCTACATCCAAGTTGATCCGTCCGTGTGTTTTTCTTACTGGTTCTTGTGCGGTGCGGCAAAGACTTTTTGAACAACAAAACTTCCTCTATTAGGTAGAGTGATTGCTCTTTTAGCTCCGGCGCCTATTCCCTCTCGACTAAGAAGCGGTCCTGATGAAAAAGACCGCTCCAACTGCAGCTTCAACTTTCAATGCGACTTCCACTTTGGATTTGAATAAAAAAGAAGTTTTCCACTTTGCCTAATAGGGAATGAGGATTCACCCGCTCAAGTGATGAAGCTGCCGCTGGACTCCATTCATTCGACTAAATTTTTGCAGACAGAAACTTTTGCGTTTATCTGACTGGTCCACCACACCACCACCGCCACTGCCAACGCGACGCGACGCCACAACCGTATCACGGTTTGTAAATCTGCTTTTTTTTAGGCATCACAGCGGAGCGTTGTCTCTTGGACAACTGATGTGTTCCCCTGCTACCGAATCTGCTGGAATCTCGGTTGCATTTCGTTGGATCTACCACAATTCATACACTTTCTGTTCAATGGCGCAAATCTAGCTTCAGAGTCTACGAGTCTTTTGCCTGGTTCTCAGTCTTGTAGGTATACGAGTGATTTTGAAGCGAAACTTGAAACTCAAAGGCAGAGGCGAGGAGATCAAAGCTATTTTCCATTTATCATTCATCTTGGCTCCCGGTATGTATCCATTCTAGATATACAGCAGAGATATGCGTAAGGGTAGAAGCAACTCTGAGCGAGGAGTAATTAAAAGGATACTTCATGAGTAGATTGCGTGCCGGTGCCGATGACGTTGTGCCGGACAGACTCATAGAGTCAAACACAAATAATGTCGAAACAGAGATGGAGATATAATAGAGAAAGCGATCAAGAGTGTTTAAATACAGTGTGAAGTGAATTAAGAGGGCGTGATGTATCTTCTAGATGTAAAGATACAAATCCCTACATTAATAAATAAAACTCCGGATTCTATCTGTGTATGTGCATAACTGTTTATTGGCACGCCAGGCTTAATTAAATTTTGGGAAATAATAAAGATAGATAATAATAATAAATTGTTTTCCAAAGAAATGTTTTTCTTCAATACCGGACCGGGGGGTATTTTTTTAGGGTAGGTAGGTGGGTATAATGTCCTGGGGGAACGACCGGAATGAAGTTTCTTCATTTGTTCAATTCCAATCCACCAACGGGTCTGTCTTGAATATTTAATTCATGTCGAAAAGAACATTTTCCGTCTTTGTATACTTTGGTATAGGTAAGAGCAAATTCATAGCGCCAAACAAGTTCTTGATGATGTCGAAGTTGTTGCGGCTTCGGGTTATATCTTCAAAGTGTAGCCGGGCATAGCGCTGTGTCCGCATGGGGTAAGTTATAAGAGCTCTTTTGCAAAAGATATACCTATAATATAAATTCAACAAAACTGTGAAATAGAACACGACGGATTTGTTCATGCCTCTGTGTGTTGGTGAAATTATACTTTTATTTGTATCTATGTAGGTCTATATACTTTATGTCAAAACAATTGTTTGTATCTTTGGGTTCGTGGTTAAATTATAAGCACATAGACAGGCATCAACTTCATGGACTGGCACGGGGAATTTAAATTTTGCAAAGCTATTTTATGATGAAACTTGTATAATGAAGGTAGGTATACACAGGCTTGGTTGGCAGTGGCACATTTAAAGCTATAAGATACATTACATATGGTTGTATATATCTCTTCTTTATGTAGATAAATTCGAGCTTTTAATTTAATGAATGCACACGAATGCGTATAATGTGAAGAATAGATGTTGCTTATGCCTCGTTCTATATGTTGGGGCAACATTAATAGCAGGCTTTTAGCTACATACCTACGTACATATATAAAAGTACGAATGTGTAATTAAATAGCTCTTTCAAAGAAATAAACTTCATCATGGATGGAGTTGAGCACACATGCGGAGGAATATGTTAGCAGAGGCTTGTTGAGAAGATGACGGGGGTTATCGCCTGATGTGAAATGGAAAGACATAATATACCTACCTACTTTGCCTACGACAGAGTGAAATATATTTTAAAAAAGTTTTTGGAGAGGTGAACTCATTTGTTCCTTAGGCATTTCATTTTAAGGTTGTTGCTCCAAAGGCAGGTAGGTACTTTATCTTCTTGCAAAACTTTATGTACCTACAATGACGATTGGTGGCTCTGGCAATGTAAACACTTCTAAAAGTGTTATCCTTCAACCAATGTCATTCGAATAAGATTACATTTTTTACTTGAACTATTGGGAATTATCTTTTTTCATGATGTAGAAAATGTGCCAAGATATTTTTTTTGTCAGGTCTTAGACCAAAATATCTCTCTGTGGCGGGTACAAGCTGTCATAATGCAGAAAGGGTTTCTTATAAACTGTTAACAAAAAAAACTTAGTCTACCGTCTTAAAATACGGAACTATCTTATATGTAGGTACATAGTGTATTAAATTCCACATAGCCCGATTTTAGAATTTTATTTCAAACTTTTTTTTTTTCTTTTACAAATAAAAAAAAAAACTATAGACGCTTGGGCTTGCAAGTTGTACTACGGTCATACCTATCGCACATCTATCTATCTATCTTTGAGTAAATGCAAATAATAATATTCTTTGTGTTGGCGTTTTTCGCATCTTTCGCGAAACACCCTGTGCATTAGCTAACGAGACTTTATCGTTAGCTACATACCTACATTTTTATTGACATAATCCTCCGTATGTCAGCCAAAACCTGTATAACCAGAACGTGGCATCAGGCAGGGAGTAATCGTACTTAATCACTCAACCGTTGTTCCAAACCCTTTGTAGATATCTCTAAAGCCTTCTATAATACGAATGCTGTATTAAATTTCAATGAAAAATAAAATTATACAAAATTCCGCACTCGGACCCTCAAATAAAATTCAAAAACTTTATAATTCTGCTCTGTGTGCGGGGGTCAAAGATCGCCACAGCATCACATCTCAAATGTATCTAAACTATAGATGGCACACTCTATAAGTGTAAGGGGTTCACTCGATTTCTTTTTAAAGCAAATCAACAAAAGTCTATTTATGAGAGCTACCCCTTTTCTAACCTCAATTATCTGGCTATGGGCCGATGCCGAGATAAAGGTGTTCAGAGAAACCTGTTTATCGAGTTTTGTACTAAAATTGTAATACAGGCGAATGACAACATTCAAAATATAAAGGATTTTCTGCGAAAACTACAAAATCAAAACGAACATTTCCTTTTTTATATTTTAGTTCTTAAAAACATAAACAAAAGTTCATCAACACAAAAATTAAAACACATTTTCCTGAACGTTTGTTCGGAACCTCAGTTGAGAAATTAAATTCATTACGCAAAAATATTTTCCATTTTTTTTCCTGGTATAGCTTTTGAGACTAAGCTAAGCTGAGTGGAGGGACTTGTTGATTGAGGCCACTTTTGGTCCACCATTGACTGTAAGCGGCATCTAAAGTGCAACTAGAGTAGGTATATGTTTTGATTTGAAAACAATTCAAAGATAATACTCGCGCTTTGGGGAATGCCCATCAGCTTAACCTTGAGGCTTACTTTGGACGCAGTGTTGATTACGGAGATTCTTTCTTTAGCATACCAGCACGAATGTTGAGTGCTTTATCTACCTCTGTTTGTTCCCTCCCATTTCGATATGCAACACTTTAAAACCAATGTACATGTATCATCTCTTTCATTCTTCCCTATTTTAAACTTTTTTTTCGGTGTAAATCTTTAAAAGACACTTGGTAATATTGGGTGCAAAGTATATTGTGGGACTCTTACCGTACGAAAATCACCGCAACCGGGATCGGTACTAATCTATGAAAGATCGACAGATGATTCTTCAAACTTAATTCAAAATCACATTGGAGTAAGTTTAAAATTTTAATACTTTCCAATAGCTTTTAGACCATAAGGTCATGATGTTTGGTTCTTCGTAGTCTCCGAACATTGCCTCATAGATTTAGGACGGTTTTGGAATGATGTCACAGATACTACGTGTTTTCTGTGACCATTTCTATTTAAAAGACTTTTTTGTAAAGTCGATTTTGTTTCGTTTAATTTGATCCGCCATTGTTGCGTTCAATCTATTATTTTATCGACTGCATTTGACAATTTTTCTGTGTCCTTTGTATCGGATTTATTAGGCAATATTGCAGTACCGTCAACCAAAAGGTGCCCATAATATCGTTGATGTACACTGGAATATCAATACTACATAACAAATACAGGGTTGGTCCTAGGACACTTCCTTGAGGTACACCGGCTTTAATTTTCTTTAGTTCCGTCGTTCCGTGTAATTGCGATCGTACATCGTACCCTACTTTAAAGAGTGGGTTAGTAACATAGGGTTTCAGTATTTCGTTGTACTGCTTGGAAATGCCCCGTTTTCTACTCAAGTCCCAAGTTTCCAATCCAATTTACATCTTAAAAATTTATTTGATTGTTTCGTGTCTGTGGACTTTTTGGTATAGTCTGAATATTGAAATTATTTGAGTACTTTGTTTGAATTGTTCTTCTTCATGATAAAGTTGTTTAATAGAAAATAAATAAGGGAAATAGAAAATAAGGGGATCTGAGGTTTGAAGAACCTTAATTCCTTCCAGTTTGTTCTCTAACTCACGATCTTAGGATAACTTTCTTTTATTATTTCTACTTTACTCAGAGATTAAAATACTGGAGAAGAATCTGTAGTTATCTATGTGGTTACTTCTTGAAGAGGAGATGTTAACGCTTTGAAGTTTGAATTCGAAATTAGAACTGATTTATATTTATTTACAAAGCACTATTTATACTAAAAGTTTGTTTACATACGATAAATAAACTCATTAAATTATTACAATGAATGATTGATGAATTGTTCTTAAACTAATGTTGTGAATAGAGCTTTATAATACTACAGCGCCATCTGTTGGAAAATTGCATATCTAATTTATGGAAGAAACAAAAAGCTCTTTTCCAATGTCAAATGTATTTCCCCTTATTCCAACCATCTAGAACATTCCAAGACGAGAAGCTTCGCGAATTTTCGAGAACAACTAACATGAGTATATAAGGGAGTGCTCGCGGTGAGCACAACACAGTTGATTTTGGACTATGAAAGTGTGCAAAAGTATTGCTTATTGAATTGTGTTATTAAACAAGTGTGATTTAAATTTGAATAAAAGTATTTGAGTTGTTTATAAATTGAAATTTACTGTTTTGAATTGGAAAGTGTGAATAAAGAAGAAATACTAAAAAGAGTAATAAGTTTTATTTACCGAACCTTGGAAAAATATTACACTAAGTATAATATTATTCTATTTAAAAGTAAGTGGAAATACTTAAAGTAAGTTAATAGTTTAATGGATCGCCACAAATCTGACTGTAAATCGTCATTTCTTTCGACACTTCTACCTTCACGTTTAATACCTTTAGCAACGGAAAAGTCAATAAGGTTTGGTATTTTCGATCTCAAAGTTCTTTTAACACTACACGATGACATTTGACAATTTGGGACAGTTATGGATACAAAATTGCTAACAGCAATGTTGAGAAAGTTTCAAGCGTAACCGATGTAACTTCATTTGTTAATGTCTTACTTTATCATATCTCTAAGATAAGACTGAAATAATTTGCAAAATGTGTGGCTTTAGAAATCATTAATTATTCATTCACTATCATTTTACATTCTGTGTTCAATCCGTTTTCGATCTGTCTTGGATCCGTTTCCAAGTTTCCATATATTTTTAATCCGTCTTCGAATTATCTTAAATTCATATTTGATCGATCTGCGATCTTTCTTCAAAGTGTCTTCGAACTGAATTCGATTTTTATTCGAAGCAGATTAACCTTTGGCATGCTTCGGCGTCGTCGTGGATCCATATTCAATCCGTTTTCGATTATTTTCCGATCTGTTTTGTAATCGTTATACTTATTTGTTTTTTATTGTGCCATCGCATCCATCATTCGTCTTCTACCGAAAATTCGAATGAAGAAAAAGGAAAGCTGCTGTGAAATTTATTAACATTGAATAAGCACAATTTCCTATCGTTATAATAAAACCCATGAAACCAGATGTGCTCGAAATCAATATCAATAAATTTTCGAAAACTTACTCTTCTGCATATACAGAATTATTAATGCGTAGGTATGTGTTATTAATGTATATTTTAAAAGCATAACTCCGCATAAATTACTTTTAAGCTGGGACACAAAGATATGCATAGGGAAGTTTTTGTTTCATAAAACTTATCTAACTCCAGATTTTAATAAAACATGAGATTTCTATGATAAACAGGTAGAACACGGAAAAAGGGGGTCCCGTATTTATGTATATTCTGTACATAACATTTTATAACAGTAAATATTACGGAAATAAGACATTGTTTTTTTATTTCAAACCTCTAATTCCGAAATGCGAAATACAAATTTTGAAATATTCTCTTGTTTTTAAGACATGGTTGCCGTAATTCAGGAGAAGGTTCATCAACCCATTTCGTCTCGTTTTTGAAACTGTATATTCCTTTTCATTTGTGGATCCAAAATGCTGGCAGAGTACAGTATAAACCTAAGCCAACAGCTAGGTGCATGCTTCCTAAGCCTCTTGGAAACAAATAAATCAAGTGTTCAACGAGATGGTTGATAGGTGGTCGAAAACCTACGATGGTCTACCTTTCAAATTTCAAACAAGATTGATCAACATTTCAATACTGGTGAATGTCCATTCATAAGCGCCCGAGAAACCAACCTAACGAAAAAGACTGTGAGCCCAGCTTAAATTTAGCGAGGCTTATAAACTGTCTTCAGCACGTAAGAAAAACCTTACGGGCCTACGGGTGTAAAGTACATGTGTTGTTTGTTAAGGTACTAGTATAATACTACTTAACATTTTGCTAACTTTAAAGAAGTTTACTAACTCATTCTTAATTTGAAAGGTTTTCTAAAAAGTATCTTAATAATTTGCTTCTGAACTCACCTAAGAAAATGACAGTTCGTTCAAAACACTAAGAAAACAGATCTTTTTTGACGTTTGTAAATGCGAAAGAATCATATGAAGTTAGCAAAACATAGAATAGCTTCTTGATTTTAAATTTAAAAAAATGTTAGAGAAAGTGCGATGCTAAACTCAATTTGAATTTGCAAAAACGTCGTTTTAACCGTGTATAATACTAAAACAGTTATAACATCGTACTAATTCGACAAAAATTTTGCGTCATAGATTTTCCAGAATGTCATCTTATTACATTTCAGCGGGTAAATTACATTTATTCCATCTGAGAAAATGGTTCCCTCCAAGTTCGTAGTCTGCGCCGGTTTGACCTGAAGACTTTCTTCGTAGTTTTAAACAGTTTTTTTTTTCCTTTATTTTTTTTATGGCAACTGATGAAAGGAAACTAAACTCGTCCATTGTGAACATTACGAACGCATGGAAGAGACCAAAAGTGTGCCTCAGCCCTTGCTAAACATTAACACCACCACAGACTAAAGATCAGAGTGAGAGAACCATATTGTCGTGGAAAAATGGACGAGACAAGTCAGTCCGTTATTTAGGGTCAACTTTTTGGTAATGAAGATTCGAAAAAAGAAGAAGATCCATACTTGGATGGATATGCTCTACATTTGGCCCTAAAACGTGTTCAATCATTGCCCGTTTTCGAAAAAAAAAATATGGTCTAATGATCCTTTCCGATGTTTTTTCACAGGGTTGGGTACGATATCCCGCTTTTTATAATTCCGTTTTTTAAAGTCCCGTTTTTACAATCCCGTTTTTTATAATCCTTATAATCCCGCTTTTTTTAAATCCCGCTTTTTATAATCCCGCTTTTTAAAGTCCCGTCTCTTATAATCCCGTTTTTTATAATTACGACGTATAAACAGTGATGTATACTCCGCTTGGGCACACTATAGGATTTAGGGTAGGTGCGAGGTTGGGTCTATGCAAAGTTTCTTTAGCATTTAAAGAATCTGGAAAATAACCAACATAAAATCAATAAGTTTGAGATATGTATTCTAAAAAACGGGATAAGCGGTATAAGACGGGATTTTAAAAAGCGAGATTATAATAGAACGGGAATATTGAATAAACGGGATTTTAAAAGGGAGCGTATCGGAATCCCGCTTTTCAAAAATCGCGAAAAAAGTTTTAAAATCCCGTCCGCTAAAGTACTGATTTTTGAAAATCCCGTCTTCTAAAATCCCGCTTGTTCAAAATCAAGATCTATTATAATCCCGCTTTTGAAAATCCCGCCAAATCCCGCTAATCCCGTTTTTTAGAATACGTAGCTAAAACTTATTGATTTTATGTTGGTTATTTTCCAGATTCCTTAAATGCTAAAGAAACTTTGCAAACACCCAACCTCGCACCTACCCCAAATCCTATAGGGTGCCCAAGCAGGGGGGTTGCTTACATACCCCACTGCTTACACGAGTAATAAGAAAGGGGATTATAAGAGACGGGATTTTAAAAAGCGAGATTTTAAAAAGCGAGATTTTAAAAAGCGGGATTATAAAAAGTGGGATTTTAAAAGGCGGGATTATAAGAAACAGGATTAAAAAAAAAACGGCATTATAAAAACAGCAACATGCCCCCCTTACATACCCCACTGCGTCACCTTGTAAATATATAGATACCATAGCTTGCAGTGATACTTGAAATATATTTATTATATTATTAAAGTTACCAATGACATCCGGCGTCAAAATATTTTGTAAGGTTTGCATTCCCAGAGCCGTGAGTTCGCTATTTGCGGACTGGAAATATTTGGCCGGACTTTCGAATTTTGACTCAGGGTAGCCTCCAAGCAAAATTGCCATTATTATAGTGAATACAATCGAAAAGTTTTCGACCAATCATCAATGTATCCCCAAAGATTGGCATGCCGGCATCATCGGACCTTATTTCTTTCGAAATGAGAAAGAAGACACATTTATCGTCAATTGTCTTGGGTAAAGAGCGATGTTAACCGACATTCTGTGGCTAGAGCTCAAAAACATTGATGTATCTGAGCTGTGGTACTAACAATTCGGTGCGGCGCCACATGCCATACAAGCGACCCAAGGCTCGAATTTGTAAAGGAAGAATTTGGCGACAGAGTGATCTCACGACAAGCGTTCATCAACTTGCCACTGCTATTATGCGACTTGGCACCACTCGATTATTTTCCCTTGGGAAACATCAAGTTATTAGTCTGGGCCAACAAACAACCATACCACCTTGCACGAGTTCGAGACGAACGTTCGAGACGATATTGCTGGAATAATGCCGCGAGTCATCGAAAACTGGACCGATCGCTTGGAGCTCTGCAAGCGAAGTCGAGGCAGTTTTTTTATTGATCTGCTATTCCATACAAAATGGAATGAGTGTAGCCTTAAAATAAAGACAGAATCAAATGTATACCTCGTACCTCGTACCGTTGTTGATTTATGTAAATTTCTATTCCTATCATTCTTATCAAGTCGCTCAATACATTTGAATTTCTCGGTTCTCGATATAAAACCTCTTTTAAGCCCTACCACGATAACTCTCTCTTGGTTTAATAAATTGATTTTTATAAATCAATTTTCTCCGTATTATAAAAAACCTTCTCATATAATATTTTCTTTTATTTTTTCGAGCAATAAAAAAGATAAACCAGTATTTTTGGATTTCTCTTCGTGTCTTGTTTGGATTCCTTCGCTGCAACCACATAATGATTAGGTATAGGTACGAAGATTTATCTTGCTTCGGCTTTTCGTAGATATTCGTATCTTCTTGTCCAAAGTATCGATTATCCTGAAGTGGCCAATAGAAATCGAAACCTATTATTATCTACACATATCCAGAAGGTTGTTCTCTGTCTGACAGAACAAATGCAGGTACATGGACAGGACATACATAGACATTAATCCAAACCGTATCTCATGGTTAATTATACTATAAATAAATGTGTAAGCATTATAGATATGTAGTCCACAAACAAGCCTCTCTTTGCCAGACACAATGTCTTAGCACTTCGACCCCCAATGCAGATATACTTAGTTTTATTCTAGGAAATACTTTTACACAAATTCGTTGCTTCAAAGAGAAAAGAAGTAATGTTACGCCTCAAACATGTACATAGGAATCAACATGTCCTTCGGCAGTTAATCTCCTTTTTTGAAACGTTTATAATTTTTGTTTGTTCTTTTATTTTGTCATTTCTGTTGTTGTTGTTGTTGTTGGTGCTTGTTTGTTTCATATAAACGGAGGTTTTTACAGACTAATGGTTCCTTGAATTGAATTTATTGTCACTTTCAGGCTGACAAAATCTTAAGCGAACCCAAAAGGAAGGCCTTTATAGTCATCATCAGCATCATTGTTGCACAGCGGGTGATATTCCATATTAGGTTTCCAGTCCCAGGCATTTACTCGAAATATGCATGTGTCATTTATTTACTTCTTATTATGCGGCTCTGGAAATATTTACAAAAAAATATATGATTTTACTTTATTTTTTATCAAAAACAAATATTGGGGATTAAAGTTTGGTTTTGGACAAGTTCTCCTTACAAATGATTGTTAGAAACACGTCTGCTGTAAGAACTACCATTAAATGTGGTAACATTAGAAAAGTGCAAATAAAATGGTTTGATCAGGTGTTTGCAGATGTATAAAGATGGGTTTTGGATATTATTAACAACCTATTTAAAAACAGTCTAGACATTTGATTTATTGAGTGGGAGGTCATAACTTCGTCATAATTTAGCAAATTCAAGAGTTTCGTAATGTTTTGGACAATACCAAAGATACAAAATTCATTGTATAAGATGATATACGAGTATATATAAATTCATCTTTTGAGGGAAAATGATAACGATACTAATAGCTATACGACTTTGCTGTCTTCATTTGAAAGTGTATAATAAATATCCCGACTCACAACCTTAAATTCAATTTGCATTGATCATTTTTACTTGCGACTTATGGGTACTATAAGGCAAGTTATGCATTTGTAACAAAAATCGAACTCGATATTTTGATCAAAGTTAACATTGCGATGACAAAAAAGTGGGTCTCGCAATTCTGTCTGTCTGTCTGTTCTACTACAGCCTAAACGGCTCGGCCGAATTTCTGCAAACTTGGTAGGTATCATTTTTAAATTTTTCCCCCCACACGTTTTTTTCTTTTTTTTAAGACCAAACATAATTTTGTAAATATTTTTTTTCTCAAAAACTGTTCGACAGATTAAAAACAAATAAATACAAAAGAATTTCATTTAGTTAAAGCTAGGTAATGGTTGAAAAAATTTGTCCGAAAGATGGTTATTGAGGGTACCAACCAAAGAACCATTTTTTGTTGGTTTTTGATTTTCTCAAAAACGGTGCGACCGATTTTGATCATTTTTTTTGCTAAAGCTCCCCAAAAATTTGAATAGAATTGTGTATTCAAATTTTCAAAAAATTAAATTTTGGATTTTAAAAAAAAATTTCAACATTTTTTGTTTTTCGAAACTTAATATTTCGAAAAACTTATGCTAGATTTTTTTATTTAACTTGAAAAATAAAAGTTTCTCAACATAATCTACAAGATGTATGAAAAAAAAAGGATTTATTTTACCTAAAAATAAAGGTACCCACATACAAATGCTAAAAAATGGTTTCCAAAAATCGCGCGTAGAATTTTTATAAAAATTGTTTTGATTCAATCAATTTTAACGATCTTTATTTAATAAAACAAAATTGAAATTAAGATATTACAGCTTCTACCTACCATAGAACCATTATCGACATAACGAATTTAAATGAAATTTTTTGTACATATGCTACTAAAAAGTCTAAAAACCCTTGAATTTCAAGACTTACAAACAAATATTTTTTGAATTTTTGAAAAAAAAAATTATTTTTTTTGAAAATTCGGTATTTCAAAAGCAGCTTTATATTTGTTTTGGAAATTTTATTTTTATTCGTAAAATAATAAAAACCTAAAGTTGGAGTGCCAAATTTTTTTCTTAAAAATAAATAAATAAAAGCTTATTTTCTTAAGAAACCAATACAAGGCCTTATAATTTTTGTTCTTGCATAAACTAATATTTTTGCTTCAATCACATGGCATCTTTTTCTTAGCACCAACTACGAACGGAGTTGTTTAAGTCATTTAAAAAATGAATTTTATGCTTATGAACAGTTTTTTTTTTCTAATACATACATTCATTTTTGAAATTCTTAGTCTTTTACATAAGAGCAAGTTCGTGCGACCCAGTCGTGCATTTTATTTTACGTTCCAACAAGAATATTGAATTGATAAGTTCAAAGTTCTTACTTAAGTTATAAATGCATGTAGAGTAGATAGGTATTACAGGGTGGGCGACCTAGTGGTTTCTTTTTAAATCATAGTTTATTTTGACACTGTCAGCTTTTTCCCCCTCGAAATCTTGGCAGAAAGTCAGTATCATACAGTGCATTTGTTAAAAAGAAGTGTTGGCCAAAATGAAGCACCCAACGTGCCAGCTGTACGCAAGTTTGTGCAAAAAGTTCGTGAGACTGGTATGCTAGGGGACAACACTTATGGTCATCGTCGTTGTACGGTGCGCACAGACTAGAATGTGGCTGCTGTAGCCGATAGTGTGAGACTCAATTCACCGGATTTTTCTTCGAAAATGAGGCTGGGAAAAACGTTTCGGTGAACGGTGGGCCATGTTAAGCGACTTTTTTTTTCTGAAATTGAAGAAATAGATTTGGACGACCTCTGGTTCATGCAGGATATGGCGTGCCATAGCGCACAGCACATGCCACAATCGATCTTTTGCGCACCACATTTCCCAAATCGTGTTATCAGCCATCTTGGCGATATCAATTGGCCAATGGGAATGTTGGCTCTTACTAATAAAGTTATAATGTAAGGGAAAAATTTAATTTTGTTTATTTTATTGTATTTTTAAGAAGAAACTTGTATTTGGTCAACCAATTATATGTACATAGGTACTACTATATGGCTTGTTATGCATTTGTTAACAGCTCGACCAATTTTCATTAAACTTGGTAGATAGCATTTTTAATTTCTTCCCCCACATATTTTTACCTTTTTTTTAAAGACCAAAATTAACGGTACCTACCTACCATACGATTTTTTTTTTTTTAATTTTATAAAATATTATTTTTCTCAAAAACTGTTCCACATATTTTTTCAAAATACATATTCACAAACTTTCATTTAGCTTAAGCTAGGTAATATTTGAAACAATATTCCGAAAAATGGATACTAATGGTACCCCCTTCAGAACCAAGTTTTTTGTTCTTGATTTTCTTAAAAACTGTACAACACATTTCAATAATTTTTTTTATGCTAGAGTTCTCCAAAAGTTCGGATAGTAGATATTGTGTATTTAAATTTTTAAAACATATTTCGACAACCTCGTTCTGGATTTTTTTAAAACTTGATAATTTATAAGGTCTACGCCTTTTATTAAATTTAAAAATAACTGTACCTACAGTAGAAATATTAAAAAATGGTTTTCGGAAATAGTTTTTTTCTCGAAAACGGACACTAGAATTTGGTTAAACTTTTGTTTCTTTCGATTAATTTTTACGATCAATAATTCAATCAAAATAAAATGCACGACTGGGTCGCACGAACTTGCTCCTATGTAATAGACTAGGAATTTTAAAAACGCATGTTATTAAAGAAAACTGTTCATAAGGATAAAATGAATTTTTTAAATTCTTTTAGTAGTAAGAGATAAAAACAGAATGCTATGCAAATATGAATTTATGCAGAACAAAAATTATAAGTCGTTGTAGTGGTTCACAGAGCGAAAAAAGACTACATAAAATCATTAAGATTGCCTTATTGTGCTACTTTGCTTAGAAATCTTATTAAAAGTAAAGAATAATAAGATATTTCCATAGAGAAAACTTATTGATTTTATGAAGAAAATCATTTTGAAGTTCAGAAAAGATTTTAGTATATGCAAACCTTATTACCTATCAGTTTTAAGAAGTGAATCTTATTAACTTGTTACTTTTATATAGACACCCAGAAAAAAACTGCGACCTAGATTTTAATAGCCTCGTATTAAAATTTAAAATTTATTCATTTTTGAAAGACACATTTGAATTTATTTAAAAATGATTTGCTTCAAATACGAAAAGCTTTTACAAAATTAGTTAAGTAACTTAGACTTTTGAATTAAAAAAATACCATCATTGATTTGAATACCCTCTATTCTTTTGATACATTTAAAATGAATTATATTAAATTCAAACATGAAATTCAAACGATAAACTCACAAAATCAAAATATCTTAAATCAAAGTAGAAACGTAATGAAATTATAGGCCTCAATGTTTAAAGCAAAGTTAAAACATACTCCTAATATAAACTTTTCGATATGTTTAAACTTATTTTTATTCAAAGTGTGAGCATATTAAAATCATTGAGAAAACGTATTTAAAGTAAACCATAATGTTATTCCTTGTGTGGAAGCTAACTGTTTAAAAATGTTTGTTGTTTAATAGTTTACATGTAAGTACATTATGTATTTATATTAAAGGGAAAGCGTATTAAAAATAAATAAGAATGCGATTTAGTTAAATGAAACTAACGGCGTATTGTAGTTTGGTTATAAGATCAAAGTTAAAACGTATTTACATCAAACAAGAACGGGCTTCACTCATCCCAAGTGAAAACCGTTCCCATATTCGTTGTTTATGCTTATTATTAATAAGTTATTAAGTACGTATTTAAAACAAACAAGAAAAATATTCAAAAATGCAAGATAACTGTGTTTTCCATAAAAGAAGGTACTAGGTTACATTTTTTAATTTTATTTCAGTCGCGTTGGATATTTGAAGATATTAAGTCGATTAAGAGTGAGTGTTTGTACATTAAATCTTATTTTGGAAATTGCAAATAATTTGGCAATAAGTTAATATTAAAGTGAGTTATTGTGCAAGAAAAGCGGAAATATTTGTTGGTAAGTTCTTTTTATTTTATTTAGTAAAAACAAATCGAACTCGAGATTTTTATCAAAGTAGACATTACGATGATACCGAGGACGAAAAAAGTGGGTCTCGCAATTCTGTCTGTCTGTCTGTATGAGGACTTAACGAGCTAGTATAATTCTAGTGTGCTCTTTAAAATTAGAGTTTCTTCCGAATGAAACGACCCGTGTAATAAAATTCATACTACATAAGTTTGGATCTCAAATTTGCACATTTTTTCTGAGACCGTTTTATTTTTTATATAGCATTAACCGGAAAATGGAAAACCAGAATTTAGTTGATCTCAACAATTTACAAGTAGTTTTTGATTCAAATTACGAAATAATTAATGGTGATCAAAACGGAAAATTAATAGTCCCTCTAGATCCAGGTGATGATGAGAGGAATTTGGTGCAGTTACTTAAATATTTTAACCTTGAATGCCTTCTCCAAGTTCTTAAAGGTAAGATAAAATATAAAACTCTATCTTAATTGTAAAAAATATAAATTCTGTTATTTTTCATATTTGCATAACATTCTGTTTCTATCTCTTACAACTAAAAGAGTTTAATAAATAAAATTTATCTTTACGAACAGTTTTCTCTAATAACATTCATTTTGAAATTCCTAGTCTATTACATAGGTACACCTGGTATAAAAATGAAATTTAACAACTTGTTAACTTCAAATAAATTATAGTTTTTAAGAACAGTATTGATTAATGCAAAAGAAGTAATTAAATAATTTTATTAAGTATTTTTGTAAGCTCGGTGGGTCTGTTGTCTCCTTTAATTTTTTTTATTCGGTTCAAATTTTGCAATCGATTTTAAATGTTTACTTGTTCCTCAAATAATTTTATATTTTAATAGAAAACTAATTTTTTATAACTATTTTTGCAGATAAACATAGATTTTGAGTTGTTGTATCCCTTAAAGAAACATCTTTCATTTGCCAAGTGGGAAAACTTCAAAATAAATTTAAAAAATATTTCGAAGCGAATATACACAACGAAAATTGTAAAAGAAGGTTCACGCTTTTACAAACAACTGCAACGGTTGGAAAAGGTATGAATTAAAATTAAAAAAAAAAAAATATGCAAGACACAGACAATATTATTTTTTTTTCAGATTCCGAAGACTATCTCTTGACAACCCTTTTAAACTCCGTGTTTCCGCCAGTTGCAAGATTTAAAGACGAGACAGGTAGTAATAAAAGAAAAGTAACTATTAGTGATGCACAACAAAGTTTCGTGTTATGGCTGCCCCAAATTAACAACATTAACGAAAAAATTGAAGAGCTTGTAAGCAAATATTATAATGTAGGGTTGACCATTCAGCCATTTATAATATCTACTGGGGCGGACGAGAATAATTTAAATTCTTTTTATATATATTTCGACAAAACATTGTATAAATTCAATTCATTAATTTAAGCACTTGACATTTGCTTTAAAACTTTTCAAGTTCTCGCTTTAAGCTATCCTTTAGCATGTAAGCCTTGTTGGGTCTTTATTCAAAAGTTCTTTTTTAATATTGAAACCGAATTCGATTTACAATCGCCCAACATAACATCACTTTTGAGTTTTTTGAACTCTGTAAATAAATAGTTTCACATTATAATTTTAAATAAAAGTAAAACAGCCATATGTGTGGACCTTTAAAACATATATTAGCTAGCAATGTGACGTACACGGGCATCATTTACAAAAATGATTTTTATTTAACTTCTTTTCAGTCTTCATTTGAATTATTTAAAATAGTTGATATATTATGTAAAAATCGTTGTTTGTTCATTTTCTGCTGCCAAATTAAAGTCAAAGAATTTAACAAGCATTTTCAAGCATTTGAATAAGGGAGAATATTAAACAAAGTGTTAATAAAGCCCATTAATTATTTTACAAGTCCACCTTTGCACTTATACCAAATAAATAACGGCAAAACATTTGTAAGAAAAAAATATATTTAAGATTTTTTTAATAAATTAAATAATCAAATGTCAAGGAAAAAAATCTATTTAAGTTATATTTAATTAACTTGTTTTGCTTATTTATAAATAAATGAAATTATTATATTTTTACTGCAAAATCGTTTTTTTTTATTTATCTTTGTATCTGCAAGCTAAATAGGAACATTTACCCAAATAAGATTTGTGCAAAATATTATAATTTTACACTTTTGCGGAAGGAAGATGACATCGGTTCCAAAATTTTAAAATTAAGTTTTTTTAAGCCATTACATCATCTTAAGTATATGAGTTATCTATTTGCATAAAAATGGTTTGTACATCATATATGTATGTACATTACATACATAGGCAAATAAATAGTATACCATACATATGTACATATGTACACAATAATCTATGTACATACTTAAGTAGAAAAGCAAGCATTTGATTGAAATCAGATTTACCCAAAAAATTACATAAATAAATTATTTAAATGCATCTACATATGTACATAAGAACTAAAAAACATTTAATCAAATGGTTAATAACTAATATAATATTTACGTTAGTTTATATAGATAAATAAACATCATATTTCAATAAATTTTTGTCAATTCTTATGTTAAGATGCATTTAAAATAAATAATTTATTTATGTTATTTAATGGATGAATCTGATTTCAATCAAATGCTTGTTCACTTAAGTCATTGATTTGAAACCGCTGACATTTAAATCAAAGCATTATTGCTTTCTATTTAAACTACTTATTTGTTTATTTCAAAGTAGGATCATATTAAAATGTATTGCTTATTGGCTTTAATTCAAAGTCGACAAGCAATTGATTGGAAAACGCTTGCATTTAAAAGAAAGAGGTATCGCTTTACATTTTAACTACTAATTTGTTTCCTTAAAAGTAGAATCTTATTAAAATATATTGCTTATTGTCTTTAATCTTAGGTCGAAACCCCTTTAATTTGAAAACATTTGGTTTGTATTCAAACTACTAATTTGTTTCATTCAAAGTAGAAAATTATTTAAATGTAATAAATATTGACTTTAATTTACTTTGAACAAATATTTGAAATTAATTCTGGCATTACTTAAACCAAAGCTAAATGTGTTTAAAATAAAGGGAACATTTTAATGAAAATATTATGTCTTTCGCTTTGATTTAAGTTCGTAAAGCATTTGTTTTAAAGAGACTTTTGATTAAGTATTCTATCAAAGATGCACGACTTTGATTTTAAAAATTCCGTGTTCGGTCCCAAATTGTTTCCATTCTACTTTGATTCAAGGTATTTTTTTTTGATTCTACAATGTTTTTTGGCTCAGTGGACTTATAAGGAAATCTTCTTAAATCAATAAGTATTTTCTTAGAAAAATGTAAAAATCCCGTTGTTTTTCCATGGCGCGTCTGCAAGAGTGATAAACAATAAGAAAACCTTATCTCTTTTCGGTTCTAAAAAGATTAACTTATTAAAAATGTCTGTCCATTTACGTTAAAAGAAAATCTTCTATAATCAAAAGAATTCCTTTTTAAATCATTCGAAGTAAAAAAGAATTCCTTTTTAAAAGTAAAAGTTATCTCATATTTTGTATACCTACGTGAAACGCAGCTTTGCTTTGCAAAACGCATTATTTTCTTCCAGTCTAGAGACGTCTACGTGCGGGAATTTTAAGAAAAAAATTAAAGTGTAGGTATAAAATTATTTAAAATGGGGGAAAATGTTGAACAAATTGAAAATGTGATCGCGAGTGCCAGTGAAAGTGGAATAGTCAGTGAAGCAATAAATGTTCCATGTTTAATATGGAACACTGAACAAATTGAGGAGACCCAGCAAATTTTTCTCGCCTGGGGGCTTAGTAGTTCGGTGTCCGCATTACTCAAAATGTATGGAGTAAACTCCATTGATGTCCTTGATAAAATGGAGTTGGAAGACGTCGACAAATTCTTTTGCAACTTCGACAGTTCCGGATACTTTGGCGATCGAATAGTTATTATTTTTTTTTTACTTTTTTATTTATTTACTTTAATGTTAATGATTTTATATATAAGAAATTATTTATTTCTGTTCATAGTTATGTTTATTATTATTTTTTATTTATTTACTTGAAAACGTCTTCCTTTTTTTAAAACGAATCTTGAATTAAATTACCCAATATTATGCATATACGATGTTCGTATGTTACCTTTCGTAAAAAAAAAAAAAAACAATAAATTGTTTGAAAAAAGTTATGTGTATTTCGTCTTTTCTTTAAATGAATTTAGCAGAAATTTTTTATAAAATTATTTTAAATTTTCATATTTTTCTAAATGATTTTCAAATGAACCCTTATTAAGTTCGTCTCATTTTTTCTAAGAGAATGTCACACTTTCTCATCGTTTCAAAAAGATTTTTACAGGCTTTTAATAAGTTCTTCTCTTTGATTCAAAGCGTTTTTCATTTTCTTCCAATAAGATCTTCTTATTGTTACTAAAAAATTTTCAAATACTTTCTATAAGTTCTTCATATTGATTCAAAGCGTATTCCACATTATTTCAATACGATCATCTTATTGTTTCTAAGAGATTTTCACATATTAACAATAAGGTCTTCTTATTGTTTCTAAAAGATTAACTTATACTTATCAATAAGATTTCTTATTGCTTTAAGAAGCACTCATATTGAAACACAATAAGATATCTTCTTAAAAATATGTGGATATCCTATAAAATGGGCATCAAGATTTTAATAAGATTTTCTCTATGGTTTTAATAAGACTTTCTTCTTGGATGAAAACCATAGAGAAATCTTATTGTTTTTCTTCTATTTTATGTGGTACTTTTTTCTCTGTGTTCCTTAAAAAAATAAGCTTTTATGTACAAAATTTTTATAACATTTTTAAGAAAAAATTTTGGTACGCCAACCTTAAGTTTCTATTATTGTACGAATAAAATTCTAATTTCCAAAAAAAATACTAAGTCGTTCTTGAGATATCGAATTTTTCAAAAAAAAAAATACTTTTTTTTTTTAAAAATTGAAAAAATATTTTTTCTTAAGTTTTTAAATGCAATGTTTTTTAAACTTTTTAGGAGCTTCTTTATAAAAAAATCGTTAAAATCCGTTATGCCGATAATGAGTAATTCAAAATTCGAAAAAATCGTTCTATGGTAGGTACAGTCAGTAATATCTAGATTTCAAATATTTTTTATTAAATTATAGATCGTAAAGGTTGATCAAAAGAAAAAAAAATTTAGCAAAGTTCTCGGAACCGTTTTCGAGAAAAATACGATTTTCGAAAACCATTTTTTAAAATTTGTATGGAAGGTACCGTTAGTTTTAGATAAAACAAAATGCTTTTTCTCAAATCTTGTAGATTATGTTAAGAAACTTTTATTTGTCAAGTTTGCAAAAAAATCGAGCATGGGGTTTTCGAAATATTGAGTTTCCAAAAAAAAAATTTGAGTTTTTTTTTTAAAATCCAAAAAAATTAAAAATTGAAAATTTGAATATGTAATAATATTCAAACTTTGGAAGAGCTTTAAATCGGCTGTACTGTTTTCGAGAAAATCAAAAACAAAAAAAATGGACCCAGAGGGGTTACCAAAAATAACAATTTTTTGTAAATTTTTTTTCAACCATTCGCTAGTTTTAACCAAATGAAATTTTTTAAATTTTTTTTGAAAAATTCTGTGGGACAGTTTTTGAGAAAAAAAAATTTTTATAAAATTTCGAAAAAAAAGTCGTATAGGTACCGTTATTTTTGGTCTTAAGTTTGGTCTTAAAAAAAAAAACAGAAAAAAAAGTGCGAGGGGAAAAATTAAAACCCATATCTACCAAGTTTGAAGAAAATCGGCCGAGCCGCGTAGGCTGTAGTCGAACCGACAGACAGACAGAATTGCGAGACCCACTTGTTTGGTCTTCGCTATCATCGTAATGTCAACTTTGATCAAAATCTCGAGTTAGATTTTTTTTACGAATGCATAACTTGCCTTATAGTACCTATAAGTCGCAAGTAAAAATAAATTAAGATATTATACCGACTATACCTACCACGGAACCATTTTTTCGAATTATAAATAAGCTCATTTCAAAATTAAAAAAAAAAAAGTATAAAAAAAAATGTACTTTTTGTTTTTTGAAATTTCGATATCTCAAAAACGGGTCACTATTTTTTTTAAATCTAATTTTTATTCTTACAATAATTAAGACTCATATGGTTGGCGCACCCAAATATTTTCTTAAAAATGTTTTAAACATTTTGTACAAAGAGAAGCTTATTTTTGAAACCGCTTCGACAACTTATAATTTTTGTTTAAAGTTTAAAATAAAATGCACAACTGGATCGCACGTATCTACTTGCTTTTATGCAAAAGTAGTTTGCAATTCACGAGTTGTTTATAAATAAATATAAAACATGGATTTAAGGAGATAAGAATGTTCAAATGCATACAATTGCGATCTGATTCTTAGAAAAAAAAGAGGCTGGGTGCGACCCACACTGATAACTTCGCATTTGCTTAAAAAAAACTATTAATTCAATATTTGTCAACATTTTATCAATTGTACAAAATTATGCTATGTATAAAATAAACTAAATTAGAAGTCAATATGACAACTACATAGTTCTCGAGAAATTAGAGTCGAAAAACAATTTTTAAAAATTTTTAATAGAATTTTATATAGTTTTTTATTTTTTGTAAAAAACTGTAAACTGATTTTTTTTGAAATTCTCACCAGTTGTCAAACACAGTTTTATATAGTTTTTTATTTTTTGTAAAAAAAACTGTAAACTGATTTTTTTTTTTAATTTTCACCAGTTGTCAAACACATTATTTTTCGTAAAATAAAATTATTTTGAGTTTCAAATTGTTTTCCGTTCTTAGAATATCTGTGTTATGAAATTTTTTTTTTTCAGTTTTTTGTATTTAAAAAAATAACGGTATGTTCATTTTTTTCCAAATTCATACCAAATCTGTATGACCTTATAATGAGTACATTAAATATTATTTGAAATCAATAGCATTATTTTTTCGTGAGATATTTGAAACTAACCAAAATTCTTACTTTTTTTTTAAACCGTTGGTTGTAGTGAAAAAACTACTAACTAAATTTTAATAAACGCCCTTTCAGCCTCTTTCGAAGTTATTGTCTATTAAACAAAATTTATTTGAAGCCGATATCTTTACTCGTTCTTGAGATATCGACGACGAAAAATGGTACCAGAACGTACGGACGTACGGACGTACGAACGTACGCACGTACGAACGTACGTACACACACACACACAGACATCTCTCTAAAAATGATTGATATAGCCTCTAGGGACCTTGAAACGTCGAGAAATGTCAAAAATTCCAATTTGACCAATCGGACCGATTACAATAACTCCCTATGGGAAGTTAAAAAAAAAACAAGGTTTAAAAATCATTTTGTTATCAAATTATTTTTTTATATATAGCCAACTTTATATTTAGTTATAAATCATCCAAATTTTAGGAAATAATTTCAAAAAATAGTCGTTCAAACGTTTTGAAGATATAGATTTTTCAAAATGAAAATTTTCAAAAACCAAACAAAATATTTTTTCGTTCAATTTTTTTCCAAATGCAGAAATATATGTCGTAAGTAAAAATGAATCTTATGAATAGTTTTCTCTAATAATATTCATTTTAAAATCCTTAGCCTATTGATGCATAAGAGCATGTCCGTGCGACATAGTAGTGCATTTAATTTTTAAATGTTTTAAATATTGTACTATAAGAAATCAGATGGGAGTTGTGACTAGAGGGGAAATTGAATTTTTTTTGTCTTAGCTTTAAAAATAACGGCTCACGGTAACTATCATAAAAATCATACCTCGTATCTCGAAAACACTTTTAATACTAAGTGTGTACTTGGTAGAAAATACCATGAAATAATATTACATATTTAAGTTTTAAAAAAAGTCTCGAAAACTTTTAATGTACAAGATTCAAAAAAATGTGGTAAGTTATGTTTGTATATTTTTTATCTTTTGAAAGGTTTTTCGCACAGAAATGTAGAATATATTAATTTATTGAACATATAAATTTATTAAGTGCTCTCTCACTTCAATGAAAAGGTATGCAGAGTTAAAGCAAGATTGAACTATGTTTCAACCCCTTTGCATACGACCACCGTCTGCGTTGAATAGAAATAGGTTTGGTCTAACCCTATTGGCCTCAGTGTAATTAAGTCGCAGCTGTTTTACTCGGTAGATCCACCATACCTCAGTTTTTCTGGAATCTAAGACATTTTGTACTTATTAAAGAAATGTAGGTAATGAATTTTACGAATCTGTCAACGACAGAAATTATAGCAATAACTTTGATGAATCTGACAGATCTAAAATTACCAAGCGAATATTGAATTCGAGTATTTGTATTCAAAAATAGATAAACAAATGTCATTTGCATCAAAGTGAATATTTTGACATTTGTGAACAAATTACCAAACAGATCTAGGTATATTGTTAACTCTGTGAGGTAGTGTAGGATAGAAGGATAGGAAAGACTTGAATAAAACAAACATTTTCTTGGTAATCAATCCGTTTCGTCTGCCCGGATGTTTTTTTATACAAGGTTGACATTTTGTATTTAATTAAATCTTCTCTTAGCTTATGAAAATAAAGGATAAGTTCACAATATTAATTAAATTGTACACATATTCATTGAAAATGAGATGGAATTGTAAACTAAGAAAACCAAATGTTTTGGACATTTTTAGCCCGTGACCTTGTTTTCTTTCTCTCCCCTAGTTGATAGGACACTAGCATTTACTTTTGACAACTTTTCCTAAGTAGTACCTTACACCCAAAGAAAAACCTGTGTAAATTGAACTTGGTAAGTTCTAAGATAACATACCTTAAATTGCTAAGGAAAAAGGGTTACCATATATTTTTTCGTAAGCAAATAAAATCCAAATTAACTTTTAAATCTGTTTTGTTTTTATTTAGGTCATGGGTCATTTGCGTATGAGAGTTGATAGGAAACCGGAGAGGTCAAATTTAATACAAAATATTCCAAATTACACACTGAGAAGCTTATGCTGCTTTTACAATAGTAATAAAATCTCATCTTTTCTGTAATTTTCTACTATTACTCTTGTCACAAAAAAATTACTACTCGTGTAATACAACATAAGATATACATTTTCTTTTGTCAATTGTGAACGAAGGGTGTAAGTAGCAATAAAGTCTCCAAGATGTTAATGTATTTAGTATAAATTGAAAAAAGTTACACAACATATTTTATAATAAAATACTTTTTATGCAATCACCACAATGCGAAACGAAAACTTGAACATACATTAAGTCAGTCAAGTGCTACAGCCAAGTTATTTTATCGAGATCATAATTTTTTAAGATACGGTAACCCTCAAATACTTCGCTTGTTTATATAAATATGGCTGCCGCTGACGAGACACTTACACTTCTAGTGATTATATGGGATTATAGACGCTTCTTTACACTGAGCCTCCACTTGAAATAAATGATTGCAAGAAATGTGTCATGTAGCCAATATTTCTTGTGGAGCCCCCTTATGTCTCGATTTTTGTTATTTTTAGACATAATTTTTTCTATTTATTTCTTGTCTTCGTAGAAGAAATAAATGCAGATATAAATTTTGACGTTTCGTGACTTGTGACTTCACTAGACACAAATTTCTCACAAGACGTCGAGTCTTGACACCAATTCCCACATTTTCATGTAACATTCCTTCATTTCATTGACAAACTCATGTTATGTTTTCACTTTGTATAGAAATTATGTCCTGTTAAGCCAAGATGTAATTTTTCTACCATTTACTGTCTGTTGAAGTACATACATAATGTTGTTTGGTTGTTTGCAGGCCAAAATTAACATTAAAAGAATTAAACATTGAAGATAGTAAGTATTTTGATTATTTTTTTTTTAAATTAGTTAGGGCAGTCAGAGACTTTTCATGCTTGTGGGACTATTCAATTATGTTTTGGAGCAAATGTTCTTCAAGGTCGTGTAAATCTCTTTTGCTCAAAAATGGATTGACCCAAAACCTGTGCTTCCTTTTGTATTCTTCCCGTTTTGCCTCTTCCAGTTTTTCCACTACGTTTAACGCTAAAATCAAACGACGTGACTAACCTGGTGAGATTATGGCGAGGAATGAATAATCATGACATAATTTGCCCACAGAGTTAAAGAAATATAAACTTCAGATATAGTGTCTGATATAATGTCAGAAATAAATATTGCTAATGGAGGTGCGGCGTTACGATTTATGTTGACTCACGGGCGAGTGAGAAGAGAACGTTGACATCAGAAAAGTAGGTAATTTTACCTGTTCGTGAGGTAAATCTGCCTTAAATATAACTTGATTATCCCGCACATTTTCTAGATCTGTGGAACTTTACATTAGCCCTAAGGCAATTCTGCCCTTAAGTTAAGGTAATTTTCATTACCTTAGTCCCAGGTAAAATTATCTAAGTCCTAAGTAAAAGTTCAACATAAATTGCCTTAGTCCTAGGCAAAGTTATGCTAGAAAAATTTTGCACAGAAATTACCTTAGTTCCAGCTAAATTACCTTAGTTCTAGGCAAAATTTTTAACATTATTTGCCTTATTCCTAAGCAAAGTTATGCTAGGAAACTAACATCCATACAAAAAAATTTAACCTTTTTTTTAATGCACGGTAGCCTATTCTAGGTTAATTTACCTTAGGATTTGCGAGCATAAATTGCCTTAGATCTAAGGCAAGTTATGATCGAAAAATAACATCCATATAAAAAAGTTTGCCTAAGGCGTTTAAGGCAATTTTACACAGATTTTTTCTCTGGGTGTAACTTCATACTATTTATTTATTTATTTATTTATTTATTAATCATTATTCTCTTTTACAAAATTTTACAAAAATTAAATAATTTTACTAACAAAAATACAATAATTACAATGGATAGAGAACAGTTAGAGACATTTTATATTCTGCTAATAAAAAAAGCGATAATAGTGTTAAATGCCACTTCAAACTAAAATTACAATAAATGGAAAACAAAGTCAATGTGGGGTGACTGTATTTAATTTTTTTTTTTATCTTCAAAATTAACATGATAGAAAAGTGAAGTAGATATACCTAGACAATTTTAAATTATAATTTTTTTTTTTTTTTTATTTTTTTTTTTTTTTTTATTTTTTTATGCAATGTAAGTGAGCAAAACTTCAATCTCATCGTGGTCAAAATCAAGAAGCCATAATTTTACTTTTTTTTCAAACATGTTTTGGGATCTTAATATCCTTATCTCAAAAGGCAGACGATACATAAGTGTATCAATTAATAAGAAGCTCATTGCACAATTAGAAATGTAGTTTTTTTTTTTTTTTTTGCATAGATGTACTTACCTTTTTAGAATGGGCCTTTCAAAATTTTATATTATTTCCTTCTCTCAAAAATAAATATTCGCTTAATTTAAATTGTGAACATTATTTTTGATCCTTTATATACATTTGTAGCATAGAGTCCAGTCAGTGCGGATACAAATCAACCCTTGTCTTACAAAAGGTGGTGTACTGGAAATTTTACATGTCATGTTTGGGTATACTGACCCTTATGAAAAATACGAATCTAAAACCTCGGGGGTGCACCGGTCGATCCGCCATTTTGAATTAGAGTAGCAAAAAACTACTTTTGAGCAAATGTGTTTTTTTTTTTAAGAGTGGATACGCAGCAACGTACGTACGAATTGTGAATACACCACCTTTTGGAAGGTAAAAAAATCCTCCCCTGATGGGAGTAATAGATACGTTTTTATTATTTGTAGTTTGTATTTCCGGCTATAGAAGCTGTGTTTTGCTATTACTTACGAGCTACTCATTCAAATTTTTCAAAACGAAATTTTAATTTTTCAGTAAAAAAAATACTTAGTGAGAGATTTAAATATTGAAATCCAGGTAGCGCTATAATCAATAAGAAATTTAAATGTCAAAGAAAAAACTGTAATTAATGTTACTCGTTCTTTTTTGATAGATTGTTTTTCGTACTAATATCAATATGAAAGGAAGGGCTGATAGTGGGCTCTTTGGGCATATTTTGTCCTTTGTGCGAGAAGTGCGAATGGAGTAGATTGTTCAATCGCGAACACTATTACCTGTCCCAAGTTGTGGATGAAGTCAACTACATTGCATCAGTCACATCGAGCAAATGGACAACAAAGAGAGTCTTTGAATCCCAGCGTGCTCGGGAAAGCCACTGGCCTTATGCCAGACAGCGGCCCTTGATGGATTAAAGATAATTTCCCACCAACTGATTTTCTCCAGTGACAGTTAAAACTAATTATTCAAAAATGAGCATAAGGTGAGTATAGCTGTTTTATATCCATGACCTAGAGTTCGAATTCAAAAACACGCCTGTCACTGTTTTTTATTAATTAAGAAGAAATCGCATCAACCCTTACAAGCTAATTTGTAGGTGTTTTTGAAATTGTTAAGTTCTTTCAATTAACACGCACGAGTAATCCTTATAATCGGCCATTTATACAAGCAACCACCACCCACTCACTTATGACTTAAAACTAATGAATGCAAATCCTTTGTCACTTCCATCAAAGTTACAAATTATTTTTGTCACGACATTACAGTTTTTTTGGGGGAAAATTATGGACAATTCTACTAATTGTACCCATAAATGTGGGCTTCGCTATCGGCGACATTTTATCGGCCTTATCTATTCTATTTCAAAAGAAACTATAATTGAACCAACATTCACACATTTCTTTTATCATTCATTAATTAACCTTTAAGGAAAAGTTCACAAATGTCATTACAGGCCTGAATATTTACCTCGCTAAGATTGAAATTGATACTGCCGCGGCGTTACAATAAGGTTCATCCCAGAAACCCTATATACAAAGGTCCTTCTTAGGTCATATATTGTTACTTGAATTCAGACCCACAAGCGCATAAAAGTCTTCCAAAAGTACAATTTTGATTTCATCAGAATGGTCCATGGTCCTTGACAAGAAATTTCTATCCTCTATCCTCTATCTATGATGCCATAACTCGTGACCTTACGTAGAAACTTAGTTAAGGGTTACTCTTACAATTTGTCCTCAGAACAGAATGTGCGGTCAGTCATGATCTTATCTTAAAATTTCATTGGTCCATGCGACACGCACCTCAAGTTTTGGGAAGCTGTAAAATTCCTGTTTGTATGCTAGTTTATATGCAAAAGAAAGACGTACTTTTAATTTTGTTCTCTTCGAGGGCCCATGGGATGTTTTAAGTTTAAGGGTTGAAAGAGTTCAAAGGCCATCATGGCAGATATTTTTCAACCCTTTTAGTTTAGGTTACAAGATGGATACAGTGTTATCGTCGATCTCTTGAATCCTTTGCAATTAAATTGGTTGAATTTCTGCAACTTGCTGCCTTGCAGCTTACAAATTATAGATTATGACTTGAACTGAATGATTTAAATATTTTTAGAATCTGAAAGAATTGTTTATAATGTTTTATTAATTATCTATGTATTTAACATTTTTACTTGCGACGTATATGCATGTAGGGTAGGCACATGGTAATGGATTCGTAAAAAAAATTTTACTCGAAACTTGATAGGTATTACGTGATATAGGGAAGACGTACAAATTGGCTTCCGTCGTCGGTCTGTCTGTCTGTTTTTGCCGACACCCTTAATAGACGAGTTGATTTTCATCAAATCTGGAATTTTTTTGGACACTCACCCAAAACTTTTTTGTTCATTTTTTAAATGCAAAAATAACGGTTACTCCCATAAAATTTCTTAAGTCTGTTGAAGAAAATCCTCATTAAAATTTTAAAGAAGATTCCGAATTTTTAAAACATGTTGAAGATTTTTATTTTGAAAATAATTTCTATTTGAAGAGCAATAAAAATTTAAAATTGACATTACACCGTTTTTTTTTTTTTTTTGACAAATGTCTTAAAATTAACGGATGTACGATTGTTTTTGAAATTATTTTCTTTAATGTGTATTACTTAATACTGAAAAGATTTATCGGATTTACAAATTAAATATACAGAAGTCCCATCACTACTTTTAAAATTATAAATATTTGAAATTCCCGCCTAAATACCAAGGCTTACCATATTTATTTTTATTAATTTTATATATAAAATATAAAAACCGATGTTACATTATAGCATGTATAATAAAGAAAAAATATTGTCACACGTTACATCGAACTATCAAGTCGTTTCGTTATTCTACATAGGTATAGTCTAATAAAGTCAAATTGAAAATTATATCGCTGGTTTTTTTTGCAAATTAATTTTTAATAAAAGAAATAGAAATTTTCCTTAAGAGCAAGTATTTACTTATCATCCAGTCGTGCATTGTATGTTTATATTGAATGATAGATCGTTTAAGGTAAGCTATACAGAAAAAATTGTAATCAAAATTCTAGGAGAAAATTTCGAAAAAATACAATTTTTAAAAACGAGTTTCTATCTTTTTTAGATTTTGAGATTTTTCCAAAAATAAAAAAAATACACAACAAAATTTTAGAATTTGAACTAAAAATACTAAATAATTTTTTGGGATGTAACGAAGCGTTTCGTGCTAAACCAGTTTCTTCATTACTTTTGCAGCTCACATCTCTGATTTTCTGATTAAGTAGTAAATATTCAAAATTAACCGTCATTTATACTACTCTACTACTATGTTCTATCATCATTTATAAGATTAATTCAACCTGAAAGTCATTACTAGCAGATTGCAAACTTTGAATGTCATCAATATAACTCACATTAACTGTAGGAGCACGCGACGTCACAAAAAAATGTAAGCAAATCCCAATTTACATTCATTGGCCGTATAATTCATATTCAGTTTGTACGCAAATATCCCATAATAGGACTTGTTTTAGCAGACGAAAGCCACCAGTAGTTCAGCAGCGATTTTGTCTCGGTCATTAATTAATAGCCACCAGGGGTTTTGTACCTTCCGATCTACCAGAGCGTTTAGCCTGCTGTTTCAGTGCCACTAGAACCGTAGTACCTGCTGATGTACCGGAGCGCTTAGCCTGCTGTTTTGAGGTGCCGTGAGAAGCGTAGCACCTGTTCAGCGTTGCCTGAATTATCCGAAGCCAGTTTTCCTGATAGCAGAACATTAGGATTAAATTCCAGTAAAAAAACCATCAGACTAAAATCCATAAGCGCAGTTTATCAGAAACCAAATTCCAAGCAGTGGTACCACTTTACTTCAATTGAAGTAGATCTACTTCTTTTTTTTTCAAATCTACTTCCTTCTTCGCACCTTCATCAAAATACTGAAATCTACTTCATTTTATAAATCTGTGTTCAAAACTACTTCAATTTTAAAAGAAAAAAAAAAAAAAACAAATCTACTTCGTTTTCTCTATTTCATTCTAAGGAGTATGTGCAACTCCAAACACAATACAAATACACAAATGAGTAATTTCAAAAAGCAAAGAAACTCACCACACGAATCCTTGCTTTTGTGATTTTTATGAATTAATTTATTTCTTATATTCGAAATTTCTTTAAAATTAAAAGAAATGTATTGACAATTTTAAGTATTTAATAATATACATTTAAGGAAAACATTTTTGGTATACAATATTATTTTAAAATCAAAGAAGCTCTGATATTTTGATCGAAATCGGTAGAGTCGGAAATGAGAAAGTTGAAAAATAAACATAGATTCTACTACAGGTACTGTTAATAACAGTTTTTTTAACAAAATTCAGACCGCATCGTTGGTATAGTTCAACTAGTGCGCTACATCCATTGATACCATGAACTAATTTCTTATTAAAACCAAGATGGCGGCTTAAGCTACAGCACAATTTTCCTAAAAATTATCACATATACTCCTAATGAACCCTTACAACAGATAGTAAAAGAGAAGTGTAGGTACAACAAAATCTTATTTTTTATTTTAACTAATCTACAAAATATTGGGTAACTTTGTAAGCTCCTTTCATACATTCAGAATTCCGAAGTGGGAAAAATAGTTCGCCAAGTCTTATTTCAATTAATGAACACATTGTGTTAATTCATTTCAATTTTCTGAAATATTATAAAATATTCTGATGACATAAACTACTACCCACTCGTATTCTCAACACTTAATTAATCCAAAGATTGTTTTCATTTCCCAAAGAAAAAACCAAAAATCTTATCAACCCTTATTTGTTATAAGCTTAGACATGTTTCTTAAATCTTTTCTGAAATGGTTAAGTCCTTGCAATTAACATGCACGCATAATCCTTGTAATCAGCCATTTAAAAACATCCACCCACTTATGAGTTAAAACTAATTAATGCAAATCCTCTACCATTTTACTTAGTGTTACAAATTATTTTTGGCACGATAAATGTAGATCTTGGGGAAGCCTCGTACTTAGGTCCTGATTCCATGGAATTTTTTTCAGTTTTATTTTCACACAATTTAAAATTTAATAAACAATGATTAAACCATCATTCATGGATAGTATTATGAAGTAACCTTTGAGGTAATTGTTAGTGCGTGGGACTATCAGTCCATAATTCCCTTCGTTTCTGCTTATGACAGAAATCTTTATTAACTCAACTCCAAGTTTCAATCCCTTTGAAATATTGTAAGCTGCTCTTCATCATAATGCCTCTCGGTGCCCAAAATTACGATTGCCAATATCCTGCTGTCATCAGTAAAAAAAAAAAATATTACCATGATTTTGGAAGCCATGTCTTATAAGAGTGATTTTTTAAAAGCTATCGGAAGTTAAAAAAAAATTCATAAAATTTAGAAAAATGCATCAAATTTTTATTTGAATGTCGATATAATTTAATGTTTGAAGATTATTTCATGCAAATGGTCCATCCACTTAATCCAATTTTGGCATACTATTTCTAACATTTCGGGGCCGGTATCTCACGAATAAATGCTTCAATGTTGGCTTCCAATGCGTCAATCGAAGCAAGCTTGTCGCTATAGACATGAGCCTTAAAATAGCCCCACAAAAAATAGTCTAGAGACGTTAAATCTTGAAATGAACTGTTTACCGAACTCGCCTCTCAATTGGTCCACCGTCTTGTTGAGACCACATGTCATGCAAGTCAAGCTCTTACATTTTGCGCAAAAAAAGTAACGTTGCGATTCGCGTCATCTTTGAAGAAATACGGCCCAATTATTCCGCCAGCCCATAATCCGCGCCAAACAGTGACTTTTTCTGGATGCAATGCTTCTGGCTGCTCTTCCCTCGAAATACGGCAGTTGCTTGTTCACATATCCATTCAACCAGAAATGAGCTTCGTCACTGAACACAATTGTTCTGTAAAGATGGAGGGGTGTTTAGCAGCTTGGATAATAACCTGGCATCTGGCAAGATCGCCATGTAAAGATGGTTGAATAATAACCTGGAATCTGGCAAGATCGCCATGTAAAGATGTGAAGGGTGGATGTGTCCTACCGAAATACTTTAGAGATCTAGAATTAAATCGCTTAGCTACGAATGCTTCAGCTCGGACCTCTGGCAAAACTGCACTCGAGGTTTTGACCTACAAATCAAAGTATTCAAAGTATTTTCCCTTTTTCCTTTCAGCTCGCAAGCTCCTCAAGAATACAAAAAGAAAAGACCTTCTGCTTTGATGTCTAAGGCGAAGACGAATTTATTTTGAAATACTGTTCCTATTTATACTTACAAATTGGTTATCGGAATCGATCCATACTTCGATTTTTGACCTCACAAATAATCGATATTAAAATCATCACAATTCGTACGTATGGGCTAAGGGTGAACGACCAGCTTTCTTAAGTGGCACAAATCGTTCGGCTACAATGTTTAGTTGACATATTTTGTCAACCTAAACAAATGACCGTTGATCGCAAACCATCAACCCATTCACATAATACCATGCACTTTGTATATTTATGCCGTTCGTGCCATTAGGGAAATATGATACTGTTTTTTTTGGTTGGTCATCGACAACGAGTCGGATATGTTTATTTCATGTATATCTTTTATTACCCTGGCGTAGAAGACAAATTAATGCATTGCATTGGATTTTGATCGTTATGTATCCATTGCTTAAGGCAATGCATTTTATATTGTGGGAATCGAGTGTAAAATATCGAAGTATGGTTCTATATGGAAAAAATAATTAAGTGGTTGCTAGTGTGATCCCTTCACACCACCCTTCCTGGGGAAAAAAGGAGAAATCATGACACTTCTTGATTTCTTTTTTTACGCGCCACTTGTACAATGGGGATTTGAATTTTGTTTACATTTTCAATTCAAAATTTCAATATTATATACAATTTTTTTTTCATACAATTAATTTTTCGTGACATGTTGTTGACGTATTCTATATTTGTTTAATAATATTACTTATTTTCTATGCGCGCTTTACTAAAAATAAATTATATAATTATTTACATGTTTCGGAGGCACTTCCCCCCCTTTTTTTTGTGAAAAAAAAAGAAAATATCTTTTAATCATTTATGTATCTATATAATGTATATGATACAAACGTCTGCACTATATTTAAACAATCTTGTAATAATAACATATATATATAAAATGGTTTTAATCGATTTTCATGTACATTAATTTTTGTATCGCCATATTTAATTTCACAATTCACTCCTTTCTGTGATAATACTTCATATGGCCCTGTGTATATTGGATCTAACTTCTTTCTACTTTCATTCCTAAGTAAAACTAGACTACCTTTATTGAAATCTGAAACTTTTGCCTTTACATCTGTATCGTATCTCGTTTTTCTAATAATTTTCTTATCTATTAGAGTATCCCTAGCGTCTTTATGAGCTATTTGTAGTTTGTTTTTTAAATCTACCTCGCACCCTTCACACTTTACATGGCCATTATGTGGTCGCTAGTGTGATCCCTTCACAGTTCGATAAAAAAGTGGATCTTCGGCCAACTTTTCAATAGCCTATTCATCAAAAATTCGGCATTGTGGTAGGTCGTTCGGCTTCAATTCCTGCACCAACTGTATTTTGAAAGGCTTTACACCTAAATCCTTTCGCAAAATGGTCCACGTAGTCAGTGCCGCCGCTGGGTGTTCGTGCACCCTTGTGCAAGAACCTTAAATTGCCGCCCCATGTCTCGGGTGCACGGGGGTATTTACGTTGAATAAGTGAAAGTTTTATTTATTCTCCATTTCGCAGTTGAAAAATTTAAGCAAACGTGCATTGTTGTTGTCGCGTTCCGAGCTACACCAAATTTTTATACAATGAACGTAGTCATTATAGCATATATGTACAGTTTTTGCATCCTTTTAAGATTATTAAGGCAAGTTATGCATTCGTAAAAAAAATCGAACTCGAGATTTTGATCAAAGTTGACATTACGATGATAGCGAAGACGAAAAAAGTGGGTCTCGAAATTTTGTCCACACACGTTTATTTTTCTTCTTTTTTTTAAGACCAAAAATAACTGTACCTGAAATAAGATTTTTTTTCGAAATTAATTTTTTTTTTTTAAACAATGTCCAACAGTTAAACAAACAAATTTTAAACAAAATCAAAAAAATTAAAGAATCGGTACAACCGATTTTTATAATTTTGTTTATGCTAAAGCATATTCCTGTGCATTAAAATTTTCAAAACTTTTTTTTTGGATTTCAATTTTTTTTTGAAACTCAATATTTCGAGAACCCCATGCTTGATTTTTTTTAAACTTGACAAATAAAAGTTTTCGAAAATCGTGTTTTTCTCGAAAACGTCTCCGAGAATTTTGATAAATTTTTACGTTCTATAAATTAAACAAAAAAAAATGAAATCAATATATTACTGACTGTACCGAACATAGAACCATTTTGACGATTTTTGAATTTCTCATTACCGGCTGAACGGATTTTGATAGATTTTTTTATATTTTTTTTATATTATTTGACTTATAACTTATAACTTTGTTATAAATTTTGTTCTTGCATAAACTAATATTTGCTTGCATCACATGGCAACCTGTTCTTAGCTCCAGCTACCACTAAAAGAGTTGTTTTAGTCATTAAATAAATGAACTTTATGTTTATGAACAGTTTTTCTTTAATAGCATTCATTTTTGAAATTCTTAGGCTTTTACATATGAGCAAGTTCGTGCATTCTCCGCTTTAGTTCAGCCGCCATCCCTGGAGATAAAATATCTGAGACAACAACCTTCAGTCTCAGAACATCGTGCCACACATCTTTCCTATCCTTCTTTCTCTTCCGTAACTTCACGCCCGCGCTGTGTTGAAACATTTAAAGGGTAATCATAATCCCTTGAGCGCGGGTAGATTATACAAAAAAAAAAAAAAAAAAAAAAAAAAAAAAAATATGGCGATTGCGAATAATTTTCTTCAACAAAACCATTTTCATAAAAAATGCAAATATTCGAGTGAAAAACCAACAGTTTATAGCTTGACAGAAAGAAGACAAAGTAGTTTTTGATATTTTTAAAAGTTTTTGTTTTCACTTTCTTTTTGAAACACTTACCCCCAGTTTCACAGTGAGAGTTTAAACTTAAGTTCTGCTGAACCTGAACTGGAGTTTAAATTTGAAGTTCAACTCGTCCGGTTTCACAGTCCTATCTGAACTTCAGTTCATTAAAAGTAGTTTAAGTAAATTGTTTTCTCTTTCTATCTAAATCAAAGAAAAAACAATCAAGGAAAGTTTGTTGTGACCTGTGACAGGAAACAAAAATTAAAAATGAAAATAAATTATATTTTCAAATATTTGAAGGGGTTGTCGAACTGAGATTTAAACGGCAGAATAGTGTCGTTTAACTTAAACTACAGAATGAACTCTGTTCAAGGACTGTGAAACCAAATATTGTTGAACTGAAGTTTAAACCAAAAGTGGGGTTTAAACTTCCACTGTGAAACTGGGGATTAATCATTTACTTCCGGATCTGGAAGTATTATATGTTTATAATTCCTTGACATCTTAGGCATTCTTTGATGAAATTTGACATTTTGTGGCTTATGTGGGAACTATATTTTGATATAAATAGAGTCTGAAATCTGAATGTCAATTAAAAGCTTAAGTTCGAAAAACCAATGAAACGTTAAATTACCCTTATTTAAAAAGAAACATAAATATTTAGAGACACAAAACATTTTTTTTTACCGTTGGTTTTTTTTTTTTTTTTTTGGTTTCCGTTGTAAAGATGGTTTCTTTATATTTTGCATCGTTAAAATAAGGAATGTTTTAAATTACTTTCGATAATTTTGTTCTTGTTACCAACTTAGATTTAAGATATTAAGCTATATCATTGTAATCAGAATATTGATACCCATTCATAAAAAAATACGAGTAATTAGTAAAATTAATGTTTTCGAGACACTGTTTTCCTTTTATTTTATGGAAAATACATGGGCTGTAAATCTAAAAAAAATCAAAATCCTTTTCGAGTTTATAAGTCTCAGATGAAGGTTGCGTGGAAAGCTATTTCCCAAGTGTCAATCTATGGCGACATGGCGTTAAGCAGTTTAGACTATGACTGCAATCCAAGAGGTTGTTTAGTGTGAGAGGCGACAGTCACAAACAAAATATGAATAAAGATTTGTAGTAGATTGTGTGCGGGAACTACGTAGTGAACGGTCAACTGTAAACAAGTTCCAAAAGCTTAAGGACAACTTTTGGAGTATGCTGTATAGGTTGAGTTAGATCGATCTCTTAATTTTCCGCCCCTAGACGTTGGCGCCCTTGTGCGCCGGACATTTTGCACATATGGTAGCGGCGGCCCTGCACGTAGTGGAGTAACAGAGGCCCAATTGCTGCGAACGGCGCTGAATCGATAATTCACGGTCATCACTAACACTGGCCGATACAGCTTTCCTCAGTTCACACTCTACGTAAGCGTGTTGGTGATTTAATGCCCAACAATGTAAATTTGGTGCGAAATTTAGTCACAAACGCCCGAATAGCCGCTTCAGTAGGTCGATTAAACTGACCATAAAATGGAAGAAGCGCGCGATGAACTTTCTTAACAGAGCACGTATTTTAATAATAAAATTCAATAATTTGCAAGCTTTGTTCGTTTGTAAGACGATTCATGGTTAAATTATAGAACAAACTGAAGATGTTTGACAGTGACACAAAACACGAAACGTGCGTGAGCTGTCAAAACCAGTGTTGCCAAAAAGAAAATAGCAAAAAAATCACCCTAGTTGTCTGAAGATATACAAGTCAGCTCAAAGGTTGATCGTCTTCTTGAATTTCTCATCTAAGTCAATTAATGGGGCTAAGTTCCTAATATTATGACAGACTAAGGCAATTGAAAGCATATGTTTCGTTGGCAAATCTCAGTTTTATGACTTCAATTTCATTTAATGTTTTCTGTTCAGAATGTCTATACAAATCATAACATAGGTAGATCCCTATACATACATAAATGTAAGTCTCTTAGCTCTTCGCAGTATTCATAGACTTTTGCAATCCTACGATTTACGTCATCTTTTGTTGTGAATTAGAAAGGTCTAAAAGAGCTCTCAAAAAAGGAAACAATTTCTACCTATAAAGGAATAATTCGCAAAAAATATTTCCAAAAAAATACCCATTTTCACCTCATCTATCATGGAGTTTCAGTGCTCAAATCTAACAAAGTGCTCTTCAGATTAATGTGCTGTCCCGAATCAACAGTAAAATGATTTTACAGGATACTTGAATCAAAATATTGTAACTTCCTTCCATCATCACAAAAAAAAAAAAGAAATCCAAAAGCCTAAGCATACAACACATTTGTCATACACAAAAAAAAAACCGAAAATAAAAACCCATGGGATTGAAAATTCAGCCCCAAGAGCTCATTGCTAATCCATTTTGAAAATTGTTCCCTCTATTTGCGTTTGTTCTGCGTCTCTCTCTATCCCAGCAATAAAGTTATTCATGCTAGGATTTCAATTATCCCAACACCAGCCCCATCTAAAAATTCCTCCGCCCACCCAGCAAAGCCCAGTCAGCATCAGTCACCCCTTCCACTTCACCCAAACAAACCCCAATGCAAAGCTATAAAAGACAAAGCAATGCATTTCACATCAATTCAAATGTGAAATAAATCAAAATAAAAACATCACGTTTGTCCCTTTCGCCTGCGGTGATTTCTATAAATGCAGACATAAACGTTTGGTACTGTTCATCTCTCACATTTCACATGTGAGAGAATGAATTCACTTCGTGATATGTGTAATGCATAAGGACACTCGAAAGTCCTGCGGAAAAAAGAGCAATCAACAAGAAGGCCCAGGAAATAATACACACGGATACGGACGCAGCTTAAGCGATAAATAAATGGCTACCGTTCTCATTCTCATTCTCACATCACACGTTAAGCCAGCCGCACAGCATCCACAGTTAGTTGAAGCATCAACAATCAAAGAGAATGTATGAAAAAGCACTTCACTTCAGACCGAAACAAGAACCGAGTTTAGAGTCAGGACTCAGGAGCAGTTTTCTGCCATCATCATTTAGGGGATTTCCAAAGGTAGGAATCGGTGTATCGTTGTTCCGTTGTCTTCGTCGTCTTTGCTTGCTTTCACGCTGTCATTATAGTGAACGGTTTCTTCTTCCACTATACGATGTTCTTTCACCCATCAGCCAAAGCGCTAACAGCAGAACGAGCGCGCCCAACGCCATCGCCTCGCCACACAAGCGAAGCGTCAGTCACACAGTTCACCTTGAGTTATTGCTCCATATTTTTGTTTTCATTGGATTCGCTCTGTGTCCTTTTTTTATGAATTCCTGCCACGAGAAGCCAAAGCTATCCCCTGCTTTATCCCAAACTCGGCCCCGTACCCGTATCCACCCCACACCGATTCGGCGAAGACCGAGCGACGCTCTCTATGGGATACTGCCAGTCTTCCACATGAATTGGTTGGTGGTGCTGCGAAAGAACAGTGGCAACCAGCCAACCTGTATACCAGATTGTCTACTCAATGTATAGGAAAAGGACCCTTTTTTTATGTACCCAGGAGCTGTCATGGGGAATAGGGATAAAGGGACATGACACGTGGGGGGAATCAATCACATAAATTGTTTCGTCGTTTTTGCTCTATTCCGTTGGCCGGATGGGTGTGAGTTCGGCTGGATGGTAGTTTCAGGACTTTTTCTCTCTGCTGAACGCTATGGCAAAGGAGCCGTGAAATGAAGCCTTTAAGGAGCTCGAATGCCGGTCTTTTAATTTATATACTTTAGCACATTCCTTTCGAAAAGCAGAAGTTCTTGCGTCGTCGGAGCTCTTATATGTATGTTGCCGTGTATTTAAAGCGACTGTTTAAAGTTCACTCCATAGCTTGTTCGACATTATTACGCTCTTTTTGGGAGCGTGATGAGTGCGGGGGTAGGTGATGTGCTTTGCGATGTTACGATTTTGGAGAATTGATTGGATGATATGTCAGGATAGCAAATTGAATAGATTCACCCCATTTGATGAGAAAATTGTTATTTGGACGATTTAAGACGCTCCTCTCGTCTGGTCTGTATAACTTTACCTATAAATCGCACAAGATCTAGGTTTGCTCTTTAATTAAAATCGTACTTAGGACACGGTAAGACCCATTCCCGGGAATTAGAAAATCTTTCCTTTTGAAGAAAGATATTTCTTTGTTGTCCTTTGACTTTGTTTTATATCCACGGAGTTGGCTAATTAACGTTGATGTCACTCTGAAGATATAGGTACCTTTTGTCAGCAGGCGATCTGCGAGTGTTTTGTGTTTTTCTGTATGTGTGTGTGTGTTGTGTTTTTTTTAGAGGTTTCGGACATTTCAAAGAAAACGGATTTCATTTATATTCTTGTCTGGCTTTGGTTTGGCAATAAAAAACAAAATATGTAAATGCCCGACCACGAGTTATACGAAACAGCTCATGTTCTAATGAACATTTTCATTAGGGCCAGGGATTTCAATAGAGTCCTTAGCGGGACTTTTCATCAGCGAGAAAAAAAGGATTTTTTTACGCCAACTTTATGGCTAAGATAGATTGAGACTGTTTTAAAAAAAATAATATGTATTTTGGAGGAAATGGCGAAAGAGTGAATGGATGTTGTTTCATATTTGCGTGTTATTTGCTAAAGCTTAATGGGGAGCTGCAATTATCGTCCTTTAAGAATTTAAGAAGTTGGCAAATTTAAGAGTATTGGTTTCGTGTAAACAAAATTTGAGGTTTTAATTAATCGAGAAGGAAATCCAAGGAAATAGGTTTCGTCGTACCGTCGCGTCAGATGGTTTGAGCATCTGTGAGTTTGTACGTCCACTTTAAATCGACCTTGTACAACCTGATGTTTTTGCTTTAAATTTTGTACATAGTAACCTTTATGTGATTTCCACTTATGTGCTTTTTTAAATTTTCTCGAAAATTGCTCTATCGAATTTGATAAAACTTCGATGTTCTAGGTGCTTGTTATAAACTGAATTTATAGCTTCTGCTGAAAAGTGCACAAAATGAAAATAGGATTTCTACGATATTTAAAAAAATTAAAAAAATTTGATTTTATTTCGTAAAAAAATTCAAAAAATTACAACAAAAAAGAAAAAAAAATAATTCTGAGCATCTTTTTAATTTCATATAACACTTTTGACGTTTTTTCACAGTTTCCCGCAACACAGATAGGCTTGAAGTATTGGAACAAGTTCGAGCGATATAATAGCGCATATTTTTGGGGAAAACACAACTTGGTTGTCTTCTTAGAAAATCGCAAATGGCGATACAAGGCTCACGCTGAATTGACCGCAAGAAATTTGAAGTAAGGGGTTTTCAATAAGGGCGGGTAGATGTTGAAATGGATTAAAACTGGTTGTGTGTGAGGTTTAAGAAAAACTCTTTCTTTAATGGGAAAAAAACTTTTAAATACCATTATGTATGCAATATGATATCGTTCAAATTCTTGCCTCGGCTTTTTACGGTGGCACGGTACCGAGTGGTCTAATTTTCAATGACTCTTCCGCATAGATCCGACTGAATTTGAGCGATGGTCTGTGTTATGTTCACCTTAAGGGCATCGAAGATTGTGGTGTATTCGCATAGACCTGCGACTTCAGGAAACCTTACAAAGAAAAAGTCTAGCGGGGTCAAATTGCATGACCTTGGTTGCGAATTCACGTCACCTCTGCGAGAGATAACCTTACACTCAAATCGTTCATGCATAATGTGGATCATGGTGTCCGCTCTGTGGCACGTAGCTCCGTCGTGCTGGAACCACATGTTGTCTGCGTCCATAGTGTATAATTTGGGAATAAATAAATTGATAATGATCGTTCTGTACCGCTCGCCGTTGACGGTGACAGCCTCACCACATCATTTTCGAAAATTATGGACCAATGTCGCCGCACCGGTGGCCTAAAATCCACACCAAACGATTACTTTTTGAGGATGCATTGTCAGCTGGTGCACCTCGTGTGGGTTGGTGATTTTTGACACATCCATTCATGCAAAAAAGCGCCTCGTCGGCAAAGATGATTTGTCGGCCAAAATTGAGGTCCTATTTTTAACGCCCCAGAGTCCAGTCAGCGAACAAATGGCGTTGTCTATGTTCATGAAATTTAAACACAACTTAACCTAACCTTACCTTGACGTGCGATTGTATGCTGATTGATTATATATTTTATGTATTATTGATCTGTCTCAAATTTGTCTACCAAATGTTTAAGAATCAACTGTGAAGGACCTGTTTTCTAGATGTTAAATTTTTCTTTTTCTTTCAAAATTCCAAAATATATTTACTTTAAAAGTTGTATAATGTATGTAGATTGTAGATACACAATATGAATAAATAAATACAAACATTAGAAATCAAAACGGCCCATAGAGAGCCTTAACCTAAGTGACTTACAACTTTAAATACTCATCAATTTCTGTGTGCGTATTAGCAGGAATGGAGGGGACCTACAATTTTCGGCATATTCCGAAGGTCTAATAAGAACCACTTTTCATCACAAGAGGATTTGTCGCTTCTTCGCAAGAGCCATTACACCTTTAAAAAACATTTCTTGCAGCGGCTGAGAATCGAACCCAAGACCCTCTGCAGGACAGTCCAACGGACTTTTTTTAAGTTCATCATTATTTTTACTTGCGACATATACATAGGTACTAAGGGAAGTTATGCATTCGCAATAAAAATCGAACTCGAGATTTTTAGCGAAGACCAAAAAAGTGGGTCTCGCAATTCTGTTTGTGTTTTCGACTACAGCCTAAGCGGCACGCCGATTTTCTTTAAACTTTCCCCTTTAAATTTCCCCCGCCCACGTTTTTTTTTAAGACCAAAAATAACTTTTTTTTTTCAAAAACTGTTCTTCGGATTGAAAAAAGAAAGATACAAAAAAATTTCATTTAGTTAAAGCTAGATAATGGTTGAAAAATATTTTACAAAAAGTGGTTATTAACTCGCCCTGAAACAATTTTTTTTTGTTTTTGATTTTCCCAAAAACGGTACAATTGATTTTGATCAATTTTTTTTATTCTAAGGCTTCCCAAAAATTTTAATGTATATTCCATTTTTTTTTTTTTTGGATTAAAAAAAAAAAGATTTAATTTTTTTTCAAAACTCAATATTTCGAAAACCCCATGCTAGATTTTTTTTTAATATTGATAAATAAATGTTTCTCGGTATAATCTACAAAATGTGAGAAAAAAAAAAACATTTTACCTAAAAAAACGGTATACTCACCATCACCATACGAACGTTAAAAAATGGTTATCGAAAATAGTACTTTTCTAGAAAACTGCGCCTAGAATTCTAATAAAATTTTTTTCTTTCGATTTATTCTTAGGATCTATAATGTAATACAAAAAATTTGAAACTAACATATTACTGACTGTACCAACCATAGAACCATTTTTTCAAATTTTGAAATTCTCATTATTGACATGACAGATTTTAATGAATTTTTTTTATAGAGAATATTCTAAAAAGTTTGAAAAATATTGCATTACAAAACTTGAAAAAAAAACAATATTTTTTGAATTTTTGAAAAAAAAATATTTTTTTTTTTTGAAAATTCGATATCTCAAAAGCGGCTCAATATTTTTTTGATAATTTAATTTTTATTCGTACAATAATAAAAACTCAATTAAAAGTTCAAGTGACCTCAACTCCAAGCTGCGTTTCGGCCAGGTACGACAGTGGGCTCATCAGTTAAATGCTGCCCTACCCTTCTAAGACGCAAATATTGGTCGATGTTTACCGACTCTTATAAAATTTACAGCATTAATAAACTGTGAAAAAATAAAATACTGCAGTATCTAACTGATCAGCCCACCGTCGTACCTTGGCGAAAGGCACCTTGGAGTTGAAGTCACTTGAGCTTTTAATTGAATTTAATTCAATCACTCCACTTAAACCGAAATAATTTTCATATCTTCATTGATTCAATAATAAAAACTTTAAGTTGGCGTACCAAATTTGTTTCTTAAAAATGTCTTAAAATTTTGTATATAAAAGCTTATTTTTAAGAAACCACTACGACTCATAATTTTTACTTGCGATATAGGTACTATAGGGCAAGTTCTGCATTTGGAAAAAAAATCGAACTCGAGATTTTGATCAAAGTTGACATTACGATGATAGCGAAGACGAAAAAAGTGGGTCTGACAATTCCGTCTGTCTGTCTGTATGTCTGTATGTCTGTATGTCTGTACCTCGAACTACAGCCTAAACTACCGGACGTATTTTCTTCAAACTCGGTATATAAGGATCTTGCGTGATTCCCTAGAGGAAAAATTGAAATTTTTTTTTAGCTCCAAAACTAAGGGTACCCCCCATACACCCGTAATGCAAAATCTTATTTATCTCGAAAACGGCTCTAACGATTTTGATAAAAAATATTAAGTGTGATATTATGGACATGGACTATATTTTGGTAAAAAAAAAATTTGGGGGGAAATGTTATTAGGGGTACCTGTCATAGAACGGTTTTTTTGATTTTCCAATTTCTCACCAACGGCTCTAACGATTTTAACCAAAATTTTTATGCAGGAGCTGCTTTGTATTTGAAAAAATATAAACTAAAATTTTTTTCGAAAAAATAGTTTTTGGATTTTTAAAAAAATAATACAAATTTTTTTTTGAAAATTCAATATCTTGAAAACCGATTCAAGATTAAATTTTTAAATTACGTTTTAAAATGTATTTAATTAAATACAGTGAACATTGGAAAACGTGAACTAATTAAAACCGAGGGTGTTCATGTTTTTGAGATTGTTCATGTTTTGGAATGTAACATTTTATGATTAAAATAGTATTCCTACCGTATTGTCTTACTACTACTCTTAAAACAAAACATATTTTCTTTCATTTTATCTTCTTTTTGCTTGCAGTAGTACAGATTTATGAATATTTTTATATTTTTACACATACTGGTACCTACGGTTATTAAAAAAATTGATTAGATTTCATTTTTAAATTAGAACGTTTTACAAATAAAAGTTTTATTTAACAAACAAAATTTTTAATGTTTGTCTGTTCTATTTTTGCCAACATTTTAATAACTACAATTTCTCTTAGGCGTTATGTCGCTTTGGTCAAAACCTTCATCTGAACACCATTCCAAAGCCTTTTTAAATATTTTATATTACGCAATGTCAAATTGATGGGGCCCCCGAAGTTTTAAAAAATTAATTCAATGCATTTTTATGTAGAAATGTTGAAAAAATGTCTGTTCACGTTTTAGAGCTTTTCGATTTGTTCACGTTTTAGAGCAGTCAATGTGAAAATTACGGTGTTCACGTTTTGGGATAGTTCACGTTTTGGGGGGTTCACGTTTTCCAATGTTCACTGTACTAACAATTTGCATATCAATTTTTTTTATAAAAATTGTAAGGAAAATTTAGTACACAAAAAACATCTTTCAGTGTGTCTGTATGTCTGTACCTTTCACTACAGCCTAAACCCTTGGACCTATTTCTTTCAATCTCGGTAGTTAAGGGTCTTCGGTGATTCCCTAGAGGAGAAATTGAAATTTTTTTTTAGCTATAAAACTAAGGGTACCCCCCATACACCCGTAATGCAAAATCTTATTTATCTCGAAAACGGCTCTAACGATTTTGATAAAAAAAATTAAGTGTGATATTATGGACATGGACTACATTTTGGTCAAAAAAAATTTTGGGGCAAAATGTTATTAGGGGTACCTGCCATAGACCCGTTTTTTTGATTTTCGACTTTCTCATTAACGGCTCTAAGGATTTTAACCCAAAATTTTTAGCAGGAATCCCCTTAAGTTTAAAATAATATTATATATAAAAATATTCGAAAAAATATTTATTGGGTTTTAAAAAAAAAAAAAAAAATTTTAAATCAATATCTTCAAAACCTATGAACGATTATTTTTTGAAATTATTTCCTAAAACCAATATTATTAAATACTTAAAATTCGCATCCCACATTTTTTTCTTGAAAAATTTTAGAGAAATTTCTTATATAAAAAATGTATTTAATAATAAAACGATTTTTTAAGGTTTATTTGCATAAATTCATACTTTTCCGGAATCCAGACGGCAATTTTATGCATTTGAACATTATTATCTCATTAAATCCATGTTTTATATTTATAAGATGTATCTTAAATTCCAAAGTACTTTTACATAAGAGCAAGTTCGTGCGATCCAGTCGTGCATTTTATTGTTCTTGCATAACCTCCCCGATGTGTTTTACCTTGGGGAGGCATAGCCTATTTCTCCGGCTATACAGCCTAGCTGGGGATTTAGACAACTAAGAAAACCCTTAGGATATAATCGTTCCTAGTTCGCTGTAAGGTCATCAAAGATTAGGACTATCGTTCCTAGTTCGTTGCAAGGCGACCAAAGACAAATAAAGTGATTAGGGGAAGTCACTGCCATAACATAAGGAAAAGTAACTGAGATAGTTATTCTCTTTTTCTCGATGTTTTGGTCTCAGCAATCCGGATAATCGATGGTCCTACCCGAAGATTAAGAAAGATTGCTTAGGACTATAGTTCCTAGTTCGTTGTAGCGCGAAAAAGACTAGATAATCGAAAATATTGGTGCAGATTGTGGTTGGCTTCGGTCAGCTATGGTATGCACCACCGAGTTTCTACTCCATAACTTTGTATATTTCTTTAAGTGCATGTTATATTATTGGAGATATTTTTAAAATATTGATTGAATTTAAATTAATTTATTAATTTATATAGAAAAATAACCAAAATTGGATACCTCGGGAATAATGAGATCTGTAGATTTAAGGCTATTTTTATCGTGGTTCTGAGACATTTTAATGAAAGAACAATTTTCGGACTTACCGCGATTAATAATTATATTTTAATCAAATTTGTATTTGATTTTACCCGACGTTTCGACAGGGTTTCACTTGTCGTGCTCACGGGTTTGACTGATGGCTTGTTGGTAGTTGTTGTTTTATTCTTCTCTTGTTCTTGCTCGTAGATTGTACCGGTGCGTTTGTGCTTGCAGTTGAGATGGTACATGTTGTTGCAACTGCATTGATTGTTGTTGTGAATTAATATACTCTTGTGAGCAGGCAAAGCTAACAGCATCAGCTGGCAGATTGTTTTGATTTGTGTGTTTTTGTTTTTAGCCTGGATTCTATCAAGCTTTAATCTGTGTATCAGAGGATCCCATGTCCCAGAGAGATTAAAACTTTGGTCTCGGTTGAAGTTTGAGTGCATTTTTATTTCGATTGCCTCTCGTACTATCCTGGGGACATAAAATCTTTCTGTGGGGATTGATTAAGCTTTATCGAAACGTATAAAATGATCCTCATTATAAGCTAAATGTTCACATATTGCCGATTTTGTTACTTCGTTCTTTTGTATGACTCTTATATGTTCGTTTAGTCTTGTAGACATTGCTCGTTTTGTCTCACCTATATATGATGAGCCACAGCTACACGGAACTGAATAAACTCCTGGATTTTGTAGAGGAATTTTATCTTTTGGGGATCTTAGAAGTTGGCGGATTTTTTCAGGTGGCTTAAATATTGACTTTATGCCATGCTTCGATAAGATTCTTCCAATTGCTTCAGAAACGCCTTTTCTATATGGAAGAAAAGCTCTTTTTTCATTTTGATGTGTTGAAATTTCTGAAGCTACTCGTTCTTTTGGTTTCCAAGACCGTTGTTTTGAACTGTAACCATTTTTCAAAAGAGCTGCGTCAACGTGTCTTAACTCTTCTTCACGATGATCAATTGTCACAGATCGCATTTGCTCTATTAACAAGAGCAGACACCACGGAAGTGAAATGTGATGGATAATGATGGGAAGCGGCATGAAGATATCTGTCGGTGTGAGTAGACTTACTATATACCGTGTGTCCTATGGTTCCATCTGGTTTTCTAATGACCTTTACATCTAAAAATGCCAATGAATTGTTTTCTTCCACTTCCATTGTGAAATTTATTTTTGGATGCACCGAATTTAAGTGTTTGAGAAATGTATCAACATCATTTTTGTTGAGAATGCAAAATGTGTCGTCAACATATCTCTTCCAAATAATTGGCTTTATTGTAGACGTTTCTATTGCCCGATCTTCAAAATTTCTCATCCAAATATCTGCAATAGCTGGAGCAAGTGGAGAACCCATTGCTACTCCGTCAACTTGCAAATAAAATTTCTTATTGTAAAGAAAATATCCGGATGTAAGGCATATGTGGAGAAGTTCTATAAATTTTAAGTCATCATCAGAAGAAGATAACCTAGTTTTAATAACTTCTAGGCATTCTAATATTGGAACATTGGTGAACAATGATGTTACATCGAAACTAACCATTAAAATTGGCTTGGGTAAAAAATCGTTATCGTTAATCGTTTATAAGCGTCGCTAAACATCGACAAATAATAATTGCGTCTTAGAAGGGTACGACAGCATCTAACTGATGAGCCCACTGTCGTACCTGGGCGAAACGCACTATGGAGTTGAGGTCGCATAAAACTTTCAATTGAATTTAAAAATCGTTAACATTATTTAAACGCAGTTATAAAGATTCGTACTGTATATCTTCTAAATATGAAGTCCTAAGCGTAGGCGGTCAGCCATCAGACGAATAGGAGGAACAACATGTAGCATACGAAAACATGCACGTGCCGTAACTATTCGGGACTGGTGGAAGTGTGATCATAGCCTCTCCGTGGCGGCCGCTAGAAACAAGCCTTTTAAAAAAGGTTTGGCTAATATGATCAGGCTGGTTCCTCAGGTTGGCGACAGGTTAATTCCCTGTCCCGTAAAACTAAAAGAATTACGAGACCGACAACAAGCCTCGGATTAAGGAGAATTGTTGGCCCCATATGTGAGGAAGGACGATTCCGGAGACGGTACAATCATGAATTGTACGCAATCTACCTAGAAGCAGATATCGTGACAAAAATTAAGCTCGGTAGACTCCGGTGGGCAGGGCACCTAGCTCGCATTAGCGAAGAGGAACCTGCTCGGAAAGTTCTTTGTGGTACATTCTATGGTAGACGACAGCGTGGTAGACCATGCTTGCGCTGGAGAGATGGCGTAGACCAGGACGCCCGAAGCCTTGGGGTGCGCAACTGAATGGCGTCGGCTAGAGACCGGGATAGGTGGAGAGACTTGTTGAAAGAGGCCAGGACCGGAACCCGGTTGTCGAGCCGATGATGATGAAGCGTAGTTTCTACCATTCGTATTACAAAAGTAATATTTGTTAACATGGGTGAGGATAGACGAAAGTAGGTCTTTTCTTAAATTCCCGAGAAAACGATGACAACATTTGAGACAGACCCATACTGAAGATTTTGTTCTAAGAATATACCCAACAATCATATTTCAAAATATCCTTGACGTTTAAGGGGACACTTTGTATAACTAGATAACTTTAGTACGATTCTAGTGTTCAAAAATAATAAAAAGTCACTAAACTGCTTTGAAGTTAACATATTATTAAATAGTATCATTGTAATACCTTAATATTAGGGTGTTCTGTATTAATAACTAGTGTAATTTTTCTCATCAATCAAGTTGAAAAACTCACGGGCTACATCAAATATTAATTCGGACATTGTTGTGAAGAAAATGTACAGTAAATTCATATTACATATATTGTTCTTCAACGAATGGCGACTACTCTTCCTGCCTTAGCATTGTCCCAAACCAAACAGAAATCCTAAGGAACTTTAACCCATCATATACGTTTGCTTTCTAAAATCAATGTCCATCACAAGTTATTTATCTCCCATATGAAATCTATCTCATATCTACGAAAGCAAGGGTGGATTTTAACCCTCCCTTAAGTGCTACGAAACTTATTTTTAAATAACTACAGCATTTGGCAATAATGTTTAGAAATTAATGAAAATGAGAATCTTTGATGTAATAAGGGTAGCAAACTAGAAGTAATAATAGATTTCATTCAGCAATTTTTTGCAAAATGGCTGACAATAGTGTAGGTACATATTTTATAACTACTATCATCTTGCTTTGTTTTTTTTTTTAATTATAAGGCGCATTTGTGTCAGCTTGTAGTAGTTTATATCAAAGTGGCGTATAGTGAGTTTCGATACATATTTTTCCAGCTACGAAGCCATTTAAATTTTTGAAGGAAAGTTAAACCATTTTTATGTTCCAGCTTACTTGCTGATTATAATGAATTAATATTCGAATAACATAATCGATAACTGCTGTTCATTTTAGAAGCAGGGTTGCCATAAGTATAGATTGTGCATTTTAACTTGATTCACAAGTTAAAAGGATAGGAGTGACACAGGAGTGACATCTTAATGTCTTCTCATTTTCAGCTTTCTAGCCGTTTTGTATAAGCAAATAATATATCAGGGTTGTCGAAAATTCAGCTGATAGAAAAAAATAGAGTGTATTCTATTATTCATTTACATTTTGAGTCCTTAATAAGCTCAACATCTTAGGAAATTTTTTATTTGATATAAATTGAAAATCACTTATTTTTTCAAGTTCTTAAAATCGAATTAATCTTTTTGCCAAAAATATCTATGCAGTTAAAAAAAAATAAACAATTAGGCCTATTCTGCCACATCTGTTATTCTGCTATAGATTTTCTGTTATGAATCATAAAAGATTTCCATCTTAAAAGATCTTTTATAATTGGTATTCGGGGGCTCGAACTTTTATAAAAGTCTGTTATGCAACTTCGAAAACGAAATCCGTTATGAAACTGAACTAAATCTGCTATCATAATCAGCTGTGATTAAATAAAATAATTCATCTGACAAAATTAAAATGGATGACGAACAAAAAAGTAATCTCTTCTCTTACACATTATTGGTGTCCTCTACTCTACTTACATATACATATGTTTATATAATACTCGTATGTGTGTAAATATATTTTCTTTCATTTGTCTCATTTTAAAAAGATTTCGTTGACGAAATATAAAATATATCGTCGTCGTTCTATGAAACGTCCATTCTTAACAAAAATGTAATTTAATTCTTATTTAATTCATTCCAGATCAGCCATATCGTCACCTGAGTTCTATCTTGTTCAAAGTCCATTTTGGAAAATGTTGGGAAAACGATTTTTTAACTTCAGAAGCAAAATTTTTACTTAAATTTGAAAGGAAGTACTGTGGAGTTTTTTTCTCCATTAAACTCAATAATTTTTGTTTGCAAAATGATTTATAAATCTAGGTTTTATTAAATCCTGAAATAGTTAAAAAATAAAATCAAGTGGGATGTCATTTTGGATATTGAACAACGTTGTATGGGCTGTAAACAAGTTGATTAAATTGGGTGGATATTGAACAAAAAAGCTAAATATTGAACAAAATAGAAGCACTTAATAATTAAATCATTGAAACTACGAAAATACTATGAAAATTGAACAAAAAATTCTAACTCATTCTTTGAGTTAAGCACTAGAACATAATGGGTGATCAGAAAAAATATTGCTGCTGCTCGGTAGGTAATGAAATTCAAAATTTGTTAAACATTTTTTTGAATTCACTTTTTACCCTTCTTTTTTCAAATAAATACATTATTTATTTTACATACAATTTTTAATTTAAATTTTGTCATTGTTTTAAACAAACTGGCGCAAAATTTTAATTAAATTAGTACGACGCTAAAGCTGTTTTAGTATGATACTAAAATCGTCGAATACCTACATATATTATTTCTTTAGTATCGTGCTATTTACAAACGCCACACAAGGACTTAGTTCTTTGCACGAACTTTCATTGTTTTAGGAGCAATTTGTTAAGAAAATTGGCTTAGCACGATAATAGTTAGAAAATTGTAAGAATTAAGAATGAGTTAGTAAACTACTTTAAAGTTAGCAAATAGTTAAGAATTATCATACTACCTAATACCTTAATGAATGAATGAATGAATAATTGGGGTATAAAAAGCACTGCGACCTAAAGATCTATTGTGTCCCCCATCAAGAACTGGATGAGGTTGGCTCATTATTACAGTTCTTCCTCCAAATCTGCCCCCCTGAGGAATCGAAGTATTTGGAGTATTTTAAGGGATGATAATTCACTCTCTTTTATGTGGTGCTTGCCCAGATACCTGTGCCTTCGATGCACGAGTGCATCACATTTCCCCAGTATGTGGTCAGGTGTCTCTTCGTGAGTGTTGCAAAATCTGCAAGTCGCGCTGTTCACCAGTCCAAGGATGTTGAGGTGTCTTCTCAACCTACAGTGGCCTGTGAGAATCCCTGTAATTTTCCTTAGGTTGTTCCTACTTAAGCTAATGCAGGTTAGGAAACGCTCTCGGTTGTAGTCCCCGAGTAGGAGTTTTGCCTGTCTTAGGGAGTTCTTTCCAGATCTTTGATCTTTTTGTCTCCTCTTCTGTTTTGATTTTGTTTTTGATCACGTTTTCTCCTATTCCGCAGTAGGGCTCTGGCCCTGTAAGGGGTGTCGATGCACCTATTTTTGCTAAGGAGTCTGCCACTTCGTTGCCCTGGACACCAACGTGGCCTGGTACCCAATGAAGCGTGACAGTGTTATTCTTGCCCAGTTTATTAAGCTTAGTCACGCTTTCCCAAACAAGTTTGGAGCTGATGGCGTAGGAGCTTATTGCTTTTAGTGCAGCCTGACTGTCTGACATGATGGCAATGTTTTGGTTTTTGTATTTCCTATCGAGGTTTCTTCCAGCACATATGCCTATGGCATTTACTTCTGCCTGGAATATGCTAGTGGACTGTCCCATCGGTAAGGAGAGTTTATTTCTAGGCCCAAAAACTCCAGCACCAGTCCCTTCAGCCGTCCTCGATCCATCAGTGTACCATTTGATGGTATTTTCTTTAAGACTATAGTTTATTGTTTCGCCTAGCCAGTCTTTTTTGCAACTTAACTCCGTTTTGAAATGTTTCTCGAAGTTATATCTTTTGATCATACCATCTCTTGGGATGTCAATGAGGTTTGTTACTGAGGACCGGATTATCGAATCTTTTTCCCTATTTCCAATAATTTTACCCGTCCCAGTACCCTCCTTGGCAAATCTCATTATGGCTCCCTTAGCAGCATTTTCAATGACCACGTGTAGTGGCGTCAGATGAAGGATGGTTTCCATCGCTGCTGTAGGGCAAGTTCTCATTGCTCCTGTTATGCATATACATGCAAGCCTTTGCAATTTCTCTAGTGATTTCCTAGTTGTGTTTAGTTCGGTTCTTTTATGCCATGCAATCGCCCCATAGGTAATGATGGGTCTTACCATCATGGTGTACATCCATCTTATGATGTTTGGTTTGCAGCCCCATGATTTACCTGCAAGTCTCTTGCATATCATAAGGGCCTTTGTGGCTTTCCCGACAGTTATTTCGACATGCTTGTTCCAGAGTAGTTTGCTATCTAGTGTAACTCCTAAATATTTGACCTCCCTCTGGGTGTGGATTACATCTCCCGCTAACCGAATGGGTTTCATGCGAGGTAAAAGTCTTTTACTGGTAAATGGTACTATCGTTGTTTTGGTAGGGTTGATGTTAAGTCCCACAGATATACACCATTTCCTAGTTATAGACAGCCCTCTCTGGACTATATCACAAAGAGTTTCTTCGTACTTCCCCAGTGCCGTTATAACGATGTCATCAGCAAAGCCAATACATCGAATCCCTTGGGAAGTTAGATTTTCTAGTAACTCATCAACTACAAGACTCCACAGCAAGGGTGATAATACCCCTCCCTGCGGACAGCCTCTTGTTGTGATGACTTTCTGGACGTTTAGTCCTGCGTATGCTTCCGCCGTTCTTGTACTAAGCATATTATTTATCCATCTGACTATAGTGCTAGGAACTCTCTTCCTTTCTAGAGCCAAATGAACTGCTTCGTGAGAGGTGTTGTCAAAGGCCCCCTCAATATCAAGGAAGGCGCATAATGCCGTTTCTTTAGTATTTAAAGCTCTCTGTATTATATTAGTTAGTTCGTACAGAGCGGTTTCTGTGGACCTACCCGCTCTGTAAGCATGCTGACTAGCGTTGCCAGATGTCCCGGTTTACCCGGGACATCCCGGATTTCAGACATAAATTCATGTGTCCCGCCGGGACAGCTTTTTTCCCGGGTTGGGACTCAAACTCAAAAAATAATGCCTAATGTACCTTAATATCTTTCAGTGATAACGAACAATTTGTGATTTGTGAACTACATTGTGATTTAACCTTAAGAAATTAATTTTAAAATTTCAATCAAGCAAGTTAGGTTTAACGAAAAATTTATTTTTGTAAGCTGACATCTGTCACTAAAATTGACAAAAGAAAAATATTTGCAAATGAAAATGACAAAAAGTCATTTAATTAGTAATTAATAAAAGAATTTATTTATTTTGATCTACATGCATTATATGATTTGTACTTGCGGCTTATAGGTACTACCTAAGGCAAGTTATGAATTCGTAAAAAAATCGAACTCGAGATTTTGATTAAAGTTGGCATTACGATGATAGCGAAGACGGAAAAGTGGGTCTGACAATTCTGTCTGTCTGTCTGTTCGACTACAGACTAAACGGCTCGGCTGATTTTCGTTAAACTTGCGATATCTACCAAGTTTTACGAACATTTTTCCCCCAATTGTTTTTTTCTTTTTTTTAAAGACCAAAAAATAACGGTACCTGCCATACGGTCTTTTTTTTCAAAATTTTATACATAGATAAATATTTTTTTTCTCAAATTTCATTTAGTTAAAACTAGGTAATGGTTAATGGTAATGGTACGACCGATTTTGATCATTTTTTTTTTATATTAAAGCTCCCCAACAGTTTAAATATTATTGTGTATTCAAATTCCATAATTTATATAAGAATTCTATATTTTAATAAAAAAAATTGAAATCAAGATACATATTACTGACTGTACTTACCATCACAGAACTATTTATTATTCGACTTTTGTTTTTCTCATTATAGGAATAACGGATTTTAATAAATTTTTGTAAAGAGAAGCTTTTAAGAAGTTTAAAAAACATTGCATTTCAAAACTCTAAAAAAAAATATTTTTTTTTTAATTTTGAAAAAATCAATTTTCTTTTGAAAATTCGATACCTCAAATCAATATCTTTTTTGTTAAATTTAATTTTAATTCGAAAAAATCAAAAACTTCCAATTGACGTACCAATATTTTATCTTAAAAATGATTTGAAAATGTATATACAACATTAGGTGCGTTTTCTTATTCACAAATCTATCTGGATCCGGATCCGGATTAAGTTTTTACATGTATTACAAAAACAATTTGGGATCCTGTTTTGTATCGGGATCTATTTCAAAGATCCAAAAATTAGTTATTACACTGGCGAGTAGATGGCTTTTATGATAAGGTAGTGTAAGCTACAGTGCAAACAAAAAAGACAAGAAATAATTGAAAATTTACAAACCAAAGGATAAAAAGAGACGGACTTATAACACTGCTGTCACTAGGATCCGTATCGTTTTATTTTCAAGGGAAGATCCAGATCCGGATCCAGATAGATTTGTGGATAATAAAACGCACCTATTATTTACATACTTTATATTTTTACGAAACTACTAAACCGAAGTATAATTTTGTTTTTGCATTGATCAATATTTGTTTGAATCACATGGCATCCTGTGTTTAGCTAGTAGGAGCTTGTTTTAGTAGTTGTTTTAGTCATTTAAAAAATTATTTTTTCTCTAATAACATTCATTTTTAAAATTCTTAGTCTTTTGCGTAACACAAGTTCGTGCGACCCAGTCGTGCATTTAATTTATTTTGTCCCGGGCAATATGATGAAATCCCGGGATATTTCATTATATAAGCCACTTGTCCCGCCGAGGTGCAAGAAAAATCTGGCAACCCTAATGCTGACGGTGATAATAAAAGGCTGTTTAAAATTTTGCGCCACTGAGTTTTATTGTAATTGGTTTCTTATTATTTTGTCATAAAAATCGTTGTTTAAACCTAGTTTCATACTAAAACGGATTTAACATCGTAATAATTCAACTAAAATTTTGTGCCATTATGATTTTATTTGTAATGCATTGAAAGAAGATCAGGGGCCTGTTTCTCAGGTGTGTGTATCATACATTTTATACAACATACAACATTTTTTATACAACATACACATCATTCTGTTTCTCAGATTTCATTGGAAGTGTTGTATGACATTTGTTTTGTTGTATGATGTGTATGATTCTGACATTTCATTATTATTTGAGTGTGAGGTTAACATAAAAATCAATTTTTGGTGAAGACGTGTTGGAACTAGTTGAAATTAATATACGTGTCAGATGACGCTTTAAAATAATAAAAGAACCTGTTAATTTCAATCTTAAAGATCCATATTTTGTTGAAAATTGTTGAAAAATTTAGATTGCCAAACATTTTTAGTGGAAAAATTGGGAAGATCAATTGTGCGTTCAACTAATTGCAACGAAGCCTTGTCACCTTTGCAACAAATATTGTTAACCCTTCATTAGCTTGGAAATGGAATCCATTATCATGAAATCGGCATAATGCAAGCCCATAAGACAACCCCAATGAAACTACCTCTCTCTATGCCCTACAGGCTCTACCATGTTTTGTGAATGTCGAGCCAGAGAACTTCTCAAATAAATTTTGTTTCCCCAGCATTGACTGATGAAAACAATGTTGCTACATGTTACATGCAGCAGCCACTTTACAACAGAATTTTGTGCTGTATTAAATGTATGATCATTTATAGGTAAATTTGCTGTATGATGTAAATTACACATTTCTGAGAAACAGAATCATACAACATTCCAATATTTCCAGTGTAATCTTCAGTCATACATTGTTGTATGACAGTGGATTATACAACAAAATTGAGAAACAGAAATCATAAAGCAGAACTGTCAGTATCATACAATGTATGATGTGTATGATCTGAGAAACAGGCCCCAGATTGTCGATATTGTGTTTTGACACAAACTAAACGATTGCCTAAAATGAGTTCGCTATTTTGTGTAACATATAATTATATGTTTTCTATAAACAACCAAACAGTTGTGCAGCTAAAAATTGAATGTGCGCGCCTAGCCTTAAGGTCCAAAATGAATCAAATATTTTCACACGTTCATCATAAGAAAATTTGGTGAAACATTTATGACTGCAACTAACGTTGCAAGCGGATTTCATTTGAATATTGCTTACCACCTTGACCCATCCGTTTTTGTATATTTTGTTTCCACAAAAATGGTTTTCGATTTTTTTTACTCGATCCAGGGCTTCTCTTGGTGTAAAGCATGTAGTTTGTTTAGATGAAACAGAACCTTCTGCTGGTACTACATTTTCCAATGAAGATACTGAAATGACTTCTTTAGATAAAGGAGCTATATTAGAATTCTGAATCATAGAATTCTGAAATACCAGATACTGGATGAGCTGGATTTATCATACTGTAAGCGACAAATATTGTATTCAAAAACTGTCTAAAGATAAAAGGGTTTCTCAAAATACCTTAAAAGCGTTTGAAGATTACGCTCCAACTTTTCGCTTACATCACATTGTGCTTACAGCTTCCAATGTTATATCAGTATTAATTTTGTGTGGTACATTACAGTGCAGTGATATTGAACAAAAATGCGGTTTTCCGTCCGCATAACTTTTTTAATAGGATTTTGTTCAATAACATACAAAACTAAATGGATTAGATATGGATATTGAACAACAAAGAAATACATGGTAGTTTTTTTTAAAGTTAATATAAAATTGTTCAATTTCATATAAAAACAAAAAGCAGTGGTTGATTGAATAAAAAAGACACTCAAAATATTTAATAAAGTGGTTTATTGAACAAAATAGTTCTTCATAACTTAAAAACTAAAAGAGATAGAAAAAAATGGAGTACGTCATTCGAAAGAGCATGTTCGATTTATAAAAACTGCATTTCTAACTCAATTTCGCCAAAAATGGTCTTTTGAACAAGATAGAACTCAGGCGACGATATTTGCAAAATATTGTATTGCACAATGGACGACGATGATATATCAATTTTTCATTGATATACTCGTATCTGTGTATGTATTGAAATCTTTTATGATAAAAGTCACAGAAGTTTGTCTTTTTATGATTTTTAACAGATTTCATAGCAGATTTTGGCATGCTGAATACCAAAAATGCTATTCGTAAAAGATTTTTTCTATGTTCGAACGTTTGACAGTTCATAAAAGTTTTCTTAGCAGATCTTATAACAGATTTTAGCGTGCTGAATACTAAAATTAAAATTCATAAAAGATTTGTTGACAGCTCAAACATTTGTATGGAAATTCATAGCAGAATAACATGAATAGAAGAATAAAAGATCTCGCCGAATAGGCCTAAATAACTTATACATATTTATATGAAACAAAACTGCAGTAGATGGACCTTTGAGTTATTATTCTTTTTCACACTCATAGTCAGTCCAACAAAGTTAAGTTCTTTGATAGAGAAATGTATAAAAGGGTATTTCACTCTGATTTTTATAATATAGTTCATCAGAATATTAAAAACTTGCGAAAAAATAAATTTTGATTTATTTTTAACTTATTTTATATGGTTTGTGAATAAGCCTGATACTATCTTCCTTAGTGATACGAAAAATGTTTTTAATATTCCCGGCTAGGAATGCACTTGCGATTTCAATCACATCAGTTTAAAGATGAGTTTTATATGATCTACGATAGTTAAAAAGAACAGCCACACAAATTTTAGCAATACTATAAAACGAGTATCGAATGCTTCAAGGAACTACTGCAACATAGTTGGACCCTGAATCGTGTATACAAATATAAAATGGTGAAATGCAATATCGCCTGAATTAAGATTTATTTTTGACATTAAGGTTGAAAAAAAAAAAATAATTATCTTTATCATTTTGTATTGTCTAGTGAAGAAGCGTTAAGTATGATAGTAAAGAGTTGTTAACGATTATTAAAAAGCTTTTAAGATTGTTGAAATAAAAGGCGATTTTAATAATGCTAAAGTTTAACGTGACAGCCAAGACTAGCGAGTAATTTATTAAAGAATGGTTTTTATAACAACAGTAAAGCTTGGTTTATTTGATTAATCGTTGTAGGCATTGCCAGAATGGCTTACAAATATAATTTAAGGTGAGAACAAAGTTGTTACACTTGTTTTAGTTTTAATTTAATAAAAATGAAAAAGTATAACAATTTCTAGTTAACAAGAGTTATAGCAAAATATATTCAAGAAATAACTGTCAACGAAAAAATCTTAATCGTTGCATTTTATAAGTAACAAATTAGTGTACTCATATTAGAAGTAGTATGTTTTTTTTAAATATTCGCGCGGCAAAAAAATTACAAGTAAGTACATGATAATAATAATTTGTGGCGACCGCGAATTCTTAATCGCCTCAACAAAAAATCGCAAGTGCGTTCCTAACATAAGTATGCTAACACAGATCTTTTAAATTCGGATATGATTAATGTTTCTATCACTCAAAGCTTTTTTATAGATCCCATAATGTAAGTCAAGATGTTTTTGTCGCCGAGCTCTCCTCTATTTTAAATGCTATCAATGCATATTGTTGGTGATATCAACATCGATATCCAAAATGAATATTTACCTGACGATAACTACTTATCGTTGATGCCATCAAATGGCCTAGAATTTGGCATAGAATGAACCAAACCGAATAACTCCCTTATGAAAAACTTGCATTGATCATATTTTTTCTAGAATTGATCTTAAAGCCAATTTTATTCTTATAAGCTCTTTATTTGACATAAAGATTACTGATCATTACATCAAAGCTCAGAAGTGTCTGGGAATAGAAAAGATACGCCCAAAAACTAAAACCTTGGGTGTCCAGTTTTACCCTAAAAAAATTGATAAGAAGAATAAAATAAAACTTAAGTGTAAGAAGCACCCTAATAATGCGTGATCCATCGTAATAATTATGAACTGTTATGGAAAGCTTACTTTTTTACCATCTGTAAAGAAAAGTTTTAAATGAATAAGTTCCATTAACTCCAAGGAAAGTCGGGAAAAAAATTGGGATTAGTTAAAGAATTGTTTAATCGAGAATCAGCTTTTGATATGTGCCTCAAATTTTATCGTGCGGAAATTTGAATATAGCCAGTCATTCCTTACAGATAAAACTTGGACAGAAAAAAGTACACGACTCATATTTTTATTGATATAACTAAGGCTTTAGATACGATCGACCATGACATTTTACTAAGAAAATTAGATAACGCTGGTTTGGGGGGTATTATTCTCGATTGGTTGTCTGGCTTTCTTAAAAATAGAAACATTTTAGTGAAAGTCTTAATACTGATATATGTATGTGTTTCTCAAGGCCCGATTTGATTCCTTGCTTATATTAATATTTAAAGAATTTAAAAGTAGCTGAAACAGGTTTTCCTGACGATATAGCTGATTTCCGAAATAAATCATGATTTAGAATTATTAAGACATTGGCTTGCGACGCACAAACTTGTTTAGAGTAAAAAAATATTTAATCTACCCTTTCTTGATGATTCCAACTTTTGTCGAATTGTGCAATTTTGAAACTTTAAAGTTGAAATATATTTGTCATAGATGGTCTTACGAAATTAAACGAATATAAAAAGAAATTTAAATTTAAATCTCTGATCATATGCCTTTAGTGTTAACGTTGGAACTAGATAAACACCATGAACAAGCTACGCAGTTGAAGCTAAAACTATCAAAGTTGATTTGGACAGATCAGATTGAAGATATAGCAACCGACAAAAACTTAGACAAAATAGCACCTCAGAGCCTCCCAGTTGATATTCTGGATGAGAGTTTCAAAGGCGCAAAATTTTTTGCTTAAAAAAAACACAAAAAGAAACAAAATTCCAGGATTCTATGGAGTCCCATACATATGAATTCTTTGCTAATGCTCTACAATCAGCAGTTGGTATGATAACAAACATGTTCAACTTCTTGAATCCGGGTTTAAAAAAAAACTATCTTCCCAATTCATAAAAAAGGAGGGCAAAATTTGGTTAAAAACTATAAAGGAATATCTTTCATGGACAGTAGTAGTATTGCAAAAATTTTTGCAGAAGTTCTGTAAGCCTGGCTATACAACGGTTGGAAAAGTAGTGCAACATTATGAAAGTGTTTCAAGCTAGATTTCGAGAAAGTTACAGTACAGGTCAGTGACATGTAATCAAATTTAAAATTACCGAAAACAAAAGTCTACTGTTTCTTCATCGACTTTAAAGCGGCGTTTGACTATACACAGACCGGAGAGCTCTTCTTTTCAAATGGCAAAATTAAGATTTATCGGGAAAACTAGTCTGGGAAGCCACAGTTTAGGATGGAGAACTTTCGTCAGACTGGTTTGTTACAAAAATATAAATAAAACAAGGCTGTATACTTATAAGTCTGGAGAAGTCCAAGATAGTGGGGCGTAGAAGAAGGATGTGGGAAACATGAAATTTGGAACCTTAATGGGGAAATCATCGAAGTTGTTAATAAATGTAAATATCTGGATATTTGGGTTACTTCCATATTAAGTTTGATTTAAGTTTAACGATCGAAGCAAGCTAGATTGAGCTTAAACTTCATGGAACTAAGTCATTCTGAATGAAGACGTTAAATTTTCTTTAAAATCGAGACCTTCAACGCTGTAACTAGACCTACTTTCAGCCATGGAGCCCAAAACTGGGGACACTTACAATATGATCTGTTGGATCATGCAAATATGCAGAGATACTTTCTACAAAAAAAAGGCTGATCCTGTCAAAAATAACACCAAATTACATGCTTAAATGAAACCTATTTTAGAATACATTATAAAATGTCATTTGAGCAATATAGTCTTCACCATATTCTGGATTCTAATGGGGGAAGTTTGTCTCCGATTACTGGGGAGTAGCAAAAATTCGCTTAAGTTTAGAATGTCAAATCAAATAGTTAATCAATCGCGACAGACGACGAAAGTCACTGTTGATATTTTGTTTAATGCTTAAATTGATAACTTTGGTGGTGCTCTGTAATTTTATTACCGAACTAACAAAGTTATTATTTCATTATACCTAATGAAATCTTGAAATGAAAAACTTAACTACTACTTACTACTCCTAGTATACTAGTAGCAATTAGGACCTTATTTACGCCTATCTGTACAAAAGGAACTAAAGTATATTTTTTACGGAAATAATGCGAACCCGGAAATGACAGCACCTAAATCATTTCCAGCAAAGAAATCTATTTGGACGGAAAAATCCGACACAAACCGTGTTTCAATTTACAGAACATAAAATTTAAATTAAAAATGGAGACCTATTTCCAGGAGTTCAATTACTTGTTTGAAAGTATTTAAAGTGAAAACAAACACCAAAGTATACTTAACTTAGCTTAGCAACATGAATACCCTCATTTTATTTGGATTAAAAGAAATATCCAATAACTAATGGCCATTCCGTACAAATCTCCAGGATAAAAGATTTCCTTTTTTTTAGTCCTTTTAAGAATCCATCCATTTCCGCATAAATTTAAAATTAATGAAATGTTCAAGATTACAAATTTTTCGTTGAATACAATATTTATCCTTCAGAAGTAACTATATAGCAAAAAAAAAAAAATGATTCCGGATAAAAGGTCCACCCAACTTAATTCTCGTCGCATTTGCAGAAAAAACATATTTTAATATTCCGTGATATTTTCATATTTTTGTCCTTTCAACTCTGAATGATGGAAATAGATTTTTTGATACAAATACAACAGAACCCAAAAAAAAAAAAAACAGGAAAAATATCAACCCTAGGGCACTGTGTCTGAGCGCAGAATAAATACGAAGAGGAAGGGAAATCAGAAAAGCCAAAGGGAAGGGGTCGTCATGGACGACCCCATACGTGTTGAAAATATTCGCTATCCCTATCCTGGGGCTCTATCAGTGATGCTAGAGTGAACTGAATTAATTGAAGATTTTTTTCGTCCTTGGTATAAATTGATATGCGTACGAGTGTATCGTATGTCCTTGGTGTGTTGTTGTTCTTTTTTACATTTTATTGACAACGGTATTTAGTTTCATAATTATTTTCAGTGCGAGTACATTCATGTGGATGGTGCTTTAAATTCACCTGTGTGTCCTTTTTCCTTGTTGTTTATTTTTCATGAAGTATGATTATTATTGGAAATAAATTACTTTATTTTTTTTGTGTCACCCTTCATACCTACTTGCGATAGGAATTTGTTTGAATGTTTTAATCTAAAAATTTGTGAGCAATCGCTGAATTGTATCGTATGTAGGTCATGTGATGTGGTGCATTGATTTTTTTGTAATTTTTTATTTTCAGGCGATTCCGGTTGCCATTTGGCAGTATTGAAATTTAAACGGAGCAAAAATCGATTGCCAACATCCAAACCAAATTGTCTGTCAGTCTTAATTAAAGTGAAGGCTGCACGTTTGTGCTTTAAATTCACGGATGTCAATGTTGGTTTATGAAATCATACAATGTGCGGTGATTGGTGAGAGTGAGTGCGGTTTTGATTTTTCAAATAAATTTTTTTCATTTTTTTTTTAAACCGATTGAAGCCGTTTCATTTTTAGTAGAATTAACACCGAACTTATATTACTGTCTGTGTTTTCCATGAATGGCATTAATTGCGGATTATTTAGAATGCTTAAAACAAGCAACACCTGACAATTTTATGAAGGATATTCTTAGGAACGAAAACAGAAATTCAGATTTTTATTATAAAAACAGTTTTTCAATTGATACGGGTAGATTTTCGCGGCCTGAGGCGGCCATGTTGTGTTGGTGATATCTGTCAAATCTGTTGGTTATTATTCAGCTATAATGATGCCAAATTACCATGACAAGTAACACGACTGAAAAGCACGTCCAAATGATAAGACTTACCAATACCAATTTTACGGTAGACGTGGTGGCCCTTCATAGTCGACTTTTCAACGATTGGTGCCTAAATTTGAGACAACCAGTTCGGTAATAAATCAGCCAATAGTAGTTCGGTTAAAGAATGTAAGATCGGCCGAGAACATCGTCGGGGTCAGTGAAAGTGTACAGCAAGGACCAATTCCCGATCTGTGAAGCTGTGAAGTGATAAAAAAAAAACAATGTCATTTCAGTCTTGACCGTTTTTTTACATTTTATCAGTTCGTTAACACGCCTTAGGTGATTCTCGAACTCGTTATGATAAACGGGAGAGTAAGGAAATCCCGCCGCACAAAATCCCGAATCACGAAATCCCGCCGAAAATAAAAATAAAAATCCCGCCGACAGATATTTTTGGCGGGATTTTCAATACTATTTTAGTACTACAGTGAACATTGGAAAACGTGAACTAATTAAAACCGAGGGTGTTCATGTTTTTGAGATTGTTCATGTTTTGGAATGTAACATTTTATGATTAAAATAGTATTCCTACCGTATTGTCTTACTACTCCTCTTAAAATAAAACATATTTTCTTTCATTTTATCTTCTTTTTGCTTGCAGTAGTATAGATTTATGATTTTTTTTACATTTTTACAAATACTGGTACCTACGGGTTCACACTGGTACCTACGGGTTATTAAAAAAAATTGATTAGATTTCATTTTTAAATTAGAACGTTTTACAAATAAAAGTTTTATTTAACAAACAAAATTTTTAATTTTTGTCTGTTCTATTTTTTGCCAACATTTTAATAACTACAATTTCTCTTAGGCGTTTATATCGCTTTGATCAAAACCTTCATCTGAACACCATTCCAAAGCCTTTTTAAATATTTCATATTACGCAATGTCAAATTTATGGGGCCCCCGAAGTTTTAAAAAATTAATTCAGTGGATTTTTATGTAGAAATGTTGAAAAAAATGTCTGTTCACGTTTTAGAGCTTTTCGATTTGTTCACGTTTTAGAGCAGTCAATGTAAAAATTACGGTGTTCACGTTTTGGGATAGTTCACGTTTTGGGGGGTTCACGTTTTCCAATGTTCACTGTATTAATAAAATATTTCATTTTGATTTATTTTTAAACAAATAGAAAGTATTTATGAAACAAATACAACAAATTTCTTTTTAAGAATTTTTTTTTTTTAACAATTTTTTTTCGTAGCTTCGTAGACCCCCCAAAGTTGACATTTTAAAACGTGATTTCTGGCTAAACTAGGCATCTTAGAGAGTTAAAAATTGCATATTCGTGATGTAGGGAGTGATGTATCACATGATTTTTTTTTAATCTTTTTTGGACATTTTTCTTGTAATGTTTTATTTTTTTTTTACTGAAGATATAGTGACCATACGTCCCGTTTTTAGCGGGACAGTCCCGGTTTTGAGGTCTCTGTCCCGCGGCCACAACTGTCCCGCTAAATGTCCCGCTTTTCCTAAGATTGTAAAAATGTGTGTAGGTCTCTACAATTCTCAAAATGAGGCCATTATATTAATACTATTTAACATCCCTGTGCATACAACTTGGCGCATATAAAACAAAAGTAAGAGCTGTTAAAGGAATAAAATGAGTCCATGTTTATTCCATGTTAAATTAATTGTCACTTTTGCCTGTATGTCATTTTTAAATCGAAATGAAGTGGTTTATTGGTAGCATAGAAGCAGATAGGTAAATAAAGGACAATTGAAATGTTAGCACAATAATCAAAACGCTTCTACAAAAAATTCAAGAGGGATTGTAAATTCTCGGAAGATTTGAAAAAAAATACCTATTCCTTTAACCGAGCGAACGTAACACATTTGCTTATTGTAATTCTGCGAATGCGAGTTTTCAATATTTCTAGGAGGACAAAATAATGTAATTCGCCAAAGCCAACCAAACCAAAAGACAAAATCATAAGTCCAAAGTAATGGACTCTATTGCAGCAATTAAGTTGGACTCATTTTTTCGGAGTAGCGATTACACAGATCGTGAGAAGGAGTTAGCCCTTGCACAGGCAGTGATGTGTATCTATACCATTTGCCATTGACACAGCTGTAGATCAATGCATTTCAAGTGCAAATTGTTAAGCAAGCTGTTCGATAAAAGGTTCTTCTGTAGTCTCTGCTCATCAAGAGTTACTACAAGAACTAAGTAATAGTAGAACTAACAATATAAAAAGGATCTGAAGCTGTTTCTGATTGTTGTGAGGTGTCCCGCTTTTGCTTCAAATAAATCTGGTCACTTTACTCAAGATACTTTTAAGATTTCATACTTATACTTTTTTTGGACTTGCCTTCAGCTTTAAATCAATCAGAGCTCGTTAAAAATTAACAAAATCAGAGCGGTCTTCTTCGTATTGAATATTCCAGTACAATAGTAGGAAACTTCTTTCTCGTTGCTTCTCATTCATTGACTTACTATATATGGACTGCTAGTCGCTCATTTTCTTCATACTTATCCTCAAAAAAAGTGATTCCACTTTTAAGGTTTCCTCTAAAGAAAATACGGGATCAAAAGATGTCACTTAAAAAAAGGAACTAATTTTTAACAATTCAACCCCGGCGGTTGTTGACAAAAATTAGTTCCTTTTTTTAAGTGACATCTTTTGATCGCGCATTGTCACTAGGAAGAAAACTTAAAAGTGGAACCATTGGCTACTACCAGTCCATATCTAGTAAGTCAATGTTCTCATTGATTCGAGTCACCATTACTATGGAAATGAAAATCCATACTGTGCTGTCAATTTAGTATTGAAACGGCGGCGCAGGTGCTCGGCGGTATTTTGTGAATCGGGATTTTGTGATGCGGGATTTCGTACCCAACCCATGATAAACAGCTGTCAAAGTCTGTAGGTACTATAAAAAGTACAAAATAAAAAATTATGATAGCGTCTGTCATTTTTGAGGTTTTTTCTTTTTCTGAAAAGTAAAATACCTACATTACATATGTACATATGTATATACGAGTATTTCAATATTATTAGTTTTTTCTTTCTTTGCAAATAATGCTCGGAATAATAATTCAAATATTTATTCATAATACAAGACGTAATGAGCAAAGGTTTTAAGTTTTATTTAATAGTCGATTTAGTTTGAGTAGTAATTATAAATTATTTGTTTCCCTAAAAATACGAGTAAGCTCAGGGAATTGCGGCGTTCTCTTCGAGATGGCCAAAATTTATTCGAAGTTACAACAAACGAGCACCTTATTAAACTCAATAGATTCCCGAAACACTTGTGCTTGGATCTAATAAACGAATTAAAACCATTCCTAAATAATTATAATTATTACTATTATATAATTATCTTAACTAACTTATCGGTGGCTAAATCTGATCTGTCTTTTAGAAAATCTTTTAAATAGATTTCTTGGATCTCCGAAATTTCGATTTAGCTCCCATAATTTATCATTTGATTTGGCTTTTCACCAAATGACTAGATTGTGCTAAAATAATTATCATATTAAAAAAAATTGACATTTCAGATTTCATTTTCGCTCTTCGAGAATAGTGTTGAGTGATGCTGTGATAAAATTTTTCACTTCACAGCTTAATAGATCGGGAATTGTCCCCGAAAACCCGGGGCAGTGCATAAGAACTCGGCATTTCGCAGACTTTAATTTGGGCCTACACCCGTACAACAGCCAATTAACCCAGGAGCTCATATAGCTTATGACCATATACAACGCCATTTGTTTCCTGACTGGGCTTCGGATCCCAAGTTTAGCTACAAGACGCATTTTGGGATGAATGTCTGTGTTAACAAGTTAAATTGCCATATATGGGACATCACCAACCCATACCAGGTTCATCACGTGGCAATGCATCCTTAAAACTTTATCGGTTGGTGGTGATTTTGGGTCGGCGGCGTTATTTGTAAGAGCTTTTTCTAAAACGACGTTGGTGCGGCGCGGCGGTTGTCGTCAGTGGCAAGCGCTAGAGAACAATGACAACCAATTTCCATATGGACCTAGACGACATGTTGTTCCGGCAGAGTGGCGCTATGTGCCACATAGTCAACGCCACGTTTGACATTCCGCGTGGACGATTTGCGGATAAGGTTATCTGTCACAGAAGTGACGTGAATTGACCACGAAGATCATATAGACTAAGAGCCCACAGCAATTTTTGGGTGTGATTGATAACAAAAAATAATTAGCATAATTAGATAGGCCTTTTATAGTTACATATTTACAAATGTGAAAGTCTTGCATACTCTAGTGGGAGCAATAGTGCATAATAGTGCACCAAGTATGCAGTTCTTCCCAAGTCCAAATAATTGTGATAACAACTTTGTCAAAATGTAGAGTTAAGCCCCCTGATTGAAAATATCGAGGTCCAAGACGTTTTACAGACAGCTTTCTGCCTGCCAGACGCGATAAGAATAGGCTACTTCATCCACCAAGAAGGCCACCTTCAAAACGTCTTGCACCTCGATATTTGCAATCAGGGCACTTAGCTGTTCATTTTGAAGTTATGGCAAATTTTGTATCCCAATTTTATGCATACTTGATGCACTATAATGCACTAATGCGCCCACTAGAGTATACAAGACGTTCACATTCATATATAACTATAAAAAGCCTTTCTAATTATGCTAATTATTTTTTGTTATCAATCACACCCAAAAATTGCTGTGGGCTCTCGGTCTAATATCATTAGACCCCACTAGACGTTTTCTTGTGGGTTTTCTGAAATCGCATCTATATTTACCAGATCACTATGATCATTGTGGTAGAAATCTTCCAGAAGGAGCCTACATCTTAAAGATAAGGTAGAATATGTACAGAGAACGTGAGGGATCAATTAGTCCTCTTTTTCTTCCATGTAGGTTCTGCAGAAATTGTTAGAATAAAGCCGCTTTGCGTCTTTTCCTATCAAACAGTGTCCTTTAATAACACAAGTGCGTGATTTGCTTGAAGGTATTTAACCTTTGGAGCGCTTCTGATCCAGCATTGGCCAAATCTGAAGAGCAGGTGATATTGTTCCACCCATGGTTTGTTCTCTGTAAATAATATTGCTTTAGCATAAGTTTACACGGAGCAATGGGACTACCTATGTTTGCCTTAACTGCCAACAAAGGCAATATTGTTCCACTTTTGGCGAGTATTTGTCTCCTTCAATTTGCACTCATATTGCTACTTATTACAGTGAATAAACAGAAATTTATGAATCTATTTAGAAAATTTATTACGAATCTAATACAACATCAAGACAACAAACCTAATACACAAATTTTCAGCTTATTAAGAAAATAAATAATTGCTTATCGATTTTTGTTAAGAAAATATTGGCACTGAATTACACTCACACAAATATATATTCGCTTTGCAATTTTACATCTGTCAGTCAGTTTCATGACTGTCTCTATTGTCGTTAAGAGATTCGTTAAGTTCCATAGTAACATTGCTACAATCGAGTGTTAACTGTTCTACAGTCCAGAAACACTGTCTCTGTCGTATCGTGAAGACCCGAACATAAAAATCTGGACTCAATTCAACTGAGCAAGCACAAATCGAGTTGAACCAATCTTATTTCAATTCAACGCATACGCATGTCATTCCCTTGTAAATGTGTTGAAACACAGTTCAATCTCGCTTTAACTCTGGATGATTGCACATTTAAACCTAGTTCGCAGATGGAGCAAAATATTATCTCACATTTTTCTCCAAACATCAGCTAAAATCTAAGCTAAATTTTGACATAAGAACTTTGTAGAGAATATGTCACAGAAAATAGCTGTTCTCTAAATGAATGTTTTTCAAAGATTTAAAAGAATTTGTTGATTTCGTTTTTTTTAGAATTATGAATTATTCCACATTAATTGAATTTTATTATTGCAACTACCTTACCAAGGCCTCAGAATTAAAATATCTATGAGTTAAAATGACAGCTATAAGTAGCCTCTTAAATAAGTTATAGGTAGACGCTTAACTGATTGATAAACTGTGTAAACGTAGCATTTTCGGTGTCTCAAACAAAGAGGGCACACAAATGGAATTAAATGAAAGAAAAATTAATGCAATCAAAATGAAGTCAGATGACATCATAAAATAAAAGTTATCAAAAATTCTGCTACCTGATGCCGTCTTGTTGCCAGATCCCTTAGTGCTTAGTCCCCTCCGACATTCCATGCATCGTATCATATTACGCCTTCCATCATCCGCAATACTCTCTATTCCTCTCGGGTTCAAGCAAAAGGTATCCTTGGAAACCGTTTGAAGCATATTTTAAGTAGTTGCTCCAATTAAATTCATAGCTTCCAACTAACGACGCTAATTTTATATTATTTAATCGCCATCATCGCCACGATTCTCCATCTCCTGCCAGTTGCTCCTAAACGAAGACACAAAGTAATCCACTGCAATTACAAGACACAAAAACAGGAACAAAAAGCCGGTGGACAAAGAAAGCTGAAAAAGTAAACTCCAAAGAAGATGAAAAATGCTTAGTGTTCCGTCCGGCAAAGAAAAATATTTGAAAAGGATATTAAGTTTGCTTGAATAACGGCCACTGAATTGAGGAACAAAAAGAAACAGGAAAAAAGGAGCACACAAAAAGATAAACCAATAAAAAATGAAAACAAACTGCAAGCTGGACGAGATGCTGGGATCAGCAACTTCTCCCCTCTGATGGTTGGGGGTATCCCCCTTGCAGTTCCAGCATCTGGATGTACATACAAATGAAGCACAGGTTCAAGTACAAAGTTGATTTATTAGATTCCCGAACACGAACGCGACTTCGCCTTTTTTTTTTTTTTTTGGTTATTCCGTTTTTTGTGATCCGCGTCCGCACTCCACTGTTCCTCGACCGACGGCAACGACGACGGTCTGCTTCTGTATTCACCTTTACGTTTACGCTGATTATTATTCAGTTAGTTACCGGCGGAAGGTGTGGACGTAGGCGCGAGCCAGGGCTCACTTCATTTCGCGTTTAGTCATAAGAGCTGGCTGGGTGGGAGTTGGGTGGCAATTTTAACCTCATTAGCGGTGGAAAAATTGATTCATAGAAGCTATGAGTGTTCAAAGCAGAGTTGGTGGTTGTTTGGTCATCCTAGTGGCTGCAGATGGTGGGCGCGACGACTCAACTGTATCCGGGTGTAAGGTTTCAATTTTCTCCCACAATGTTTGGTTAGGATGGCTTTTTTTTTCTGCATCGCATTATGCGGTCACGAGTTGGTAAGTAGGTAATTGGAAAATTGAATTTTTATTAGAAACTTTTCAAAAGCCCCATTTGTTGGAAATTGGTGCGGTAAGTTGTACCTAAGTAAAGGGCTTACATTTTCTGTAAGTGGAGCATTGTTTGGAGGCTTAATACACCTTTAATGATTCGATTTCCAATGACTAGAAGTTAAAAAAGACGAATTTGAATGTAACAAATGATGGGTAAACCTTTTAAAATCAGACCTAGGATCATAAAGTTAAAGAAAAAAAAATAAATTGCGCATTGACAAGGCCCTTATTAAGCAACGAATGAGTATATTCCAAGTGAAGTCTAATGGATTTAAGGCTATTAAAAACTTTCATTTTTGTTGGATCTTAAAAAATTATTCAAGGTTTACAACGGAACCTACCACAATGCCGCTATCGGCATGAGCGGCTCTTGCATTGAGTAAACCGAACAGCTTTCAGCTCTTGGTATATCCTTCACAGATCACCTTGTGTGGAATGAGCACATGTTCGACGTGTTTAAGAACACTTCTAAGTTTTTTCGTTTTCCAAAAAGTATACGGACCAATGACGCCGCCGAAAGAAATCCACACCAAACAGTAACGACAATTTTGCTTGTTAACACATTCATCCAAAAATGCTCTGGTTCGCTAAAATTGGGGTCTTCTTCCAAACGCTCCGAAGAGCAATCAGCAAACGGCCACGATCTTTTAGCTACTGGGTCAGTTGCATGTTGTACCGGTATGGGCCCAAGTCCCGATGCCTGCGAAAGGTCGAGTTTTTGTGCACGGCGGTTCTAATTGACACTTTTACGGACCGCGGCCATGTTCTCGGCCGATCTTGCGTTCCTTTGACTTAAGAATGTTGGCTGACTGATAGCCGAACCCGTTATCTCAAATTTGGCCACCCAGCTCTGAAAAGTCGCGTTTGCACTAACGAACACTCAATTTTATAAAAAAGTTTTATCACTTGGACATGCTGTTCAATCGTGTAAATTGCATGGTGATTTGTCATTACTAACTCAAAAATAAACCACATATTTGACAGATATCACGAGAAAGAACATATTTTTAACGAAAGAATAGCTTTAAGCTTTTACATGTTTGAACCAAAAAGAACGAAATATAAATGTAAAACAGTCAGTCGGAAAGAAATCGGGAAAGAGTTAAAGAAATAAACGAGCGAATAGTGGTTTTTTGAAAAATATTTTTTCCACTCTAAAATAAACGTCTTTTATTTTGTTTTAGCATTGTTTTTTAGAGAAAGAGTTTTGTTTGTGCTGAGCTACGAAACAATATGAACTTTGACTCGCCTTTTAAAATTTCTCCTCTCAACAATTCGGAAAGCTAATTTTCGTTGTAACCAACGTCGTAGGTGCATTAACATTTTCATTATTCTACCTCAGAACTTCGATCGAAGCAAATCAGCTTTAGCAGAAACTCAAAAACTTCCAAATATACACATATATGTATATAATAGACACATGTTTTGACAGATGTCAAATTCCATTTTGTCCCAAATGTCGAATTGTGTGACATGACCTGTCAAGTTGTTAGTTTCGTTCGCTTTTGATTTTAAAAGTCAAGATCGCTCTCGAGCGATTTGCATTGGTCGATTTTTCCTGTTGAACAATCCTGTAAAATTTAAAAGAATTTCTGGACTTCGGTTTGAAGTCTCAATCGATTAGACCCATATTTTGGCAACTTCAAACGTGACAGAAGTTTATACAATTTGTTGTCAAACGCAAATGAAGAAATGAGGTTTTTGAAGAGTTTTAAAAAGTTACCATGTTACAAAATAAATATGTATATTTGAAATGTATTTGTGAAGTAGTGTGGAAGATCTTTCTTGGTTACATTCGCATGTACACTAAGGAAAGTGACAGAAATATCATATATCAGTTAGCAAAAAGTCTTTGACAGTTTGACTTCTAAGAATTTTCAACCAACATTTTCGTGTCCCCAAACTTGATGAAGGGAATATAGCTATATCTTAAAATATGTATGTAGGTCCAATCGACCAGCTGGGGCTGCAAACCTCATGACAAAACAGATCTCACCAATGCTTGACTCGAAATGCCCTAAGTGTTTGATATCGTAATTATGGAAAAGCGTTTATTCAAGCGATTTTTGCAATAGTTGTGTGGATGAAGAAAAGGTAGAATCAATTCCTCATCTTCTATGTAGTACATGCCCTGCTCTATCCCATGGAGGCAGGATCCATCTTGGGTAATTCTTCTTCGAAGAACCTAGCGATCTAATTAATTTAGACATTTGCAAGAGGTTTGTTGGTTGAGGCCCTGATCCCCTCAAAAAAATTGTAAAGATACAAATTTCTAAGCTTTTTCCTATGACTTACAAAATAATGTAACAATCTTGTTTTGAGGGCTGAGGCTTTCAAGTTTATTTTAATTTTTTATCTTTGTTATTCAGTCAGTTTTTATGGATAAGCTTAAGCTCCTTTTTCAAACTATAGTGTTTTATTTTAATTCCCGATTTGCGAAGACCGTTTTTCTTACTTTCTTCTACTAAACTATTATTCACATATTATTCACATAACCCAAAACTTCTAAGTCTTAGCTTAACTTAACTGAAACCTTCCATAGAAAACTCCAACACTCGCAATAAATAACAAATCATAACCCTTTCTTTCCCATTTATGTATATCCCTAATATGTAATATAAATTAGTTTCAATTAAGCTAAATTTCTATTACATATGGACTGAGCTGAGCTGAGCATGTGCGATATCACCTCACCAGAAATAGAAACCAACTCCGTCAGATACAAAAAAAAATGACAATTGTGAGCACGTATAAGTTTGAACCCCTTTTTGAATAAGTTTTAGAGGCTATATATGACTTGCATATTCTTAAGTATAGTTCTGGTAGAGTCCCTTTTCTTATAGCAATTCCTTCAAAATTCTAAGATATTCATTTGGCTATAGGGTGAAAATTATTTGTGAGTCATGCGGATTAGCATAATTGAAAGTTGAATGTCTTGTTCGGTTCGGTTCGAGCAGTGAGAGTCTTTGCCCTCGAAAGAACCCTCATAATTTGTTATGGAGAAGAACTTTCGTAATTTATTCTATGATTAAATCTAGGTATCTGTCGAATACCGTGAAAATAGTTTCGAAAATACCAGTTTCAACAAAATGAAATAAATAAAAAGCAAGGTTACATTCACGTTCAAAATAAATATGAACTAATAAATAATAGCGACGAGTATGTATAGGTAATCAAAATAAACCGAGTTCACGTGTAGCAGAGTTTCAAGGACATATTTCATCAAATGCGTTTCTAATACTGTTCAAGCCCTTCATTATAACCCTTGTAAGATCAAGAAACAAAAACTGATTACCGATCTGAGATCACCTTTCATATAATTCAACCCTTTCCTTGTAGATGGGCACTCGTCCCATCAGGGTCACTTACTTGAGATTGCCTTCTTTTAATCATAAAAATGAGCTGGACATGAGTTTATCCCAGCTTCTTTGGGAAGGTTTCCCTTGGACCATCCCAGATGGGATCAGATCTTTCATCTTGACAAGATTTGTTTCGGTAAATTTGTTGTTGAATCAGTAGCAGCATCTCAAAATTGAGATCGTGTTAAAAAGGGTAAAGGCAAATTACTTAAACTATACGATCAAGTTCTGCTTTCTTCGGGACAAAGAGAAAACCGAACAGCTCTATTCAAGACTGGGGGAGCTAGGACCGAAATATTAGAGTGGTCATCAGAGTTCAATCCAGGACCTTATTTGAAATAGGGATTTGTACCCTTTTGAGATCAGTAAATGAATAGAAAAAATATAAGGGTACCCCAGCATCTAACTGACGAGCTCACTGTCGTACATGGGCGAAACTTACTTTCGACTTGAGGTCACTTGAACTTTCATTGTATTTCATACAGAATTAATTTTCTTATTTCCTTCATCTTCATTGATAGAAAACATAATGAAGGGGCATGAGGAGTTGTAGTGTCTGACTTCTAACATTAACCTTGAAAACATTCAGCCATCAAAGAGTCCAGAAACCATAAAATAAAGAACTTTATTTAATCAAAGATTCAAAAGACTTAAGCAGAGCTCAATTTTTCAGGACTTAAAAATGCCATCCAAAAGTCAGTTTTAAAACTTCGCGTAAGAGTAACACTATCTTCTGTCTTCTTGCCTTAAAACAAAAGCTGGCAAATCATCTACAATTCCTATGGATAAAGAGAATTATTTTTCGATTTAACTGAAAGCAGGAATAAGTGTAGGTAGGTATAGGACGAAACACTTATCCACTGAAAGGAAACAAGTATGTACACATACATAGTAACAACTCATATCCCAAATGCAACACTTAGTGAGATTGATTTTTCTGTCATTGATGTACGCCAAGTGTGAAAAAAAAATTAATAATTTATAATGATGATGCATCAAATATGCTCTTTAGTAGGACGGTTCTTACCAGCAGGAGCAGGTGTACAGTTCCCCTTCTATAGGCTTTAATATATTATAAAGCACTCGGTACCTTGAAAAAATTGTCAGTAATATTGAGAAGTTTTCGAACTAAGATCGTTGAAAAATCGAGGAAGATGGAATATTTTTCACTGAAATCTCAACAATTTTTTGACAAGTGTAAAGTCATTCTTTTTACTTCCGACATATAAATACATACATAGGTATTATATGACAAATTATGTATTCGTAAAAAATGAAATTTTAGATTTACGACTAGGGGATTTTATTTCCTCTCACGCTGAATAATATCACCTCTATTTGCTTCCTTAGATTCCCAAAAAATATAGCGTTTTTAATAATACCACTGAACATAACGGTACCTCTCACAAAAATTTCTTTCGAAATTTAAGGAAATATTTTTTCGAATAATATCTAATTATTATTGGTAGCTCCCAAAAAACAATTTTTGGTTTTATAATTTCTCAAAAACGATTTTGGATTTTGAAACAATGAAATTTTGAACAATTTTGGAATGCAAAAGCTTCTAAAAAGTTGAAATATATACTAATAAAGTAAATAAAAAAAGCACTTAAATTTGGTTTTGATCAATCTCTTCTTCGTTGGATTAGAAACTATCTTTCGAACGGCTTTATACAACTTGTGTTTTAAATCTGAAGTCCGTAAAATAAATGCTGTTGAGCTACAGGCCTCCGCGACTCTCTGTCTTATATTCATAAATGATCTTTTGTCTAAGACGTCAGATCCATTGAATTGTCTTAGTGACAACAGTACTCCCACCTTCTCATGCTCGTTTCTAAATTCACGTCGTCCCTGTCCTTCGGATGTGGATCTGGAAAGGCAGCGTATGATAAGCTCATTAAATTTTGATCTCAATAGCATTGTCAAATGGGGAACCATAAGCCGCGTAGAATAAAATGCTTCTAAAACTCAATGCTGTCTCCTGTCGTTAAAGCAAAAAAAAAAACAAAATTCCAAAAAAAAATAGGTACTATAAGGCAAGTTATGCATTCGTAAAAAATATCGAACTCGAGATTTTGATCAAAGTTGACATTACGATGATAGCGAAGACTATAAAAAAGTATGGGTCTCGCAATTCTGTATGTCTGTCGGTTAGACTACAGCCTAAACGGCTCGGCCGATTTTCTTTAAACTTAATAGATATCATTTTTAATTTTCCCCCCCCCCCCACACGTTTTTTTCTTTTTTTTTTTAAGACCAAAAATAATGGTACCTGCCATGCGAATTTTTTTCGAAATTTTATAAATATTTCTTTTTCTCAAAAACTCTTCAACATATTTAAGATATAAAAACAAAAAAAAATTTTATTTAGTAAAAGCTACGTAATGGTTAAAAAAAATTTTCCGAAAAATGGTTATTGAGGGTACCCCCCATGGAACTATTTTTTTTGATTTTCTCAAAAACGGTGATTTTTTTTTTTGCTAAGGCTCATCAAAAACATAAATAGAATTGTGCATTCAAATTTTCAAAAAAAAATTTTTTGGATTTTTAAAAAAAACTTCAAATTTTTTTTTCAAAATTCAATATTTCGAAAACCCCATTCTAGATTTTTTTTTAAACCTGATAAATAAAAGTTTCTTAATATAATCTACAAGATGTGAGACAAAAAATTTTATTTTACCTAAAAATTAAGGTACCCACCATACAAATGTCAAAAAATTAAAAAAAAATGGTTTTCAAAAACCGTATTTTTCTCGAAAACGGAACCTAGAGTTTTGATAATTTTTTTTTTTCAATTAATTTGTATGATCTTTAATTTAATTTAAAAAAAAAAACTTGAAATTAAGATATTACAGCTTGACCTACCATAGAACAATTTTTTCGAATTTTGAATTTCTCAATATCCACATAACGGATCTTAATGCAATTTTGTATAGAGAAGCTTCTGAAAAGTCTAAGACACATTGCATTTCAGAACTTTAAAATAAATATTTTTTGAATTTTTGAAAAAAAAATCTATTTTTTTCTTTTTTTGAAAATTCGATATCTCAGAAACGGCTCAATATTTTTTTGTCAATTTAATTTTTATTCGAACAATAATGAAATCTTTAAATTGAAGTACCAACATTTTTTCTTAAAAATCTTTTCAAAATTTAGTATCTATATAGAAGCTTTTTTTAAGAAACCACTAAAACGACTTATAATTTTTGTTCTTGCATAAATTCATATTTGCATAGCATTCTGTTTTTACATATCTCTTACTACTAAAAGAATTAAAAAAATTAATTTTATCCTTATGAACAGTTTTCTCTAATAACATTCGTTTTTAAAATTCCTAGTCTATTACATAGGAGCAAGTTTGTGCGACCCAGTCGTGCATTTTATTTTTATTTGAGTTCAATATTTTACTATAATAAAATTTGTTAAAATATTTTTTTTCTTAAATCACTGCAGGCGTTATGAAGTCTTTTTTTTCTCAAAAACAAACAAAAAATGCCTTTAATTATTATATTTGACATTACGCTGACAGCGAAGAAAATAAAATGCAAGACTGGGTCGCACAAACTTACTCTTAAGAATTTCAAAAATGAATGTTTGTTCATAAGCATAAAATTGATTTTTTAAATGGCTAAAACTACTCATTTAGTAGTTGGTGCTAAACACAGGATGCCATGTGTTTCAAGCAAATATTAGCTTATGCAAGAACAAAAATTATAATTCGTTCTAGTGATTTCTTAAAAAAATAAGCTTTTATATATGTACATTTTTAAGAAAAAATTTTGGTAGGCCAATTTTAAGATTTTCTTATTGTTCGAATGAAAATTTAATTTAAAAAAATATTGAGCTGTTTTTGAGACATCAAATTTTCCAACAAACAATAATTTTTTTTTTCTTTCAAAAATTCAAAAACTATTTTTTTTTAAAGTTTTGAAATGCAATGTTTTTAAACAAAAGAAAAAAAATTCCGAAATTCTCGGAGCCGTTTTCGAGAAAAATACGATTTTCAAAAACTATTTTTAACGTTTGTATGGAGGGTACCGTTATTTTTAAGTAAAATACATTTTTAAAAAAATCGAGCATGGGGTTCTTGAAATATGGACTTTTGAAAAAAAAAATTGATTTTTTTTTAATCCAAACAAATATATACAATAATATTCAAACATAAGATTCAGCATAATATTCAGCATAAAAAAAATGATCAAAATTGGTCGTACCATTTTTGAGAAAATCAAAAACCAAAAAAATGGTTCCAATGGGGGTACCATAACTAACCATTTTTTGTAAAAATTTTTTCAACCATTTCTTAGCTTTAACTTGACAAATTTTTTAATTTTTTCTTAAAATTCTGTTGGAGAGTTAGGAAAAAATGTTATTAACGGTACCTCTCATAGAACCGTTTTTTTTTTTATTTTCGACTTTCTTATTATCGGCTCTAACGGCTTTAACCAAAATTTCTTAGCAGGAACCCCCTCTATTTTGAAATAATATCGTATTTAAAAATATTCGAAAAATACTTTTTGGATTTTTTGAGAAAAAAAAATTCCAATATTTTTTTGAAAAATCAATATCTTCAAAACGTGTGAATGATTATTTTTTTAAATGATTTCCTAATATCTATACTACTAAATACTTAAAATTGGCATCCCAAAATTTGCCTTTGAAAAGATTTAAAGAAATTTCTTATATAAAATAAAAGTTATAATTAAATAAAACGATTTTTGAACTTTGTTTGCATAAATTCATACTTTTCTGAAAATCAGACGGCAATTTCATTAACTGAACATTTTTATCTCATTAAATCCATGTTTTATATTTAAAAAAATTTATTTTAAATTCCAAAGTATACTCTTACATAAGAACAAGTTCGTGCGGTGCATTTTATTTGTATTGAATAAAACGTCGAAAAAATTAATCGAAAAAATAAAAAAATTCAACATTCCAGATGCCGTTTTCGAGAAAAATACGAATTTCGTAAAACGTTTTATTAAAAATTTGTATGGTGGGTACCGTTATTTTTAGATAAAGTAATTTTTTTTCTCACTTCTTGAAGATTCGATTAAAAAACTTTCAATTGTAAAGTTTTAAAAAATTTCGAAATACATATTGAGTTTTGAAAAAAAAAAAAAAAAATGTAAGAAAAATATTTGTTGATAAAGAGGAATACTCAATACTATCCAAACTTTTAAGGAGCTTAAGCACAAGAAATAATCAATATCAGTTGTGCCGTTTTTGACAAAATGGTGGTACCATTACCAAACATTTTTCGGAAATTTACAACACTTATATTTTTAATGGTGTTGTGAACCCTCAAAGTATTTGTTGATCCAGGTAAATTCTATTGTGTTCTGCTTTGATGCGTAATGGAATCCCCGCTGTGTATAAGAAAAAAATAAAATAAAGAGCTTGTTTTCAATCCACGTTAACCTGTATATTTAATTTAAACTGCTTTTAGATATCAATCTCCGTTTGAAAATTATATGAAATATGTTTTCGACATTCGGCTGCGTTTTTAACACGTTTTTTTTACTTTCCAAGTCACATCGATTGTATTGACTTTATGCTGTTCATTACTCGTTAGAAAAGTCTGCACTTATTTTGAGATACATATATCATACATTTTCCAAAGCTTATTTTTTATTTATTTAAATTTGGAATGAAAATATCCCGATATTCTCCTCATCAAATCTCAATTTCAATATTTCTTTTCAACACACATTTTTCTTGTGATCAAGTTATCCATTGGATCAAATGGATGTAGGTTTTAAGGCAACACACTCCCCTTATTCTATAAAAGAAGACAGAAATACAATGTAGCATGAGTATGAAGTCAATTAGATTTCGAGATGCTCCCCCACTCCAGAAAGCCAAAAGAACGACAGCCATATTGATTTGAATTGCAACAGAACCCAATTCGATTTGAAATTTGTAAGAGCTACTAATTTAGTTAGGATATTCGGGATGTATTTCACGAACGTGTTATTCTTTTCCCATAGACGGCGGCGCTACGGCGACAGCGGGCGGCTCATCTCCTTGAGAAAACTGATTTTCCCGTTATGTCAAAAGATGGCATATTGTCTCTTTGTTAAGGAACGGGTGGGCGAGTATGGGGAAGAAGTAAGATGAATAAAGTTTATTCAGCCATTCTGTTCTTCTGTTTGAATGTCTTTCTGTCCTTAACGTATGCAAAAGGAACTTCTTGATTTTGTTCAAAACTTGTGTACTTAGATTAGTTTGAAAGGACTGCCGCTGGCAAAAATAAAAGTTACTTGACACCTAAGATTTATTTTTGCATAATCTGAATAAATTAATATCATTTCAGAGACACAAATTCACTTTTTGTTATTGAAAATATGTTTTCAAAAATAGTTTTTGTTTCCACAACCTAAAGTAGTCGTACTAAAGGATTCTTCAACAGAATTCTTTTTTATTTGAAAGGCCAATGTGTGCCATTATGTTTGAAATATGACATTGCCTAAATGGACGGTTCGGCCACGGATCCGAGTGGTCCAATTTTCAAAAACTCTCCCGCATAGATCCGGCTGAATTTGAGCGATGGCCTGTGTAATGTTCACCTTAAGGACATCAGTTGATTGTGGCTTGTTCGCATATACCTTCCACTTCGGGAAACCTTTATAAGAAAAAGTATAGCGGGGTCAAATCGCATGACCGCATGGTGGTTATTTTACGTCACCTCTGCGAGAGATAAGCTCTCTTCCAAATTGATGTTCATGCAGAATGTCAATCAATCGTGGCGTCTGCTGTGTAGCACGTAGCTCCGTTCTGCTGGGACCAAATGCCGTTGAGGACCATATTGTTCAATGTGTGCCATACAAAATTGGTTATCTGTAGCACTTGCCATTGACCGCCTGACAAACGTCGTTTTCGAAAAAGTGTGGATCAATAACGCCGCCCAAAATCCACAACAAATGGTAACTTTTTGAGGATGCATTGTCACCTGGTGAACCTCGTGTGGGTTGGTGTATTCTCATATATTGTGCGATTTTACTTGTCAAAATTGGAGTCCTCTTCCGAACGTTCCGAAGCCCAGTCAGCGAACAAATGGGGTTGTCTATGATCATGAACTTTGAACTCCTGGATCAGTTGGATCTTGTACGGGTGAAAGCATAAGTCCCGACGCAAAATTCAACAAGTTGAAGTCTGCGAAAGGCCGAGAAATTGATTGCTTTGTGTTCCGCTGTAAACTTTCACGGTACGCGGCAATATTTTGGCCACCAAACGCTGAAGAATTCACTGTCAAGAGCAACCGTGTCTCTTTCAAAATGGGTGAAACACGCGCAACGTTTCCACTTACGAACACTCGTTTTATAATAAAGTTCCATCATTTGGACTTCAGGGTTCAGAACAGTTCCTTGTTTAACGTGGATGCCTACCATTATGGTTTTACCCCACGGTTGGCCTACCACCATCGGAGTCAGATTTAGTCCTGACCATTAACCCCGATAAAGCAAGCTATAACGGTCGCAAAGCTGTGACATGTTGCAGGCATGAACACACCTCTTGCTTAAGGCGAGGTCTATCTAACACCTCTTGAATTCAAGCACGCTTGAAAACCATATGTCTCCGCATTTGGAATAAACCACGCCACCACGATACTCCCACTAAGGGGACCTACCTGATAGTTTGAAGAAAGCAAACACGCACGCGACAGCTGCACCTCACCATCCGAAGACGGAGTAGGAGAGCCTGAAGACGATAAGCTATTGTTTACAGACTTCATGGGCAACTAACTCCCGTGGAAGTGGAACCAGAATATAGCATCCGATGGGCTTCGCAACCTCCAATTGGGTCAAACTTGCAGACGAGTTTCCTGCAAAAACTCAAGACCTGCCAGTCTCAGATATACGTTTCTCTAGACCTGATCGAAGTAGAAACCACGTCCAGATATGCGTACTCCTCAGGTGAGTTGTTACATACTCCTTAGCGGATTCCTACTTTTAATAGATACCGTCCCATTTTTGTTCCCATCTAGTTAGTTCAGTTACTTGCGTAACCTATCCACAGGCACCACGAGGAGGTCGATAGGAACCTGGAATGACAGCTATGAGCAAGGTAGTATACCGGCCCACAGGTAATTCAGCGAGCAAGCTCCAAAGAACATCAACTTAAGTTGACCTCTCAGCACCCATGCGCAAGGCCTGTCTGTGCGTATGAGTGGAAAACAATAGCGAGTTCAATAGAGCCCTGGATACTACACGGACTTCAGGGTTCAATCATTTTACTTATCATGATGAATTAGTACCAGTAAATGAATATTAAACAAAAGATTTGACACATGTCACCAAAACAAAATGGCCACCACAGGCCGCGAAAATATATCCGAGCCAACTATAGTTCCTTTACAAACTTTAGCTTATTCTTCATTCTCTTGGTCAACATCATTTTTAACTCTCCAGTTCTTTTCTTATTTCTGTGAGCTTCTTCGGAAATAATTTCACTTCTCTTTTGCTGAAGGTGACAATCGGAACTTAGAAATCGTGATCCATGAAGAATTTGAGATACGTTAGACTTTAACGCGTTGATTTTATTTTACGTTAAGTTGGTCAGCACACAGATCGTCAAAGAAAAGTATAACATTCGCAATGTACGTCTAAGCTTCTCTTGCATCTAAAGCGTCTCTTTATATAGACAATGCGCTGTCAATCTCGTATCAATTTTTATAAATTTTTGCAATGTATTCGACATTTCACCAAAATCTCCAATGACTAAACTGCTGAACAGTAACAGCTTTTTTACTGCAACCACGACGATTGCGTGCAGCTAGCACGCCGGCATGCCCATGGGACTCTTACACGAAGTAAGATGGTCGTCATAAGACTGACATTTTTCAACCTCCTAACAAAGTCTGTTCTGGCTACTCCTACTGCATCAAAGTCTCCGACCGAAGTTTGTGACATCAAAGAAACGCGTCTAAATGTTATCTTAATAAAATCATAGAGCTAAATCTCCCAGGGACAGACACCTTCAATTAAATAGATGCCCGGTTAAATAAAGACACATTTCTATTCCACGTGTTGTCAATCAGATAAGCCCATTGACCTGCCCTTGCAAGTTGCAACCCTCTTAAGACCTTTAAGAGAAACTAATAAATTAAATGCATTGCTCTTTGAATTAAATCACACATTCATCGTCTATATAAACAAAGACTTCAAAAGTGCATTTTCTGTATCACAATATGGCCACGTGCACTCCCTCGCAGCCAAACACCTTCAATGTTTGCCAAAAAGATGAAATCTCCAGATGAAATACAAATCCCAACACTTAGCTCGGCATGTCCCTTTTGTCAAGTAACAGGCTACAGGGAGGTTTCAAAAGAAAAAGGGTGATTGCGACTTCTGCATTCATTAGTTCCGTTGCGTTTGTCACATGAATCCACAATATATTTTGGGTTTTCTAATTTTCATTCAAAGTCGAAGGAAAACAAAACCGCAAGAACCACAGAAGACAAATTTTCCGGCTGCCACATCACGGAATGATAAATCGTCAAATTATGGCACCCGAAAGAAGGAAATGAAAAGCGTTAAAATTTGATTATTGACTTTCCATTGAATACCAACGCAACTAACCGACCGATTGCTTGATAGATTGCCTAACGAGTTGGGAGCTTGTGTTTAGGTATATATTTTTGGTCAGGATGACTTTCGTTTTTCTTCGTCTATTGAAGGACACCCTGGAGTTGCTTCATATACATTATGTATGCGTATCTACAGCAGCTAGCAGTAATTTTGTGTTTGGATCCACTTAGAGCTGGCACTCGAATAGCGACAAAAATACTCAGACTCATGTGTGTCGCTGTCGTGTCTTCAGCTTGCTTACTCAGCCCAAATAGGTTTATAGGAGGCGAACCTCCTTTCATGTATCTACGGTTCGGCTGGCATGTTTACACAAATGACTTCGGAAAATCAGCTTGACTCCCCTAATTGTTGCGACAAGGCTGAGGGCATTACGTTGCATAAAAACTTTTTTTTTTGACAGTCTTCGCATAGGTGGTACTCGACACGGTTATGTAGATACATAATATATGTGCATGTGAATAGTCTTGAATTTGTACAAGATACAGCTGGGTGTAGTATAGGGTGTTGTCATGTTTTGATGGAGGACAACGAGGTTGTAAACAAATAAATGAGCTGTAGCTCTAGCTACCTTGAGTGTACGATGGTTGCGGTGGTTGCTGCGTTGTTGGTAGTCAGTGCGCTACCGACCACTTATAGTCAGCCAACGTTGATTATATCCAATTATAGTCGAAAATCTATGCGACTACTTCATATCCTAGATGAGGGTGGTGGCTTCACAGGAAGACAATTTTTCAATGGTGAATTTCACAAGAAGGTAATGAAGAAACAAGTATTCCATGCAGCCAGCGTTCAATGTTGGTTTTGGCGCTTGGAAGCATCTTGGCTGAAATATTGGATATGCTACCTTATCTATATGTACATATATTACAGGAATTATAATCTTATAGATATCGCACGGAGAGGATAAAAGTTATCACTTTTCAAAGGTGGGACACATCAATACGTCGCATTTTAATCGAAATTGTACGAACTATCACGGTAAAAGGATAGATACACTCTATTTCACTTGATTACGTTACTCTATCTAATTATTACCATATTTTAAAGCAAATTTAAGGGTATTAAGAGTATAAATAAATTTAATTTTTTAGATACAAATTTATAGAAACTGCAACAATAGGTCATAGATAAAGATCATTAACCAAGAAGGAAATAGGCCAAATTCAAGCTCGTCAGGAACAAATCAAATCTATCTATTTCCTAAGCCGGTAAGATTAGAAGCCGATCCAGTGTTGTTCGTAGCTCTCTTAAGAACACTGAACACTATGAAAAAACCTGGAAAGAGTTAGCAATGCAACTGCAAGTCAGGGCCGTCGGACGATACTGAGAGCTGCTTCAAATTTAAGAAGTAAACAAAAGTTCCGTTAATAAAATTAAGACAGAAACTGGAGTTGAAGCTATAGAAGATCAACTGTTTATTGCCTGATTCAGAACACCAACCACAAACTTTAAAAAGAACACCACCATTGAAGGCAGCATACAAAAGTCAGCGAATTGATCTCCTAATAGCCCACGTCAGGTATGGAGTCGAAATTGCTATACCGTGGTCGTCTTATGTGAGGAAAAAATTCAACTCAAAAAACGACACATCCTAGGAGGTGGAGTAATGGTTTGCGGAGCAGTAAGCTTCTACGGACCTGCAAAGTTTGATTTTCAAAGCTCAAAAAGGACCGGAATCACCTTCAATTCGATATTGGAAATGGATTTACCAGAGTTATATGAACAGTGATGGATTTTCCAACACGACAATGAACCGATACATATCGTAATAATGACAAAGGATTCATATTAAACGGACGTGAACATTATGGAAAACGTGTGAGAATGACTTTTGAGAAAATTTTAAGAAGGAGAAAACCAATACTCTAAAAGGGAAAAGAAAATTGAAGCCATGAAACAAGCCTGGTTAGAACTTTCATCAAATTTTTTTAATTTGAAGAATTTTATAAATCTCTTCATAGCAGGCTTCTTCAAGTGATACAGCGATCTAGAAGCAGTACACATTATTTAAAACTATTGTTACTCTTTTAATAAATCCCAAATTAATTTATTTAAAAAAGAAGTGTATGGTATTGTTACCTTTTTAAACATCTAGCAGGTAGCTGTTCGCAATCCAGTGGAACAAAAAAGAACTAATTTTATTACTTTACTGAAAAAAGCATCATACAAATTTTATTTATCTACCTAACCTTCTTTCATATTAAATTTGGTTTTTCCCAGATTAGGGAAGGATTTAAAAAAGTTCATAAAATTAGATAAAAAATTACATGTTCGTAATCAAGTGAAATAGAGTATAAGTGTATTTTTTTTTTTTTTTTTTTTACAATTAGCACACACTCAAAGGTTTTTTGTATACCCTTAATATGTCAGAGACACAGCGTGAGCATTAGGAAAAAAGGGAGGGGTTAGAAAGGAGGTGTCGGTGTACATTGGTTTTGAATTCTTGATACATTGCAATGACTGGGAAAGACAGAGCGTGGTAAGGAATTCCACATTCGCGTAGTACGGCTAAAAAACATATCTCTGTACTTCACAGTACGACCGAAGTTGGGCTCGAGGGTAAATTGATAGGCATTCCTAGAAGTGCGAGTATTACGGTTGAATTGTTTAAGGGGAGGAATGCAACTGGCTATTTCACTAGAGCAAAGTCCGTTAAAATAACGGTAAAAAAGGGTGAGGCAAGAAACATTACGACGATTTTGGAGTGACGTAAATGAGCCAATTATGTTGTTGTCACCAATCATTTTAAAAGCTCTTCTTTGAATACTGTCCAAGAGACTTAAGTAAGTTACTGGAGCACCAGCCCATAGATAAGAGTTATACTCAAGTTTTGGACGTATGTAGGTTTTATAGATTGTAGCCAGATCAGAAGGAGAGAAGAATTTCTTGCACCGTCTCAGAAAACCCAAACATCTTGCGGCATTCTTGGCAACATCGCGTATGTGATCGTTCCACAAGAGGTGGTTCGTGATGCACATACCGAGAATATCGAGATGTTCAGTTTCGTTGATGCAAGTGCCACTCATAGATAGTGGCAAGGGGGGTATACCACGCTTTAACGATACAAGACAGCATTGAGTTTTCGAAGCATTAAATTCGACGCGGTTTCTTATTCCCCATTGTACAATGCTGTTTAGGTCGTGATTTAATGAGCTTATCATATTTTGTCGTTGCAGTTCCACATCCGAAGAGGAGGGATGTGAGTCTGAAAACGAATATGAAAAGCTAAGAGTACTATCGTCAGCGAAACAGTTAATTGGATTAGAAGTGAATCGGTGATTGTTAAAACAACATAAGTGACATTTTTGTTTTTTTACAGGAGAGACAAAAAACCTTATATTTTTGAGGACGCGGCCGCATTGAAAATTTTAACTTTAAAACCTGATTAGTGGTAGTTCTGCGAGTTGTAAACAGTTAAAAGTTTTAAAAAAATCTTTTTAGTAAAGGATATTTTTAAAAAACTAACTTTGTTTTTTGTGTTGTTTTAACACCCAACGTTTTGTTGAGAGCCTAAACAACTCAAATACGTTAAGTTATGTTGTTTTTACACTCAATTCGCCACGTAAGTCTTAGCGAAATCAATTGAATATAAAATACAACATAAAATAACACATTATTAAGATTTCAGTATTTTATTAAACAAAAAAACAAGTACAAAAAATAAACAAAAACACAGCTTAGAGCCAGAAATTCATTAAAATACAAAACAATGAAAAATATAAAATCTATTTTAACATTATTTTAAAATGATATTTAAATGAATTTATGCAAACAAACTTTAAAAAATCGTTTTATTATTAAATAATTAAATTTTTTATATAAGAAATTTCTTTAAAATTTTTCAAGAAAAAATGTGGGATGCGAATTTTAAGTATTTAATAATATTGATTTTAGGAAATAATTTCAAAAAATAATCGTTCATAGGTTTTGAAGATATTGATTTTTCAAAAAAAAAAAATTTTTTTCAAAAAAAAAAAACCCCACAAATAATTTTTCGAATATTTTTATATACAATATTATTTTGAACTTAGGAGGACTCCTGCTGAAAATTTTTGGTTAAAATCGTTAGAGCCGTTATTGAGAAAGTCGAAAATCCCAATTTTTGTTTACCAAAACGTAGTCCATGTCCATAATATCACACCTAATTTTTTTATCAAAATCGTTAGAGCCGTTTTCGAGATAAATAAGATTTTGCATTACGGGTGTATGGGGGGTACCCTTAGTTTTGGAGCTAAAAAAAAATTTCAATTCAATGAAAAACTTCAGCAATGATTTGAGTTCTTGATAAAAAACAGACAAAGGTGATGTAAAGTGTAACAAGTGCATGGCCATATTTTCCAAATAAATAATGGAAAAAGGACATTGAATAGCTCTTGAAAACGGCCAAACAGAAGAGTTCAAATCTAGCTGGCGCATCAAATAAAAATCTTACATCATTCTTCAGAAGACACTAGTTAGACGATGCAGGCAAAATAAGCAGCGTAGATAAACGAAGGTACGTGGGCTTTTCACACTACTAAACACTAATCACTCCTTCGTTCAAATGACTGCACATCAAAATTAATAAAACAAATGTTTTGACTAAAAATATTCGTGCGCGAGAACAAAATGTGAATCAATTGTGTTTAATGTGCTCTCACCATACTGAAACAAAGAAATCGAAAGTGATTTAAATGCTGTCAGTTTTGTTACAACTTATGTCGTTTTTATTTGGAAATCCGGAATCTCTCTCCGATCCGGAATCCCAACTGAACACTTTTTTTATTTTGATGATTTTGAAGTTTTTTGTGATTGTACATGTGAATATGAAACATCAAATGTGGACAGTAAAGAAAATCAATAAAAATGTTTGTTGAAAGATACAATAATTCACACAATTGGGGTACAAAATATCACAGCTGTTGAGTTTGACGTTTAAGTATATGAATGTGTGAGTGCTTCTGGTTTCAATTCTGATTTCAAATACAGAAGCAAAATATCTCTTCTTTTCAGAATCAGAACTGTAATTTTTTTCAGAAGAGTCCATAAGGCTTTCGGATTGCCAAATAAAAATGACATTATTGTGATACTTCAAATCATGGAAGTACGAAAATATGCCCCTAAACTTCTCCTCTTCTTTATGCCTAAGAAAGGCATTCAAGGTAAAACTTTGGATCTCAACAATCTGCCAGGAGAATCTTCTAATATTTTAACAAAATATATCTCGGATGTCTTGGGAAAATTCGATATTGTAATTTTGGAGGAGCGGCAAGGAGACCCAAAACCAATGGCGCAAAATTTTAAACAGCCTATTATTAAGGTATTAGTATGATACTACTTAACAATTTGCTAACTTTATAGTAGTTTACTAACTCATTCTTAATTTTAAATATTTTCTAACTAGTATCGTACTAAAAGAATTTTCTTAATAAATTGCTTCTGAACACACCTAAATCAATGACATTTCGTGTAAAAAAGTAGGTATACGAAACTTTTTTGATGTTTGGAAATGTCAGAGTCATATGAAGCTAGCACGATACAGAAAAATAAAGTAAGTATTTGACGATTTTAACTTTAATAGAAGGGTAGAGAAAGTATGATGCTATATTCGATTAAAATTTGCAAATTCGTTTTTTAACCTAGTACTCGTATCATACTAAAACAGCTTTAGCGTCGTACTAATTCAACTAAAATTTTGCGCCAATGTGTTTAATAAACTTCAACAAACAACTAGAAACGAGCTCATTGGGGTAAACTGTGCAGCACCTTATGTAAATAATTGCGTTCAAACCTCAATTGAATGTTTACCAATTGATATTTTTTAATTTTAATATGGACCTAATCCTTGTGCTTTATTTTTTTACTAAAGTTCAATAAAATAAATTATTGTTTTAATAAAAACTTAATCGTTTTAAACTGAATGTAGATATCTTTTTTTCTATGTTCATTATTTGTGATTTGAAAATATGGTCACCGTACCTATAGTAAAAACAACAGTTGGCCTACTAAGTTTTGCCAGCGTTGGGTGTAAAAAGAAATTAATTGCATGTACTAAATGTGTTTTAGCACTCATTTGTCAAAATGGCAGAACAGATATGTTGTTTTAACACTAAATGCTGATTTCGCGCTCGAATTTCTGTGTGTTTCAGGTATAAAATTATGTAGATTTGCTCTCAACCTATAACTCTACCCCTATGTAGTGCAAAACCATAATAAAAGTGATTTCGAAAACTGTGTTACTTATGTTGTTTTAACAATCACCGATTCAAGTTACAGACAGGAGATCATTAATAAAAATGAGGAAGAGGGTTGGGGACAAAACGGAGCCCTGGGGCACACCAGCATTTATATTGTGGATTTCAGACTTGAATCCGTCAAGTACAACTTGTATTGAACGGTTCGAAAGAAAATTTCTAATCCAAAGAAGTAGGGATTCGTCGATGCCGAAAGCACGCATTTTCGATAAAAGAGCAAGATGCCAGACTTTATCAAATGCCTTTGAAATATCGAGTGCAATAATCTTACTTTCTCCGAAACAATGTAAAGATTTGTTCCACTTTTCGGTTAGATAAACCATCAAATCACCAGTGGACCTATTGCTACGAAAGCCGTACTGCCGGTCATTAAGAAGCTTTCGTTCTTCAAGATATTTCTTGAGCTGATAATTAATCAGCGTTTCCATGACCTTGCAAAGAAGGCGTTAGTGCGATCGGTCGATAATTTGAGTGAGAAGAAGAGTCGCCTTTTTTTTGGAATCGGCTAAACAAATGCTGTTTTCCATCTACTCGGAACGAGCCCAGAAGAATAGGATAGATAGAAAAGCTTACGCAGGGGTTTTGCTAGCGTGGAAGAACACCTCTTCAGAATAATAGCGGGGATACCATGCGGACCAGCGGATTTATGAATGTTGAGATCTTTCAGGAATCTTGCCACGGTACGAGTGCGAAAAAAAATTTGTCCCATAGAATCACTAACGCGCTCAAGAATTGGGGGAGTCATGACAAAATCCGGCAAGGTGGAATTTGCGGCGAACTGCCTTACAAACAAGTTAGCTTTATCAATAGAGCTAACGAAAGGAGTGTCATTGAAAACAAGCGTAGGAACCGAGGAAGAGGAAGAATTCCTCATATTTTTTACAAATGACCAAAAATTCTTACTGCCTTTGGGACATTGCAGTATTTTTTGCCTTGATTTTTGATCATGTAAAAATTTGATCCGTCGAATATGGGCGTTGCAGGCCTTCCTGGCTTGTTTGAACTTTTCCCGATTTTCCTCAGTTGGGTTGGCTCTAAAACACCGGAAGCTTACCTCTTTTTCCTTGATAACCTTTTTACAGCTCAAATCAAACCATGATTTATCCTTGGGTCTGATACTTTTAACCCTATTCGGGATAAAATTTCTCATTCCCAAAAGAATTATGTTAGTTATCATATCTGCGCTGGAATCTACGTCACTATCGAGGAAGCATAGTGACCAGTTAAAGATCCTGAAAAAGTTATTCAAACCGTTCCAGTTGGCTTTCTCGTACTGCCATACGGTTCTTCTAGGAGCTCTTTCTCTGACTGGATTTGTTTGACACGAGAAATTTGCAGATATAACACCATGGTCAGATGTGCCTAGAGGCGTCAATACACTTATTGTGTATTTATCAGGGTCAGAGGTAAGAAACAAGTCAAGAGTATTTTCCGCTCGGCCATTAACGTCCGATATTCGAGTAGGCTCGTTGACAAGCTGAGTAAGGTGGTTAAACTCAGCAAAAATCTCAACACACATTCCTTCGGGTGTTGTCTGGCCCGAATGAAGAAGCCAAGAAGAATTGTGAACATTGAAATCACCCGTAATAACGATTTCAGTGCGAGGATCTAGGGAAACAATTCTTTGGATGGAGTCGGACAGAGCATCAAATTCGTGAGAAGTTGAAACTCTATCCAAATTTGGGCTTCTATAAAGAAAGCAATAGCGAATATTGCAATAATCAAATCTAAAATTACCAGCCATTACAATATAACAAAAAAACTAAAACCAAAACAGACGAAATCTAAGAGAAAAAAATCACTGAATAAGATTAATTAAAAAGCCTTCTCAACGCAACATCACTAAAAGTGTTATGCCTTTAGTAGTGACGTTGAATTGATCCGAACCCTAACAATCAATCAGTATACCTCTATACATCTGTTATCGTATGACCGGTCAGGACCTCGCTATATTTTTCTCTCAGGGATTAGACTATATTCGAGTTCACATTGCTTTCAATGAGTGGAATAAACCTATTAATTCCCGAACCGTATAAAAAAGCCGTTCCATGCTACTTCACTTTTCCTTTACTTTCGCAGTAGACGGTACTGTTTACTTGAATATTCGAATATAACCATCACCGTCACTAATATTGTGGTCCTCATAAATGGTGTTTTTTTTTTTTTTTTTGAAGAGGCGGAGAACGTTAATTGCAAAAATATTTTCAATATCCATGAAATTGGCTTTATTGGCTGGCGCGTACACTGAATCTGAATTTCCAATTTTCCATAAAGTGGAATTGAAAATTTTGTATCATAATCTAGACTACGCTGCACGTCAGCAATCACGTGTTCGGTGCGGAGTTTACGATACTTTACGGTATGCGTATTATCTTTTAGAGTAAACATATCACCAAAACAATCCATAGGTTCTCCAGTTAATCTCACTGATAGACAATTATGAGCATCATAAAACGCACGTAACGCCCGATCTGTTTCTCGAATAGAACTATTAAATCCACTGTCAAAGAAAATAGTGTTGCCAATTTAATGTTTTCTGACTCTAAGAAACCACCCTTTATTATATCATTCTACTACAATATTTATTCAGCTAGATTCGTATTTTAGGGCAATACAATTCAAGGATTTAAAAAGATTTTGATGGAAGTTTAGATTAAATAATATTGAAGCTTTTTTTAAACTCTACTTAAAAGTGTGTTGAAAATAGTGTTTTAATAAACATTAAAATAAATACATACTTTGTAAGAAATTTATAAAAAAAATATTTTTGTTTTTTTAACTTAATAACAAACAAGTACAACCAGAAAAAAAACACCACGACTGGGTCGCACGAACTTTCTCTTATTTGTGATAGACTAAAAATTTTTGAAATACATATGGTATTTCATAATTTTTTTAAAGATATAAATTTCTATATATGATTTTTAAAAACGAAAAATTTTGACAACAATTTTAAGTTGTTATTATATTTTTTATATACAAATTAAATTAAAAAAAAATATTGCTGACCCGTTTTTGAGATACGTTTCAAATTTTTGAAGAAAAGAATTCAATTTCCAAAAATAAAAAAAATAAAAATTATTTTTGTTTTGAACAGCGCGAAATACATTTTGATTTATATAAAACTTAAACGCCATATGTGACCCAGTCTATGAAAAGGTGGCTTATGACTCAAAAACAGAATTTCGATAAATCAGCTGTTAAAGATAAACAATGCCTTTCGTCAGTTTCTCGGTAGTTTTTCTCCTTCCTTCCCATTGCCCAGTCTCTCTGGTTGTTCAAGGGCACCAAGTGAGATGCAGTGCTGCTTTTGCTCCAAATATTATGTTAGTTAATTCAATTTCATGTATTACCTTGATTCTGGTTTTTCAATAAAATTCTGTTTTTCTTTCATTTGTGCTCTTCTTTGTCTACATAGTACACTTCTAAGCAAGTTAGAACTTTCTGCTTTTCACCATGTGAAAGAGCGTCTTAAAAACTATCCTAACCAAAAAAAAAGTGAAAAATTTTTTTTTGAGACATAAGCCACCTTTTCATAGGCCAGGTCACATACATATATGTATTGATTTCACAAATTGAGATTCTTGAGTTTTAAATTAAAATTTTAGTTAAATTTATTAAAATTAAAAATTAGCTCTAACTCACATTGAATCCATTGCGGAAAGCTTTTATTACATCATTTTTGAAAACCACAGCTTATGGTAATCTTAAGATTATTGAAATTTTATGTAAATCAAAATCAATTTAAAACATATTTTTTCTTTTAAGTTTTGATGTCCAATGCTTTTTTAAAATTTAAGATGTCTCTGTTTAAGAAATTTCATTAAAATCCGTTGTTGTGAGAAAGTGAAAAATCAAAAAAGTGGTTCTATGGTAAGTAATATAGTATTATAAGGAGCGTGATTTTGTATTGCGAACGCTAGCCTGGTGGTGGCGCAGAAATTAGCGCACGCTTTTACAGTGGAGAGTTGGATAACATACAGAACAAGTAGTAAAATAGAGAATATTTTATTATTAAATTTAGCAAAGACAAATCTAGCAATTGCCTAGGGACTTAAGATGTCGCCACAATCTTTCGTCTTCTTGATAGTAATATAATATAAGTTTTATATACAAAGATATTATTACATACGACTAACAAAATTTTGTATCCATCGGAATAATGGTTAGTGCCTTGGTCTATCATGCAGAGAGTCTTTGATTTTATTTTCTGCCTAAAGGTTCAGACTCTCTATTTGAACAAAAGAAAAGAACAACATTTTCGAACAAATTTTGTAAATAGTTTTCAAAACTACCAAACTAAATATTTAAGAAATTGACCGATTAGTTTCCGAAATTCTGTTTTCAATAAAAAAATAGTATAATGTTTTTTGAAGTCCAAGTTGTATTTTTTTTTAAATTTGCAATAAAATACTGTATTTACCTTTTAAAAAAAGAAGATGAAAAATGTTCCTTAATGGCTAAAGACATTTTTGTAGGGTAGGTCTCGTTATTTTCCCCTCGAAAAACTAAAAATAAAACTGATGAGCCCACTGTCGTTCGTCTAATTTCAAGAAATCCAAAATTGAAAAAGATCCTGCAGGTTGTTTCAAACTCTTCCAAATTACGTATTGTTCTGTAGGTTTTTGTTTCTTTAAATTCATTTTTAGTAGAAAACATTTAAAAAAAAATTTAGACTTTTGAGAAAAGTGCTGTTATTTATTTGAATCAATTAGATATTAATTTAAAAAGAAAAATTAGGAAACTGGAGAAATTCACAAATATTAAAGCAAGCTCATGAATTCATAAATAGTGTTCATTATGAGTAAGTGTGCAGTGGGCTCTTTAGCATCTGAATAGGTACACACTACACGCAGTGCATTGAAATTGAAAATGTTGTTCTCGACTCCCGAATGCAATCGGCATTCCGCATCACATTTACTATTATGAGTATAGATACATACGAGTAGATACAAAAACATTTATCATCCTCGTAAGCCCTACACACACTGCTGGGTGCATCCCTGCTTTGAAATAAAATTGTCTATATCTGAGGAACGAGGGAGAAGTTGGATGATTGATTTTATTAAAGGGCATTCGCAATTAAAATCAACGCCAGAGTTGACTACGTGTTTGTTTCAAGCAGAGTTAAAAAAAATTAATTTACAACTTAATGGAATCAGAAAAAAAGTTGTTTCTAATTTTTTTTAAAAATATATTAACACTTCAACTGACCCAGAACCTCAAAGTAAATGACCATAGAAAACGACGTATGTTCAAACTCGGTTCTGGAACAGTTGAAAGTTGGCCTTAATCTCGGTCGAAAAATCATATTCAGCGACGAGGCCCATTTCTGGATAAATAAATTCTTCAACATGCAAAGCTGTCAAATTTGGCACGATCACAATTTACACGAGATCCCTCTGGCCGGCAACGTCATCGGTCCATACTTCTTTGAGAAAGACTACGGGCAGGTGATCCCCGCCAACAGAGATTTAATATCGATCGATCAATTTCTTTTGGCCCGAATTGGATGACATGTACAACGACATGTGATCTCAACAGGATGGATGGCACGGCGGCGTTATGTGTTACATACCCCTTACCATACTGGACATTTTGTGAGAGCACGAGATCGTGCCATGCGACCGTTAGACTTCTTTGTATGGGGTTTTCTTTAATCACAGGTCTCGAATTAACTATAAACCACCACTGGCCTGAAAACCAAATTTCATTGTTCAAATTCAGCCTGATTTATGCGCCGGAATTATGGAAAATTGGACGTTTCTAATTCCCTACATAATAGCATACATGAGCTTTCTAAATTCCTGGATCGACATCGATACGAGCTTGGAGAAAGTTTTTGTTAATTTCGCCTCGGCCTCGTTAAAATCGAAAAATGTCTTTATCGCCACAATATCGGGCTCGGTTGCAGTCTTGACGTACAGATAAAGTGTTCTATATTACTCCACTCAATGCTGAAAACCCTAATGGTTTTTGGTAAATTATTTGCTCCAACTTTGTTCAAAAGTTTGTAAATTTAAAATATAAATGATTAGATATTTTTAGTATGAACATGAACATAATATAAATTCATCCTCATGACCACAATGCCCCAGTTCAAACCTACCCTTTCTATAAAGTCCCAAAGGTAACACTATACGTCCAAGTCCCGTCGCAAACATAAATGTAATTATGTACTATTATAAGGACCTAATAGTAATTTGGCAACCTTTTTCATAAAACCGCACTCCTTTCTCCTTTCTGTGGCGTTGTTATCACTCTCCTTTTTGTTTTCGAATCTTATTAATAAAACAAGCGAATAAAGTGGATGGACAAATGAAATTTGAAAGAATGATGAAAAACAATTCCCAAAAAACAAAAAAACACCACCCTCACATTAATTTCAACACTTTGTTCATGAAATTGGCTTAAATCCGTTCTGTTGAGAGGCGACTAATGAAAGATGGCTTATAATTAAAAACAAAAAAAATAATTTCCAACTTAAATTGAATATTAATCCATTTTAACGTGAAAAGGATGCTCCTACCGATGATGTTGTGCCAAAGTCCTGAATGGAAAAAAAAACTAAAAAGTTAATGAGAAAAGTGAATAAGGAAAAACAAAAAAGTTTTACCTAAAAAAATTACCCGCAGCGTTGAACACACGTGTAGGTACAGGACATAGCTATACATGTAAAGCCTACATAAATTTCAAAGAGCGAATTATTGATTTATGCATTTTTCATTTTTTCTCTCTCTTTGATTTGATTGGTTTGAACTGTTCTGCGCCACTTTAACACTCACCTCAATAATTAAGATGAAACAAAAAAAATTATGTAGGCCAGAAGAATTGAATTTATGAACTTAATTAAAGCCGAATTAATCGCAATTTAATCATGTCTAGGTACAATGTAAGGGAAGTTTTGGATTCATGTACAAAATTAAACTCGATGTTTTAATCAAATCTAACATAACGTTTTAAAAGAATTCGTAAAAAGGGAGTTCTGTAATTCTGTCTATCTGTAGCAAGTCGATATGCATGTGTCTACTCGCACCTAAGCCTATACAGCCTTAGTCGCTTGGGAAATTATCTTTAGACTCGGGACTTATGGGATAAAAGTGATTTCTCAGAGGAAACATTTGGTTTAACATTATATTTAATCGTTTTAATCAAACGGTAAGAAAATATTATTTTACGGCTCTAAAGACTTTTAACCAAAAAATTCTCATCTTATTACGATTGTTAAATATCAAAATCAATTGATTGATAAGCCTTAGAAGTTATCAATTGATAGGCATTTTCCTTGTAAATAATTAATACATTTTACTATTACGGTGAACAGAGCCGCCGCTACCATATGTGCAAAATGTGCGGCGCACAAGGGCGCCAACGTCTAGGGGCGGAAAATTAAGAGATCGATCTAACTCAACATATATAGCATGCTCCAAATTTTCCTTAAGTTATTAGAACCTGTTTACATTTGACCGTTCACTACGTAGTACCCACACACAATACTTTTTTTTTTTTTTTTTTTTTTTTTATAATTTACACGCGCTCAAGGGATTATGATTACCCTTTTAAATGTTTGAACACAGCGCGGGCGTGAAGTTAAGGAAGAGAAAGAAGGATAGGAAAGATGTGTGGCACGATGTTCTGAGACTGAAGGTTGTTGTCTCAGCTATTTTATCTCCAGGGATGGCGGCTGAACTAAAGCGGAGAATGCCGTGTCTTATTTTTATGTCGCTTATGATTCACATTATTTTATTCGTGTTCATCCTTGTTGGGTATACTAGTTTAACTCAATTACATGTTGTTAGTGTTATGCCTGAACAACATGTAATGAGTAAACCAGCAACCCATTGATGACAATTTTAGAAGGTTTTTTTTAATGGAATTAAAACGACATAGACGACGGCAGGGATCGAACCTGTGATCATGAGGTTCACAGGTGAGCACACATCCATCGCACCACGGCCACCCCCATACTACTAATCTTTATTCATATTTTGTTTCTGACTGTCGCACCTCACTATAAATAACCTCTTCGATTGCAGTCGTAGTCTAAACTACTTAACGCCATGTCGCCATAGATTGACACTTGGGAAATAGCTTTTCACCCAACCTACATCTCAGACCTATAAACTCGAAAAGTATATTGATTTTTTTTTAATTTACAGCCCATGTATTTCGCATAAAATAAAACGAACACAGTCACCCATATTCCACAAGTCGTATTTTGTCTCGTACTCGTAGTCGAACTCGAACTCGTCTCGTATCAAAATCGTTATTCTTCAAGTCGTATACGTTGCGTACGAGAAGCTTAAAAAAACAACGTATATTGTCGCACGTAGGTAATTGTCAAAATCAATAAATTTGAATAGAAAAAGTCATTTGTTTTTTTTTCAATCAAATTATTTTATTTATAATAAAATTCTGATGAGCTCCATTGATTTGAAGTAGCTCTTCTCCTATTTTATTTGTTTTTTTTTGTTTTTTGTTTGTACGAGTGGTGTTACTGGCTTGTGAATCCTTGTTATATTCTTGAACTATGTCAGTTTCATCTTCAGCATTTATCGTGTCGACTACAGGAGAAGGCTGAAAAACTCCAATGTTTGATCCTTGGGGATTAACAATTTAAATTTAAAATATTAGCAATGCACTCCTGAAATTTGCTCTAGCATATGGTTGTAATTTCAACACCCGTGTGCCTTTAAATTGCTGCTTTTGCAGTTTCTGTTTTAACTCAATACTTTTAATCATTGCAGACCTAAAGAGGCATGTATTATAATTTGTTAAATATTTCTTACTTTAAGACAAGCTGGACCATTTCGAATGGGTGGCTCAAGACTATTTAGTTTTATCGAAAGTTGAATATTTGCTTTGAGTTTTTCACTCTTCCTATGGCCCCTTGCTACCTCCAAATTTTCTTCCAATGCACAAACCAATGCTGCAAATTGAGAACGATTTATTATTTTACTAAATATGAACGCGTTAATAACGTTGAGTTTAAATAAATAAACCAATAAAAAATGTGCTTTAAAAAATTTGGTGGTGCAATAGCTCGAAGTGAACCAGGACCTATAGTGACTTACAATTCTCAACCATTCCTGTGTGCGTGTTACCAGGAACGGAGGGGTCCTTAAATTGTCTGACGATTCCGAACGGCAAATGTGCAGCACTTTCCAAGACAAGAGATATACACTTAGAGGATTTGTCAATTCGTTGCAAGAGGCATTACACTCCTGAAAAACTTTTTGCTGCGGCTGAGAATCGAACTCCAGACCTTCCGCATGACAGTTTAACGCCTAACCATTGTGCCAAGAGGTACCAATGTACTTACATTAACTTTTTGTCCATTTTTATCGAAAAAAAAAACAAGTCTCGTCTAGAAAATTTAATACGAGTAAAAAAGTACACAAATACGACTTCAGGTAAATCGAATACGAGATTCGGAATAACGATAAAATACGAATAGTCGTATGCGATGTTTTGCGTTTCCCGATATTAGTACAAGTGAAGTCGAATGTACGACTTCTGGAATACCAACATACGACTATAGTCGAATACGAGTCATAAATACGAGTTTCAGAATACGGGTGAGTGTCTCGAAAACATTAATTTTACTATTTACTCGTATTTTTGTATAAATGGGTATCAATATTCTGATTGCAATGATATAGCTAAATATCTTAAATCTAAGTTGGTAACTTTAGAACAAAATTAATAGAAGATGATTTAAAGCATTGTAAACAAATGTAAACAAACCACCTTTACAACGAAAAAAAAAAAACAGCGACAGGGTCTTAGGTAAAATTAAAAAGAGTTTTGTGTCTTTAAATATTTATGTTTGTTTTTAAATAAGGATTTACGAATAGTTTTTAATTAATTTTAGAATTGAATTGATAAATAACTTAAATGTCAACGGATTGAACAAAATCAGTATAACCCAGAAATTTAACGTTTCAATGATCGTTCGAATTTGAGCTTTCAAATGACATTCAGAGTTCAGACTCTATTTATATCAAAATATAGTTCGCACACAAATCACAAAATGTCAAATTCCATCAAAGGATACCTAAGATGTCAAGGAATTATATATAATACTTCCAGATCCGGAAGTAAATGATTAAGGCCCATTTGCTGATACAGAACATAAACACTTATGTTCCACATAAACTCTTATGTAGTAGAACATAAGCGCTTAGGTTGAACATAAATATTTAAGTTTCGTTTCAGCTAATGGCCCTAAGTGTCTTAAAAAGAGAGGTGAAAACAAAAACTTTTAAAAGTATCAAAAACTACTTTGTCTTCTTTCTGTCAAGCTATAAACTATTGATTTTTACCAAAGGATTGATTTGACATACATAAATTAAAAACTGTGCTAGGAACTCGAATCTTTGAATTTTATTTGAAAATGGTTTTGTTGAAGAAAATTATTCGCAATCGCCAAATTTTGGTTTCCTCTTAAAATAAAATGCACAACTGAGTCGCACGAACTTGCTCTTATGTAAAAGACTTAAAAAATTAATGTGATTAGAAAAAAAACTGTTCATAAACATAAAGTTCATCAATTAAATGACTAAAACAAATCTTAGTAGTAGCTGGAGCTAAGAATAGGATGCCATGTGATGCAAGCAAATATTAGTTTATGCAAAAATCTAATCTAAAAAATTAAAATCCGAGAAATTAAAAAATCGACAAAATGGTTCTATGGTCGGTACATTCAGTAATATATTGATTTCAATTTTTTTTTGTTTAATCATTATAGAACGTAAAAATTTATCATAAGAAAAAAAAATTATCAAGATTCACGGAGACGTTTTCGAGAAAAATACGATTTTCGAAAACCATTTTTCAACATTTGTAGAGTAGGTATCGTTATTATTAGGTAATACATTTTTTCTCTTTATATTAAGAAACTTTTATTTATCAAGTTTTTAAAAAGTCTACCAAATCCAAACTAATTTTTTTTTGAAAATTTTGAAAAAAAAAAAAATCATCACAATGTCAACTTTGATCAAAATCTCGAGTTCGATTTTTTTTACGAATGCATAACCTGCGTTATACATAGTACCTATAAGTCTCAAGTAAAAAGAGTAAATAATCTTAAGAGGATGCAAATATTGTATATGCTATGACCGAAACTCTCAAACTCATTTACAGGAGAGACCCCTCAAATCCTAGTCTGACTACGTTCGTTTTATAAGAATTTGATGTAGATTGGAACGCGACAACTACAATGCACGTTTGCTTAAGTTTTTCAACTGCGAAATGGAGAATAAATAAAACTTCCACTTATTCAACGTATATACCCCCGGCACCCAAGATATGGTGCACAAGGGCGCACCAACAACCAGCGGCGGCACTGACTGTGAATATTGTACAAACGATTGTGAATAGATATTTTGTAATGACACTGACAGCAACCACACCAAAATATTACGATCTTCAGGCTCTTCTCCCGTTTGCGCTGACTGTATAGCATTATGAACACAATGGATACCGAAATTCATTTTTTACCAACCGGTATTGAATGTAAAGAATCCATGAGTAAACCGAGGAGAATGCACATTTCACAAGCTGAATGAACGATCTTCACAATAACAAGAACTATACTATTTTATTGATTCGTAATATTGCCTTCAAAAATTCAAATATTAAATGAAGCTTGGAAAAATACGTATCAACTAAAAATTTGCAATTGACTGAAAAATTGTTGAAAAACAATAGCTGTTTGAAAACGAAAATATCGAGTGTAGCTTATCCTATGTATATTTACATTTTCGATTAATATTAATTTCAACACATTTCTTTCAAGACTTATAAACTTAATCAAATTTTAATTCATGGAATAATCTCACACATCTTGGAAATGATTCTATTGAACCATTGTTTACGTCTGTGTAAACGAATATAAAACAGTTGTCTGCGACGAAGATTTCTTCTGGGAGAACATATATTTAAAATATAAAATCGGGCCATATAATGTGGTAAGACAATGTATGATAAACAAACATAACACAATTTACAAGCCTTCAATTTTTTAGAGAGCTCGTGATGTTTCGGATGAACTTTTTCGATACGAATTCTTGAAGCTATCTGTGTGCGGATCCCATAAGACTGAAGCATATTCCAAGTGGGGATGCATAAGTCAAGAATAGACTGCTTTAATTGCATAATGATTGGAAAATTCTGAGCAATATTTTAGAGGAAACCATAAAAATGAGTTTGCTTCCGTAACAATAAAATCGATATACTGTGATGTGCTTTTTGCTTTCCAGCCGAGGTTTTGCTCGCCGGATTTCCAGGGTCGTTCTGAAGAAAAACACGAAACTTCAGTAGGAAGGTCTTTAAAACCTTATACAAAATCTTTATTAAAAACAAATCTTAACTTCATATAACAACTTAAATATTTCTTGATTTCAATTAATTACACCCTGCCTGGTGTATCTGGTAAACATCGGTTATTCTCTTAGTATCGGGTCCTGCTGGCTTCCTTTAAAAAGCTTTATTCTGGCATCTGGTTTCTCCTTTAACTGGCATTCGGTATCGGGCTACTCTTTTATAAATACGGACTACGCCCTTGGCGCTTACAAGATCAACAGGTTTAAAGCCTTTGGTAGGCACAAGATTAACAGGTTTTAGGCCTCTGGTAGGCACTAGATCAACAGGTTTAAGGCCTCTGGTAGGCACAAGATCAACAGCTTTAAGGCCTCTGGTAGGCACAAGATCAACAGCTTTAAGGCCTCTGGTAGGCACAAGATCAACAGGTTTTAGGCCTCTGGTAGGCACTAGATCAACAGGTTTAAGGCCTCTGGTAGGCACAAGATCAACAGCTTTAAGGCCTCTGGTAGGCACAAGATCAACAGTTTTAAGGCCTCTGGTAGGCACAAGATCAACAGGTTTAAGGCCTCTGGTAGGCACAAGATCAACAGGTTTTAGGCCTCTGGTAGGCACAAGATCAACAGCTTTAAGGCCTCTGGTAGGCACAGCCAATGTATAAACACCGACAGATCAACAGGTACCAAAGCCCCTGGTGGCAATTAGGACGTTTTATTCTTCGAACTAAACTGATGGAACGAAATAGCTGGACAATTTCAGATGACTTGTAAACTAAAATCTAGCTCGTCAGCTTCGACCGTAGCAAACAAGGGACTTTCCTTCACAAAAGGAGGTCCTCTTGTTATATTTTTCGTATAAACTGTGTGTGCACTATATACTGGTCGAATGCAAATCACCCAATATGTTCAACCGACTGTGACGTCATGATCTTATTGTGGCTGAATATTATATTAAGACAAGGTATAAAATCCCTTTATCTTGGCGAGGTGACTGGTGTCGTTGGTAGCTGCAGCGTCGTATGGTGTCGTCGGTCGGTGCTACGGCTGCGGCTGCTTAGTCATGGTAATTAAATCACCCAATGTGTTCAGTATTGGTAGAAGCATGGAACGCTTCGTTACAATACGTACAGAAGAAAATTTAACATTTTGTTTCTTGAGAGAATCATTCATGCTTTTAACTATTAAAAATATTTAAAATCGTCTGCATATAATAAACCAGTTGTATTTTTCAGTACCTATCTGCCATTAATACCATTCATTTTATATCTACATAAATATATTAGAAACAGTAATGGGCCAAGATGGCTTCCTTGTGGAACACCTGATAGCACAAATATTACTTTTTATGACCTACTAGGTACAGTTGAAATTTTTTGCAATTTTTCTTCTATTCACTTAGTAACTGGACATAAAAATACTATTAAAAGTCTTTTCAAAATCAGTATAAATTATATCCACTTTAAAACCTGACTGTAAGATATTAATCACATGTTTTGTAAAAAAGTAATATAATTTGTAGTTGAAAATCTACCCGTGTTGACATTGAGAAATACATATAAGCTCTAAAAGTTTTGATAAGGCAGAAAATTTAGAAATTGCACAGTAATTTTCAATTTTATGTTCTGAGCCATCTTTAAAAATTGGAGAGAAAAGTCCTGTCGAGAGTGACATATAAAAAATTTTAACTAATAACAAACATTGTTTAATTAAGTTTTCAGTAGATTTAAAAGTATATACCAAGTTTTCATTAGAAGCAGAATAGGGGTAATTATCATTATAAATCACACCTCCTTCATTTCTAAATCCGTAGATGCTTGATCCTTATATTCCAAATTGGTAAAAGTTCCGCAGTTATGTTTCTTAGAATTTATAAAATCCTAAAAGGCTTTCTTATTTCTTAAAAACTCTTGTCGGAATATTCATCAAATATTTTCTATGCAAACATTAAAAAATAAAATGCACGACTGGGTCGCACGAACTTGCTCCTATGTAAGAGACTAGGAATTTTAAAAACGAATGTTATTAAAGAAAACTGTTCATAAGGATAAAATGAATTTTTTAAATTATTTTAGTAGTACATTAGAGATAAAGATAGAATGCTACGCAAATATGAATTTATGCAAGAACTTAACTTCACGCCCGCGCTGTGTTGAAACATTTAAAGGGTAATCTAATTCCTTGAGCGCGGGTAGATTATATAAAAAAAAAAATAAAGCATTTTATTTGGACTTGCATTATAACGCTAGGTATAGGTTACCAATAAAATACACCTTATGTACCTAGGTATTTCCGCCATCAGATTTTTGAAATTACGATTTCGTCAGAAGTATTTTTGAAATGGACTCCATCCGTCCATTGTTTTCAACCAATTACTTCAGCAACAGTGGTTTTATAGCTTAAGAAGTTTTGGCCATTGGCATTTGTGTAAGAATTTTCATATTTAAGAATTGTCAATCGTTTATAGGAAAAAATAATTAAAGCTTGATATCTCCCGTCATTATTATTACGTAGGTATACATGTAATTTAAGCGTTGCTTATGCTTATTCAAACGTCACATTCCGAATTTCGTTGTAGGCCACAATCTACTTCGGAATACCTATTATAAGCGCACCATACAACACAAAGAGCAGGTAGATAACCAACCTGAGTTAAAGAAAAAAACATAATTCGAAGAGGAAAAAACGGATTTAAAATAATTTTATTTCGAAATAATTTGGGACGAACGTGTCCTTTTTTCTGTGCACTCTATTTGACGTTTGTATATTGTAGTCCCTCATTAAAAAGGCATTATAAATAGAAATAAAAAATGCAAGTCCCTCGAAGGATCAGGTTTACTCAAAAATTATTTAGATGAGTAAAATATTTTATTTGAAGATAGAAAAAGGGGAAGGAAGGTGTTTTAGTTTTTTTTTTTTTCTCTTAAATTGTAAGGAAATTATTTGTATACCTTACCTATATATCTCAACCCAGATGAGTTGTAACGGATAAGGGTTTTGAGGTACGTACATAGCTATAAGTATCGTTGTGATAAAACATTTTTGTAAGGTCCCTATAAGCTTGTTAGTGTTAATGAAATATTTATTTTAAAAATTGCTCCCGAATTAACCCACCGGAGAAAAGAACTAATGAATTTATTCATAAGGGGTTAAAACTTAAGATCCTGGAGCTATAGGAAATTATGCGCCGCTGGTATCATCATCCAAGAGACTATCATTTGCTCGAATAGAGGTGTATTTTTAATTTTAGAAAACCCTAACATTAAGAGGGATATTAATGTATTTCTATCTTGTCTTATAAATCTAGAGAAGAAAGGAGAAAGGAATATCTAAATTAGGAGATATTCCGAAAATATTCAAGTTTTTCATTCAAGATGTTATCTAAGAAATAAATAAAACAAATTTTACGGCATTACTCCATTTTCAAATCAATTTATGGCGATAATTTTGAAAACCTTTACTTTGCTGGAAAATATTTAAGAAACACACGTCAGCCTCATCATTCACTTTCTCTTAGATCGTCTTTGAATCTTATTCCAGTACGTTACGCATTTTTAGTATCTGAGCGCCAATTTTTATAAATTCAATACGTCTGCGAAGCTCTGTATCTTTAAGAATGGTGAGCTGTAATGGGCTATTTGTGATGAAGCTCAAGAAGTACTTGGAGACATTAAGGCAGTTATGATTTTGCTTTATTTTTTGTATCCTTATTTCTTCTTTTTTTTTTCATATAATTTTGTAACTCATTACCTACACATCATGTTAATTAAAAAAAATAAGTTTATACTTTAAAAGATATTTTATCTTATTGTTTAAATCTACACGAATAAATATATAAATACATGAATAGAATACAAATTTAACCTACCACCTTTAAAAAAACTCGGATTTCATGCTCTATCCCATTCCACCAGTCTTCAATTCAGTCAGGCTTCCATAGAAACCCTTATCACGATCCCACTGCTCTCTCTAAGACTTTGAATGAACAAATTAATCAATATTGAAGTTTAAGTATTCTGCTACCTTAAGATCTATTGTGGCCCCAATCTGAACCTCGTTCATCCTTAATTTCTTTCTCCAGATTAATTTCTTTGAAGAACTTAGGAATTTAGAGTACTTTCGCTTTCCTCCATCTGGTGAAGGCCAAGATACATATGCCTTTGGTGCACAAGTGTGCTCATATCTACCTTACAATAATATGTTTCGGTGTTTCCTAATGAATGTTCCCGAACCTGCATATGCTCGTAGCACTGCTCATATAAAGCGAAAAATATCATAGCAATAGAAGTCAATTAGAAGTCAGTCATGTAACTTACGAATCGTTTGTATTGTGGTCAAAACCAATTGAATAACTTGCAGCCAATGAACTGGACAAATTTCATATTAGAACTTCTCAAAGCTTAGCTATCGTAATATCTCCTAAATTAATATGTATGCCAATACCTAGACCTTAAAGCTGTTGCGGCAAACCCATTTCTATAATTTGATGCAATTGCCCATCATTTTAACAATCGTCATCGGCACAACAAAGGTATTGTCCATTAATAAGTTGTTTCTGTACGAACAATTTTGAATCAAGGGGGAAGAAATTGTATCGTGTTAGCCTCCTACTTTGAAATTATTTCTTTGATGAATCCTAACTAGAAAATATAGAAGGGTGGGAGGACGAAATTATTCCCTTTGCAAGAGGGTGATTGAAAATCTATTATTAAAGACTTTTGGCAAATAAAACTTCTACGTATCCCTTAAAGCAATGTGCAAACGTGTCCAATGTGCAAAAATCGGAAAAAGAAAAAACATGGCTGACGGAAAAAAGCATTATGGAAGTTTGTCTAAAAAAATGGAGTATACGTTTACTTCGTCTCTTCGTTAAAGTATAAAGGAGCGACTATGGTGTACAAAAACTATTAAATAAGAAATATAATAATATTGATTTTACTGTAATATGTAGCTATAAAGATAATTTTATTTATTACAATTGACTTATTCCACTGAAAACAAATTCAAAATGTCATCTAGTGAAATAAAATTTGTATGAAAAGTAATTTCAGTTTTTTTTAATTCCTTAAAAATTTTCAGTTTTTCATTTCGATATACGTAGGAAGTAGGAAGTACAGGGTGCGTTTTATGTTCCAGGTCTATTTTATTTGGTTGCCATTTTTGTGTGAATGAAGTTTTTCAGATGGCATTTGACAATCGTTTTATTCATTGAAAAAACAAGAAACATTGGCAAGGAACATAAAACGCACCCGGTCTATAGAACAAGTCTTGGATTCGTAAAAATATCGAACTCGAGAATTTAATCTGGGCACTGCGATGCAGTGGCGTAGCGTGCCATCTCGGTGCCCGGGCGGGGGACCCATTTTGCCGCCCCATTCAATACTTAATTAAAATTAAATTTCGGGACATCATTTCACAAGCAATGAGGTATCTTTTGTTGAAGGTAAAATAGGGTCAGCGAAGCCAGAAATAACTTTGTCAAAATCAATCATCATCATCATCGGCTCGACAACCGGGTTCCGGTCCTGGCCTCTTTCAACAAGTCTCTCCAACTATCCCGGTCTCTAGCCGACGCCATCCAGTTGCGCACCCCAAGGCTTCGGGCGTCCTGGTCTACGTCATCTCTCCAGCGCAAGCATGGTCTACCACGCTGTCGTCTACCATAGAATGTACCACAAAGAACTTTCCGAGCAGGTTCCTCTTCGCTCATGCGAGCTAGGTGCCCTGCCCACCGGAGTCTACCGAGCTTAATTTTTGTCACGATATCTACTTCAAGGTAGATTGCGTACAGTTCATGATTGTACCGTCTCCGGAATCGTCCTTCCTCACATACGGGGCCAACAATTCTCCTTAAGACTTTTCTCTCGAACGCAGCTAAGAGGTCGGAGTGCCTTTTGCTAAGCACCCAAGTCTCGGATCCATATGTGAGTACTGGCAGGACCATGGTCCTGTACAGCAGCAGTTTTGAAGTTATGGTGAGATTTCTGGATTTGAAGAGCTTTGACAGACTATAGTAGGCTCTGTTGGATTTGAGAAGCCGCCCGCGTATTTCTTCTTCTATATTGTTATCGGCTGCTACTATTGACCCAAGGTATTTAAAGGATTGCACCACTTCAAATTCGTGCTCCGCAACCTTGATTGTTTGACCAACTGTTCCTCTCGCATTCGACGCCACCATGTACTTTGTTTTACCTTCACTAATGTGCAGCCCCAGATTTTGTGCCGCCTGCTCGATCTGGATGAAGGAATCGTGTACAGCTTGTTCGGTTCGTCCGATGATGTCGATGTCGTCTGCGTAAGCCAGTAACTGGCTGGACCTGTTGACGATGGTCCCTCTTGTTGCCGTGCCAGAGTCACGGATTGCTTTCTCCAACGCCAGGTTGAAGAGGAGGCAGGCCAAACCGTCCCCTTGTCGGAGTCCATTAAAGATGTTGCCCCTTCGGGTAGGGGTTCAAAGAATATACCCGAGGTAGGCATGCCTGTCGTAAGAGGCGACTAAAATCCACCCTCCGTATACCGAGTGTAAAGTATACAAAATATGCAATGAACAAAACGGAAAGATATAGTACCCCAGGTGGCAGTCCAGATACACTGGAAAATCCACCCTCTTCGGAGGTCGGCTCTACGGATTCTGGGGAGAGCCAATTATTGCATTTGATAAACCCTTTCTTAAGAAAACCAAGGGTTAATCGATCACCACCAACTAGATCGAATGTCTCCGGGAAAAAGAGTCCCCCGGTAACGCCAGCGAGCGTAAAAATCGACTCAGCGAAATCAAAAAGCCTTGCGGAGGACAATAATGAACTTCGAACAAAGCTTGAAGTAATGGAGAAACTCTACCAAGAGTTGAAAAAAGAAGTTGATCTTCTGCGTGAAGAGAACATTATGTTGAAAACCTCACATCTTCAAAACAGAAACGCTAGTCCACCACCTCCAAATATTTCTCAATATGAAACTGACGAAGAAGAGCTAGTGCGTGAAACGGAAGGAATACAGAGAAGACCTTCCAAAAAACGTAAGGCTGGCTCCTCACCTGAGGTCATCCAGCCAAAAGTTAAAACGAGTCAACCTCAAGGGAAGAAACCACCAGTTAAGATAAGTCCTCCACCACCTATTAACATCGTTGGTCAATCGGACTATAGTAAATTGCTACCAATTCTTAAAGAAACGTTGCAAACGAATTTTAAGGTTACCTCGCTACATAATAATACGTGGAAAATCAATGTAAATGATTCTGATGGTTACCGGACACTGTCTAAGAAATTAAATACCGAAAAGATCGAATGGTATACTTTCTCTAATAAATCAGATAGGCCAATACGTGTTGTAGCTAGAGGTCTTCATCCTTCGTGTACAAAAGAGGACGTTATAAATGACCTTAAAGAAAAAGGCTTAAAGATTCTGGATGCAACAAACATTATCTAGAAAGAGAAACAAAAATCGCAAGAGAATAAAAATGAGTATTTCAGACGTGGACTTCCTCTTTTTATGCTAAGCTTTGACAAAGCAGAAAATCTTGAGAGTATTTACAACATCAAAACAATACTGAATATGGTAATTAAAATAGAACCTCTGCGTAAAAGCACTCGATTGATTCCCCAATGCAAGCGTTGTCAAGGTTTTAATCACACGCAAACCTTCTGTCGGAAAGATCCTCGTTGCGTTAAATGTGCGGGGAAACATTCATCAGACGAATGCCGTCTTGACAAGCAATCTCCAGCAACTTGTGTCAACTGCAAGGAAAACCATCCTGCAAACTATCGAGGATGCGAAGTTGCTAAAGAAATTCAAAAAAGGCGTGATACACTGAAGAAAAGTGTACGGCCGAATCAAAAACCAAACAAAGATAAACCTAAAACAAGCCAAATTAATTTAATTGATAAAAGGGCTAGTAAGTCTATCAACGAAAACACGAAACCCAATGAAACTAAAGATATAAACGAAAAATCCAAACCAAGTACTACGAATACGTATGCCCATGTGGTATCAGGGTTTAGTAAGTCTATCAAAGGGAAAATGAAACCCAAGGAAACTAAACCTCAAAACGCAAAACCCAAACCAAGTCATACAAAAACGTATGCCAAAGTGGAGTCACAAAACCAGGAACAAAGTACAAATATACCAGACCCAGTTTCCCAAGTGTTTTCTTTGATTCTTGCCAGACTTGAAGAGCAAAGCAGGACGAATAAACTTATATTTGAAAAATTAAGCATGCTTGAGCCTAAGGCTCATACATCCCAGAATAAATTATGAAAATGGATGAGCTGTTTAAAATTTTTACTTGGAATGCGAATGCATTATCATCAAAAATAGACGAACTAGAAGTACTTCTACGAAATGAAAAAATTGACATATGCTTGATTACCGAAACGCATTTAAAAAAAGACTGCGATGTACAAATTAAAGGATTCTGTGCTTATCATGCATTTCATCCATCTGACAGAGCACGAGGCGGATCCTCTCTATTTATTAAGGATACTATCGAACATTCAATTAGAACTATAATTGAGAACGATATAATGCAAATAAGTTCAGTAACTGTTAAATTTAGAAATTCATACTATAGTGTTGCGTCAATCTACTGTCCTCCTAGAAGTAAAATTGTGAAAAACGACTTTATAGATCTATTTGAAGTTCTCGGCCCGAAATTTATTATTGGTGGCGACTTCAATTCGAAACATACTTTCTGGGGATCGAGGTGCATCTCAACTAAAGGTAGGCAGCTTTTCAAAGCTTGTATGGCAGCTTGCGTTGATTTTTTCTCGACAGGTAAACCAACATACTGGCCAACTGATAGAGCGAAAATGCCAGACCTTGTAGACTTCTTTATCGCAAAAGGACTAGATAAAAATTACACAAAAATCGAGGAAAACTTTGACCTTTCCACCGATCATTCACCAGTCATATTGACAGTAAGTGGAAAGCTAGTCAAAAAGGAAAGAGCTCCGTTTTTATGTAACAACAAAACTAACTGGGATAAATTCAGAGAACATTGCGAAAACAATATTGCGCTTAATATATCTTTGAAAACGCCTTTAGAGCTAGAAGATGAAGTCGATATATTTATTAAAGTCATACAAGACGCTGCATGGAAAAACACTCCACACAACTTTAGAGATCCAATTAGAAGTCCAGATACAATTTCACCGGAAATAAAAGATCTGCTTCGCGAAAAAAGAACTGTTCGGAAAAGATGGCATCAATCACGAGCACCTCAGGACAAAACCATCTTAAACCGCCTCTCGAATGAGCTCAAGTATGCTATCCGCGAATCAAAAAATCGGAAGATTTCTACCTATCTTGAAGGTCTGACCGCAGATAAAAATACGAATTATTCATTGTGGAAAGCTATAAAAGATGTTAAAAAGCCGCAAATACATTCAGCACCAATCAGACAAAATAATGGTGAATGGGCTAAGTCCGATAGAGAAAAAGCCGATTTATTTGCTGAACATCTAGAGGAAACCTTTAAACCTTTTGATGGTCAGGCGTTGATAAATGAACATGGTGATATCCAATGGCCATCTGAAAACTTTCTTATTCGGAATATCACGTTATCAGAACTTTATCAAGCTATTAAAAATCTCAAAAATAATAAAGCTCCTGGGTACGACCTAATAAATGCTCGCGTGCTTAAAGAGCTACCCAGAAAAGCAGCAATTAAACTTCAGCACCTTATGAATGCGGCATTAAGACTTTCATACGTTCCACGCCAATGGAAAGTCGCAGAAGTTTTAATGGTTCCAAAACCGGGAAAGTCTCCGAACGAAAAGAAATCTTATAGACCGATTTCCCTCTTGCCACTGATCTCGAAGGTATTTGAGAAAATCTTGTTAAAGCGACTGCTTCCTATTATCGAAGAAAAGCGGCTTATTCCTGACCATCAATTTGGTTTCCGAAAAAGCCACTCAACAATTGATCAGGTGTACAGGATAACCAATGAAATTGAGAAATCACTAGAGAGAAAAAATGTATGTTCAAGCGCATTTCTAGACGTCTCTCAAGCCTTCGACAAGGTCTGGCACGATGGCCTAAAGTTTAAACTAAGACAGGTCTTTCCGGATCAAATATATTACATTCTTGAGTCGTACCTCGAAGATAGGCTATTTCGAGTTAAGCAAGGGAGGGAATATTCGGATTTTAAGGAAATCAATGCTGGTGTTCCCCAGGGAAGTGTTCTCGGTCCGATTCTGTTCGTACTATACACTAGCGATATTCCTCAAGAAGAAGATACCATAATAGGTACGTTTGCCGACGATACGGCTATACTTGCAACATCCGATTCAGTTGAATCTGCAACCGAGAAGCTTCAACGAGCTCTAGATAAAATTTCGGTATGGACTAAGAAATGGCGAATTGTTCTTAATGAGTCCAAATCAACACATGTTAATTTTACTTACAAAAAAATTACCAATCTGCCCACCTACATTAATTCGGTGCAAATACCATATGCTAATGAAGCAAAGTACCTAGGAATGACACTAGACGCTAAGCTTAAATGGAAAACTCACGTTAAAAAGAAACGAGATCAACTTGAAAATAAATTACGTGAAATGAATTGGCTTATTGGAAGATATTCCAAACTCAGCATCTACAATAAATTGCTTATCTATAAGCAAGTGATAAAACCAGTATGGACGTACGGTATACAACTTTGGGGTTGTACTAAACCAAGCAATAGACAAATACTACAATCTTTTCAGAGCAAAGTTCTCAGAGAAATCGTTAATGCTCCGTGGTACATTAGAAACAGTGATTTACATAGAGACTTACGATTGCCAACTGTTGAAGATGAAATAGCAGTTTTCGCTGGAAAGCTACGAACTCACTTAAATAACCATAGCAATAGAATTATTCGACAAACAATAATTGATGAGACAAACCTTGTGCGCCGGCTTCAAAGAACGAGACCGTTCGACCTAGCGCCATAAGGATTATCCGCTTTAAATGTGGTATCCGCAGGTCCTCTCAGTGGGGAGCTTCCTGCCAAACGTGATTATAATATAATGAAATTAAAACTACTTGATAAGGTAACTTAGTTGTAGTCGCAAGAACAAAAGGGAGGTGTTTTTTAGTGAGTAAAAATCTCACACTACTATGAGTACCGGGCTCATAGTGTCTATGAAGATTCTTCACCTACCCACGAAAAAAAAAAAAAAAAAAAAAAAAAAAAAAGATGTTGATTGGTCTGGATAGCAATCCGGCTATTTTTACTTGGCTTGTTACGTTGGTCATGGTCAACCTACATAGTCGTGTCAATTTATTTGGGATGCCGAATTCTCTCATGGCTTTGTAAAGTTCTACCCTGGCTATGCTATCATAGGCGGCCTTAAAGTCTATAAACAGATGGTATGTTGGGATGTTAAATTCTAGACATTTTTCCATCGCCTGCCTAAGGGTAAATATCTGATCAGTTGTTGATTTGCCTGGAATGAAACCACACTGATATTGTACTATAACGGTTTTAGCGTATGGGGTTATCCGGTCTTGTAGGATAGAGGAGAGTATCTTATAGGCGGTACTCAACAACGTGATACCTCTATAATTGCTGCACGTTGTGACATCTCCCTTCTTATGTATGGGGCATATTAAACCTTTTCGCCAGTCTTCTGGCATTTCTTCCTGCTCCCATACGTGTACTATAATATCATGAATTGCTTGACGTAAGGCTGGCCCGCCGTGATGGAATAATTCGGCTGGTATGCCATCGGCTCCCGGGGCTTTGTTCTGTTTAAGCCGGCCTATAGCCTTCTCAACCTCTTCTATGCTTGGTGGCGGCAACATAGTGTATTCTTCTTGAAGTAGTGGAGCCTCCACTTCTGCAGTGAGCTGACCATTTAGCAATTCATTAAAGTACACTTCCCATCGCTCCAGTATGCTTTCAGGATCGGTGATCAGATTTCCCTCTCCGTCCTTGCAGTATGTGCAGCGTGGTGTGTACTGCGTCATGTTTCGGACGGATTGGTAGAACTTCCGCGCCTGGTGCGGACCTCGCTCTCGGCTATTTTCTATTTCACAGATTAGTTTCTTCTCCCAGGCTGATTTTTTTTGTCTGTGTAGCCGTTTTTCTATTCTTCTGAGCTCTTTATATTCCTCTTCGCGTGCCCGCGTTCTATGAGATTGTTGCATTGCTCGGTACGCAACATTCTTACGTTCAGTCGCTAGCTTGCATTCATCATCAAACCAGTCGTTCCGATTTTTACGACTGCTGCCTAAGATGGAGTTGGCAGTACTAATGACAATATTCTTAAGGCGTGTCCACTTCTCATTTACGCCCAGCATACTGGCTCCAGGACTTACTCTCCCTAAATCAAGTGATTCTAGGGCGAGTCCTAACGCATTACCAAAGGTGTAACTGGTGTTTTCATTGCGCAGGGCAGCCGTGTTGATTCGAACCTGATCGGCGGATGCAATGCGTCTTCGCAAGGCAATCCGCCCTCGGAAAACCATACCAACAAGATAGTGATCCGAGTCGATATTGGCACCTCGGTACGTTCGTACCGTCATCAAGTTCGAGTAGTGGCGACGGTCTATCAACACGTGGTCTATTTGGTTACGAGTGACTCCATCAGGTGATACCCAGGTGGCTTTGTAGATATCTTTACGCGGGAACCTGGTACTCGCAACGACCATGTTTTTCGATGCTGCCAATTCTAAGACTCGAAGTCCATTGTCATTAGTGTTCTCATGCAAACTATGGGTGCCTGCGTAATGCCTGAATACCGACTCCCGACCTATTTTCGCGTTCAAATCCCCAAGGATGATTTTAACATCATACCTTGGACAGGCATTGAGGGCCCTCTCGACTTGTTCGTAGTAAGTCTCTTTTTCTTCGTCTGAGGACTCCTCCGTAGGTCCGTGAACGTTAATGAGGCTGATGTTCGTAAATTTGCCTCGCACGCGAAGGGTGCATAGCCTTTCGCTTATAGCGTTAAAGCCGATGATGGTAGACTTCATTTTTTCGCTGACTAGGAAGCCTACCCCGAGCACATGGTGTTTTGTATGACAGCTATAGTATATGTCATATTCCTTCTTCTGTAGAACACCATTCCCTGTCCATCTGATTTCTTGAAGAGCTGTTATGTCAGCTTTATATTTTGACAGGGCATCGGCTAGCTGCTGAGCAGCTCGAGCTCTATAGAGCGATCGTACGTTCCATAAGAAAATTCGTAAATCGTTTTTCAGTTTTCGTTGCGTTGGTTGTCGTCGTGTGATCAGTCCGTTTCCGAGGCTTGTTGTCGGTCTCGTAATTCTTTTAGTTTTACGGGACAGGGAATTAACCTGTCGCCAACCTGAGGAACCAGCCTGATCATATTAGCCAAACCTTTTTAAAGGCTTGTTTCTAGCGGCCGCCACGGAGAGGCTATGATCAGACTTCCACCAGTCCCGAATAGTTACGGCACGTGCATGTTTTCGTATGCTACATGTTATTCCCCCTATTCGTCTGATGGCTGACCGCCTTGTCAAAATCAATATTTGCAGCTAATTCTTGTTCTATCGACAATATAGCCAAGTTTGATAGTCTAGTGGAGCTCATAGTGGATCTGAGATAATTTTTGATTTGCTTCAACTTCGAAAAATTTCTCTCACAACTAGCAACACTAATTGCCAAAGTCGAATATACACGAATCAAGATGACTATATTTGGAACCGAAATTCCTAGATTCAGTTTTTGAATGAACTAGAGAAGCTCCAGTGGTCCTTTGCCCCTTATATCTTCCTAAGATTCAGAACTGGCGACAAACTGCTGGAGACGCTTCCGTTCCATCTGAAACTCGCCCTTGTCGATGTTTTCTAATACATGGGAAAGATGACATTTATACTTGCTATCCAAAGGTTTCGCTAGCGTGAAAAATCCGAACTTGTCCGCTATTTCTTGAACTTGGTGGAATCAAGTCGTTATTTCTTGAATGATCTTGTCAAATAATGGGGACACCTCTCGACGGAGTTCCTGCTCGTGAGACAAAGCTGCATCTGCGGATTCATCGCCATGAATGCGTTTTTTCCTGCGAATTCTTCTCGTTTTGAGTTCGATTCCGAGTTTTTCGCAGAGAGTCAGCAAAGTCGATTGCGGCTTGGACGAAACGGTCTCTACTCTCTACTAGGAGAGGTTTTAAAGCGCAGAGTTTCTGAGCACACTTATCCACACTCAGTGCTCATTGCTGCAGGTAAATCTACTACTACTACTACTTCAGGTAGCACTGCAGCCCAAAAGTCAAGAAAAGTGAGGAAGTTGAATGACTGCATGGCTGTCAGAAGAAGACTGGCTCCCGATCTTGTTTTGGAAGTTTGAGATGAATTCATCAATTCTTCCAGTACCTCAAGAAATTCCTCAAACTTATTTTTAAGCGTGAGTGGTTTGTGCATGCAACGAATGTAGTTTTCGGATTCAGTGCTTTAATCCGGGCATGAACTACACTTTCGAAAACTTCTTGTTGTTTCTGATCGATAGTTGCTTTACGGTTCAGGCGAACTTCCAATTCCTTCCATTTCAAGAAGCTCTGCTCATGGTCCAGGCTGTTCTCATGGTCTCCGATTCTTGGATTTAGCTTCCACCATTTGTTGAATCCTTCTTCAGATGCAAAGTTCGAGCCGGAATTGTCAAACAGCTTGCAACAGAAACAATACAAGGATTGCTTCAAAGGCGAGTACACCATCCATGTTCGGAGAACCTTTTCACCGTTAGATAACCACTCTCTGGTTAGTTTTCAGGTACCGGCCTCCGTTGAAGTCCCTGAGCGAGCAACATCGGCAAATTTGGAATCGATGTGCTGTACTGAGTCAGATGATCCGCGACGTACTAAAAGCGTTCTGACTTCATCGGTCATAGTAGAAGGCCAGCAAACTAAATCGTCGATACAACTTTGGCTTCGGCAAGAGCAGAAGGCGAGATTTCAATTATGTCTTCTTTGGCAACATCGATGTTCACTTCTTCTGCAGGCTTGTGACTAGTTGCTTGAGGTAATTCTGGTGAGTCGACTTCGTCTTGACCCTACTCTGTGGTGGGACCAGAGCGACTTCGAACTTCGACGGCAGGCACGTCTTGGTCTTCTGTCTGTAAAATAAGTTATGCATTCCTATGAATATTGGCCGGAGGACAATTCTAGGCCACGCACTATTCTAGTTGGAGGAATCATATACATACTTACATTGGAATCACTTCTGCTGCTGCTGGATGGAAGACGTTAACGTGGCTTTCGAACTAGAACTAAAACTGAAATATTTCAGTAATGCACCTTTAGACTTCTTCGCATCTGCTTCTTTCTTTACCCTTTTTCTTGCGGTATTCCGCACCGCTTTCTTTGACTCTTTTCATTTTCAAAAAAAAAGCGACTCGCGCAACTAAAACGGAACGTTTCGAAACTCTCGCGAAAAGGGAAATACAGAAAATCGTTTTTTAGACGCACAACACTATTACGGACTTTGCAAACATTCACGACCAATGTTCATCGAGATCTCCTTTCTCTCACCGATTGAACCCAAGACCTTCTGCATGCCTGTACAACGCACTAACTATTATGCCAAGGGGTACATTATAAGGATATCACAATAATCCCTGCAGCATGTGTGAATTATAAAAATGTCTAGTCTTTTCGGCTACCCGACTTTGCTAGTGTTTTGCAAGTTGAATTACTGGCCATGAGGAAAGCATTCAAGATATTCAAACAAGATCCAAACCAGAACAGGCTATTATTACAGACAGTCAGCCGGCTTTTAAAGCTATTAATTCTAGTGCATCATCTTTCCAATTTGTCCAGCAATACCGGAATGCATTTTGTAGCCTGAATATTAACAACTCTTATATGGGTTCCGGATGATAGTGTCATTGATGATAATAATAGGCAAGGAAGAGCCCTTCATAACTCTCTTATTGAAAGAGTCAACATTCCGCTCGGAGTTATGAAGGGAAATATTCTCTCAATTTTTTTTTACGAACCAAACCGTAGTTTGAACCGTCTGTCGACGGACAGACAAACAACTTCCAACCAAATTAATCACTTCGCAATCAGTCGGCGATTTAGAAGCAGTCTCCAGGATGTTCGAAACAGAAGAGGTGCAGACATGTTAACTGCCCGGGACCACCATCTGATGGTTGCTACCGTAAGATTACGAACAGTTACAGTTCGAAGATCCCAAGAAAACACCCGAATGCCCAAGTTCAACACCGATAGACTCAAGGATCCCGCAGTCCGCCAACAACTATGGGACCATCTTACACAAGGATTGAGAGCAATCAGTACCATGGAACCCACCTTCATCGAAATTTGTGTGCTGTGAAAAATGTTTTCATATCAGGTGCTGAAAGTATATAGTCGGTGGGTCGCAAGTCGCAAGAAAGAAATAGTGCCTGGCTTTCCGAAGAAACTTGGGCTAGGATCAAAGAAAGAAAACAGCTCAAAGCTCGCATTGCAGCAACGTCAGCAGCAGGCAGAAACGAGCTAGAGTCTGAGTACCGCATGAAGATGAGAGAAGTTCACCGTAGCGTGCGACGTGACAAGCGTAACTATATTAACGCATTGGCAACAGAAGCAGAAGAGGCCGCAAGAAGGTGCGACAGTAGGACCTTCTACAGAATTACCAAAGAGCTAACAGGTGTCCAAAGCTCTAAACAACACCTTGTAAAGGAAATAGACGGATCACTGCTAATTTCGGATGAGGACCAGCTCAAAAGGTAAAAGGAACACTTTTTTGCGGTTTTAAATCGCGTTTTAACCAGCGAAGTCAACCTAACACCCGTCCGTAGTAACGAATTCCCGAATACGCAGTGTATCCCCTAGTAGAGAAGAAATCTCAACCTCAATCAGAGCACTGAAGAACAACAAAGCGGTTGGACTTGACGGTATTCCCGCATAGCTCTTACGTGCTATCGTAGTACGAAAACTGGAGAGGAATCTGCGTGCTGCCTGCTGTAGCGAAGGTTATAGCAAGAATCGTCCTAGAGCGAATAAAAGACCACCTAGAAGACACGCTTGACGTCGAACAAGCAGGTTTCGGCACTGGATCTTCCTGCGTGGATCACATCAACACCTTGCGGATCATCATCGAAAAGTGCGTTGAATATCGATCACCACTTCACCTGCTGTTCGTCGATTTCAAAAAGGCGTTTGACAGTGTCAATAGAGAATTTATTTGGCTTGCCTTGCGCAGGAGGGGCATCCCGGATAAATTGATTGCTATTATCAAGGCTACATATGAAGGATCCAAATGTCACGTTCTGCATAAATGAAGGTTGTCAGAGGAGTTTGAAATCCAAAATGGTGTTAGACAGGGTTGTATGCTGTCACCAATACTGTTCCTTTGGGTAATAAGTGATGTGCTGCATGCAGCTTTGTCGACTTTAAATGAAGGAATTCAGTGGAATCTGCTATCACACCTGAAACATCTGGACTACGCGGATGACGTGTGCTTACTCTCTCATAGGATCATAGATCTCCATCAATGACGAAACATCTTGCGGATTTTCTGGCCTAACCGTATCTCCAATGATGAACTTTATGCGAGGACAGGTCAGGAACCCATCGACTCTATAATACGAAAACGTAAGTGGCAGTGGATTGGACATACGCTTCGAAAAAGCCACGAGTGCATTGCGAGTCAAGCGATGCAATGGAACCCTCTCACGCAGCGAGGCAGAGGAGTGGGCCAACCCAGAAGTACTTGGCGAAGAACGGTCGAAGAGGAATCAGCACAACTGGGGAAGAGTTGGAGAGAGCTGAGGTACATCTCCAGAAACCGTACACGATGGCGCGTAGGAGTAGTGAAGGCCCTATGCCCCGCCAGGGGAACCACACGGACGTAACAGGTCCGAGGACCTAAGTAAGTACTAAGTACTAATAAGTATTATATCTAGAAATATTTGGCTTACCTATAATAAATCCCGTCGTTGATACCTGTAGCGGAGAATAGCCAATAGGAGAGCATGCAGCAATCCAGACTTTCATCACAACACTCACTGTCATAGCTGTGAAGACCAGCGGGAAAAGGAAACAGTCATTCATTTTCTCAACAAATGCCCTGCTTTGGGCTAATTTGGAGTACAATCATTAGGAAGGGCATTTTTAGACAACATTGACGAACTTTTAGAAATGAAGATCAAAGACTTGATTTCTTATCTCAACGCGACAAAATGGCTCTAGGACGAGCTTCGGTTAATTTTGTGCCGAGGCCCCCGTTTGAATCTGAATCTGAAACTGAATGAAGAAGTGCGAGCTAGCGGGCTGAAGCCATTGATAGTGGTTTATGGTGCAAGGAGGCCGGATGATCACTCGATTGCATTGGTTACTTCTTTGCACATTATAGATTGTTTCGGATGCGTGTGTTGGTCTGGTTGAGTAAGTGATCCAATTTCCGGATGATTGTGCAAAAGCAAACATACAATAAGACACATGAATACCTACTTCATTGATTTTTTTTAACTCAGTCCAAACTGAATGACTCCATTATAATGTTCACAATTCCCCATATCAATTCCATCGCGGGCTCAAACGATTTATGGTCCCAAAATGGCGCACTTCAGCACTAATAGGGCAACAGGGTAGATTGCCAGTGATCGCCATTTCGATCTACCTATCTCAGGTTAGAGAAGGGTTCTTTTTTCTCAAAAACGACTTTAACGAATTTGATAAAATATTTTTTATTTGTTTACTTTTTTGAATATTTCTTAAACTAACTTTCTGACCTCCGTTACCTTAAAAAAAGAAGTTATTATTGTGAGTACATTTTATGGAGAGATATTAAATCTTTGCTTACAGCTGTGAATAGACTTTCCTGATCATAAACGTTAAGTGAAATTCTCTTGTTGCCTTTATTCAAGTGAACTGCAGTGTATGCCCATTCGTCACACAGGGGCTGTCAAGTTTTTTTTTGATAAAAAGTTTACCTGGGTGACTATTCTCGACACAATCCGCTGCCGAACATGTAGATAATCACCGAAATGTGTGCCCTTCCACTAATCACAGCCTGTTTGAAAAATTATACTGTATCATTTTTTCATATCGATTTGGGATTCCTTTTCTTAGGCGTTACTTCCCAACATCACTTATTCTTATACCGGATTGGCTTGCGATCATTGACCCACTATAAACTCGAACCCATCTATTGTTCCTGTAAAACGTACCCTCCGTTTGTTTTTGGCTGGATTATGGCCTCCCCAAAGTCTCACTAATCTTCAAACTAAGACAAATTTCATGCTGATATCCAGATCAAAGCCAGAACAATGTCGTCTTTGCCTTCCATTCCAGGCAAAAATTAACACAATAGTAGTTCAAATAGGGTCCCCTATAACATTCCATATCGACATGGTGGCGTGGCGTAGAAAACTATGTTTCCTACAAAAAAAAATAATAATCAAAGCGTTTAATTCGCTTTGTGCGATGCAGTAATGCGTGTCTTCGAATGATAACCTATACGTTTGTGTCAAACGAATGTAAACGACCCACAAAACGGGTTGTTTATAACAATTTTCCTTTGCACTATAAAGTCGTTTCAGTTTATTTCTTTCTTTTTTTTTTTGTGACTTTGTTTTTGGTCTGGGTAACCTCTGTTGATACAGACCTTGGTCTCAATTCAAAGGAACCATATCCCTTTGGCAATCCAACCAACTTAAATTTACAAATAGAATCCTACGAATTCCATAGGAAAGCTTCAGAAGCTCCAAGAATAAATACTCCAATTATGGAAAAAATTAAAAAAAAAAAGTGAATAGAATAGAAACGCACAACAATAGAAAAAGGTAAGTGGAACGAAGCCTTTTGTTCTGAAACAGTAGAGAACATAAAACTTTATATTTTGTTGTGTGCAACCAGGATAACATGTTATGCCATTTCAAATCGAGTTTGAGTTTCCATGACAATTTTCACTATAAATATAACCTCAGAGCTTAGATAATGTTGGGTAGGTAGGTAGGTCTTGGGTACGTGCCTGTCTGATAGCGGTGGGAACATGAACTTCTATAATATAAACTATTGTGTTTTGAGGGGATAATGTGAATGGCCTTCACGTGCTCGCTTCGAATAGAACTTACTTCAGCCTAGCCTCTAACCCCTGAAATATTCATCATAAGAAATGCCTCCATTAATTTAGATGACAATACATAATGGTTTGTGTATCTTTCGTCATAGTTAAGCACGTTTATCTAATTGGACATTCCTTTCCACTTGGATGCCTCTGATAATTATTATTTGTTTCTTGAAAATAGTCTTATGTGCCTTATAAGACAAGAATCTCTTTATACATATATGGTTATTGGAAACTGTGTGTGATAACCAGGGTTCGGATTTCACTTATAGATAGGCCTGTCATCTGTCATTAGGTACTTGGCACTTTCAATTCAAGAACTAAACAGCACATTCCAAATTTATGGCATGATCTTGCTAAATTACGTTTATCGCCCTGGATTAGGGTTTGGGGTAAGAATTCTGTGTGAATTAGAAGTATTAAGATTATGTATTTTTTTAATCATGGGTATATTTTTACGAGTTGTTTATTTCATTTTGAGACACACATTTTTGGAGTTACTGTTGTTGTAAAAATTGAATTCCAACGGGCTATTTAATCTATGCTGGAAGTTAACTACCAATTATTAATTTCAAGCACCATTTTTAAACGCCATTTCTGTTTCACAGAATTTTCAAAAAAAAAACTGTTTAAATTAAAAATAGGGCGAAAATGGTACAATTGATATTAAAGTACTAGTACGGTCTAGAATACAAAAAAAACGCAAGATTTTTGGGAATTTTTTTCTCAGAAACCTTATTAGGTAATACCATAATTTTTTTTTTAAATAATGAATACATGCGTCAAGAGTACAAAAAATTTTTTTTTTTTAAATTTGAGAATTTTGGCCGAATTATAGAAGGCCCAACGTCGACTCATCAAAAAATACATCGTCCCATGGCGGACAGTTAATCTCAGGATTGGCTGGACTGAAACAAAAAAACCAAGGTGGGTTATTTAAAGGAAGATTTTTTACGAGACAATTTACCACAATTTGTTTAAAAAGTCAAAAGAAAAAAAAAATCTCGAGCTTTGAAAAAAAAAATTTTTTTTTTGCATTTTTTTTGGGTCGCCATTTTTTTTATTCATAACTCCTTGGTCAAATTGTGGTAAATTGTCATAGAAAACATAAAAATAATCTAGTTACAAGAAATTTTTTGAAAATCGGTTCAGTAGATCCGGAGATTAACTGTCCGCCATGGGAAAATGTGAGTTTTGATGTGTCGACGTTGACGCCCTCTATAATTCGGCCAAAATTTGACAAACTAATTTTTTTTGTACTCTTGACACATGTATTCATTATTTAAAAAAAATTTATGTTATTATCATATAAAGTTTCCGAGAAAAAAATTCCCAAAAATCATGCGTTTTTTCGATTTATAGACCATACTAGTACCTTAATAAAATTTTCAATTCTATAGCTCCTTAAAAACTTTAAAAAGTTTTTTTTTTTCTAAACTTAAATTTCGAAAATCACATGCTCGATTTTTTTGAAATTTGACAATTTTTAATTATGATCGAGAACAAGCAAAGGGACTGGTGCAGAACCTGGGCCAAGAACCAAACTTTCCATACCGATGGGGCAGTCTACCAGCATCTTCCGAACAAAGGTTAACACTATAGGGAAATGCGTGGATCATAATTTCGAAAGAAACTATGGTTACCAGAATATTGCTATTATGTCAGATAGCTAAGCTGCACTCAAGGCACTAAGCTCCTATCCCATCAGACACATAGAACCTGGTCACGTTGGCGTTTAGGGAAACTAACAGTTTTTTAGAACTGTAGAAACAAATCGTTCTTTAATCTAAAAATAACGGTACCCATAGTAAAAATATTAAAAAATGGTTTTCGAAAATGTTATTTTTGTCGAATTTTGTTTTGTCTGTTTCGCTTAATTCTTTTTATCTATAATTCAATAAAATAAAGTTGAACTTAAAACACTTCTGACAGTACTACGAAAATTTTTAAAAAGGAGCTTCTAAAGTGTTTAAGAAAACATCATATGTCAAGACTTTAAAGAAATTGCAAAATAATAAAATCTTGAGACTGACACACCAACAGTTTTTCTGAAAAGAATTAGGAAACTACATAGGTATAAACGACGATTTTATACATTTTAATCGAATATACTATATAATATATGGAGGGCTCACAGCTGTACCGAACCAAGTCATTTTAAAAAAATCCAAAACTAACGCCAGGATTTCCGCAAAATTGACCTCTATTTAGAGCTGTAATGATCCGAATTTTCATATTTTGAATCTTGTAAGAACATCAGTAATTTGAATTTTTTAAATTCCAGAACTCGTGTCAATATCTTTCCTTTTGATAGCCACCTGACCTCTGTTTGAAAAAGGAGATTTTGATGGAGTGAACCCATTATATCACATAATGATCCTAAACAGCCGACTTTGCAAGGCCTTGCTTTTAATAGAGTTCACAACGCTTTCTTTAAGCACATCATTTAATTCAGAAGGTAACACCTTGGATGCCAGAACTTGTCGATGATGAAAGCAGTGTGTCCATGAAACGTTTGGCATGAATAATTTAAATTTTGAAATTTTGTTGCCCGTCAAAGTTTTAGCACCATCGCTACAAATAGCAAAACATTCTGTCCAATTAATCTCGTAGTCGCGAGAGCTTTCTAAAAACATATCATACAAACACTGGCCAGTAATATTAGCAGTAAGAGCTTTGCAAAATAAAATTTCTTCTTCAATGTTTTCCTCTGCTTCAAAACGAACAAATACCAAAAACTGTGCACAGTCTGAAAGATCAGTACATTCATCTAGTTGCAAGGAAAATGTGGACTGTTCTTTAATTTTTCAATTAATTGTTCTTGAATGTCAACGGCCTTATTCTCCGCTCAATTGTATTGTCAGAAAGTTGTATATTTTTAAGTTTATCTGCCTCCTGTTCAATAATTAATAATTTCAACCATATCAAGGGGCGCAGGCAAAATAAGATTCTCAGAAATTATATGGAAATAAGCGTAGACATTTTTCGCGAATTGAAGCCGGTCAGTGGATGTACAATTGTACATACCCTTTTACCTATGTACAATGTACATATGTATGTATGTATTTAGATCGCGATTACCTTTAAACAAAAACAGATATTATTTTTGATCCAAAAATAGAAAAAGGGCATTGAAATAAGACTTATTTTTCTTACCTGAACCAAAGTACATTATTGCTGGTTAAGGGATTTCAATTTTCGTTTGAAAAATTCTAACTGCATATCTGCTTCTTTGGAATGTTTAGTTGAGAGATGTCGCATAAGCTTTGATGGTTTCATACTTTCGGCAGATAAAACTTCACAACAAAGAACACATTGAGGCTTATTATTTAAAACTGTGAAACCATATGTATTTAAAATATTTTACGACATAAATTCTATTTTTTTTTTCGTTGCTTCCTCCGCTTCCACTTGCACCGGATGTGCAAGGCTGCAACGGTCTCTTGAGAAACTTGTCCATAATCACTCGTAAGCAACAACACAACACAACACTTAATAATTTTCAAATAAGTAGGGGAGAGTGGGGCACATTTGAACACGGGGCACATTTGAACAATGCTTATAAAATTTTAAATTAATTTTAATTTTAATTTAAAATTTTAACCTGTCAATACCATATCCATAAACGTCATTGACTTTCCTTGAATATCTCAGTTGTCTCTCGGACTTAGTGGTGAAGGGTACTTTTGCTAGTGAAAGAGTTTTTTTTTCGTTTTTTAGTTGTAAGAGTTTAAACAAAAATTACTGCGCGATTTTAAAACAGCAACACATTTTTTTGGAGGAAAAATAAATTTTAAACCTAATTGCGGTAAATTTTTCACTGGATATATTTCAGTTAAATATTTATAATAAATTTTATGTCACTGGAACAGTTAATTACAATTTTTTTTTTAATTTTTGATGTAGAAATTGCATTAATTTTACCTATAATTATAATTTTAAAGTTTTCAAATTTAATATTATGAAGAATTACATCTATTATTTTTAATAATGTTTATCCTTAAGTGGGCTTTAGGTCAATTTTTGTTTTGTTTTTTATGTTGTGACGTTTCGGATGTGGTTACACCCTTCTTCAGACCTATTTATTAATTCAAATATAATTTAAAACACACTTATATACATATATACCAAATATATCAAAATTCTAAAATAGTATACTTACAACTTTAAAATACAAATATTTTTTATTTGTTTGTTAGCTTTTGGTTTCCGTGTTTTCTCAAAAAAGTTTAAGAGACGTTTCAAATCTTTTTCTTTTTTGTTCTTATGTGTTATCTCTTTTGTTTTTTTATTTTTTAGTTTGTTTGAAAATTTATTTCAAACAAATTGATGTTTAATTATCTGAATTTTTTTTTTAAATTCAAGTAATTAATTTTGAAAATAAATTCAAATATTTTTATGTATATATGTATAATATATTTAATCGTTGAGTTTTGTTTATGTAGATATGGTTTGATAATTAATAAACTGACCGTAAATATTACTAAGTCTATCACAATCTGAACGTCTATTAATACTATTTTCGGTGTTTCTAATATGTAACGTTTCTAGTAACATTCTTTTATTGTAATTCTGTTCTGATTGTAAAATTGTTATATTTTTGAAGTCAGGATGATGATTTTCTTCTATGCAATGGAGAGCTAGTGCAGTCTTTTGTGTGCTTCCTACATAGATTGATGGGCATGATGTTGAGCCATCACCTATACATTTAATCTTGTATACTATATTTGATTTTTCTTCCTTTTCTAATTTATCTTTTAATTTTGAGAAAACTGAATTTCTAAAAGTATTTGTTGATTTAAAGGTTATTCTAGTTTTTTCTTTATCTCTAATTGGTGCTTTCAACAAACGGTTTGAAAAATTTGGAACGTATAAAGCACTTTTATATATTCTTTGTGGTTCATTTATATTTTGAGTTGATCGTCTGACACCATTGAAATAGTTGTTAATAAGTGATTTAGTTATTTCTTTTGGAAATGAATTAGAGTACATTGTATCTTTTATTATTCCAATGTTTTTTTGTCGAAATATAATATCACTATTGTCTAGAACTCTATTTATGAAATTTTGTGCTGTATTAATAATTACTAGTTTGGGTTGTTGAGAATTGAAATTTATCAAACGACCTGAAGATGTTGGCTTTTTGTACCAATCAAAAATTAGATGTGTATTTTGTCTTATAACTTTAACATCAAGATATGGGAGCATTCCTTGTTTTTCAACTTCAAATGTAAATTTAATTTTAGGATGAAAGGAATTTAATGCTGTTAAAGTTGAATTAAGTTCAGTTGATTTGATGATTAAAAATAAGTCATCTACGTATTTCTTAATAACTTTTGGTGTATACGATAGTTTTTTTAAAACGTTATCAAGTAAAGTTTCCATAACTATATCTGCTAAAATTGGGGATAAAGGACTTCCCATAGATACACCTTGTTTTTTCTGATAAGTTGTTTTATTAAATTGTAAATAATTATTATCAACTATGCAAAAATGTAAAAGTTCTAAAAATTGTTTCTTTTTAATTTGTGTATTTTCTTTGATAGTATTCCAACTTTTATCAACAGTTTCTATAGCCATATGTACTGGTATATTTGTAAACAGAGAAACTACTACGAGAAACTACCCAAACTAGTAATTATTAATACAGCACAAAATTTCATAAATAGAGTTTTAGACAATAGTGATATTATATTTCGACAAAAAAACATTGGAATAATAAAAGATACAATGTACTCTAATTCATTTCCAAAAGAAATAACTAAATCACTTATTAACAACTATTTCAATGGTGTCAGACGATCAACTCAAAATATAAATGAACCACAAAGAATATATAAAAGTGCTTTATACGTTCCAAATTTTTCAAACCGTTTGTTGAAAGCACCAATTAGAGATAAAGAAAAAACTAGAATAGCCTTTAAATCAACAAATACTCTTAGAAATTCAGTTTTCTCAAAATTAAAAGATAAATTAGAAAAAGAAGAAAAATCAAATATAGTATACAAGATTAAATGTATAGGTGATGGCTCAACATCATGCCCATCAATCTATGTAGGAACCTCATTGCAAAAACTTCGAAATCGTATATCAGGTCATAAATCTGATATAAATAGTGGTAGTACACAAAAGACTGCACTAGCTCTCCATTGCATAGAAGAAAATCATCGTCCTGACTTCAAAAATATAACAATTTTACAATCAGAACAGAATTATAATAAAAGAATGTTACTAGAAATGTTACATATTAGAAACACCCAAAATAGTATTAATAGACGTTCAGATTGTGATAGACTTAGTAATATTTACGGTCAGTTTATTAATTATCAAACCATATCTACATAAACAAAACTCAACGATTAAATATATTATACATATATACATAAAAATATTTGAATTTATTTTCAAAATTAATTATTTGAATTTAAAAAAAAAATTCAGATAATTAAACATCAATTTGTTTGAAATAAATTTTCAAACAAACTAAAAAATAAAAAAACAAAAGAGATAACACATAACAACAAAAAAGAAAAAGATTTGAAACGTCTCTTAAACTTTTTTGAGAAAACACGGAAACCAAAAGCTAACAAACAAATAAAAAATATTTGTATTTTAAAGTTGTAAGTATACTATTTTAGAATTTTGATATATTTGGTATATATGTATATAAGTGTGTTTTAAATTATATTTGAATTAATAAATAGGTCTGAAGAAGGGTGTAACCACATCCGAAACGTCACAACATAAAAAACAAAACAAAAATTGACCTAAAGCCCACTTAAGGATAAACATTATTGAATTAAATAAAAGGTCACGAAGAAAGAAAGTATCTATTATTTTTATTCTTATTTCATACATGGGGCACTTTTGAACATAATAACCTGTATTGATTGGAGATAAAAATTCAATATAAATATTTCGTTAAATGGACCAAATATTTTTCTAAATTGAACGTCAATACTACTGTTCCATGTGAGTAAAATATCAGGCCAATTGCTCGAATATTTTAGGTTTTACCAGTCTGGAAAGCAAAAAGTGTTCAAATGTGCCCCACTCTCCCCTACTTACCTCTTACTCTCAGTTAAAAAAAAAAAAATGACAATTCTGATGCACACTTAAGAATTCAAAAAAATGAAAATTACTGCAAGGTCTGCTACAATTTTTTTTGGCAATACGGGAGAAAATTTCATCACGAATAAGTAAAATTTAGGGGGGTCGCCAAAATTTTATTACTAGCAAAGGGGTCGCGTACTCAAAAAGTTTGGAATATAGCATCATACTTTCTTAAAATCATCGAATACATTTTTTTATCTTTTTAGTGTCATTCTAACTTTATATATGACTTTTTGACATTTACAAACAGGTCTGTTTACTTATAGTTTTTGCATTATCTGTCATAACTTTAGGTATGTTCAGATGTAATTTATTAAAACAATATTCTTAGCACGATATTAGTTACAAAATGTTTAAAATTAAGAAAGAGTTAGTAAACTACTTTAAAGTTAAGAAATTGTTAAGTAGTATCCTACTAAACATAGAAAAAAGTTCCTACGAAAAGTGCATTTTATTTATTTTTGTGCAAATAAAAATTAAATTTAAAAAAAAATCATTGACCCGTGTTTTGAATTAGAAGTTTGAAAATTTTTTTTTAAAGTCCAGAAAATATTTTTATTTGAGATTTTCATATGCAATGTTTTTAGGCGTTTTTTGTTTCTTTATAGAAAATTAAATTTAAATTCGTTATGCCAAAAATGAGAAAATTAGATACGGTAAGTTACGTCTTAATTCCAATTTTCGAAAGATGGACGGTCAAAATTAAGTGAAACGGAACAAATTTTATCAAAATTTCTTAAAGTTGCAGGAGCATTTCGTAGACCAAACGGCATAACTCGAAATTGCCACAAACCGTTCCCATCACTAAATGCCGTCTTTACTTGTCTTCTTTACAAATTTCGACCTGCCAGTAGCCGCTCTTTAAATCTAGCGTTGAAAACCATTTTGCTTCAACGAGTGTGTCCATCCAAATATCATCGGTTTTTTGTCGATGAACATTGAATACATTTGATAGACGGATGAGCTGAATGATGAACATCAATGTTTTGTTTAATTAAAACGTCGACCGTTTATTTTATGTACATAAAACATACTATTACACCATTCAGCGTAATGGTATTTAAATGACGCCAAATGTCTGGGCTCTATTCCTAGCCACTAACACCAAAAAAAAAAAAAATGTTTTTTTTTTAAGATACTACTTCTTGTAAGGAATCTAAAAATCCTTCAAGAGTATCTCTTATCACGAAATGAACTCGGCAAGAAAATGATTTAAGACAGATTGAGTACCTAGTCATTTGCTGTTTCGAAGAGCTTTCGATGCAGTCTTAAATCCAAGTATGCTAACATTACATTAAAATACTTGAAATAAGAATGACTTGTTGGCTAACTTGTGAAATATTACTATCAGTGGATTTGAAAAGCTGGAAACTTTCTATTGAATCGTAATGGATGATTTATTTAAATTGATCGCCAGTGTTAGTTCGGGCGTTACACTTCGAGTTGGGATGATCTTCCAGGTTCCTGATGATTTTCCCGGAGAGCTGCAGCAAATATTGATCCAGTTCCAGTGGTATTGATTTTTCTTCATCGTACTATACCTTAGTTGTTATTTATTTTCTCCTCAGTAGGTTGCAGTGTAGGCCAAATTAAATGCGGAGCATCTTACTTTCAAAACGCTTCATCTCCTGTTCTTCTTATTTAGTCAATTTCACCTGAATAGCGGGTGGACAAGGTGCTCTCTTCAACATAAAGTCTACATGCTACTTGAATTTATTTGATTCCCAAGTACTTCGTTAATACTGATGAAAAAGGGGTGACGTACGTGATGGGGTCGTTTGCACAGAACCTCGTCCTATCTTCCTGATATGTTGGCTGGTTTACCAGTAGTACAAATGTTGAAAAGCACCGGCCCAAGTTTTTATCCATGAGGGCTTTGATTCCCTTGGTTGATGGTACGTGTTTTGCTACTGAACATACAAAAGTCTATGGGTAAGGAATTTCAGGCTCAGAGTTCAGAGAGTTTGAATAGTAGTCCTTTTATCCAAACGCTGCTTAAAGCTTTTTTCGATGTACAACTAGCATGCAATAGTCGTTCTCTTTTTGTTTTGTCGTGGGTGTATGGTAGATTGTTTATTTCGTAAGCAATACTGGAACTCCAGTATGAAATTTTTCTCTGCAGAAGACTTTGAGTTTCTTCACGACTCCAGTATCTTGCTCAAACAGCAGATCAGTGAAATTGGCTGATATTATTCCACATTTGAGCGGTTTATTCACTTCGACACGGGGACAACTTTTGACGTTTTGCATGTGGCAGGGAAATGGATGTTGTTCAGACAGTTGTTGTTGAAGATTATAGTCAGCTGGCCAACAGCAAGATTTTGCAAGAGTTTCCGGCAAATTCTTCAGGAGAAGTGAAAAGATCTATCAAGAGTGGTTTCGATAAGAGGTTTTCTCCGTTGAATAAGGTCAGCAAGTTTCTCCTTCGTCCATAAAGACAGAAAGGTGTATGGAGGGACGGGGGGGGGGGGGGGGGATGTGTTCTTTGAAACTACTTTCATTAAATGTAATCAATTTATGATTGAATTTAACCAATTTCTTCTAGTTGGATTTAATAGTTTTTTGACCAACTTATTTCAAAAGACTCCTCTTGAAAACTTCGTCATCAGTCATCACCACTGTTTTTTCCCAAATTCCTCACCATTTTTATTAAAACGATTTCTATAGTCCGAGCCCTGCCATAAAAGATTATACTCTTCTCATATTCTTCACCCCAAACCCTCTCGATATATAAGTTCTGGCGATCGTTAAATTCATTTGCACTTCTCGAAAATTATGTTTATTCTTCAGCCCTTTTGAAAACGCAATCCCAAATGCGGTCGGTCCGTCATCACCGTACGGCCTCTCGTTCGTTCCGTTACTTCGAGTGGATTTGGTATTTTTATATTTTTTTCGTTCGATAAGTGTTTTTTTTTTGTTCTTCTTTTTTTTTGTTTACGACAAAAATGTATTAGTGCTACGTTGAAATATGAATAAAGCCATAAACGTGACCGACCCTCACTACTTGTGTACGATATGTGCGCGACGGTGACGATGACGTTGTGCGCCACAATTATTGGTTACGGATCGAATTCAATGAGATTCAATTTAGAGATACATTATTATGGTTTCCTATCCCTGACTGATTGGAACTTGGGACAGGAGCATTCGACTACGAGAATCACGATGACGATGATAATAATGATGATGGTAATAATGATTTTATGATGGCAACCATCATCTCTAAATTGATGGTGCCATAGAGACACAAAGTCAGGCCACCACGACGTGCGTCGGCATCGGCATCACCACTTCATAATTCAAATATAGGTTTTGCTTAGAAGTGAAATAGTTGTTGATGTCAGATTCACGTGGTCCATGTTAAGTGATCGAATGGGTCGCTTTAAGTTGCTCATCTTAATTGTCAACATTTTCATATGAGCTTTTACTTTCGGTTTAACCTTTTACCTAACTGGCCCTAGATCTTTCAAGTATGTTTTAAATTCGCAATAATAAATATGTACATACATATGTAGATAAAATATCTAATATCTTGAAACCAAATTATTATACGATGGTGATAAGTGATATAACCTTAGCCTTACAGGCCTATCTACTCCTAGAAGAGTTAATTCCCAGTAGCCTAAATGAACTACCCCTATCAGATGTATCAGTGGAAAATAGTTCATGTGGTTAAAATAACTAAGGTTATTGTTGGATGAGAGAGTTTTCCATCAAGATACATTCGCATCAACCGCAACAGCATATTAGAACAAAACAAAACCACAAAAATTCCATTTGATAGACAAATTAAGGTCGAAATCCCATCCAAAGTAAGATCCTTCTTTAGGTTTTATCGGAAGTATTCCTACTGCCAATGTCGTATTTGTCATTCGTGTAATTTCCTACTAAACTACGGATAGCTTTCCCAAAAAAGAAGCACACACATTATCCAGTGTATTCTTGTTATTTCAGTCTAGGTTAATTTTTTGACTCTTCATTACAATCATTTAGTACTTTCATTAGTGATTATTGTTAAAAGGAAAATCATAGATTTTCTTCATTTAAATCTTAAAATGAAGATAAACACTACCTTCAGCACCAGAGTAAGGAACGACTCTTATTCGCCATATTTATTTGTTTGTTCCTTTTTACTTGCGACCTATAGGTACTATAAGGCAAGTTATGCATTCGTAAAAAAAATCGAACTCGAGATTTTGATCAAAGTTGACATTACGATGAAAGCAAAGACGAAAAAAGTGGGTCTGGCAATTCTGTCTGTCTGTCTGTCTGTCTGTCTGTCTGTCTGTCTGTCTGTCTGTTCGATTACAGCTAAACGGCTTAGCCGATTTTCTTCAAACTTGGTAGATATGGGTTTTAATTTTTTACCCCCGGATGTTTTTTGATTTGATTTTTTATGACCAAAAATAACGGTACCTGCCATACGATTTTTTTCCGAAATTTTATAAATATTTTTTTTTTCTCAAAAACTGTCCCTGCGATTTTTTTAAAAAAATTTCAAAAAATTTAATTTAGTTAAACCTAGGTAATGTGTTACCGAATCTCTAAACGCGAATTTGGATAAATTATAGTTTAAGTTTATGACGGCGGAACTACAATCCGCAAAACACAAAACAGATAGAATGATTATTTAATTAAACGAATTAATTAAATATACAAAGAGTCGAAACGAGCCGGCGGCGCGGCGTGCGAGAGAAAAGAAACTAATGACAACTGTCACTCGAAGGTGGGCGCGTTTAGAGAATTCGCAACAGGGAGCATAAAAAAATGCTGCCACCCAGATAGCTCAGCGATGGGGTGGGTTCAGCGAAACGGTGGACTGTATTAATTGGGGGATCGATAAAAAAAGATGTAAAAAAAATGAATTAAATTGAATAGTAAAGTAGGGGCGTACCAAATCAAAATGGGCGCCAGTAATTTTTTTTTGTTTTAGTTCTGAACTAAATAGGTAATTACAAACCTTTTGCGCCAATTCAATGAAAAAAGAAGCTCCTTTCCAAGAAAAAAAATAAAAGAATGTTTTAATTTACCTGAATAGGATTTTAATGAAGTTTTATTAAAAATTATCTGGGAAACCTTTACAGGTATAGGTATAAAACCCAGAATTTTTTCTAAGACAAGTAAGAATTTACAAAGGTAGGTATTTGGTAATTGGCAGATGGCCAATTTAAAAAAAATATATGTTCGAAAAGATGAAGAAAAATCACGTTGGGAAAAATTCCCGAACAACAACGGAATTTTTAGAACGGTCGCGAGTCCCGCAATCTCAGGAAGACAAAAGAACGGAACGAAAGCCTAAACGGGGTAAATTTTAAGGCACTTAATAGCCTCCAAACAAAGTAAAAGAAAGACGAACCAAAATTCTCCTAATCCAAACTAGGTATACAATTAGCAGTGTATACTTAGCTTTTTATTTTTAGCGGATCCTGTCTCTTCCAGTCTCACCCTGGCTCTATCTCCTCAGCAGAATGCCTTCTCGTCACCACAGAACAAAAATAGCACTAATACTTTTTTTTTTCAAATATACCCCAACTGGGATTCCTCTGACCAAAAATTAATTATTCGACACAACTCGAAATTTCTTCTCGACAATAATAATTTTTCGCTTTAAACTTTTCTTCAACTTCACTCTTTCGTAGCTTTCTAAAAAGTGCCTCTCAAAAGGCGAACTTCCCTCCTCCATTCGGCCACGACATATATGCCATCCTCTTCTGACCTTTGGTCCATGTTGGTATTCTGTCGCGGATACAACACCCGGCTTTTTCGCTGGTGTGCATGCCGCTGTCGAATCCAGCCACGCATATATGGTCTCTTTCACATTGGTGATTTGAACACCAACCTTGGCTTAATGGACGAGTTCAGTTCTAATCCGTCAATTTCAAATGGTCTAAAAAGTTAAACGAAAAATTATTAAAGAACGCGAATAAAGTCCCCAGCCCAACCGGCCCAACTCAAAAACTTGAAGAAAGCATTCTGTTAGATGGGATCCCATGCATTTTCCCAACAAACATTATGAGACAGGATCCGATGTTTCACACGAAATTTAACATATTTTAAACCCGTAGACTTTCGCGCAGACAATTAAGGGTAAAGGGAATAACATCGCAACGTGATTTTACTTGGTGAGCCAGACACTTAAAATTGGGCAGAAGGCCATACTAAATTTATGTTGGTGTGAACTTGAAATCACACATGCCGTTGAACATGGGTCAAAATCTTCATGTTTTGCAATCCTGTGTGGACCATCTGTCGCACACCCACATATCTTGCGGACCATCTGTCGCACACTGTGTCCCTGTGTGTTTTTGACGTTGTGACTCATCCGTCACATATATGTATATGGATTTTTGTGACCACCTGTCACTCAACTTTGTATTTCAGAACCGAAGACCTATTTTGATTGCTTTTCCAGAATGCTTAAGAGTAGGACTCTGGACGGCGGAAACCAGGTTTCAACTGAGCTCTACAGCATTTTGGAGCCGCAATAGAAAGGAGGGTTGAAAATGGATTGGGGAAAATTGACTAGGTAGGTGAAACTTGTTGTGGTAAATTTTACCGCAACAAATGGTCGAAAAATATTTTCAAAAAAATGAGTAGTTTTGGTGCCCCCCTTGGGACCATTTTTTTGTTTTTGATTTTCTCAAAAACGGTAACACCGATTTTGATCATTTTTTTTATGCTAAAGCTTCCCAGCAGTTTGAATATTATTTTGTATTCAAATTTTCCAAAACAATTTTTTTGGATTTTTGAAAAAAACTTTCAACATTTTTTTTGAAAACTCAATATTTCGAAAACCCCATGCTCGATTTTTTCAAAACTTGATAAATAAAAGTTTGAAAAAATAATCTACAATTTATGAGCAAAATAAATTCATTTTACCTAAAAATAACGGTACCCTCCATACAAATGTTAAAAAATGGTTTTCGAAAATCGTATTTTTCTCGAAAACGGTTAAGAGAATTTTGCTTAAATTTTTTTTCTTTCTATTATTTTTTAATATCTGTAATTTAATAAAAAAAAATTGAAAACAAGATATTACTGACTGTACCTACGATAGAACGATTTTTTTTAATTTTGAATTTCTCATTATTAGCACAACGGATTTTAATGAAATTTCGTAGAGGGAAGCTTCTAAAAAGTTTAAAAAACATTGCATTTCAAAACTTTAAGAAAAATATTTTTTTGAATTTTGAAAAATAAAAATCAATTTTTTGTTTTTTGAAAATTCAATGTCTCGAAAACGGCTCAATACTTTTTTTGTAAATTTAATTTTTATTCATATAATAATAAAAACTTCAAATTGGCGTACCAACATTTTTTCTTAAAAATGTTTTAAAATTTTCTTATATAAAACCTTATTTTTTAAGAAACCACTGCAAAGACTTATAATTTTTGTTCTTGCATAAATCTATATTTGCTTGAATCACATGGCATCCTATTCTTACCTTCAACTACCAAAGAAGTTTTTTTTAGTCATTTAAAAAATGAATTTTATGCTTATGAACAGTTTCTCTAATAACATTCATTTTTGAAATTCTTAGTCTTTTACATAGGAGCAAGTTCCTGCGACCCAGTCGTGCATTTTATTTGTGTATATCTGAATGCTCTGAGCTAAAAAGATACACACTATTTTTGACAATTTAGGCTCTGCTCTGAACTAAAAAAAAACACCTTTTATGCTTTCAGGCATATTTTTCATAGATTTCGTGTAAAAAAATTGTTGAGATTTTAATCAAATCAAGTAACATTACGATAATGGAGAACTCGAAAAAAAAATAACGTCTGTGGGTCTGTTTGTCTATGCAGCCATATTCCAAAAAGTATATAATACAAATTAAATTCCATGCAAGGAGTTTTTTTTAATGAAACTTATATTTAATGGCATAAAGAGATGTGCAGAACGCATCGATGCATACAAGTGTATATATAGCATTTGACATTTAGGGTTCATTGATCTTTCCAAACGAAAATGACAGCAGTCAATATTTCATTCTTTTTTATCAAACATACAAATTTGTGCAGTAAGAAAAGTAAATTTACTGTCAACTTCAGTAATGGCAAATAGGAACTATTTACGATTTTTGTGTATGTTATTGTGGGTGCAATGAAGTTGTGCAGGAAAATTAGAAATAACCACATCGCCCTAACTGTGTAACTCAATCATGCTGCATCTGTTTTAACCATATCAGCCTTCTGAAGAAGAAGAAAAGAACACGGCCTTGGCCTAAATACCGGTTTTGGAGACGATCTAAAGTATATTAAAAACACAAGTATTCCCATAAAAATTTTTTGTAAACTACAAGTTTTATTATAATACGAGTAGGTACCTATAGTAAGCTTATTGAAATTCAGAGATGAGCTAAACAAACACACCTTTTGAAATATTCAGTGCCTAATCAAAAGTCAAAACAGAAATTCATGTCAAAAGCAATTCTAACTTAAATTTATAGTAATTGTCATGCTAAAAAAAAGTTTCATAAAAAGGAAAACCAAGAACGTGGGTCTAACGTTTACGTTCCATGAAGAACGGTACCTTAAGGAATATTGCATTTAGAAGTTAGAACCCTGTCTGCATTAGGAATACTCACTACATCGCGTTTACATTGGAAACTTTGAGGCACCCATGGTGTCAATGGATTAAAATCTTGATTTTAGTACTTTCCTTTGAAAGTTAGAACTAAATATTTTCATTCACCAACAATACTTATCTTTTTACCAAATATGTCAATGTTTTAAGCAAATCTTCTTCACGTTAATGATGGACGATTGCATTTTATTTTAAGCTCCGGAAAAATGCATTTTCAGAACAGACATTTAAGAAATTCGAGAAATGTTATTTACGAGTATTTTCTGCTCTGGAAAATTCATTTTCAGGGCAATTGGTTGATATTCGCAACAAAATATTCTCTTTACTTCAAAATTTAACTCGTCCGTTATCTGTCATATCACATAATGTCAAATTTCGAGTTAAATGTTCTATACATGTACATCAAAATATAGATAGTTCTCCATCTGTCAGGCAATCAACTGGATGATTACCACGATGCCAATTGATCAAAAATTTTAGTTCTTTCCGCTTATATTTACTTCAACAATTTATATGGGAATGATGTAAATCGGTGAATAAATCTCTGACAAAGAGAGTGAAATAAAGTACAGAAACGTCAGAAAAAGTCGGAGAATTTAGTTCAGTGTGAACATAGCAGAAAAATGACACCAAGAGCCTGATTACACGATCTAACTCGTCATTCGTCTTTTTAACATATTTGGTATGAGGTGCAGAAGTTTAGCGGAATAAAGCTACGTTTCTAAACTCTTCACACAAACTATCAAAAAACTAAACAAACGAAGAAAAGATCATGTATTCATGTATTCAGGGTCCAAGAGTCATTGTCAAATATGTTTGACACGCACGGCATAATTGGCTTGATCTTACGAAAGCGCCATCCAGCGGCTTTTCTGGTCAAATGGCTTGGATGGCCAAATATTTTGATATTCTGGCTGCATTACAAGCATATTTGAGAATGTGAATGCATTCTTGTAATGCCTTAAGCATTAAATTTCATTTTCCACGAAGCTCTCGAGCTGTGCACATTGTAAAGAAACATATCAAAATAAGTTATTTACAAAAGCAATAGTGGAGCGGTAATTCAGTTGGATTTTATTAGATTAATAAAAATTTTCTGCAGATTTGGAATATACAAATAAAGTAAATTTCTTCATTTAAAATGTAATCAATGGTCTGATTTGGTCCGCCATTGCCAAAATTCTAGTGAGAAGTGATGTTTGACAGCATGTTTGACGAATGTGAATGCTAATGTGTTTGCTTGAAAACACGTGGACAAATATAATGTTGTATGAAATAACATCCCTGTTTAAACATTAGTCTAACAAACTTAACGTTACGTAGCGGAGTCTGGTTTTGCGTTATTTTTTTAACAATATTTAACTCCGTCTTTGAAACTCTGATTTTCTGTGAATTTCAATCCAAAGTTCTGTCAAAGTTAATAGAAAAAACTTTAATTCTATTAAAATGCACAAAAAATGTTCTCAATATTTAAAAAAAAAACAATGTTGATATTACGATTGCATTAGGCTAGTCGCGCACTGGCAACTGTGATCGAAATCAAATAGTTTAACAACCAGTTGAAAGAGAACCGCGCACTGGCAACTCACACTCACACTCTTTTCTCTCTTGCGCTTATAGAAAACAGCTCAACTGTTGCGAAGTCAATCGTTTAGTTTGTGTCAAAACACAAACTATTTAGTTGCTCGAATCGAGTTTCTCTAAGTGCGCGGTGTCCCATATAAGCCCATATGTTTCATTTTAGCAACCAAATAGTTGCGAAACTAAAAATTGAATGTGCGCGCCTGGCCTTATTATGAATGTTCGATTACAAAAATTCGGCCCTCGGAAGAACGTTGATGTTTACACCTCTTAACCGTGGGTATGTTTTATTGGTTGAAATTCATTTTGTTTTCAAAAATAATTATAGCAAAACAAAATTGTCAACTTTGCAGTATTGTATCAATGCGAATTTTGACAGTTTGTGTCAAGAAAATTGAAATTTCAAACGAAAAAGTGTATAAGGGTGGACCAAATACAAGTTTCTTTTTAAAAACGCAATAAAATAAACAAAATTAAATTTTGTTTATTTATTTTGGCGTTATTAGTAAAAGCAATCATTCCCCTTAATTTTATGTTCAAGTGGCCTCGGCTGGCTTTTTCCAAGACCTTGTTGATGGTTTCGGGCTATACCTCACGGATTGCTTGGATGATATTGGCCTTAAGTACTTGAATTGTTGGCATGACATCGGACCTTCACGAGTCCCCACCAAAGACCAAAGGGGTCAAATCGCAGTTCTGAGGCGGCCAATTGACATCGTTAAGACCGCTGATAGCACTATTCGGGAATTTGATGCGAAAAAGATCTATAGTTGCATGGGCTGTGTGGCTTCCTGCGCACTGTTTGGGCTATACCTCACTCACTTTGGAAATAAGTTTTCAATATTTCCCAATTTTGTTCGGTCGATCCGCGGAGGTATGATACTGACTTTCTGTCATGATTTCGAGTGGGAAACAGCTAACAGTGTTAAGATAACCTATGTTTTAAAAAGAAACAATCCTTTATGTTCAGATTGAATGTTTCGGGTTTAGTTTAATAAATATCCGTTCCAGGTTTTGCTAAAAAGTTCGGATATCTAGTAGAAATATGACGTGATGAAGTTTTTTAATATACTAATTGCCCTTATTTTAAGGTTATTAGAAAATGGTTAAAATTAAGAATGAGTTAATTAACTACTTTAAAGTTAGCAAATTATTAAGTAGTATTATACTAAGACTTTAATTATAGGCTGTTTAAAATTTTGCGGGATTGTTTTTAATACTTTTGACAAATTTCTCCATTTTCTTATATGATTAATTCTATTAATAATACCCTTAAACTAAGCTACATTTAGGCCATAAATCTCCTGATCCAGGAGTGACCCAGTCGTGATTTTTTTTCGATTTGGGAAATGTCAAATTATGTATGTATGTAGATACAATAAAGCACCTTACAATTTCCTTTTCGCATAACTTATAGATCGAAATCATCTTCAAAGATCCAACAATCTAAATTGATTTATGAAAGTATTTATATAGACTCTCTAGCTTTCCCCTTCAATCTCACTCATACTCTATCACATCAAGTGTATTTTAACATTCAATTTGTCTACGTCGCTGTCGCCTAGTTAAACTTTTCACAAAGTATCAGATCATTCGAAATAATCACAGTCATTTCCAACTGCTACCGATACACATCTACCCATCAGATAAATGATATATTTATAAACTGAGATTCTTTCAACTTGTCTTTGCCCCAAGATTTCAAAAAGAAATGCTAAACAAAAAAAAAAAACGTCACACATGATGTTACCCGCTCCCTCCTCCATCACCTTCGTCACCACCATAATTCTATTTTATCTGTCAAGTCAACCCTTGTGGAGATACCACTATCCTCTTACATCTGTCGGAATTCTTGCGGAAAAGTATCGCATCAGTCAAAAAAAGATACATTTTATTTCTTATAAATTTGTAGAAGGTAATCTCTTAACGTCTTTTTCTTCTTGGAAGCTCCAAAGCTATACAAAATGCTGATAATATCGATTTTTATTTTGACAGTTTATCTAGTTCTTACCGTTCTTTGAAGATTTAAATTTTAAAGTCAAAAATGAGAAGCAGTATAGAAGAGGAGCTTTCACTTTCTCGTCGCCAGTTATTAAGTGACAGTCATTAGCCATCATGGAAGACCCGAAGTTGGAGTGGCAACAGTGATAGCAATCTGTACGTAGGGTACGTTTACACCGACGAAACAAACTGGCGACACACTCATACATAATATGTTATGTGTGATGTGGTGTGGAGAGATAATAGCAGTAACTTGGTCTTGTGGTGGGTTGCAAGTTGATAATACATAGATACATATAAAGTGTTGGGGCTGGGCAGGGTTATAGATGACAAAAGATAACCCTTGTAACCGCTCACACAACCTTTGGCACCATAATGTATCTAACATGTTGTATAGAAACAGTTATTATCTGCTGCTGCTGCTACTTTTCGAAACATCTAAGCTAATAACTTTGGCGTTACACACTCATTAAATCATTTAACGAGTTTCAAAGCGTGTAGTATGTAGGTTGCTCTGGCAGCTTTGTGGTTTGGTTTAGTCTTCACATTTAAATAGGCGGATATGTGCAACCATGAAAAGGTTTTTGCAATTTTCAGCTATGTTAAACATTTCAAGTTGTTTTTATGGGTTGTATATATTTTGCTGATAAAAGTCTTTAAAACTTACGCTAAGCTGGTGGTTTACCAGAGGATAAACGTTTATTATAAACAACGGGTATCTAGGTTAATGTTGGCAGGAGTATAGATACTATATATGTACATGTTTCCATAAATATTGCTCTAGGGGAAAAAAATATAACCCTTCAATGGTGGGACACAATAGTTCGTCCCACTGTGATCCAAATCGTGGGAACCATTATAAGTTTCGAATTTCGAACTTTTGAACAAGAAATTGAGTGACCAATTTTATGATTATGATTATGTTTGTTACTACAACTTCAACAAGACTATAAAGTGCACCCAGTAGAGTAGCGCATTTTAGCAAACAAACGACTAAAGAAGAGCCAAAGTATCATTCGACGGTGCTCGAGGCACTAGCAGTAGCTTGGACTTTGGAAAAGTTCAGAGTTTATTCAATCGGTCTGGAATTTAGTAATTTTGACTGACTGCAATAGAGGAAGTTAGGGTATTGTGGTATACATGTTTGTTTTTTTGACTTAACAGAAAAAGTTATGAAAGAAATGCTCCTAAATTTGGTAGATTTTACCAAAAACATATAAGCTACGAAGTGATTTCTTTTTGTCGAATTCTAACAAAAACTAACAAAGATTTAGACAAAATATTGATTTAACCTCTAAATCGTCACTTTTGAAAGTTAAAGGGTAATGTGGTACACTATGCTGTCTATTGTGGTATACTTTACCACATTACCCAGTAGATTTTTTAAATGTGTGTGAAATCTCAAATTTCCTATTTTTTCATTCCTCACAGTATGATTCCATGTCCTTTGAATCTCATTTTCTTACTTCAACCCTTTTAGACATTTTAACGAATGAATCTTTAGAAAAAACACAAATAGCCAAAAAAGAAATAAACTTTTGTGATGGGTAAAGTGGTATACTACCACAGTAGCCACGGCTAGTATACCACATTAGCCGAAACTGTATATTTTTACAAAAATAAATAATAAAATATAAAATAAACACATTTGAACAAAACTAACAGTTGTTTTTCGTAGATGATTAATTAAGTTTTGCAAAGAATTTATAAACTAGCTTGAAACACAACTTTTGAGAGCACACAAACACTTTTTGTTTGACTCAAAAAAAAACTCAACTTCACGCAATAACCCTTATCAAATATTTGCTTGAGATATACGAAGATTTTTGACTTGATTGAACACGAGTACTTAGGTTTATTTATATTACCGTCCGCTAAGGTAAAAACCGTTGAAGAAACATGCTTAGTTTTTGAGAAAACTGCCTATACCACATTACCCGCCTATACCACATTACCCCAAATTACTCTACTGTTCGAAGATCTGTGACCAAAAAGCGTCTGATTCGTAGAATAGGAAGATGGTGGTTAAAGCTTATGGAATATAATTTTGATATACAAACACCGATCCAGAAATAGAATGAGACATACTGATGCATTGAACCGTAATCCGTACTGTGAGGCTGAAGAGATTGGGAAAGTTGCAGATTTAGTTTATTCCATACAAAACATGAGGAATGCGATTGGTTACTGATGTTGCAGAAGAGTGATCCGAGAATTTCCGAGATAGCTGACATATACTCAAGAAGACGACTAGTTTGGACAAAGCTGAGAAACAAATTTATTTTGAGTATGAGTTGAAATGATATGTTCCAAAAAGAGCTAAAAATCAAATTGTCACAAATTGCCATACTTAGTTTGGTCATATTGGGCTTGACAAGACAATTGCAAAGATAAGGGAGAGGTATTGGTTTCCGAGAATGCGAAGATATGTTAAAGTTTGAATCGAATGTCCTTATCATTAGCAGCCTGGTGATAGAAAACAAGGGTTCCTTCATTCAATAGACAAGATTGGAGTACCATTTCATACTTTACACGCGGACCATCTGGATCCTTTCATATGAAATCACAGAGGAAATCAATAGGTTTTAACAATAATTATAGTTGGGCTTATCAAATTTTGTGTATTGAGAGCTGTACGAGATGTGAAAGCACCCACCACTGTAAAAGTTTTCTAAGACGTAATAAGGACATTTTTAGCGCCAACACGTGTTATTACTGATCAGGGTACTCATAATATACGTACAAAATGCAACTGGAACACAGGGCTAGCGTCTAAATAGAAAAACTAAACTCCAGTATTACACCTATGCAACTTCGAGCCAAAGGGTAGATGGCTCTAACTGGGATTATTTTGCGTAGGTTGTACAATGGAGTTTAAACAATACAATACACGCAACTTTGAAGAAAACGCTATTGGAAATTCTTTTCAATTATGATCCGAGAAGTATCAATTTATTGTTGACGAGTTCTGTAAAGGTAAAAAATGAAATATAAGAATATGAAAGACATTCGAGTAAAGTTGAGTGAAATTATCAAGGAGAATCAAGCGTATCAGCAGAAGTTGTACAATAGTAACAGATGCTAACAAATATCTAGCCGAAGATTTTGTTATGATTATGATATAACGAACTTTTGGTGCTACCGGAGATTCCCAGAAGTTAAAGTTGCCTAAATATAAGGGTTCAGAGAGGTTCTACCGCGGAAAATTAGCAAATAATTGGAAGAAGTTTTGAAAGTTTGTGCGTCTAGCAGTGGCGTGGCGTCCATATAACACGATTCCTATCGTCTTCCCTTTTAGAAAATCCACAAATAACACAATCTACCAAATAAACATCGAATAAGTTTAAGTTTTCCATTCTGCCTCTCGTTTGTATCTTATACTCGTACTTTATCCAAACACATTCCACAATCCACAACCAACATTAATCAAGAGAGTCACAAAAATACTCTGACGTAAACTTTTCAATCACCGTCTTATTTATTTGTTTTATATCCCTTTCTTCCCCAAGCATTGTGTTTCGGATCCTCTTTGTTCAACATCCGCAAAAAATAAGACGCTACATTCCGTCTTATAAAATTTTCGATGTATACCAGTAGGAGTTGGAATTATTTGTATTTTATTCTCCCTTTAGCAATTAGTATTGCATTTCAATACATTGCAGGAGTTCAGGTGCTTGCCTTTTTTCAACCTTGTGTAAGAAATAAGACGGTGTTCTTCGACTTGTTTTTTTTTTTTTTTTTAATATGTCATATAAATATAAATATGGCATGTGGGTATTGATGATTCTTGATTTTGAATTTGATGTTGATTTGCATGCTAATGTAAAATGCTTTCATTTTTCTCTCTCGTGATAGCTTGTAATAAATACACGATTGATATTTTTGCAAATTTACTGTCATAATTTTAAATTATGAAATAAATCATGGTAGAATATATGGCACTTTGTCAGCAGTGTAAATTTAGCATATCGCTGAAGAACACTTCTGGTCAAATAAAATGCATTTGTTTTTTTTTAATAGGAATTAAAATTTAGATTCAATTGGCGTTCAATAAAAGACTGTGTTGCTGAGGTTCAATAACTTCAAATAAATTGAAAAGCCAATTTGAACTTCATTAAAAATAGTGAAAAGTTAGATGTTAAAGTGAAGATTTAATTCCTTTTATTATCCACTATATTGATAAAAAAAAATTGGCTTCTTAATTTTAGTGCAGTTCTAGATTTTGTTTTTTGTCTTTTATAAATGAAGATTGCTGTTTAACAGATTACCTATCGGAGAAACCTAATAATTTTAGTAAGGATAGTTGATAGTTTATATTTTATCTATTTTTCCTTTACACACAAGGGATTTCGATCCCAGATCGAAATTTTTTGTTTAGTGTCCGTGTTTCATGAATAAATGTAAATCCCTCTTGATACAGTATCCAGTATCGCGGCTGTTATTAAATCTGAAATTAAAACAGAAATCATAGAAGCCCGGTTCGTGTCGATTATGATCGACGAAACATCAGGTTTGACTTATAGGGGACAACTGAGTGCCATATTTCGGTTCTTGTCAGAGAATGGAATACAAGAAAGATATCTGGTATTTTTTGACGTTAGGGCGAGTCTTAATGCAGATGAGTTGTCCCATCATATATTTAATATTCTTGACACATATGATTGCAAGGAAAAATTAATAGAAAATTCCTAGAAAGGTGCCGCAGTTATGTCCGACGAAAGGGTGGTGTTTAAAAGGCGGTCCTTTTTTTTTATGTTTTAAGCTCATTGTTGATTGAAATATTAATGTCTTGAAGTATAAAAAATATAGCTACACATTTTTTGCTAAGTCAATGTGAAATTCATTTGTAGATACCATATCCCTACTAGAAATTTTACAGGTGACAAAATTTTACAACGTCTTCCCATTTAAAATTATCCACCCCACGCCACTGGCGTCTAGTGTTAGTGCGAAAGTTTTCCGCTATTCTTTAAAGAGTGGTGTACAAGAAGAGTTTGAAATCAAAGGTATTGGTGAGGTCTAAGAGCAGGGTGTATTCGCCATTAACATCCTGCACGAACGGACAAGTTTGGCAGGGATATCAAAACTACACATTGCTCTATACATCTCGTCTCTATACTTTTCTGATACTTTGTTTTATAAAACAATACTATGTATTGCACGTAAAAGCGATACCTACAATGAGAACCCAGCAGTCTCATTAACTGTATGCAGATCAATATTCCTTTGCTATACATATAACGGGTGATTTTTTAAGAGGTTGAGAACTTTTTTTAAAAAAAAAAACGCATAAAATTTGCAAAATCTCATCGATTCTTTATTTGAAACGTTAGATTGGTCCATGACATTTACTTTTTAAAGATAATTTCATTTAAATGTTGACCGCGGCTGCGTCTTAGGTGGTCCATTCGGAAAGTCCAATTTTGGGTAACTTTTTCGAGCATTTCGGCCGGAATAGCCCGAATTTCTTCGGAAATGTTGTCTTCTAAAGCTGGGATAGTTGCTGGCTTATTTGTGTAGACTTTAGACTTGACGTAGCCCCACAAAAAATAGTCTAAAGGCGTCAAATCGCATGATCTTGGTGGCCAACTTACCGGTCCATTCCTTGAGATGAATTGTTCTCCGAAGTTTTCCCTCAAAATGGCCATAGAATCGCGAGCTGTGTGGCATATTAGCGCCATCTTGTTGAAACCACATGTCAACCAAGTTCAGTTCTTCCATTTTTGGCAACAAAAAGTTTGTTAGCATTGAACGATAGCGATCGCCATTCACCGTAACGTTGCGTCCAACAGCATCTTTGAAAAAATACGGTCCAATGATTCCACCAGCGTACAAACCACACCAAACAGTGCATTTTTCGGGATGCATGGGCAGTTCTTGAACGGCTTCTGGTTGCTCTTAACTACAAATGCGGCAATTTTGCTTATTTACGTAGCCAATCAACCAGAAATTCATCGCTGAACAAAATTTGTCGATAAAAAAGCGGATTTTCTGCCAACTTTTCTAGGGCCCATTCACTGAAAATTCGACGTTGTGGCAGATCGTTCGGCTTCAGTTGATGAAATGTCAAAGCATACTGAGCATCTTTCTCTTTGACACCATGTCTGAAATCCCGCGTGATCTGTCAAATACTAATGCATGAAAATCCTAACCTCAAAAAAATCACCCGTTATTTTCCAGTTTTCATATAAAAATACAGAGGGAAAATATAGAATAAACAATGAACATTTCAAAGGCAATTCTTATTGCGCCGACGAATTCTTCGCTTTGCTAACAAAAAGTCTTTGCGAAGAAGTATAGGGCTTACAGGGGTAACATCCAACAACTTGAAATTGAAACATTAAATTTTTCTTATTTCTGCTATATTAACTGCAACTACTTTTTAGCTTTCACATTACAAGGGAGGTATCTAAAGAACCCGGAGGTTTTAAATAGATAAATTAGTTCAATAAGCAGTTTAAAATTAAAATTCAAAAGGAACTGACGGTTTGGTGTCTTACCCTTCTAACATTTCTTCTTCAAATTATACATTTCTTATGAAACATCCGACTTTCAAAACGTGCCAAGGATATTTACGAAAGCGAGAAAAACAAAATTTTGGAAAAGTGGCGATTTATTTTTCAACATAGTGTCCTTTTAGTTCGATACACTTGATCCAGCGATGCTCCAACTTCTTTAACCCATCCGAAAAGTAAGTTTTCTCGAGGTCTGCAACGAAAGCCTCCGGCGATTACCTCCTTATTCGACTCAAATTTCTGCCCGGCGAGTGATTTTTTCAAGTTTGCAAGCAAAAAAAGTCGCACGGGCAGCAGTTGGTAGGGCAATTCGACCAATTTGATCACTGCCCTGAAGTGGTCTCACGGTTGCGCTTGTTGTCCGGAGTGAGCAAAAGCGGCACCCATCACTCCTACAGCTTTCTCATGCCCAAAATTTCATGGAGGATATGACCCACGCTGTCTTTTGAGATTCCTACTGTTTCAGCTATCTCGCGCACCTTCAATCTGCGGTCTGCTAATACGAGATCGTGGATTTTTTACATGTTATCCTCCTCGGTATCAATTTTCGAGGCACCTGGGTGGGGCTCATCAAAAACGGATATGCGACCACATTGAAATTCGTTATACCAATTTTTGACGGTCGCCATCGAAGGAGAAGAGTCACCGTACACAGCAGTAGCCGTCTAAGAGTAAGTATGTACTAGAACGATAGAAAATCTCTCTTGCGATACTGGCACCATAGCGCGGTGAAGCTAAGTAATTTTTGGAGCGCCCTCGTATTTTAAGTTTGTAAGTGAGGTTCACCATATACCTTACATAACCAAATTTTCAATTTCATCTAGCTCTAAAGTTATTCTCTAAATATTTACTTAAAAAAATAAAATTAATTCTTAAGAACACTTTTTGAGCCTATAAATAGCTAAAATTTGAAAAATATTAAGCCCTTAAGGAATCCTCGAACTTCGTTCTCTAAATATTAACTTTCAAGCACACATTTCGTTGTAAAAAACAAATTATTTTTGTTTCCTTTTACCCTATGAGTAGAAATATTACTTTTTTTTTCACTTTTCACTAAAATAATGACATTCGTTTTATGAATTTACTGCATAAGTATACTAAATAGAGATAAAGGTATTCACTCATTAGCACTGGATTCCGAGTAAAGGTATTATCAGATATAAATGGCAAACTTGACATTGTCCACAAGTGAATATTTATCTAAGTTGGGTTTGCGTTTTGAAATATGTCTTAGTTTGTATCATCTTGAAAGAATCATTTCTTAACGGTCGTTTTTCGCACTTCAAATCATTCGCGAATAGTGTATAGTAAACTGAGAAAATGTTCAGAATGAACTTTTTCTGATTCTTCACTGACTGCAATTCTAAGACCAGTACAATCTTTACCAATAACATATCATTTAAGGGTACTTTTTAACGCTGCATCGAATGATACCAAAACGATAACACTTCTCTTGAAAAATTTAGTCCTTTCCATGTAATGATGACCTTTTTTGAGCCGAAATGGGGGTTTTGAGCTATTATCATAACACCCATGAAAAATTTCTTACACTCAAGAAATTTACCAAAACTTATTTTCCAAATCGTATTTTCCACATAACAGCTAAAACACGATACCTCAAAACGAAATTTTGTGTAGATACATTCTTTTGATTCTTGTTTATTATGAGAAATTTTATATTTTTGACAAATTTTATTAGTGTTAGGATCACACTTGTTCCTCATACTGAATAAAACACCTTTTCACGACAGACATATTTAAGTTTTGATGAACACTTTTGGTTTTTGGTTTTAATGACAAGTGTAACATTAATCCGCAGAGTTAGGTATTAACAGACCATTATTTTCAAGGGTATTTAAGATATCCTGGAAGTAATAGAGGGTAAAATTCTGCCCCGTTACCTAGATATTTTAGGAATTAGTTTCTCTGACTATATTCCCCACTGCTACCTTAACACATTCACTGAATTGAAACATTTAAGATCTATTCATATTCCCTGGAGGTAGGGTTGCCAGATTTTTTGTATACCTCCGCGGGACAAATGGCTAAGATAATGAAAAATCCCGGTATTTGAACAAATTGGCCGGGACAAAATAAAAAATCATAATATAGGTATGCGTGTAGATCAAAATAAATAAATTCTCTTATTAGATAATTACTAATTAAATGACTTTTTTGTCATTTGCAAATATTTTTTCTTTCGTCAATTTTAATGACAGATGTCAGCTTGCAAAAATATACTCTTCGTTAAGTTAGGTTTGTTTAATTGAAATTTTAAAAGCAATTTCTTAAAATTTAATCAGAATGCAGCGATTGTTCCTCATAAATGAAATATATTTAGGAACATTAGGCATTATTTTATGAGTTTCATTCCCAACCCGGGAAAAAAGATGCCCCGGCGGGACAGATGAATTTATGTTTGAAATCCGGGACGTCCCGGGTAAACCGGGACGTCTGGCAACGCTACCTGGAGGGTACATTTAATTATAAAAAAGTTTCAAAATACCTAGATAGGTATTTAACGAATAGCTTGCCTATAATTAGGACATTATTTCATAAAACCATAGTTCTAAAGAATGGATCTTTTGAGGTTAAATAAATATACATAGGTATACAGACATAGGTACCTATGAGCCGTAGGTAGGTATCATTGGATGTTTCTATAGTAAAGTTAGAATACACAAGCCTAAATTAATGCCTCAAAGTTGGAATTTACTTCGTTGACAAAAAACAGTCTGCAAATATTCAACTTGTTATAATACACTGGTCAAACAATTAAACCGGCCTATCGTAAGAAATGCTCATTGACTTGAAAAATTTGGGGTCGAAACATAGCTACGGGTTGATACCTACCAAGCTAACTACTTATACCCAACCTACCTACTTCATTTCTCTTCTATAAACTTTACCTTCAAGTAGGTAGAGGTAGGTATGTGATACTTTCTCTACACGGAAACTTTATTGATTCTCAAGTTACATTTCTTCACCCAAACCTACAACTTACATAGAACTCGGCCTTTAAAATCTTAAATTGCCTTGTCCTTTCCTTGGTTGTTATATAAATATCAAGACATTGTTGACTTCCCACTCCCAGAATTAAAGTCAAACTTTCTTGTTAAAATAGGTCCTCAAATATTCAGTTAGACTCGAAATAGGTATATGGGGGCCATAGCCAAGCAAGCAGCCAGATATACTCAACTCGTACCTTACCTGCCTACGATTAAAACTTACCCAACATTTCTTGGTGTGTCTGACCTTTGACTACCTAATAAATTCTGAAAATGTGTCCTTCTTTGTTGCTTTATATCCATACCCAATCTGATAATAATTGGCCTCAATACCCACCGCAAGCTGTTCAATACTGCACTCGATAAGACATTTTTGGTTCATTGCCTTTTCAAATTAACCCCCAGTAGCAGCTTTACGGTCCATTAAAGCTGTCGCAAGCAAACATATTCTATGGCTGTATCGCAACACGGTGAAGGTATTTTATAATTCTATCAGGAAAAGCTCTTAACGAATCCAAAACGCCTCCCCCACTCACGTACATTTGTATGTAAGCCTACCTACCATCCGTATAAACGAAGAACCCTAAAGACTTCAAGATTCCAATTCCAATTTCAATTCCAACCTATGCTAAGCAGCCAAAATGCATCCCTTCCGCTGTCAACTCATTCAGCCATTCATTCACTCATTAAAAAATATGAAAATCAAATTATAAAATCATAAGAATTTGCATTATTTATCCAATTTCGAAACCCTCTTGCCTACTTCGACTTATTGCACAGACGATGACGACGACGACGAGCGTTGGCGTCCTTCTTTATCCCGACTGAATCCGTCTACCTTGCTCACTCGCTCGCATACTCAATCAAGCCAGCAAATAATGTGGAATAACAAGGATGTTCTAACCTTGTAAGGCAACACGACGACGAATGATTACGTCTGTTGCCGGTACTGCAGGCACAAATTCGAAAAAATAAAAAAAAAATACCTACTAAACCCTTCAGCGACCTTCGGCTTCCTTCCATCCGTTCTCTGTCGTTTTAGCAACGTGTTCGCAAATTAAACCTTAAAAAAAGGACCCTCTTCCAATATATTTCTCCGAACGAACGACACAAGGCACCGAGAACGAGGGTACTGTATCTTAAGCGGCAAATACACACGACACTTGTGTGCACACCGGTGTCGGTGTACGGAAATGTGTCCCGTCTGTGGGCTGGTGCGCACACCGATTTTCGGTGTCCGACACCGTGTGGGTAAAATCAAAAGTTTTTGATTTTTGGTGTCGGTGTCTCGATCGGTGTCATGTGTATTGCGATGTGCGCGCACATTTGCTATTCAGTATTCACTTTTCACTATTCAGTTGCAGGCGAATCGTTGTGCGGTAAAGCACGTCGAAAAATTTCCTTGCGACTTATAGGTTTTATAAGATAAGTTATGCATTCGGAAAAAAAATCGAACTCGAAATTTTGACATTACGATGATAGCGAAGACTAAAAAGGGGGGTCTCGAAATTATATCTATATGTTTGTTTGACTATAGCTTAAACGGCTGGGCCGATTTACTTTGAACTATGGTAGATATCATTTTTAATTTTCCCCCCACAGGTTTTTTTCTTTTTTCTTAAGACCAAAAATAACTATACCTTTTATACGATTTTTTTTTTTCGAAATTTTATAAATATTTGTTCTTCTCAAAAAATGTTCAACAGATTTAAAAACATTTTCCCAAAAATGGTTATTGAGAGTACCCGCCATGGAACATTTTTTTTTAATTTTTGATTTTATCAAAAACAGTACCACCGATTTTGATAATTTTTTTTTTGCTAAGTCTTGAAAAGTATTGTGTATTTAAATTTTCAATATAATCTACAAGATGTGAGAAAAAAATGTATTTTACCTAAAAAAAAAAGGTACCCAACATAGAAATGTTAAAAAATGTTTTGAAAAATCGTATTTTTCTCGAAAACGGACGCCTAGAATTTTGATAACATTTTTTTCTTTCAATAAATTTGTATGATCTTTAATCAAATAAAAAACATTTAAATTAAGATATAAAAGGTTGTACCTACCATAGAACCATTTTTTCAAATTTTGAATTACTTATTCTTATCGACATCATTAACGCGCCAACCTCATCGTCTAATGGACGACGTCCATATCACTTATGGTTAGATCTCTCCAGTATAAGATCTCTTGCACAACTAAAGTGTGCACGATTCGGTGTGCCGTGTGTGGTGGAATGCTACACCGGTGTAGGCACACCAGTGTGCACACAAGTGTCGTGTGTATTTGCCGCTTTATGCTATCCTACCCTGAGAAAGACACAAAAAAAATGTGCCAAGGGAGCATGCAACTTTGTATTTTCTGGGCTGCAACCAATCTCAATGACGGACGATGTTCATCTCATCCACATCTATTCACTGCATCGAATCGTTTCAAGTGAAACTCCGCTCACTCGAGCGAAGAAAAAGAGGAGCTGTAAAAAGGGAGCCCTGCGTGCCCCCTCAGATCAACGGCTTCGGCACCTTCGCATTTGTCCAGAAGAAACACAGTAATCCCACTCTGCTCTCTATGTAACCATCGTTGATTGATGATGGGCCGACCGGCTGCGTTTACACCATGAGGCACCAGAGGGGGTTTTTATTTACCAAACCTTCCTACATGCCGAATGTAAAGCTCGAAGTTTGAGCAACAAAAAGCGAATGAAAAAGCGAAAACATACGACGAAACACTCGCTCGCAGGCAAACAGTTGGTGCGTGTCTGCAAGTACATATATGGCCCTGGCTTTTATGTACTCTCTGTTCCACACGTATCGCGTATCAAGCTGCTTATGTAAAACACACTCCCTAGTATATAATAGTGGAGCTGGAGCTTCCCGATAAAGCCGATGTTATGTGAGAGCGTCGCTAGTGTGCTTACAACAAAATCGTATCCGCGAAAGCAGGGCAAAGCGAAAATACTACGAACAAAAAGTATTTACTGAACTGATACGAACGGTCGGGTAGCGAATGGTGGTGGAAAAGGCGACAGCGACACAGAATGCGATACAACGAACAAGAAACGACATCGACAACGTCGTCGTCGTCGTCATCGTCATCATCATGGATGGATTATTTCGACATTGTATGTGGCTGTCGGTATCGGTGTCGACTGTGGCGGTGTTTGTTCGTTTTTGCTTTTGTGAAGTATTTTTTGTTGTACGAGTATTTCATTTAATATGGTTTTTATGTATATACCGCGCAGTTGCTGCTCTGCTGCTGCTGCTTCTGCATTCCTCTTGGTATTTCTATCTGTTTCTGCTGATGCGGGGTTTTGGGTTTTAGTATGTTAAGCTGTAGATGAAGCTAGCTATGTTTTTGCCCTGTGTGCTGTGCCACACATAGTAATTGAACACGCTCCAAGGGTAGAAGAGTCGGTAGGTACTTGGTGGAATGAGTGGTCGGTTGTTCATCGTTTGAGAGTTGTATGTGATAGTTGGACTTTATTTTAGGAACAAATTGCAGTTAATTTAGCTTTTGTTTTGTTTATTCACATGTTTCGACTTACGTAGCTTTAGCTTAAGCTGTTATATATATGTACACTTCGCTTCAACTGAATACGCACACATTTTTTCTAGGGTAGGTATGTTTGGTATTTTCTCCCAACATTAAGCATTTCTTCGTCCTTTTTTATAATCGCTTAGTATATTAAGATAATATATGAGAAAAATGTTTGAAAAAAGTACAGCTATTTATTCTATTTTTCTCTTTCATTGTGTTCCATATGCGATAATGTCATTTATTTTTTGCTTCAACTAAATAGGTGCAAACTTATTATCTTCATTGTTTACAAGCGTTTGAGATAATTGACAAATCAGGTGAACGGTTTTTTTGAGTGAATTTTATAATTATTCATCTGAATTAAAAGAAAAATGGGTAGATCGAAATGTTTAAGTGCCATTGAACAAGCAAAGATAAATTTACTACGCGAGCAAGGTCAAACCGGCCGTAAAATAGCGGAAAAAATTAAACGAAGTTTTAATGTGGTTTATTCCTACCTTAGAAACAAAGATTCCTATGGGAAAAATATGAAAGGAGGCAAAAAAACGGCAAAAACACTAGCTGATCGAAGAAAAATTATAAGATGTGCTTCAAATTCTTGTGACTCTGCCGCAAAAATAAAACAAAATGCCGGCGTTAGTGCTAGCACTTCAACAGTGCGAAGAATAATAAATAGTGCCAGCCACTTAAAACGGAAAAAACTGCAAAAAAAAACCACCTCTTAACGAACAACGAAAAATAAAACGGCTTGAATTTTGTAGACGCCATATGAGCTGGAAAGAAAAATGGCATTTTGTAGTTTCCTCGGATGAGAAGAAGTTTAACTTCGATGGCCCTGATAGGTTTAATTATTATTTTCATGATCTGAGAAAAGAGGAACAATTTTTAACCCGTCATCATAGCCGAGTAGGTGGAGTTATGGTTTGGGGTGCGGTGAGTTATAACGGTGCAGTTGATTAAGAGTTTCAAACCGCCAAAATGACTGCAACAACCTACAAAACCATCCTGGAAAGAAACTTTCCGAAATTTACGGATATTTTTGGACCCAATCGATGGGTTTTCCAACAGGACAACGCTCCTATTCACACAGCGCGGGCAGTTAAAGCTTGGATCGACGAGCAAAATGTGGAATTTATACGATGGCCACCCTATTCCCCATGAATCTAATTGAAAACATTTAGGGATGGCTAGCTAGAAAAGTATATGCCTCTGGCAGTCAATTTGAAGACAGGGAATCCCTAATCATGTCCATACGATTAGCGTGGGGCGAAATTTTGCTTGATTATATAAAGAAGCTGTAAAGAAGCAATAAAGGCGGAAGTAGTCATTACTGAAAATTAATAAACATAATTTTCCAAAAAAATATAATTTACTAGCGTACACGTGCGGGAACTCCCGCAAGCAATTTTTTTTTTCAGCTGAAGTTTTTCAAAATAAATCATGTGTCTAAAAGTTTCTGTAGATTCGCTTTGTCTTTCTTGCATTGGAAATCTTGTATAAATGGAAATCTTGTGTGAAGTACGGAATGTTGTTTTTGGGTGTTTATTTGAAAAAGACGACTTACCACTGAAATAATAAACACGTTTAGCTTAGCCAAGAACTGTCACAACTGATCTCCTGTTCAACATGAAAAGTTGAAAGCGTACGAATTATTTTTATTTAACGTATGCATGTACCTGGATTAAAACAAAACAGCAAACCAATAAATCCAATCTTTCTTAAAGGTAATGGAGCCAAGCGAAGGATATTTTTGAAAAAACTAAACAAACAATGAGCAAATCACATACGTATGTAACTATCCTATAACAATGTATGTAGTTAAACCTGTAGGCACATAAAGTTTAACTTACCTTAAAATAGTTTAAATTCAAAGACACAAATATTTGTCAAATTTGGTTTGTTTTTAATTCGGAGAATTTGATTTTTGTTTTGTTTTTTTTAAACTTTTTTGAGTGTTTTTATCGTTACTGCTTAGGTAAATTAATCAAACCCTCCTCTGGGCCAGCACCACCAAAGTATGGCATTTCAATGCAACTACTTATGTATATGTACTACATTTCAGTGTAATACGAAGATAGAAGTAGAGATAAATAATTTTGGGGTGTTTCGACCACCCAATGCCCGTCCCCTGATAATAAAAAAGTAGCCTATACGGTAATCCAGACAATAACTTTTTTGTGTGTTAAATTTTATCAAAATCCATTCAGTTGTTCAAGCGTTATTGAGTAACAAACATCCATACATCGTAACATTGACATTTATAATATTAGTAGGATAGGATTTTCATTTCATTTACTACTAAGCGTTAGTTTTTATGTTTGTACCTATTCAGTTGAAGAGAAAAATAAATGACATTATCGCATATAGAACACAATGAAAGAGAAAATTAGAATAAATAGCGTACTTTTTGCAAACATTTTTCTCATTTATTATCTTAACATACTAAGCGATAAGCAAGTATAAAAAAGGACGAAGAAATGCTTAAATGTTGGGAGAAAATAGACAACATACCCTAGAAAAAATGTGTGCGTATTCAGTTGAAGCGGAATGTATATATTGCCTTTTATGACAAGTATTATAAAATTCTTTCTCCTTCCGAGAGCGGTTTATCACATATAAAACACAAATCAGTCATTATGCATAAAATGCTAAGTATCTACGTTTTAAATTTTCACTCTCCGCGCTATATCTCGAGAATGGTTGGAGTTATAAAAAAATGATTGAAATGAAAATTGTAGATAAGTGTATGGTCTACAAAATTCATAATAACCTCGAACGCGGTATTTCGCATAGAAAACGAAATAATTGCAAAAACGGATTTACCTGACCTTTGACCTCGAATAACTTGTGACGCGGACACGATATGATATGAGACTTTTTTGTCAGTCATTAGAACATCAAAATAAAGGTTGGTGCAAATTTTCAGCTTATTCGCTTCCATTCCGAGGTTTGTCCCTTTTTCTGGCTTATTTGACTGGGCTATTAGTGAATTGATCCATCCACAAGAATCATTCAGCTGCATTGCATGTCATTTGTACGAGTATATTAAGACTATGGAAGTCTTTCCTGTTAATCTGTTCATCAGAAAATCTTGCGGGCTTGAAATAGCAATATGAGTGCATTCTATCGCTCCAAAAGCTCCTGGAAACGTATAATTTTCCGTAAGTTTTGACTTTTCTGTTTCGATTAACCTGCAATTCAGCAGAATTCGAATATCTATGAATGTGAGCCATTTTCATAATCTTGGTGGCCACATGCTTAAAAATTTTGCCGAAAGTATTTTAATCGTTCAACCCCAACATCTAGTCCTACACCGAACAGAAATCCAGTTTCACTTATATATACTTAGTCCCCTTAAAAGTAATTGGAAAGCCAATGAGCATTTTCTTAAAAAAGCCGAAACCAACTACAAAAATCCTCATCGCTGCTTTCCGACCGTTTCCCATGCAAAACCTAGCTTTCACTTAAAAATCCAAGTTTTTCATATCTTTTTTCTTATTCACAAGGCCAAATGTCACGGATAAGACAATGTTTGAAACGGGTGTTACACGAGCGAATTTCTTTGCAAGAAAATATTAATTTAAAGTAAAACAAAAAGCCTTGCTTCTATTAAATAAATATTTTACGTCCCATGAATTAAGGGGCCAAAATGCAATTTATCGTTTCTTAACAGAAAGATCGTGACATGTATTCAATTAATCAAATTCGATTTCAGTTACGGATTATATTAATTAGGTTTTTGACTTTTGATTTATCGAGAAATTAATATTATATTTATATAGCTCCATAAGTATTTCGTTATTAAAAACCTATGTTCGCTTTATCATGGAATATCCCAGATAACGAATTAGGGAGTAAGAGTTATAAAAATCTTATAAACTTCTATCGCTCCTCTTGTTATGTCAACGAATTTGTTATTTCAAAACATCTAAATTAATTTCGAATACTCGCTTTCTCTAAATTAACCCAGTATAACATTGTCAACTCATGCGACCAAGGCATTTTGTAAAATTCCGATTGATAAATAAAAATCAGTTAAAAATTAATTATTAAATAAAAGTAAATTTAAGGCTTTCCCAAACAGAAAGTGCTTTCAGAGCCGCACTGAGCAAAGTAGATGTTATTTTGAAGTTTGAAGTTCCAAAAGCCGTATTAGAAAACGTCAAAGAGTCATTAAAAGTGAATTAAAAAAAAGGAAACTGACTTCATTGCTGATACAAGGGTGTATCCCAGAATCTTCACTTATAACATAATGTAATGCAGTCCATTTTAGTTTAGACAAGCAGGTCAACGATTTATCACTTACATTTGTGTCGATCACCAATTTCTATTCAGCATTGAGAAAACTCTCCAGAAACAATCTCATTATGAATGGTGACTCGGTGAACAATTTACCAATATAGGTGGTATTGATCGCTTAACAAAAACGGGGTACGACACAGTTTACAACAAAACCCTTTTCACATCAAGCATTTAACAGTCTCTTACGGAAAAGACAAAACAAGAATTGTCGAATATACCACTTGGAGAAATAACTTTTTTTTAACTAATTAGTCCAAGTGAGATTGCCGGGACGAAACGCCAATTTGTATAGACAAAAGGCCAAATATAAGAATTAAAGCTTATTTTGACGCTGGTTTCTATTATTCATTTAAAATATTTCATCCAAAAAATAAGTTAACAACAAATTTGATAGCGGAAGATCATTAAATAATTCGACATATTTTAAAGATTTGACGATGTTACGTAGATGGGTTAATTCGTTTTTCTAACTTCTGTGATGTTATAAAATAAATTAAAACAAATAAAGGAAAGAGTTTTTAAAGTTTAGTTTTATTGAACAAACGTACATACTCGTATTTACAATTTGCCTTGTAGCTAATAAGATAAAATGAAAGATTTACATTTGTTGGCAGATATTAGCCCTTAGCTTTTAATGTGGCTTTGCCCAGGTAGAATCAAAAGTTGTTTGACTTGTTTGCACAGAACAAGCAACTTTAAGGAGAGACAATACTTAACTACAAGGGCGGATTGGGCAAGAGGAAAACTGCTAATTTGGCTCCAGTGAGCTAACATTCTCTCTAAATAGCATGATTTATTATTCTTTCCTTCATTCCTTGTCTTTGAGCGAAACCCGGAAGGGTATCTCCATTCATTAATTACAGAATATTTGTTTTTGAAAATTCTTCAAATAAATATGGAAATGAAACGAATTGTTTTTCGATTTTGACGAATCAGATTCTGGCTTAAGAAAACAGATTTAATAATTATGCTCTTTCTATCAAATTGTATGGATCTTAAATTTTTTCTAAAAAAAAAACAAGTTTGTCTGGTTTCTTTACGTTCAACTTAAAATTTAGGCTAACATTGAATAACAATAAAAAAAATTGAATAATAGTACTTAATTTCAGACGATTTTAAATAAAAAAATTTCTTTCGAGTTTAATTTCTAAATTTTGAATGAAAGAAAAATAAATTAATTTAATAAAAATTAAAACTAATTGACTAAAACTACTTATTATGCAATGTTCTTAAATAAATTTTATCATTTTTTGCCCAAGAATTGTTTTTCAAATATATAAACAGTTAACTTTGAAACAGCCTATTAATACATCGCAAGTAAATATAAAAAATCAATTGGTTTTCTTTGCTAAAACTGGCGAACATGTGCAATTTGTTTTAGTTGTCAAAAAAAGAAGATACTTCCATAAATAACTGGAAAAAAACTGAAGGTCCAACTTGCATTTAAACAGCACTTAAAACACATTATGCCACGAACTCCTCCTTCCTTAAATATTAATATCTAACGAGAACGACCTCTTCAATTGTCTACGCGTACATATATCCGAAAAAACGAATAGATATAAAGGCAGAATAGAAACCGGTTTTGTGATATAGATGTTAATACCGCTATCAGATTTGATTTGCATTTGAACTTTTGGGTATATAGACAGGAGGTATACGACAGGAGATAGAATTGAATGTTCAGAGCAATAAATTCTTTGTTCCCCATTGTTATTGGGATCAGAATTTACTGATCTTATCATAAGCAAATATGAAAAGCCGATAGTACTTTTGTCAGCAAAACAATTTAATGGATTAGAAGTTTCAGACAAAAGATCATTAATGAATATGAGAAAGAGAGTTGGAGACAAAACGGAGCGCTGAAACATTTTATGAATATCAGACTGGTGACTGGCAGGTGAGATTACCTGCTTGAAGGCAAAGTGACGGATCCAAAAGTACATCAGTTATTCTTTGCTGACGATGGAGCCATCATAAGTGAAGACCCGATATCCCTACAACGAGCCCTTGACGTATGGGTGGATGTTCTAGAAGGAAGTGGGTACCGCATAAGCGCGAAAAAGACAGAATACCTATGCTGCCCATTTTCTGATCCACACAGGCCTATTCCAGACATTTATTTGAATGGAGTAGTGCTTCCTAAGTGTGAAAAGTTCAAATATCTGGGGTCTATGATTAATAACGAAGCTGTGACCGAAAAATGCCCCCTAAGCTGAAAGGAAAGCTCTACACTTCAGTTGTGCGTCCAGCACTCACATACGGTTCACAATGTTGGACAATGTACAAAAAGTATGAGAGTAAGCTAACGGCAGCTGAGATGAAGATGCTTCGTATGACAGCAGGAGTTACAAAGCTTGATCGAATTAGAAGTACGAAGATCCGAGGAAGCCTTCATGTTAAGAATACCATTTCCCAAAAAATTGAACACGACCGACTCAGTTGGTATTGCCATGTTCAAAGGAGAGATCCTGAGAACCCCGTCAAAAAGGCAATATCATACAACGTTCCAATTCGAAATAAAAAGAAAGGTAGGCCTAAACACTCCTGGTACAAACAAATGCAAAAACACCAGCATTCAGTTGGCCTCAGAAATGGAACAATACAAAACCGGGAGGCTTGCCGCCGATTTCTGAGGTCAACCCGGCGAACCCCACAGGCGGATAACTAGTGTGAAGCAGATACGTGGGAGAGTTATGATCCCCTCGACATCGAGATCATAACAGCGCCGAAGAAAAAGAAGAAGAAGAAAAAGAGACTTGAAACCGTCCAATTCAATTCTTATTGAGCGGTCCAAAAGGTAATTTGTAGTTTAACGAAGAAGACTTTCATCAATAACAAATGAACGTTTGCCAAATTTATATATCACGTCTGCCACAAAGGGCGTCACGTCGTCGGTCTTTTCCGTTTGTCTAAATAGAATAATGCCTTAAGACGTGATACAGCCGCATAATCAAAAACTATCATAGTATTCATCATCAGTTCCACACTATGTGATCCCGAATCAGCTTTAACATACATATATCGCTGAATCTGCTTGAAGTCACTAGGCAAGAAAACTTTTAAAGCTCTTCTATATCTACGCGATTAGAACTTCAGCATGCGGAGTTGCTTGAGCTAGTCTAACTCTCAAATAGCTGGTGTAACTACTGAATAGAATCGGTGAGCTGAGAGCTTCCTGCGGAAGACAATTTTTAATATCAAAGGCTGCTGTAGGAGTTACATTCCCGATTTGTAGAATGCTACCACTATTTTTCCAAAAATAATATAGACCTTCACCTTCGAATTTAGCAAGAATCTAACCCATTTCCCTTGGAGATCGTGAGATTTGCCAAGTGTTCTCCATTGAACTCGTTAGAACCAATAGAAAAACTTGCATTTCTCTATTCTCATATGTAAAAGTAGTGAAATTGGAGGGCTCTGTTATCCAGGTAATGATTCAGAAAAATGCTTGCATTTACCTTAAACACTTGATAGAAATCCCCTAGATCTATGTCTACGACTACTGTGACTATCAAAAGAACGTCTCTGTTTGATGTTTTTCTCTGAAGCCTAAGGCACGGAAGGTCGTAAAGCATCAGCAAGTTTGTGTGATCCAGTCCTGCGTTTACTATTGTGTGCAACTTTGAAAGACTCTTTAAATTTCGTAGTAAAATCGTCATCTCTAATCTATGACCGTATTGAATTCCTGATGCTAAATTGAGAAGTACATCTCCGATCTCTTTTCGTTCTCCCCAAATAACACCACATAAACCAATTTCCTTATAGAATCAGTTCGTTCTTTTCTAGCCCAGGGGCGATATAAGTATATGAATGTTAAGCGCTGCCAAAGTGAAGCCCCTTTTTGGAATCACATTAGCTAGTTGCTTTTGCTGTTCCCAGTTTTTGTCCTGCTGCAAAATCGAAACCTCATCTCTCATCCTCGTCAATCGTCTTCGTCATCCATCCTTTGCTTTGCCGTTGCCACTAGATTGAACCTTCAGAGTCCTCTTTTTTTTTCTTCGAACTCATTTCATTACTTTTTGCTTGAATCTTCTGCTTCCCTTTGACAGAGTCTTAACTCGCTATGTGATGTGTTTTTGTTGTTGTTGCTGGCTTGCTATATCTCTGCAGAAGTGAAGTGAAGTGAAATTTCTCTAGTAAATTCCGAATTTCTGAAATTCCCATTGTTCAAATCGGTTTCGGTTCGGTAGACTGTTTTTGCTGCGTAAAACCCTGGTGCGTGTAGAGGCAGACAGTAAAACCCAATCTAAGGACAATGGGAACAACTGCGCCAACACCAACAATAACAACTATCACTTGATTATATTTACCCCTGTTTCTTTTTTTTTTGCGATAAATAGAGAAGTGCAAAAAATAAAGAGGATAACTCTGAATAGGGGTTGCACAACCACATACGACTCTTTTGGCACAAAAAATAAAAGAAAAAGGAAAATCCAAAAATTTGGGATATGGAATTTTTAATATAAAAACCACCACCAGGACCAAGAGTAGATAGGTATTTGTTATTTGGTATTTTTTGGTGCCTATATATAACTTTAAGTTCTTCTAGAGGGTTGTTTTTTGAAAGCCCTTTGGCTTCGCCGGATATATATGCTATTATGTACTCAGCCAAAGAAGCGTACATAGGCAGCTATAATTGATTGGTATATAGGTATATGACACGTTCTTTTTGAACTTTTTCTTTCCCGGCTGAGTCGAGAGTAGGTATACATGTCCTTTTGTACATGATCTATGCCTCGGAGGCCGAAGTGGAAAAACTTCATTTCCATGGTTAAATAATATTCGTTTTTCATTTTCATTTCACTTAGATACGGATAGGGGTAGGGGGTAGCTGAGGGATTTTCTTTTTCATTCAACTCGACTTCCCTTTGCTAATGGGAAATTTCTGTTTACACGGACAATGTGTGTCCTGATAGACGAGCCGTCGGATATAATGACGAGGACGAGAACGACGACCGACGACGGTGCGGGCGGCAGGAAGGAAGGGTAGGTATGCTATACATACATACCCAGTCTGAAACCTAAGCTCCAAGGGTGGATTTTCAATGTTGGCCTTGCAATTGTATTACTATGGAATGGATACAAAAAATCATTGTCCTGGGGATGATATACCTACCCAGATAGATAGAAGAGAACTTCAATAAAGAACCTTGGACGGCCGGCTCTACAATGACGACGACTATACAAATTCAAATTCTGACGAATGGATGTGGATTTCGTATGTAATTTATAAAGCAACGTTCGACGATGATTTGCTTGCGACGATGATGAAGGAACTTGTTCGTGATGGGTTCCCTGACGTCTCTGCGTCTCCGCCGCCGTCGGCAACAGATGGTGTGTCATTTAGTGTTGTTGTTTTTAAATGTGTTTACTTTGCATATTGGTTCTGGACCGGAGCGCAGCGGAGGGAGGATGTGTGTGAATTTAATTTTATGTTTTTTACATTTTTGAGGGTGGATGGTGCATACAAATAAGGACACTACCAAACTAGGTTTTGTTATATGTATATGCAATGGCATAATAGGTGGGTATTAATGGATTAGGACGGCCAGCGGCCGTCCGTTGGACAAACCAATATTAAAACTACATCAAAAAGGTGGTGGTAATTTTGGTTTTGTTTTATGTAGGTAGGCAGCCCAAGATAGATGAGTAGATATGGGATTTGGTTGGCTTAATGAAATACATAAAAAAGTGAGGATATAACCATTTTTTTGAATGATGTGAGTAGCTACCTACCCAGCTTATATCTACATACATATATCACATACCTATAGAAGCTTTTCGGTAGGAAGGGATTAAACAGGTTGCTATAGAAGAGGATAAAATATAACGAAGCTTACAACTTTCATTCACATTGACAATTCAAATTTGGTAGGTATAGGAAGGTATATATTTTCATAAGGGCTAGACAAATTTGATGTATACTTTAAGGGTTAGAATACTAGCATTGGAAAGTAAAACATGTTGACCATGCATTATGTAGATACCTGCTTACTCTTCGTAAATATTCAAATATGACATTACAAAAAGATCATAAGCACGAATCCGGGGATTGTGTCATCTTCACATCAAATAATCTTCAAAAATAGGTATCTGTTATAGGTACAGGAACCTTCTTTTTTCTTTGATCTACGTTTCATCGAAATATAAGCTTTATAAAAGGGCTCCGTCATAACTTCAGCCATCCATATGCAATAGGTCAAGAAGTAAATATTGATTAAACTATACCTAGGTGTGTTTTATTCACTGCTGCATAGCTAGCGCAGCAAAATTTCCCTCGACAAACAACAACTAGGTATTTGATTGCTGGCGAAAAAGAAGCCAGTAAAAAATTACAGTTGTGCTGGTGATAGAGCTTTAAATTACTGAAATGGAAATGGCGCAATGCATTAAATTTTAGAATTAAAAATAATGTAAATACGTTTTGACATCAGATTTTGATATATGTATGTATGTTCTATAATAATGGCCAACATTGAAATATACATTAAAATTGACATATAGAGTGAGTTTGATCGTTTTATTTGCACTTGAATGCTGCGCTATGCAGCAATGAATAAAACACATCTTATGTTAATCGATATTAAGAATGGAATAGTAGATAAAATCAAACAAACTAAAATGGATGCAAGTGTCACTGAAGCAATTTGACATAAGGGGTTTTTGTTTGTATATGACAGTAGATGACATTGAGTTTTTGACACATTTAATTATCTGAGGCTATTTAAAATTCGCAGTGGACAGTGTTGTGAAAATTAGAAACCAACGAAGCTGTAATACTGATAAGATGCAGTTGTATAGTTCCAAATTCGAAAAACAAGACCTCATTCTAGATGCAGAAACGAATAAGAGAAGCTTAGAGTAGGTACTTACACAATCTTGTCTTAAATACATCTTAGCGGATCTAAGCAGATACCTATGAATGAATAGAAGGAAATAAATTAGAGGCCATTATGGCTCGTAGAGAGTTTAAGCCTAGTGACTTTAACTCTCAACCATTCCTGTGTGCGTGTTAGTAGCAATGGAGGGGACAATTTTCTGCTAATTCCGAACGGCTAATGAGCAGCACTTTCATTACAAGAGATACACTTTTGGAGAATTTGTTAATTCCTCGTAAGAAACAGTTTACTCCTGAAAAACATTTTTGCAGCGGCTGAGAATCGAACTTAAGACCCTCTGCATTATAGTCCAATATTGGATAGAATCCAGAAGGAAGCTGATAGGAAACAGAACTATCATGGAATTATTCACATCTCTTGAACACCCTTGGAATGTTTCATGAATTTGTGTACTCTTGTCTGTTTTTCTTTTATCACTTCTTCCCCAAGCAATGCTCACTCGAAGTAGTCAGTTGCATGCCTCCCCTTAATTAGTTCACCCGTGATATTCGTTTCACTATAGGAATGCTCATCAGCTCACCCTCGAGCCTTATTTCGGACGTACACACAGTCAAATACAGAAATTTAGTCGCACAACACGATTACAAAAAACTCTACCAGGCTCGGTTTTCCATTGACTTTTCAATATGCAAACATTTAAGACCAATGTTCATTGGCACCTCCTTCCCCCCTCCTTATTTCACCATCGCTCGTTTATGTTCAACATTATAAGGCTGTGACTTCTCAGAGTTAACCCTAGAGCGCGTGTGATTTAAAAAAAAAATGCACTAACCACTAACCATTACGCCAAGAGGTACTACACCTATAACCAAAGACTTTACTTGCTTACTTTACTAATACGGCTCCCGATCCATGAAGAGTCTCTGCCTAAATACTTTGCATAGGTGTACCAGAAAAATTCACGAATAACTGAATTTTGTCGTATTCCTGTTGATATTTAATGAAAAGCGTAAAAACTTTTCATCGCCGCTAAGAATTTTACGGGGGATTATATGTTAAAGGTCTACAAAAACAGGTTTTCGTAAATATCTCCTCAGCAACTTTCACAGACAAAGTATTTCAGAACAATTTTGTGACTTATAAAATTTTTGGTTCAAAATGATTCCAAGTTTTTCTTTTATAAAATCGCCGCTATCGAGATAATTCAATTGAAAATTTTGTAAGAAATTAATGCCCGTATAATATCTTCTTATCAGTTGCCCTACCATATTAGCAGTGTTTTTTGTAGTTCTTCTCAACTCAGTCAGATAAAACCTTATAGGTGGCGGGACAACAATAAATGAATTCCAACTGTGAATTATGGGATGAATACTATGGAACAATCTGATCTATTGAATTCACTAACATAAAGAGGGTTCTAACCCAATTGATTTTGATTTTATTTTTATAATTCTCACCAAAACCCTGCTGATATAGCTATGCAAGCTGTAGGTAGGTATGTCTTACCATGAATTGAAGAAGCTTACTTTCTTCACGAATTTTTTTTTCCCGATTAATATTTAGCATCTCCATAAGCTTGGGAAGAAGGGACGCTTGTTAATTAATTGGTCGATCATTTGAGATTTCAGAAGGGTTGGCACGGAAAATGTTGTAAAGAATTGATAGAATACCTTAAGCCCGTCGTCCACTACGTACGTAACTAGATCAACCACAATGATCAACTGTTTATCCAACTATGTCATTTGGATATGTATACAAAGTCAAGTTGTTCAAATTGAGCAACGAAATTCGAACATTTTAGAGTTGCACTGTTGGGAACTCCGAACACGAAGTTGACCAACTCACATAAAGGGTTTTCCAATAAGAGGTGTTATTTTGATATTCAAAGAAAAATGGCATTTTTGGAGATAAATGATCGGATGTTTATTTCATTATAAAGAGGAAGGTATGCCGTTAATAATAGAACACAACATCAGCCAAATGGCCGCCAAGACCACGCTTACAGGACCATATCCTTTTCATGAAATTTTCCATAACCAAATCGCAAAGTGGCTGCCCTATGTCCTCGATAGCCTCACGAATTTCATCTTTGAGGTTTTGAATCGACGCTGGGCTGTTGGCGTAGACCTTATCTTTCACGTGGCCCCAAAGGAAGAAGTCGCAAGGTGTTAAATCACAAGATCTCGGTGGCCAATTGTGATCACCTCTTCGAGAGATAACACGCTCCGGAAACTTTTCCCGTAAAAGATCGATGGTTTCATTGCTTGTGTGGCACGTAGCGCCGTCTTGTTGAAAGTAAACGTTGTCCAGATCAATACCATCCAATTCAGGCCATAAAAAATCATTAATCATCTCTCGATAGCGCAATCCATTGACCGTAACTGTTGCTCCAGCCTCATTTTCGAAAAAGTAAGGTCCAATGACCCCGCGGGACCATAAACCGCACCAAACAGTCACGCGTTGAGGATGGAGAGGCTTTTCCACAATAACTCTTGGGTTTTCCGAGCCCCAGATGCGACAGTTTTGTTTGTTGACGTAGCCTCCGAGGTGGAAATGGGCCTCATCAGTCAAGATGATTTTTCGATGAAATTCCGGTTCATTTTCATGCATTTCAAGGACCCAATTTTAATAATTTCAATGCGTTGTTGAAGCGTGTATCGTTCCATTTTTATTAATAGCGTAGTTTCTACTTGTCAAATGTCAAAAAATGACAGCTTCAAAAGTGACAGCTACCGAAATAGCGGGCTATTCAAAATAACACCTCTTATTGGAAAACCCTTTATATATTTTTAATAACCTCGTAAACCCAGTTGGTTAGTTCCATCAAATGTTGAATAGCTCCGTTTATATAAGCCATTCAAGTGTTGGCGTCTAGTTGAGACACAGTTCTGACTTTGACGAAAAAATTAGTTCCTCGAATGAATGAATTATGTATTTGGGTACTGCACTGCGACCTGGAGAGCTATTATGCGCCCACTTGAATATGGATGATCTTGCTCATCTTATAGTTCTTCCTCCAAATTTTTTGCCCTCAGGAATCTTAGTATTTGGGAATTGGGATACTTCAGAGAGGATAGGTCGCACTCTTTCACCTGGTATCGTCCCAGATGGTTTTCCTTTGGTCCGTGAGTGGACAACATCTTCCTAGTATGTGGTGTGGTGTTTCCTCATGCATGTTGCAGAATCTACATGTGGAACTGCTGTCTTCTAAGTTTGTAATGCCCAATTAGGAGGATCCCTTTTTATATTCTTAGTCGAGTTGATCAATTGGGCTTCCAGTGCGAGTGCTGAACAATTTGGTGAACGCGTTGATGTCCTCTTATATGTACTAGGCCAAACATCAGTCATTGGGAAACGCGTTGAACACATTCGGTAGCTGACAAAGCGACAGCTACACAAGCTTTGAGGAACTAATTTTGAATTCAGTTTAATTTGTAATTTCAATATTTTCCTTCCATTGTGATGTTTAGACATTTAAAACCAATGTGCATCGGTATCTCCTTTTAAGGCCTCTACAACTTTTCTAAACGGCCGCACTATGCTCAATCATTTTAAGGGTTGTCAAAATCCTTTTAGAGCGTGTAAAATATAATAAAAACAGCTTTAAGAATTTATGCTTTTTTAAAAGCTTTTGAGAACAAATATTATTCATCTTTACAAGTTTGAGCTCCGTGTTTTTTTCTATTTTGTGGAAAATTCTATAAAATGTATAAAATATATGGTAAATTTTTTTTAAGTATTTATTTTGAGTATTTATTAAGATTTTTTGATCGAGTGCAGTGCAATAAGTGACGTTAAGCGCGTTCAAGGGTGTGAGTTGAAATTCTAAGTGGCGAATAGTTTTGTATTTTTGAACAAGTTAATTTATTTTACCGATTTTAAAATTGGATAGTAAAATACCCTTAAAAACTGGACCTGCTATCTTACCACTCGTTTGTACGGAAAAAAATAAATTAAAATTACTTTAATATGTATAACAAATATTATTTAGTCATGTCAATTAAATGAAAAGATAGCAACCCTACTGATGTTTTTTCACAAACTTTTGGCAATTCATACTGCTCAATGCGGCAACCATGAAAGAGCTTAAAACGGAGATAGGTTATTGAAAGCTATTGCAGTCAAATAGAGAGGCAAATACCGCTCTATTCCCTGTACTGAATTTTTTTTTTTGTTGGACAAAGTATAGAGTCCTCTTCTCCAATACGATTTTTGTGTTAGAACTTGCCGAGTAACCATTTCCAAGGTATTTTTCATTAGCTTGAAAAGACCTTGTTCAGCTTTTAGATTGTAAATCATACGGAAAAGTAGGACCTTATTCGGAATTCCCCCCCCCCCCCCCCCCCCTCAAAATGAACTTTTTTTTTACGAATCGATAAAAAAGTGTTTGCTGTTGATAAAAAACATCAAATTATGCAGGAGAAACACTTTTTTATGGTAAAGAAGTGAAGTAAAAGCGGACCACCCACAGTACTATAACTAAAAGTACTTTTGTATGGGATATTTGCTTTTTTTGCTTGCTTACGCATTACGGCGGCGTTTAAACAGTGATATATGTATGGGGGGGCATGCTGCCCCCCTGCAACCCCCCTGCTTGGGAACACTATAGGATTTGGAGTAGGTGCGAGGTTGGGTGTATGCAAGGTTTCTTTTGCATTTACAGAATCTGGATTTAAAGAAACTTTGAATTTACCCTATGGCCTATATTCATTTTTTTATACTTCACTTTTTTACCATAAAAAAGCGTTTCTCCTCCATAATTTGATGTTTTTTATCAACAGCACACTTTTTTTTATCGATTCATTAAAAAAGTGCATTTTGGTGGGGGGGGGGGGGGGGGGGGAATTCCGAATAAGGACCGAAAAGTATAGTTCATATGGATTATCTCACAAATTTAAGTAATTTTGGTTTCTTTTTAAGCTGATCACTTCAATTGCTTCATGTCTGAAAAATGGAAGCTATCAGGCAGTGGCGTGCTATCCATACATATAACACGATTCATACCTTCTTCCTTTTTAAAAATTCCACCAAACATGACAGACGATTTGTTTTCGGACCCTCTTTGTTCCTCTTTGTTCAACATCCGCTTTCATGTGAAGAAAATAAGTCGCTTTTGTTCGTCTTATAAAATGCCGCATTGGACACTAACAATTAGGAACAAATATTTTGTATTCCTTTTCCACTTTAAATCTGTGTTTGACTCCTCTGCTCTTTGATCAATATTCATTCTCTTGCGTGAAAAAGAACACTCTATTCTCCGTCTTATTTTGTATGATATTGGAGTGATTAAAAATATCTATATTTTTTACTTTTTTCTTTTTATGTTCATTATCATTATACATAGGTATGTAGGTATATCAGGATTTTTTTCGGTATACCCGCCATACGATATTCTTTCAAAATTCTATTAAATATTTTTTTTTCCACTGATTTTTCTTAAAGAAATCAAAAATTTCATTTAGTTAAAGCTAGATAATGCTTTAAAAAAAATTTCCGAAAAATGTTTGTTAATGGTGATCCCCCACACTCTCTAGAACTTTTTTGTTTCTGATCATCTCAAAAGTTGTGTAACCGATTTTGATCATATTTTGTAAGCTAAGGCCTCCAATAGTCTGCATAGTATTGCGTATTCATATTTAAAAAAAAACATATTTTTATTTTTAAAAAATTAACAAAATTTTTTTCAAAACTCAATGACACAAAATTTTAAATTTTTAAATAGCTTAGTTTTAAGGTATTAGTATGGTACTCCTTAATAATTTGTTAACTTTAAAGAAAATTATTAACACTTTCTTAATTTTAAGCATCTTTTAACTAATACCTCGTGTTAAAGCTATGTGTTTCAATATATTGCTTCTAAACACACCTAAAGTAATGGTAGTTCATGCACGAATAAAACAGTCTTTTTTTGACGTTTGTAAATGCCAAAAAGAGTCATATTATGAAGTTAGCACGATACTAAAAAAATAAAACAGGTATTCGATGATTTTAACTTAAATAAAAGTGAAGAGAAAGTGTGATGCTATATTCGATTAAAGTTTATAAAATCGTCGTTTTAACAGGGTTTCATACTAAAGCAGCTTTAACATCGTATTAATTCCACTAAAATTTTGCTGCAATATTTCGAAAACCACATTCTCGATTTTTTTAAAACTTGACAATAAGAATTTTTAATAGAATCGACAAGATGCAAGAAAAAAAATGGTATTTTATCTAAAATAACGGTACCCTCCATCAAAATTTAAAAAAATTGTTTTAGAAAATTGTATATTTCTCGAAAACGGTGCCCAGAGTTTTGATAAAATTTGTTTCTTTTGGATTAATGCTTAAGATCTATAATTCAATAAAAATAAAATGCACGGCCGGATCGCACGACCTTGCCCGCTAATGTAAAAGACTTAAAATTTCAAAAATTAATATTACTAGAAAAAAATGTTCATAACCATAAAATAAATTTTTTAAGTTACTAAAACAACTCTTTTCAAGCAAATATTAGTTTATGCAAGAACAAAAATTTTAAGTCGTTGTAGTAGCTTTTATGTACAACATTTTTAAAACTTTTTAAGAAAAAATTTCAGTACACCAACTTAAAGTTTTTATTACTGTACGAATAAAAATTTAATTTGCAAGAAAAACTACTGAGCGGTTTTTGAGCTATCGAATTTTTCAAAAAAATGTTTTTTTTTTTTTCATTTCAATTTAAATTCAAAAAATATTTTCTTAAAGTTTTGAATTGCAATGTTTTTCAAACATCTAAGAAGCTTCTATATAAAAAATTTCATTAAAATCCGTTATGCCCATAATATGAAATTCAAAATTTGAAAAAATGGTTCTTTGGTAGGTACCAGTCATTAATATCTTAATATCATTTCTTTTTATTAAATTCTATATCGTAAAAATTAATCGAAAGAAAAAAATGTTTTCGAGAAAAATATGATTTTCGAAAACCTGTCTTTAACATTTGTTGGTGAATATCGTAATTTTTACATAAAGGAAAAGTTTTTTCTCACATCTTGTAGATTGTTTTAAAAACTTTCCAAATGTCAAGCTTTAAAAAAGCAAGCATGGGGTTTCAGAAATATTGAATTTTGAAAAAAAAAATTGTTTTAAATCAAAAAAAAAAATTGTTTCATAATTTGAATACCTACACAAAAATATTCAAACTTTTGAGGAGCTTAAGCCTAAAAAAAATTATCGAAGTCGGTTGTACCGTTTTTTAGTTAATCAAAAACAAAAAAAATGATTAATTTTTCTGAACTTACAATTCGAGTTGTTCTAGACGGTCTTAGGTCATATATTCATAAAATAAATGCTGGTGTGCCCTAAGGTTTCGTTTTGTCTCAACCCACTTCCTTATCTTCATAATTGATCTCTTATCTGAAACTTCTTTTCCAGACTCACAACCCTGTTCTTCGGCTGTGGAACTGAAACATCAGCGTATGATAAACTCATTAGATTCCTATCTTGACATTCCATTATAGAATGGGGTATTAACAAGCACGTTGAATTTAATGCTTCGAAAAAAAAAGTACCCATGCCGTAGTCCCATGAACTTCACTTGCATCACAGAAACTGAAAAGCTTTTTTCCACAGTCGGTATGGGAAAAGGTCAAATGTTAACGTTTGGCTTCATTTCAATTTGCTCAAGTGAAATAAAGGCAATTTAGGATTGAGAAATATCTTCAAAATTTTGTTTAAAAAATAAAAGCAACAAAAATCGAGAAACCGCAAACGGACCACCCAAGATAGAATTAAAGCAGAACGGTAATATTTGGCCTTATTTCACTTTCACATAACGAAATGACGTAAAATTTATGCGTTTGACCTTATTTGACCTTCAAATGAGAGTGACCAACGAATACAAGAACGAAAGAGATTGCAAATATTTATATGCCTAAATTTTCCACCAAAACTAGCCAAAATGGTAGAAATTAATGTAAGAGATGTTCGAAAAAAATAAATTGGCCGTCACGAATTGCAATCTGATTGGAACTACATAAAGTGCTTTGCACATGAACTGCGCCCTGCGAATGCGAATAAATCTTTTTAAGCAATTTTCACAGCTAATATAAATTTTTGTTTTGTTTTTATTCTACGACGAAGTGAATTAATGATCGAATCAACTATTTAAAAGGAAAACACTTATAAAATAATTATAAATTGAAATATTTTGCATTTTAAAATTTTGTACGCGACCAACAACGTATCTTCTGCGAACTGTCAAATGTAAATTCGCAATCCACAACTAGTGAACACATTCCACAAACCCGCGACTAAAAAATTCGTACGAATTCAACCTCTTTCTAGTTGAGGTATCAAAGTGAAATGTTCTCCAAATCTATGACGATTCATATTTAGAAGATGCAAATATAAGTTTTCTCTCTTTTTTAAATTTTGGTAACAAATTAAACTGCATAAAAGCCACCTTTTCTTAAAATAATTTTGCTTAGCACTCATTTTACTTTAATTTACTTACTTCTTTTTTTTTTTGACAATTCGCACTGTTCGGCGACCAAAAAAAATACTCATGTGAACGAAATGTCAAAATTCGCGACCATTCGCAATTCGCAGTTCGTGGGGGTGGCCGTGGTGCGATGGATGTGTGCTCGCCTGTGAACCTCATGATCACAGGTTCGATCCCTGCCCGTCTATGTCGTTTTTATTCCATTAAAAACCTTCTAAAATTGTCATCAATGGATTGCTGGTTTACTCATTACATGTTGTTCAGGCATAACACTAACAACATGTAATTGAGTTAAACTAGTATACCCAACAAGGATGAACACGAATAAAATAATGTGAATCATAAGCGACATAAAAATAAGACACGGCATTCTCCGCTTTAGTTCAGCCGCCATCCCTGGAGATAAAATAGCTGAGACAACAACCTTCAGTCTCAGAACATCGTGCCACACATCTTTCCTATCCTTCTTTCTCTTCCTTAAAACTTCACGCCCGCGCTGTGTTCAAACAGTTAAAGGGTAATCATAATCCCTTGAGCGCGTGTAAATTATAAAAAAAAAAAAAAAAAAAATGTGCAAAGCATTAAACTGTCAAAATCTATTCGCGTTCCACATATAATCCACACTGCAATAAATGAATTGTTCACGCCAAACTCATTCTTGGTTTTGTTTCTTTGTTTGTTTTAAATGTCATTCGCGACGAATACAAAAAATTCTATGTGAACGAAAAGTCAACGAAGACGGTTGTTCGTTCATTCGTCAGTTGTTGGTCGCTCTCATGGTAATAGTCCTTTGACGTAGCCACAGATATAGTAACAGGCTTAGGTTTTTTTTAAAAGATGCAAGAAATTTGCTTCCCTTACTGATTCCTCTGTAATACTCATCTAGATGTGAATGCTGATCAACTTACCCTATAGCCTAGCTTCGGATCTACTGTCAAATATAGAGGTTATTTCTTTAGCCGCACTACTAGAATGTGGAATACATTGCCCTTCTCGATTAGTCATTAACTTATAGGTAGTCATAACCCCTTGAGGGTGTGCAAATAAAAAAAAAAAGAGTTACAAACGTCAAATTAATTCGCTACCCACCATTTTATTTAGAGAGTCCACAAAATAAACCTAATCTTAGACATCTTATAAGTCAGTTTCCAATTCCATTTTCTTAAATAATGAACGTGAAAGTGGATGATAAACTCGTTCATTTATTCATGTTCAATGGTTTCCAAATTTACTTACATACATTACTCATGCATTATGTACCTTTCCTACACCTATACATAAACCTACATATTCAAAGGTACACGATTTCCGTCATCACTACCACCACTCACTCAACTCTCATGTCTCATGTTTCTAAGGTATTGAAATAAAGAAGGATGGACGCTTGTCGGATCAATTTTCACCTCTTTCTGATTGATCCGCACTCCTTAGAGAATATTTATTTATTTATGTTTCATATTTCATCCCATCAGCACAGCATATCCGCATCCATCCATCTATCCTTGGCATTGGTAAACAAAAATGGGCGAAAACATAGACATCATCATTATAACATTCAACAATTGACACTTTGTATGTTTTTCTTTTCCCACTGATGTGCACACCTATATTCTACGTCTACCTGTTCAATTGCAAGTTCCCATTCCCATTCCCAGAGGTCCTCTTAGCCATCAACAACTGCAGGTGGCCAATTTTAATCCTTTTATGCGAATCCCCTAGAAATCTTGATTATAAGTGTGTCGGTCTCTGATGAGCTGATATGAACATCATCAATTATGTTTGATGACGATCGAGATGACGATTGACGTTTTGGTATAGAAATCCAAATATAAGACCTTTTTCCAGATGTTTTTTGTCCAATTTCGGTTAGAGTCTTATAGCTATAAATTTATAACCGACTCGTGATTTTATTTCGAGATTATAAATTAATTTATATCTTAATTGATCGTTGATTGGAACTTTTAAGTGTTTTACACATGAGCTGCGAACTGCGAATGCGAATAAATCTTTTTAAGCAATTTTCACAGCTAATATCAATTTTTGTTTTGTTTTAACTTTACGACGAAGTGAATTAATGATCGAATCAACGATTTAAAAGGAAAACACTGCATAAAATAACTATAAATTGAAATATTTTGTATTTTAATATTTTTTACGCGACCAACAACGTATCTTCTGCGAACTGTCAAATGTAAATTCGCAATCCACAACTAGTGAACGCATTCCACAAACCGGCGACTAAAAAATTCGTTCGAACCTAACCTCAAATGTATAACATCTCTACTGTGTTGTGTTGCTAGACGGAAAATTAAAAAAAAAATGAGTGAATATATGGAAAAAAGGGTAAAATAATTTAAAATAATATAATTGGTAACAAATGAAACTGCATAAAAGCCACCTTTTCTTTAAATATTTTTTCTTAGCACTCATTTTACTTTAATTTATTTACTTTTGGTTTTGTTTTGTTGACAATTCGCACTGTTCGGCGACCAAAAAAATTACTCATGTGAAAGAAATGTCAAAATTCGCGACCATTCGCAATTCGCAGTTCGTAGTTCGTGTCTCATGTGTAAAGCACTTTAGAAGTAAATTTCTCGAAAGTTTATAAACATCTCGAAGGAACGAAAAATGTCAAAAAACTGGTTTAACGAGTTGATACTTATTTGGTAAGCTAGCAGAAATCAAACCCAGTTTAAATGAAACTTAGTACCATTTAGCGGTTATTCCGAAGATTAACAAATAGGTATCTACATATTTTTGTATGAATTTATCGACGGTCAGACAGTTTCGAAGAACATGAATATGTTTTTGTTAGTTACTGCTGCCACTAAATTTTCAATCGAACACATCTTTTCAATTTGAAATGTCAAAAGATTTTTACTTGCGACTTATAGGTACTATAAGGCAAGTTATGCATTCGTAAAAAAAATCGAACTCGAGTTTTTGATCAAAGTTGACATTACGATGATAGCGAAGACTAAAAAAGTGGGTCTCGCAATTCTGTCTGTCTGTCTGTTCGACTACAGGCTAAACGGCTCGGCCGATTTTCTTTAAACTTGATACTCGTAGATATCATTTTTAATTTTTTCCCCCCACATACGTTTTTTTCTTTTTTTTTTTTAGACCAAAAATAACGGTACCTGCCATACCAATTTTTTTCGAAATTTTATAAACATTTTTTTTTCTCAAAAACTGTTCGACAGATTTTAAAAATAAAAATACAAAAAAATTTCATTTTATTAAAGCTAGGTAGATATTGGTTGAACATTTTTTTTCGAAAAATGGTTATTGAGGGTACCCCCCATGGAATCATTTTTTTTGTTTTTGATTTTCTCAATCGTTTTTGATGTTTTTTTTTGCTCCCTAAAAACTAAAATAGAATTGTGTACTCAAATTTTCAAAAAATTTTTTTTTGGATTTTTAAAAAAACTTCAAAATTTTTTTTTCAAAACTCAATATTTCAAAACCCCCATGCTAGATTTTTTTTTAACTTGATAAATAAAAGTTTCTTAATATAATCTACAAGATGTGAGAAAAAGAAAATTATTTTACCTAAAAATAAAGGTATACCTACCATACAAATGCTAAAAATTTTAAAAAAATGGTTTTCAAAAATCGTATTTTTCTCGAAAACGGCGCACAGTGTGGGAATTCGCGAATTTAGCGGAATAAAATTAATAACGCTTGCATTTTAAATTTTTCTGTAGTTTTTTTTTTGCTTAGTTCATTAAAAATGTCTATACAATCAAATGTAACTCACATTTTGGTCATATTTTATTTAGGTTTTTGTAAAATGAGCTTTGAAGTGACAGGTTGTTTACACCAAAAACTACTTTTTTTTCGAAAATCATAATTTACAAAAAAATCTTTTGAGGAATGATGTATTGTTTAATTTTATGACAAATATGAATAAAATAAAGAAAAAAGTTAATTATTAACAGAATTGACTAGTTTTTTTTTTGCAAAACGATATATCAATGCCGTTGTTTATGAACTAAAGAAACTCCATTCTTAAAAAGGGTATTAAAACGTACAAGAAATTTTATTTCAAAGGAAGTTTTAAATTAGTTTTATTTTTAGCCAATCAACGTTTTTTTTTATATTGGTAAGTGTTGTATCACGAAATTTTTATGTCCTACATCATCAAGGATACCAAAAATTAAAAGAACCGAAAACTTCCTGTCCAAAAAATACAGTTTCACTGGAATAGACAATTTTTATTTACCAATCCTGTTATTCTTGTAAAATAAAAAGCCAATTTAAAACAATTTTATTTAATTGTTTTTTATATGTTTTGTTTTTATTGTGAACAATTTTACCTTTACTATAATTCTAACTACATTCAACAATTCAACATTATGTTATATACATACATTAACACATTTTATTTACATTTTAGATTAGTTTGCAATATCCAAAATTTCAAGAACCTCAGGCTCTAAGTTACTTCCTTTTCTTTTAGGAATACACCTTAGGCTTGCTAGATATGGATCTGATGTAATAAGCAGCCTATAAAGTAGATCAGTCATTGTGTGAAGTTTTTCGAGTAAATAACTCTCTATATTTTCGGTTTTCTTTATTTCTAGCTTCTTGAGCTTCCTCCGATAATTGGCCAATTGGAAGAATACAAGAAGAAATTACCTGTTTACCATGAAATAAAACTTTATGGACACTCACTGGCATATAGTACCATCCGTATTTTTCAATGTAAAGGTCTCTGGTTCTCGTCACATAGGCATCTAAATTGATAGGAAACCCTGAGGACACAGCTTCTAAAGTAATATGGAACCCTTTTATCAGCTCTATATCAACTCCAGTTATTTGAGCAGTTTGATTTTCAAAGTTGTAAAAATCAAATTTAATGTAAAATACGCATAAAAAGCACTTTTGCTCTTCAAATAAAAAAATCGTTTTTTGTTTTTTATTTTTCAATTAATTTATTTTTGTTATTGTAATTGGAATACCCTTTATCAGATAGGTATAATAGTTTTTTTTATTAATTGATATTTTCTGTTTTTAATTTTTTAAATAACTTAATTCTTTTTTTTTTTACTGTTAAAAAGTTAATTTGAACACCCTGTATTTTTGTTGTAACTATTTTTAATCAAATTCACTAAATTATTTTCTTTTGGAACACCCCGTGAAATAAAAAAAGTTTTTAAATTTATAACATTCTTTTTCTAACCAAATCCCAAAAAGTTATTCGATTTTGACTGTATGCCATCATTTTTTTGCTGGAGAGTCATTTAGAAAAATTGAAAAAAAATATATCACAACATAATTGGGGTGTCAAATTTTAGTGGTTCTTGATAGATAATAAATCAAGCTTTGCAGTGAATATTGTTTCGAGGCGCAATAATGCGGAATAACTAAAGTTTTGCTCTAATAAAGGTACAAAAATCGAAAAAAAAAACACATTTTTTTAACTTCAATCACCAAATAAAAAATGTGAAACACCCTGTGAAATAAAAAATCACTTACATTCTTATACCTTGATATTAAGGAAATATAAAATAAATAAAACTTTTATTAAAACACACACCAAACGCACGAAAAAAAATTAAGAGCAAAGTAATCTCTTCCAGCAAATATACAGAATAAAAATCGCCAACTGCAACTTCAATGCTATTTTTTTTTTGTTTACATGATCCCCACCCAACAGTGCTTTTGTTATCACTTTCTACAATCTTTTAGCTTTAAGAAAAACCAGTTTTGGCATCAATCGAGACTAGTCATTTTTCGAATTAAATTCCGCTAAATTCGCGAATTCCCACACTGTGCGGCGGCGCCTAGAATTTTGATAAAATTTTTTTTCTTTCAATTAATTTTCACGATCTTTAATTTAATAAAAAAAATTTTGAAATTAAGATATTACAGCTTGTACCTGCCATAGAACCATTTTTTCGAATGTTGATTTTCTCATTATCCATATAACGGATCTTAATGAAAATTTTTATAGAGAATCTTCTAAAAAGTCTAAAACACACTGCATTTCAAAACTTTAAAATAAATGTTTTTTGAATTTTTGAAAAAAAAAAACAGCTGGTTCCCGTTCGAATTCTTGACAGAAAGTCAGTATTATAATGAAACAAGTGGCTTTACTCTAGAACAACGTTGGGAAATATTGAAAACTTATTTCCAAAGTGAGTACTGTGTAGCCCAAACACTGCGTTTTTTAAAAAGAAGTGTTGGCCGAAATGAAGCACCTAACGCGCCTGCTGTACCTACGCAAATTTGTGCAAAAAGTTCGTGAGACTGGTATGCTATAGTGAACAACACTCATAGTCCCCGTCATCGTACGGTGCGCACAGACGAGATTGTGGCTGCTGTGCTAGAGTGTGAGACTCAATTCACGATATCAACTCGCTTAACATTTGACGCACTAGCCTGAAAAGAATTCTGCATAAAGATCTTAGATTATTCGCTTAAGGTCCAATTGACTCTTGAATGACGTTATGTCCCATAATTAGGAATGTTTGCTCTTACTAATGAAGGCATAATGCATGAAAAATTTTAATTTTGTTCATGTTATTACATTTTTAAAAAAAAACTTGTATTTGGGCCACCCTTTATATGCCTTCCGGCTAATTGAGTAGCATTTTAACTCCTTTGGAGCAAGATCCCTCCATCTGTCACGATTCGGAGCAAGCGGTTTATGGTACCTATATGGGCTCATTGCCTTGAGTGCAGCTTGGCTATCTGACATGATAACAATGTTCTTCGATCCGCGAATTTCCCTATGGCGTGTACCACCGCTTGGAAGATGCTGGTGAACTTCTTCATCTTCATCTTCATCCCTTTCGCTTGTTCTCGATCCATGTTTCGAGGGTTAGGTTTATTTCTTCTTCAGAAAATATCTATACATTTTTTGGTAGGTTTTGATAAGCGTTTTCTCTCTGAACTTTGTGTAAATTTGATAATATCTTTCTTCGATTAAAATTAATAAAAATGGTTCGTTAGGCTGCGCGTACAGTGGTGCGCCAAGGCGATGCGATACCAGAAACATTTGCGTGCGAGAAAAATATTAACATTTATTCTTATATGTACGTGCGGACAGTGGAACGATATTTGATGAGAGTGCTGCGGGTTTCTCCCATACCTATCGCAAGTATCTTGCTCACCAACTCTTCTGAATGTCCGTCAAGTTAGCACTACCACTTCAAAATTTTCAAAATGTAATAATTGGATTAATTGTCGTAAATTTGTCGTGAAACGAAAAAATTTGTCGCGCTTGTATTTTAAAAAATAACCCCTGGTAATGGTAACTTGACAGTCAAGTTAGCACTACCACCCCCCAAAATAGGGTTAAATGCACTCGCAAAAGAAAAAGGACAGCCTAAATAATTGTCGTAAATTTGTCGTAAATATATCGTAAAATAAAAAAAATGTTCGCATCATTTTTTCTCAAAAAAATGCCATGAAAATGCAAAAGTCCATAAAAAAGCATTTTTCATTAAACCTAGCACTACCATACCAAAACTATCTGTTAAAACTATTTTTTACTCTGCAATTTGTTTAAACAATTGTCGTAAGACGTCTTTGAATAAGTTCCGTCATAAAATAATTTGTCGCGCCCTTCTTGGCCAAAAAAATATGACAAAAGTCCTTAAAATAGCATTTTTTCATAAAAGTTAGCACTACTATACCAAAACTATCTGTTTTAATAGATTGTTTTAACAGATAGTTTTGGTATGGTAGTGCTAGGTTTAATGAAAAAATGCTTTTTTATGGACTTTTGCATTTTCATGGCATTTTTTTGAGAAAAAATGATGCGAAATTTTTTTTTATTTTACGATATATTTACGACAAATTTACGACAATTATTTACGCTGTCCTTTTTATTTTGCGAGTTCATTTTACCCTATTTTGGGGGGTGGTAGTGCTAACTTGACTGTCAAGTTAGCATTACTAGGGGTTATTTTTCAAAAAAAATTGCGCTACAAAATTTTTGATTTTACAACATATTTACGACAAATTCACGACAATTATTAACACTTACCTTTTTCTTTTTCGAGTTCATTTTACCCTATTTTGAGGGGTGGTAGTGCTAACTTGACTATCAAGTTAGCATTACCAAGGTTTATTTTTTAAAATACAAGCGCGACAAATTTTTTCGTTTCACGACAAATTCACGACAATTAATCTAATTATTACATTTTGAAAATTTTGAAGTGGTAGTGCTAACTTGACGGACATCTCTTCTGACCACTTTTTCTTAAAAAAAAAAATCAAACGCGTAAAATTTTGTTATTTCAGTGCTTTTATTGGTGTGGTGCAATTTTTGATAATTTTGGTAGCACTAATTATAAAGGAATTAACAACACCACCGCACAATATAGCTTTAACTGTTCGCACTATCTCGCATCTAATTATCGCATCTCGAATCGCTTGTCGTATCGCATCGCTAAGAGCCGACACACATAGACCATGAGTTGGTCTATTGTGATACCACATTGAATCAAGGAGACTTTCTCCCTAATCGTTAAACCAATTGGAGCTCCTTATGAAGCGATCGAGATTGCATATATCTATATTTGCCTGATCACTAAGATCATTGTAGTAGAAATCCCCTAGATGGAGTCTAAGTCCTTGTTGCACCTAAGGTTTGTTCTTTGTATAGGATCTTGCATTAGTACCTACAAGCTTACACGTAGCGATGTGTAGGTATATCATATTTGCCTTATTTGACATTGTTCCACTTTTGGTGAGTTCGTCAGCTTTACAATTTCCTGAAATGTCAATGTTGGCCGCTACATCTTTAATCGCCAAAAGTTCCGTCTGAAAAACTCTACACTGATTGGGAAGACGAGAAGAGGGACTTAAATTTAGTCTGTCCGAGTATACACCCCCGCCCCCACCAACACCGTCTTTAGTTTTTGATCCATTGGTGTAAATAAAGGTTACATAGGTAGGTATACCTATTCCAGAAAATATTTATCATTTTTCCGACGGTAAATCAAAAAATCAATATCTAGTATGCTGGCATTCCTACAAAACATCTTTAAACCTATGTATTTATTTCTCACTAACTTAGAAAATTGTTGTTTAAAGACATAGACACCTAGCTACATAATCTTAGTTCTACAATTAAGCGATTTTATTTTTAGCTTTTTATCATTGATAAGGAATGGCTTCATAGGAATTGGTGGATACCTACACCTGTGTTTTATAGGTACCTACATAAAATGTAGTAACTATCTTTTATAGGCAGCTACCATCTACTTAAATTGTCTTAAATATTCTGAGTTTATCTAGATGGTCCTTACCTAATTTAAATGGAGACATTATTACACGCAGATACATATTTTAATTTTTAGTTTTGCATGAAAGTTTCCAACGTTCTGTTAAGTAAATTGAACAAGAGATTCCAACTTATGGACAGAAGTTTATAATTTTGTTTAAAATAAATTTAAAATTTCAAAGTGAAAAATTGAAACAACTCAAATAATGTTGAGATTTCTCGTAAAAAATGATTTTGGTTAACTAATTTTAGTAATTTTTAGCACAACGTTCTGTTAAGTAAATAAAATTAAAAATTAGAAACCGGGTTTAAAATAAATAAATAAATACATTTAGGTAGATAGGTATGTAGGTACCTAGATATCTACCTATAGGTATTTTGTTTTTCAATTAAAATCTTCAAGTAGTAAGATAAGAGAAAGGTATCAATAGGCAAATACCTACCTACATTTCCGTACTTGTGATTTAATATTAAATAGGTATTTCACAGACCAAAAGGCATAGGTACCTATGTATGTATCCAGATCTAGATACATATCTATCGGCACTGTAGGTACCTACATATTTATTAATTTTTAATCCCAATGAATGTAACCAAGTATCTAGAAACCTAAAAAACCTAAGTAAAAATAGATATTTGTAACAATCTACCCGCCTATCTCCTGAATCTTGAAAACCATTTCAAGAAATTTATTAAAGTTTAATCTTCTTGGAATTCCAAACAAAAAAAATGCACATCAACAAATTCTACCAAAAATATCTGAAGCGCTTATTACCCAAAAAAACCTTAACATCCTTATCCTTACTCAAAGGCACAGATACAAAAAAAAAAAACCACATGCGTAGGTATACTCTTAAATCGAATACCAACTTGCTTAGTAGGTTATGTAGCTTTCTTTTTGTTTTAATTAAGAAAAAAAAAGAAGAAAAAAAAAACCAAGCCCCACCCCTTAATTCAATTATTCAAGAGGGTTGACTCCACCTATTTTTCGATTTCCCTTATAATTTTTATGTATTCATTTTTCCTTCATCCTTTTGTTCTCTGAAGAGTAAAAGAAATAGAAGAGCAGTGTGGTTCTATATGCGGTGGTATGTGATTCCATTCTTCACAACCTAGGTGGCAGCACCAATTATATAGTAAGAAAAAAATATCGATCTGGTTTGAATTTACTCAACAGAACGTTGAGTATTCTTCATGTAAATAGCAGAATTTTTGCACTTGAAAAAGATTGAAACAAACTAAATTGTTTAAATTATAGAGTTAATTGTTAGTAAAATAATGTAATTGGTATTAAGAATGATGTTTTCAAGGATATTTAGAGAGGTTTTTAAGAAAATTTACTTAACAGAACTTCTGAAATTTATTATTTTGCCGCCGCATTTAGTATTTTTTCTTAACAATATCTGTTACCTATACTTAAATGAAAATGAAAAAAGAACATAGTGTTCATACCTACCTATAGGTATACGCGGTATAGAGTTAACCTAGCATCGTTTCGTAGCATGGTAGAGGTCTAGGATTTTTTTTAAGTTATTGTTCTCAATGCAGTCTTTTTCTAGGATAGGTTCCTACGTACAATGTAAGAATCAAGTCCGAATGGAAGGTTCCAGTTAAGTGATATCAATAGGGTTTACCTAGTCTAGGAACCTAGTCTTCCAGTTGCCTTCAAGAGGATAAAAATAGGTGTGTACCTACTTACGAAGAAAGAATTGTATGTATGTATATGTAGATACCTACCTAGGTAAAGTACCTATAAGATGCGCTTAAAAATACATCAAATCTGGCTGAAGAGATTTCAAGATACCTAGGTATCTATATGTGTAGCATTCCAAAAAAAGTGTTGTTGTTTCAACTTACACTGACTATGAGGTAGTATGTTGCAATAGGTATGTAGGCGGGGGTAAATTGTTAAACGATATCTTTTAAAGACCACCAGCTTTAATTGGTACCGAGCAATAAAAGCAAAGCAACAACAAAAGACATGATAAAACCCTTTTCTCCACAACTGTGGTCAGGACTTTCCACTTCTATTGTATTGTAGGTATTTGTTCTTAGATACCTATCTTTAAACAAAAAAAAAAAAACTAACCAAAAAACCGTTCACGATAGCTTTTGTTCACAACGATTAGTTGAACAAAAACTAACGGGGTTGCTTCAACAACTTAAGCCGAAAAAGTGTTACAACTAGCCCCGCCATGCATCGCCATGAAATTGAACAAGAACAACACAATTTAAAATAAAACGAAGATCATACATGTGCATTTCCACATAAAACAACTGGCCCTGTATGCCTGTATCACTTTCGTGTGAAAACCTACTAATAATATAAAAACAAGATTTACCTGCTAAGATTTTGTTAGCCCCCTCACCATCTACCTACTTATTACTTCCTTCAATTGCAACCAATTTATTAACAACAGAAGTAGACAAGTCACGTAGCTATGGAGAAGATGAAATTTTTTCTGTCTCAAGATATTATTGATTTTCAGGTAAACACTACTTTTTTAGTTGTTACTTCTTACCCCTTTTTCTTCTAGCCCCGCTATTTACCAAACTTACATATTTACGTTTTTTATCTAGGAACTATGATAGGTAGAGTCGTTTGGGGTAAGTGTGCGCAGCGGGGAAGTGTACGCACTGTTAATTTCTCGAAAATGACAATGAATATTAAGTATCTGTAAATGCATAATTTAGTAGGTATCTGTTCTTTACCTGGGTCAGCTGTTGCTGCACCTTAGATTCGTTTGTATTGTGAAGGGAAGCCAAACAAAAAAAAAGGTTAGTTTCACTAAAATATTTCTCAATTTTAAAAACGTGTTAGTGTTCAGTTACTTTATTATAACACATTGAGTGCTTATTATTTATTGAATATATTATATATACATTGTATTTGAGTGAAAATTCTACTGAATTTGTTGTTAATTTGTTCAAAATAAACAAAATATTGAAAAAAGTGCAGTGGGGGTAAGTGTGCGCAAAACTTTTGGGGCAAGTGTGCGCGTGCGTACACTTACCCCGATAAAGAAATTTAAAAGGAAAACAAGTTTCGGTTTGTAGATATCGATATTATTAAGGAATATAGCTAGTGTGTATACGGGTTAAAGAATAGAATTTTTAATTGATGTAATTAAAAACCAACTCATTGTGTATTCACTTATTATATCCATATAATTTTTTTTAATTTTTTCCTAAGCCGCTAGGTACCAGTGGAAGAATGGATCCAATGTATTAAATGTGACATAATGGTGGCACGAGGACTGCACTTCCTATAAAAAAGAAGCAGTATTCTACTGCGATTTTTGCTGTGATCTGTAATAGAACTGCAGATATTTTTTTTAAACATGAAGTTCCTTTTTGACTTGCGATATAGGTACTATAGGGCAAGTTCTACATTTGGAAAAAATCGAACTCGAGATTTTGTTCAAAGTTGACATTACGATGATAGCGAAGACGAATAAAGTGGATCCGACAACTCCGTCTGTCTGCCTGCATCTATGTCTGTACCTCGATCTAGAGCCTAAGCCACTGGACCTATTTTCTTCAAACTCGGTACTTTAGGGTCTTCGGTGATTCCCTATAAAGGGGAAATTGAAAGTTTTTTTTTATCTCCAAAATTAATGGTACCCCCCATACACCCGTATTGCAAAATCTTATTTATCTCGAAAACGGCTCAAACGATTTTGATACAAAAAGTTATATGTGATATTATGAATATGGACTACATTTTGGATAAAAAAAATTTGGGGCAAAATGTTATTAATGGTACCTATCATAGAACCGTTTTTTTTATTTTCGACTTTCTCATTAACGGCTCGAACAATTCTAACCAAGAATTTTAACAGGAGCCCCCTTAAGTTTGAAATAATATTGTATATAAAAACTGTTTGAAAGATTATTTTTTGAAATTATTTCCTAAAATCTATATTACTAAGAACTTAAAATTGGCATCCCAAATTTTGTTCTAGAAAAAATTGAAATAAATTTGTTCTATATGTAAAAAATTACTTTAATAAAACGATTTTTAAACTTTATTTGCGTAAATATATACTTTTCCGTAAATAAGACGGCATTTCCATGCATTTGAACATTTTTATTTCATTAAATCCATGTTTTATATAAATAAAATGCATTTTAAATTTCAAAGTACTTTTACATAAGAGCAAGTTCGTGCGATCCAGTCGTGCATTTTATTTTTTTATTTATTAATTTATTTTTATTTATTTATGTGTTAATAAAGTCTATTTACATACAAAAAAATATATGAAATTTGATTTTGTGGTTTTTCTATGAAAAAAACTATTTATTTTTTAACATAAAAGGAGTCACTAATAATAAAACTTAAACGCTGGATATTCGAACATTTACCCCAAATCATTCGTACACTTACCCCACATCATGCGTACACTTACCCCTAGATAGGGGCAAGTGTGCGCAATCTGACTTGCTTTGGTTTTTTCAATAATAATATAAGTAAATTGAAAAAAATATATAGTTTTCCTTTTTTTTATAAATAGCCAAATGTGCAGCTTTGTAATTTAATAAAGCTCTATATTTTATCTTCTATATTGCACTTGGAATCATGTATCAAAGTCGAAAGTGCGTACACTTACCCCTAACGACTCTACCTATTAGTATCAACGAAGTCGTGTTAAAATCAAAAGTTTCCAGAATAAGTCAGAAGTTGAAAGGTTTGACTGCAAACAACTCTACGACTTTAGATCTGAAGAACATTTTCTCGACTTGAACCTAAGAAATTAAATGGCGCCCAATAGTAATCTGTGGCAACAACTGGATATCGGGAAACGACACTCATATTCCACCATAACTTAGCCAGTCGGCACTGTTTCATCATAAAAAATAGGTAGGTATCTAATCAAGTTCACAAGTTTGTAGCAGATTGGCTTTCATAATCGAGGGGCTTAAATCTGATTCACTTAGATATACACAAGGAACCCATAACCTACCTACCTATATTTTTTTATATTTAAGGTTAAACAATTAAAAAAACTAAAAAAATGTGTGGAAGTCAGAGCTCCGTCGGGAATGGTCACGAATCAGAAAAGGCATAGCTACAGCAGTACCTATCTCAAAACAGAAGAGCTGGGTAGAAACCTAGATACCTATTACCTACTAGTTTAACATAAAGATACCTAATCTATTAGAAAAACGCGAAGATCTTGCGCATTGGAAATGTCTAGCAAGAGATATTTTATTTAATCGTTTATTATGTTTTCTCAAAAAGCGATTGGATTTTTCAAATATGTATTTCCAATTATACCCAATTAAGCAAAGGGGAATGAGAAAACAAGGTTGAGTCGAATTTATACAATCATAGGCAATGATAAATCAGAATGTAGGTACTTTCTAGAAACATAGATAGAGGTATACCATACCTACAAAAAAGTCAACAATAAAAATAAAACAGAGGAGAAAAAAAAAATTAAAGAGATTGGAGAAGTTTTTCGTGATTCCTTTTTAATATCTCATTCTCTCCACTTTTGTATAAAATATTTTTGTGTTGGTAGCAGTGTTGGGACTTCTACCACTTAAGTGGTATTTCTACCACTTTTTACTGTTCATGAAAACCTACCACCTAAAAATCTAATTCTACCACTTTTTGCAACTCTATCTATCACCTATCTTTTAACTTTTTTGGGTTATTTGAGCTAGAGGACTCAACAGCTGAATCAATCTACAATAAAATTGTAGAAACTTTGAATCTTTTGAATATTCCAATTCAAAACATGATTGGATTTGCTTCGAACAAAATGCTGCTGTTATGATGGGTTCTTTAAGTGGTGATGCCTCACGTTTGAAAAATATTAATCCTAATATTTTAACGATTGGAGATACATGTCATAATTTAAGTTTTTTCTCCGCTTATGCTGCTAAATGTATACCTGGGCAAATTGCAAAATCATTAAGGGATATATTTGTATTTTTGCCACAGCTCGAAAAAAATAAAAAGATTTCATTACTTTCCAAAAAGCACTTGGGCTTAATGACCATCAAATTTTAAAATTTTGACAAACTCGTTGGCTGGAAATGGTCTTAAATAAAATCATACCAAGTAGAATCCCTTGTTTGATTTTTACTTATAAGTACTATAGGGCAAGTTCTGCATTTTTTTATACTGCACTCATTTTTGATTTTTTAAAAAATAAAGAGAATTTATTTTTTTTTTATTTTTTTTTTCAATAAATCTGAAAATTATAAATGAGTTAAACAGAATATTTCAATCTGCGAACACAAAAATACACTTTTTGCTCGAAAGTATGAATACGTTAAAACTAAATATAATAAACAATTTTGTAAAGTCAGAAAATATTAATATAAACACAAATGTAAGAAACCCTGAAAACTATTTACCATATTTTTTAAATGTATTTTGGCCTTCACTTTGAAAGGTACTTATTAGAAAATGACATCTATTAACATAAACTAATGGAATTAAGAAAAGTGATGTGCAGCTATTATGTCGAATTATGTTTTCAAATTGGAGAAAGGCTTAACTTTTCAAACGATAAATTAAAATTATTAAAATATTTAAGACCAAAAAATGTCATACCATCAGTTTTAGGACTTACGAGACATTTTTCACCAAATATAAAACCTAGAATGGATTAGTAATGAGTGGAGAAAGCTAATAGGATAAAATCACTTACTCCAAATTTTTAAAACTGATGGTATGGACAAGTTATTGTTTAAAAACGTTTCTTCATATATGTTGGAGCTTTGTTGCTTACCGCATAGCAATGCTGCTGCGGAACGTAAATTTTCATGTTTGAAAAATAATAAAAATGAAAAGAGAAATAAATTAGAAACAACAACTGTTCACAACATTTTAGCTGCAAGGGAAATTTTATTACATGATCAAAATTTTGATCCTCCAGAAGAATTAGTAAAATATGCTTCAAGGTTTAGATTTTCTGACGGTTTATAGTTATAGATTTAAGTTTTTGGTTTGGAACGAGTCTAAAATGAAATTGAATGTGTATGTATATGACTTGCTTCCAGATATAATGCGATCTTTGAAACATAGAGAACTGAAATGTTATTTATTTTATTTTTGTATTTAATTTATTATTAATAAAGTTATTGAATATACGATTTGTAACATAAAAATGGCTTTTAATTTCTACCACTTTTCTACCACTTTTTTGACAACCTTTCTACCACTCTTTTGCTTCTGCAAAGTCCCAACACTGGTTGGTAGCTCTCTCTCTCTATACTCCTTAATTTTGTATATAAAATATACATACATAGGTATATGTTATATACTGAGCGAGAGTGGATTTGTGTTGGGTAAATTGTGATGTATTGAGAATTGCGCAACGCATATAAAAATGAAGAAGATGTAGATATGAGCGGAATCGTGATAAAGGACCACTAGAAAATAAAACATTAAAAGAGAAATTGTATTTATTAAATTGCCATTTAAATAGTGCTAAGCAGGTAGTGGTAAGGAAGTTATCTAGCCGCATCCGGCCTGCTTGGTTTGGTACCTATCTATGTATACCTATTTAATCGAGGTTATAATATTTTGTGAAGAAGTAACTTAGGTAGGTATACTCATAATGCAGGAGTACCGGTGCCAGTGCGGGTTACGAAGAAACCAAAAATATTAAGAAAAACTTGCCAATGTCATGATTAGAGTTTGGATGTGTTATAATATTAGATAGGTACCTATGTTATGTACAGAGACGAGCAAAAGTGGCCAAATGTTTGCACTTATTTAGAAAATGTTCATAAATGTATACGATTCGATTCGATTTTATTTTAATATTTTTTATTATTAATTGATAAGCTTATTCCAGATAAAAGGAGAAAGATTTACTCTACAAAATAACGGAAAACGATGAAAATTCAAATTGTTCCACTTGCCCAACTTTGAACGTTTTAAATGAAAGCTTCTATCCCTCTCTTTCTTAACCGCAATTTAGCAAATAGGTATAACAGTTTATATCATTACATTTTCAAGTTTTTTTGTAGAAAATTGTTTGTTTTAAGAAGTGTTTGGGTTGATCAAAATAAAAATGAAGAAAATTTGTAAGAAAATAGTTGAAAGAGTTGTTTTTTTTTTATTAAAAAGTGTGGTGAATCTTCTCGAGAAATATCAAAAAAATTGAACATTTCAAAAATTTCAGTGTTAAAAAATATCAAGAAAAGAAAAAAAAAATTGATGTTCCTGATATAAAAAAGGTCGAAAGCTGTTGCTCTCAAACCAAGACGCAAGAAGAATGGAGCGAGAACTGAGAAGTTGCGGGTCCAAAGCACCAAGGCAAGCAGCCTATAATATAGGCAAACCAATAAGGAAATGGACTGCACGCCGCCGGGCACTTACAAAAATTGGATTGGTTGCCAAAAGAAACCCAAAAAACCCCTACTGAGCTAAAAATTTGAAAGCCAGGTAAGTTTCTGCCAGGAAACTCAAAAACTGGACCATTGACGATTGGAAGAAAGTTATTTGGTCTGACGAGACAAAGGTCAATCGTGTGGGGACAGATGACAGATTATTGGTCACGACCCGTTGAACTACTCCAATCACATCAAGTTCAAAAGACTAAAACATTGCGGTGGCTCTGTGATGGCTTGGAGATGTTTTTCGTGGAGATATATGTTGGACCTCTAGTCAAAATCGAGAGGATAATGAACAAGAAAAAATATATTGATGTTTTACAGCGAAACTTACCACCATTTTTAACAACAACAAGAATGGGGATCCGAAGCTTAGATACCTCGAAAATTGTGAAGGAATGGCTCGGAAATCAGGTGTTAAAGATTATGACTTGGCCAGCACAGAGCCCTGACCTCAATCCAATTGAAAACCTTTGGTCAATTGTGAAGGGACGCACGGTTAGGCCAGTACGAAAGTCATCCATCTAACACTGATGAGCTCTGGGATCACATAGAGCTGTAATGGAGCCAAATTTCTGAGCAATTCCTTCACAACTTGGTAGAGTATGCCAAGGCCTTGTTCAAGTAATAAAAAACAAAGGCTTATTGACAAAATATTAAAAAAAATGTTTTATAAGACGTGCAAATTTGGACAAGTTCAAATATTTCTTTATTTTTTTTTTTATTTTTAGAGTAAGTGTTGCAAATATGGCCCACCCTTAAGTTTTTTTTGAATAAAACGACATTTTTAACTCGAAATAATATACATATCTATTTTTTCTTTAGTATTAGAAATTATTTTTACATCTGTCTTTATTAATTTAAAACATTAAAAGTAAGTTAACAAAAAGATATTGATAAAAAATTAAAGGAACTACATTTCTCAATTTTTTAAAAAATGCTCTTAATATGGCCCACTTGGTTTCAAATATGGACCAGGGTGGGCCATATTTGAAACAATGGTTTTCAAATATGTTGTGAGTCTTATTTGTGCAAAATTCACATATGAAATATTTCTTTTCATTGCCCGAGCAGTCTTCATGGGTTTACATTGTACATACGATGTGATTCTTTAAAATAAAAAAAAAAAAAAAAAAAAAAAAAAAAAAAAACCTTAGGGCTCAGTTAAATTTATGTATCAAATACGGCCCACTGGTCCATATTATCAACACTATGATTTTTTCACTTTTTTTAATTTTTAGCATACTAAATTAAATTCAATAAAAATTTTAATTTCACATTTAATAACATAAATTATAACCACACACATATTTCGAAAAAACTTTTTTAATTTCCGCAAATTTTAATTTAATAATACTTAAGTAAACTCACCCAAAAATTACATCAAAGACGGATAAAAATTATAACTTGGTATATCTTGGACCATTGATCAGTTATTATCACCGACATACGATGAAGCAAAACCGGTTTGAATGTGTATGATTTGAACTGGCAGTTGAGTGCCTACTTTGTTTATTTCAAGAAATATTGCGGTGGGCCATATTACGAACGTGGGCCATATTTGCGACACTTACTCTATATAATGTTTTATTAAATAAGTTTAATTTAAAAAAGATGTATTTAACATTCAATAAACAAAATTAAAAAATATAAACAAATAACATTTTTAATTTAAGCAATTTTTTAATCTCATTTTTCAAACGAGTGCAAAAATTTGACCACTTTTGCTCGTCACTGTATATATAGGACCCCTTCGCATAATGGTTAGTGCGTTGGACTGTCATTGGGTTCGATTCTCAGCCGTTGCAAAAAAGTTTTTCAGGCATGTAGGTAGGTATTTACTGCCCAGGAATTAACAAAACCCCGGAGTCGTTGCACTAGACTTAGACTCTCTACGAGCCGTTATGGCCACCTTTCTTTATTATCTATACAAAAAAAACTTTCATAAAGAAACAATGCGTCCCCGAGCAACAGCACAATGTTTCAAGTCTTTGTTTACATATTTTACCGTTATTTTTATAAACAGTGTTCTAGTGCATTTCTCCTCCAAAACAATTCAATTTTATTATTGAAAGGTAGGCTTGTTCTTATGAATTTTTATCCAGATTTAAGATGGTAAGATACCTATAAGTTAACAAAAAAAATCAACCGTTATACCTATATGTATATGTACGAGTACCTACCTACATTATCGCACTTCAGGGAATGCCCATAATTTTGGCCTTCAGGCCACTCTTGGAGGTCATTTAAATACATATCTACAGTAATTCAAAGACGACAGAGCAATAAGTTCAATTGACGGCTGGTCATTCAGAACAGAGCTGAAGCTCGTCTTTCAACGATTCCATTGCATGTCCGGCTTCACATTCACACTGCCACACAATTTCATTAAATTTTTTATTTGAGGCTATAGGCGTTTTTCTCTCCGAGCATGTTCTGAAGATCCTCTGAGCTCTGAACCAAGCGTGCTCTGAGCGCTCTGAGTTGTTTTTTAAACTCAGCTGAACACTTAGCTGTCATAATTTTTGTTTTATTTCTACCTGTCAAATGATTGTGTTAAGCATTTAACTCTGTCTGCTCAGTGATTTTATTGTGAGTTCATAGAGTGCACTCTGAACACGCTCCGAACATGTTCAACACGAAAAAAAGAAATATAGGTATAGGTGTTTGAAGCTCCGAGCACACTGACCTAAAAAAAAACACTACCTATTAACTTTTGGACAACTCAGATTCTGCTCTGAAATAAAAAAGAAAACACGCTTTATATTGCTCTCCGCTCATTGCGAGGCCTTGGCCTAAGAATTATGTATTATAATTTAAGATTAATAGGTATTTTGTATTCAAAAAAAAAATAAAAAAATATACCTACATACAATGTGCACTTTGTGGAACACTATGAAATAAAACACTTATAATCATAATTCTATTTCATTGGCCGACGTCCGACCAATCACAGAACTACTAATGGAACATGATGCAAACTTAAACACAGAAGGAAAGAGGGGTAACTCGTATATACTGAATTGTAAATGTGTGTGAATAAATAGGTATATAAGAGCAGTTGGAACAAGTTAGCTTTACTTTATATTTCAGATTGTCGATGTGTTTAACCGAAAAGTCTATTAACACTTACCTGCATATCTATAGGTACATATATTACTAATCTTTCTCCTTTTTTTGTGCTGTTTATGTGCAGTGCCCGGGAAGGGGGTTTTGAGATGATGAAACGGAACGGAAGAGATATTTTTTCTGACAAAACATGTTAGGTAGGTAGGTATATTTGGTGGCAAATTTAATTTATTTAGGTTGGTATCTACCAACTTAAGTTTTTCTTTTTTAAGCAATCGCCTTCTTATTTTTGTACAAATACTCTAGATATTCATACCTTGATGTGCTTTAGTATTTAGAGGGAAAACAAATCTTTCGCATGGTTTTTCATTGATTCATTAGTTCATTTTGTTTCATTCCCTTCAGTTAAAATTTTAATTCAAAGCAAACTGGTTTTTTTTTCTTCTTGGGTAGGTATAGTTAGGTTGTGTAGGTATCCACATACGCTTTCTCACATACACATATAGGTACTTTATCCGATTTTATTTAAATTTAGAAGTATTAGTTCACCTACTAAACGTTAGATGGCGGTATATTTATTCGCTTGGCACACTTGATGTTCAAACTTCTTTGAAAACAGCGCTATCGAGACATGATAAATAACTTATATTTTCATTCCCCAAACCCCAATTGCGCGGCATGGATGTGGAAGAGATATGGTTTCAACAGGACGGGGCTTCATGGCACACAGCGACGCTCATCAAATCAATCAAATAACTGAAGAAAAGCTTTGACAAAGGGCTTGTCGGCTTGTATTGTATAATGAATGTTTGTCTTTATTAGGGCCCCAAGATCGTGCGATTTATAACTTTGGTTGATTATTTTGTTTGGACTTATGGAAATAAGCCAGCAACGTTGAACGCTTCAGAGGAGACAGCATAAAGCGCGTTAAATGATTGCTTATGGTATTTTTTGTAAGGAATCCAGTGAAAACTCTACTTGGGGACAATGTCAATAAGCGGACAATTCCTTTTAATGGACACATTTTCGGAAACAAACTTCTTTTTCGAGTTTCTCACAGAAATTACTTTCCTATAAACGCTTCACTCTAATAAACGGACAAGGACACATTTTTTCTTGCTCATTTTAGATAAAAAAACTTCCCATAGGCGGATACATAATTTTATTTAGGGATTAATTTTTATCAACAAATACCTAAATCAGAAAAAAGAGAAAGTCCGTTCTCCGTAGAGTTGTTATTTTATTCTAAATACGTAAGCAAATGCATAGAAAATATCCGATAAAGTTTTACATTTTTAGTGCGCTCTATGAGCTCAGAATGAAATAACTGAGCAAACAGAGTTAAATGCAACACAAGTATTTGACGGGTGGAAATTAAAAAAAAAGAATGGTGACAGCTATGTAAGTGCTCAGATGTGTTTCAAAAACAACTCAGAGAGCTCAGAGCACACTTGGTTCTGAGGATGTTCAGAACATTCTGACATGCTCGGGCTCTGTTCAGAGCTCTATTTATTAAATATGATTATTAGAGCTATAACAGTATCTACCCATAGGTATTGTTCATTTTGGGCAAAATTTGAACCATCCTAATGATATTTTATAATTGTCCTATATAATGAAATTATTTAACAATCTGCGGGTAGATTTTGGCGGCCTGAGGTTGAAATGTTGTTTTGGTGACATCTGTCAAATCTATCATCGACCAATATTTTTTTGCGTCTTAGAAGGATACGACAGCATCTAACTGATAAAACCACTGTCGTACCTGGGCAAAACGCAAAATTAATATCAGCGTATTCTTGGTTTGTAAAGGTAGATAATTCACACAGCGTTTCTAAACAAGTGTTGCCTTGGAGTACAAAATTAAACAGATGAATTAATTTCGTGTTCTTATCTTTTATACCATTTTTGTTAGATAGATTTTCCAAATAGCCCAATTTTCACAGCCCAAAAGTTACCCTTTTTGAGAACTGTTAAGGCATCGGAAAAGGAATTGAAGGTTTTGACAGGTACTCAAATAAACGAGCACATTTTAAAACAGCTATACTATTTAAAAAAAAAAACTTTGCAAAATTCTTGGAAAACCACTCTTATTATCAACTGTTGTTAGAAACGTCTTCAAAACCAGAAAACCCCTATTTTTACGAAAAAAAAAACAAAAATTTTTTTTATTTTACACGTTTCAGGTTTTCCCAAGTATCATACAATCTATGGGTTTTTCCGAAAACTTGTTATTGAGTTTTAATTTTATTATTGTTACGTTTATTAAAAAAAATCGCAAGACGGTAACGCATTTTCTGGAGAAAATTGAGCCCAAAATCAAAAAAATTAGCACGGGCAGGAAAAACGGAACGTGCTAGAAACTGGATATCTCAAGACCGAGATAGGATATCATATCGTTTGAACTTAATTATAAATTATAAAAGCTTCTAAAAATAAAGGCCAAGATGAAGTTTCTATCATTAGTACCTACTAACTGCGCGATTACCGTTAACATGGGTCAGGGTACACCAAAATAGGCCTTTTCTTAAATCCCCGATATATGATATAAAAATTGGAGATAGGTAATTACTGAAGAACGATTTTTTCTTAAGAATACCCAAGAACTACGCCCTAAAATATTATGCACGAATTAAGGGGTATAGAAGTCCCTGAGCCAACCTAAAAAAATGAGTCCCATTTTACTCATTATGATTCCCAGTGGTAACACTTTCAGCATCGTATTTAAAATCCAGGATCTTAAAGATAGCAATCTTTGTATATAAAGCTACTATTCAAAACTTGTAACGTGTCGGCCACGATTTACCTACAGTATAGCAACATTACAATGTTTGATTGCAGTGTGTAATTGTGTAAACATAATCATTGATAAACGGTTATCTTTCAAAATAATAAATAATTCAAACTGCGCACGAATAAAATGATATGAAACCATTGCATATTTGTAGATGTATATTATTTTCGGAGACAAAAACCCTCCATGTGAATAACAAGTTAAATTAATTATATTTGTTAGCATTTTTAAGTCGAGTTCTGCGTATAGGGCCTATTTGCAACTATTTCCAACAGTTAGGACCAGTGTTGTCACTTTACACAATAATTGTGGTAGATCTACCACAACTTTTTAAGATTTACAAAATCTACCACATCTACTACGGTAGTTAAAAATTCTACCACTATTTTTTACATTCCCTCCAAAAAGAAAAATTACAAACGAAAATCTGCTCCTATAACTATTACAACACAATTTTCTTGTCTTAATTTTTACTTGCGACTTATAGGTACTATAAGGCAAGTTATGCATTCGTAAAAAAAATCGAACTCGAGATTTTGATCAAAGTTGACATTACGATGATAGCGAAGACCAAAAAAGTGGGTCTCGCAATTCTGTCTGTCTGTCTGTCTGTCTGTCTGTCTGTCTGTCGGTTCGACTACAGCCTAAACGGCTCGTCCGATTTTCTTCAAACTTGGTAGATATGGGTTTTAATTTTTTTACCCCCGGACGTTTTTTTTTTTTTTTTTTTAAGACCAAAAATAACGGTACCTGCCATACGATTTTTTTTCGAAATTTTATAAATATTTTTTTTTCTCAAAAACTGTCCCACAGAATTTTTTAAAAAAAATTTGAAAAATTTCATTTGGTTAAAACTAGCTAATGGTTGAAAAAATTTTTACAAAAAATTGTTATTTTTGGTAGACCCCCTGGGTCCATTTTTTTTGTTTTTGATTTTCTCGAAAACGGTACAGCCGATTTAAATAATTTTTTTTATGCCAAAGCTCCTCCAAAGTTTGAATATTATTGCATATTCAAATTTTCAATTTTTATTTTTTTGGATTTTAAAAAAAAAAATCAAAATTTTTTTTTGGAAACTCAATATTTCGAAAACCCCATGCTCGATTTTTTTTAAACTTGACAAAAAAAAGTTTTTTAACATAATCTACAAGATTTGAGAAAAAAAATTTTGTTTCATCTAAAACTAACGGTACCTTCCATACAAATTTTAAAAAATGGTTTTCGAAAATCGTATTTTTCTCGAAAACGGTTCCGAGAATTTTGCTAAAATTTTTTTTCTTTTGATTAATCTTTACGATCTATAATTTAATAAAAAAAAATTTTAAATCTAGATATTACTGACTGTACCTACCATAGAACGATTTTGAATTTCTCATTATCGACATAACGGATTTTAATGAAATTTTTTATAAAAAAGCTCCAAAAAAGTTTAAAAAACATTGCATTTAAAAACTTAAGAAAAAATATTTTTTCAATTTTTAGAAAAAAAAAGTCGTTTTTTTTTTTTGAAAAATTCGATATCTCAAGAACGGCTTATTATTTTTTTTTGGAAATTAGACCTTTATTCGAACAATAATAAAAGCTTAAGGTTGGCGTACCAAAATTTTTTCTTAAAAATGTTTTAAAAATTTTGTACATAAAAGCTTATTTTTTTAAGGAACCACTACAACGACTTATAATTTTTGTTCTTGAATAAATTCATATTTGCATAGCATTCTGTTTTTATCTCTTACTACTAAAAGAATTTAAAAAATTAATTTTATCCTTATGGACAGTTTTCTTTAATAACATTCGTTTTTAAAATTCCTAGTCTATTACATAGGAGCAAGTTCGTGCGACCCAGTCGTGCATTTTATTTCTAGATGCAGCAGTCAGCCTTCTATAACATTTTCCGGACAGATTTCTTTACTCATGAAGATGGTTTCATTTTCATTTTATGTATATTTTTCTCTTTTCAACAAGACATTTTATGTTACAATTGTGTTTGCTTATAAAAAGTATAGCTAACACATACTCCAAGGAATTTTGCTTTAGAAGCTTATTTCTATTGTTTTTATATGCCTTCCGTGATATCGATAAAAAACGGTTAATTTTTGTGGTATAGCTGAATTTTGAAGTGAATTGATTTTAAACGCAGGTATTAACGAGGAAATTTTGAATACGAAAACCAACTGAAATGTAATATATTTGAATACTCGTATATTTAAACTTTGCCTACCAGAGCATCCATTTTCCATCTGGTAATAGTGTGCGGATCAGTGTTCACTAGGGTTCTTTGTGATAAGATGTACATTTAGTTACATTAAAGCAACCTTAAGTGCTTTTGGGTGGCAGCCCAGGATTGCAGAAATGTATGAGATTATGGAAATGTGGTGAGTGAAACAAGAACATAAACTATCGTTTAGCTAGTTTTAAAATTAATTGTTAAGTTAGAAACAAAGTCACTACGCTACTTTTTGAAATTCATCAAGAAAATGCTCTATATCTACGTACTACAAAAAGGCTGCTTGTAAAATTCCCCAACTACTTCAAATTTAACAAGTTTTACTTAAACTCAAAATACTTGAAACAGCGCATTTTTAAAACAAAAACATATAATAATTTTTTTGAAGTAAAACTTCTTTTCTGGCGTTGGGGGTAAAAAATTATCTATGCAGCTGTCAAAACGACACGTTATCCGTCAAAGACAGTGACATGTTTTTAGAATACAAAATGATTGTACGTTTATAGGTTAGAATCTTACAGGGGCTTTGCTTGAGGGAAAAGAAGTTTTACGTAAGTACACACAACCTTTTTTTTTTTAATACTGTATAGACGATTCAAATTAGGATTCAAAGATGAATAACTATCAAACATTTCACTTTCTAACTCCCATTGTTGTATTCAATCATCCTCAGCATTTTAACCATTTCTATAACTGAGTTGTCGAAGTCATTTTCATAGGACTTTTTCTTGTAAGAATCTACAACAGCAGCTCTCGAAAACACACTTGCAGCGTAATTTGTATGAAATGAAACCATTTTATTAAAAAACACAAACAAACATAGTGGCCTTCCTTGTAACTTCGCAATTAATCTCAAAACTATAGCTAAGCGATAATTATTTATTTTCTTGTTTCACATTCCAGAAGCCCAAACTTCGTCATGTTTCCATACACTCATTATAGTTTGTGCAGCCCTGGCCCTGTCACATAAACATTAGCACCTACAGTAGTTGCAATGTAACTTAAAACAAATCTGGTCACATAACCAGAGAACTCTATGGAAAACTGATCCGCAGACTGTTGCCAGCTAGAATCTCTTGTTTTCTTCAATGTACCAGAGTTAAGAGATTTGTTTTTTTTTTAATGTTCTTTCAATTGGAAATTTAATAAAACTCGAAGGCACCCCCTGATATTAATGAGTCTGTCGCAGCTTTTTATTTAGTTTCATTTGGCTCATTCTAATGAGTACCCAGTACCTCCATTTGGATAGGATCAAATTCTAAAACTTTGTTCGCTTTTGGGCAGGCAAATTAAAGAAAAATCTCCCGATTGGCACGAGTTTTAATTTATAGGTTGATTTATGTATATTTTTTTTTTTTTTTTTTTTTATAATCTACCCGCGCTCAAGGGATTATGATTACCCTTTAAATGTTTGAACACAGCACGGGCGTGAAGTTAAGGAAGAGAAAGAAGGATAGGAAAGATGTGTGGCACGATGTTCTGAGACTGAAGGTTGTTGTCTCAGATATTTTATCTCCAGGGATGGCGGCTGAACTAAAGCGGAGAATGCCGTGTCTTATTTCTATGTCGCTTATAATTCACATTATTTTATTCGTGTTCATCCTTGTTGGGCATACTAGTTTAACTCAATTACATGTTGTTAGTGTTATGCCTGAACAACATGTAATGAGTAAACCAGCAACCAATTGATGACAATTTTAGAAGGTTTTTAATGGAATTAAAACGACATAGACCACGGCAGGGATCGAACCTGTGATCATGAGGTTCACAGGCGAGATAGATAGATAGATAGAGTTAGAGCAGGCAGGCAGTTATGTACTAATTGAATTGACACTTCCAAAAATATAACCAGGAGATTGAAATTTATAAAATTAAAGAAAATCTTCTTGGATATTACATTAAGCTTTGTGATCAGCTAATAAAAAGGTTCGATTTTTCAAGTGTGCATCTCCAGCTGCTTCAATTCATAAAACCCAAAAAATTTCAAAAAGGTTGGCAACAAACTGTTATATTTATTATAAGCTCTTTTTTTTCGTTTTTTCCAATAAATACAAAATATTGAATAAAAAATATATCTCACTTATTTTGCTAGTTTAATATAATATCAATAAATATTAACTGCCCAATTTGTTAGCATATAATTTAATATTTTTTTTTTTTTTGTCGTTTTGAATTATTGTCATTTGGGAAATTACAAATCTACCACATAAAATCTAAATCTACCACTGGTTTTCATCTCAACCTACCTCCGGTTTTTAAGTGGAAGTGACAACACTGGTTAGGACTGACTTGAGCAAAGTTAGTTGGCGGCCGCAGGGTGTAGCCATGCTGCTCTAACTTTCGTTCCAGGATAGTTTTTTTTTTTGGAATAATAATTGTTTGTTTTTTTAGCAATCTGTTCTAATCCATATTGGCCTGTTGACCGTTTTTAGGATATAGTGCAGCTGCATTTTTGGACGGGGTAGGCTAGTCTTGACCGGGCGTAGCATATGACAGCCTTCGGTGTTGTTTCAAAGATATGGAACATGCATTAGAAATCGATACCTCGATGAAGCGTTGAGTGCGTTTTTTTGATTTTGCTAGTTTGTCAACCATGTGGTTTCTTAGTTTCAGATTTTTTGAAATGTTTACACCCATATAATTGCAGTTACTTACAATCTCAATATATCGACCCTCAAATTTCCATCTCTCGTTATGATAGCTTAGGCCACAATCGTTGCGGAAGTAGTAGTAGTAGTAAAAGTGTGATTTTATTTAGCAGAAAATTGATTTACATATTTGTTTTTTTTTTTAAATAATTCACAAAATATAGCATTGGGTTTTGCCGTCAGCCAGAAAAAGAGAATTATAATTTATACAAAGACAAAAATGTTTTTTAATAATAGTTTTTATCTCAAAAAGAAAATTGAAAGAGGAATTTGGTTAAAAATTTTAAAAAGCTTGGTTGATTATTTGTTTTCTATAGTTCAGCGCCGCGTGGACGAAATTGTACAATGCTGTCCAGTTTTCACAATTGAGAATCAAGTTGATATCATCTATATTGAGGACGTATTTTCCCAAGAAAGCGCGTCGGATCGTCTTAATGATAGGGCAAGTTCCTAGGAAATGCGTTACATTTTCGGTTTCTTGAAGATTGCATAATGTGCACAGAGTGTTGTCGTTGGAACCGTGTGGTTGGTAGTTTAAACGTAGCAATTCCCCTCTTGTTTTGAATATCAAGGATATTGTACTAATATGTCGTCAAAATAATTGTTCACAACCATGTCGTGATTTAATTGCCTATACAAAATTCGGGACTCGCTTCGTTGAGCCGATTCAGCAAATTTTGCAAAAAAAGGATGCTTCAATTTTTCGAAGCAATAGTGGGCATGTAGTTTTCCAATCCTCCATGTCTTATTCAAGTAACTGGATGTCTTGCTCAAGACCGAGTTGAATCCACTTTTCAAAGAATTGGGATTTCTGAATAAGTAGATGTCTGACGATTATGTTAGGTAGACGATGAGTTGGTAGCTCTGTAGCTTTTAATATATACTGCAGATGCATCTTGAGTGTGAAGATATAGAGTGGTGCCACTCCTGTCTCTAGGTGAAGCATATAGTTAGGTGTATTTTCAGGAAGCCAGAACATTTTTTTTATAAAATATCTTAAAAGTTTTTCCACCTCATCATACTGCTGAAAACCTCATACCTGACTAGCATAGCATAAGATCGATCGCATTACGGCCTCAAAGAGTTTAAACTTTGTGCTTGGGGCAATATGCTTCTTGCTTAAGACTCCTCTCCAGTTGCAGTTGATAGCTTTTTTTACTTCTGCTAGTTTTACCCTCAAGTTATAAGTTATAATTACGCCTAAATATTTTATACTCCCGCACCACCTCAAGATCTACATTTTCCCATTTCCATTTTTCTTCTCTTGCATATCGTCCTGTTCCGTTGCGAAAAATCATTATCTTCGATTTATTGGTATTAACAGTCAGATTCCATATGTTACAATATAATTGGAGTTTGTTTATCATTATTTGCAGCATATTTGGAGTCTCTGCAAAACTGATAACATCATCTGCATATAAAAGTGCTTTAATTGTGACGCCGGCAAAACTAATACCACCGGGTAAGAACGTAGTAAGATCATCCAGGAAGAGAGAAAAGAGAACTGGGCTCAGAAGACAGCCTTGTTTAACCCCTGATGTCGTGTGGAACCATTCTGATCTTTCTGTTCCATTCCATATCGCTGTTTGGTTGTTCGCGTAGAGTCCTTTTAGTGTATTCAACATTTTTGTGGATATACCTAAGCAACTTAGCTTGTAAAACAATGCGTTCCGATCGATTGAATCGAAAGCTGACTTGAAGTCAATAAAAAAAGTATATAACTTCTTTCGTTAGGAATGATCTGGCCATACATGTCAAGGAAAATATATTGTCCACCGTTGAGTATTCTTTTCTGAATCCAGCCTGGTATTCGCTTAGCAGATTGTCATCTTGAATCCATAGTGTAAGTCTGTCTAGAATCACACCAGTAAAGATTTTCATGATAGAGTTCATAAAAAATATGCCACGATAGTTTGTTGGTTCGTTCACGTCGCCTTTCTTGAAAATTGGGAAGATGATATTCCTTCGGAAGCTTTCCGGAAATTCATTGGTCATGAAGATGTAGTTGTATGCATCTGTAAGTTTTACCAAAAAGTTTTCTGAAGCGTATTTATAGAACTCATAGGGAACGCGATCGTCTCCTGGAGCTTTGTTGTTGTTGCATCTATGTAGGACAGTCCTTCTTGAATTGTGAATGGTTGATCCAGAATTTCGTTTTCGACCCAAGGGTAAGCAAACCGTATTTGGAAAATTCTTTCTGGATTACCAAGTAACCGTTGAAAGTGATCTGCGTTGCGGAAGATAATGACTTTTAATTTGTTGAGGTTTACCAAAATGTGGCAGTAATCAGGTTTTCTGTTCATCATCAGTTGGAGACTTTCAGGCGTTTTAGAAAACACAACAATGTCGTCTGCAAACTTTAGACTTTCACCCGAAACTCTTCCTCCACCCAATCAAACATCTTCAATATCATAAATGTATAAAGAGGAAATAGCAGAGTAAGTACTTAAATTACAGCCTTGTGACCTTGTCACAAACAGATTTCTACTATTAATGGCACAGATAAACTGTTTTTGAGCAAAATCGCACAGGCAGTAGGGTCATACAACACCTCCAAAATTCTTCCAAATTTAGCTGAGACACCTTTATTATAAAATTTAAGCACAAATCGATGGTATAAAGAAGGCACATGGGTTCTTTTTAGCTCTAATAAAAATTGTTTGATAGTAAATGATTTGAAAACAACAAAAGCATTTTTTATGACTTGAAAACCATTCTCCAAATCGACCCAGGCACACTCCTTAAATCCAACTCGCATATTAAAAAAAAACGGGTTTGTAGAGCAACTGAGAGATCCTACTTACTCCGCTCCGGTTCGAATGTTTTCTTTAAGTTGTTTCACAGTTCTCGGATTTATTTTGTAAACGTTGAACACTATAAACAACTTGAATTTTTTAAAACATTTTTCAAATCGTTTTCGAAATATCGAAAAAATAATTATTGTTGTTGACAATTTCTAGAAAATTCCTGCACACAAAAGTCCATAAGAATTCGTTGATCTATTTCGAGAGTTAAAAATATGGTTTTATTGGCGGTATGGGTCTTAATAACCATTTTGCAAGACAATTTTTGAGCAAAATGTAGAATTTAATAAAAGATTTTTTTAAAAATTGGTTTGGAAAGTTTTTGAGAAGATTAAGTTGTTTGTTGTTGGTTAAGAAATTGTTTTTGGAAGGTACCGATATAAGTGTATGCAAGAACAAAAATTATAGATCGTTGTAGCGGTTTCTTAAAAAAAAAAAACAAATTTTCTTATATAAAAATTTTAAAGCATTTTTAAGAAAAAAATTAAATTAAAAAAATATTGACCTATTTTTGAAGTATCAAAATTAAAAAAAATAAAATGCACGACTGGGTCGCACGAACTTGCTCCTATGTAATAGACTAGGAATTTTAAAAACGAATGTTATTAGAGAAAAGCTGTTCATAAGCATAAAATGATTTTATTAATAATTCTTTCAGTAGTAAGAGAAAAAAACAGAATGCTATCCAATTATGAATTTATGCAAGCACAAAAATTATAAGTCGTTGTAGTGGTTTCTTACAAAAAAAAAAGCTTTTATATACAAACTTAAGAAGAAACAATTTTGGTACGCCAATTTAAAGTTTTTGTTATTCTTCGAATAAAAACTAAATTTGCAAAAAAAATATTGAGCCATTTCTGAGATCTTGAATTTTCAAATAAATAAAAAATAGATTTTTTTTTCAAAAATTGGAAAAATATTTAATTTAAGGTTTTGAAATGCAATGTTGTCTAGACTTTTTAGAAGCTTCTCTTTAATTTTTTTTATTAAGATCCGTTATGTGGATAATGAAAAATTCAAAATTCGAAAAAATGGTTCTATGGTAGGTACAAGCTGTAATATCTTAATTTCAATTTTTTTTTATTAAATTAAATATCGTAAAAATTAATTGAAAGAAAAAAAATTTTAGCAAAATTCTCGGAACCATTTTCGAGAAAAATACGATTTTGAAAACCATTTTTTTTTAAATTTTTAGCATTTGTATGGTAGGTACCTTAATTTTTAGGTAAAATAATTTTTTTTTTATCACATCTTGTAGATATTATTGAGAAACTATTATTTATCGAGTTTAAAAAAAATCTAGCTGGGGGTTTTCGAAATATTGAGTTTTGAAAAAAAAAAAAATTTGAAGTTTTTTTTAAATCCAAAAAAAATTTTTTTTTGAAAATTTGAGTACACAATTCTATTTATGTTTTTGGGGAGCTTTAGCAAAAAAAAAAAAATTATCAAAATCGGTTGTACTGTTTTTGAGAAAATCAAAAACAAAAAAAAGAGTTCCTTGGGGGGTACCCTCAATAACCATTTTTCGGAAAAATTTTTTCATCCAATACCTAGCTTTAATTAAATGAAATTTTCTTGTGTTTTTATTTTTAAAATCTGTCGAACAGTTTTTGAGAAAAAAAAATGTTTATAAAATTTCGAAAAAAAATCGTATGGCAGGTACCGTTATTTTTGGTCTTAAAAAATCAAATCAAAAAATATCCGGGGGTAAAAAATTAAAACCCATATCTACCAAGTTTGACGAAAATCGGCCGAGCCGTTTAGCTGCAATCGAACGGACAGACAGACAGAGACAGACAGACAGAATTGCGAGACCCACTTTTTTGGTCTTCCCTATCATCGTAATGTCAACTTTGATCAAAATCTCGAGTTCGATTTTTTTACGAATGCATAACTTGCCTTATAGTACTATAAGTCGCAAGTAAAAATATTTTTTTTTTAAGTTTTGATATGGCTTATAAAGGTTTTACAAGTTTCAGTACGAAAATTATATTTGAATGCCGAGACAAAAATTCAAAAAATGGCTATATAGTAGGTAGCTACTGTCAGTAATGTTTTGACTTCAATTTTTTATCAAATTATAAAAATAGATCGTAAAAATTAAGCAAAGGTTATTTCTTTCGCTTTTGTATCATAATTCTATGTAGGTTGCTTTTTCGAGAAAAATAAGAGTTTTGAAAACCATTTTTTTTAAACTTTGTATGATAGGTACCGTTGGTATCGTGTAGATAGTATTGAAAAACTATTATTTATCAAGATTCAAACAAAACGAGCATGCGAATTTTAGAAATATACAAGGTTTTAAAAAATTCTGATATTTTCTTAAACAAAAAAAAAGTTTTTTTGAAAATTTCAGCAATACAATAGATACTATTCAAACTTTGAATGAGCTTTACTTAGTATACAAAGTTGATATGGCTCTATTTTTTATTCGTTTACTTGCGACTTAGGTATAGGTATTTTTATTTATAGAACAGTTTTTGAGAACAAATATTTTAAAAAATTGCGATATATATTCGTATGACAGGTACTGTTATTTTTGGTTTTAAAAAAGCTGTGGGAGGAAATTAAAAAATGCTATCTACCAAGTTTAAAGAAAATCACCTGAGATATTTAAGCTGTAGTCGAAAAGACATACCTACAGATGGATAAAATTCTGGAACCAACTTGTTTTGACTTTTGACTATCATCGTAATATCAGTTTTTACCAAAACATCGAGATCGATTTTTTTCTCCAAGTTTTATACTCGTACCATTTTTACTTGAATTACATACATAGTACTATGTGTCCTTCGAGCCTTAAAAACTTGAATAAAAACCTTAAGATTGTGTGTGCCAAAAATAAAGAAAGTTCATTTTTAAAAGCAAGCCGTGTTTTAATTTTTCATTTTAATTTATTGAAATTTAATTAAAGTTACTAAAGTAATAAAAAGGCAAACGCCACAAACATATGCATTCGTAAAAAAAATCAGACTTTTGATCAGACTTGACACTACGGTGATAGAGAAGACGAAAAAAGTAGCTCTGGCAATTCTGCCCGTTTGTCTGTCTGTCTGTGCATATTCCAGCTTGGACTGAAAAATTCCATGATACATACATAGTTTTTAAGAGACCGAAAATTGGGATTTCTTTTTCGGCACAAAGTTTCTCATATTTTCTTTTTAGGGTTAAATTGTTAGGTTTCTTATACCATCTTACTCTTAACTTATTTTAACCTTTAACTTTATTAATTGAGTAAATAGAAATCCAAGCATTAAGCCTTTTAACTAAGTTATACGATGGTAAGAATAAGGAGCAAATAAGATATAGTGATTTTAGAGTATTAAAGATAGTAATGAGTTTGTAGCAATCTTTATTTAATAACTTTTAATTTTAAAAATTTCTATAACATAAGAGCAAGTTCGTGCATTTTATTTTTTAAAATGTTGGTACACAATTAAGCTTTTTCAATTTATTTATTGAATTTTTTTTTTTAAATATTCTTGCGAGCAAAAAATTTTTCTTTTATTAGAGAAGGAATTTTGTAGGGGAGGTACTGTTTCACATTATGAATTGATTGACATAAAGTCAAATCCAACAACTTGATACGACATTGACTATATGGTTTAATGAGGAATATTTGGGAATGGGCCCAGCTTTCCTGTTACTATACACTAATTTTTTTTTTAAATTCTGAACAACTTCCATTTTTGTTTCGTTTGAATGCTGGAACTTTACATAAAATAGTATGCATCTCATGTATTTTCCATCTATGTCAAACGCCATTGATGTCTACAACGAATCCAAGCAATATCACAAAAGAATTAAAACAAATGTAAATTTTTAATATTTTTTTATTTATTATTCTTAGAATTTGCTAGTGAATTGATGCCCTTTCCATCAGTTTCTCTTATTTTTAGAAAGTTTTGTCAAACCTGTTGTATATGTATCTACGCCTTTCTAGGTAAGCCACTCGTGCTTTGTTCCCAAGATAATATGTCAGAACTTTATGACTTTTTCTTATCTAAATACAATAATTTATTTCTGTACACAAGACGTCATCGTCAGTTAAGCTTATAAGATTTTAAAACAACAAAAAAAAAGATAATTTTGTTTATCTGAACTCAAACTAGTTCAAGAGTCGAGTCGATTGTTGAAATTGTTTTATCTTTTAAATGAATTTGCGTTGATAAAAGTGAAAAGTCACCTCACTGAAGCCCAATTGAAAGCCGAAAGGAAACCATTTTGAAAAAATGTATTCATAACTGTATTTTATAAAAACTTCAATAAGTACCTTAAAAACAAAACATTGATTCTTTTAATTAAATAAATTTGGTTAGGATAAACGTTTTTTTTTTTATTTCTTTAATATCTCCGTCGAATATTGACTTCATCAACACAAATTTACTCTAAGATCTGACCAGCATTTCGTAGTCATGAAGTCTGACTTCCTGTCCACCGAAAGGAATATACAGGCAATGATGAGATGGTTGAATCTTGCCAGGTGTCAGACTTCCACAGTGATGGCCACGTCCAATATACAAAGGTTCGCCGTCAGAGGTACGGCCGCAAATAACAGCCCCTGGTGCAATACTGCCGCCTGCGCCATGCATCCATCCATAGCCATAGCCAGTCAGAAGCTCAAAGTCATATTTGACGTGCTCTTGTCCACCCCACGCAACATAAGCGCATCCCTTACCGGGCACGACTTTAGCGGGCAACAGGTCTCCCTCATGGTATGCACGTCCAACATAGATGGCGTCGCCATCGGCATCATGTCCAGCATGAACTGTTCCTGGAACAACAGAGCTTCCTGAAGCAGAAACCCATGTTTCCGGTTGCACGAGCACCTCATAATTTTCCATTTTGTGCTCCCGTCCACCATAGGGGATGTAGAGGCAGCCGTGGGAAGGATGTATCTTACCTGGGGTTAGACTACCTTCCCAGTGTCCGCGGCCAATGTAAAGCGGTTCACCGGTGGTGGTTGGTCCAACGAGAACAGCATGTGGCGGCACTGATCCACAGCTTGATGGTAGCCAAACGTAATTGTTTCCTGTAAGAACCTCAATATCGTGCTTGTTGATTTCTTCGCCACCCCAAGCTACGTAGGCTTGATTTTTGTTTGGAACTACTTTAGCTGGGAGAAGATCACCGTTGTGGTAAGCACGGCCTACAAATATCGCATCACCATCGCTGTCATGACCGGCTTGAACCGCCATTGGCGGTACTCCAGAGTAAACATTTGTTGCCACCCAAGTTTGATCTGGAATAAGAAATAAAAAAAGGAGTTAAAAATAGATTCGGCGTTGTGATGGTCTAAATAATTTAATGGTCTTTAAGTTGCGTCGTATGCCCGACGACTGGTCAAATAGCTCCATATGCCCAATCTACAAAAAAGGCGATCCTATGTCCTGCAAAAACTACAGGGGTATATCCCTGCTTAATGTTGCCTACAAGATCCTATCCACCGTACTATGTGAGCGTCTAAAACGTTTCTGCAACACTATAATCGGCACGTACCAGTGTGGCTTCAGGCCAGGCAGTTCAACGATAGACCAAATCTTCACATAGAGGCAAATCCTGGAAAAGACCAACGAATTTCAAGTCGAGACCCACCATCTTTTCATCGACTTTAAAGCCGCATATGATAGCATAAGTCGCCAAAAGCTTCTATCGGCGATGTAGGAACTCGGGATTCCGAAAAAACTGATCCAGCTATTCCGCATGTTTACAAAATACGCGGTGCAACGTGCAAATGGGTAACAGCTCATCCGAGCTACTCCAGACATGCACAGGGTTCAGACAAGAAGATGCGCTATCATGTGATTTCTTCAACCTAGTCCTGGAGCAGATAGTGCGCAAGAGTGGTGTTAACCTGGAAGGCACTATCTTCAACAGGTCTTCCCAACTGCTTGGCTATGCAGACGACATCGATATCATCGGCCGCTCCAAGCGAGTTGTGCTAGAAGCGTTCACAGCTATTGATGAACAGGCGAAACGCGTTGGTCTTGAAGTTAATGAGGACAAAACAAAGTATATGCTATCAACAAACAAAGCCTCATCTGTCCATCGAGTAGGACAGAACGTCACTGTTGGTAGCAGTAATTTCGAGGTAGTCAAGGAGTTCACCTACCTCGGAACGAACATCAATCCCACGAATGACACCTTAGTGGAAATCCGACGTAGAATTACCCTAGCAAACTGCTGCTACTTCGGTTTGGCCAAACAAAGGGGTTCAAAACTCCTTTCTCGAAAGACAAAGTGCACGCTATACAAAACGCTAATTTTAGCAGTTCTACTCTACGGCACCGAGTGCTGGGCGATAAGTAAAAAGGGGGAATTGGTACTGGGCACTTTCGAGAGAAAAATTCTTCGGCCGATATTTGGTCCTATGCGAAGAGGGCGAATGGAGGACAAGATTCAATTGTGAATTATACGAGCTGTACCAAGATGTGGATGTAGTTGAAAAAGCCAAAACACGTCGACTGCACTGGCTCGGTAACATCGAGCGAATGGACAACAACGCTCCAGCCAAGAAAATCTTCGAATCCCAGCCCCCAGGTTCGAGACGACGGAAGACCGAACCTCCGCTACAGGGACTAGGCGGTTACAGACGCAAGAGCGCTTGGTCCCGACGACTGGAGTTTGCTATTGGGCGCCATTTCTACTTGCGTGTCGTGCAATGTGAAATTGAAATCCGTAGATATTAAAAGAAACCTTTTTTAAATCAGTTCCCAAATTATCCGTTTCTTGACGTATTAGGGCAAGAACACATGAACTCTGCTCAATTCTGTACTGTAAAAAAGTTCATTTTGGGTCATATAGGGACCATGTGATGATTTTTGTAAAAAAATTGTGATCAGGCCGCCATTTTGGATCTTATGAATATTCAGTTTTGAGTTAATAACTCAACCATTTAGTGAAACAAAGACTAAATTGAAAGCAAGTTTGATTCCGTTCAACTTCGTCATAGGCGTCCGTCCACAAGTTGAATTGAAGGCAAGAGTACCACTAGCAGCCCTCTAGCTGGCACTGGACTATTATAGCTCTCTACGAATACTTCTACAATTTTTGTACTTGGAAAGTTTAAAAAATACAAGAATTTTATGTGTTTTTCTATGGGAGTCTTTTATTTGCCCTTAACTCGCATCTTTTCTTCTAACTTGTTTAATTTTTGGAATATCATTATGAATTCATTATTCATAGTCAATTTGATTTTTATAAAATTGTAAAATATTTATGAAATTGTAAAATTTTTATGAAATTGTAAAAAGTGGTATACAATTAAATTTTGTATTCGTTTGCACTTTGCTAAACAGTCAACTCGTGTGGAGGGGTCTTAACAGCACTGTCTGAGTCAGTTTGAATAATTTACGAAAAAAAAAAAAAACAAGTGATATTTTTTTCCAATTAAATCTACGTATCTATAATCTGTCTTACCACCACGTGTCCATCCCTTGATAATAATTTTATTGCAATTTCTCAGAAAACAAAGCTATCGAATTCGGGTGAAAACATTATAAACACAATAAGATAATAATTGATAAATTTCACATGGTCTTATCAGTTTTCAATAAAATATTTTTCATTATTTCATTTCCGATAAACAATAAAATTTAATAATTATTATTTATAACTTTATTTCTTCAAAACTTATATGCATCGAATACAATACCAGAGTGGCACCATTCATCTACTTTTTAAACTTTGTTTTGAATTAAAAAAAACACCGCATACTTAACTTAAAGTCTTGAGGTCATGATATTCTAGAATATTGTTCTGTTTTTCGCTTTTATCACTTAAAAAAAAAAACAAACTTTGCCTTTCGATAAGATAAAAGTTTAATGCAGTAATATTTTATTTCCTAGAAAAAAAAATATAATTTTACACTCGTAATACTCGTATCTATCAGTTCATGGAGATAACCTCTCATTCCAAGTTAAGTACGAGTAGATATACACCTGACACTTTTCAATTTAACCATAAAAAGTGGGTCACTGCATTGCAGAATAGATACAATATTTTTGACTACTTTGAAAACTCTAATTTGTGTATGTACCTATACTTTGAAATTTTTCTTATCTTTTTAAAAGATACTATAGGATACGACAGACTTCAACAAAGCTATCTTAATGATGGCTCAGAGATGGGTTGTTGTGTTAGTTCAGGATGCTTTATTGAGTCTCTTAATATCTAAAGGCTCTTTCGGCTACTCCATTTTGCTAATATCTTTCAAGCCTTACTGGCAATCAGGGAAGAATGCAAGTTACTGAAACAAGATCCAAAACAAGAATATGGCTAATCAGGCAGTAAGGTGGCAAGTAAGTAAGGCAATTAATTCGAGTATATCCTCTTCTAAAATTTTCTAGCAATGTCAGATTACAGATTCGAATCACGAGCCGGGTCATCAGCTTCGGTGCCACTTTTATCTGGGTTCCTGTTTATAACAACATTGGTGGGAGTTGAATGAGCTGACGAGCTGGCAAGGCAAGTATCAGTGGACGGATGATCACTTGAACGGATTGATTGCCACTTGCGTAACATTCAACAAGCTGCCTAGTTTGGCACAGTGTCATGCGAAAACCATAAGACACATCAAAACCTTTTCTACCCCATTTGGAATTTAATCCAATCTGAACGATTCCTTGTTTGTCTATACAAACTCCTATAACAATTCCATTCAAAAGTTAAACGACTTATGATATCAAAACGGCGAACTTCAGTGCTAATTGGGCTAAAGGAATATGTTAGGCTGCCTACCTACCTATGAGATACCTTAAACTGAAATGTTAATTTTCAAAAATTATCAAAATAATTGATAGTACAGGAAAGTTAGCAAACACTGGTTGAACGAAATACGGGAACGTATATTTTTTCATAGCTAAAGAAATTTTAAGTTCAGAACCCCTTAAGGTAAGGATTGGTGCATTCGATTGTCATGGCGGCGGAGCCTGAAATCTGAATTCAATTCGCATCCGCTGTAAAAAAAATAAAAAAATAGTTCTCCTGGGAAAAAGTGCAAAATCCTCCAAAGAATCTCTTGACATGAAAAATGCTTCTCATCTTATTCCCTTCTTTCCATTTCATTTCATTCCATCCAACCAAAAACGCATAAAAACAACAGGGCCTGTGTGCCGAATTACTTGCAGATGAAGAAAAATCGGCTGATTAGAGAAGGCACATTTCATGAAAAATATATACATGAAGTACTTTTAAGCATAATGTTCTATAATAGCATTGATTTTTTGGGAATGCTGTTCACAGTAAAGTAGTACACGAATGATAAAAATACAAGTCGAAACGCAACGTCAAAAACTCATCCCCAAGAGTTTTCGACGTTTATTTGAGTATCGAATAGAATTTTCGTTATGTTGTTCTACAATAGGCGTTTTTATTTTTTAGTTCAGAATAAAAATCTGAACAGAGTCCGAGCATGTTCTGAAAATCCGCTGAATCAAGCGTGCTCTGAGTTCTTTTTGAATATTCCTGCACACCTAGCTGTTATGTATATTTTTTTTAATTTCCAAATGTCAAATGCTTGTGTTAGGCATTTTAATCTGTCTGCTCAGTTATTTTATTCTGAGCTCATAGAGCGCACTCAGAACATGCTCAGAACGAAAAGAGAAACACACATATTCGAAGCTCCAAACACTCTGAACTGAAAAAGAAACACAATTTATTTCTTGGCAAACTCAGTCTCTGCTCTGAACTAAGAAAGAAAAACGCATAATGTTAGTGTAATTGATTATTGCATTTATATCTCGATGGCTGTGTTCATTGAGTAGTTATGACTTTTTCACGAGTTGTATGGTTTTTCATTGGTCATGAAAATAAATCTTTTTGCGGTCTTCTTCGAATAAGATCATTTTTCGTTCTCTATTCGATAGCAAACAAATACTTGATTGTATTTTCCATTTGAAATACAAACACTCTTTTGGATCATTTTTTGGATAAACTTGTTTTTTTTTTTATTCTTACAAAAGAAAATAATTTTTCTTTGCGCACCGATGAGATAATCTACTTTCAATTCAAGTTTCCATTTTATTTTCCATTTTATTTTCTACGCAAAATATCAATCTACAAAATTATCATCTACTACAAAAGACGTAAACAGTGATCATTTACTTCGACCATAATCTACGAACAAACCCCTTTCTTTAAGTATTTATTTGTATGGATTAAGAAAAATTCACATGATTCCAAATGGAAATAATATATAAATTATAGATTATATAATAAAAACAATAAAATCCAGTTGGAAGCCAAAACTTTTCGTTCAAGGTGTTTATTTTAACTTTCCATTTGCATTTTTTTCCAAATTATTCTGATTACTGTTTGATAATAGTAAATGTGGAAATCAAAATTTTTCCAATGTTTTTGAAAATTTCTTATTACATTTCTTACTAAATTAAAAAAAAAAAAAAAACACGGCAAAAAAATAAACTTTTTGTAGTTTTTGTCATTGCGCTTAAATGGGGGTGGATTTTAGAGCCTTTTCATTTTTAAAATAACAAAAGTGATAGTTCGATGGTTTAGCGTTGAGTGTGTTGAATATGAACATATTTCGTTTTTCTATAGCTTCAAATTTGAAATTTATAAGATTATTCTTTTAAGAACAAAAATAAAAAGAAAAATTAGGAAACTCCTTTCCTTAGGGAATGCGCTAGGAAATGGAATACGCCGTTTTGTGTAATTCTTCACACTTCAGTTAACAATAAAATGCAAATTCCTGGGTGTCACGAACTTTTCATATGTCAAAACCTAGTTTTATATTACTATAGTTGTATTTTTATGAAAAATCGAATAAGTGCACAAGATATTTCACTTTAATAAAAAAGGTATGTTATGTATGAAATTGGTTTTCATAGACTTTCTCAGCATGATTTCAAACAAAAATAACGACACACTCCATTATCTATTCTCTAGTAGATAAGTAAATGCATATTTAATAAGAACTTTTAGACTTTTGATATATGCCACGTTTTGATTAATTGAAATAGTTTTAAAATGATTGAGTGTATTTTTTTATGACAAAAACTTCCACTATACTTACTCATTTTTTTAAATTAATTATTTTTAAAGAAAAGGAATGATAAAAATTTAAACGAAACTCAGTCCGTAACTTAGAGAGTAAATGCCAAGACTAAACTTATTACTATAATTCCTGCTGGGTTTTATTAAATAAGGTAATGATAACGATACATTATGACAGGTTGTATTTTGTTGTACATAATATGAGCCGGTGACAAATAAACCTTTTATCTTTTTTTATCACAAAACTCTTCACTTATGATGATAAGGTTTATTTTTACTTGCAAAGTACCGATGTATGAGAGATACGTTTTGGAGGTACCATATGGCAAGTAAGGCATTCGTAAAAAAATTTAACTCGAGAATTTGATAAAATTTTTTACTTGAAAGCGTTTTGTGACCTGTAGTCCAAATGCGTTTCGCCCAGGTACGACAGTTATGCTCATCAGTTAGATGCTGTCGTATACCCTTCTAAGACGCAATATATTAGTCGACGATTATCAACACTAATAAAATTTACAGCACGAATGCAATGTAAATTATATTTATATTTTTCGTAAAAACGACAAAATATAAAAACAAATTTTATAAAATATTATAATTTTATAACTATAAAATTTATTTTAATATTTTTTCGTTTTTACTTCTTAAATTTTTTAAAAATTAGGTAGGAAAGATGAAAAAGTGGGTTTGCCAATTCTGTCTGTTCGGCTTCAATGCGCTTTAAACTTGATAGTTAGCATTTTTTGGATAAAAAAGCTTTCCACCAAAATTCAGCCTTTTCAGAATTTTTTCGAAGTTGAACTCTAATTTTCTGAGCTACTATGTACAAAGCATATAACATTGTTTCGAATAGTTGTTGCAACTTTTAACCTACTTTTCTCTCGCTCCTCTAACGTTGAAAGAACTTGGTATTAACCCGAATATGCTTGTATACTGTGCTCCACAACTCTCAAATATGTACACCTAAAGTAGTTAGTGGATCAAACAAAATTAAATATATTTATCAAACTGAAAGCATTAATCAGTCTTCAAAAACAAGTGAAGAAAACTCTGATGCCGAGAGTGGGTGACGATGATCTATGGAACGGCATTTAGTTTAAAGCAACATTGTACGTGGTTAAGACCTGTTATGCAGCCAGAGATTTTGGTAAACCATTTGAAGCAATTTAATGCGAAGATGTGGACAGTAAACTTGTGTACTATGAGAATGTGGACGAGCTGCTTCTTTCTCGAAATCACAAAATACAGTCAAGAAATCGGTTGTTATTTTTGAATGGCTGTTGTAAAAGTAAGTTTTTGTTTTTTAATAGACCAACTTATGTATTTCACAATTTACATTGTTGCACAATGAAAATTGATTTCCTTCAGTTTCACTAGCTTACGCTACCGAAATGAGAGGAAGGAAGGAAGGCACATACAAATGCAGTAATGGAAAAGATTTTACGCTTGATTAACTTTAAGGCTAGGCGCGTACATTCAATTTTTAGTTGCACAACTTTTTGGTTGCTTATAGAAAACAGATGAACTATTTGGTTGAATGTCAGCGCAGGTGCATATAATTATATGTTACACAAAATAGCGAACTCATTTTAGGCAATCGTTTAGTTTGTGTCAAAACACAAACTTTTTAGTTGCTCGAATCAAGCAGTTGCGAAACTAAAAATTGAATGTGCGCACCTAGCCTAAAGGACTATTCACATGAGAGCGACAAACGGTCGACGAATGAACAAACATTCGTCCATTTTGACATTTCCTTCACAATGACGATTAAAACGAACAAAGCAAACAAAATCAAGAATGATTTTTTTTTGATTCATTGTAGTGTGGATCGTATGTGGAAGGCGGATAGAGTTTGACAGTTCTTAACAATCAGATTTTAATTCGTGACGACCATTTTCTCAAATTTCTGTTACTTTAGCAATTAAAATCCAAATTTTAATATCTTTACATTCATTTCAATAAGTTTTTTACCATTTGGTTTATTTTTTTGTGAAGAATTTAGGCGTATAAATGTTTTAAATTTCATTTGGTCTTTTATTCGTTGTGAGGTTGATCGCTCTCATGTGAAAAGTCCCTAAGAAATAGCAATGGCAAGTTTTTTTGAACCTTAAAGTACTGACAATTCTTTTCAGAATGAAAGGAGGCCACACAAATTGTCTGTGATATCTATGCGAATGGGACAGATGATGGGCAGATCCTTACAACCGCAGTGCTTGGCCTTCAAGAAATTGATTTCAGATAGGAAACAAAACCAAAAACGGTGTGAAAACTCCACTGGTGCAGAATGTAGAAATAATTTTGCCGCCGCTCCGTTTCACTTAAAGCTAGGCTTCATGAAGCAATTTGACTGGATAGGGACTGCGAGGATTGTTCGTATGTGTTTTAAATCGGCATTTCCTAGACTTAGCGATTTCAAAATAAAAGAAGTTAGATATATTCTTAAATATAATACTGATTTACTCTGTACCAAAACACTTTTTTAAAAAAAAAAAAGTTCCAATTATGTTGAGATCGTTAGGGAATTCCTGAAAGCCTAAGAAGAAATAAGGTGCAGAATTTTAGTTAGACTTCATTTTTTGCATTAAAACAATTTTCTTCTATCATTTAAGAATTTTGGAATACAAAATTTTGGAATCCTGAATTTTCGAATACAGAATTATGGATTTACAGAATTTTGGTTTTCTTGGCACATACAGAATAATGACTGCAAACCTTTTTTTTTCAAGGAGTCAAGCTGCATTTGAATTTTTGAGCTCTAGTTAATTTAGTTTTTTAACAATTTAAAATCATGAATTTCATGACTATGAACATTTCCATTATATTTTTGGAAATTCCAAGCCGTTTAAAAATAATGTTGCGAACAGAGCTTTATACTCCTACAGCACCATCTGTTGGGAATTACATATCTGCTTTATGAAGGAACAAAACCAAAAAGCTCTTTTCCAGCAGTTCGCATCTAAATTTCTCCTTATTCCAAACTACTAGAACATTCTATCTCCATATAAATTTCCCCTCGTTCCAAGCAAATAGAATATTCTAGACAAGAACCTTCGAGAACAACTGGTTTGAGTATAAAAGGGAGTGTTCGTGGTGAACACAGCACAGTTTATTTTCGATTATGAAAGTGTGCAAAGCTGAACTATTGGATTGTGGAAAGTGTAATAAAAGAAGTGGATTTAAGTTGGAATAAAAGTATTAGAGTTGATTATAAATTGAGATTTATTGTTTTGATTTGAAAAGTGTAAATAAAGAAGAAATTCTAAAAGGAGTAATAAGTTTTATTTAAAGAACCTAGCAAAAATATTACATTGGTGTCAGAAAAGTGGAATAAAACTTATTGTGCAGTGAAGTGTGCGAAAAAAAAAAAAAAAATAATAATAATAATAAAAATGAGCAAGTTACTAAAAGAGCTCAACTGTAATGAGCTGAAAAGTGAATTAGGCAAGCGAGAACTTTCTAGAGCAGGATCGAAAAATGAGCTTGTTCTGCGTTTGGCCGAATATTTGAAACAACAAAATGAAGACCCGGACATTTTCGTCTTTGAAGCTGACGCTGAGGAAGCAGACGTAAGTAAAAATGTAGATGTTTCAAATATGATTAGTCTTCTGCTTCAACGTTTCGACGAGCAACGAAATGAGCAGAAAAACGAACAAAAGAATGTTCTCGAACGTCTCGAAGAACAACGAAATGAACAGAAAAATGAACAAAAGAATATTCTCGAACGCCTTGATAAACAGCATAACGAACAAAAAGACCTTCTCGAAGAGCAGGATGTATCTGCACTTGATGAACGTGTTTCATTGTTGGAGAATCAAGTCGACAACAAAATGGAGACGTTTTCAAAAGAGTTAGATCGTATTCGAAATATAAAGATTCGGGAAAGTTCTGGAGAAACATTGAGGAAAAAGGAGATGCAACCTCCAACCTTTGATGGACAAACTTCTTGGTCTATATACAAGAAGCAATTCGAGGCAGCCTCCACAACAAATGGCTGGGATGAGGCTGACAAGTATATAGCCTTAACTCTTGCTCTTAGAGGAGCAGCTGCTGAGTTGTTGCAAACCATACCAGCAGATAAGAGCGGCGACTTCAATTCCTTGGTTTTGGCTATAGACAAACGCTTTGGTAACAGCCACATGAAAGAAGTCTTCAAAGTGCAACTCAATTCCAGAGTTCAGAAGAGGGGCGAAACTCTACAACAACTGCAAGCAGACATTGAAAGGCTTGTTCATCTTGCATATCCAGATGTTGGTGAGGAAATTTGTAACCAGTTTGCAGTTGAGGCATTTGTTCGCGCCATTTCCGACATACATCTTCAAAGGGCCGTGCGAACTGCTGGAAAACGAACGCTTTCTGAAACATTAGCGTTTGCCTTGACAATGGAAGCAGCTGAGCAAGCTTCTCAGGGAGTACATCGACTTAGAGAAGCCATCGTCGAAGAATGCTCATGCCAAAGAACTGATGTCCAAAGGAACCAACGGAACGGACTTGCAAAGTGCTGGAATTGCAACAAGACCGGACATTTACAGCGTCAATGTCGATTACCACCAAGAAGAGCTTGTCAACATTGTGGACACGGAGTTTCAAACCCAGAACAAGGTAACAATAACACCTGTGTTACTTCCCGAACAGTTTCCCAACAGGGAAACGAGTAAGAACCAACTTCGAGGGGCAGAAGCTGGTTTCTGGTATCGATGGCCCCAGAAACACCATCCAGGTCTCTCAAACTAAGCGAGACAATAGAAGTCTGACTGTCGAGGCAACATTAAATGGCAACAAACGTGTGGTCACCATCGACACCGGTGCCACAGCCTCCATTGTGCGTCAAGACCTAGTGCACTTGAAGTGGCTACACAACACCAATAGCTACCGTCTAAGAACTGCCACAGGAGAAGCAGCTAGGGTTTATGGTGAAGTCCGACTTAGAATTCGAATTGCAGATCTAGAATTCTCACACAAATTTTTGGTGGCAGATATATGTGACGAGTGCATCATCGGAATGGACTTCATGAAAGAACATCGAGTAATTTTGGATATTGGCAACCAGGTACTCAAATACCAGAATACAGAGATTCCAATGATCTATGGGCACGAAGGAACAACAACTCTAAGGACTGTCATCAAAGAAGATGTGGTTATTCCTACTTCTTCTGAGGTATTCGTTTGGACAAAATTAGAAGGTGAGTGTGGACGCCATCGATACCTAATGGTGGAACCAGGCCCAGATTGTTCCTCCCAAAATTTCATCATTGGGAAGACACTTGTGGCTCCGAAGAACAATATGGTCCCCGTACGGATACTCAACACCAAACCGTACGATGTAAAGTTAGTGAAAGGAGAAGTTATTGGTAAGTGCGAATCTGTCGCAGCCATAACACGAATTGACGCTGAAACACCGAGAACGACATTAGACCCTGAGGAGCTCAATAGCATCAAGGCAAAGATATTCAATTCAGCTAACCTAGACCAACATCAGGTTAAAATGACAGAAAGCCTTCTGAATGAGTATGCCGACATTTTCGCTTCACCAAACGGGAAATATGGAAGGACACAAATGGTGCAGCATCGAATAAATACAGGAGATGCAAGACCCATTCGTCAGCCCGCAAGGCGTCTTCCACTGGCCAAACAAGGTGAAGCTGAGGAAATGATTACCACCATGAAGAAGGATGGTTTGATTGAAAACTCCAAAAGTCCTTGGGCGTCACCAGTGGTCCTAGTCAAAAAGAAGGACGGAAGTACACGGTTTTGTGTTGACTACCGAAGGTTGAATGACGTAACCAAGAAAGACAGTTACCCCTTGCCAAGAATTAGTGACACCTTAGATGCGATGGAAGGAGCACACTGGTTTTCAACACTGGACTTGAAAAGTGGATATTGGCAAGTTGAAATTCACCCTGAAGATCGAGAAAAGACAGCGTTCTCCACAGGTAATGGGCTCTGGCAGTTCAACGTGATGCCGTTTGGTCTTTGCAACGCTCCGGCAACCTTTGAGCGTTTGATGGAGTGCGTCCTTCAAGGCCTGACGTGGAAAACTTGCCTTGTCTACTTGGATGATGTTATCGTTTATGGGAAAACATACGACCAACACTGTAAGAACCTAAAGGGTGTGTTCCAGAGACTTCGAGAGGCTAACCTTAAACTGAACCCAGAAAAATGTGCACTGTTCCAGACTGAAGTAAAGTATTTGGGACATATCATCTCGTCCCAAGGAGTCAAGACCGATCCTGAAAAAGTTGACACCGTCAAAAATTGGCCAACACCACAGGACAAACATCAACTACGAAGTTTTCTTGGTCTTGCTACTTATTACAGACGTTTTGTTAAGAACTTTGCCGGAATTGCGAAGAGTTTGCATCAGCTTACGGAAAAGAACAAGCAGTTTAGATGGTCAGGTGAGTGTGAAAAAGCCTTCCAAGAACTGAAATATCATCTATGCAATGCTCCGGTGCTGATCTATCCGACTCCAGGCAAGCCTTTTATCATCGATGCTGATGCAAGCAACGTGGGAGTCGGCGCTGTTCTGTCACAAGTGCACAATGGCGAAGAAAAGGTTGTCGCCTATTTCAGCAAAGTACTGTCGAAGACCGAAAGAAACTACTGTGTGACCAGAAGAGAACTCTTGGCACTCATTTTGGCAACGAAACACTTCCATAAATACATCTATGGACAGAAGTTTCTTCTACGAACCGATCATGGTGCTCTTAACTGGTTGTTGAACTTCAAGAACCCAGAAGGACAAGTCGCAAGGTGGATAGAAAGACTGCAGACTTACGATTACGAAATTCAACACCGAAGGGGAAAGCTCCACTCAAATGCCGACGCACTATCCCGGAGACCTTGTAAAATAGATTGCAAGCATTGCAGGCGACAAGAAGAAAAGGAATCCATCAACATTCTGCGAATAAGAGCTGACCCCATTTGTGGATGGAGCAATGAAGAAATACGATCTGCTCAACAAGAAGACCCCGACATTGAACCTCTTCTCGCATGGAAGGAACATGAAGAAAAACCCGCATGGAATGACATTTCCGATAGGAGTCCAATTTTAAAAGCCTATTGGGCACAATGGAACTCACTTCATGTGCAAGAAGGTGTTCTTCGGCGAAAATGGGAGTCCGCTGATGGTAAATCCTATGTAATGCAGCTTGTGTTACCTCAATCGAAAATCAAAGAGGTTCTTCGAGAGATGCATGATGGACCTTCAGGAGGCCATTTGGGAGTCAATAAGACTTTAGAAAAAGTGAGACAACGATTCTACTGGTTGCATGCAAGAGACGACGTTGAAAAGTGGTGCCGAAATTGTGAAGCTTGTGCTGCAACCAAAGGCCCTGGTAGAAAACTGCAAGGAAAAATGATGCAATATAATGTTGGCTCACCGTTTGAAAGGATTGCTGTTGATGTAGCTGGCCCATTTCCGGAAACGAATGATGGAAACAAATACATTCTGGTGGTAATGGATTACTTCAGCAAATGGCCTGAGGCATACGCTATCCCGAACCAAGAAGCCAGAACCGTGGCCGACCAGATTGTGTCTAACTGGGTAAGCAGGTTCGGTGTGCCTATGGAGCTCCATTCTGACCAAGGAAGGAACTTTGAGTCGAACATATTCCAAGAGGTGTGCGCGTTCCTTGGCATTAAGAAAACGAAAACCACACCACTTCACCCGCAATCTGATGGAATGGTCGAGAGATTCAACAGGACTTTAAAAGAGCACCTCACTAAGGTCGTAGGCGACTACCAAAGAAACTGGGATAGGCACATACCACTATTTTTGATGGCCTATAGAAGTGCAGTACATAGCTCAACAGGACAAACACCATCTGAAATCCTGTTCGGAAGAAGCATACGGCTGCCTAGTGAGATAAGGTTTGGACATCCATCACAAGAGTCTAAGGAAACAAGGGATTACGTGAGTGACCTACAAGAGAGGCTAATCGACATCCACGAAAGGACCAGGACTAGAATGAGCGCTTACAGCGATCGAATGAAGACAAGGTACGACACAAGAGCAAACACGACAGGATTCCAAGTAGGAGATCGTGTATGGCTGTATAATCCACATCGTCAAAAGGGATTGTCGCCGAAGCTTCAACAAAACTGGGAAGGCCCTTATACTGTCGTCACGAAAATCAATGATGTCGTTTACCGAATTCAAAGAGGGTTAAGAGGAAAGCTAAAAGTTGTGCATAGCGATCGACTGCACCGATACAGTGCCGAAGCTGGTGATAGAGTTGTTCGGGACGAACAATCTTAAGAAGGGGGCAATGTTGCGAACAGAGCTTTATACTCCTACAGCACCATCTGTTGGGAATTACATATCTGCTTTATGAAGGAACAAAACCAAAAAGCTCTTTTCCAGCAGTTCGCATCTAAATTTCTCCTTATTCCAAACTACTAGAACATTCTATCTCCATATAAATTTCCCCTCGTTCCAAGCAAATAGAATATTCTAGACAAGAACCTTCGAGAACAACTGGTTTGAGTATAAAAGGGAGTGTTCGTGGTGAACACAGCACAGTTTATTTTCGATTATGAAAGTGTGCAAAGCTGAACTATTGGATTGTGGAAAGTGTAATAAAAGAAGTGGATTTAAGTTGGAATAAAAGTATTAGAGTTGATTATAAATTGAGATTTATTGTTTTGATTTGAAAAGTGTAAATAAAGAAGAAATTCTAAAAGGAGTAATAAGTTTTATTTAAAGAACCTAGCAAAAATATTACAATAAGATAGAGCAACAACGTGCGATCAACTCGTGCTTAAATTTTTTTTACATTCAACCGTACTCTTTGAGGGAAGTCATACTTTTTCCAATAATTGTCATCGATACATACAAAAGTAATTAATTAAGAATGTGCATGACATACTTTTGTTTTATAAATTAATGCATTCATTCTGTAGATGATGATTAAAGAGCATTGATCAATTTCGAAAGGGTTTATGAGAACAGTTCATTCAGTCAAGTATGGGATTTCAGTTGCCACTTTAGTAAACAATTTTTTTAACAAATCGATAGATTAAAAACATGAGTGATGAATCAGTACAGGTTCATATATATTTATTTTTCAAAGAATAGGTTCCAAAGGGGATATTTTATCTGTCGTATACTTTAGGCAACCTTAATTTTTATCTTATCTTTTTGTGAACAAAAAAATTTCTTGATAAATGTTTGATATTATGAAATTTCGTCTTGTATTCACAAATTCGCACGTAACCAGTATCAAAACTGGCGAGAAAGTGACGACTTCTGCAAGATGATATCTCGTAATGAAAAGTGCTTCAGAGTCGCCAGGATATTGTATGTCCCATCCATTCCTGTTGACGACGCACACACACAGTAATAATTGAGAGTCATCGAATATAGGTATTTTATTGTAAGTCCAAGACCAAATTGCATCCTTTGCAAGCCGTCGGTTTTACGTCTTCATTTGATATTGTTGCCGTGGGGCATTCTATGCCACTTCCAATTTTATTACTTTATATTTATATACTCTTAAAGGCGTAGATTTTTTTAACTAGCTTCACCGGATCTTCCTTACAGAGCTGTTCTTGAATTTACTATATCAAAAGAGTATTTCAATAAGGGCGAGTAGATGTTGAAATGAAATAAAACAAACTGTGTGTGAGGTATTAACAAATTTCTTTTTATTTGAGAGGCCCTTGTATGCCATTCTATATGGAATATGACATCGCTCAAACGCCTGCCTCGGTTTCTTACGGTGGCAAAGACCCGAATGGTAAAATTTTCAATGACCCTTCCACATAGATCCGGATGAGTTTGAGCCTGTGATGGCCTGTATTATGTTCGTCTTAAGGGCATCGGTCGATTATAGTTTATCCGCATAGACCAGTGACTCCAGGGAACCACAGAAGAAAAAGTCTTGGTTGCCAATTAACATCACCTCTGCGGGAGATAACAAACCAACGTCGTTTTCGAAAAAGTACTGACCAATGACGTCACCCTTCCAAAATTAACACCAAAGTGTAAATATTTAAGAATGCATTGTCACCTGGTAAACCTTGTGTGGGTAACACATCCATTCGTCCAAAAATGCACCTAGTCACTAAAAATGATTTTTGTGCCAATATTGGGACCCCTTTCAAACGTTCCGAAGCTCAGTCATTGAACAAACATCGTTGAGTTCCTGGTTTAGTTCAATCTTGTACTGATAAAAGACCAAGTTCCGACGCAAAATTCGTCAAGTTGAAGTCTGAAAAAGGACGAGTTCTTATGCACGGTGAGGAATCGACTGCACACTTTCGCAGACGGCGGTGATGTTTTCGGTCGATCTTGCGATCTTGTCGCATTTACTACCAAAACTAAGATACACCCCTACGCTCTACCACGACTCAATAAGTAAACACTCTCGCTTTCTTCTAGTGGAAAATATCTAGGTGTCATTCTTGACTCTAAGTTGAACTGCAACTGAATATTGAAGAAACGGTTAAGAAGGACTGCATAGCTTTCTACGCCTGTAGCAAAACTTTTGGTAAAAAGTGGGGTATATAATTTAAAATAATCTTGTAATAATTACCAAAGTACATAACATCGATAAACTCAAGAGGATACAAACAACTGCCTGCGTTGGCACCACAGGGTCTTTAAGATATTTCCCAACTGATGCCTTAAGCGTTTTTTTTACACCTGGTACCACTTAATTTACACATTAAGTAGCTAGTATCTTGCAGCGCATTTAGACTAAAGGATTCGAACTCTTGGATTGCCAAGGCTTATGAATTATGATCACAACAATATTACTGAGTTCAAGTCAATTGAGTAATTTCGAATCCCAAATGTCCTGCTCTGGCAAAAATTATAACACAATCATTAGGAAGCGCATTTTTTGACGGCTTTGAGGAACTTTCGAAAATGAAGATCAAAGACTTGTTCTCTTTTCGCAAAGCGGACGAAATTGCTCTAGGACACACTTCAATCACTTCTGTGAGATCCTCTGTTTGATTCCTTAGACAGGCAGTTTGTAACGGACGGAGGTTATGGCAAGTCGGATGATCACTCATTCGGATTGGTTACTGCTTCAGCGCTAGTCAAAAAACTACCTTGTTTCGTCCTAGGTGTTCCGGTTGAGTTATTCATCAAAATGATTGTGGAAAAGAAAACACACAAAAAGACTCGTCTTTTTGAACTCAATGTAAATTCTATATAGCAATTCTATCCACAGGTTCAGGCGAGTTATGGTATCAAAATGGCGTACTTCAGCGCTAACTGGGCCACAGGGCTAGACTTTCTACCTTCTTATGTGTGGGGATATGAATACAAACAAAAACGCTTTTCGGCAAGAATATTAAAGTGCCAACAATTTTCTGCTTAGGCTGAACGTCTTAAAGGGATATTGGCAGTTTTTCTTGAGAAGATATAAGTAAGCCCGGAATATAAAAACATTTATGTATATCGACTTGTGGGAGTTCCATTGAAAGTTGCAAGAGTAATTTGCACGTCTAATTAACTAAAGTGATTTAAGTATTTTATAAATGAATAGGTACTTTTTCAAATTAATTATGTATGTTAAATGAAGCTGAACATTATACTTCTCTTTTTATCTTTTTCGTACAAATACTATTGCATACTTTCTGTATACGTTTAATATGTAACTCAATTATCACATACTGTTAGGCAAAACCAAAAACCGATTATATGCCCTTAAAAATTATTTAAAAAGAACAACGTCAACATTTCCAATGGCAGGAACAGTAAAGAATATCTTAATTTCAATTTTTACTTGCGATAAGGGCACAGGCACTACAGTGCAAGTTTTTCATTTGAAAAAGAAACGTACTCGAAATTTTGATCAAAGTTGACATTACGATGATAGAGAACACGCAAATCCGCCTGTCTGTCTGTACCTAGATTTGCAGCCTTATCCCAATGGTGCCTGCTGTACAGCCATTATAAGAAATCTTACTTGTCTCGAAAACGGCTGTACCGATTTTAACAAAGTTTTTATAGAAGAGCTAGACAATTTTGTTTTTTGAAAAATCAATATCTTGAAAACGAGTGAAAGATTAGTTTTTGTAATTATTTTCTAAAATGTATATTATTTGTTGTTAGAAAGATTATTAAATCCGTTTTTTATACTTATAAATAATTTTATTTATTTATTAAAATATACAATTTATTTATTAAAGGCGTCTGGCAAGACCATAACCAACCTTTAGAACTAAAATTTAAGAGAAAATTATTTGTAATGAATATTTTAAGTAGATTACATAGATTTAATTAAAAATTTGGGTAAACGTATATAAAATAAAAAGTAATTATAATTATTATTACTAAAATTATATTTCATTATATTATATTATTTCATTGTATAGGAATATTCTTTGACGCAGTTGGGGTGTCAATAATATGTGCATTATTTAAAGCATCTTTAGCTGCAGGGTCTACAGCTTCGTTACCTTTGATTCTGGTATGCCGATGCCCTGGTACTCATGCTAATATGATTTGCTCCGTTAATTTGCTTCTCAGTAATAACAGTCTCCGACCTCTATTGATTTCGGTTTTTAGGCCTGATAGGATTTCCAAGTTATCTGTTAGGATTAAACTCCGCCCACTGTGAATTTGTGAAAGGGATAAAGCTTTACTGATTGCTGCCAATTTTGCGATGTAGCTCCGTGCTTCCTTCGGAAGTGTATATCTGCAATAAACCCCTTTTTCAAAGCGGCGGACTATCTTCATCCACTTGAATTTTGTGTGTGAAGAATTAACATTAATTGGCTGTGTTGTAGACGGGATGCGTTGGGTCGGCTAAAGCCTTGTTTGACAAGTACGATCACCACTCTCCCTTCAATTCTGGTTGCTTTTAGTGGCCCTGAAGCTTTGGGGAAACAATTATTTACAAGAGCATTAATATCACTGCCATTTTTAATTCTAGTCCACATATAAGTGGTAACTCCATGTTGCAAAGTACCTTTTGCAAGAGTGTTTGCTGTTTTAAACGCTATTTTTAGAAAGGGTCCTTTTTTATATAAACAATTTTTAAATTCCAAAGTGCATTTTATTTTTTATCAAATTATAGATTACAAATCGTAAAAATATTAAATTAAATTGTTATTCTTCTCAACTAATACCCTGATTTCACTCAGCCAAGGGTTGTTCAAATAATTGCGACGGATGTTTGGGAACAATTTAACGAGAATACAGTGGAACATAACCAGACCAGTTCCAGGATTAACCACAATTCGGCCATTCCCAATTGCCAACATTTGTTTTTTAATAAATGATCGGTTGATGGATCGTTTGGAAATGCAACTCGCATGTTCGTCATTAACAAATACAAATATGTACATATATCAATAAATATTTCAGCTTAGTTGATTCGGGCTATCTTTGCATAAAAATGTTGTTTGCGTTAATATTTATAAATGAAAATGACAAATTTTCATTTTGATGTATGTTTTAAATTTTAGATCAGAACCGGCTTAGTCTTCAGCTCTATTGCAACCGTATTCTTGCCTTAGTATCGGCGGGGGACTGTGTTGCAACCACTGTAAAATTATTAAATCGAATTAAAAACCTGAGAAATAAAATCAATTAGAGTTCTGAGTTTTTTCATTAAACCAAGTATTTTTTGCGGTCCAACCCTGGGTGTGGGACTAAATCCCTAGCCTTGACTGACGTTTATGCGACGACAGGGCACGGACAGACAGTAGGATTAGCTCTGATTGAATGCTGACAAAAATGGTTAGTGAGATTGAATCTTTATCCTCAATTCAAATCACAGCACGGTTATTATGTATGATTGGATCACTGGCTTCAAACGACGTTTGCAACAAAATAAGGGGAGGGTGCCGAAAAGACAAAACGAAGTTTAGAAACTTCTTACTGGTACACTACGTACCCAGCAGCTTGCTTCAATGGACATTGGACACCCTCTTGCCTCAGTACTCTATATTGGTACCACACACTCAACGCTTAGGCGAGAAGAATTCGAATTTTGCCTGATATTGTGCCCGATATTTATCCTTCACTTATAACATTTATGGTAAAAATTAACTGTGAACATTGAAAAGTATAGAAAAACTTTGCTTAGTGGGCGCCTCAAGGTATGTAAAGTATTTGAATTCGCGATGTATGTTATGTCATATGGCAGAAAAGGCAGTAGCCGAGTAGTAGCTTCGGCTCTAACTGAAATATGTGACTTCGTTACAAAGTTAATAGGCCTGAACTAAAGTCAACAGGATCAATCCTACAAACTGTACAACTGCGATGATGATCCAGTTTCAGCTGTGAGTGAGATTGTAACTTCCATTAATCACAGACGACGATGTAGATCAACAATCTGACAAAGTTTAGATAGCTTTATTTAAATTTAAGTCGAATAGTAGCTCGACCTTACGACTTTGTTGTCGAGCTGTTCCAATTAGCATGCGATGACTTTGTTAGAAGTACATACCAGCTCATCTACAAAACATGGTCGAAGTCGGAGGAAACCCATGAATGGAACCTCAACATTGTCTGTCCAATCCTCAAGAAAGGAGATCCTCTAAAATGTCATTAGTCTGCTTATAGTTGTCTGCAAGATCTTTTCTGATATATAATGTGAAGACATGAAGCCGTTCGTAAAAAATGTGACATGGGCCTGTTAATATTGTTTTTCTCCAGAAGAGTCTTCAAGAATCAAGAAGCTGTCTTCAAGAAAGGAAACTATAACTGAGAAGTAATAAGAGAGTTTGTCGACCTAGGCCCCACTAAAAATTCAGACAACGATGCCAGTGCTGAGATCAAACGATGAATAACTCTGGGCAATCGATGCTTCCTCGGCCCTAGTGCTGACATATGGTGCAGACGTTGGGATCCTGTTGGAGTTTGATGTGAATGAACAAAGATTTTTTGAGGGGATAGTTGTCAGGTTAATTTATAACTTCGACCAGGAGTGAAGGACATGATACAATAACTAACTGTACGAAAAAGATAGGACAAAATGTTTTTCTTTTTATATGAAGACTTTTAATCTAAGTTAAGTTGAATTAATTAACACTATATTTTAATTTCTTTTTCTCTTATTATTTATTTCCTACTATGCAATTATGATTTATGATTTTAATTTCTCTTAACGAGCATTTCGTAGTCCTTGATCTTGACCTCCTTCCCACCGTATGCGATATAAACGCAGTAGTCTCCTGGAAGAACTTTACCTGGAGTCAATGAGCCACGATGAGATCCACGGCCTACATAGACTGATTCACCGTTTAGAGTTTTTCCAGTCGATACAGCTCCGTTTGGAATATTATCGCCAGAATGCCGACCTCCTACCCAGTTGTATCCATCACCTACCAAATACTCGAAATCCGCTTTGAATATATCATGACCATCGTGGCTAACGTAAGCACTTTCAATTTTCGGGATTACCTTGGCAGGAAGGTTCTCCCCCTCGTGATAGGCGCGACCGACATAGATGATAGACTTATCCGTGTCCTCACCACCGACAACTGCATTTGGTGGAGCATGATGCAAATTCCCAGGCACCCAAATGTGTGTTGGCTCACCAATTAGCACCTCATATGAATCCAGACGTTCTTCTGCTCCCCCGAAAGGAATGTACAAGCAATGATGGGTAGGGTGAATTTTGCCGACGGTCTCACTTCCTTCCCACCAACCACGTCCAACATAGAGTGGCTCACCATCAACGGTGTTGCCTGCTCGAACAGCATCCAGAGGTACGGCGGCGTCCGACGAGCATTTAACAAATCTGTAGTTCTCACCAATTAAGATTTCATACTCGGTCTTAGTGATTTCACGACCGCCCCAGCTGACATAGGCACAGTATTTACTGGGTACGATTTTGGCTGGAAGAGTGTCTCCTTCGTGGAAGGCGCGGCCTACATAAATAGGTGAACCATCACAATCTTGTCCTCCGAGAACAGCAAATGGTGGCATAGGTGAGTCTGATGTGGAATAAACCCATTTGTGTTCTGAAATAAAAAAAAAAGTGTGACTCAAAACTCTTTATCAGCTGAAGAAATGTTGATCCACCAAATCAACAATTATTCAACTTATCAGTGTTTTTCTATTTCAAGAATTTCCTTACCCATTTCGGGGGTTTTATATTTTCTTAGAAAAAATGTTTAAATATTGTTTTCTATTTAATGTTTAAGCTTTCGCTCTCTCTATCAGTCCTTGATGCCTAACCTTCACGGAATTTGGCGTATAACTATGGAGTTTATAAAAATGGTGCTCGATATATATCTTCAACTTGGGGAATTAAAATGTGAAATGCCGATAAGAGCAAAGATATGATTCGTATTGATTTATTTGTTTATTCGGTTGAACTAAAGTGAAACCATGATTCATTAACAAAAATATAATAGCCATGAGAGTACAGTGTACTCCCTCCTAAAAGGCAGGAACAAACTCCAAATAATGGGTGATTTCAATTTAGACTTTGATTTCGAGATGTTTTTGACAGCTTAAAGTGATCAGATACTACGTTAACTGGGCTTAAGTTTGTTCGCAGGAGTTAACTAAAAGTTAACTTAGCATTGAAAAACGAGGCCTTTAGTGGATAAAATGGAACTTCCTTACTTATTAACCGAAGTGCAATTATCGCTAGTACAACTGGGTCTCATGATCAATCAACACGTTTCTAATTATAGTTACCTCTAATTAGCAGTAAAATTAGAATTGAAGCACTTTTACCAAGGAAAGTTTTGCATTTGGAAAAAAAATCGAGCTCGAAATTTTGGTCAAAGTTCACACGAAAAAAGTGTGTCCCGCAATTCTGTTTGTCTGTTTGTACCTATATCTACCTAAGCCGCTGAATTTATTTTCTTCAAACTTTTTATTTAAGGTTCTTGGTGGTTCCCTAGAGAAAGAATTGCATTTTAACTCAGAAAGTAAAGGTATCTGCCATACAGCGATACATCCGTTATTCTTTATCTCGAAAACGACTCTAACGATTTTGAATACATTTTGGTGAAACAAACAAATCAAGAAAAAATGTAATTTTTGGACCTGTCATGTATATAGGTAAAATAGCTACCATCGGCAGTCTGGCCCTGTGGCCCAATTAGCTCTGAAGTGCGCCATTTTGATACCATACTTCGTATGAACCTGTGGAAAGAATTGATATGGGGAATTGTCGACATTCTCACGAAGTCAACCAGTTTGTATTCAGTTCAAAAATATGGATCTAGTAGGTTTTGATGTGTGTTTGATTTGCACAATTATCCAGAAATTGCATCCCCCCCTCACCCGGACCACACACTCTATATCCGACACCATCTACACTGTTCTCAGCTAGGCAGCTTGGTTACTGGTACTGACAAATTAGCCAATCCGGTTGAGTGATTATCCAGCCCCCCCGTACCGTATACTTCCGTCCGCTAGCTCGGGATCTAAGGAGTCAGACGAAGTGCACGGCACAGAAGTAACCGAAATGCGTCCTAGAGCCATTTCGTAGCGTTAAGAAAAGAGAACAAGTCTTTGATCTTCATTTCCGAAAATTCGTCAATGTTGTCGAAAAATGACCTTCCTAAATTTAGCCAGAGTAGGGCATTTGCAGATTAAGTGGAGGACTGTTTTCTTTTCCCGCTGGTCCGCACAGCTATGCCAGTGAGTGTTGTGAGGAATACCTAGCTTCTTTGCATGCCCTCCTATTGGCCAGTGTCCGCTACAGATAGCTTCTATCCAAGATATGTATTGCCTGGATCTGCATATCAGATCAAGTTTTCGGGATTTATTATAGGTGGGCCAAATCTTTCCAGATATATGTATAATGCACTTAGTTAAACTGCTCCACCTACGGTTTGATTCGCTAAGAGAGAATTTTGCCCTTCATAACTCCGAGCAGAATGTTGACTCTATCAGCAAATGAGTTATGAAGGGCTGATCCGTTTGGCCAATTTGCCCGCCCGCTCATTCCCGTCAATGCCACAATGACCGAGATAAGAGTGATATTGTGGTCAACATTGAGGCTAGCAAGTTCATCCCGGCATTACTGGACCAAATTGGAGTATGATGTACTAGATTTAATGGCTTTAAAAGACTGACTGTCAGTGATAATAGCCGTATTCCGGTTCTGGTTTGGATCATATTTGAGTATCTTGCATGCTTCCCTGATAGCCAGTAATTCAGCTTGAAAAACACGGACCTATCATAGAACCGTTGTTTTTATTTTCGACTTTCTCATTAGCAGCTCTAAGATTTTTACCAATATTTTACTTCAACGGGAGAAAGTGGAGAAATATTTAAGTAACTATAGTAAATTCGAAATTAGTCTTCAGTACGTGCATTCATTGATTTGGGTTTTCAAAAGTCAAGTTTTTTTTTTTAATTTTAATTTCAATTTTCTGTATTGTTATTTATTAAAATTTTAACAAAAAGTAACCATATAACTACTAACATATTATAAATAAAATAAGAAAAGTGGCATCTCTTATTTTAAATAAAATGCACGACTGGGTCGCACGAACTTGCTCCTATGTAATAGACTAGGAATTTAAAAAACGGATGTTATTAAAGAAAACTGTTCATAAGGATAAAATGAATTTTATAAATTCTTTTAGTAGTAAGAGATAAGAACACAATGCTATGCAAATATGAATTCATGCAGGAACAAAAATTATAAGTCGTTGTAGTGGTTCCTTAAAAAAATAAGCTTTTAGGTACAAAATTTTTAAAACAGTTTTAAGAAAAAATTTTGGTACACCAACCTTAAGTTTTTATTACTGTTCGAATAAAAGTCTAATTTCCAAAAAAAATACCAAGCCGTTCTTGAGATATCAAACTTTTCAAAAAATTTTTTCTAAAAATTAAAAAAAATATTTTTTCTTAAGTTTTTAAATGCAATGTTTTTTAAACTTTTTAGAAGCTTCTTTATAAAAATTTTCGTTAAAATCCGTTATGCCGATAATGAGTAATTCAGAATTCAAAAAAATCGTTCTATGGTAGGTACAGTCAGTAATATCTAGACTTCAAATTTTTTTTTGTTAAATTATAGATCATAAAGATTGATCAAAAGAAAAAAAATTTTAGCAAAATTCTCGGAACCGTTTTCGAGAAAAGTGCGATTTTCGAAAACCATTTTTTAAAATTTGTATGGAAGGTACCGTTAGTTTTAGATAAAACAAAATTTTTTTTCTCAAATCTTGTAGATTATGTTAAGAAACTTTTATTTGTCAAGTTTGAAAAAAATCGAGCATGGGGTTTTCGAAATATTGAGTTTCCAAAAAAAAATTTTGAATTTTTTTTTTTAAATCCAAAAAATAAAAAAATTGAAAATTTGAATATGTAGTAATATTCAAACTTTGGAGGAGCTTTGGCATAAAAAAAAAATGATTTAAATCGGCTGTACCGTTTTCGAGAAAATCAAAAACAAAAAAATGGACCCAGGGGGGCTACCAAAAATAACAATTTTTTGTAAAATTTTTTTCAACCATTAGCTAGTTTTAACCAAATGAAATTTTTGGAATTTTTTTTAAAAAATTCTGTGGGACAGTTTTTGAGAAAAAAAAATATTTATAAAATTTCGAAAAAAAATCGTATGGCAGGTACCGTTATTTTTGGTCTTAAAAAAAAACAGAAAAAACGTCCGGGGGGAAAAAATTAAAACCCATATCTACCAAGTTTGAAGAAAATCGGCCAAGCCGTTTAGGCTGTAGTCGAACCGACAGACAGACAGACAGAAAGACAGACAGACAGACAGACAGACAGACAGAATTGCGAGACCCACTTTTTTGGTCTTCGCTATCATCGTAATATCAACTTTGATCAAAATCTCGAGTTCGATTTTTTTTACGAATGCATAACTTGCCTTATAGTACCTATAAGTCGCAAGTAAAAATGGCGATGATGACACATTGATTTTTGATCTTGTGTGCGGGGTAGGGGTTTTCAAATTCGTTATTTCATTTGTCCGAATCAGTGTCGATCCTCCGCTCATAATTATCGAAAAGACAATACAACGTTTTATTCAGGTCGTGTATATCAACCTTCCATCAGTGCAACGTCTGGAGTTCCTCAAATTAGCCATCTAGGACCACTTATTTTCGTTCTGACCACTAATGACGTTGAACAAATATTTTCGAACTCTGATCTGTTATTCTACGCAGATGACATAAGAATATGCAGAAAGATCTCTTGTGCTGAAGATTCCAAATCGACTTGAACTAATTCTACATTTGGTGCCAAAAAAATCTTCTGGTACTGAACGTTTATAAAAATGTCAAGCCATAACATATACCCGTAAGCGTTATCCATTATTTCAAAGACAATATTTTATAAATGACGAACCCATTCCCATTGTTAGTGTGATTCGTGATTTAGGTTTATTATGCGACTCACAACTGAACTTTCGTTCTCATATCGATAACGTTATAAATAAAGCTAACTCTTTTCTTGGATTTATTAAACGCTGGTCAAAAGAATTCTCCGATCCCTACGTTACTAAATCCCTCTACATGACTTTTGTCCGACAACTTTTATAATATGCATCTCAGGTCTGGTAGCCATATTATCAAGTTCACATTAATCGTATTGAAGCCGTCCAACGAAGATTTTTACGTTTTGCCTTACGTGGACGATCCTTTTAACCTTCCTCCATATGAAAAACGTCTTAAGCTTCTAAGTTTACAATCTTTTTTTCATCCATCAGTTATTAACATATAACATTGACTGTCCCTGTTTACTACAACAGATCGGTTTTAATATTAACCCACGTCGTTGACGATCTAAGATTTTTTTTCGACTCCCATACCATAGTACCGACTACGGACGAAACGAACCCCTGTGAAGAATGTTGAGTATGGTAAATAGCTCTAAAATATTTGACTTAAACTTTTGTAAGCCCTCACTTAAACATGCCCGATATTAGCTCTTTAAATAAGACATTATGTACTTGCAGCTCATTTTGCGTAGAGCTAACGTTGCCCGTTAGCAACATTGCCCCTCCTGTACTTGAGAACGTAAATCATTCAATGGGACACGTTTATTTCCGCACTCGTACAGTTGCAAGAGGCCTCCGCTGGTCCTGATGGTATACCCCCTTCTTCTGAAGAGGTTTTCTTCATCGCTGGCAAAACCATTGCGAAAGCTTTTCCATCGCTCTTACTGTTTTGGAATCTTACCTAGAAGATGGAAAATAGCATTTGTCCAGCCTGTTCCCCAAAAAAGGCAACCCTTCCTCCCGTTTCTCCTATCGACCAATTGCACTTACTTCCCTTCTTTCCAAGGTCATGGAATCTTTGATAAATCATTAGCTCAAGAAATATCTCAAAGATCGAAAGCTTCTCAATGAGCGACAACACGGCTTTCACAACAATCGTTCCACTGGTGATCTGATCTCATGGAAGAGTGGAACAGATCTTTACATTGTTTCGGAGAAAGTAAGATTATTGCGCTTCATATTTCTAAGACATTTAATAAACTTTGGCACTGGGCTTTTATGAAATTAAGATCAGGAAGAGACTTCTATAATTTGAAAGGTATATCTACTATCTATTAAAACATTCTGGTAGATAAAGGTTTCACATTCAATAATAAAGATTATTACAAGAGAGGCCACTTCTATTGTAATCAGTACCTTCTTCAAATCCAAAGCAAACACCGATATCAAAATATCGATATTAATGGAGTTGTTTATGAATGGCGTGAGATACATAAATGTAAGATGCGTTTATTCAATTCTACCAGAAATAGTAAATCCCTTTAAACATATATTTGAGATTCTCGTGGATTTAGGGTGAACTACCAACCACTTAAGCCTTAAATTTTAAGGCGGCTATACCCAGACTCAGCCAGAGTTACGTAATATCAATATGCCTTATCAGCTTTATGTCCATACTTTCGAGTTTAACCTGTTCGAATGTTCTTATCAATTTAAAAATCGTTAGTTGTAGACCAAACTTCTTTGAGGTAACACGTCAATACCTCTTACACTTATAGCGGTAATATAAAAAAACCGTGTAAGGGAAAGATCTAAAATAATGAGTAAGGATAGAGTCGATAGGCTGAGGCTCTAGTGAAATATTTCTTAAGTTGCAGATTCACATGCTATTTAAGAACTCACATTCCATCTTAATTTTTCATTCAAGAACATAAATGGACTCCCTTAACAACAAGCTGTCCAATTCCTCCAGATGCTGTTCTAGGAGGATACGATTGTGACCGTTCACCAATATACGTTGGCCGGGCTTACCATGAAGATACTGAATTGCTATCCAAAGTGATTCCCAGTAAACACAGCGCTACCGTATGCTGGGAAGGCTTTGAAATCGCCAAGACCGACTATGAAATTTTAACTGGCGAAAACTACAGATGGTTTGAATGCTTTGTTGGCATAATGCCGCAAACTGCTATCCAAGCGGGTAAGAATGCTGACGGTGAGTCACTATATATTGGACGGGGTCATTTGGATGGAAGCTTGATAGTTGGTAGATATGATCCTGGCAATCGGCATTTGTATGTTCCATTCGATGGCGAGGAGCGTTGTGTGGATTGCTGTGAGATTCTAACCTATCAGACACCACATCGTTGGGTATCTGGGTCTTTGAAGGATATTCCTAAAGCTGCCGTCATTGGCGGACATGAAAGTAGAGGTTCGATCATTTATGTAGGACGAGCTTATCATGACGGTGAGGTCCTTCCAGCGAAAATATCCCCACAAACAGGTGGTGCCTACGTTAGCCTTGCTGGGGAAGATGTATTCACGACTGACTTTGAATTCTTAGTTGGTGATGGCTATCGTTGGGTAAAAGGTAAGTTATATCCAGATCTTCCGCTAGGAGCTGTGTCAACTGGACTAACTCGCAGTGGTGACCGAGTCTATGTGGGTCGTGGATTTCATAATGGTTCTCTAATGCCAGGCAAGACTTATTCAACGGAATATTGTGTTTATGTTCCGTTCGGTGGAAAAGAAATCAAACTTAAGGAATATGAAGTTCTTGTTAGAAACAAATAAAATAATTAAAAAAAAAAGATTAAAAAATATATGTTTACATTTTACGTATCTTTTTATTTAAAAATTTAATAAATATGAAGCTCAACACCTCATGAAGAGAGTGGTTTGCCTTGTATGTTGTCAGCGATTCAACCGAAATACTCACCCACCAATTTGCTCTCGAGCCCAGTTTCAAAACGTAATGGTAAGTACAGAGATTCTTTCTTTAGCCGGACTCCACGAATGTGTACCCTGGACTTTTTTCTTTCTCATTGTAATGTACAGAAATTCAATAACAATGTAGATCAGAACCGTTCCATTTTCCTTTATGTTCGCAAGTTATCAAGAATTATCAAGAAAACTCAATTTGTGCCTGTCTGACAGTTCAAAGTGACACAAGGCCAAATTGGTCTCATATTGGAAAACATAAAAAAGGGTTTTTACACTGTGAATGCACAACAATTTGGGATTAATGCCCCATCTTCGAGCAAAATATTTGGAATACATATCCCATTTATCCCACACTATTGCATAATTAAGGGAAGTAAGGCTTACGCAGACGACATCGACATCATCGGAAGAACCGAACAAGCTGTACACGATTCCTTCATCCAGATCGAGCAGGCGGCACAAAATCTGGGGCTGCACATTAGTGAAGGTAAAACAAAGTACATGGTGGCGTCGAATGCGAGAGGAACAGTTGGTCAAACAATCAAGGTTGCGGAGCACGAATTTGAAGTGGTGCAATCCTTTAAATACCTTGGGTCAATAGTAGCAGCCGATAACAATATAGAAGAAGAAATACGCGGGCGGCTTCTCAAATCCAACAGAGCCTACTATAGTCTGTCAAAGCTCTTCAAATCCAGAAATCTCACCATAACTTCAAAACTACTGCTATACAGGACCATGGTCCTGCCAGTACTCACATATGGATCCGAGACTTGGGTGCTTAGCAAAAGGCACTCCGACCTCTTAGCTGTGTTCGAGAGAAAAGTCTTAAGGAGAATTGTTGGCCCCGTATGTGAGGAAGGACGATTCCGGAGACGGTACAATCACGAACTGTACGCAATCTACCTTGAAGCAGATATCGTGACAAAAATTAAGCTCGGTAGACTCCGGTGGGCAGGGCACCTAGCTCGCATGAGCGAAGAGGAACCTGCTCGGAAAGTTCTTTGTGGTACATTCTATGGTAGACGACAGCGTGGTAGACCATGCTTGCGCTGGAGAGATGGCGTAGACCAGGACGCCCGAAGCCTTGGGGTGCGCAACTGGATGGCGTCGGCTAGAGACCGGGATAGGTGGAGAGACTTGTTGAAAGAGGCCAGGACCGGAACCCGGTTGTCGAGCCGATGATGATGATGAAGCCCCTTTCCTATAGGATATGTTTAGTAGAAAGCGCCCATAAATCATAGCATTTGTCAATTTATTGGTATTTAAGTTGAAAACACCCTTTTTCATGTTATTAATTCCTCCATAAAACAAGCATTATGCTTGATTCTCAATTGTCTTTTAAAGATTCACTTTGACAAGATAGGGTGGCAAGTTCCAATAGTTGAAACCAAAGAGAGTAGTTATGAAGAGAGCTTGTATCACCCAACCTGACGTGTCAAACTGCGTATTTCAAAGACAAGTGGAAACCTAGCATTAATTTCGCTTAAACAAAACATCTAGATCAAACTTACTGTGAGTCAAACTAAATAACACAGGCTTCTGAGAGGTTAATCTCGTCACATAAAGTCTTATTGCGAAATCTGGCGTCCCGCAAGACAGCCATCTGGGGCCTAATGTTTTCTTCGTGACAATCAATGACGTCCGATGTGTGTTTGACCCATCAACATAATTTGGATGAAATGAATATTTAAAGAGAAATTCCTGTATCTAATGATCCTTTGCCTTTGCATCCGAAGGATTTGAATAATTTTTCCATTTGGTGGCAAAAGAACAATTTGGAACTTAATGCTGGCGACTAGGGCAACTAGTCACATATTGTCGCAAATTATTATTAAAAATATCATTGTTTCCATAGAAACCATAGTAACATTCGGGAACTGCTGTAGTGAGCCCAACTTAAGATCCCATTATGACAGAATAAGAGCTGGAGCTACATCTTTTTATACAGCCTTTGCATGACCTCTGCCTTGATATGCAAGCCAGGTATGGTCGCCTTATCACATTTTCATGTTAATTTAATTGAAGCAATTCAGTGTCGATCCCTATGTTTTGCTCTCAGGGTATAAGTTAAGAACTACAGCTTACCCCCTTATATTCACAAACGGGGTTTTACGATTTTCTTCAAAATTTAATTTTTGTTTTAGATAGATCATCAGTTTAATAATTTGTTTTTTTTTTTCTTTAAATTTTGTCTGAATTTCGTTCATGTGATATTTTAGATTACTAATAGACCTGCGTTTTTATTGTTTTGGTTCTAAAATTTTGCAACAAAAAAATTATTTATATGTAAAAAAAAATCAGAGGTTCATAAAATTTTTTCAGACCTAAACATTTTAAATAAAATATTTTCCTAACAGTATATGTAATAGAACATCAATTTCCAAACCGATATCTTTAAATGAAGGAGGTCCTTTGAACATGAATTACTTTTTTTTAATTAAATAACTCGAAAGTGTTGGTTGATTTTTTTGAAATTGTGTACGAGTGTTGGAATTCAAATTAGTTTTTTTTTTTATAAATGTAAATGAACAGCTTTTAGTTCTTGATACGAGTATGTGCATTACAGACCACCATGTTTGGAATGATCACATATTCGACGTCGCTAAAAATGCTGCTAAGTGCTTAGGTGCAAGAAATGTTTCACCCCTTCTGACCTGGCTGTAATCTATAAGATCTATATTTGTCCAAAGCTCTCAAGCTTTAATTCCCATATTTGGGCAGGTGCTTCAATAACCCACTTAAGTCTCTTGGATATAATCCAAAAAAGAGCTTTAAAAATGATAGGTTAGGAATGCTCATCAGCTTACCCTTGAGTCCAACTTCGGACGTACTGTGAAATACAGATATTCTTTTCTCAGCCGGACTACACGAATGTGGAATGCTCAAAACAGTTCTATTCTTCCTTCCCATTGTAATATTGTATCTCCTTTTAAACCCTTTCTTGTTTACCTAACACTGTGAAAATCATTTTAAGGGTAGTATAATCTCTTGGGTGCACGCTAATTATAAAAAAAATTTAACTCAAACTCCTGTATACTAATATCCTGACTCGACATCCCTGGTTCATTTAAGTACATACGTCAAACTGAACTGTCACTGGAGACTGTATGTTTGGTTTAAGATTTGCCATTTTAGAATATCGATCGTTTGACAACCGCTGAACGTGTTCAATTCTACAAAATATATGTTTCTGCATTTACACACAATTTCACTAGGTGGATACGCGAACAAACATATGGGGAAGTTAAAATCCGCATGTATCCGTCGAAACCGTAAGATCCACAAAAAGTCTCATATTTTCATAGTTCTTCGAAAAACGAAGAAGACGTATTCGTTAATTTTCATGGCTTAAGTCAAATGTCAAAAGAATTTCTTTTGCCAGAAATCGAAAATATGGATGTGCAGTTTTATAGCAAGAACATTTTCAGGATTGTCTGATTTGTCAACGTTTTGCTAGCTACACCGAGGCAACAGTTGCAGCAACACAGCCATGTTGCTTCGTTTTAGCTAGCATTAGATTTGTTTTTGTCAATAAACTCTTGACGCTTTAAATAGGAATATTCGTTAAGTTATAGCCTGGTTATTGCCCAATATCAGTCGAAAAGACGTACAAAATTACATTGTAACAATCGAGTTCTGCAACAGCTCCCGTGAAAGAAATTTAAATTATGTTGTATTCCATTGAAATAAAAGATTGACAAAATCTACATAATTTTATTTAAATTTACATTCGAAACCACAAACTGTAATGTTGCAAATATTAAGGAAATTGACAAGACAAGAATAACCGTTTTTAATTAAAAGTTAAATTTCATTTAGTAAAAGGTAGATAATAATTTACAAAAAAATCATTATTTCGATTTTTTGAAAATCTGCTCAACGGATTTTGATCATTTTAGATTCTAAGGTTTCTAAAAATTTTGAATATGTTGCATATAAATTATTTTGTGAAAACGATATGGTTCGACAGTACAGTGCTGGAGCCATTATCATGATTTCGAGTTTCGCAGGTAGGTGGTATACTTGTACTTGCTGAGGTTCGAGCCTTGAAATGGCAGGAGTCAATCCCTCTCTTTAGCACAATTTGGTTTCAGATTGGAAAAGTAGAAAAACGTTTGTAAAACATAAAGAAGACACACATTGTCTCAAGGAATATATTATATAATGAAATTTTTTATTAAATATCCAACAAATACTTTTCGAATAAAATTAATAGTATTTTTCAGAATTTTTTGTATGGGTTTTTAAAAAAAATCAAATTTCTTATTTAAAAACACATTATTTCGAACATTATCGATTTGTTTGAAATTTTCTGATTAACACAATTTACAATGTGTAGAATTTTCATTTCATATTTTTCTCGAAAACGGCACCCAGAATTATGATACAAATTTGTCTCTTTAGCTTTATTTATACGATCCATACCAGGGTTCGGACTTAGGTTTAAAATTTTCGAAGTAAAAAAACTGAAATAGATCCAAAATTTTTGAAGTATTTTTGGAAAATTAAATTATATAAACATAACATACAAAAGTAAATTCGGACTTCAGACTTGAAAAAAAAAATAGTAGTTAAATAAAACAACATATTTTAAAGTAAATTTTTCATCAGCGAACTTGTATTTTTGTTTGAATTTTTTCAATTCAAAATGTGGCTCATAAATATCTTTACGTTTTTCTGTAAGTGATCTCGAAAACATTAAATCTTTCAAGTTGCTTACGATTTCTAGACTTGATTTTTTTGTAATACAGAGTGATCAGCGCTGTCTTTAAAGATGTTGGTTAAGAATTTCAAACAGAAGTAGATCATAAAAAAGATAAGTAGGGAAGTGGATTACATTTTTTTCTCAAAATCGAAGTAGATCTACTTCGATCGAAGTAAAGTCCGAACCCTGATCCATACTGAAAGTACTTACCACAGAACCATATTTTCTATTTTTTGGTTCCTCATTTATAGTTATATTATATACTGGATATTAAAACGTAAACAAAATAATATTTTTTTGAAAATTCGATATCTCAAAAACGGGTTAATAATTTTTTTATGTAGTTTAATTTTAATTTACACAATAATAAAACTTAAAACTGGCGTACCAACATTTTTTCTTTATGTACATAGTTTATGTAAATATTAACATTATTTTAAAATTTAAATTTTGTTATTCTGGCATATATTCATGCTTGCTTTTGGCATTCTATTTTAGCTCCAACAACTCAAAGTTTGTTTATTTTATTTTTTTTTAGCGTTTAAGAAACCAGTTTTGTCTTACTTTTCTTTAAGACTGGCGCATGATTTGAATGCGAATCTCTTGATTATTTTCTTTTGATCTGTCATTCCATAATGCGCGCATTATTACACGAAGCCTTTTCTCATTTCTGAGTGTTGCACATTATTCTGACAGCTCTTTTGAACTTTGTCTTTTGAATTTGTTGTTGAAGTTTGGAAATAAAATAAGTTATAAAACAATAACCGTACTATTAGAATACTGATCAATGATACTACTTTATTTAATAATCGAAAATGAACTCGCATTGGAAAATAAAGTATCTATCTTTCTATACTATATCTACTCCATATGTATCTACTCTACTTAAAAGTGAGCTGACTCAATTGAGTTGAGTTGAGCTATTACTGAGCTGAGCTGTTGCTTGAGCTAAGCTGTTGTTTCGAATAATTACAAAAAAATTTTGTGGCAGAACAAAACACAGCAAAATAGTTCTAATTCTTTTTATTAGTTGAGCTGTGAGTTTTTTTTTTCTTATTAAATCCTGTTTTTTTTGGAGGTATACTCGTAATTCTTTGAAATACCTAGTAAGTGCCATCTAGTCGTGTATTTTATTAAAAACTAATCCAATATTTTAAATGAATCTATTTATAATAATTTATTATCAAAACTCCTCCAAAAAGAGAACTCTTTATTTACTTAACTTTATTAATTAATTTATTAAATCATCAATCAAACTTAAAACTACGAATTTAAACATATGTATACAATTTAATCTTTTAATTTGGAGTAATATAAGTAATATTTTGTTTATAAAACACTTTGTATGGTGTTGCAAGATCATGGGGCTTGAATTAGCTTTTAGAGTATGGTTATGCTTCTGAATTTGGCAAAGGACGATTCCTCTTTTTGCGTATTTTTTCGTAAAGCGAATAAATAACAATCCAGGACCATAAGAATAAACCTATAAAATAAATTAAAAATCAAATAACATACTTAAATTGTGCTTCTTGTTAGGTATATTCGACTGAAATCACACCATCGATATTGAATTTAATATTACAAAACGGTTGTGACAAAACTTCTATTCTCAAATTCGATTATTTATAGCTTACCAATAATGAAGAAAAAAAAGATAGAATCCATAATTATTCCTGCACTAGCTGGGAATGATGATAAAATAATTGTAAGAAGTCCGGCTGGAACTGCAATTATTAGCCCAACACCTCTTAATACCAGCCACGGCAATAACATTAAATGATTGTTCTAAAAAAATATATATAAAAAAAAACAATATTTAAAAATAATAGAAAAATTAAACTTGTTTATTAATTTCTTAATTTATTTTAATTAAAAAAGTCATTAGCTTCGTTTAATTTTTGAATTCAAAAAGTCGCAGGAAGTCACTAGATGAAAATTTTAGAAGGAAATTAAAAAAAAATTATGCAAAACCTAAAACACCATCACAAAACTATTTCCAATGTATAAGATGTACATAGTTATACTTGCATATGCGCTTGACTTGGATGCGTTTCATAACAGTATCTTAAAGTCCTTGTAAACGTACAATTATTAAAACACTTTTAAGAAAACTAAAGGGTGGTTAAATTTTAGGGGCCGATGTTGAATGTGAACCACACCTTAACGTCAAGTTTTTTTCTGCATTTCATTTGACATTTCTCAATTTCAGACTAACTCAATTTGAACCATGGAAAGATACACAATCGAGCAACGCGTTAAAGTTATTCCGGCTTATTATGAAAATCGGCGTTCAAATCAAAATGCATATCGTGCACTTCGTGATTTTTTCGGTCAATTTAATCGTCCAAATGTGCGTACAATCGGAAAAATCGTGCAAAAATTTGAGCAAACCGGGTCTGTAGGAGATGTGAAAACACCAGTGCATGCTCGTACAGCTCGTACTGCAGAAAATATTGCTGCTGTTCGGGATAGTGTGGCTAAAGAGCCGCCCACCTCAACTCGTCGTCGTGCCCAACAATTGCACCTCTCATTCTCGTCGTTGATGAACATTATGCATAAAGACTTGCATTTACACGCTTACAAGGTGCAATTGACTCAAGAACTAAAGGACCATTTCAAGCGTCGTCAATGGTCAGAATGGTGGCAAGAAATGGCAACAGTGGATGATCAATTTTCGAAGATGATTAGGCACATTTTCACCTCAGTGGATTCGTCAATAAGCAGAATTGGCGCATTTGGGCGAATGAATAATCCAAGAGTATATTGTCGAAAAACAAATACACCCACAAAGAGTGACTGTTTGGTGCGGTTTATGGGCTGGCGGCATCATCTGGCCGTATTTTTTCCAAAATGAGGTCGGTCAGGCATTTACTGTGAATGATGTTCGCTATCGTGAGATGATAACGAACTTTTTATGGCTAACGAAACAATGGCTCTTTTCCACTACAAATTCAATGGCCGTGTTATCTCACGTGGTGGCGATGTCAATTGGCCGCCAAGATCATGTGATTTGACACCGTTTGACTCCTTTCTTTGGGGTTATTTGAAAGAAAAGGGCTGAGTTCGTAATTGCAATACTGCCACAGTCCTGCAAAACTTGCGTTCATAATTGTAAACAAACAGCATCATCTCTGCATGAGCACGGCAACATTTATGTTCATAAAAGTAAACTAACAGTCAACATACGGTCAATTTGGCATGTGTTTTTTTTATGTTGCTGAATTTGCAGGAAAATGGCAGAGGATCTAATGTGAGTAATTTTTTTTTTTTTGAAATTAATTTATAATCGTACAAATATTGATTTGTACATCTTTGATAAGAAATTAATAACTATCCATCCACAGGATTGAATACGAGGCCAAAGTCTGGTCCGATGCTGATATCGAACTATTTTGGCAATTATGAACTCATTTTTAACAAAGTATGATGACTGCACACATGCTGTTGTAATTGTGTTCATAAATGTATTCGAAGCATGTTTTAGGCAGTGCAGGGGCAACAAACCATGCAATTACGAACTCAGCCAAGGTGTACGTCGATAAGCCAGCAACAATTCAAGAGCTAAATCATGAGATAATTCGGCACATTAACGGCATAGAACCTCAATTATGCCTCAGCGTCATCGAAAATTTGGACCATCATCGGATGGAGGTGTGCCGCCGAGGTCGCGGCGACGGTATTTTGAGCGTAGCATGTTTTACATAAATATTTTTTAATTTGGCGCCTTTATATCCATACCATGGTAAGCAGAGGTACCATATGGGCCACCATGATGATGACTCGAAAAAAAACTTTAAACGCGTTTTTCTCGAAAGCACGTTTTTCCAACTGTTGGCCACGATTACTACTTGACGGATCGTCATATTTTTGTTTTGTTTTAAAGCTTATTAAATTAATTGGAGTCTGGACCAAAAACAGGCTGATATATCAAAACAGAAGAGCGAAAAAGTGGAAAAAACGAACACTAAAATTCAAATTCAACATTTTTTGTCCAGTTTGGTTCGACTGACGTCTACGCCATAGCATTACCATTTTCGGAAAAAAAGTCAAAGTGGATTTGAAGAAAAAAGTGAAGTAAATTGTGAAAAATCGAAGTAGATTACAAAATGACTTTTTTAGTTGCATTTAGAAAAAAATTGGACTCGAGATTTTCATCAGTTATTTTATTACAGTCTGTCTGTAGGGCTGTTACTTAACCTGTTGTCTAGAGGAGATATTATGTATTTGTACATTGTGTTGACGCTCATAATTTCCCTATTTTTCACCTATGGTGAAAATAGAGAAAATGAAATAGGTTTGGGTTTTTTTTGTAAAATTGAAGTAGATTGAAACAGAGATTTTTAAAAAGAAGTAGATTTCAGTATCTTTCTGATGGTGCGAAGTAGGAAGTAGATTTTAAAATATTTTGAAAAAAAGAAGTTGATCTACTTCAACTGAAGTAAAGTGGTACCACTGCTACGCCATGCTTTGTTTCATATAATGCTTTTTTTTATCACTACTGACCCATTCTCAGATAAAATAAAATGCACGACTGGGTCGCACGAACTTGCTTTTATGTAATAGACTAGGAATTTTAAAAACCGATGTTATTAAAGAAAACTGTTCATAAGGATAAAATGAATTTTTTAAATTCTTTTAGTAGTAAGAGATAAAAACAGAATGCTATGCAAATATGAATTTATGCAGGAACAAAAATTATAAGTCGTTGTAGTGGTTCCTTAAAAAAATAAGCTTTTATGTAAAAATTTTTTAAAACATTTTTAAGAAAAAATTTTGGTACACCAACCTTAAGTTTTTATTATTGTAAAAATAAAAGTCTAATTTCCCAAAAAAATACTAAGCCGTTCTTGAGATATCGAATTTTTCAAAAAAAAAAAAAATACTTTCTGTATTCAAATTTTCCAAAACAAATTTTTTGGATTTTTAAAAAAACTTTCAACATTTTTTTTTTGAAAACTCAATATTTCGAAAACCCCAGGCTCGATTTTTTCAAAACTTGATAAATAAAGTTTGGAAAAATAATCTACAATATATTAGAAAAATAAATTTATTTTACCTAAAAATAACGGTACCCTCCATACAAATGTTAAAAAATGGTTTTCGAAAATCGTATTTTTCTCGAAAACGGTTCCGAGAATTTTGCTTAAATTTTTTTTCTCTCTATTATTTTTTAATATCTGTAATTAAATAAAAAAAAATTTGCAAACAAGATATTACTGACTGTACCTACCATAGAACGATTTTTTAAAATTTTGAATTTCTCATTATTAGCACAACGGATTTTAATGAAATTTCGTAGAGAGAAGCTTCTAAAAAGTTTAAAAAACATTGCGTTTCAAAACTTTAAGAAAATAATTTTTTGAATTTAAAAAAAAAATCAATTTTTTATTTTTTGAAAATTCAATATCTTGAAAACGGCTCAATACTTTTTTGTAAATTTAATTTTTATTCATACAATAATAAAAACTTCAAATTGGCGTACCAACATTTTGTCTTAAAAATGTTTTAAAACTTTCTTATATAAAACCTTATTTTTTAAGAAACCACTACAAAGACTTATAATTTTTGTTCTTGCATAAATCTTTATTTGCTTGAATCACCATGGCATCCTATTCTTACCTTTAACTACTAAAGAAGTTTTTTTTAGTCATTTAAAAAATTAATTTTATGCTTATGAACAGTTTATCTAATAACATTTATTTTTGAAATTCTTAGTCTTTTACATAGGAGTAAGTTCGTGCGACCCAGTCGTGCATTTTATTTTTAATCTTTTAGTGCGATGGAAACACCACGTAAATCTCCTGGCTTAAATCTCGGATTATTTTTTGGTGAAAACGTAGTATAAGACTTTCAAGTTTTCACAGATTTTCTATTGGTGTTCTGTAAACCTATATAATTTGGAAATTGAGAGGTATCGCGTTTCTGATACTTTTTTACGTTAGACCAGTGTTGTGTATCGATATATATTCACAAGCGATGCAGGTGCAATGGCTTTAGTAAATTGATTGCGCTAAAACCGAACCGAAAAAATGTCTCTATTGCTTGACAAATTTTCTCGAAAATAGATTTCTTGAAATGGAGACATCATATATTTTCCTTGGTGTTCTGTCAAAGATATAATCTATGACAATGATTCGCCAACAAATTTGTCCATTTAACCAAAACATCGAAGGTGTTCTTCGTGAAATTCAATCACGTTTATGGGAAAAGGTCATGCAAAATTGCAACAACAGAATAATATTTTGTAGATAATCTTTTTGAAACTGTTCTTAAATATAGATCCACGAAAATAGAATGGCAGCGGTGTGGGACGGTAAGGAAGGTGCTAGTTGGTTACAAATGTCTACTGAAGTCATAAGCCCGGTTCTGTTTTCTCTTTTCCTGGATGACATACCAGGATACTTGGAAATCAAAATTTTGCAACCTTATACATTTTCGCTTATGATGAATTTGAATTACACCCCTATAGTTATGAGTTATGACCCTCGTTAACAATCGACTATACTCAATGTAATTACGAATCATGTTTTCCAAACAACAAAAATGAGTAATATTGCTATTTTGATTTACATATTTCGCTTTCAATACCACTGCACTGAGCCTAGCGGTTTTAATTAACATTTATATTAAAATGTCATCGATAAATAAGTGTCGGTTCTAGCCTCACACTTCCACCCACCAATTAAATAATTCTTTCCCATATTGAGCCCGTTTAAGCTAGGTTCATTCAAACCGCTTGTTCGAAGTGATGCGATTAGTAATAATCAATTTATTCTATTTTCTATTTTTCAACAAAAATGCATTTTTCTTCTATAAATTCTTCTTCAATTTGTAGTGAAAAAAAAATATTTCTTTAATGTGAAATGTTTAATAAATTCATTAATTTTCCAAAACCGCTCAGTTTGATTCAATTTTAATTAAATTAATAAAAACTAATTTATTTGTAAAAATTCGAATAAATAAAGTGCAGCTTAACTTTTTGATTTTTTTTTGTTTTGAATTAAAATGAATAAATTTTTAGAAAGGGGCTCATAACTATTTAAGTTTTCTAAGATTCCAATTTAATTTTTTATGACTTTAATAAAAAAAATATATATTTATTACTAAAAACTTTTAAACAATTAAATCATATAGGTTAAGTCCATACAAACAAATTGTTTCAAAGAGGGTATCTATATAAATTTATTTTTTAAAACTTCGTAAGTCAAAATTTAATAAAAAAATATATTTTTATGTATTTCAACTGTATCTGATTCTATTTGCCAATTTTAAAACTTTCCAAGCTCTAGGAATTTAGTTTTACTAATTCTTAAAGCGATTTTTTTCTTCCGAAAACGGAACGATGTTCCAATTTCGACCTACGAGGTTTTGAAAGAAAAACACTTAATTTGAATAAAAATTGTTTTGTGGTGTTTCGAACTTTGCAAATGCCGCTTTATCGTAATATTATTATTTTTTTAAATTTAAATGTACACATTTTCGATCCACAATCGGCTTTCTTAACACTTTTCACAATCACAATAAGTATAATGTACTTACTTTTTTTATTCCAAGTAGAAGTAATCCAGACGTAAGTACATAGAATACATAAATTGACAGTCGAATTAACTCATGGTTCAGACTTGCTATTGGAAATTTGTTAAAAGATACATATTACCAACAAAAATGTCAAAGATGTCCAATAAGACTTACTCGATGCAAAGTTATATGATTCTCTTGACCGTTCATTAGGAAAGTGGTCATTGATACGAATTATGGAGATGATAATTAGAAAAAATAAAACTGCCATCTCAACCCAACCATGAGCTATACCTGCTTTACGTAGGCTCATGCAACAGCATCCTTTAACGGTTAAGCACATTTTTATTTCGAATTTTCAAATATTTAAGGATTCAGAGAAATTCTGTTTCACTAAATGATTTTTGTTTTTATGCAACTGTCACCTTCAATGCACGCAGATCAATCGAATGGAAGTTCAACAATAACTGTGGTTAATTACTCTTAAGAAAAATATCTCGATACCTTGCTTGTTTGATCTGTTGTTGCGAGTTAGATGGAACAGGGCTGCCACATTCGATATTTAAACAATTGGAATTAAATCGCTCATTAAAAAAAATCATATTTGATGTTCGCCTTTTCGAAAATAAAAATTATGTTTTCATTAATGTGTCAACACAAACTCTATTCCTTTATGAGTTATGGAGTTGTGTGTTGTATGAATTAAAGTTTTGCCATCAAGTGACACACCAAGACATATCGTTAACATTGTATTAAAAGAAGTTACGAAAATCAAAATTACAAATCTAGCAAGAACTGTCCCTTTACTTAAGATGTCGCTATAAGTTTTTTATACAAAGCTCATACTTAATTCCTATAATGAATAATAATATTTTATGGAAAAATACAAAAAGCTTTATGCCTTTTTTGTGGATTTCAAGGCAGCATTTGATAAGATCAATAAAAACGCATTATTTAATAAACTTCATAACTTGGGAGTGTCAACGCAGTTTGTATCTGCGTTGGAAAAACTATACCAAGAAACAAGTGCCCGAGTTGTCACCAATAAAGGTGTCTAAATAAAGTTTGAGATCAAGACCAAGAGAGGAGTAAGGCAGGGCTGTAATCTAACTCCATTATTATTCGCCTTGTTTATTAATGATCTCGTACATTTTCTGCCTTGTGGAGTTTGGATTGGAAACACTAATATTAAGTTTATAATGTATGCCGGTAACATTGTCTTTTTTTTTTCTGAGTCCCCAGCGTCTTTACATCAGCTAATGATAAACAGACTGGTAGATTACTGCAAGATCTTCAGTTTTAATTTAAATCTTAAAAAGCACCTCAAACAAAAAGTAAACAATGCTAAATGAAAGAAAGTATTTAATAATCAAAATGTTTCAATTTTAATTAAAACTAAGTGAAAACTTTTAAAGTTTAAAGTTTTCAACGCTATTTCACTCTGGGATGTTTACAAATTTGATTCAGTTGAAAATTTACTGCAGTTCTTTTTAAGAAAAATCTTCTATCTGCCGAATAACATCCAGATGTACTATCTAGAAACTAATCTGTCAACTCTATTCGTCTCAACTCCAAAACTGAATGCGGACTATATAGTTAGAACTGCGGAGATACGTTACCAGGGTTCGGACTTTACTTCGATCGAAGTAGATCTACTTCGATTTGGAGAAAAAAATTTAATCTTCTCCCCTACTCCTTTTTTTTATGATATACTTTTCTTTGAAATTCTTAACCAACATATTTAAAGATAGCACTGATCACTCTGTATTACATAAAAAACAAGTTTAGGAATCCTCAAAATTTAAGCACCGCGGAAAATTTAATGTTTTCGGGATCAGTTACAGAAAAAACGTAAAGATATTTATGATCCACCTTTTGAATTGATAAAAATAATACAAAAGTTTAAGTTTATTGATGGAAAATTTACTTTAAAATAGTTATATTTAATTACAATTTGTTTACAGGTCTGAAATCAGAATTTACTATATATAAAGCTACTTCGAAAATTTTGGATCTACTTTAGTTTTTTTCCGTATTTACTTCGAAAATTTAAAACCTAAGTCCGAACCCTGTACGTTACTCTTGGATACCAAAATTGATGTGGCTTTACGCAGCTCAGTTCCAAAAAAACTGCTTTAAAGATTGGGCTTGATTGGCGACAGACTTCGATTTAACATTTAACGACAAAGGAAAAAGTTCGTTATTCCGCATAAAAAATAATATGTTGACAGTCTGCAGCCTGCATAATCTACAAGTTAAGTAGGTCATTTTATACGGATACGTCCGATTCTACAGGAAATAAGAGGAATGCAGTTTGGCAAAAACGTCTTGGAAGAAAGTGAAATTTTCGATCTGCTCAATGGAGCCAACTGGCTGATACTATATGGATATTGTAAAATTGATTCATCATATCAATTCAACATAATTATCGAATACTTTTAGTATTATGTATTTTCGTTTTAGTCAAGCTCAAGGCCTTTTAATAGCAATTTATATACATACATTTGTATTAATTTAATTTTGCTTCACTTCAAATAATTTAATTTTAATTTTTTTTTAAATAAATGTACCTATTTCAAGTCTTTGATTATACACTTTGTTAATTTAGAACAAGAAAATGTAAAATGCTGTTGAATAAAAACATATCTATCTTATATTTTATTCACGCAACAAGGCAACCCTAACTTTGTAAGTACAAGCTCTTGTGATACTCGTATATACCGAGATTTTCTCATTTGAATTTCAATCATAAACAACTTCGGTGACGTAGGCGTGGATTTTCATAGGAAGTTCCACAATCTACACGTTAGTCAATTGTTGTGCTGCTGTTATTTACCTTTAAAACAAGTTTACTAATGCATATTCCGAGAAAAGTACGTTTTATTTAAATTTTTTTTTCAATTTAACACTTGATATGCCGATGAGATTCAATTGTATAAACTTAGTTAATAAAAAAAAGAATTCTATACCAATGTAACTAGGTTCAAAAATACGCGGGACTGGATTGTAAGTACTTGCTCCTACTGTTAGCTTAAATCTATAAAGTGGCTAAAGATTGAAGGCGTAAGTTGTTAGTTCTTAAAGGTACTATGGTATTTTTAGGAAAAGTATGAAAAAAAATCAAAAGTACACTAAAATATGTTTTTTCTGTTATTTTTACAAAAAAAAATTTGTTGTATAACTTTAGAATTCAACAATAATTTCTTAAAAAGCGTTCAAATTCTATTTCTGTTATGTGTATTTATGAAGTAAAATGAAGTTATATTAAAATCAAGTAGAACATCATAACCAAAATCTCTAGATCTGTTTGTTTTTGTTCACACGAAACCAATACGTGTCCCTATACAGCAACTGAAACATTAGCAGATAAACGGCATCCATTGCATGCTGCCTTACTTGTGATTTATTATTAAATTTGCATATTTTTATTTTGTATCATTTGTCTTATGAAAAATGTTTAAATGTGGTTTTACTGCGATTTAATAAATACTTTCAATAAAAAAAAACCATTAAACATAGTTCAAGTTTGTTTTTTTTAGTGAGGTAGTCCTTGACTATTCGGAACCGGAAATTTCAATTTTGTTCGTGTTTGACGTAAGAAATTCCATTCAAAATTTTTCTGACAGCTCTTCATTAACTTTTTATGCAACGAATTAGAAGAAAATTTTGTAGTTTAAAGTCTTAAATAAAATATGACTGATTCGCACAAACTTTTATGCTCAGTAGACAATTTTAAAAAAGGTTTCAAATAAACGTGGATGTAAACAGAGACAAATATTCATGAGGTATGAATTAATTTGACACCTTTCAATATGGGAATAAACTTCCATCACTCTTGCAATCACTCAACAAGATTTCCACTGAATTAACATTGGGCGATTGGCCTGGCCTAATAAGGACCCAATCTACCACCATAAAATAATATTCCTTTATTTTTCCTAACTCCAAAGAAAACGCCGCTGCGTAAAATGTTTCTGTCTTTGTCCATGTCCAATAGTCAACAAAGGCATTTTCAAGAGTTCTAGCGAGAATCATCTTTCCAGCAACTTTCTCCAGCTAGTCGAGTCGAGTCAAAGTTTTACGAATAAACAATGTGCAGATTTTGATCCAGCTTGACATTACGATGACAGGGAAGACGAAAAAAGTGGGTCTCGTAATTCCGTCTATCTGTTAAATAGCTCTTCAGATATAGTTTCAAGAGCCCTTCGAGATCTTGATATAAGCAAATCCACTGGTCCTGATGCTATAGCCCATATTCTTCTGAAAATGTTTTCTGTACCTAAAAAAGACGACCCATCTTCCTGCCGAGCAATTGCACTTACGTCCCTCCTTTCCAAGGTCATGGAACTGCTGATCAATCACGAGCCCAAGAAATATCTCGAAGATCGAAAGCTTCTTAATGACCGGCAATACGGCTTTCTCAGCAATCGTTCTACTGGTGATCTGGCATGTCTCACCGAAAAGTGGAGTAGATCTTTACATTGTTAAGATTATTGGACTTGATATTTCTAAAGCATTTGCTAGTGTTTGGCAGCAGGTTATCATATCGAAAATGCGTGCGTTTAATATCAACGAAACCTTTATTCTTTGGATTAGAAATTACCTTCTAGATCGTTCAATACATGTTGTATTCGGAGGTTTCAATTCTGATCTTCACAAAATAAATGCTGGTGTTCCCCAGGGCTCCGTTTTGTCTCGGACACTCTTCCTCATTTTTATAAATGATCTCTTGTCTGAAACTTCTAATCCAATTCATTGTTTTGCCAACGACTCTACCTTCTGCTTCTCATATTGGTTCTCGAATTCACGTCTATCTCCTTCGGAAGTAGAATTGCAATGGTAACGTTTGATAACTTATTAAATTCCGATATTTACAGCATAGTTAAATGGGGTATAAGATATCGTGTGGACCTTAATGCTTCGAAACTCCATGCCGTCTATTGTTGTTGTAGCAAAATGTTCCCCTTATGCAATTATCCCTGAATGGAACTTGCATCGTAGAAAACGAAAAGCTCTCAGTACTCAGTTTCTGTATGAACAACGATCTTCGTTGGAATTACCACATTTCGAGACCGCCAAAAATTCTGCTAAATGCTTAGGATTTCTCTATCGATGTATCATGGATTCATTCCGATCTCTTGAAGACCAACAGAATGTTTCATGTATTTCCTTGTTTTATTGCTTCTTTTACAAGCAATGCTCACTCGACGTAGCCAGTTGCATTCCTCCTCTCAATCATCAGTTTACCCTCGAGCTTAATTAAGGTCGTATCGTCAAATATAGAGATTCGTTTTTTAGTCGCACAACACGATTATGGAATAATCTACCTGACACAGTGTTCCCGTGCCATTTCAATTTGCAAACATTTAAGACCAATATTGGTCGATACCTCATTACCCTCCTTTCCTAATTTCCTCAAATCATGAAGCATCATTTCGAGAGGACGATCTTCAAACGCCAGTTAACTCCAAGTTTAAAGAAAACAGTCAACTTGACGAACTGATCCAACATTCACTTTGTCTTCATTCTTTCCTTCTAACATGGGGGCTGAAACTTGAAGTCCCTACTGTCTGGAGTATAATGGCCTATTTGTTCGATATTACAGATCGAATGTATGCAACGTGTTTTGACTTCTTAGGCTTCATCCACATCTTGGATTCCTCGCGAACATGACCAAATATCCGTCGAATAATTTTTGTTTTCAATACTTGCAGCATCAACTCGTCCTTTCTGCTTATCGAACTCTCGGTGGCGCCGTAAAGAAGGACTGATCGTATACATCAAAATCAAATTATAAGCATGTTCCTTAGGTATTTCGAGCTAAATGAACTCCTTAACTACTTCGAAGTTGCTGCTATTGATAGTCATCTGTTTATTTTTTTCGGTGAGTAGATGTTTGTTGAAAGCAGAAACTTGAACTTGTGCTCGTTTACTTCTAGACGAACAAGTTTCACCTGATTTTTTATGGCATGGAATCGAATGACAGGAAGGGTTGTGTCCTTATACATATATTTTTTTCACAAAAATTGTGTGTTTCGGAATAACTTAAACCTTCTGAAAATAAAAAAATTCAAATTCTCTCCAGACAATACTATTTTAAAGCAAACACTTTGCAATGATTTGAAGAGGCAATCAAGAGAATCAATACCTTGTTCATTTCAACCTCGTGCCTCATAGAATCGCTTAGTCAGCACATTTCGATGAATTTTCGCTCAAATAACAGTTTATACATAAATTAGAAGTAAATGTAGCTTTTCGGTTTGTTTTTTATTGGCAAAAGAAATGATAGGACAGTCTATTGACATTGATTTATTGGCTAAAATGTTGAATTATATTTTTCTGCTTAACAAAGTGGAAGCTTGATAAAATATGTTTGCACTTTGATATCTAAGCACGAGTATCTTATCTGCTAGAAATATTGTTTTCTACCGGCTATTTTCGCTATAAATCACGTTCTTATTTTAACCCGATGGGTAATTTACCTTCATCAACTTCAATATAACCAATACGCTTATCAGTTTTTCGTTCTAGCAGAAATACGATCGAATGGAATTCTGTTTTTATACCGGATCGCCGTTAAATGAAGCTTCACTCATTAACAACAGTTGTACGAAGTAACACAGTCAAAGTCAAGACTGATTTAGTGGTGAAACAAAGCATTAAGTGATTAAAATCAAATCAATAAAATGGGTAATGATTCAACGCCAAATTGCCCATTGTTGGGGAAGAATTTAAAAATCTAAATCCTCATACTTTTCGTTTGCAGATCACAAATGGATTCACTTGGCAGCATATTCACCTGTTCCACCGTTTGCCGTGGTTGGTGGACACGACTGTGATGGCTCCCCAATCTATGTGGGTCGTGCCTTCCACGAAGGTGACAATCTCCCAGCTAAAGTCGTTCCCAGCAAACAAAATGCATATGTCTGCTGGGGTGGCCGAGAAATCACCAAAACTCACTACGAAATCCTCACTGGTAACCACTACAGGTGGATTCCATGCGCTGCTGGATCGGTACCACCAAATGCTGTTCTTGCTGGCAATACTGTCACTGGTGAACCACTCTACATAGGACGCGGTCATTGGCAGGGAAGTTTGACAGTTGGAAAAATTCATCCTTCCCATCATTGTTTGTATATACCATTTGGTGGAATTGAACAACGTTTAGACTGCTATGAAGTCTTAACCTACGATATGAATCACGGATTTGGTCATCATCACGTTCCATCCGCAGCTGCAATTGTAGTTTGTCCTCCTAGTTTTGACACCCATACTTGGTTACCAGGTTCAATAAACCAAACTCCACCAGGTGCAGTTGTTGGGGGTCATGACTCTGACGGATGTACTATTTACGTTGGACGAGCTTACCACGATGGCGAAAACCTACCAGCTAAAGTGATTCCCTCCAAACAAAGTGTGTATGTGAGCTGGGGTGGCCGTGAATTTTTTAAAGATAATTTTGAGTTCTTAACGGGCTATGGCTACCATTGGATAACAGGACAGCATACTGGAGAGATTCCATTCGCAGCTGTTTCAACTGGACGAACTCGAAACGGGGAGCCAGTCTATGTGGGACGTGGTCATCATCACAGCTCTCTAACTCCGGGCAAAGTGCACCCATATGAGTATTGTGTTTACATTCCATTCTCAGGGAAAGAAGTTAAGATAAAGACTTACGAAATTCTTGTTAAGAGCAGTTAAAGACTGTTAGATGCTTTCTAAATAAATAATATCATAGTAATAAATGGAATTTGTGTCCTTTTTTTCTACTTTTAAGACCAGCTAGTCATTACAATAATTCATTGACGAATAAGCCTTGTACCACAATAGCAAGTTATAGATTTATACAAAGATTTACAAGCATAGCTCATAGGCCGTCAGCAGTTCTTGAGACCCAATCTTTGCTACTTATAAGTGATAAGGAAAATTAAACTTATTTATGATGGAGGAACTAGCCGACAGTTCGTAAAAGCGTTAAATTGATTTCCCTTTACAATAAGCATGTTGAGTTGTAAACGAAAGCTTCGTACCAACACTTGTTAGCAAGACAGAAGAATGATCTTAAGGAGTTCCCTTACTAAGAAGTCTGGATCTTAAGGGTTTACCCGTGAAAATTTTACAGCTTTGGGTGCTTTACCAACATCATTTTCTATCCATAGCTATTGAAGATTATCGCCAGAATTGAAGGCTGCTGTTTGTCCAGCAGCCTTGTAAAGTTTAAAACTTTTGAGCACTCATTCCAGCTTGTCCTTTATAAGCAAACCTTGTAAATACTTTAATTTAACTATTAAATTTCTAATTGTTAATACTTTGAAAATTAAAAGCAGATTAAGCGCTTCTTCTCAAAATTTGATTAATTTTTTTAGACAACATGACTGAAGATAGTTAAGAGGGTTTGTCTCTACGGAAGTTTCTTCTCTTTTGCCAGAGTACATCATCCAGGAAGATCATTTGGTTTTCCTCAATTCTTTTTTAGATTTCTTCAACGATCCCAGGCTTCCAATTCTCTAGCACTTTAAGCTTGATTCCAGGTTTTCTAGCAAATCTGTGCTGAGTGGTTCGAGCCCTGAATTCTACTTATTCCTGTATTCCTTGTATTCCTTTTCACTTTACATGAATGTATATGTGGGCATAGATTGTTCAAGGCTTAGGTCTGATGATTGACTTTGAAATCATGTTCTTTTATAGAATAGTAGAGGGAATAATTAAAAGTTCAGATTTGACAAGACTAGATTTTCTATGAAATATAAAACGGCTAGAAATAGTTGGAGCTGTAGTAACTCTAGGCATACTGCCAAGCCAATGCAAAAATATTTTTCAGGGATGTTCTGCCTCTTGAGAGAGGGTTACACATTCCTGCAAGACTTTCTTTTATCATTAAAAGTACTTCCTATATCACCGGTTCGGACTCGATAGAAATTGTATCTTGAAATTTTTTTAGTAATAAAATTGAGAATAGACTAACCCCTATCGTTGGGATAAAAAAAACTAGTTAAAAACAAATTAGTCTCGGTTACAAACTACGTAGTGAACGTTGCTAAAAGAAACGTCGTCAATTCAATTGTTAAAACAATTAACCAGATTTATTTAAACTTTCTAAGTTAATGGGTTAAAATTTTAAAACTAAATAATCTTCTCGTTTGATTTAACCAAATGCTGATGGTAACGTAATACATCCAATTCCTTATTTTAGCTGACTAAAGATTGTTAAAATTGCAAACCAATTTGGTCAAGACTGCAGTGTAATAGAAATATCTTCCGGCAATGGTATTGGCAATTGATGTGGCTCCAATACTTTATTCAGCCCTGTAGGTAAATCTGCACAGATTCTAATGACTGACTTGCCATTTTGAGAAGTCAACACCCAATTTCGCAACACGATTGATTTCTTCATATTTCATAGAATTCAGATGAAATCCTGGAACACCTCCTTGTTTGAGTTTCAAAAATTCTTCTATTTTAGTGGTAACTCATGGAACTATCGAATAAGATTGAATTCTTCGTCTTTAGTTCACACACTTCTCGCTGAAAAACATCTGATGACTATTGGATTATAAAAGAGCGTTGATAGAAACTTCAAATAATTTTAAAACACCAATCCAAAGGGGGACGATATATTGGTACACCCCGGTTAATGGAACCGTTTGTCTGCGAGCATTTAATGTCATCTGGTGTCATACGGCTACTTGCATGACCCACTTTAGAAAATGAAAAAAATAATTTTAGATTCACAATTAGAACTAATTCTTGAATTCTGGAAAAAATTGTTTTCTAAAGTGAATAAAACGTGTATGCACACTTTTATATTCACCCTGTATCTTTTTTAAGTTTAAGGTTAGTATGACAATGACAATCGATGTTAAAATCAGTACCTTAGGTGTCACTTTCACATTTTACTACAATGGAACTAAGCGCCATCTTAACTCTCAATGTTTCTACAATTATTGTTAATGCTTCCAGCACCTCAGAATTCTAAACAGCATGTTGTAAAGTATTGGAATTGAGTTCTTAACTAAGAATCAAGCAAGTTTGATGAATCTGTCTATTTCTTAAGAACCTACTTATAATAATCTGTCAAACAATAATAAATATTTATACCAAGGAACTTTCAAGAATGACAAGAAGGTACATATATCAGTCTGAAACAACAAGCTGTAAGGTTTAGGAATTGAATATCTAAAGAAGAGTCGAGAAAGTGTTATGGAATTTCATTTCCCCAATTTTCCAGGCTGACATTTGTGGTTGTTGTATAACTTTTGTTCCTCTTATCATCATCATCATCGGCTCGACAACCGGGTTCCGGTCCTGGCCTCTTTCAACAAGTCTCTACACCTATCCCGGTCTCTAGCCGACGCCATCCAGTTGCGCACCCCAAGGCTTCGGGCGTCCTGGTCTACGCCATCTCTCCAGCGCAAGCATGGTCTACCACGCTGTGTCGTCTACCATAGAATGTACCACAAAGAACTTTCCGAGCAGGTTCCTCTTCGCTCATGCGAGCTAGGTGCCCTGCCCACCGGAGTCTACCGAGCTTAATTTTTGTCACGATATCTGCTTCTAGGTAGATTGCGTACAATTCATAATTGTACCGTCTCCGGAATCGTCCTTCCTCACATATGGGGCCAAAAATTCTCCTTAAGACTTTTCTCTCGAACGCAGCTAAGAGGTCGGAGTGCCTTTTGCTAAGCACCCAAGTCTCGGATCCATATGTGAGTACTGGCAGGACCATGGTCCTGTACAGCAGCAGCTTTGAAGTTATGGTGAGATTTCTGGATTTGAAGAGCTTTGACAGCCTATAGTAGGCTCTGTTGGATTTCTTCTTCTATATTGTTATCGTTATCGGCTGCTACTATTGACCCAAGGTATTTAAAGGATTGCACCACTTCAAATTCGTGCTCCGCTACCTTGATTGTTTGACCAACTGTTCCTCTCGCATTCGACGCCACCATGTACTTTGTTTTACCTTCACTAATGTGCAGGTACTCTTATCGGTACCGTCAAAACAAAGCAGTCTAGATCCTGACTGAAAACGTATGTTTATAGATATAAAAAAAACTAATCCGTTGACTAAGAGAATAATTCAAAGAGAAGAGTTGGTATCTTTCTCTTATCAAATTAATTTCCTCCACCTTTTTCGACACTTGTTTGAATGAATCACGTTTAAATTCTGATTCACCAAATGAAATTAATTTTCTTATCAGTTTTTTTTTGTTTTATTGTTTCCAGCGCCATAAGGTACGTTTTCCACTTTTATATCAAATCTAATTGAAACGCAACTTCAGTAATACACCAACATTGCTGGAGGGAACACAAAGTATCTATAATAAAAACGTTTTTTGAGGAAAAACTTTTACATAAATATTAAGAGGGCGTTTACCTAAGAATCACACCGGACGCAAATTTATCTTAAACTTTGAAGACATCAAAACTAAAGACCACACAAATGGGTAAGGATTGAAAATAAAATAAATATAAATCTCTGCTTTTGTCGGCTACAAATACCTTTGTACTGGTTTTTCTCGGTTAAAAAATAAACGTTTTCTTTTTTTATTTATTTCAAAATTATGACTAGCATTACTGAAAGTTTTTTATTAGGTGTTGTGACTTCAATTAACTGACTGACTAAATCCTGATAAGATAAACAAATTCTGACTGCACTTGTATGGATAAATAGCTGTTTTTGTTTTCGTTTTGCGTTTTGCGAAATTGTAGCTTTTTACATTGGATTTATTGAAGAAATGATTCATAGCTTAAATGTCCAAAAGCATTGAAGCAAACAATTATTGCAAATTGTCTATCGAATTCTAATTCGGTGTCTTTGCAGGAGCTGAAATTTCATTACAAAGACCGGGACGTGTTCTTCAACCAAGTAGGTTTGCTGTTTTTAACTATGAAATATTAGTTTCTGTAAGATTTTTCTTATCACACCAAGATTAACAATCAAATACTTCCAGTGCCAACTTCTCGCATAGCTTGATTTCTGGGTAAACATCAACGTTTTTTTTTAAATACCTGAAAGTCTATCTTTTTGTTTTTCTCATTTTGGAAGAAGTGCAGAAAAGATTTCTTAAGCTTTAAAGTTCAACCGTCTTTCGTGTTACATAAAGCCATATTTTGAAGAAAGAGTTATATCGTGGTAAGAGATTTTAAATTCTGACAACCGAATACCAAACTTCTTTAAATACTTTTGGAATATCAGTGAAGATGTTTTAAGAATAAAACCTTGAATTAAATCTGAGTATAAGAATAAGAACAGACAAAGAAAACATTATAAATTTTGCACAAAGGTTGTTTTACAAGTTTCTCGGTAACAATACAAAATATGGACTGGAATATCTATTTTATTTTACGATATATATTTTCAGAAAATTCAGGGCTTAGCTTTTTAATAAAATTTAATCTGTCGAACTGGTGTTCGATAAAAATTTCGCTATTGTACCAATAAAACATATCTTCTAGACATATTCGTTCGTGCGTCTTGTGCGGATGTGACTTATCACTTTATGACTTAAATGCACACAGACTCAGTATATTTTTTACAACTAAATAAAAAATTTAAACGAAGAAATGCTTTTGCGAAAATAAAATGATGGAAAATAGGTAATTCAAATAGAATTAACGACTTCTTCACACAAACTTGCTTTTATGTGATGTACTCAGAATGAAGGTTAGAAGCAAAGTGAAAGTATTTATTTCTGTCTTTCTTAAAATTGTTACAATTTCTCTTACTTATTACATATTTGTCTTACTGCTAGAATTCATAATTCATTATTGTACTTATTACAGGGTGACGCTTACATTCAGTACTTGACACCTCCCATCTTAAGTTGAAAAATTATAAAAATAAAATTGTTAATTGAAATATGTATTGTGAAAAAAAAATCTAAATTAATTATTATTATGTATTATATCTTTTTTTTTTTTTTAAACTTATTTCTCTTTATACAATAATTTATTTTTCAAGTTATGGTTTTTAATCTTCCGAAAAAAAAAAAAAAATTTTAATTAATTGTTATTATAATTTATTTTTTTACAATAATATATAATATGTATTTCAATTCATGGTATTAACGGTTTTACAGCATTGCAAAATTAAAAAAACTTTATAAAATATAAGCTATTATTGTAAATGCGATTAAAAGAATTGTTTATAATTTGTTCGATCAATTGGTCGTAAAGCTCTACTAGAACGTGGTACGGGAAGCGATGGCTCAGCGACCGTTTTTGGTGCTGCACTGGACACCGAGTCCGCCACCTCCACCGTTGTTCGTTTCGCAGAGTCATCAGCCCTACCTTCGACCGATTCTTGTACCCCATTTGATGTGCCAGACATCATTTGGTTTAAATGTCTCTTAATTGTTTTTTTATTGCGAGTAAGAACACATGTGTAAGATCGTGAGCCAATACGTTTTTTAATTGTGGCTGGTTGCCAGCCATCTTTATTCGGATTTGAATAATCACGTACAAAGACATTTTCACCATCATCAAATTTAACGTTTCGTGAACCTTTAAAATTTTTAATGTTCGATAATTGGCTATCACAAATCTTTTCTCTCACCAACGGTGGTTTCATTAAACTAAACCGGTTTTTTAGCTCTTTACCGAGCAACAACTTTGCTGGAGATTCACCAGTGGTACAATGTTTTGCACATCTATAATCAAATAAAAACCGATTTAACATTAAGTCCATGTTCTTACTGCCACCCTTAGCGTCGGCATCGTTTAAGTTGGCTTGCAATGATTTTTTAAGTGTTTTCACGAAGTTCTCCGCTTGCCCATTGGTCGCCGGATGACCTGGAGCGGTCAAAATATGCCTAACGCCGTTATTTGACAAAAATTGTTGGAAATCCAACGAAATAAATTGCCTACCATTGTCACTTACCAAAGTGTCCACTAAGCCAAACCGGCAAAAGAGTTCTCGTAGTTTACTTATGGTAAAGGTCGATGTCATATCATGGGTTTTAAACACCTCGACCCATTTCGAATACGAATCGATGATAATTAAAAAATAAAATCCATTTATAGGTCCCGCAAAATCTATGTGGATTCGAGACCACGCTGATTCAGTAGGTGTCCATGGCATTAAAGGGCATTTTTCAGGACTCGGCTGAGTCAGCTTGCAAGAAACACAATTCGAAATCATTTGTTCAATATAGTGGTCAATCTTAGGCCACCAAACATATGACCTTGCTAATGCTTTGGTTTTTACTATGCCTAAATGGGAAAGATGTAATTCTTTTAACACCTCTTCGCGTAATTTAACGGGAATAACTGTTCGATATCCCCATAAAATACAGTTGTATTCAACCGATAATTCATTTTTCTTATTCAGAAAAGGAGCAAATTCTTCACCCGTTAAAGCATCCATAGTACCGTTATTAATGGCCTCTACCACCTTTGAAAGAACTGGGTCGCGTCTTGTTTCTTTTGCTATATTTTTAAAAACCAACTTTAACTGGTTGTCGGTTTCGATTAAATTTACATATGAAAACTCATTACTTATTTTGCCTAATTCTCCTTGCGGAATTCGCGATAAATGATCGGCTTGATTGAGTTCTCCTTTGATATATTTAATAGAGTAGTCGAATCCAGACAAAATAAAGGCCCATCTCTGCATTCTTGCTGCAGCCATCACTGGTAAACCTCTATTCTCGCCAAAAATAGCTAAAAGTGGTTTATGATCAGATTCCAGCGTAAAATGAACACCCAATAAATATTGCTTTAATTTTGTGACACTATAAACAATAGCCAAAGCTTCCTTTTGAATCGTACTATAGCCTCTTTCCGTTTGTGAAAGCGCACGAGAAACAAATGCAATTGGTTTTTGAACACCATTTGCGAAAACATGCGACAACACACCGGCAACCGCTGAATTAGAAGCATCTGTTGATAAAATTATTGGAATTTTCGGATTAAAATGTGTTAAGACCTGATCAGACGTTATGTCGAGCTTCAATAATTCGTAGGCTTCTTGGCATGTTTTAGACCACTGAAACTTCACATCTTTTTTTAATAAATTATATAATGGTGTCATTTTACGAGCAAAATTAGGAATAAACTTTGAATAATAATTGATCATTCCTACGAAAGCTCTCACTTCAGAAACACACTTCGGGACTGGGGCTTCTAAAACTGAAGCGATGCGATCTTTGTTTTTGCTCAAGCCGAAACGGTCGATGTTAAAGCCTAAATATGAAATTTTTTCTTTGAAGAACTCACATTTACTTTCATTTAGACGTAACCCGACCGAATTTAACTTTTCTAAAACCAGCTCTAGTGTTTTCATATGATCTTCGGTGGTCGCACCCGTTACCACAATATCATCTAAATAATTGGTTGTATTGGGAATACCTCGCAACAGAGTTTCAATTGTTTTCTGAAAAATAGCCGCAGCGGGTTTCACTCCAAATGGCAAACGTGTCATTTTGAACACCCCAACATGCGTGCTCCATGCACAAAGCAATTGCGAATCTTCGTCCAGCACCAACTGGTTGTAAGCATTCGATAAATCTAATTTTGTAAAATGATTTCCTTGAAGTGATGCAAATAATTCATTAATAAGAGGTAATGGATATTTTACATCACTCAAAAATTTATTGATTGTGGTCTTGTAATCTCCGCAGATACGGAGACCACCATTAGGTTTAACAATTGGCACTAAAGGTGTACCCCATTCGGCATTTTCAACTGGTATTAAAACTCCAGTTTTAACTAAATTATTTAATTGATTTTCAATCTCAATACGCCAAGCTAAAGGCACCGGACGTGGCTTACAAAAAACAGGCTTTGCATTATCGCTCAAATTCAATTTAATTTTGTTCACATTATAAGTGCCTAGTTCGTTTTTAAAAACATTGCAAAATTTACTTTTAATCCGAGAAATTAAATCGTTTTGATTATGTTCATACTGAATTGAATTAATTTGTGATAACGTCATACCGAAGAGTTGCATAAAATCTCTACCCAAAATAGGTGGACTATTCGTGTTACTAACGATTAACCGTAACTCACGTGTTCGCTCACGATATTGAACAGTTGCTTTGAACTCACCCACAATTTGTATACTTTCTCCGTTATATGCACAAAATCGATCGACACAGGGCTTCAAAATCTTGCGGTTAAAATACTTATCAAAACTTGACAAAGACATGAGGGAGCAAGCAGCACCGGCATCCAACACAAATTCAAGCCAAACCTGATTAAGTTTTACAGCTTCAGTAAACGGTGTAGCCATCGCTTCTCCTGTAACACTGAAAATAGAAAAATTCGAAAAATAATCCGAAGTTTTATTTACATCCTTATTTGAATAAAATTCATTGCTTAAATTATTTGATACTTCTACTAAATTAATTTGTTTGCTGCCACTATTGCTGCATACGCTAGCCAAATGTCCCATTTTTCCGCACTTGTTGCAAATGCTCGATTTGTACTTGCATTTTTCACTAGGGTGGTTCTTCCAGCCACAATGTGAGCACCGCTGTCTTGAACTTCGTTTCTCATTGCTGTTGTTGTTGTAGGAGTTATTTTTCTTGTTGCTGGTGCTCCACTGACCACGTAGACTTTTTTTTGTCACAAAGTTAACATCTTTTTGCGATTGTTGCTGTGTAAGTAGCTTTACTTCTACTGCCATCGCCTTTTGTAACGCCTCGCTCAATTTTAAGTTCTCGGTTTCTTCGCATAAACGATCGAAGACCTTTCCATCAAAGCCCGTCACAAACTTATTGAGCACGAAGTCATCCAACTTTTGTCCGAATTTGCAGTTTTTAGCTAACTTCTTAAGACGTGCGAACCACTGTGATGCTGTTTCAGTTTCAGTCTTTTTTGCTTCTAAGAAATTTCGTCTCTCCCTAAAGACAATTACAGGTATTGAATATTGCGTGTCCAGCAATTCCTTTAATTCGGCGAAATTCTTTCTCGACGGCAAGATTGGATCGCATACATCTTTAAGCAACCCATATGCTTCTAATCCAATCGATTTAATTAAAATAGCCACTTTTATGTTATCGTCCGTGCACGAAATTTCCAGAAAATGTGAGTCTAATAGTTCACACCAATTTCCCCAGTTGTCGGTAAGTGGTCGGAATTCCCGAAAGGTACTTGATAACGTCGTTGCAGTTAACAAGCTTTCATTTTCAGTCATCTTGTCTTTTTTTTTTTTTGTCTGAGCTCACAATTGGTTTAGTTTAAAATAAACTTTTTGTTAACACAAGATAAATGTACAATTACAAAAAAAATTTTTTTTTTTTTTTTGGTTAAATTTTCCGAACACGTGGAATGCCACTCAACTTGACAATAAAAAAAAATTGTTCGCTGATTATTATGTTCGTCTCCTCGTCGCCAATTTATGTGATGTACTCAGAATGAAGGTTAGAAGCAAAGTGAAAGTATTTATTTCTGTCTTTCTTAAAATTGTTACAATTTCTCTTACTTATTACATATTTGTCTTACTGCTAGAATTCATAATTCATTATTGTACTTATTACAGGGTGACGCTTACATTCAGTACTTGACAGTATACATAGACATATTAATTTGAAACTCAAAAATCTTTAGATTGATTTTCTTCAAATTAAATTGTATTCACGTATAAGTTTTTTTTAACAAATAATATAAACTGCACGTCTGGGTCGCACAGTCTTTCTCATATGTTTAATGAAAAATGCATTAAATCTGTTCCTTATTTAACTGAAACATCTTCTCATTTTTAGAGGTATGTATATGATTATGTGCAAACACAGTTTAAATAAAATGCATGACTGGGTCGCACGAACTTGCCCTTATGCAAAAGACTAAGAATTTGAAAAATTAATGTTATTACAGAAAAACTCTTCATAAGCATAAAATTCACTTTTTAAAACAACTCCATTGGTAGTTGGAGCTAAAAACAGGATGCCATGTGATTCAAATAAATACTAGCTTATGCAAGAACAAAAATTTATTATACGTTGTTGTAGTGTTTAAAAAAAAAAGTTTTGGACGCCAACTTAAAGTTTTTATTACTGTACAAATAAGAAATTATTTTCCAAAAAAAAAAATTGAGCCGTTTTTGAGATATCGAATGTTGAAAAAAAAAAATAGATTTCGTTTTTTCGAAGATTCAAAAAATATTTATTCAAAGTTTTGAAATGCAATGTTTTTCAAATTTTTTAGAAGCTTCTTTAAAAAAAATTTCACTAAAATCCGTTATGCCGATAATGAGAAATTCAAAGTTAAAAAAAATGGTTATAGTATGGTTCTATTATCAAATTATCTTCTTCTTCTTTCTTTTCTTCGGCGCTGTTATGATCTCGATGTCGAGGGGATCATAACTCTCCCACGTATCTGCTTCACACTAGTGATCCGCCTGTGGGGTTCGCCGGGTTGACCTCAGAAATCGGCGGCAAGCCTCCCGGTTTTGTATTGTTCCATTTCTGAGGCCAACTGAATGCTGGTGTTTTTGCATTTGTTTGTACCAGGAGTGTTTAGGCCTACCTTTCTTTTTATTTCGAATTGGAACGTTGTATGATATTGCCTTTTTGACGGGGTTCTCAGGATCTCTCCTTTGAACATGGCAATACCAACTGAGTCGGTCGTGTTCAATTTTTTGGGAAATGGTATTCTTAACATGAAGGCTTCCTCGGATCTTCGTACTTCTAATTCGATCAAGCTTTGTAACTCCTGCTGTCATACGAAGCATCTTCATCTCAGCTGCCGTTAGCTTACTCTCATACTGTTTGTACATTGTCCAACATTGTGAACCGTATGTGAGTGCTGGACGCACAACTGAAGTGTAGAGCTTTCCTTTCAGCTTAGGGGGCATTTTTCGGTCACAGAAGATAGCAGAATTTTCCCGCCACTTCATCCACCCTACGCTTACGCGATGATTGATATCGTCATCACAAGTAGCTTCGTTATTTATCATAGACCCCAGATATTTAAACTTTTCACACTTGGGAAGCACTACTCCATTCAAATAAATGTCTGGAATAGGCCTGTGTGGATCAGAAAATGGGCAGCATAGGTATTCTGTCTTTTTCGCGCTTATGCGGTACCCACTTCCTTCTAGAACATCCACCCATACGTCAAGTGCTCGTTGTAGGGATATCGGGTCTTCACTTATGATGGCTCCATCGTCAGCAAAGAATAACTGATGCACTTTTGGATCCGTCACTTTGCCTTCAAGCAGGTAATCAAGAACTGTAATAAAGAGCAGGGGACTCAAGACACTTCCCTGGTGTACACCTACTGTGATTTCGAATTCTTCGGTGACTCCAGCTGCGCATCTTACTTTAGTAACTGCTCCATCATACATGTCCATAATTATCCGCACATAGGTTTCTGGAACTCCTCGTTGCGTGAGGGCCACCCATATTAGATCTCGTGGTTGCCGATCGAATGCTTTTTCAAAATCAACCAATACGACATGCAAATCCTCCAAAGAATCCCGATGTTTTTCCATAATTATTCTTATACTCTGGATTGCATCCGTGGTTGACTTACCCCCGACAAACCCGCACTGGTCATCAGATAGGCGATAGCCTAATTATTTTTCGCAGTCGGCTACCCAAGACTCGCTCAACGATCTTCATGGTGTGTGGCATCAGCTTAATCGAACGGTAATTATCTATTATCAAATTATAGATCGTAAAAATTCTAGGCGCTGTTTTCGAGAAAAATACAATTTTCGAAAACCATGTTTAACCTTTGTATGGTGGGTACCTATTTGTAAAATACACTTTTTTCCACATCTTTTATACTGTAATAAGAAACTTTTATATATCAAGTTTAAAAAAATCGGTCATGGGGTTTTCGAAAAATTAAAAAAAAGGCGAAAAAAATGTTTTTAAAAATTTGAATACACAATAACATTAAAACTTTTCGGAAGCCTTAGCATTAAAAAATTATTAAAATCGGTTGTACCGTTCTTGAGAAAATCAAAAACAAAAAATAAATGGTGCCAAGGGGGTACCATTAACAAGCATTTTTTGGATTTTTTTTGAATTTTTGTTTCTTAATCTATGGAACAGTTTTTGAGAAAAAAAAATTTCGTATTCAGGTCTTACAAAAAAAAAAAGAAAAAAAAAAACGTGCGGGGGGGAAATTTACAAACGATATCTACCAAGGTTAACGAAAATCGGTCGAGCCGCTTAGACTTAGACAAACAGACAGAATTTCGGGACTCACTTTTTTCGTCTTCGCTATCATCGTAATGACAACTTTGATCAAAATTTAGAGAATGCATAACTTGCCTTATAGTACCTACCTATAAATCGTAAGTAAAAGTTTTTTTACTAACCCATTTACTACAGAGGTCGTTTAAAACTAGAAACTCAAGCTTTTGGTACCAAAACTTTATAAAATATGATCATGGGGTTTTAATTTTTTTTTTATTTTTTTCAAAAAAAAGTAACTAATATGTTTATAAAGCTGTACCCAAGCAGATATAGTGGTAAAATATGGATTCTAATTTTTCGTATGAAATTTCTTGAAGCATATTTTTTCAACGCACACAGCTATGCCACAAAACTCACATTTGGTATTCTCTGCATCTAAGGAGCTTATCAATTCTTTTGAGAAAATGGGTCTCTTCAGGAAAAGAAACACTTGCTGAAATGGAAGGTTGAATTGGTTATCTTCTTAGAAAGTGACGAGAAAAATTTCTTTGAAATGTAAGTAAGTCATCTTGTGACTTTGTAAAGCTTTCAAGCATTTACCAGTATAGAATTTAGCATTGAAGTACACATTTTCTAATTTTTCTTCTTTGAAATCTTTCTTCATCTTCGAGTTTCTCTTGCCGTTACAGTAGCTATAGTTCCCTCCGCTCTCAACAAACGCAATAGTTAATGAGATGTGGAAAAGTTATCAAAATAAATGATATGGTCACTAGGAAATTGAACTGTTTAAAAAAGTACAATTCCAGATCCTAGTGAGTGACAAAACTATAAATGTAACCGCAGCTGCTTGTCATCCAGCTCTTGAAGCCAAATCGAACAGGTTTTCCTCTTATGAAGTGTTCTGAGAAAAGGTGAACAAAATATTGATGATGGCTTCATCAATTAATATATTTTTTCTGCATAAAACCTTTCTTGATTAAAAAAAAAACGATTTCTTGACATGTATTTCGCAACAATTGGGTTTTTTGTATCTGCGTCCATTTTCTAATAAAAAATTTCGAGGACTACTTTTTCAGGACGTGTTTGATCCAAAATCCATTGTGTAACTTCATTATCGGAAAGCGTTTCAAATATTTCGATGGAGAATTCGTTTTCGAAACTAGTTTTCATATTTATATTGTTTACTTTAAAAATGAAATATCCGGAAATGAAATATACACCTAAAAAGCAAACGGGTATTGCTAAAGAGAGTATCGCCCGCTTGTCATTCTTCCAAAGGCGTTTACAAAAAAAAAAACCGTTCTGAAGCAGATAATTTAATTAATTGCCTGATGTGAAACTTGTTTTCCACTTATTCGCAACTGCAAATCTACCTAAAGGCGCTTTTCTTTTTTAGTTCAAAGCAAAGCCTAAATTGTCAAAAAATAAATTATGTTTCTTTTTTACTCAGAGTGTTCAGAGCTTAGAATATGTTTTTCTTTTTTCGTTCTGAGTATGTTCTGAGCGTGTTCAAAGTGCACTCTATGAGCTAAAAATAAAAAAACTTATAATACAGAGTTAAATGCTTAATACAAGTATTTGACAGATGGCAGCTAAGTGTTCAGGTGGGTTTCAAAAACAACTCAGAGCGCTCCGAGCGCGCTTGGTTCAGAGGATGTTCAGAACATGCTCGATATGCTCGGACTCTGTTCAGAGCTCTATTCTGAACTAAAAAAGATGTCTACAAAAGGAGTGATTCGGAGAGAGATGCCAAGAACAAAGAATTAGCAGACAGAGTGCAGCTGCAGCATCGGTTTTTGATTACTATTTAATTTCCGCTTTGCTCTTTGATCTTACTAACTCCAACAACAAAATAAATTAAACTGTTTACGCTCTTAAACTGTTCCAAGAACTTGTCTGTTACCCATTTAATTTTCCGTATAAAAAATGCGAAACTGTTGGGCTTTTCTCAGAGTCATTTCGTACCTTAGCGGAAGGCAGCAACTCGTGGTTGGAAATAAACAGTCTTCCTTTTTTTGAATGTTTCAGCTAAAGTCCCACAAGGATTTATTCTGGGAACTATTATCTTCTCCCTTTACATAAATGAGTTACCACAAATCGTTTTCTGATTCGCTTATGCATTGATGATGTGCAGCTCTTGAAAGATCGAGCTCTCGAGGCAAAAAATGATACCGTAGTTTATACGCTGATTCTCATTTCACAATTGCCTTTCTTTAATGAACAATTTTTGGTCATAACCCTATCAAATCTGAAGCCCTCTCAATCTATCGTAAAACCATTAATTTATCAGTTCTTTAAATATTTTTTTTTATCGTTAAATTTGTGCGATTCAGCATTTAATGCAATTATAACAGCAATATTCAATTAATTCATTCAACTCCTCATTAACATCTCTGTGCTTTTGGTGTATTTCCTTTGATATTTCAGAGTTGTCGTAGAAATTTTGAGGAAAATTCGTTTCATTTTTTTGAGGTTGATTTTTAGGTTTAAAATATATTTTTTTTTAGTTTCAATGTAATATTTTGTCAACACGACTCCGCTGGCGTTGGGGTAAAATACTGGGAGTATTATTACCTATTTGGAAAAGAAATTGATTTGAGAAATTTAAAAACCGATTTGTTCGCTTTTAGCGTTTTCCCGACAAAATACAAATCAAGCTCAAATAAGGGGTACATCTTAGGATAAGTTCAAAACGTCAAAACGAAACATCATGCCAAAGTCAGCACTGAAAGAAACAGTTCGCAATAATGAATACGAAAATTGTCGTTCAGTTAGTTAGATCGTGGCATTCCACTTTTTCTCGATGACAAAATATTCATACTTTTCTTATGACTCTGGTCATTTTATTTATTTTTTTTTCATTTTTCATTAAAAAAATTAATTTCTGTAATATTTTTTTTTGTTTAGAGCACAGATGGGTTCACTCGGGACCACACGCCCCACTTCCACCATTTGCAGTTTTGGGAGGACACGATTGTGATGGCTCGCCAATCTATGTTGGCCGTTCATACCATGAAGGTGACAATTTGCCAGCAAAAGTGGTTCCCAGCAAACATACCGCCTATGTGTGCTGGGGTGGCTGTGAAATCACCAAAAATCACTATGAAGTCCTCACTGGTTCTCATAATCAGTACAATTGGATTCCATGCGCTGCTGGTTCGGTGCCACCAAATGCTGTGCTTGCTGGCAACACCGTCACTGGAGAGCCGCTCTTCATTGGTCGTGGGCATTGGCAAGGAAGTTTGACGGTTGGTAAAATTCATCCTTCCCATCATTGTCTTTATATACCGTTCGGAGGTGAAGAGCGTCGTTTAGATAGTTACGAAGTCCTAACATACAACACATCGCATTCTTCTGTGCAAGGTTCGGGGAGCTATGTCCCGCCAAGTGTAGTTGTTGCTGGATCATACAATGAAGGTAAGGAACTTGCACCAAAGTAGTTCTCAACAAAGGTAGTGCATACGTTAGCTGGGGGTGGATATTAGATATTTAAGAGAGAGTTCGAGATCTTGACTGCCCATGGGTCCAACTGAAAACGAGTTCACCATAGAGGCATTCCATCGATGGGACGCAATTAAAATGGAGATCTTGAAAAAACTTCATTACAAACTCCGGATATGTTTATTTTGTTCGACATATGTACCTATGCTTATGCGCTACCAATGATGTTACAAGAATGAAAAAACAGCAGATCTGGGTTTTAACATATTTTTTTGATTTCAGGGCATAACTGGGTCTCGACTTCAGCACACGCACCTATACCTCCACTCGCCGTTGTTGGCGGTCATGACGTCGATGGATCCACTATTTACGTTGGTCGATCATTCCATCTGGGGGAGATGCTAGCTGCAAAAGTGATACCGTCTAAGAGAACAGCATACATCAGCTCGCTCGGTCAAGAAATTCCCAAGACAAACTATGAAGTTCTTTGTGGGAACCATTATGCATGGCGTCCGTGTTATGATCATGTGATACCATTCAATGCCGTCGAATGTAGTCGAACACAAACCGGACAAAGGATCATTGTTGGACGGGGACATTTTGAGGGCAGTTTGACAGTAGGTAAGGTTTTGACAGTGCACAGAGCTCTGTTCATACCATTCGGAGGAATAGAACGCCGATTGGAGAATTATGAAGTTTTAGTGAGAGAGACACCAGTTCCAGGCCCAACTTGGGTTTCATCCACTGGATGTACTGTTCATGCAAATGCTGTTCAAGCTGGCCATGATACTGACATGGCAACCATTTATGTCGGAAGAGCTTTCCATAATGGAGACCTTATCCCCGCAAAAGTCATTCCGAATAAGTCTTGCGCATACATAGCCCATGGCGGTTGTGAAATTGTTAAGGATCACTTTGAAGTGCTCACTGGCTACGGCTACCGATGGATTCCGGCAGCCAATGGATATGTCCCACCTGGAGCTGTAGAAGGTGGTCGAACGGTCCAGGGCGAACCATTGTTTATAGGAAGAGCTAACTACTGTGGAAGTTTGACGCCGGGAAAAATACAAAAATCCCATGGTTGTTTGTATATTCCATTTGCTGGACAGGAGAGACGTGTGGTGTCCTATGAGGTGCTCGTTAGCGATCAGACACCACCAATGCCAGGGGCATATCCTGTCCTTCCACCACCTTATATAAAACACGAGGATGGCCACCATCACCATGACCATCACCATCATCATTCTCCCTCCCCACCGCCAGCATACAATCCAGATTTTGGTTTTAAAGTCAATTTTTAAAAGTACTTATGAAATATAATTCATTATTAACATTATTCATTTTTAAATAATTGTTAAGAGTTTTTTTTTTATTGAAATATTTTAGTTAGCAGCAAAAATATGAACAAAATTAAAAATACCTAAAAATGAAATGAAGTGTTACCAATTCTATGTTTTTTAATTTCATTTTGAATTTTATGACAACTATGTCACTGGTCGTTATGGCTCCCTCTAGCGGAGCCGGAAGCATCAATTCATTACCAGATTCATTTCAATATTTTGAGTTTGATTAGTTTTAAACGAATCGATTTTGAACTCGGAAAATTTGTAGTTTTTCACTACAAAAAAACATCGGAATGGAAATTTTCTCTAGATAGATAAAACCAATACTTATTGTCAATAACAAGACAATTACAATGACATAAGATCTGATCTGTTAAATAAAAGCAACATAAACCAAATGTTTCTGTCAGCGAAGTACTTGATAGCAACGTCCAACAGTGAGTTCAATTTTGTTTTATTGAACATACTATTTACAATTTGGCTTACAACTAATAAGATACTACATATGTATGAAAGTTTACAATTGTTGACTCATAGGGGGCCTAACTATATACAGTGACTTATGTTTAATTATTTTTATATAAAATTTACATGACGAAAAAAAAATTAAATTTAAAATGTCGGTTGTATTGTCCTCAGGGTGTTCATTCCTGGTTGTCAGCAGTGATTTTTGTGGGTTGTGGGCAGGGATGGCGTTTTAGCCGCGGTGGTAGGCTGACCCAATGTCAGCGTAGAACGAGACTACTTCCTCGTTGTCCATGATTACGTTGTCATCCAGAGTTTCCATCACACTGAGGTACCTCGGCTCGGGATGTCGTTGTTCTGTGGTCATCCTTCTCATAAGCTGATTCGGGTGGTCGATGATGTTCCCCATTAGTTTCTTCGTTGAAAGAACTAGATATTTGTCCAGCGGGATTAAATTGGCTTCTGTGTAGAGATGCTCGTTCCTGTAGTGTTTCTGTCGTTTCCGGTCGAAGTAGAGTCCGGTGCAGATCCTCAGTATCTTCCTTTCGAATAGTTGAAGTTCCTTCATAGCTGTCTTTGAGATGGAAAACCAGACTGGGAAGGAATAGCTGATCACTGGTCGCAGGAGCTGCTTGTAGATTAATATCTTTGTCGGTTGGCTAAGACCTGATCTTCTTTTCAGCAATGGGTGCAAACGGCTGAAGGCCCAGCTGGCCTTTTTCAGAACATTTCTTGAGTGCAGGTTAAACCTTAGCAACTCATTGAAGTGCACTCCCAGGTACTTGACATTTGGCTTTGCCACTATGGAGGATCCGTCAGGGAGTCTTAGGACCAGATTTCTGCAAATTGTCCAATCCAACAGTGAGAACCACAATTTACTCGTGTTGTATGGTGTGGTCTGGTCTCGTGTCGAGTGGTGCGTTGTGTTATCAACTGTGGAAACTCATCAAGATTGATGTGCTGAAAATTAAGCGTAGTATGAAGCAATCAGAACTCGAGGGATTCGAAACAACACACCACTTTACAACTCACCACATCTCATAAGTATGTATTTTTCTACTGTTAGGAAAAAAAAGGATCGAGGATAGGAGTTCATGTTCAATCTCAGCCCAAGAAGATTGAAAGCTTTTGAATGATCGACAACAAGGCTTTCGCAGCTATCGTTCCACTGATGATCTGATGACATGTCCACCGAGTGGAACTGATCTTCACATATATGTGGAGAAATTAAGATTATTGTGCTTGATATTTTTAAATAATTTGACAGAGTTTGGCACAAGGCTCTTTTATCGAAAATACGTTCGTTTGGTATCAATGAAATCCCTATTCTTTAGATTCGAAATTACCTTCTAGATCGTTCGATACATGTTGTATTGGATGGTTTCAAGTCTGATCTTTACAAAATAAAAGCTGGTGTTCCCCAGGGCTCCGTTTTGTCACCGACAGCATAAAAACTGATACGATACAGAACTACATATCATTCCCATCTCTTTAGCACCTTCGGATTCTTTCAAGTCTTTCCATGTTTTATCGCTTCTTCAGAAGCAATGCTCATTCCAAGTAGCCATCAGTTGCTTTCCTTCCTTCGATAAGTTCACCCGTAATACCTGTTTCGCTAGGAATGCTTATCGGTTCACCCTCTCGCCTAATTTTGGGCCTACCGTCAAAAACAGAGATTTTTTTTTTTTTTTTTTTTTATAATCTACACGCGCTCAAGGGATTATAACTACCCTTTAAATGTTTCAACACAGCGCGGGCGTGAAGTTAAGGAAGAGAAAGAAGGATAGGAAAGATCTGTGGCACGATGTTCTGAGACTGAAGGTGGTTGTCTCAAATTTTTTTATCTCCAGGGATGGCGGCTGAACTAGTGCGGAGAATGCTGTGTCTTATTTTTATGTCCCTTATAATTCACATTATTTTATTCGTTTTTCATATTTGATGGGCATACTAGTATTACTAAATCACATGTTGTTAGTGTTATGCCTGAACAACATGCAATGAGCAAACCAGCAACCCATTGATGACAACTTTATAAGGTTTTTTAATGGAATTAAGGCGACATAAACGACAGCAGGGATCGAACCTGTGATCATGAGGTTGACAGGCGAGCATACATCCATCGCGCAACGGCCACCGCACAATACGATGATGGATGACACTTGCCATTTCTATTTGCAAACATTCAAGTCCAATGTTCATCGACACCAGCTTTCTCTCCCCTATAATTTACCCATCGCTCAAGCTATGTTTATGTTGACAATTAAAACGGTCTCATAATAAACCCTTGAGTGCGTGTGAATTATAATAAATTATAAGCATATAAAGCATTTTCCAATAGACATGAGTGGATTTTGACAGTTCGTGTCGGCCATCTTGTTTTATCTGTTGATAAATTAGATATTTTATGTTTTTTAATACACTAAAGATAAATCACCATTGCAACTTACAGCATCAATAAACGTCAACGTGTGCCAACTTTTCTATTTGGAGCAGTCGAAAACGGATCCTCATTTCAGCTTAGAAGGTCATCTGCATCGACGAGGACCATATTTAGATGAACGGGAACGTCAATAAATAATTTTTTTTTTTATTTTTAATGTGGAAGTATAATTGCATCGCTAAAAATCATTGATTTAGTGTGGATTGGGGGCCGACAGCATCATCGAGCCAATCGGAAGCATTGCCATCACAATCAACGGAGACTACTTTGGTTACAAAACGATGGCGGTACGTGTCACACAGCATGAAGCATTCGAGGGCATGATTATCTCAATCAGAAGTGGAGTGAACTGACCACCGATATTGTACGTTTTGGCCCTGTTAGAGTTTTCCTTGTGGAGTGCCCTTGCGCCATGTAGTGAGTCAAATAGTCAAATAGCCAGGGTCATCGCTCAAATTCTGGCTGATCCATCTGCCAAATTCTTCGAAGCCTCTTAATACATAAAATAGGAAGGGTTTCTGGTGCATGTTGGCCAGGCGCAACAGATATTTTCATGTGACCCAATAAATGAAGCCGTAGGTGAAGATCGTAGATCAAGTAGCGCACACAAGTAAAAGTTGGCCTCAATCAAAATGATATGCGGGACTTAAAACATCTTTTTAGTACTGGACCAAGCTGATTGGTTAAGGCGCAGGCAAACATTGGACTATCGTGCCATTCTACATAAGGAAATTATTAAAAGTTTCTAATTGCCGCTCCGCAGGTTAATTTAAAAGTGTGAGTTTTTTAAATCAGTAAGAACGAACTTAGCGTTGCACAGTGGTCCTTTTGTAGAACTTTGAGGACAAAAATCAATTTCCATGACAGTTCTGGACGAAAATAAATGAAATTTGGTAGATTTAATTATTTCTTGACTCTGTATTAAGTCACAAGAAAACTACCTTTTTTTGAAATAATTTCCAAAAATTGACAACAAATTTTAAATTAAAAAAAAACAGCATTTTTAAAGTCAGGAATTGCTTTGTTTTCGATTCTCTGGCTGCTGCAATAATGTGTTTTTTGGGGTGTATTTCCTTCTGGGAGGAAGTGACAGATCATTCAAGAGAATCTTTTGTCATGAAAAGTGCTGGTTATTAGCGGTTTGGAAAATTGTAGGTCCCCTCCATTCCTCCTATCATACACACAGGAATAGTTGGGTGCTTTAAGTCACTCAACGAGATGTAATGGCTTCGTAAAGCCTTCAAATCGGTGTACAGAATTTTATCAATTTCCATCAATAATTTGTGATAGAAATGATTTGTAACGCCAAAATTTAACAAAGGAACTACTGTATGGAAGCGGGATGCGCACATGGAAAATCATAAATGACCCTTTCTAGAACCAAGCTGTGGGGATTTTCTTGTGAGATTAACATTGAAGCTCACGGATCTGTATGAATTCATTAAAAACCTATTACCATAATATGTCGACGGGCTGACCAATACCTAATAAAGTTAATTTACAAATAATTATTTCATTAGTTTCTCGACTGAGACCCTTTTACATCGATTTACTGGAACGGTATTGATGTTGTTTTATTTAAAATCGAAAATATTTAAAAATTTCTTTAAGAGAAAATATCGTAAGATACAGTTTTGTTTGATTTTAATTGATGTGAGTGATTTTTGGTTGTTTTTAAATAACAAGATTGAGAAGACCAACAAAAGATTTTTGCAATAATATTTAAGTCGTTTGACTTTTTTGATTTTCTTAAAAATTGTAAATCCTCATAATAAAACTCGTTTCGCCAGAACCCGTAAGGAAAATTATAAATTCATAAAAATGTAAGTTGTTAGTTCGTGATGCCACGACTTTTCATAACTGTAGTTTGACTTCTATTTCTATTTTATATTTTTATTTTTAATATCTCAGAAAATAAATAAAGAAAGATGAAATTAAAGCTGTCTAAAATATCCAGCTCTAATACTTGAGGTAGAAGTGTAGTAATTAGTCTATATGTAATCTGTATAAATAAAAATTGCCTCATGTGTGAAAGATCATCACTTGAGAGTGACTCGAATGACTAGACTGATAGTTTGTGTGTTGTATTCGTGATTATTAGGACAAGTTTTGCTTTAAATACAATTTTCGGTATGAAAATCTCAAAAACGTGACGTTCAGTTTGACAGATCGCTTGTCATATGTGTTCATAACAAAAAAAAAAATGATGATCGATTCGACAGTTTTTTTGTCACATGTACTTATAACAGCAAAAAATTCTGCATTGAATATTGATATTGTGCAAAAAAGAATTGAATTCAAAGTGAAGAAAGTTCAGTGTGTTATCGGTGGTGTTGTTGTTTTTGGTGCACTCAAAACAGTAAAATTATTCAATATGGTGTTTTGCAAATATTCAATTAATTTAGGTTCTTGGCCTATTACTTGGGAAAAAATGCTACCAGTGAAGCGTCGAAATATCGGTCGAATACACGCAATGCAAGCAAACTAAAGGGATTTCCTATAAGAGCGGGTCGATGTTGAAATGGCATAAAACAAGCTGTGTGTGAGGTATTTACAAAATGATTTTTAAGCTTGAAACGCCCATATATGCCAATAAGTATAGAATATAACGTCAAATGCTCACCGCAGCTTCTTTCGGTGGCAGGATCCGAGTGATCCAATTTTCAAATACTCTTCCACATAGATCCGGCTGAACTAGAGCGGAGTTAAACCGCTTCACATTGGTAACAAATTCTCGTCACGGTGTCTACTCATATACTTCAATTTTATAGGTTATGTAAGGTTAAGGTGGCTGCTGATCGGAAAAGGCCATCACACTTAGACCAATATTTGGTCCGTTGCGATACCACAAGATTTCAAAAATCACCCTTACTCGTTAAACGATTTTGAGCTTACAATGAAGCGTTTGAGACTGTGAATGTCGGAATTATTTAGATCACTAGGATCGTTATAGTATAGTAGTCTCCCAAGTGGAGTCTACACCTTTGTGCTTTTGCAGGACAAGAACATAGAAGGTGAGGATCTGACACCTCTTCTTCTTCAACCATGCAGCTTCTGCAAAAATCATTTGCAGGAACTCCAAGACGGAAAGCATGTCATGTCCAGTAAGGACACCTATAACGGAGCTAATATGCAATCTATCTACTAATAGAAATTAGTTGTTTTGAGCGTTTAGCATCAAACAATGGCCAAATTAGTTTAGTAGACCGGCAAGTTGGGGTGCTGGTCTATCTGTGGCTAGCTTTCTTCATGGTATCATGCTTTAGCATAAGTTTACAAGTAGCTAGGGGTATACCGATGTTAGATTTGCTATCCAACAAACAAGATTGTTCCGTTTTTTGCAAGTTCGTCAATTTTATAACTTGTTAATAAAATTGGGATCTTCTTCCAAACGCCCTGAAGCCCAGTCAGCGAACAAACGGCTATCTTTGGTCATGAACTTTGAGCTCCCGGGTCAGTTGGATCTTGTACATGTATAAGTTGAACTTCCGATTCATTCGCCAAGTCTGAAAAAGGAGGGAATTCTTGTGTACAGCGCGAAACCGATTGCCTTAGGTTCTGCTGTACACTTTCACGGACCTCGGCGATGATTACAGAACCGATAGTCTCAAATTTAATTAAACGTTAAAGAGTCAACTGCGAAGAACCACCATGTTTATCCTAAAATGGACGGAACGTGCGCAACGTTCACCTTAACAAACACGTGATGTGACAGATGTCACAAAAACAACATGGCCGTCAACAGAATGCCAAAATCTAAAAATTCATAAGTGCTTTGCAAATCCTTTATATATATCTGTGTTTGCAAACTTGCATATTAAGATTGCTCACACTGTACTGAAATCTGTTCGTCACTCACATTCATTTCCGAACAAAGTGCTTACATATTATGTGTTCGCAATTGTGATCGCAAATACTATTATATTATTATATATGTATGCGCGAAGTGTTCGCATCTCAGCCATTTTCAATCATATGTAGACATGCGAAAATTATATAATTTTTTTCGAATTTTATGTTTGAGTTGGAAAGTGGAGAATTAAAATTAAAAATGTCCAAAAATAAGTGGTCTGCTATTGAAATTGTACACTAAGCGGTGTACAAGACAAAGAAGAAGCTGAAAAAATAAACCAACTAGACATATTATAAATAGCCCTTATTTTGTTACTGTTCGCTTGTGTTTCAAGTAAATTGAAGAATCACTTCAAACGATATGCTCGCAAATGTGAAGGATGTGCAATGTTCTGTTTTCGCAAATTCTCGCGCATGCTCGCGAACTGTCAAAAATTTTATCAGAGGTTGTTCGCACAAAATTATTTTATATATGGGTGTCGCACTTATTATGGATATTGCCTACGATTAAATGAAAAACTATCGCAAAAGGGTGTTCAGACGATCATAGTCGAACAATAAAATAAATAAATAACAGGCTTAGAAACTTACCACAACTCTCAACCAATCCTTTGTTCGTGTTAAGATGAACTCTTGGAGTATTTGCCGTTTCCTAGCAAGAAGCAGTACAGCCCTGAAAAACATATTTGCTCCAGCTGAGAATCGCACACCAGAATCTGAATGAAAGTCGAACACCCCGACCATTATGCCAAGGCAAATTGAAAACCTCAGCTTATTTCTGACAGCTGGATTTACCAAACGCCATCGAAAGCAGACCTTCATTACGACAGTAGAAAGCAAAAACCATTTTCTTTTTTTGATAATACTTTTTATTTTAATACTCAAGAGCAAACCACCTTTAGTTCTAGTGCCTGAAATCATGACTGATTTGCCTATTTAGAAAGGCCAGCCTTTGACTTTGAGACTGAGACTAAGATTAAGTATTTTTCATATTTTTAGAAAAAAATTTCATGTCTTCAATATTATACCTAAGATAAAGAATAAGTCTATCAAAATTATCTCTTGACCCAAGTTTTATTTTTTCTTATAATGTATGTATACTCGTATATTAGATGACTGTGAAGAAATATGATATTCGACTATCTGAAAGGAGGAATCAATTTCAGACGAAAGAAGATTCGCATAGAAAATTCGCAGATGAATCATCAGAACAATGGTAAGCCAATGGTTTTTATGCATTTCAAAAACATCTTTATATAGATTTTTATTGTATAACAGTACTGGTAGAAAAAGCCCTAGATATGATACCGCCCCAACCACCGAAAGTCTTAAATATTTTCAACTGGTAAGTTAAAAGCATTATAGTACCATTCATGGTTTAGAAAGGTATAGGGTTTAAGATACTCGTTTATTTTGTAGCATTTGCACAAATTTTTGGCTATTATTTGACTGTTGTACATACATACGTATTCAAGAATTCCCATAATTTATGATTCGAGATGAAGGCAGTGAAAGATCAGGTTAAGACCTCTCATAATAAATTAAGTAACTTGCTTGTACCAAATTATAGTACGGGAGTTGATCGCCCTGATCTGTCTATTTACTATTATTATTAAATATAATTAAATTGATAATTTTACAAAAAAAAAAATCTTACAAAGGTGTATACTAAGATTTTATATGAATTAATTATTGTTTAAAGAAAATTGTAAAAATTAAATAGTATAAACATTTTATTTAAAGGAGAAAATATGTATTTGCATAATTGGCGCGATAGTTTGAAATAAGTAGGTATACTCTCCGAAAATGCGATTGTGAACTAATCCTTTATGTTCGCCTTAAGGCCATCGGTCGATTGTGGTTAATACATAAGTGGCTATGGTGGCCAATTCACGTCACGTCTGCGAGGGATTATCCTACCCTCAAATCGTTTGCGAAAATAAAAATACGATTTTAAATTAAATTTCTTTTAAATCCTTCTCTGTTCGTTAAACGATTTTATACCAATCTGAGTATAAGCTAATTACCATATATATGTTTTATTTTCGTCTTCTATTCGCTAATTTTTACCGCTTTACTCTTTGGAATAGTAAAATCATTTCTTCAAAAAGGATTAAGTTTCTGTTTTTGGAGCGTTAGTAATCAGTTTTGACATAATACACATTCGGCCGCTCATAACGAGATTGATCTATGACATTTTGTTCAACTTTTTTTTTAATAACTGTTGAAATAAGACTTCTAAACATATTTCTTTTGTTTTTAGTATCGATTCTCTACGACCTGTGAGAAGTTTCAAATTGTCTTTGGCTTAATATTGTCCACAGTGGCTTCCTTTGGAATTCCATATTCTTTGGTGTATAGTGGTGAACTTCATACCCTATTGATTGAGAGACACACTAGCTTTGGAACTTCATCGGAGACATCAATATTAAAAATTTTCGGAGGAGGGAAAATATTGTATGATTGTTTTTTTTTATTTTTGTAATTTTTATCAGAAAAATGTTATTTTTTATTTAAAGAATAAATGCAAGTAAGGAAGAGAATATGGCAGCACTTAAAGACGATGCTTTTGCATTTGGAATAGCAAGTCTTGTAGGGGCCATTGTGGAATGGATTTTACTAACGGCTTCAGTGGATATCTTTAATCGGGTTGCAGTTAAACAAGTAAATTTATGTCAATTTTATTTAATAATTTTAATTTTTCAAGATCAATAAATATACTATGTAGTTTCGATACGACTTATTTCCCCCCTCACTTATCTCACTTGACGAATTGATTTCTTAGGTAGTCGTCATTTTAGGGAAAAAAGCCTTTAGCCTGGTTGAAAATATAGTTTTAAAAGCTTAACCTTATTAGGATATATTACGGGCCAATATTTTAATTCTAGTCAACATGAGCAACAGAAGACCCTTCTTCAACACGTTTAATATTTAATGCATTTTTCTTTACCATTAGATCAATCGAATACGAAAAGAATTCCTTGCCTCACTTCTTCGTCAGGACATGTCATGGTACGATACAGCTTCCGATAGTAATTTCACCAGTAAAATGACAGAGTAAGAGGTGATTCTTTATATTAATAAAGATGTATTTAGTTTAATTTTTGAAACCATTCTATTTTTGTCATCCTTAGAGACCTTTCCAAACTGAAAGATGGCATTGGAGAAAAAGTTGCAATATTCACAAATCTCACGATGAGCTTCGTCAGTACCATGATATTGTCCTTCTTCTTCGGACGGACTGTGACTCTCATTATAATGATATGCTGTCCCATAATCATCGTTTCGACAATTTTCGTTGAAAAAATTCAAAGTTCGCTCACAGAAAAGGAACTAAGGAGCTATTGCGTTGCAGGCTCAGTTGCAGAAGAGGTTATCAGTGGAATTCGGACTGTTCATGCGTTCAACGGAGAACGCAAAGAAGCTGAACGCTATAACAAACTGTTGGTTGCACGGCTAAGGTTGGACACCGTAAGGGTCTTTATTGTGGCATTTGCGGTGGAACGATGTGGATTATAATTTACTCCTGCTTCGCTATGGCGATATACTACGCAGCAAAAATAACGGTTTTCGGTGATGCAGACGGACCTCCAGCAGTTCTGGTCACTCTGTTGCTGGGCATTATTTTAGAGGCTCAAAGTGTAGGTTTTGCAATGCCATATTTGGAATCGTTTGGGGCTGCCAAAAGTGCGGCGAAGTCTATATTTGCGATTATCGATCGCAAGACCGATATTGATCCGTGCAGTGAAGATGGCTTGAAGCCAGAGCAGTTTAGCGGAAACATTAAATACGACCAGGTTCATTTCAAGTATCCATCCCGCCCAGATGTGAAGGTCTTAAAGGGACTAAGTATATCGACTAGAGCAGGTCAAACGGTGGCTCTCGTTGGGCCCTCCGGTTGTGGTAAGACTACTTGCCTGCAACTTCTTCAAAGGTTCTACGATCCGGAAGAAGGGCGTGTTGAGTTCGATGGCATGGATCTCAGGGATTTGAATGTCCGCTGGCTGAGGTCTCAGATAGGAGTAGTAGGACAAGAACCCGTTCTGTTTTCTACCACGATAGGAGAAAATATTCGCTACGGAAACCCTTCGATTACGCAGAAAGAAATCGAAGAAGCTTGTAAATTGGCATATTGCCATGATTTCATCACTAAACTTCCGGAAGCATATAAAACGATGGTCGGGGAAATGGGTTCCCAGATGTCAGGAGGTCAAAAACAGAGAATAGCGATAGCTAGGGCTTTAGTTAAGAATCCTAAGATTTTGATACTAGACGAAGCTACTTCGGCACTTGATCAAAACAATGAAAAACTGGTGCACAAAGCCTTAGAAGCTGCTCGCAAGGGCAGAACGACTATTGTGGTAGCCCATCGGTTATCGACAGTTAGAGACGCAGACATGATTGTTTTTATAAAGGAGGGAACTGTGATGGAAAAAGGAAACCACGATAATTTGATGGGACTGAAGGGCTATTACTATGGATTAATCAGTGCTTCTGAACGGAAATGTGAAACCTGCAAACCCCGACTAAGAAAGACATCATCTGCAATGAGAAAAAGGAATGTTGATGTTTCAGAAAAGGATCATGGCCCTGCAGAGGAAAATATAGCTGAGACCAAACAATACTTTCGAAAATTTTTGAAGCTCAATTCTCCAGAAAGTATATATCTTTTGCTTGGATTATCGGCCGCTGTTCTCCAAGGAACTATTAGAGTTGTTTTTGCGATTTACTTTGGAGAATTTATTGGAGTAAGGTTTTTGACTTTAAACATTTTTACCGAATCAAAATGGCTTCCATTTGTCTTAAGGCCTTGAGATACATATCTGTTAATGATAATGCTGGTGTATATTTTCAGTTTATGTCCGAAATAAATAATGCCTTTGAGGAAAAAGCCAACATGATCGTCATGATTTCGGCAGGAATCGGAGTTTTCGCAGGCTTGGCAAGTTTTACGCAAACCTATATGCTGAATGTTGCTGGTACGAATCTTACATCACGACTACGGCAGATGGCATTCAAGTCGATAATCTCGCAGGATATAGGATACTTTGATGATCAAAAGAATTCAGTCGGTGCCTTATGTGCTCGTTTGAGTGGCGATTGCTCCAATGTTCAGGGTGTAAGTATTAAAAAGGCGTTCCAAGGCATTCCTTTACTTTCTTTATTTTCAAAAATATATCAGGGAACTGGCTCACGACTTGGAATTGTGATTCAATCAGTTTCAACACTCATGATTGCTATTGTTGTGTCATTAACGTTGTCTTGGAATCTGACCGTAGTAACCCTGGTAATGTTTCCGTTAGCTATTTGGTCAATCGTGCTTGAATCTAACTACACCGAAAAAAGCTCCAAAGCAGAGAGATTAGCTACTGAGAAGGCTGCCCAGCTTGCTGTTGAATCTGTGGCTAATATAAAAACTATAAACAGTTTGGGCCAGGAGAAATATGCTTTGGAACGTTACTCCAAGCAGATTGATTTGGCTGATCAAGCTTTGCAGGAGAAAACCCGTTTTCGGGGGATTGTCTTTGGTTTTGGTGATGCCTCGCATTGTGTAGTCTTCGGAATATCATTGTTCTATGGAGGCTTGCTTGTTGCAGATGGCCACATGGAATACAAGAACATAATCAAGTGAGACATAATGTTGATTTGATTTTATGAAATTGAACCTTTGTTCAAATTATATTTTAGAATCTCTGAGGCCTTACAATTAGGGACATGGATGTTGGGGCAGGCGTTTGCTTATGCGCCGGATTTTAGTGAAGCAATTCTATCGATGAGAAGGCTTCTAAGACTCTTTGACAGGCATCCAACTAGGTTGATTTGCCCGCAACCAAATGCTATTGATAATTGTGTAGGTCCCTAAAAGCTTTCAATTCTCCTTGATTTGACTTTTGATTTTTTTTTTCAGAGCACCAAATTCGACTTGAACTACACCAATGTCGGATTTCACTATCCATCACGGAAACACAATCCAGTTCTTCAGGATTTTAATCTCAGAATATCCAACGGCTCGACCGTTGCATTGGTGGGTTCGTCAGGTTGTGGAAAATCAACCTGCATCCAACTGCTACTCCGCTACTACGATCCTACTTCTGGGCTTCTGAGCTTAAATGATATTCCTACATACGGATACAAGCTGGAAGCACTGCGATCACAAATTGCCCTTGTATCCCAAGAACCAATTCTGTTTGACCGGACGATAGCTGAAAATATCGCTTATGGGGATAATTCCCGCGAGAACATACCAATGAGCGAAATTATTGAATCAGCGAAGAAGTCGAATATCCATGATTTCATTGTGAATCTACCAAAGGGCTATAATACTCATATCAGTAGTAAGGGATCACAACTTTCATGTGGACAAAAGCAACGAATTGCCATAGCAAGAGCATGCATAAGAAATCCTAAGATATTAATTCTGGATGAAGCGACATCTGCATTAGATGTGCAAAGCGAAAAACTTGTTCAAGAGGCTCTGGAGGCTGCTAGCTCCGGAAGAACTTGTATTATGATCGCGCAGAGATTGGCGACCATTAGAAATGCAGATGTGATATGTGTTATGGAAAATGGACGTATCACCGAACAAGGATCACATGATGACCTAATGCAATTAAATGGAGTTTATGCAGAGCTGGTAAGCATGCAGAAATAATTAGCTTCATCAAGAAAAGATAAAACTAGAAATTCCTGTGTTTTTTGTGTGTACACTCATCTTCAAGCCTAAAACATAAACGTGTTAAGAATTCTGTAGACGAGTTTTATAGGACTTTCTGGCGAAAAATTTGAAGTTTTGAATATTAAAACAACAACTTGAATGAACTTTCAACAAGTGTATTATTGGCTGGAGTCGAAGTTTTTTTTTTGTTTAGCTCATCTAATAGGAGTAGCTCCAATACGACTCGGTTGCTTTCTTTCCTCTATTGAAGTTTCGCCTGTTCTTCAATAGGTGTTTCCCTGTGCACGTTTTGAATAGTTCGGAAGAGCTATTGCCTAGTTAGACATTATTGATCCACGTTTTTTAGAAAGTCAAGCGAAATATTTGGATCTGTTTGCCCGGAATTCGTCATTGCTATACAGAGCTCTGGACGATGAATTCTATCAAATGAGGGTGATGATGAAATAACAGTGATTCTCGATTTGAAATTGGTTTAGGTTTCTTCCAAAATTTGCACCAGTTAGAATTTTTGGTAAATGATCGCTCTGCTAGGCCAGATGACACACTGGAACTTGCCGATTATAGAGTTGCAGAACGTTTTACTAATTAAACTATTATTTTATATGTGACATTTAGCAGGACATGGGTAAGAAAGCATATGGAACTGAAGGTCTAGTCATTGGAATTGCTTCCTTTCAATACTTTTTAGTTAATGATTTGATGCATGCAAAACATCCTGATAATATTCTTTCTTTAGCTATTCTTTTTTGCACTTTAGCTTCCTTGGATTTATATATTGTGTCACTTTGATAATATCATGAAATTGGCGTCAGGTGCCTTCTGTCGGCTCTGGGAACTTCAGGTATGCTAAGAAATCCAGCGTTGGTCTTTTTGCTTTTGGTTGATTTGCAATTTCTTTTTGTTTGAAAGTCGAGCTCTGATTTTTACGGCAACTGGAGAACGGTCAGAGTCAATTATTGCCCTCGAAGTGCCAATTTGATTGGTGCTTCAACCGACTGTTGCACCAGGTAGCTTTCTATTATTCTAAAGCCTATTAATTTCATCTTCAACATATCAGTTCTTAACATGGAGTTTCACTATTATATGGAGGGAATAACATATGAATTTCAAAAAAATCCAAGCCAGTTTTTTTTATAAATTTATTTTTAGTATATGTAGTAGAAATATTTACAGTCATTCCAGACTCTGAGAAAAATTCTATTACAAAAGATGACCAGAAAGCAATGATAGTTTTTCCAATAGTTATGTTTCAGCCAATGTAAAAATCACCAATGACATTTAGCTGTCAAAATGTTCAGTGATGTTGGCCATATACATGAATTCACTAACTGGGCTCTGGAAATGTTGGCCGCTGCCGTCTATGGTCACTGATATAGAGCGATAATATACGAATTTCCGCGGCCAGGGCTGTTCAAAATCGATATATTTTGTGGATTCAACGAGTCGGAGCTACAGTCGATTACTTTCTTTGGGACTATATCAAGGTTTTAGTTTGCCTACTGGCTGCGAAACCGAGCCTGCTGAATGATGATGATTGATGTACTTTTCTATAAATAATGAGATGAAATAAGCTAGTAAATAAAGCCAGAATCAATTTAAACCTCACATCATTGTTGTTTTATTTAAGTTCCTTTTCCTATCGTTGGTCACCCTTTGCATTCCATTGCCTTCAAAGTGGTCCAGAGAAGGCGTTGTGCTACAACAGACCGCTTTCTATGCAGACCGTAAAAATATAGACTTAATTTTATGTGTTCCTATTGTCTTTTGGCGCTACTATCGGATATTATCAATTTGTTTTTACGATATAATTATTTGTATAAATGTATTTACACGAAGACGAAGTTATAAAATCAAACGTCACTCACATATCTGTCATAACTTTTATGCTTACAACAAAAATAATGAGAAACTTTGGACAACTGTTCGAATACATCATTTTCAGGGCAACTCTGCAGTTTACGAACCCGCTCTCTGGCTTATCAATATGTTTGTCGTCAACTTGATTTTCTTACTGTGCATTTTCGCCGCAAATCATGTGTTCAAGCTGTGCTATTCAAAATATTGCTTTTGCATAAAAATTTCGTTTTTGGTTTGCGAACAGTTGGCGCAGTTTGCGGTCAAGAACATCTTGCAATTATATTTTTGACGCTAATAACGTTTTGAAAAAGGCCCGTATTCATGTGATAAGTCTGGGTGAAAATGAAGGTGTTTTATTAATTTATCATTTTGTACAATAGAAGCCGAAAAAAGATTAGCAAAAGGTTAAAGCTGAATTCAAGGAACTGGCAAGGGTTTTAGATTTTTTTTGAACTAATAAAAAAGTTTCTTCACGAATAAATTGCAGTATCATTTCCAACTCTAACTGCTAGTAAACAAGAGTAAGAATCAGTTAACGGCAATACAGGCTCAAATGATAAATTTGTCTCATAACCTTATTAAGATAATTCTTTAAGACGCAAGTGTGGACTTTTCCAAAATATTAAAGATCATGAATTTAGTTTTTACAATAATCAGAAGTCGTTGAAGATAAGACCAATTGCGAACAATCTCTGAATCAGAATTAACATCCATAACTTTCTGAAATTAATGTTCCGATGAGCAGGAGGGAGTAGTATCATCGGCATAAGCTGTAATTTTACCTTCAAGTGGTTGAATAAAAAGGTAATTAACAAAGACTAAGAATAGAATTGGACCCAAAACTGATCCTTGTGGTACCCTCAAATATAAATTCTACCCTTTTTTCTGTTCAAAACATAAGAAATCATCCAATCATAGACATTATCTCAAAAACTGGTTTTATAAAATTAACTGAGTAACAGATTACGATCTACTCTAACAAAGGCCTTATATATATCAATGAACAGGGACGATGGTAACTCAGAGCTGTTCAAACTACGATAAATTCTACCACATTATTTTAAAAGGGCATTTTCTATAGTCTTCAAGTCAAACACATCAGTCTTATACAAAGTGACGCAAAATTAATCACCCAATCAGAAGATGTTATAATTTTTGCAAATGGCGTCGCGCTACGGCAATCATATTTGACAATAATTGTTGACTAGACAGCTGGCAGTATACAAACAAACAAGCAATAGAGTGCTATACTCCGCAAGTGCGTTAAATAATTATGTCGATTTTTTTGACCAATATTCGGTCGGTGGTGTTAACGCAGCGTGAATTTCGATATCGATTTCCTAATTGTGTCGCGATAACTGGGCAAACATTCCGGCGCTTAGTCCCGTCTTTCGGCCCAGAATATCGCTGCTGTAGCAATTGAAAGTCACCAGATGAAACCAACAGCGAATTTTAGTGAAAGACTTACACATGTTCCAGTACAAAGTTGCAAACAGTGCATCTGTTAATACCTGCTGACCGTCTGTCGCGTCAAGTGTTAATTACTATCAAGTCATCATCAATCTCAACATCGACGATTTTGTGTCAAAAATCAGCATGAGTGACGAGGCGCATTTTCCCTTAAGCGGTTACGTCAATAAGCAAAATCTTCGTTTCTGGGGTAATGAAAATCCGCGTGTGATGCACGAAGAGCTATTACAAAGCCACTGTGTGGTTCGGCGTTCACGCGGGACGAGTGACTGGGACGTATTTTCTTGAGGATGCCATCGGGCCATGATAAACCACTTCTTACTACCGAAATTGGATGAGCGGGGCTTGCGATAAAATGGGCACAAATGTGTATAAACACTGGCGGCAAGAACTTGGCGGGTATCTTCTTTTCCACTTAACAGACAAAATTAAAAGTTCAAATACAGATTTGCATCACTCAAAATCATTTTTTTTTAATTTAGTAAAAAAGTAATTCGAAAAAAAAATGATAATTCATTTTGCGCCACCTTGTTGTTTCTTTGAAATTTAATAAACACATGGTCTAAGTCGGTTTATTTATTAATAACATAAAAGCAAAAGACGACAAAAAATCGAGAAAATTTTATAAAACAGATATTTTGCAGAGAGTATATCAATATTGAAATCACCAAGTAGAATTTGGTTCTTGCAGCTTTGCTTACCCAAAGAACGTAGAAAGTTCTTCCATGAAAGTCGTTGTTAAAGAAAGGAAATCCGTAGAAAACGTCAACGACATCCCAGGCCATCCAACGCCAAAAACCATTCTACACGATCGCCCACTATGATGGCCATAAGAAACAAATCAAGTTATTGAACCAATTATTAAGAATTACAATCTCCAAAACTATCCTGTATGTCAGCTAGATTCAAAAAAAAAAAATTAATTGAAATAATGGGCTTGGTGGTTTCAGAGATTAGCGACTGGGTTTCATACAATCTAATCAAAATAGCTTAAGCAGTTCTAGAAATGGATAAATTAACACAAAAATTTCTGATATTCTGATACTCATTTAAATACTTTTTTATTGTAATTATGTATTTGTATCCTGCGCACAAACGTAAGCAATTAAATATCGATTCACTCAGTGACTAAATTGGTATCTTAAAAAAGTAATCAAAATTTAAATAACTGCCCTTGATTACCAAAATTGCCACATACAGCTATAAAAAAACATGTTTTGTGGCACCGGACTAACAAACATGGACATAATAAGTAGAGCCGTTTTGGCTTGCATAAATCATGACAACAACTTTCTAAGATTGGATTTAATTTTAAAATTTGGAAAGTAGATTATTTTGGAACAAAACATCTTCGAGCCTTAACAGACGCACCTACGTATCAGATCAGCATGATCTTGTCTTAACTCCTTTTTAATCACTGATGTGTTAAGATAAGATATGTATGTGCTTAAGTGGTTCTTCGTCTTATCGGGATTTTATTAGGTATTGATGTAATATTAGGCTTGTTGGGTGAATTTTTCGGTGCAACTGCTAAGTGATCGAATAAAGAAATCTGATCAGATATGCGATCGAGATCTCGAGGACAATCTTATCTGGTAAACAGCTAATTGGTCTGATGAACGGCAATGACGGAGGAGTTAACCTTCCCGATAAGAATCAAATATATGTCTGTCCATGACAAAGCACGTGTTTCTATTTTTACAGCGAGTTCGATGTTTTTTTGTTTTCGATTTAATCGATGATATCGTTGATGCGGTATTTTAGTCTCATTAAATTTTTCTCTTGTTCTGAAAATAGAATTTATTCCCCTGTTTATTTAAGTAAATAAAAATATTTTTGAAATATTGTACAAATGATAGCAAATAGATTATATTATATATAAGGTATTCCGTTAGACCTACTTATACCAATCAAAACAAACATTGTTCAGTGATTTCCATCGTCTAACCCAACCAACAGAAGTTACATCTTATAGACCTTAATTGCATATACCAAAAGTATTTTGCTCCTGGAAAGGCAAATTAATAAAAGAAAGAAGATTAATCCCGAACCATCAGTTTGGACTAGCTAATAAACATTCCACGATAGACCAAGACCAAGTGCATCAAATTACGTATGTTGTAGAAAAAGGCACTTGAAGAATAATAGGTTTGCCATATGTTCTGCATGATGATGGTATCGTAGAGGGACTTTTACACCCCTTGGAAAGACTTGGTGGCTCCAGTATCTAATAAAGCAGTAAAAGTGTGCCTCTCTCTAAATCTCTTACTTACATTACTTAGTTAACCGACTTCCGATTCATGAACGGTCTCTACCTAAGACACGGCAGTTTCCTATCCTCTCCCAATCCGAGCATGCTACTTCAGTCTTCTATACCATCTAGGCATCCGCGATGGCTTGGTCTTTAAACCGGAGGTTCGGACTTCCTTATCGCCGTGAACCTGGGGGCTGGAATTCGAAAACTCTCTTAGCTGGAGCATTGTTGTCCATTCGCTCAATGTGGCTGAGCCAATTTATTTGACGTGTTTTGGCCTTCTTAACCACATCCAGATCTTGGTTTAGGTGGTCCTTGCACACACGACAAAATATCTCTCTCTTTCTGCATAGTCCAGCACTCGGCGCCGTAAAGCAGGACTGGTAGATCATACACTTCGCCTTACGAGTGATGAGTTTTTAACCCATTTGTTTTGCTTCGGTGTAGCAGCAGTTTCAAAGGGTAATTCTTTTTCGGATCTCTACTAACGGGTCGTTTGTGTAGTTACGTAATATTAGCTCCGAGCTAGATGAACTCCTCAACTACCTCGAAGTTTTTGCTACCAATAGTGACGTTTTGAAATAATCGGTGGACAGTAGTTAGTTTGTTGGTCTTGTCCTCATTTATTTCAAGACCAACAAGCCTCGCCTGATCTTCATTAACCGTGAAGAACTCTATTGCAGAACGTTGGGAGCGGCAAATGGTGTCAATATCGTCCGCATATCCCAACAGTTTGACAGATTTGTTGAATAAAGTGCCCTCCGTATTAACGCCCGCCCTTTGCACTATCTGCTCTAGAACGAGATCGAAAATATCACATGATAGCGAATCTGCCGCAAAGCTGTGCATGGTTGGAATAGTTCGGAGGAGTTGCTGCCCAGTTGCACATTGCACTGCGTATTTTCCAATGTCACGCGACACAGTTTTCCCAGGATCCCGACGATGAATGCTATCATATACTTGTGGTGTCTTTGCCAGCTGTTTTTCAGACTCTTAGGTTCGTGGACTGATGTCTGTAGAGTGGCACTTGATGCTTTGCAATAGGGTATCCCTGATTTGGTCTTCATTATAATTATGTCCGCGCTTATATTTGTTATTTTGTTATTTTGTCATCGCTAGAACTTGGTAATACGTGCAACATAAAGGCTCTAGGTGTCTCACAAGGCAATTCTCTTGTCATATGCCCGTATTTCCCGCAGAAAGAGCAGAGTGTCCCTTCTGTTTGCGGTGCCAACAATGGGTACTGGTTTTGGCATGGTCTTGATATATGCTTTTTTCTTGATCTTCTGGTCTGGCAACGATCAAGATATACATATGCTTTGATCCTCAAGTTACAGGTTTCGGCTAAGATTTTGTTCTTATTGAATGGACGTTAATCTCCCAGCTCGGGTGCCAATTTGTGATGTACTTTTGTCAAAGAAGTAGATGTTTGTTAAGCATTTGACAAGGTTTGGCACTTGGCATTTAAATAGAAGCTACATAGGGACCTTCCCAGGTAGTACTATGAAATACTGGGAGCCTACGTCTACTGACCCTTTAGAGTACGGCACGATCAAAATTACTAGGAACTTAAGGAAATTGAATAGGGTGTACGTGTCTGAGGACCAACCCTGTATTTTTTAAATACTAGGGATATTCCAATGGACATAAACGCTTTTCATTACCACCTTTGCTGACGATACTGCAATAGTGGTGGCTGATAAATCCGTTACGAAGGCAACTAGTCCAGTCAAAGCGTCATGAAAAAGGGCCTGACCTTGCGCGCAGAGGCATGGTCAATTTTTTTTTCATAGATCGATAGGTGATTATGAGAAAAGCTTAAAACCAAATTTGCACCACATGACAACTTTTTTTACCAAAGTTATTGGTAAAAATGTGTTTTGTGTCATTTTTTGGTCATTTGCGAATATCTCGGCTCCACTATCTCGTACAAACAAAAATTAAACATGTATTTATTCCTAATAACATTATCTATTATGTTCTAAAAAAAAGCATTTGTTTAAGCAAATGAAAAAAAAGTTATAGTAAGTTAAACAAATTTTTTGTTGTTTAAAAATCGCTTTTTCGTGATTATTAAGAAAAAAGCTCATTTATCGATGAAATTTTTATTTTTTATTATTAAAGTTCTTGTAATTCCCTACAATTAAAAAAAAAAATTAACGCTCTACGATGAACGAAAGCCGAGTAATAAATTATTGAACATAGGTAAGTCAGCGCACCCACGCATTTTATGATTTTATGTTTTAATTAATATCTCAGCCCCAGTATGTCGCAAAGTGAAAATAAAAAACTGTATTGCTAATAACAATATTTTCTATCAACTTGCATTTAATTTAATATATTTAAGCAAAAACATAAAAAGTTACCGTTGGTTTCAACGTTTTTTTCCTTGTTTTTAATACATTTTTTCATAGTTATTGAGAAAAAAACTGTATTTCACGGTAAATATTTTTCAGTTTTGGATTTTTGTTTTATAGTCCTGGTAATTTTCTTCAAATAAAAAAAAAAATTAGCCCATTACGACAAACGGGAGCCAAGATATTCATGATTTAAAAACTTAGGAAAGCTTACAATTTAGTATTTTAACCTTGTAGCTTGTAATTTTGGTGTCGCCAGCAACAAGATATATTGGTATCCTTCAAATACCCCACACACACTTACACATATTTGTTGCTTCTTGTTGCTGGCGACACCAAAATTACAAGCTACAAGGTTAAAATACTAAATTGTAAGCTTTCCTAAGTTTTTAAATCATGAATATCTTGGCTCCCGTTTGTCGTAATGGGCTAATTTTTTTTTTAATTTGAAGAAAATTACCAGGACTATTAAACAAAAATCCAAAACTGAAAAATATTTACCGTGAAATACAGTTTTTTTCTCAATAACTATGAAAAAATGTATTAAAAACAAGGAAAAAAACGTTGAAACCAACGGTAACTTTTTATGTTTTTGCTTAAATATATTAAATTAAATGCAAGTTGATAGAAAATATTGTTATTAGCAATACAGTTTTTTATTTTCCTTTTGCGACATACTGGGGCTGAGATATTAATTAAAACATAAAATCATAAAATGCGTGGGTGCGCTGACTTACCTATGTTCAATAATTTATTACTCGGCTTTCGTTCATCGTAGAGCGTTAATTTTTTTTTAAATTGTAGGGAATTACAAGAACTTTAATAATAAAAAATAAAAATTTCATCGATAAATGAGCTTTTTTCTTAATAATCACGAAAAAGCGATTTTTAAACAACAAAAAATTTGTTTAACTTACTATAACTTTTTTTTCATTTGCTTAAACAAATGCTTTTTTTTAGAACATAATAGATAATGTTATTAGGAATAAATACATGTTTAATTTTTGTTTGTACGAGATAGTGGAGCCGAGATATTCGCAAATGACCAAAAAATGACACAAAACACATTTTTACCAATAACTTTGGTAAAAAAAGTTGTCATGTGGTGCAAATTTGGTTTTAAGCTTTTCTCATAATCACCTATCGATCTATGAAAAAAAAATAGACCATGCCTCTGCGCGCAAGGTCAAATGACGCTTTGACTGGACTAAACAGAAAAATTGCAAAATGCAGACGATAAAGTTAGAAATTGGACTCAACAATGGCGTACTAAATTAAACGAACCAAAACCGACTCATATAAACCTTAAAAATAAAAAGCTGACAAATTTCCCAATTTGCTTTGTAGCAGTACTTTACGCCAATACTGCCAAGTACCTGTTAATGACTTTGGAGGCAAAGGTGAAATTGGAAGAACTGAACTAGCTATCCAGCATCGAATCATATATGTGCGTTATGCCAGCTTATATTAATCAGCGGAACAATTATAAATAACAAGCTTAATGCCATCGTAGTATTGCGCAAAAGCTGTTATCTCATCGGATGCTATATACTTTGCAAATGACATGTGTGAAGTAAAAAAATACAAAATACATGTCAACATGACATGAATCCCTATAGTCCTAAGGAACGCGGAATAGTTGTTTCGATTTTTTGGCGGAATAATTCGTTGTTGGTGCTGGCACAATGTGAATTTCGGCGCGAAAATCCGGTCGTCCCAAACAAACTGGCCAAACACTTGTACCTTTAACCGCATGCCCAGAAGAGTAAGGGACAACACCGACCCAGGAGTAGACGTTCTACTGCGAATTTAGCAGCTGTGTCTGAAGATATCGCAGAATCGACCAAAGGACGTGACACGCGATTGGGTATCAAGTATCAACCGGCCGTCACTCTAAGAGAATTTTGGTGAAAGGCTTTTGAAGATATTTTCTAACAAAATGTAAACAGTGCATAGGCTGTTTGCCGTTGACCATTAAACGCGCGTAAGCAACGTTTAAGCTATACTGAATCTCGATAACAAGGAAAACAAATTTTAAACGAAAATCCTCATGATCGATGAAGCCCATTTTCATCTCTGTGGTCTTGTAAATAAGCAAAATTATAAATTTTTTGGCCCCAAACTTCCGCGATTAACATACGGAGAGCCATTCTACCAGCTCAAAGTTACTTCAATGTGTTCAATTAACGCTGGACACGTCATCGGGATATCAAATAAACATAATGCGGAAGCAGATCCGAAGTTTTCATTTACAAAAAGAATTAAAATATTTATAGCTTATATGACAGGTACCGTTGACAACATGTTTTTCAAAATTTAAACCATACCTATAAGTGGGTTGGGCTGTGTGCCGCAGGTTTGGGATCGATCGTCAGCCGCTGCCACCTAAAAACAACAAAAAATCAGGGGAACTAACTCTTTTTAGGAAGTGACAAATCCTGCAAGAGTATCTTTTCCTCTTGTCATGAAAACTACTTCTCATCTTTGCGTTCGGATACTGCAAAAAATTGTATGTCCCTTTCATTCAACAAAACGCAGTAATTCGCAAAAACATCACCGCTGTCCGTGAGAGCCAGAGGTAAACAATATCTTACCGCGCACAAGAACTCAGCATCAAAGACATCTGCTTGATGAATGTTGGGCATACAACAGATTACAACCAACAAAGAAGCATTATGGAAACAAGCAAAGAAAACGTTGTGTGCTCGCTGTCTGGATGCTGGAGCAGTTGGAAACGATTTCAACAAAAAAATCAACTTCAACTGCGGGCCACATTTATAGATGAACGTGTTCGTCAATACTCTATATAGATTTGGAACTTTATGATCCACAATATGTCTACAAAGTTGCAATTCAGCCGCGGAAAGTCGTCTTTTGGTGTGGATTGTAGGCAGTTCCGTATCTCATAGTATCTGGAGCAGAGTTGCCACTTCCAGAAAAAGTAGAAGTATATTCAAAGAAATAAAATGCACGACTTGGTCGCACGAACTTGCTCTTATCTTAGCCGCACTAAATGAATGTGAAATGCTTCACCCGGCTCAATATTTCCCATATTCACTGCAATGTGCAGACATTCAAAACCAATGAGCATCGAGAACATCCGAACTCTTGCGGATTTCGTTCTTGCACATATGTACCCCTAATATGATGGTTGGTTGAGCGAACATTCTATATTTGAAGCCCAATAAATTAAATATTATTAATAACAAAAGGTCACGTAAAGAGGAAACATTTATTGGACAAAGTTTGTCTGGTCAGCCATTTTATTTCCGAAATAACAAAATTGAATTCTAAAAAACATTAAATATAATTAAATAATAATTAAATTTAAGTAAGAATTTGCTTACTTCTTTCTTCTCGTTTTAGATCTTTTCGGTAACGGTTCCCTTACTTTAGTTAATTTATTGTCTCGCATCTCACCAAAAATTAAACTACCGGGTATTAAGAGTTTATTAACTCACCTTAACCTTTATAAAATATAATCAATCAAATACATATTCATCTAGCTTGTCAATGAAATTATCGCTAGCGAAAATATAACAATATACATACATAACACCTTTCTTTCTCGGATTCCATTCACAGTAGATAATACGAGTATAAATCATAAACTTGTTCCATGAACTTCATTAAGTCACATCATGAACGAACAAGGGTACTCCCCGTGAACAGCCAACACCAAAATATAAGTCAAAGTCTGTCATTTTAGCAAAGTAGGTAGTATATGTCATTCTAGATTTGTAGGTCTGACAGCTTTAAACTTTAAAGTTTTCTCAGGTAATTCCGAGTGGACACACCATGCGGGTTTCCCGCAAAACCGTGACTCAACACCAAACACGTGCTGTCTATATTTTTTGTTTGTTTATCCCCCGGTTGAGATTTTTTTTGAATTCATAATGGTTCCAATGGAATTCGCTTGTTTTTATTGTGAATGGTATAGAAAAGGTGTGTAATTTATCCGCAATCATTATGAAATATTTTCTTTTTTTTTGTAATTAATAAATATCTATCTATTATCTTACGCCTTGCTCTGCAATTTGACTTTCATGAGTAAAACATTCCACTTTCATATACAATTAGCATTAATCTTATTCTTGATTTGTTCCGCTTAAAGAATTTGAAAAGAAAAGTAAACCTAGGGTGACCATCTGTTCTCTTTTTTCTTATTCTATAATACAAGTGTTGGGTTTGTATCAGAAAGAAATTTTCGCGATTTGTGCAATGAAGATCTTGAAGCAGTGATACTTTGCATGATATTTTGTTCGCATGATGGTTTTCTCGCATGATGGTTTTCTAGCATAATACATTTATCGCATGATAGTTTTCTTTCAGATTTCTCGTTAAATTTTGTCCATGATAGATTTCTAGCATGATATTATTCTCATGATAATTTAGTTTAGTTTAGCATGATACATTTATCGCATCCTAGTATTCAACTTATTCTATTGAAACTTTCCACCCTTGGGATTGAACTTATCTTTATAAGATGGATTTCTTCTTACTTGAAAAACCTTTACTACAAAGTTCGACTCAGATCTACTTTCTCTGATGATTTCTTAGCTATCTCCGGACTCCCACAAGGCAGCCACTTAGGACCTCTTCTTTTTATTCTTACTATTAATGATATTGAAATGATCATATCAATTTCCCATATCTCAATCTATGACGACGATACCAAGTTTTTCAAGACCATTTTTTTTTATACATGATTCTAATTCTACTCTTCTTCAACTTAATCTTGACAGTTTCTCTGGTCTGGTGCCTGAAAAATAGCTTAGAGCTAAAAATTTCCAAAATTTCATTCAATCACTTTTTCAAGAAAACGCTTACAATCTCCATTATCAACCCATATTCACGGTTATCGGTATCCACGGCGACCCTGGTATTTTATTTGATAGAGAGCTTAATTTTCTCACAAATATTGACGAAATTATTCCTAAAATAAAGTCTACATTAGGCCTTGTGAAACGATGGTCCAAAGAGTTCTCTGACCTTTACGTGACCGGAATTTACACATAACCTTTGTTCGCCCACTTCTTGAACACGCCTATCAAGTATGGTCCCTCTAATCAACAGATTCATATATCTAAAATAAAGAGCATTCAACCTCGTTTCCAACGTTTCGCACTTCGTGGTCTGTCATGGAATAATCCTTTGATTCTACCCACATACGTATCGCGATCAACTTCTAGTAATTAACTTGAATTCGCTGGAAGAACTAAGAGCAATAAGTGACATTCTCTCTAATACGCATAATCTAATAAATCCTCGTCTTTTCTATCCACTCATTTACCGTACCTCTTATGGCTATAACGAATCTATTACTCGCATGCTTTGGAGGATTGATTGCAATATTAGCGGTTTGGAATTTAAACTTAATTCACGTTGTCTAAAACTCCGTCTTCATATAATAAGAGCTATTTTTAAGTTAGATGAAGATTTAGCTGGTATTAAGCCTAACAAATGGGGGTGTTGCACCCTCTGAAATTTCGCATGTCAGATTCTATCTATCGCATGAAGCATTTATCGCATTATAATTTTCGCACGCAATAGTTTTCTCGCATGATAGTATTCTCCAAAGTTACGTTTCTCTCAGGATAGATTTTTTGCATAACATTTTTAAGATCCATATATCGTGTTATCGTATAACAGATTTCGCGCAAGTTAATTTTCTCACATGATACTTTTCTCGCATAAAACATTGATCGCATGACAGATTTCTCGCATGATAGTTTTCTCCCATAACAGCCTATCGGTTGATAGTATTCGCGCATTATAGTTCCTCGCAAAATTATTACTCAATAATACATATATCGCTTGATAGTTTTCTTGCATATTAGATTCCTTCCATGATAGATTTCAAGCAAGTTAATTTTCTTGCATGATAGATTTTTTGCATTATAGTATCTTCGAATGACACATTTCTCACAAAATACATTTATCGAATGATTGATTTCTCGCACGATAGTTTCCTCGCATGATATATCTCTCACATAAATTATAAATTTCTCGCATGAAAGTTTTTTGACAGTTGCGTTCGTATATGAATTCAATGGAGGTAAGTTCTTACCTAGATTCCAATGTCTAACAACTTTATTGAAACTGATACATAGGGAAGGGTCATCCACCGGTAAGCATTCTTTAAGCATTTAAATTTTTTTTGAGGCCGATCGAATAGTGTGAAATCGCGCATACATGTAATTCCTATTAACTGTTATAAACTCTAAACTACCATGTTTCTAGTTTCGTACAAATTGAAAATAAGATTCAACTGTTTCCAATGTTGCATATCTCAACTAAAAAAAACCTTAAATTCGGTCACTGAAATAATTTAATGTTTTAGATATTACATTTCCGTTGCAAATTTTTCAAGACAAAATGTCGTAGAATATATTTTTCATTCCCCAACAGTATTATTGCATACCTAAAATTTCTTAAAATACCGTGAATTCTCCAAAAAATCATCAAACAATAATTCGAAAATTAAGTAAATAAATACGAGTAGTCACCTCATTCAAAATAAATAAACAAGTTTTTTTTTTAGTTTTCGAAAAGATCTCCTGGCACACCTGTCTTGTCTTAGAACCTTGAAAATTAAATCAACAAAAGAAGTCTATTTTTGAGAATTAAATTTTATCACAACATATTTTTCTCAATTGCAGGTGAAATACAGTTGTTTCAAGGTAGTAATATGCTACTACATAATAATATGTATGTATTTTGTATTAGTTTTTTTCATTGCTTTTATGAACGGTTTTTCAATAAGGAAAATTTTAAAATGGAATTAAACAAGCTGAGGTAATAATAAAATGCCCACATCGACTTCTTACGATGGCACGGATCCGGGTGGTGCAATTTTCAATGACTCCGCATAGATCCGACGATGGCTTGTTTTATTTTCACCTCAATAGCATCGATCGATTGTGGTTTATTCGCATAGACCTGCGACTTTGGAAAACCCCACCCGAAAAAGTCTAGCGGGGCCAACTCACATAACCTCTTCCGGAGATAATCTTAGCCTCTTCGTGCAGAATGTCAATCGTGACATTCACTGTATAAGACCTGGAGCCATCCTGCTGAAATCACATGTCGTCTAGGTCCACACTTTGAGCTCCTGTGTCAGTTGGATCTTGTACGCGTCAAGGCTCAAGTCACACCGTTAAATTCGCTAAGAAGAAGTTGTACGAAAGGCCGAATCCTTGTGCACGGCTAGGAATCGACTGTGTCCTGTTTTGCCGCACACTTACATGAACCGCGGCGATGTTCTCGGCTGATCTAGCGTTCCTTTGACAGTACGAATTTTAGCTGATTGATAACCGAACCGGTCGTCTCAAAGTTGGACACCAAACGTTGAAGAGTCGACTATGAATTGCTACCACGTCTATCGTAAAATGGGTGCAACACGAACACTCATTTTGATAATAAATTTTCATAATTTGGACGTTGTTGTATTATTCAGTAACTGAATAATAAACAACAAATTTGACAGACGTCACAACATGGCCGCCACAGACCTCCAAAATGAACGCGCGGCAATTGAAAAACACCCTTTCCAATTTCAACGTGAAGTTCTTGAGTATCCACTTCAATGATGCTGCAATCAAATCTGCCCTCAAGAAATGTGCTCTATTAAGCCATTTGGTCCTTCCATCATCTGCACCCATTGATGAGAAGAAAAACTAGGCTAAGGCAACAAACAAAAATCTTGATCCACAAGCAACGCCTAAGACCATAGATAAGCTACAGCTTTCCAGTTTGGTAAGTAGTGTTCCTTGTTTAACGTGGATACCTAGCTATTACGCCTTGACCCCACGGGTGACCTACCACCATTGGAGCCAGATTTAGTCCTAGCCATTAACCCCTCCGTAGCAAGCTACTTCGGTAACAAAGTTGTGATATGTTGCAGCATATGCACACCTCTTGTTTAAAGTCGAGACGTACCAACGCCTCTTGAATCCAAGAAAAGAATCCTGAATCCCATTCATTTCCGCATTTGGAGTAAACCATGCCACCACGATCTCCCACTAGGGGGCCGACCTCAAGATAGCAGGAAAAAGAGAACTGACACACCCGAAGATGTGCACTATTGCCCTCAAAATCCCGGGCACTATCACCCGTGGTACCAGTATAAGGCTACCGGTGGAGCCTCGCAACTTCGTCTATTCCTTCCTAGGCGAAAACGGAAAAGAGGACAAAGCCTAATTCCTACTCATCTTCGGAAACACGGAATAGAACTAGTCACTTCCAGATAGGTTACTGCAAAACCCTGGGCCTAGCAACCCTAGGATGCACATATAGAGAGAAGTAAGTTGAGGGCGGTCAACAAACAACTCATGCACATCCTAGTCTTATTTAGTTCACCTTACGGCAATCAAGGAAAGACCCCCCTGTCTTTAGCCACCAGTTGGTGAGCAAGGAGAGACGCTCCTGTCTTTTGATCCCCTTACGGTTCACACGGGTGACGCCCCGGTCTTTGTTCCGAAGAACTCTGGGCGACGGTCCACTTCACGCTATTAACGTAGGACGCCAGGTACAAGTACCCGGAACCCCCAAGTCTCTGACACCTCTTGCACATTAAGCACAACTCGACACACGTCCTTGTCCTTTTTGAAGAACTCCAGCTGGTTACGATCAGCCGAAGAACTTCGCCACATCCGATGCATCCAACCAATCATTATCCATGCACTAACCACCGGAACCACCATCGAAATCACTTACCACACGATCGCTTGGGAATTACGCATGGTACACCCTGGAGACATGCCACCAAGCCTCATGTATATAGTAAGCAACCTTCGACAGTATTCCAGCAGCAGCACACTTCAAACAACCAATTAGACACATCGGACACACTCTGACACATATTGACTAACATGACACACGTCACACCAGACTCAGTCCCCAGACCCGGGTGAGACCTAGGACCCCCAACTGCATGCCCAGTCGAAAATCCACAGCCCCACCCCAACTACCATCAAGATCGAATCAAAAGGTTCTCATTGGTCGCGTATCCCAAAGAGAACCATACCAATTGTACTCAACAAAACGCTCATTTTTCTGGTAGGACCCCAAGTCATCGCAGCAACTAGAGACCCTCCGGTCCTACCAAACACTACCAATCAAGATCAAATACTACGGGATGCGTTAAGATTCCGGCTAGGCAGGTCACCAGAATCCTAACCATCCCATATCGTCTCCAACCCTGACTGTCCCCATCTCCCTGACTCTTGGGTTTTCTTAGTTGCCTAATACCACCTGCTTATGCTCAACAGCAGGTGGATAGACTTAAGCCCCCCCACCACGACAAGGTGAAACCCGTCGAGGGGGACCAGTTTGGTAAGATATCACCAAAACATCCATGAGTGAGATTCAAGCTTTCGAAATGAGAGTGGCTGGAGCTCTCAACTGGCTTCACTTAAACCGGCAGCCAATAGACTCTTCGAATCCCAGCCGCCAGGTTCAAAGCGACCAGAAAGATTGAACCTCCGATGAGAAGACCGGTGTTCAGCTATCACAAATGCCAGAAGGCTAAGCCTAGATGTCTGGAAGGGCCGTGATCAAAATAGATGAGAATTCATAACTGCCTTGTTGGTAAGTAAAACGCATTTCGTCTATAGTTCCTGTGACAATATTATGGTTCGAATGCAAGAAAAGGATTAAAAACTATAAAAACCAAAATCAACACAAAAAGCTAAAATCAACATGCTGACCATAAGACAGGCCTTACACCTCTTATTAATCTTCGTAATATCAATATTATTATCTTGATCAACATTTTACGATGTTTTTCTAACTTATTTAATAAACCACACTGTCACGCTCAATTTGATGCTTTTGCAAGCAAACAGAATTAATGATAAACTATAAGCTCTTAATCTTAATGTTGAGAACTTGTAGGTGGTTTACAGTGCCTGTTTAGACTATTTCCATTGTTAAGTTTTTTGTTTATTTATTTTATCGGTGAGATACATATTTTTATGGAAATATACCCCCGACACTTTTTCAATGAAATCAACATCTGTCATTTAATTTACCTATTTAACCACAATTGCAAAAAAAAAAAAAAATAAGGTGTGTGTTTTAAGTGGTTCAAAATAGGTATATATGGATTATTTCCGGGCCTTAGACCAAACATCTAATTAATAACAACAAGTAATGAAATGCACGACTGGATCACACGAGCTTGCTGTTGTAGTTTCAGACTTTAACGAGACTAATCAATGGAGATTTACAGAGACTATGGATGAATTAGAACGGAAAAGTGTTTTATTCCAAGATTATCTTTTTCTTAACTATGAAAATCAATGAATCCATTAACTAGATATGACATAACCTAAAAATTGGTCTCAACCACAGCTTTATTACAATGACCTGAACAAAACAGATTCGAATTTAATTATAGCTGTTTCTGAGAAGCTTCTAAGGAGGTAAGGGATGTAGCAAGATGGTCGAAAACGAAAATTCCAATTATTGGGGAGAGTACGATAACTTGGCCGCCAAGATTTGAATACGGGTTTTTGTAGAGGGGTCAAAAACAAGCACTTTTTACTACGGGAGGGGGGGGTCTATCTCCCCCCGTTTAGGAGGTAGGGGTACTTTTAGAAAAAATGGTTTAAATTGGAAAAAAAAAATATTAAAAAACAACGGAAACACCTACAATAAAGTGCTATACTGCGTTTGAAAGCCAGAAGATTGTTCTATAATCCTGTATTTAAATTAAATTACTCATGTCAATGGTTTTTGAGAAATTCGCATTAAAAGTCAAAATTTTGATAAAAAAAAAACGTGAAAAAAAGTTTAGACCGATTGTTTTCAAAATTGTGAAATGAAATTGTAAATTAGCTAATATGTGTTTCATGTACCTATCAGTTCTTAATCGAACACAAAAAACCGCATGGTTCTATGTCTTCTGGTTTTTGAGAAAGCCTCCGTTTAGGAGGTAGGGGCACTTTTAGAAAAAATGGTTTAAATTGAAAAAAAAAAAATATTAAAAAACAACGGCAACACTTACAATAAAGTGCTATATTGCGTTTGAAAGCCAGAAGATTGTTCTATAATCCTGTATTTAAATTAAATTACTCATGTTAATGGTTTTTGAGAAATTCGCATTTAAAGTCCAAATTTTGATAAAATAACGTGAAAACAAAAAGTTTAGACCGGTTGTTTTCAAAATTGTGAAATGAAATTGTAAGTTAGCTTATATGTGTTCCATGTATCTACCAGTTTTTAATCGAACACAAAAAACCGCATGGTTCTATGTCTTCTAGTTTTTGAGAAAATCGAAAATTACCAAAACTGCTTTTTTTGATTTTTGGTGGTGACGGTGATTCCATTTTAAGGATTAATGTTAATAAACATAATGAATCTTTGTTAGTTCAGTACCGCAATTCATTTAGCGTTACCCAGAATGCACCATGAGGAGGTAGAATTGCATCTGGGTCAGTTATTTTGTCAGTTAGTCAGGAGTTAGTCAGTCATAGTTAGTTAAAAATGGTCAAAATGTATTAAAAAGGTGTGTAAGTCTCGTCAATAAAGCCATCGTCCGTACTATAACTGTCGAGTTCGTTGAGTTACTCTTTTATGGTGGGAAGCCGAGGATGTTTTGGCGGTAAAACGCTTTCTAAATTTTCGCTCTGAAGGGTGGGAGGATCGATGTCTTTTAACTGTAAACCCTCACATATATCACCATCGGTATAACAAGGGTAAACTTTTTTTACATCTGATAAAAACTCTATTATTTGCGAACCCCAGTCGTCCTTATATTTCCTTTCTAGGCAGTATTTTCGATAGAAAAATAGTGCCATGTATTGGTGAACATGGTCGGAAGTTTGTTTTGGTTTTCAAGATCGTTTATTGTATTTTATATGTATTTAGTGGACATTGGATAAATAGAATAAATTTGATTTTTTTTAAATACAGATTCTGTGAATGCAAAAGAAACTTTGCATGCACCCAACCTCGCACCTACCCCAAATCCTATAGTGTGCCCAAGCAGGGGGGTTGCAGGGGGGCAGCATGCCCCCCATACATACTTTACTGTTTTGTAATGTTGGAAGCTAGCACTGATTTATTTATGTAAGGAAGCAAAAAATATCATACATTTTGTAGGAAAGTAGTTTTAGTTATTTTCGATTTTCTCAAAAACCAGAAGACATAGAACCATGCGGTTTTTTGTGTTCGATTAAGAACTGATAGATACATGGAACACATATAAGCTAACTTACAATTTCATTTCACAATTTTGAAAACAATCGGTCTAAACTTTTTTTTTCACGTTATTTTATCAAAATTTTGACTTTAAATGCGAATTTCTCAAAAACCATTGACATGAGTAATTTAATTTAAATACAGGATTATAGAACAATCTTCTGGCTTTCAAACGCAGTATAGCACTTTATTGTAAGTGTTGCCGTTGTTTTTTAATATTTATTTTTTTTTCAATTTAAACCATTTTTTCTAAAAGTGCCCCTACCTCCTAAACGGAGGTTTTCTCAAAAACCAGAAGACATAGAACCATGCGGTTTTTTGTGTTCGATTAAGAACTGATAGGTACATGAAACACATATTAGTTAATTTTCGATTTCATTTCATAATTTTGAAAACAATCGGTCTAAACTTTTTTTTCAAATTTTTTTTTATCAAAATTTGGACTTTAAATGCGAATTTCTCAAAAACTATTGATATGAGTAATTTAATTTGAATGTAGGATTATAGAACAATCTTCTGGCTTTCAAACGCAGTATAGCACTTTATTGTAGGTGTTGCCGTTGTTTTTTAATATTTTTTTTTTCAATTTAAACCATTTTTTCTAAAAGTGCCCCTACCTCCTAAACGGGGGGAGATAGACCCCCCCCTCCCATAGTAAAAAGTGCTTATTTTTGACCCCTCTATAAAAATCAGTCATCAAATCTTGGCGGCCAAGTTATCGTACTCGTGCCCAATTATTTTCCTGGGAATCATGTAAAAATGGGTTGAAGCAAATCGGTCCAACCGTTTGTGCTTTAGCTCGATTTACACCAAGTACCAAGATGCACAGATGGAATCCTCTGTCACGAGAGAAGGTGTGTTTTAGTATCTTTGTTCATTACTTTCGCGGCTGACATCTCTGCTTTTCTGATTAAGTAGCAAACATTCAAACATAACTGTCACTTCTACTACTCTCATACCACAGAACGTTATGTCATCATTAAGAGTATTATTTTAACAGGAAAGTCATTACAAGCCGATCGCCAGTAAATTTTGAATGTGATGAATATAATTTACATTCACTAGGATCACGTGACGTCACAGAAAAATGTTAACAAATTCGACCATAAATTCATCGGCCTTACAATTCACATTCAGTTTTAACGCAAATATAGCATAATAGGAACTGTTTTGATGGACGAAAACTACCAGTCGATCGGCAACGATTCCGTCTTGGTCATTATAAATTAATTGCAACCAGGGGCTTTGTACCTGCTCATCTACCAGAGTGTTCAGCCTGGCGTTTGCCACCAGGAGCCTTGTACCTGCCCATCTACTAGAGCGTTTAGCGTGCTGTTTCAGTGCCACCAGGGGCGTAGTAGCTGCTGATGTACCAGAGCGTTTAGCTCTCTCTGTTATGAAGTGCCGTCAGGGGCATAGTACGTGTCCACCGTTGTCAGAATTATCCGAAGCCAGTTTTCCCGATACTAGGCCATCAAAAGTGAATTCCAGTTAAGTAAAGTAGTAAACCATCAGACTAAAATCCCGAAATGCAATTCATCAGAAACCACATTCCGGGACTGAACAACAAAGTATAAGAATACTCCTAATCCGCCGAAGGTGTGTGTTAATCTCGCTTACCAGAAAAGATACATCTTTGAAGTATTTGAATTAAAGAGAATAGCGCTAAATTTTAGTTGAATTAGTATGATGTTAAAGCTGTTTTAGTATGAAACTAGATTAAAACAATGATTTTGCAAATTTTGATCGAATATAGCATAATACTTTCTCTAACCTTTTATTAAAGTTAAAATCATCGAATTCCTATTTTTTTTAGTAGACATCGAGCTATTTACAAACGCCACAAAAGGTCTATTTACTTAGATTTTTGCATGAACTGTCATTACCTTAGGTGTGTTCCGAAGCAATTTATTAAAAAAATTGACTTATCACGATACTAGTCAGGAAATGTTTAAAATTAAGAATGAGTTATTAAACTACTTTAAAGTTAGTAAATTGTTAAGTAGTATAATAATATTACCTTAATTAAAAGATGTCGTTATAAGGTTTGAAAGACCTTTTATCTGAAGGTTTTGTTTCTTTAGAAAGACCCTGGCGAGCAAAACCTCGGCTGTAAACCAAAAAGCACATCACAATCTGTATAAATTTTTAAACACTTGGGATCCTAGGGTAGAATCGGCTAAGGTGATAGGTGATTGTGATTGTCATTTTGACAATAGCTCTCTCTATATTTCTTTATTAATATGATGGAGACAGCTATAGTCAAAATGACAATCACAATCAACTATCACCTTAGCCGATTCCACCCCTGCTCTTATCTGTATCTTGATCAAAAGATCAAAAACTAGTGCTTATTCTGGCGCGTAGATGGCTTTCATGTTAAAGTATTGTAAGGTGCAGTGAAAAGAAACATGGACAGGGCTAACGTTTTGTCATCTGTCAATAATAGTTGTGGAAAATAAGGTCTCCAGCGAAAATAGAAAAAGTGCAAATAAATATTTTAAAGTATCTACCTTTAAAAGACTATTAAGGGAATAAAATTCTAAAAACCAAATACTTGCTAAGTAAGTTATAGAATTAAGATACAACATTGAGTTAGAGAAATAGCTAGATACAAAAGCTAACCTTAGTAAATGAACAAAAGAGGACTAGTAAAAACCTCTGCTGATCACTTACAAAGAGAAAAGCGATACTCATCGGTAAAAATAACTATGGGAACTACATCTGGATCAAACCTTGAAACAATAATTAGGCAGTTAATTAAAGAATATCGATACCTTCCCGCAAGAATGTATTAAGCGACATTTTTAAAATTGTTCAAGAAACGAAAAAAACGTCTCATTTAGTTATTTTTTGTGTATTTTATTTATTTATTTTATTTAGAAAATCGCAACAAGATTCTGGAAGAGCAGATTGACAGAATGTTGCAAAAAAGTACATAATAAAACTTGTTGTCGCACCTACCTACCTGTCGACTACAGCACAGATATTTGCAAATCTGCCAAAGCTATCTGCCCTGGGCTTTTGAATGACGGCGACTCAAACTCCAGCCTTGAATCAGCTTTTAGTGTCCACAGCTGGCAAAACTCGAAATGCAGCTAGAATAGTGAAGATGAAGTCCCGTGAAACTGCTCTGTGTGAAGTTGGTGTGTGGCACTTGAAATACCTTAAAGAATCTACGATCAAATAAGAAAACAAACGTTAAATATATTGAAATATTATAATAGTATTATTATATCAGAAAATGAAGAGGATAGATTTATGAATTAAGATGGAATCAAGAAGTCAAAACAGCTAATTTTGGTCGCGGCAGCGGAGGAGAACTTTTCAGATATCGATTTTAAAAGAACAGGTGCAACATATGTATGTGATGGATGTTAGGTTCGGCAACGACAGAATGTTCATATTATAGTCTCAATTTATTGAAATTTATTGTAGTCATTGGCAGCCGAACTGTGAGAAATTATGTGACAATTTGTGAGACTTTAACGCGACGAATATAAAGCTAGTGGGAGATTTTAATGGCAGAATTGAGCTGTCAGAAAACAATTTTATTAGTGAACATTTCTCTTTCTTCAGGTTGAATCTTAATTCAAGAGACAGCGTATGTATATAGTAGCAAAGGTTCAAAAATCTTGGAACTGTCAGATGATAATTATACTTTTTAAGGCTATGTTGCTCACAAGTGCTGCCTAAATTGATTTACTATGGTTTGGTCCATTCTAATCTTTGGTCGATAAATCTTCTTCCGAGTATCAGTAAAATATTCGAAAAAGTTGTTATTAAAGCTCTGTTCAAATGCGCGTAGGAGAACAATTCATGCCGCGTCTAATCTAGTCTCTGATATCCAATGGAACAAAACTAAAAAGCAATGTGCTGGTGCTTGTCTGGTTGATTTGGAGAAGGCTTTCAACAATGTATGGTAAGAGGGTCTTTATCTAAAACTGACTAGACTCAGCGTAAGTAAACCACTATTATATATACTTTATGATATTAAGAATGGTCTTCAGCAGTGAGCGGTCAACTCGCCGATTCTATTCAGCATTTACACCATCGATCTGATAGGTAGTCTAATTTAGGCAATTGCGTAAGCTGCCGAGGTCATCAGTGTAACTTCGATAATATTCAGAAATATTTTGATGACTGAAAATCAACTTTCAGAAGTCTGAAATGATTCTATTTAGGACTCCGCTGAATCGAGCCTCAAGGGATACGAAAAAGAACTGGCGTAAGCTGGTGATCGTAGGGCCACATGGACAACCATTGGAGAATGAAAGTCTAGTAAAGTACCTTGGCCTGGTTGGTTGTTTTACAGCAGCCGGGCTGACCGCAGGGTGAAGGTGATTTGCTACATGGCTCTTATCCGGCTGATTATTTCTTATGGGTGCCTGATGTGGTTCAACGTTGCCACATCTCAAATGAAAAAGATATCGGATGTTTGAGAGGCAGTGTCTTAGACGTTGCTTTGGATTACACAGAACACCAGAATCAACAACGGAGCCTATATTAACAGAATTGATAATTTTTTGATAAAGCTGATTTCCGGTCACACTGCAAGAGCTATGTCCTCGACCAACGACCTAATTTTAAGATCTTACTAACCAAACGACGTGAAAGTTCACGAAGAGTTGTATGTTTTGGCCCACTTAAATAGGTAAACGTGTATGTGCCGAAAAAAAATCCGCTTATGTGGCTGTTCTAGTTTTAAGTAGTTTTTAGGTAGTTTTATTTAGTTTTACTGTAGTTTGGAAGTTTTATACAAAATCAGAATTTTATATTTTCTCGATAAAAAATAAAATGCACGACTGGATCGCACGAACTTGCTCTTTTATAAAAGTACGAGTACTTTGGAATTTAAAAATTATATATAAATAATATAAAACAAGGAATTAATGAGATACAAATGTTCAAATGCATGAAATTGCCGTCTGATTTCCAGAAAAGTATGAATTTATGAAAACGCACAAAAATCGTTTTATCATTAAAGTAATTTCTTATATAAGATATTTCTTTAAAATTTTTCCCAATTTCGAGTATTAAGTAATATCGATTTTGGGAAATAACTTCGATTTCGATATCGATTTCGGGAAATAATTTTTTTTTTCAAAAAACCTAAAATCTGTTTTTGCAAATATACAATGTTTAATAATTTTATTTTAAACTTAAGGGGGCTCATGCTTGAGAAATTTGGTTAAAATAAAAAAAATGAGAAATTCGAAAATCAAAAAAAAAAAAAACAAAAACCGTTCTATGACAGGAGCCGGTGATACATTACGTTCCTAATTTTTTTGACCAAAATGTAGTCCATGTTCATAATGACACACCTATTTTTTTTAATCAAAATCGTTACCTATAGCTGTTTTCGAGATAAATACGATTTTGCATTACGGGTTCAATTTCCTCTCTGGGGAATCACCGAAGACCCTTAAGTACCGAGTTTGAAGAAAATAGCTTCAGTAGTTTAGGCTGTATATCGAGGTACAGACATACAGACAGACAGACGGAATTGCCGAACCAACTTTATTCGTCTTCCCTATCATCGTAATGTCAACTTTGATCGAAATATCGAGTTCGATTTTTTTTCCAAATGCAGAACTTGCCCTTTGGTAACTACGAGTATAACCAAGTAAAAACATGATATACATAGTTTAATATAAAAATTGTTTTTAGACCGAAAGGTATTAGAATTAAGATATAGCTTAAGCTTAGACCGCCCGCATAGGGCCAGTAAGTTCGTTTTAAGTTATTGGATAAGTAGGCTAGTCTTTCATGAATTTCTTGTCTATAGCTTTAAGCTAGTTATAAGTTGAATAGAAAATATAGTAAATAGTTTCATGGGGTGGTAACCAAATCAATCCCCCCTTAATCTCGCAAGAACATGCAATTTGCCTATTTCTAACAAGAACCGTAGAAGTAAGCTTCGTTCTCTTCTGTATACTCAAAATTCTTAAGCACTTGTATTATTTAAAAGTTATAAAATTATTTTCTAATCGATCAGCATATCAATAATTGTTAATTTTATTATATTATTATTATTATTATTATATTATTAATTTTAAATTGTTCTAATTTTGTAGGTGTATTTAATTTGATTGCTTATCTATATATGTATGTTTTTAGCTGCATATGACACTACATAGTTCCTCTGTGAACTACGGATTGCAACACTTTATTAATTTTGTTTTTATTATAATCACTGCTTATCTTTCTTTGTAAATTCTTATTGTAAAAATTGATAAAGAAAAAAATAAAATTGAATTGAATTGAAATGAATACTTACGACTGTGAATGGTGAATGGTATCTGCTTAGGCGCCCCGAATTGAGAATACACTTTTATTAGAGGCACTGCTCGCTTTGTAATCGACTACTGATTCGTGTCTGCCCTATGGAGCAATAGTATTACTGATTTCAGATTAGGAACCAATAATCTCAGATCACATGCCTCTTGAAATTAAATTTTTCACTTGCAATAGCAGATACTCCTGATCACACAAAACAGATCAATCTTATTCCAAAATTAATCTGGAGCGATAACAATCGAAATACTTACACAGCGAACTTAAGGAAACAACTCGAAGAACTTTCAAATACAGATATCCCTGCTGATTCTTACTCACTCACAGAAATTATCGAACTCAAAGCCGACCGATGAGAAATCAGGAAATATGTAACCAAAAATGGTTTGATTTTCAGTACTTAAAAGCTAGGGACCAATCTTTAGGGTTTCTAAAGCTTCTAAGGTAATGCAACTTACAAGTTTTTAAACAAAAATTATATGCTGAAGCGAATGAGAATTATAAACGAATTTGCTATGCTTCAAAGAAAACTTTTCTAGAAAGCAGCTAAGCATTTAAATGGAAAAACAAATGACATCGTTTTCTTCGCCTTAGGCTTAAAAGCACCTAGTCTAGGAGACCACTTCAAAAGACTTCTCAATTCGACGGTATGTGTGCCTCTGGTACAATACGCTCCGCCTCTTATTCTGGATGACTTTTTGGACATTCCTTTTCTGATACAAGAAGTTAAAGAAGTCATCGTGAAGACCGAATTGAATAAAGCACCCGGGGATGATCGCATTTGTTTTGAATTCTACAAACACGCTACTGATGACTTCAATTCCTTACTTGCTAGTGAGTTCAATCAAATTTTTGAAAATGCATTAGCTCCCAAGACATTCAGAAAATCAATCATCTTTCCACTCCATAAGAAAGGAAGCTATGAAACTATAGAGGGATTTCTTTCTTAATACCTGTGCTAAATTGTTCCCAGCACGGGCTTATTCATAACGGAAGGTCTCAAATGGGTAGAGGAAAAGAATATCTTAACTCAGTACCAAGCCAGCTTCAGAAAAAAATACTCAATAATTGAACATATATTTGCATTTTCTATTATTGCATATTCTTACAAAAAGAATCAGAAGAAATTATAAGTGTTCTTTGTGGACTTCAGTTTAGATTTCGACTCCATTGATCGTGAAGCTCTTTTCTACAAGCTGTATGTGATGCGTGTGTCGAGTAAAGCGATGTACGAGTACAACATAGCATAGGTTTTCGACGGAGATACTTTATCTGAAGAGTTTGAAACAACAATGGGACTCCGCAAGGTTGTATCTTGAGGGCTTTGCTTTTTATCCTATTTATAAATGACATTACGGAAGAAATAAGAAGTGAAATATTGGTGCTTTAAAGCGCATGCAGATGATATTGTTTTCTTTGCGGATACTGTGGATAAAATGCACTCGATGGTAAACAGGGTCGGTGGAATCTGGAGGTGAAAATGCAAAAATCCAAAATTATGGTGTTCGGAGGTGGAGGTGGCAGGCATGCTTGGAGCAAAAATTGCTCCTATAACGGAGAAGTAGTTGAAATTGTGCGATAGTATAAGTACCTGGGAGTATTAAAAACACCGAATTTAAATACGATAGACACCTAGAAGGAAAATTAGCGAAGCGAAAAGAGCAATATCTACGATATGAGAGCAGTGCATAAAAGGTACAAGTAGTAAAGAATATAGTGAAAAACAAAAGTTATTCCGAGTAACAGCAACATCAATTCTTCTCTATGGAGGGCAATTTAGGGGATATCACTCCTTTGAAGCCGTTGGAAAATTCCTTCGATATGTTATTAAATGGATTATGGTAAACAAAAAATACGCTTTACTCTTGAACAACGTTGGAAAATATTGAAAAATTGTGTAACCCGAACAGTGCGTTTTTTGGCCGAAATGAAGCACCCGCGAAAAGTTTGTAGCCGAGAGAATGTGAGAGACAATTCAGGAACATTAACTCACCATCGATATCAACAGCTGCTCAACATTTCATGCACTAGACTGAGGAGAATTCTGTACAAAGAGCTCGGATTATTCGCTTACAAGGTCCAATTGACTCAGCAATTGAAGACGCACGCCCATTCATAATTAATGGGAATGTTGGGTCTTACTTATATATCCATAATGCATAAAATAAATCTATATTTGTTAATTTTATTGCATTTTTAAATTATTATGGTATTCGGCCCATCCTGTATTTGCTGCATTTGGAAACAGATATACCACTTTTGATTATGTATAGACTTACTTACTCAATGTAAGCACGTCTAAGATGTATCTTGTGTCATTTAACTCATAGTCGATTTGGATGATTCTTCAACCATCTGGAGAACTTCAGCTTGCTTCGTGGGTCATTAATCCTGGAAATCTAAAGGTACTAAAAAAGTTTGTTAGTTGGAAGCTATTATCTGTTGTCGAAAATATCTTTCTCGCCGAGCACTTAAGTCAATGAGTAAGAATTTTAAGCCGTACTTCAAAGGATCTCCGTAGACTTGGTCTAAGAGGTCATAAGACTCCTACTTGCTACTTCAATTTCATCGATAGGGACGTGCGCGCATATTAAACTTATGTTTTGAAACAGTCAGGTGATAACTTATCTGCTCAAAATCAATAACCTTGCTGATAAGTATCTACTTTATACGAAGATAGATTCAAGCTTCTGAGTTGGACCTAGGTGTTCTGAAGTTCCAAGTACATACTTTTAGTCCAAATCATAGGTCCTTCATGGAGGTCTTGTCATTTCAGTATAATCATTAGTCTATGATCCAGGTCTCTTCTTCAGACGAAATTTTTCATGCTTGGTAGATAACTTAACCCGACGACACAACTTACTGAACAGGGGAAGAAGCAAGGTTCTTGCCTTACCTTAGGATAGCAGGCCAAATATTCCGATCCCAATAACACATTACGGAGATGGACCATCCCTTTCTTAGCAACCTGCTTAGTACTCAAAATTCTCACTTACTTTAGGTTTATATGTATATTTTAGAGTTGCTAACGTATGTAAGTTGATCATCAGGTAAATTCAGCCGTTGATCTTATCCCGGAATTCTTTCGCAACCGTGTTATTGAGAGCACCTTGGTGGAAATATATTTTCGTGGCAAGGCTATTATTATGTAAAATTCTATCCCACTTCGGTCAGTCGACCACGGGTGGCCCTTCGCCCCAAAAACGAGCTCGGCGATCGTTTAGCTCTATGTATAAGTCAAAGCTTTACCTCTCTGTAAGCCTTACCCTATGAAAAGGAAGAAGAGTGAAGTGGAGACCAAACAATTGGTTCACTTTCATGTACTCGTAGTTATACAACGTAGTCAAGAATTAACTTACAGATTTCGACTGATTAATTGAGATTCAACCAGGGTTCAAGTATGTGATTGGCTATCTATTATCACATACTTTATCCGGAACTTAGTGGAACCTCAGTTCATCTTTTGAAATCCCTTTTCATTAGAGTTCAATTGCTTGTAATAATTGACAATGGGTTTTTGATCCTTGAATTCTACCCAAACTATGTCAAATCCCAGTCTAATATTGAATATTGATATAATCCATTAAGAAGAACTTTCAACTGGAGTTAAACTTGGTTATAAATTCAAAACTAGGTATTTATAAATAGTCCTAATGTCAAATATTTCTAATTGAACCTAATTTTCTGTTGAATCCTCTAATCGTTCAAAACCGTATCATGAAATCGTGGACTGTATTAATTTCTGAATTTCCGTAAACGTGTTCCTTACGACTCCTAGATTGGCACTTTTTATCATGGAGAGTTCTTAAATTCTGTCTTTTCTTATATTAGTTATGAATTATGACTGTTCAAAAGCCTCTTAAGGTAAATTAGATTTTAGGCTATTCTTATTTTTCACTTTGTGAAATGTACTTGTACTCATAAACCTGCACTGAATTTCTTCCACGTACAATAAATTGTAAAATGGTCGAAATGAGTGGAATGAAATTTGACACTTTAAACGTCAATGAAATAGTTTAAAAACCATCGATCGCTAGCCTGTTCCCAACGTCTTCAGTCGGTTAGGAATCAAAATTCATCGAGATGACGTTTAAAATTAATCACTGGCCTCCGACCCCCACACCTCTATGACTACGGACACGGAGTAATAAAATAAAAAAAAAAAACAGTTCTTCTTAGAAATTAATCGGAAATTCTTGTATGTCATAAATCTTTTGCCTGCAGCTAGTTGTGGCGTGGGCGGTTTGTGGGGATCACACCAATTAATTAATTCAAAAATGCTTGTCAATCAAATTTATAATAATCGATGCAGGGCCATAAATTATTAAAACAACGAGTTTAGCAAATAAAATTCATTAAACGAAAACATACAATTCTGTTTGCCAAGTATGTATGTAATGTATGTATATCTATAAAGCGTGAATCGTTTGATTTATAGAATTCATTCAAAAATGTTAATTGTTCGTAGTTTTCTCGCGCTCAGTTACACGCTCTCTTAATAGCCCAAACGCAATTCGCAAAAAAACACAGCCCAAGCCCAATGCTTGCTCTTTGCTAAAAAAGTCAAACAACTCAACTTCGGTTAATCCATTGATTTAGTTTTTGACGCATTGAATTGTTTTTTTTTTTTGTGAGCTGGGGTTCCCCTTTCATTAAATGATAGGCATTTGGTAAATGTGAGTTACATTTCAGTAAACGCATGATGGTTGCATTTCTGGTGTAATTGTAATTTTATAGATTTCCCAGTATTAATCTGATGACGGAGGGAGAAAATAATGCGGGATTTTGTATGTCGAACTTGCACTGTCTATCTATTTATCTATCCTGAACGAGAAAACTATTAGATGACACATAATGGGCAATACACTAATTAACTCATTAGCAATGATATTCAAGCTTTTGAAGCTTGGACACTTGTTCTGATCTAAAATGATCTTTAACTCGTAGTTGATTCATTTTATTTTGACATTATTCCGACAACGCTGGATTTTGGTGTAGAAGTTTTTTTTTTCATCTACACACTAAACCGATATTGTGAACCTAGTTAACCACGAATCTATAGTAGTGACTAGTGAGCTCTGGTGAGCTGCAGGTCTGCTGAATCTGACCTAATATGCAGCAAATAATTCAGCTTACTGTTCGGAAGAAACTATAACTCATAAAAATGGGAAGAGGCACGGGCATCCTGATATTTTACAGGTTGAAAGTTAGGTTAATGGACGAACAGTTAATCTTGTTACTGTCACACTTAGATCAATGTAGATCAATGATAGATGTTGTGATACCCTAGGAATTGTGATTCGCACATGTAATGAAACCCATGATAAATCCTATGTCATTCAAGCCCGTCAAGAGTGTTGATGAGTATGATTCTTTCATCTACCCCCATTTCAGAAATCATCACTCCACCAAGCCCGTAGGAGCATGATGGCTCCTTTCATCGTCTGGTAGGTGAGCTTGATAGATCAATGGTTAATTTACGTGTCCGTTTGTTTGGTCAGGATTGTTGAATAAGTCGAAGGGTCTGCCCCTTTCCTCAAAATGATTTAACCAATCTTATGGAGAGGTGGCCCCGTCAATTAACTGACACTCGTGTTCACTATAATTGTGACAATCGCTGGTATATAGGCGAGGTGCATGACGACATGGTAAAACTCATTGGTCAGCTATAGATAAATCATTAACGATTTTTGACACCTCATTTGGGAAATTAAAAAAAATATAGGTATGCCATTTTAAAGACCAGTAGGCGGTCAAAGAAAAGGTTGGATTTTTTGTAGAAATTGGTCAGAAAAAGATTTTTGGTTGTGAATTTTCAAATTTTGCTTAAAAATATAAGAGCAGCTGCTGCTTACAACCTCTTATACTTTTGAAGAAAATTTTAAAAAGTCTATGGCGGACAAATTACAATACAGTCATTAATATCTTAAATTCAATTTTTTTTATTAACACATGTTTGGCCTTTCTCTTGAGACAAATCCCTTTTGCAATTGTCTGGATTTTCTTCCATGAGTCACACAAAAATATTCGTTTTTTTTCATTAATTTTAACTTCAATTTTATCAATTGCAAATATTAGTTTCTACTAAAATGCCTATTACAGAAAATACTTACATTTTTACAGGAAAACAATTACAACTCCACCTACTTAGCACCTCGATCAGAAAATGACAATCGACAATGTCGATCGATAGTTCGAAAAAAGTCGTTTATCGAGTAATCAATTCGAAAATCACAATCAGGGCCTTAGATATTTCAGAATCCTTCTTTAAGAAGTAGAAAATAAAAAAATAAAAAAAAATTAAAATGCATTCTAATTGGTATAGTAATATAATAAATTATGTTTTTCTGTAAGTAAGTTAATGCCTCTCCCACACCTCAGTATTATAACAATTCCCTATTGAACTGTTAAACTTGAGCACTAAACACTCCTTCTATTTGTACATTTCAGCAGCTGTGAAAAGCTTACTCAACTTTCAACGTTCATTTGAACATTACCTTCTGTATTTAATTAATTTTTTTTTTTCGTGGTTTGTAGAGTCAAATGTTTTAGTTATATTTGCTGAAATAGTCAAATCACTTGCTTTGTTGAAGTAGGCAGACAAAAAATTTACATTAAACTTGAATAGAACTTGGATATTTAATCAAAGTGTTTGAAAAATAATCTGATATAAGCTGTTGGAGTGATTAATTGGTTACGAAAACGATGACAAACTTTTGAAACAAGTGCGGGCGGTGTTAGAAAAAGAACATTTTGTAAATTTAACATGAAAGGACATTTTAAATTTCAACGCCATTTTAATTGACATATAACAGTTTTAATTTTGTGTTGCCTAAGGAAATAAAAGTCTCCTAACGAAATAATTTCAAATAATATTGAAGTCAATTTATTAGACTCAAATTCCATCATCCATCCATCCTTCAGTGGTAAGAGTTTAAATATTTAAATATAAACTTTTTTAAGTGTTTCGTGGTTAAAATAAGTGCATTTCGTAATCTCCATAATATAATATCCAAGTGAATTCTCTGATGTCAGTATAATTATCAGGAAAATGACAACTACATTGGAATCTCCCCTAACTCACACCCTAGACAGAAATCTGTCATCATAACCCAATAGATTAATAAAAAGCAATTAAATAAATGATTTTTCATACGAGTAGTAATAATTTTCTCACAATCAGACAATCCTATAACAGAACGCGAACGTAAATTATTTTAACCGCAAAAGAGTTCGGCTCTCTTTTATGCGAACAAAGTGCAAACTTTTTGAGGAGCAAAGATGAAAATGTCTTAGATATAAATTCCCAGGTAGGTGACATTTTCGTGTGTTTCGCGAGTTCTTTTTTTTTGTGAAAAAACTACATTTTAAATTGTTTGAATAGAGGAACGCACATGGATTGAAATTCGAGAAATTTCGTGTGTTTTTTTTAAGGATTCTCAATTCTAGTTTCTTATTTCATTATCAGCGGATAACTCTATGAGAGGATTGAAATTTTTCGGTACCGCCAGTGTTCGTTTATGAGAGAGTTTATTATTCACATACATATGTATCTGCCAAAAATTACCGCAAACAGAAAATACAAATTCCCTCGTAAGACCTATTTTGGGTCATACAGTTGCAAGAGTATAGAGATGTGTCAGTCACTATTGATTAGGTCTTTGCGACCTGTTCATCAAAAAGATTGATTGCAATCACAGTAGACCAAATCAATCAATCCTAATGTCAATATCTTACCACTGAAACCGATGAACATAAATTGAACGAAACGAACGGAAAAAAGTTATGTTTCGTTCATTCAACTTGTTCTCCTTCTCAATCATTTCACAATATCGAATATATAAATAATAGATAGTCTATATATATTGTTATATTTTAACTAGGTTCGTTAAATAAAACTTTTTACTCTTTCTTTCTTTATTTTTACTTTCCAAATCACAACAATAAATTTCAATTTATAATCAACTCAAATACTTTATTCAAATTAAATTCACACTAACTTGTCTTACACTTTCCACAATCCAATAAGCAGAGTTTTGAACACTTCCGTAATCAAAAATCAACTGTGTTCCGCTCACCGTGAACACTCCCTTATACATATACTCAAATTAGTTGTTCTCGAAGGTTCTCGTCTTGGAATGTTCTAGATGGTTGGAATAAGGGGAAATACATTTGACATTGGAAAAGAGCTTTTTGTTTCTTCCATAAAGTAGATATGCAATTTTCCAACAGATGGCGCTGTAGGAGTATAGAACTCTGTTCACAACAATATATACTCGTAAAAATCATTTGTTGTTCGTTTGTCTCGCTTAAACTCGAGAATGCCTGGACCGATTTTACTAATTTTGATCTTGAAATATTTGTGCGAGTTCAGGGAAGGTTTAAACGGTGAGAAACATAAATAAATCGTAATAAGTAACGGAAAATACTAAAAATGACAATTTAATTTTCTAATACAAAATGTTCTTAACAGAGAATCATTTGATGTCTTTTTTCTATTTCAAAACAATTGTGAATTGGTTGTAAAATATTTATAGGTGCGTTTAGAAATTTGTTGTTGAATGAGGTCCGATCTTTTTGGTCTGTTTTGTTGAAATACAAAACAGTTCTGTTTCAGAAGTAAAAAAGTGTCGAAAAAAGAAAATAAATAAATAAATTTCGAGACGATCAATCTTCGAATCCTACACTACAAATTACTGCAGAAATTTACAATGAGACATTGATCATGATAGAAGATATGTTTTTATTGATGGTAAATAAAGTATTACCGTGTGCTTGGGCATGACAGCACCCAATCGTCCTATGAGCGATGCATTTATCTACGAGTTGCAAAGAGAACAGCAATACGATACTGAAGTATTGGCCAAAACCAGTTCGTTCCAAAGGTTCCGCAATTGAATGAACAACAAAGAATTGCTTACGATACTTTAATGGAATCTGTGAACATTGTATCTTATGGAATTTACTTCTTTGATGCTCCCGGGGGACTGGAAAAACGTCCTAATTTCATTGCTGTTGGCAAAGATCAGATCACAAAATGAAGTAGCCCTAGCATTGGCTTCATCTGGAATAGCTGCAACATTGTTAGAAAGTGGACGAACTGCACATTCTGTCTTGAAATTACCACTAGACATGCAAATCAACTAAGCACAATTTTGCAACATCGCCAAAAACGGCCCAATGGCGAAGATTCTACAGATATGGAAATTGATCGTTTGGGATGAATGTACGATGGCTCACTAGAGATCATTCGAGGCACTAAACAGAACATTAAAAGATCTTCGTGACAACCAACACATTTTTGGTGCATCCACGATTCTGTTATCAGATGATTTTCGTCAGATTCTTCCAATTACTCCCCGATCAACTGTTGCTGACGAACTAAACGCAGGCGCTTATAAGATCATCTAATTTGTGACGGCACGTAAAGACACTCCAATTAACAACTAAAATGCGAGTGTTTTTGGAACAAGATCAAATTGCAATTATGTTTTCAAAAGCAGCTATTTGATATTGGAAATGGTAAGTTGCAGTTGTCACCTCGACCAGATTTTTTTTTTTTTTTTTTTCATTTAATCAATATTTTATTTCGCATGATTTCTTCTTAAAACTAACTTTTAACAATTATTTATAAAATAGGAATTATACATAATAAGAAAATTCATCATAAAATAGTTAGGTACATCCGATTGCCCTAAGGACAAGAGTTGGATTTACCGAATTAAGTCACTATTTACCAAAAACTAGTATTATTGATGGGGATCTTAACAAAAGTGTAACATTATTACAATTTGAAATTAATATTTACAAAATAATAAATATGTGCAAAAATTCAAGAAAACAAATAATTATGAAATCACAATTAAAAATTAAAAGCAAACCAAAATCATAAAGTAATTATAGTTCAAAAGCCTAAGTTATATAATTCAATAAACTACCAATTACATCAAAGTTCAAGGAAAATAAAAGAATTTTAATATTTCTTAAATATGAAGACTTGAGTGTATCACATCGGATTCCTTCTGGGAGGTTATTAAAAAGACGGGGTGCAGTTACATCGTAGAAGTGGGAAAACAAAGATTTCTTAATAGTAGGTACAATAATTAAGTTACTACTGTTGACTCGCAAATTGTGAGATCCGTATAACCTAGTGGCTAAATAGCCAGATTTTTCAAAAAATATTTTCAGAACTTTATAAAAATACAAATGCTGTAGTGGTAGAATCTTGAGGTTTCTAAATAAATCAAAGCTTGGGGTTCGACGGTTAACTCTACAAAGAATTCTAACAGCATGTTTTTGCTTGATAAGTAAAGGTTCAATTTTATTGTAATGAGTCCCCCCCCAGCAAGAGAGACCATATTGTAATTTGGATTTAAATAAACCATTGTAAACTAGAGTTAGAATCGGTCGACGGCAATACAGGCTTAAATGGTATATTTGTCTTACAACCTTATTAAGATAATCCTTTAAAATGGAAGTGTGATTTTTCCAACTCATTCGAAAATCTAATAACAAACCTAAGTATTTAAAGCTTTCTACGCGCTCAATTTCAAAACAGTTTTTTGAACATAAATAGTTTTCATTGAAAGTAGATTCAACATGCATGCAATCATTATTTAAAGAAAACTTACGACAAACCGGTGAATGGTATGAGAATTTAATATCTTCACAGACATTACCCAATATATTGAAGATCATAAATTTAGTTTTATCACTTATCACAAGTCGGTGAAGATAAAACCATTTACGAAGAATCTCTAAATCATAATTAACATCCACAACTAACTGAAAATAATTTTTCGATGAGTAGGATAGGGCAGTATCATCTGCAAAAGCTGTAATATTACCTTTGAATTGTTGAATAAAAAGTGAGTTAACAAATACTAAGAATAAAATTGGGCCCAAAACTGATCCTTGAGGCACGCCCAAGTAAATAGGTTTCTCAGAGCTTAGTTTGCCTTGAATTCTTACCTTTTGTTTTCTGTTCATAAGATAAGAAGCCATCCAATCATGTACATTACCTCTAAAACCAGCTTTATATAATTTACTGAGTAACAGAGTATGATCTACAGTATCAAATGCCTTAGCTATATCAATGAACAAGGACGATGGAATGTCAGAGTTGTTCAAACTACGATAGATCTCACCACATAATTTCAAGAGAGCATCTTCTGTAGACCTACCACTCTGAAAACCGAATTGAAACCTGCTGAAGAAGTTGTTTCTTTTAAAGAAAGAAATCATTCTAGACTTCATGCCTTTTTCAAATATTTTTGAAAAAACTGAAAGAAGTGAAATGGGACGATAGTTATTTAAGCAGGTAGTCGATCCTTTTTTATGTAATGGTATTACAATGGCTTTTTGTAACGCTGTAGGGAAAATACCTTTTTGTACACTGAAATTGAAAATGTAACATAAAACATCTGATATTTGGAAAGAAATTTGCTTCAAAATAGTGCTAGAGATATTATCTTCGGAAGAAGAGTTTGAATTCTTTAACGACATTATGATTCCCTGAATTTCTTGGGAGCTGAAGTTATGAAAGAAAAAACTTGCTGAATTTGAACTATCATCTTTAATAGTGTAGTTGCAACATTGTGAGCTAGAGTCATATATATTTTGCTGGCATGTGTTTGAAAAAAAATCATTAAATAAGTCCGCAACGTGTTCAGAATCTGAAACAAAAGTGCCGTTGTATTCAATAGTAATACCCACTTTAGTCGTATTTCTATTCAAAATATCGTTAACGATGTTCCACTCCTTTTTTGAATTACCAACATTTTCACTGAGTTTATTCCTGTAATAAGAGTCTCTACAGTGAGGAATTTCGGTTTTAAGTTCAAGACAAAGTTTTTCGTAAAATGTTTTTAATCTCGTATTATTTGGATGTTTTTTGACGCAGTTGTGTAGTTTTTTTTTCTTATTTATTTTTTTCAAGAGATGAATATTCATCCAAGGCTTACGACAAGTCAAATTTAAATCTTTGCTAACACGCAATGTGCAGTTATTCGAAATGTGGAACTGAAGTTTCGCTAAAAATAGGTCAAAAGCCAAGGACGGATCTAATGCATCAAAAACATCAACCCAAAACTCATAAGTCAAATCAGATTTAAGAGACACAAAATTGATTTTTTGTTTTTTTATCGAAAAAGATTGACATGTCCTAGAAACAACGCTGTCGAACTGAAGGCTAACTAACTTATGATCTGTAATTTTCCAGTCAAACACATCGGCCTTGTATCATTGTTTCTTTGATATTTAATAAACAGGTGGTCTAAGCAAGATAATCCTCTGGTCGGTTTATTTATCAATGACATAAAACCAAAAGAAGACAAAACAGCTAGAAAATTGTCTACAATAGATATTTCAGAGAGTATGTCAATATTAAAATCACCAAGTAGTATTTGGTTCTTGCAGCTTTGATTACCCAAAAACGCAGAAAATTCTTCCACGAAAGTCACTATGTTATAAAAATGGAATCTGTAAACACAAACAAAACAGAATGAAACATCAAATAACTTACAATTTACGACAATCAGATCAGCAGTATTAAGTTTAGGAAAAACAATATGGCAAGAAATATCACTTCTATAAAATACTGCAACTCCACCAGAAGCATAAGTTTCATTACAACATGCACTAAACGTATAATTAGGAATTTTAAAATTAGAGACTTCGCACTCAAAAATCCATATTTCGGAAAGAAAAATTAAATCAGGTAAATGATTTAATGATGCTAAATGAACCAAAAATAAATCGAAGTTTTTTCTTAAACTACGTATATTTTGATGAATGACAGTAAAACTGGAGTAAACATTTATATTAGGATGTTCAATACAAAGGCATTTAAATTCATCATTAGATAGGCTTTCAAGTGAACTATTATAACTTAAATCAACAAAAGATTTATCTAGAGACATTTTATTATAATTACTATTAATACAATTATTAATTGCTATTATTTATTTTTTAAACGAAATTAAGTATCCAAATCGTATTTAGAGAAATCTTCAAAATTTTTTATTTTTATACAATTTTCACCTTCTTTCCTTCTTATATAAACTGATGAATTCCGAACCCAGACATATAGACATTTCTTTTGTTGTTTTAATTTCTTAGCCTTCTTTAAAAGAGAACGAGTATAAGCAGTCAGACTATCGTTTATAAATATATTTGTTTTTGATTTTTCTTTGTTGTTGTATTGAGGTCCAAAGATGCTTGATGACAACTTAATTTTGCTCATTCGCAACTTATTCATTATTTTCTCTTTTACTGAAAGATTAGCGAACTTAATGCAAGCAATGTTGGAAAGATTATTATCGCCAGTTTCGTTGTTATTGTGCTTCACGGTCTTCACATAAAAGGATTCAAAGTCATTTCTATGAATTTGCTCACCTACACCGTCAGTGATAAGTTGCATTACTTTTTCCACCGCATTCGTATTATTTAAATCCGGAATACCAACAATGTCAACATCACACATCTTGACTCTTTGCTCCAAAGCATTTAATTTATCCTCCATGTAGTTTACGGTTTTTGTGAGAGTGACGTTACGCTCTTGAAGAGATCGAATTTTTTCGAGAGCAGTGCTATTGATTTTTTGGAGTTTGAGAATTTCAGTAAACAACATAGACAGAGTTATTTCTTGACCACTGTTTAACGATGTAGCGACATCAATGTTCTTGTTCACAGAAGCAACACTTTCTGGTAGCGTGGAAGGTGCAGGAGAAGCAATAGCGGTAGCCGGAGAGGCAGCAGCAAAAGAAGCATCAACAACAAAAGGTTCGTCACCTGCATCAGCAGCCTCAGAAGCAGCAGAAGTGGAAGGGGAGTTTCTAGTAACACGATTTTTATTGAAAACCGGTTCCAACTTGGCCTTATTTATTGGCAAAAGGTCAGTGGATAATGAATCTCGGCGATGCTTCAAGCAAATAACACACTTGTGGCCTACCTTGTTTTTAAGCATATAGTCAATTTCATTTTTTTCAAGTTTGGCGCACTTTGCATGACAATACTCATTGCAGGTGAGACAGCGAATCTTAAGATCATTCCGACTGATGATTAAATTACACAGAACACACTTCATTGTTCAATTAATAGATCAGATTGTAAATGTTCAAATAATTAACGTTTAATATAATCACTAATTACTTTGTAAGTGACTAATTTTATTCTCAACGATGCGACCCCATCAACACACGTCGAGAGACTGATTAATTAGACTACTCACGGATTTTTGTTACTTCGTCGACTCAAAAGAGGAGCTTATTCGGAGTGTTTTTACAGACATAAAACAACAGTTCAGAAACAATAATTGGCTGTATTGGCGGCCAAAAACATATGTAGATGTCTATGATCTCAATGCAACCATTCGGAGAGTTACAAACCAGGACGACACATAGTCAACTATCTGACAGAGTTTTTAAATTCCCTGGATTTGCCTGGACTATCAACTCACAATTTTCAATCAAAAGTAGGATCAGTTGTGATTATGCTGCGTAACATTAATCACTCTCGACTGTGCAATAGAACAAGACTGGCTGTAAAAAAGCTAATTAATAACGTCATCGAGGCCAAGATCATCACGGAAAAATACAAAAGGTGAGGATGTTTTGATTCTGCGTAAACCTATGATAGATACAAATTTTGTATTAAGTTTCGACCATATTTTTCAAAAATATACATATGTGGATACAGAATTACATATTATAGCCACGTTTATTGAGTCTGATAGTGTTAACAATATGCATCAAGATGCAGGAATGTTTCTGATGGCATTTATCAACTCTCCAAACCATTTTCATAGCCAAGATTCGCCTAAAATATTCCCGATGTAAACTTGTAAATAAATAAAAATATACAATGCAAGATGGCGTGACCGAAGCAACGAAGTCGAAAAAAGGAAACCTTACTTTCATTTTCACATTGTTCCGTTCTCTGTCGGAACAAAGGGATTGGAAACAAATATTTTGGTTGAATGAACGATTGAAAATATTTCGTGTCGGACTTTATCTTGCTCGGAACGAAATGGGTGGATAAAAAATGATTTTGATTGAATGAACGATTGATTTAAAAGATCGAATATCTACTTGAACCCATCAATCAATGATTGATTCGATTTTTTAAAATGAACGTTTGGCACAGCTCTACAAGAGTACTGAAAGATCTCGATATACACAAATCCGCTGGTCCAGATAGTATTCTTCCCATTGACAAAACCATTGTGTAAACATTTTCATCTATCCTGCTATACTGGTCTCTTTTCGAGTGGATCAAAAACACCATTTGCCCAGCCTGTCTCTAAAAAAGCGAATCTTCTTTCTTTTCTAATCATCGTCCCGTTTTTATATCGTTTTGTAGAAAGAAGGATTATTGTACTTGATGTTTCAAAAGCATTAGATAAAGTTTGGCATCAAGCTCTCTTATCGAAAATGCATTAATTTGGTATCCATGCATCTATTATTCGAAATTAACTTTCAGACTGCCTAATAAAATTTGTTTGGACGGTATCAAGTCTCATATTTATAAAATAAATGCTGGTGTGCCACAGGGCTCCGTTGTGTCTCTAACTTTCTTTTTCGTATAAAACTTATTATCTATTGAATTCATTCGCTGATGACAGTACTCTCGGCTTTTCATATTAGTTTCCAGATTTACGTTCTTGTCTTTCGGATGCAGATTAAGAACAGCAACATATGATAAGCTCATTATTTATTATGGAATGACCACATATTCGACGTCGACAAAAACGCTACTAATAATTTAGGTTTCCTTCAAGATAGCAAGAAATTTTTCATCCCTTCTTATCTGACTGTAATTTGTCCAAAGCTCGAGTACAATTTCCACATTTGGTCGGGTGCTCCAATAACCCACTTGAGTCTCTTGGATAAAATCCAAAAATGAGTCTTAAAAATGATATGTGATAGAAGTATAACAGAAACACTTGAATCTATGGAGCACGCCGGCGCACTATGGGACCAAATGATGAAATCCATCTCAAAAATGGTTTTGGTGAATTTCGTAATTTGAAAAATCTAATGATGGGATTATATACTAAAAATAGGGTTCTTCCACACACATTAAATTTTTTGTATCTTACTCTTGTTCTAGCTACCTAAAATAACCGTTAAAAATGACATTTCGATATTTTTATTTTTTAGAATTATTAGAAGTGAGAGTTTGAAGTCAATTATTTCGTATTTTTCTGGACAGAATGTATAAGTATTATACCTTTTTGAAAAGCCCAAGCCCTCTTCTTTACAAAACAGTTATATTTTTATTTTAAATTAAATTCACCAGTAAATTAATAAAAAAGAATGAGTAAGGTGCAGTATCTTTTATCTTTTTCATTTTTTTGTTTTCAATTGAAGTTTTCTCTGTTAGCTCCGGCTGCCTCCGTTTAGTTAATAACTGTTTTGTATTCTAAAAATACTCCAAATTTGGAAGAAAAAATAAAAACTTTCGCATTTTCATGCATTTTTGTTTAAGAAGAAAAAACGTATGATGAGAAAGAAAAATAAGTTTTTCGAATAAAAATTCGTATTCTTATATCTTTATTGTTAAGTGATGAAAAAATTAAAATTTGGCAAAAATGTGGTATCTTTATTGAAGCACATAAATGTGTATTCCAAAAAGTTTTAGACCATTATTTTATTACTTTTAGCTCAAAATTTAAAAAAAAAATGTTTTTTTTTGTCAAAAGTTGAAAAATATAACTGTTAAAACATGTGCAACACATTTTCATAAACATCATATAAGTGACTATGTTTCCACAAAATAAATAAGTTTTTATCAGTTATTTCCTTTATTATTAAAATTCAAAATTTTATTTTTAAAATAAAATGTTTTTTGTTTTCCAATTTTAAACTTCCTTACTCATATTTATATTAAAAAAAAACCATAATTAAATAAAAATAAATGCCAAGCATTTGAGCGTGGGAGGGGGGCTGTGGGGTATGTTGCATATAATACAAATGTAGGTACATAGGTATAAATAACACAAAACAGAAGAAGACAAAAAGTTAACAGTTCACTTAAAAGAGAACTGCACACAATATGGAAACTGAATCGTAAACAATACCAAAAGCAACAACAAAAGCATGCGAAAAGAGTCTAAAAGGTAATAGATTTGGCATGGGACAGCCAAATTGTTATTGTAACATTAATCAATCAAGAGGCGAAATGCATAGATAAAATGTAATGAGATAATTACTAAGCTTTTATTCTCAATAAAGTGTGAGAAAATGAGAGAATTTATTTGCAAGGAAATGTTCAAGATTAGCTACGAACGAAGATGTTCTACACACTTTATTATATACATACATCTGATCCGCATATATCTAGTCTGGGAAAACCAAGAACAAAAAATGATACCAAAGAATTGTTTGACCGGGCTAAAGAACTTTTAGACATTAACTAATATACCTAGTAATAGGTGAACTTTTGAATTCCTTTTTTTTGTCTTAAGGGCGAAAAACTTTCATATATCAAAAAGGGGCGTGGAAGTACACGGATTTTACTAAAAATATATAACACTTTTCAAAAATTCACTTCTACATATAAAACTTAATTTAAAAAATGCCTGCTTTTAATGAACTTTAAGCGGAAAATAAAAAAAAGGGGAGTGAGAGTAGGCGGGAAAGTGGGCAGAAAAAATATACATGCGATGTCTTAAGTCTAAAAAACCTCAAATACAAATTTTCGGCTTCCTGTTTACTAAAAATAAGAAAATAACAAAAATGAGAAAAATGTGGGCGTGGTAGTGCGCGGATTTTACAAAAACTACTTTCAAATGTTTTCACCGGTAAAAGAAAAAAACTGTACAAATTTCATCCAAATTGTTGAAATAATTCTTGCTCCAACAAATTTTGCCCATATAAATTAAACAAAATCTACAAATTTGTTATTTTATTTTATTAGGAAAAAATAAAATAATTTATTTTTATCTAAAACGTTTTAATATTTTAAATTCTTTTTTATATATAAATGTATAAATGTGCAAAATTTCAAAAAAAAATATTGAGAAACGAAAAAGTTATGGATTTTTGAGATGGCTTGCACCATTTGGTCCCATAGTGCGACGGCGCTGTGTATTAGAAAAATAATACTATATAAACAATTTTAATACAGATGTTTAAGCATGACTATGAGCCGTCTGCATTTCCTTAATGTAGCTTTTAGAGCTTACAAAGTTTAATAAAATAAACATTTTAAAATAAGTGCCGCTAGGAATACTCATCAGTTCACCCTCGAGCCTAATGCATAACACGATTATGGAATAATTTACCCGGCACGGTTTTCCATTGCCATTTCAATTTGCAAATATTCAAAACCAATGTTCATTGACACCTCCTTTCTGTCCCCCTCTAATATCCCCAACGAACGTGCTGTGTTTAACATTATAAGGGTCTCTTAATATACGTTTGAGCGCTTGTGAATTATAAAACAAAAAACAAAAATTAAGCGCGAAAATCTTAGGTTGCAAACCAGCTTGAAAATATCTTATTATGATATTGGACCTGAGACTGAGGTATAAGATTTGAGTGAAGAAGGAACTTATCACTGAAATGCCTCTATAACTTTCACCTTCATTAGGGTTGGCTTTTTTTTAAAAAAAGCAATTATTTTCGCCAAGCAAAAACTGTTTGAGCAGGTTTTTTCAATAAACATTTTATTCAAAAGCTCTATAACGTACGAGTATTCAAGAAGTTCTAGTGATAAATAGCCAGTTGAATTCCTCCCCTTAAGCGATTCAACCGTAATACTGGTACTTCCGGGAATGCTCTTCAGTTTTTTTAAAAAAAGAGATCTCTTAGCCGCACTACACTACACGAATCTGGAATGCTTCAACCAACTCAATATTTTCCTCCCATGTCCCATTACGATATTTGATATTCAAAATCAAGGTGCACCGATATCTCCTTTTAAATCTTCTCCAACTTTCCTAAACGCTCGCACTATGCACAAACATTTTAAGAGTAGTCATAATCTCTTTAGTGAGAGCTAAATTAAATAAAAAGTGGAAGTGAATTTTATTTTTATTGCTTACGATTTTTTTCCTATACCTAATTTTTCATTTGTAATCGAACCATGGGAAAATAAAAAGAAAACACTGACCCTCAGAAATTTCCATTGTAATATGAAGATGGTCACCGTGGGATTTATTCTTGATCTCTAAAATGCCAATACAAGTCCAGAACATCCACCTCTCTTCGCTGTCTACGATATCAAAGCAAATGTAAAGTATGCATAGGTAGTAAAACGAACTACATAATTCAAAAGCTCCGATCGCAATGAATTTTTCGCTAAGCAAGCTGAGAGAAATTCATTCTCATTTTACAATGAATATCTAGATCGATTGAGTAATTCATTCTGATGATTTAAATTCACCACACCGGACAAGAGAGTGTTTAAATTGATCGTGACCGTTGACGGGACAAGTATTACAGAGTGTTGTGGTCTGACTTCCTTCGCTGTTTCGACTTCGACATGGTGTGTCTTCTTATTTGCGGATCCAAAGAGACCAAGAATATTCTTTCGTAATTCAAAAGTGTGATTTTGTGAATATTTTACGTATCTCTGTGAACTGTATCTATTAATTCTAGAGAAAATAATTAATTAATGAGAAAGATTGTTTTTTGTTTCCTGGTGATATTTCATGAATGCCTACACAAATAGTGCGTGAATCTGTTTCTAATTATTGTCATAAGGATATTCCAAAACAAGAAATACAAACTTCATAAAATATTGAAAACTACCTGAAACATTACTAGTTATAAAGGTAAGTGGAATCCTCTCGTGTGCGTCATTAATGATCCTTCTTTAGACATGTTGTGAAATGCGAAAACTGTCAAGGATTTCGGTGACCTTAGGAATACAATTTCAGCACTATCATGATTATTTTTAGTAGATTAAATAGTTTGTTTATAATTTAAAAAAAAAAAAAATAAAAACCAGGTCTTTTATTTATACTACTCGAGCCGGAATTTTTAATCAAGTTGTCTGCTTCACCGAGAATTAATTAAAGTTCTTCGCAATCTAAATACATAAGCCTTGAACTCAGATATTCGTAGATATTTATAGGTATACAAAAAAAAATGTGCAAAACTCTCAAAAAATCATTTTGGCTTTTTAAGAGAAGATTTCCGTCTTCTTGTTCTTCCAAGTCTGTGTAGTTTGAAATGCATGTCGAAAATTATTTAAATGATAGAAATCTTCTGCGGGGAAGTCTAAGTCTTAGCATGAGGAAAGCATGAGGTAAAAGTTAGGGTAATTTCCAGTTGAATATTTCAAAGTTGAAAATGTTTGAATTTCATTAAAATATAATTGAGGATTTGTTTAGATTTTGTACGAATTTTAATATTTTGTGTCCGCTGGAGTAAATAGACCATAGAATATTAAGAAATCTATTTAGGAACTTTAAAAACACGGGTTAATGCCACTGACCTCCTGTGGAAACGATTTTTATAGGAACTTCAACAGAAACATAAGGTTAATGTGAAAATTTATAGAATACCAATTACTAGTTCAAGGGAAAAATGTTCTGTACTTTTAAAATACTGTTAAATATTTTTGTAAAATCCACTCGTTAGTTTGTTTTTCGTTTAAAATAATTAAATATATTAAAAGTAGTACTTGCTCTACCTGTTTAGAATTCTCGAGATGTGTTATTTTATTGTTAACGATACATATTTCTAAAAAATAATTTAAGCGAAAACTAAGTGCGCCAAAGTAATAAATTAAAAAAAAATAGCACTGACAATTTGTAGATATAAAAAAAAAAAAAAAAAAAAAACATTTTCTTATACATAAATAATTGTTTACTTGCTCTATAATGGTGTCATGTAAGAATAAAATGCTCTACTGGATCGCACCAAACTACTCTCGTGTTTGATAGATTTGGAATTTTTGAAATGAATTGAATTAGATTAGGTAAAAAAATGTTTATAACAATATATTATTTTTACTTGCGACTTATAGGTACTATAAGGCAAGTTATGCATTCGTAAAAAAAATCGAACGCGAGATTTTGATCAAAGTTGTCATTACGATAGTAGCGAAGACTAAAAATGTGGGTCTCACAATTCGGTCTGTCTATCTGTCTGTCTGTTCGACTACAGCGCTCGGCCGATTTTCTTCAAACTTGGTAGATATGGGTTTTAATTTTTCCCCCGGATATTTAAAAAAAAAATTAAAAAAAATTTCATTTGGTTAAACCTAGGTAATGGTTGAAAAAAAAATTTCAAAAAAAATATTCATGTCGATTACAGAATTCGCCGAATTTTACTCCCGGTGAGTTGACTTGATTCGCATCCGCTGTAAAACTCAATTATGAAATTCGTCGGATGAACTACATTGTCGATTTCTAAAATTACCTTATCATTTATGAACTTTCGTATCGACACTGTCAGCAACAAACATTTATTCAACTGGCCTAGGCTGTGATAATAGTATCGTTTTCGATCAACGAAATCAAGCATCGTTAAGAGTGGTTAGTACGAAGATGGTGGACGGTTCAAAACCAACCGTGTGCTTTTTTTTTTTTTTTTTAGATTTCTTGCTCTCTGGTTGCGTTGCTATTTGTGCGTTTTTTATTAAAATTTGTTAAACAAACACTTTAGCATTCAGTATGATAAGCTTTTGACTTAAATTTTTGTACTCTCCATTGTTTATTTTCGTTTAATCAAAAATTCACTTCAGATTCGTCTCGAAATTGGTGCGAATGTAATATGATAGAAATTGTATGGAGTGCGAATGGATTGCGAAACTTTTGGATTCGTTCAACTTTCATTCGTCGGATTTAGTAATAGCAAAAGTTTGGAAATGAATTGAAATTGTCACTTTAGCTCATTCGCCGAATTCTGTAATAGGGGTGATTATTTTTGGGACACCCCTTGAAACCATTTTTTTTGTTTTTGGTTTTCTGAAAAACGGTACCACCGATTTTGATCTTTTTTTTAATGTAAAGGTTCCTCAGCAATTTCAATATTATTGTGTATTAAGATTTTCAAAAAAGTTTTTTTTGGATTTTTAAAAAAAATTTTCAACTCAATATTTTGAAAACCCCATGCTCGATTATCTTAAAACTTGATAAATAAAAGTTTCTTAAAATAATCTACAAGATATGAGAAAAAAATGTATTTTACCTAAAAATAACGGTACCCTCCATACAAATGTTAAAAAACTGTTTCCGAAAATCGTATTTTTCTCGAAAACGGTTTCGAGAATTTCGCCTAAATTTTTTTTCTTGCAATTCATTTTTAAGATCTATAATTTAATGAAAAAAATTTTGAAAACAAGATATTACTGGCTGTACCTACCATAGAACGATTTTTAAAATTTTGAATTTCTCATTATCGGCATAACGGATTTTAATGAAATTTTTTAGAGTTTAAAAAACATTGCATTTCAAAACTTTAAGAATTTCTTTTTTTTGAATTTTGAAAAAAATCTATTTTTTTTTGGAAATTCAATATCTCGAAATATTCTATCTAAATTTAATTTTTATTCGAACAATAATAAAAGTTTAAATTAGCATACCGAAATTTTTTCTAAAGAATGTTTTAAAAATGTATATAAAAGCTTATTTTTTTAAGAAACCACTACAAAGACTTATAATTTTTGTTCTTGCATAAACCTATATATGCTTGAATCACATGGCATCCTATTTTTACCTCCAACTACTAAAGATGTTATCTTAGTCATTTAAAAAATGAATTTTATGCTTATGATCAGTTAACATAACATTCATTTTTGAAATTCTTAGTCTATTACATAGGATCAAGTTCGTGCGACCCAGTCGTGCATTTTATTTTGGGAATACAAAAAATTTCTAAGAAAGGATATTTTTTAAGTTACATTCGTGAAGTTTAGCTAGATAATAAACCTCTGTATTTGAAAATAAATCAAATAACATATTATCAAGCATAAATTGTTGGCCATAAGTATTAAGGTGCATATCATCGAGTAAAAGCTACTTATCTGTGAGATGGCTTCCTAAAACGCAATTAAGTTCACAAAAACTTGGTGTGAGCATTAGCATAGTGAACATGAAGAGTGTTACTCATCAGAATCGCTAGATCTTTAGGTCGCAGTGCAAGCCCCCTACTTAATATTCATTTATCAGAATCGCTAATGTGAAACATACTTTTGGAGAGAAGTGCAACCAGCTATACTAGTTATACTGGACCACTGTTAGAGCGAAAAGAGGTAGCCTTAATCCTATTTTAACCAGTTTTAATTGAGAAGGAATAATAGGTCAAATGAATAAAGAATAACTATGAGAAAAAGAAACGATACAATGGGCCTTACCAACAAACAAATTAAGAGACGACTTTAATATTTGAGGGAAATGAAGCATTATTTAATGGACTCTATTCAAAGGGCACGGTAGTGCCCAGCCAAGATCTGGTATAACTGACCATATATGCTGCATTTTATTTTTTAGGTTCCGTACAAAAAATAATTTTATAGAGTTTACATAAATATTAAGTTCATAACATGTATGGTTAACTTTATAGAGCTCTTTAAATAATGGTCCATTTCGCTCAAATATTAAAGTCGTCTCTTAATTTGATTGTTGGTACGGCTTAATAAGTAGAAACATGAAATATTACCTTCCGATTAATGCTTTCTAAATTCTAACCCATTTTTTATTTCTACCCTAAAAAGACTGTCGAAAAAAACATTTTCGGTGCAACCAATAGGTTATGAGCAAATGTTTTTGTAAATTGAAAAATTTGCGAGTTTTATTCATACTAAATGAAGGAACTGGTGAGAAAAGCGTATTTTCGGATATACAGAGGTGTTATGACTTATTCATTCAAAAAAATATAAATGAGTTATTCCACAATAGATGTCCATTATGTCTATTTAAAATACCAATTCACTTAAGGTAACACTCTTTGTTTCAAATCTATAATGACTATAAGATAAAATTGTCCAAAGACGCCTCAGGGGTATGCGCTGAAACTGAATTAGTTCGTCTTCTGCAAACCTCACTATTGAAATATCAGGTTTGGTTAGGTACAAGAATTACTCTAAATGGCAATATTATGATAAAATAAATGAAGCAATTTCACAACTACGAGCAATTCAATTATTTCAAAAAGATAGTTAACTATCGAGTATTACACACATGCTTACAATACAAGAATGTTTCTAAGCATATTTCTGGGCGCTGAACAGATTTTCTCTCATCAGCTCATGTTTCGGAGATAATCCATTTAAAAAAGAAGAACAAAATGTTTGTTCCCTAATTTAAGAGGTTTTCGACAATATTTGCAAGAAAGAACTCCTGAAATTACTTATATTCTTCTGTTGTCGAAATATTTGCAAAAAATACAAAAAAATGGTTTCTATGAATATATTTTGTAAACAAAAGTTATACTGTGTGTTTTGGCTTTCAAAATTAAAAAAAAAATAGATAGATCCTCGGCACGCGAGATCAAATGATAATTGCACTGCACACGTACAGTGTTGGAAGCTGCCCACACAAATAAAAATAGCATGCGGGAAACATTTTAAACTATCTGGTGCTGTGGTAAGCAATTTACTTTAAAACAATGGCGAAACATTTAAATCGCATTTGTATAATGTAAAAATTATTTATGTATGATACTAGACCAAAACACGCACATTTTAATCAAATTTAACACCACACTTTCTCTTACATTTTATTAAAATCATCACATATTTTATCTTTTTTAATATTGTACTATCTTCATATGACTATTTGACATTTCCAAATGTAAAAAAAGGGTTGATGGTTTAGATCTATGTACCAACTGTCATTGCTTAGGATGTGTTCACAAATGAATGTAGATGTACATACTAATACTACCTAGTGTAAGGCTGTTTAAAATTTTACGCCAGTGGCATTTTATGACTTTTGGAAATGTCACAGTTTCCTATGAAGTACGATACTAAAAAGATAAAATATGTATTCGACGATTTTACTTTTATTTAAACTTTAGAAAAATTATACTAAATTTTATTAATATTTACCAAATCGGCCAGTATCTTAATCAAATACTTTCAACATCGCACTGATTTCACTAAAATTGTCCGCCATTTTATAAAGATTTTTCTTAATAACTCCCTTACTAATGGTTGTAATTCAGCCGCCATCTTTAAAAACAAGTCTTAACTAATATATTGATTTCGATAAAATTAAAATTTTACTTTATTGCTCTATAAGATGTAGTTTTTACAATATATCTCTAATTTTTAAAACCGATTGACAACTTATAAAGTTTTAAATATTGAAAATCAATTACATTAAAAAATATTTCGAAAATTTTCGGTTAAGATTTTGCTTCGATAAGCTAGCGCTATCTTACAAAATTTGAAAATTTTGTGTACGTCTTATTTGTTAAGATATTTTATAAAAATTTCTTCAGCTAAAAAAATCTCTTCCAAAGACATGTATTCCAGTTTCCCTAAGAATGGGATATCTCCCAAAAAAATGATAAAAAAAAATCTTCTCTTTCCTCCAATATTACACAATCAGAAAAATATCGGTAGATTTTCACGGTGCGGTATGATATTGAGATTGAAAACTTTGCCTCTCAGTTTAAACATACTTAATGGTGCAGTCATCCCGAAAATAGTTGCCCTTTTTAAGTTTTTGATTTAGCTTTCTGTTAATCATCCAGAGCAAGGATTCTTTTACTTCTTCAGCATATTTCACTCTAAAACGGTCATCTTAGTTGGCAATCAGTTAATATAACAAGGGTTTCAAGCACTGTAGTCATCAATGATTAACTCTATATGTAAAGTTTCCTGAGTTAGGTCTATCCACTCCTTGAACCAATCAGATATAGCTATCATCGCCTGAAGATCTGATTGTTTCGGGCATGTTCAGAGCATTTCTAGCATAATTATGTATGTTGTACGAGTATATCCATTTTCAGCGACAGAATGATTCTAATTACGTTAGTTAATACAAACTCATCCAAACACATAGGTAGAGGCACACACCAGGGTGGTGTTCTATGGCCTCTTCTGTGGTTTTTAGCCTGCTTAAGGTGGAGAGATGTGATGTGAAGGCGGTTGAGTATCTAGATATTATTAGTATCAGGAAAGTTCAACCCTTTATTAAGCGAAATCACAAAAACGAATAAGTTAGTAACTGGGCTACGAGTTGTGAACTAAGTTTTAACCAAAGCAAAACTGAACAGATGCTATATACTACCAAAACTAAGATACACCCTTTCGCTTTACCCCGACTCAATGACCAAACACCCCTGCTCTCTTCCAATGCAAAATATCTAGGTGCCATTCTTGACCCTAAGTTGAATTGGAAACCGAATAATTATGCAAAGTTTTCTACGCATGTATAGCTAAACTTTTCTATAAAAAGTGGGGTCTCTCATCTAAAATGATCTTTTGGACGTATACAGCCGTTGTACGACTGATTCTCATGTACACTGAACCAAATCGCGTAGGTGATATTGAAGAAAATATTTTGTTATTTTTTGAAGAATCAATTATTCAAATCAACAATTTTTCATAGTATTTTTCTTCATATTGAAGACTGAATATTCAAAATGAATAAGGTTTCTTCAAATGATGAATGATTTAGTATTTTATTCAAACGAATAAAATTTTGTCATATCTACGAAAACAATTTGTTAATTTTTGATGAAGCAATTATTCGAAAAGACAAATTTGTATTAAAAGTTTTTTTTACTATGTATGTATGTATATCAGCTTAAAGCAAGAAAAAAAATAAAACCAGTTTAAAAAAAGTCATTTTTTGAGGAAATTTTCATAAAGGATACCTATTGATTATTAACTAAATTTCAAGAAAGAAGGATGAAATTTAATCAATTTCACAAAATTTTGTGAATTTAACACCATAGCGAAAAATTTTATGCATTTTTTCAAAATGACAATATTTTTTGAATATAACAACATTTTCTTCAAAACAACGGATAGGATTCATTGACCGTATATTGATCACCTTTCTTCAATTCTACCTACTTTTTCTTCAATATGACTACCAAATTTGGTTCAGTGTATTTGATTTTGTGATGGTCCGCGCTTACCCAAGCATATAACATCGATAAACTCAAGATGATACAAAAAAACTGCTAGCGTTGGCAACACAGGGGCTCTAAGATCTTGCCCAACTGACGCCTTAAGTGTTTTTCTGTAACTTTTACCACTTGATTTACATATTAAGTATCTAGTATCTTGCAGCGCATTACAGTAATATTCCAATCCTTTCGACTCTTACTAAATGCTGCAAACCAACCCACAGGTGGAGTAGTTTAACTAACTGCATTATATCTAGGTAGATGTGGCACAGCTATACTGAAACTCGATCACTTGATCTAATATCCAGACTGAGGCAAGACATAGCCAGGATGGTTGTTATCTGCAGGGGACACTGGGTAATAGAAGAAAACGCAGCGAAGAAAGGCATTCCTCAAAACACTCACTGTCATAGCTTTGGGAACAAGCGGGAAAAGGAAAAAAGGCCTTCATTTCCTGCGCAAATACCCTGCTCTGGCAAATTTAGAGTAAAATCACAAGGAAGGGCATTTTTTGATGACTTTGACGAACTTTCAGAAATGAAGAACAAATACTTGATCTCTTTTCTCGACGCGACGAAATGGCTCTAGGACGAACATCGGTTACTTCTTTACCGTGTCCTCCTTTGATTCTTCAGTCAGCGAGCTAGCAGAATATGAACTTTGACGGAGTTGTATAGTGCAGAAGGGACGGATCACTCAATCGGATTAGCTTCAGCACCAGTAAACAAGCTTGCAAACTTAGCTTAGATGGTTTCAGATGCTCGTGTGGGTCCGATTAATTGAGTAATCCAAATTCCAGATGATTGTTCAAAAGCAAACACATCTAAACTTACTACATTATTTCTTTTTAATCTCAATCCAAACTGAATGACTCCCTGAGAATGTCCACAGATTTGACATATCAATTCTATCCACAGGTTTAAGTGTGTTATGCTTTCAGAATAGTGGTTAGGTTAGGTTATGTTAGGAGGGGTGTGCACAGCACAAGGCTGTTGCGTACACGGGGGCCTATTGGTCCATTGTGATCCCCTATTAATAAAAGCAGAGATGCTCCTAACTAATGTCTTATGTAGACTGGTTCATTTTCGAACCAGCCTGTGCTTACAATGAATTTTCTCATGTTTGCCATTGAGACCTGCGTTAGATCGTCTAGTTCTCCAACAAACCTGTTTCCAAAGTAGCGGAGGCGATTTGCTTGGAGGTTTGGACAGTCACAGAGCAAGTGTTTAATGGTTTCAATCTCCTCGACATCCTGACAGCTCCTACAGAAATCTGGCGCAAATGCACCCATTCTTATGGCCATTGTGCCAATGGCACAGTGACTCGTCAGTACACCTATCAGGATTCTGATGTTCTTTTTACTGAGCGATAAGATATATCGAGTTTCCTTTTCGTTAATTCTAGGCCATAAACTTCTTGAGATAACGCAGTCGTCCCTGGAGGACCAGGAGTTATTGATTCGCTCTTTCGTTATTAGGTCTATTTTCCTTTTGATCACGCCAATCGGGATTTTTGGTCCCAAATTTAAATGGCTACTGCTGTTTTTATTTGATTCTGACCCTTTCCTTGCCAGTTCATCTGCTATTTCATTCCCTTCTATATTACTATGTCCAGGAACCCAGCAGAGGTTGACTTGGTTGGTGTTGCAAATATTGTTCAGCATGTCTCGGCATTTTGTTACTGTTTTGGATCTTATAGTCTCACTGGCTAAAGCTTTGATGGCCGCTTGGCTGTCCACGAAAAATGTGATCTCCGACGAGTTCAATTCTTTCGTGCGTACCAATTCTGCCGCCTTTTCAATAGCGTAAATCTCAGCCTGAAAGACACTACACTCATCTGGGAGTTTGAATGATTCTTTTATATTAAGAGATTCACAGAACACCCCAGCTCCTGTTCCTTCTTCCATTTTTGACCCATCGGTGTAGAATGAAATACCTTGTTCGCTGATTAGTGAGTTAGATTCCCATTCCTGTCTTTCGGGTATAGTAGTGTAGAAGTATCTGTTGAAATCTATTCTGGGTGGTAAGTAGTCCATTGTCACATTAAGCCCTGCCACTTTGTCATACCTTTGCAGGATAGATCCATGGCCATGACTGCTGTGCTTCCAAGAGCCCATTTCTTTAAGCCGAATTGCGCTTTTGGCTGCTGTGCATTTTATGTGCTCGTCCAGGACTGGAAGATTTAAAATAATTTCCAGCCCCGCCTGTGGCGTAGAACTCTGTGCCCCCGTTATTCCTAAACAGGCTAGTCTCTGTACCTTATTCAGGTTTTTGAGATAGCTTCTTTTTTCTACAGCCGTACACCACACGATCGACCCATAGGTAAGTATGGGACGAACTATCGCCGTGTACATCCACTTTATAACCTGCGGTCGCATGCCCCACCGTGTACCGAAGGTTTTTTTGCATGTGTAGAGAGCGCATAATGCTCTTTTCATTCTTTCCTCTGTGTTACATTTCCATGTTAGCTTGGAATCAAGAATTACTCCAAGATATTTAGCCTCGTTGGAAAGTTTCAGGGGAATATGGTTAAGCTTTGGAGGGGTAAAATCCTCCAATTTCCTTTTCTTCGTAAACAGGACTAGTTCGGTTTTGGAAGGGTTAACTCCGAGACCGTTTTGTGCTGTCCAAGAAGATAGTTCTTTAAGTGTAGATTCCATAATATCCTTGATGGTGGTAAGATATTTACCCGATATCAGAATTACTATGTCGTCCGCATAGGCTACTATTTTAATGCCCTGATTCTTAAATCTTGTGAGAATTTTGTTAACAACCAGGACCCAGAGAAGAGGTGAAATTACTCCTCCTTGTGGAGTGGACTTCGGCGCTAATTGGACACGGGGTTAGACTGCCATTTCTACCTACCTAGGACTGTTTTTGTAGAAAGTTGAAATATGCGTTTGGTGTAAGATCGAACAAGTTTTTCAACTCTTCAAATATCTTCATTTTTCTTGCCTCCCTGACTCAGACATGCATACAACCTACCGACTCAAACATTTTATATTTGCAGCTATATGGCTACTGCAGAAAATTTCCCTCTATGCAACGTAGATTGTGTTTCAAGCTTGCACTATAGTTTTTCGATTAGATGCCTTTTTCATACTGAGGTTCTTGGTGATATAAACTCCTAGATATTTGTACTCCTGGAAGACATCTTTCCTTTCATTATTGCACGTCCATTGTTCCCTAAAATTTAATCTTTCTCCTCCTTTTTGGAAAACTTTACTTAGTTAACAACTAATTTCCTCATAGTCCAGTATTCATTAAGCTTGGTAATCGTAAGCTGGAGGGAATCAGCCAAATAAGCGAATAGCACAGTTTCATCGGCAAAATCATAGAGATTTGATCAGGGATTCTACATATTCTATATCTCCTGGAAAAAATTCAGTTGCGGATCTGGAAAATCAGTGCTTCTTCAAATTCTTGGGGTATCCTTCCGTGGTCCAGTTTGATGGTATATAAGCCTGTTAGATTCTTGAGAAGTTCACCTGGGCCATATTGATAGACTTCCGATGGTATTCTAACTGCAAGACAATTAATTTAATAGGAAAATAAGTTGTTCCCAAGATATTGGTTAAATACATTTTTCAAAATGGCGTCTAATGCGCAATAATTTAAGCCGCGCTAAATTTGAATATGTTGATAATCACAGGTCAATTAATTATCATTTTAATTCATGCAAATAGACCGATATGATGTTTACAAAAAACAAAAAAAAAAAAAAAATACTAGGAACGTTTGCAATCTATTAATATTTTGTTTGTTCATTCTATTTTGTCGGTCACATTAAAATCCCCTTAGAGCGCGCTTATTCATCTCCCACATACCCGAAATGGCTAAATGCAATGTTATCAAATATCTTCTATCAGAGTCTCTAAGCCGGTCGTGGCCCAGTGGCTTCTCAATGTGATCGAATGTTTTTCAGTTTTTGATTATTCAAAATTTGCGAAACCAGTTTGATAAAAATAAATGTTCAATTTCTATACGAGTAGGAAGTTATAAGTTTAAAATGATCAAAAATTTAAATTAAAGTTATGTGATAAAAGCAGTTGCTTTGTAATTAAAATTATAATGTGTCTTGGATGGAAGGTATGGCTTCTTAATTTTAATCAATCACATCTAGCAGCTTTTGTGTGCTTCTGGGGGCCCACTTTTGGTGGGGGTGATTAAGAATGGGAGACACCAGAACATATTATTTCTATAACAAATTTTTGTTAATTTGTTTATTATACAAAAACAGTCACCAGCTTTTTGACTGTTAACATTTTTCAGGGAAATCTAATTGAGACTTTTTTTTCACGAAATCAAGAATTTTTTGGTGCCTATCTAACAATATGCATATACCTTACATACATTAGTACAATCTCCCAGAATGATTTAGAAAGTCTCGATCGCTTACCGAATCACTTTATAACAACTTCTATATGGCGTTCCCGAAGATGCACATCGATTTGTGCGTCAATCCGACGCCCATTTCTATTCAGTTTGTTAGATTTTTGGTGGCTCAACTCCAATCCACAAAATTTGGCTTATCTTTTAGTGCACCGAAGAGTATAAGCTGGGTACATTTTTACCTGCCCAAGGGAATTAACTGGCCAACCATTTATCTTAAAGTGAATTGGCTATTTATGTATTTTCTAGAGTCGCCTTTGTTTAGAGAATATAATAATTTATGGGCAGGTGTTCCTATTATATGTCTTTAAGACCAAGACTGGCATGGGAATACCTCATAAACCTACTAAAAAGAATTCGAATCCACTCAGGTAACTTTTGTGCATGGGAATCCCCATAGTGTGTGTCATCATGACATCGATCTCGAACCTTAATTTTTGTTCTTCACATTTTACTGCAGTCACATAAATAGGGTTCCTTTCACTGTAAGCAAAGAATTTTGTTTTTGTATTCTATCGAGCGTAAATAGCTCTATTGGTTTTTGAAAATCGTAGAAAGAATGGCCGAATAAATCCTGAGATCTTTTTCTGTATTGTGGTTTTTCACAAATGACAATCTAATTTCAGTTCCCCGGGTAGGAGCTATTATTAAATTAGCTTTAAAAAATGTTTCGTATACTCGGTTAAACGTTTGACACCTTATGTCAAACTAATCAGAAATTAGAAGCTTCCTGACTTTGACTGACTGCCCGCTATTTTAATTGTAATAGCAGGTAGCTTACAAAAATTGCAGATGTAATTTTAGCTTTGTAACCGCAAAAAAGAATATCTCAGGGGTCGAAACGATTTAGGTAACATCGCAGTAGAATCGGAGTCGATATGGTGGGAATATTGAAAAATGATTTCTGTAAATTTTATAACTGCAATTATAAATCAAATTCCGCTGCAAGGCAGATTCTACTATTCAACCTAGATAAAATAGACAAACAATTTCATAAAGCCGACCTTGACGAAGTAATGTTAGCAGTACCCAAACTTGAGTCAAATAAGTCTGCTGGAAGTGACGACTTTGGAAGAACTGTTCAAACTGAGAATCATGTTCAATGAATGGAACCTCTGCATGTTTTGTCCGGTTCTCAAGAATGTATATACTTAGAAGCCCCGACAAATGCAAAGTCCTTAGTCTTCTTTGCATCAAATACAAGTTGTTTTCTACCGTATTATATGTACGTCTAAATTATTGTCAACGGCTTTGTCGGTCCATATCGGTGTGGTTAAGGAAAAGTCCACTTTAGACCAGATATTAACACTTTGCCAGAACCTTGGAAAAATCAGTAAGTTCAAAACTACACCCTCCAGCTTTTTATCAGCTTCAGTGTCTAGATCTGACTAGATTCGTCCGTTTGTACAGTTTGACGATTGATTTGATGTAGAAATAATATTTTGGACGATACGGCGATGCTTATTCATATGCCTCCAAAAAATGGCGTAGTAGAAGAAGATCGGGACTCATTTGGCCACACAAGTGGGAAAGGACCTCATTTTGACGTACAGAATGGGGACAGTTTGTTAGGCTTCGAGGCCCTGGTCCACCTCGGACTATAGCACCACTTTAGGAATTTTGCTTGTCGGTATATTAACTGCGCTTCTGTTGGTGAAATCTAAATGGAGCTAAAGGCTAAGCAATCGATATTGAGCATTTGTATGTGATCTGAGAATAAAATCTGCACAAACTTCCCACAAACTTATTGGATAGAACTCAGAACAGACCGTTAAAACTGACGGGAAACAGAGCTATCATGGATTTATTCCCATTTCTTAAATACCGTCGGAATGTTTGTAGCATACAGGGGGGGTTTAAGAATTTCTAAGGTTTGATTCCCATTTGTGATTGCAGCATATGGCACGCTTGCAGTGCTCAGCATCAGCTCGCCGTGGGGTGGGATCTTGCTGCCTCTTACCCTTTGCTCACAAATTTTTCGTGCGAAAAAAAAATAATAATAAAATAAGTAGAGGAATAGGTGTATAGGTGGCATGCATACCCAAGCCAAAACAAAAGTATCTAATAGAAAAGGAAGGCTAAGAGAAAAGCATATAAAAGCTCAGGAAAAGAGATAGATAAGAGAAAATGAACCGATTGTTGACTGTGGTGTGAGATCTTGGGTGGTATGATCTCTGGAGGATACCCTCCCTTAGCAAAGGACACAATGCTATGGCTCCATGACTACCCCTTCCTCAATGTCTTTTATAGGGTAGTCCCAAACTTACTTTCCCCTGTCTCTCACATCTCACCAAGAAAATCCATCTCAAAGGATTATTTATTTTTGTTTTAATCCATTACTACTATTTTTTTAAACTTTTTATTTATTTAAGAAAACAAAAGGTCAACATAAAAGAAAACCAGAGTTAAAACAAAATGTATCGAGATTCAAAAAAATGTATCGAAGTTCAAAAAAATGTATCAAAATTCAAATAAATTTTTCTTGTTTTAATATGTTATAATGGTAAATTATACAATATTAAAATTTTAATTATTCCTTACGGTTCATGTATTATTTGTTTCTGAGAAGGCCAAAGTATTGAAACAAAAAAATATGTTATACAAAGATAATTATTACTCACGGTTTAAATTTTTTTTTTCTTGGATCCGGCTGCTGAAATTGGTGCACCAAGTTCTGCGTCTCGGTCTCTCCTTACTCTTGTTGATGTTATCGTACTAGAAAATTAATGTTGTTTTTATTTTTTTGTATAAATTTTTTTTTGTTTCACTTTTTTTTTTTTTTTTTTATGGCCACTTTTTTTTACTAGATTTTCTAATTTAACTTTAAAACTTTTGATATCTTAATTCTTATTTTTTTTTGTTATACTTTCATATTCATAATACTTTATTTTTTTTTATATATATTTTTCTTGGCATGTTTTCGTTTTATTAAATAAGCCTTTTTTTATGATTTATCGGACTAGCGCGTGCAGTACTTATTTCTCTTTAATAGGAAGGAATGGAATATGTGGCTACAAGTTCACTCGACTGGCATGTGATTTGGTTTTTCACTTTCGGTGAATTTTTGGGTTGGACTTCGATTTTCCTGAGTCTTATATTGGTATATTCCTTGGCGTACGATGTTTTCTTGATCGCTGATCAGTACGAGACACGATCGACGAAGAGGTTATACGACCTCGTGGTTGGCCAAAACAAAAAAAATGTTCGGGATGGATGCCTTTGGGAAACTTAGGAAACGTGAAGATACATTCACTATATTCTAGCTAAGGCTAAGGTCATCCAAGGTACGTAAAACTTTGGTCGCTAAGAAAAGGGAAAGTTCTGGTTATTTCCAAAGAAATTCTTTATAAATTTCGGGTTTTAATCATATTACCTTTGTTATACGGGTTTGTCTGTCGCGTGTATATCGAAATAATTGATCTGGTTTTATCTCGCTAAAAGCAAACCATCCGAGCTTAGGGCTTTTCAGAGTTCACTCTATTTAAACTATTTAATAAAAATATTATTTTATTTTAAAAAAAATTATAGTTTGACGCAAGACTTAGAATTTTCTTACTTACAGCGAAAATCGAAAGTCCAACCGGCTTAGTAAGAGATGAAAGAAAGAATGTGAAGATGGCAAAATTCGCATATCCCCCCTTTTACATCTTCGACTTTCGAAATTATCTTTTCGGTGAACTAGTTCTAAAACTTCAAACTTTAAAGTGTACCCACATCCGATTTCAGAACACTTTTTTTCTCGGTTAAATTTAAAAATAGTGACATAGGAAATTTAGTTGCTTTTAGAATTCGCTTAAAAAAATATTTTTTTACTGAAGGGGCATGCTACATGTTTCATGTATTTCCTTATTTTATTGCTTTCTTTCAATGCTCACTCGAAATAAGCATTCCTCCCTTCAATTAGTTCACCCGTGATACTCAATAGAAATCCTCAGCAGTTCACCCTGTAGTCTAATTTTGATGGTGCCGTCAAATATAGAGATTCGTTGTTAGTCGCACAACCCCGCACAGTTTTCCCGTTCAATTTCAATTTGCAAACATTTAAGACCAATGTTCATCGACACCTCCTGTCTCTCCCCCTAATTTTCCCATCGCCCATGCTGTGTTTAACATTATAAGGTTCCTTTATAAATCCTTGGGGACGTTCGAATTATAAAAAAATCGCTTGTTCTGTGACGTCTTACGTGATGCGTATTTTCGCTTAAAATATTAATCGCTCTGGTGGACAAATCTGAGCACCAACAACCCACGTACCGCCCAATGTGTTTCTCGATTTGAATCATTTTCTCCAAAATAAACAATTGCTAAACTAACCTCAAAACAACCAAGAACTTTCAAACCCTCAATCACTTAAACCAATGTTGTCAATTAAATGTTATCTACCTCGAAAAAACAACCTTTGTAACGATACCGGTCATACAATTTTTTTGAAATTTTAGAAATTGTTTTTTTTTTTAAGAAAATGTGTGAACAGTTTTGTGTTTAGTAAAAGCTAGATAATGGTTGAAAGTTTTTTTTTTCAAAAAAATGGATATTAATGGTACCTACCAAAAAACCATATTGTTGGTTTTCAATTTTATCCAAAATGTTCGAATGTTCAAATGGGCAGAGCAGCATTTACATATCTGTCGAAACACAAATACTGATCCAACCAGATGCCAAGGTACTTTACTACTGCCTATCAGATCCCGGGTGTAAAAATGCTGAATAGAATTGACGAGTTAACCGCTCCCTGCTTAAGATCGTTAAATGTTGAATGTTGTGGTAAAAGTTACATTGCCACTTTTGACAACGAACTTTCTGCCATTGAGCATGTGATATAGCATATACAAAAGTGGTTAACTTATGCCAAGTCTGGTAAGCTTTAGATAGGATCTAAAGTTCTCTTATTTTATTCTTGTTCATGTCATCAAAATTTACGGTTAAAAAAATGTACGTTCCAAATAAATAACCTTTAATGTAAAAGGCTATATTTAGGTTTATAGTACTTTGAATCGAAGATGCGTAGCGCAGCTAATTTAACATCACCACTTTTTTCTTTGAAATCTAGATGTCTATAAGCAAGCGGGTATTCCCATTTTCCCAAGAGCACTGATGGCGCATTGGTTACTTCTTCAGAGAATGCAATTAAATTTTGTTGCATTTGTTTTTTTTAAATTTTATATTAAATGCAAGTCAGGTTATGGAGTGACTATTAACTGACTGAGGATTTCCCCTAGGTATAACCAGACAGACGACAACGTTCGTTCTTAGTTCTTATACCTTGATTTTTTATGATTGGCAGCTATTGAATTGAACTTTTCAGAGAATAATAGATAGATATGTATTATGTATATGTATATGAGCTCCTGGGAAATACAGTGCTGTAGGCAAATTGTAACCATTTTATAGAAATTTTTTTACTTTTTTCGATAATTTCAAAATGGTTAGTACTTTCAATTTATTTGCTTTGAGTCGCAAAAAAGGAGTAAAATTGTCTTATAAGACAAACAAATTTTAGGAGAACGCTAGATGAAAAAAATATTCACTTAACTAGAGATCGTACAGTTAAAGGCAGTGATATCACCATTAATAAGCTTACAGAGTTGAAAACCTTTAAATTTAAAGGAAGAGACCGATTCACCGATTCAAATGATTCAAGTTCATTTTTGAATTTCTAAATTAGAACTGACATAGAGAATAATAAAGCTTTGAAACTTCGTGTAGTGCGTTTAAAGAAATAACATCTTTACTTATAAGTAAGGCAGAAATTGGCATTTACCATTAATTGATGGGCATTATTGGAAATTTTGAGTATTGCGGTTATTTGTTTCACTGTTAATTCTCAAATTCATAAAATATCACTGATAAGAACATTTGAAAAACATAAAAAAAAAACAGATTTAACGTCGTGGCCTCTTCGAAGATTTTCTGCAATTTCTTCGGTTAGAAAATCCCGACTTTGGTTTGTTTTGCACTAAACAAATTTTGAATATCCTTAAAATGTTTGGAAAGGAAAGTTGCAGAGGATTTAAAACGAGATAGCGATGCATCTTGATTTTCAATGTCTGAATATTAAAATGGGAGGGAAATATAGATTCGGGTATTACCCTTAAAGGCATTCCACATTCGTGTAGTGCGAATAACGAAAGAATCTCAGAGTTTAACAGTACGTCCAAATTTGGGCTCAAGGGTAAATCGATGGGCATTCTCTGAAGCGCGAGTATTACGGTTGAGATTTTTAAGGCGGAGCAATGGAACTGACCATTTCTCTAGAACACTGTTTATAAAAATGACGATAAGATAATCGAAGGTAAGAGATTGAAATATTTCTGTTAAGGTTCTATCACTTGTCATTTTTAAAGTTCTAATCGTTGATTCTATTCAAGAGCCTCAAGTTCACTTTTAAAAGAAAAAATTACTTAGTTGATGAGCTTGGACCTCATTTGTGTGATGATGTAGGAAAGTTCTTCACGCTTTCTCTTGGTACGGATGGTGTTCCCAATCATCCCTTCAAGAATTTTGAAGCACGCTTATCCTTGGACATTTTCAACAATTCCATGGATCTTTTCTCGTAACGAGCATGACCAACCACTTCCCAAACAAGTCCCTCGTGAAACGGGTGTGACGCGTTTGGCTGTTCTTTAGGCGATAACCACGAAGACCCTTGACTTTCTTGTCACCGGTGTATCTAATATTCTTTATTTTAGTTGTTTTATGTCCTCGGTTGAGAACAATACATAGTTCGTAACGAATAGTCATTGCACTCTACAAGAAAAAATTGTACTCGAGCTTTGGATAAATTTAGGCCTTATAGATTGTATATCCAGATCAGAAGAAGTGAAAAAATTCTTGTATCGTCGATAGCAACCTAAGCACTTAACAGTGTTTTTGACGACTTGGAATATGTGGTCATTCCACAAAAGGTGGTCATCGATGCTCATACCAAGAGTTGAGACCTGTTCGGTTTTCTCAATGCAAATACCATGGATATGCATAGCGGCATGGGAGTGGGGTTCCTCTTTAACGACAAAAAACAGCATTGAGTTTTTGAAGCAATGAATTGTTCGCACCTTATACGGTTTCCTATTTGACGATGTTATCGAGATCAGAATTTAATGAGCTTATCGTACGCTGCTGTTCCAAATCAACATACGAAGATTAAGGACGTGAGTATGGAATAGAATATGCCAAGCTGAGAGTGATATCGCCAGCAAAACAATTTAATGAAAAAAAAGTTTCAGAAAGAAGAACATTGATGAATATAAGAGAGGAGACAAAACAGAACCTTGTGGCACACCAGCATTTATTTTATGATTTTCAGACTTAAATCCATCCAGCTATGTATTGAGAAAGGAAGATTCTAATCCACCGAAGAAGAGATTGATCAATATCAAATGCACGCATTTTAGAAAAGAGATCTTGATTTCAAACTCCAGCAAATGCTTTTGAAATATCAAGTGCAATAATCTTACTTTCACTAAAACGATATAAAGATTTGTCACGAGTGCACCTATTGCTACGAAAGCGATAATTGAGAAGCTTTGGTTCTTCGAAATATTCTTAAGTTGATATAATCTATCTTGATAATTTACCTTGGAAAGAAGGGACGTAAGTGCAATTGATTGATAGTTAGAGGGGGAAGAAGATCTACATTTTTAGGGTCAGGCTGCACAAGTGATGTTTTCCATTCTCTCGGAAAGTGACCAGTACACTGAGAAAACTGTACTATGAGTTATTTAAATAGAAACATGTTTAATTATATGTTTAAATAAGGGCAAATCGAATTCGTTTATTATTTAACTCAAATCTGTTTAAATTCAAAAATACTACTATTTAACAGTAAAATATGTTTAAATCAAACTCATTCATGTTTAAGAATTTCATTAAGATCTGGACTTCGTTTTGTATATGTTTTTAAATTAGTTTGAGTTTGATTTTTAAAATACATGTTTAATAATTTTACTTACTTACAAATTTTAACATACAATGAACATGAACGAGTTTGCTTTAAATATAAATGGAGTTAAAATATTTACAAGAGTAAGAGATTAAATATAAAAGTTAAATTTAAGCCCGAACGAGTTTGAATTGAAGTAAAATGAAGTAGCTTAATACATAACTTTTCTTATTTTTGGCATCGAAAGTCATGGAGTGCGTTTGTTCCGCGAGTGTTTGTGATTTTACTAAAGCGTGTAATTTATAAAAATATCAAGAAATATTTGATATGGGTATACGGTATACCATTATAATGTTAGATACCTGAAGTTCTGCTTCAAGCACGAATATAAAAGGATAAGATAACTCGAGGAGTGGAAGAAGAGTGTTCGCTGCTTTCTATTGTAAGTGTCCAAAAAAATATTTGTTTCAAAAACTGTTTATTTATATAGTTTTATTTAAAAAAATACTGATTAATAAGTATGCATTATATTAAATTACCACTTGACTTCTATATTCTTCCCATAGGACGCTAGAAGACGACAAAAAAATTAAAAAAGGAAGCAAATTCCAGAAGACCAATTATGAACCAAAATTTGAAGAAGATTTGCTCATAGATCTTAAACAGGGGCTAAGTTCACCTGGTGCTTGTGACAAAGATGAGATCTCAAAACGCTCCGCAATCATTTAAATACTTTTTGGAAAAATGTAATAACAGAATTTCACTTAAAATAAAAATATAAATATGTACTTTTTAATTTTTCTTTGTGTTGAGTAATTTTTTTAATTTCTGAATTTCTGAAAAATCTGAAGTTAAATATATTTGCCTTAAACAAAAACGTATTTGACTCAAATACGGATATGTTAAAAAAAAATCAATATGATTCTATTTGAAACAACATCAAATAAAGTTAATAAAAACAAAGATAAGCATGTTTAAATCAAATAGAAAACGAGGTAAATTTAAACAAAATCATGTTCAAATCGGGTCAAACATGGTTAAATACGTTTCTATTAAAATTAAATAGATTTCGATTCCATGCCAAATCGTATGTGTTTGAGTTTGATTCAAATATGAATATGTTTGATATTTTTCTCAGTGTAGAGTAGAACATATGGAAAAGCTTAAGCAATGGTTTTGTCAATTTTTAAGAAAACCTTTTCAGAACAATAGGGGGATACTTTCCAGGCCAACGGTTTTGTGGGTTTTTGATTTGAAATGACTAAGCTCAACCGGAATAAAGTAAATTTTAAAAGATAAAAGAAAAGTTTTGCATTGTTTAAGTTAGACGGGACGTTAAGGTACACTTTAAGTCGTTTAAAATAAACAAAGTAGGCTTTCGCTCTTAACATAGTTTTTGGATTTGATTCCCAGTTTAAAAATGATGTAACATCGGTTTCAAATTTTCCGTCGTAGACTTTTGGACTGAGTTTCTAATAAACAGTTTTTTTCCTTTATACGAGTTGATATGAGTATTTTAACAACCGTAAGATACTGCTTGTACTTTTTAGTTTATTCTTATTGTTGTGGAGTTTAATTAAAGTGATGCAGCATTATATTGGATTAAATTAAACAAATAAATATTTATCTCTAGCGAACATGTTAATCTAATCTCATTCCATTTGCATCGTAGACTATTGGGTTATAATTCATATTTGATTAGTTTTTGTAAGAACTGATGGTAAGATTATATTTTTATGAAAAAAAAACAACAGTGAAACTAAAACTATTGGTAACAAAACTCTACAATATTGCACACGTGCTGTTTAACAAGTTGTAATTCAATGCTTTTTAAATTATAGTTTTTTTTTCTTCTTTTGGTAATTTTATTAAGATAGCAAAAGGTATAAGGAAATGAGTTACCTAATAATTCGGCAATAAACAGAAAAAAAAAACGAAATTGATATCATAACGTTTTATGATGCAAAAATTATTTTTACCACTGATATAAATCACCCAAAAATATAAGAATAACAATTATTTAGTTTGACTACTATTGATTCAAAGTAGATAACTTTTAATTGCTTTAAGTTAACTTTAGTCCAGACTGGTTACTTGGAATCAATAGAGAGCATCTTATCAGTACTTTTTTTTTTTGTTACTTAGACTTATCGTCGTATTCGCACGGAACATAATTTTCTCCGGTTTCCATCAAACTTATACTACGTTTTCACCAAAGGTAAATCCGGGATTTAAGTAGATTTACCATAAATCTCCTTTAAATCTCGTAGATTTACCATATAAATCACCTCAAATGAAGATTTAAAATAAATCTCCTTGAAATCTTCTCGCAATCAGAAGATTTGCAAAACAAACAAACCTTATTTTGTAGAACGCACCTATGAACACCCACTTTCTTCATTGACAATCAACACAAAATAGAATTATCTGTTTTTTTCCTGTTTAGGGGCCAGTTATAGCGATCAGGAAAAACCATCAGGAAAACTTGAAACAGTATGAAATTGAATATTTTTTCCTGATGGTCGTTTATAGCGAACAGGAAAAATATGTCAGTTGGTTAGAAGTACGTTCGTTTTCTCTTCTATGCATCCATGCATCCTGCCTTTTCAATTTGTTGCTATAGGATGGGCCATCCTTAGCATATAAGCAAATGTGCTTTTTATTTCCATAATTAGTTTGGCCTCAAACTCTTTGACTTCAGCTTTTTCCAGTCTTTTTACTTCTTGGCTGTTCATTTTTCTCTAAAAACTTAATATTGTTAATGTTTTGATTTTAAACACAATTTGTTGCTCCAACTCACAATTTTAATGCTTCAATTTTAACTTTACAAAAAAAAATATAGCACGACAGCCAGACAACGCCAATTTTTCCTGATTGAATTGCACACGAAAATCTTTTTCGTTCGCAAATCTGTCAGTGGCTTTCAGTGGCTGTCAGTGGAACAGGAAAAAAATAGAACACAAATCATTGGAACGATTTGTTCCATATTGTTTGATATGACAATCAGCTGGCACGAAAAATGAATTTACATCAGGAAAATACATAAATACATTTTAAACAAAAACAAATTGTTCAAATGAAAATTTAACTGGCGGAAAAAATTATTTGAGTTAATTGTCATTGATTCGCGTACCATTTGTATTTCAAATCGAATGAAAACATCATAAATAATCCATTTGAAAATTTTTCCTGTTTCGTTTTCCTGATCGCTATAACTGGCCCCTTACTACCCAATTGCAATTTTTTTTTCGCTTGTCCAAATTGACAATTGAATGACAAGACAGAATGAAAATGTCAAATAAATCTCAGTTTCTTTGGTGAAAACACTTCAAGATTTATTTTAAATCTCTAGCGGATTTCCTCTTGGTGAAAACGTAGTATTACGAGTTTTGTTTCATTGTAGCAGTTTCCATAATGTAGGTGAATCAAACATACCTAAGCAAGAAAATAAACGTCCGTTGTAAATTTCAAATTCGTGCATTGCGTTGCGATGAAATGTCAAAATGAAGGCGATCTATGACGATATTTTCTTATTTTAATTCTTTTTGGGAGTATTGATTTCATGTAAAACTAATCTTTTCTTTCCATTTTTCAAGATTAGGTTTAAAATGCATTGTTTTCTATTAAATCGAACATAATTGCTTTTGATGAGATTTGAAATAAATTAATGAGGGAATTTTTTTAAAACAATCATCTAAGAATTTCTTAAATGGAATCAAAACAGGCCTTACTACTTCTATATAGTTACGCTCCTCAACCTTGGAAATATGCTAATATTATACCAATTGGGAAAAATTCTATCCCTCTTGGCCCTTGCCTAGAGTGAGTTTAGAGCAAGCTGCAAATCTAAAATCATATGTGCATATGTTAGTGGTTAGAAGTTAATAAAATAATGCATTAATTAATGAATAAATAAACAAACGGTTAATAAACTAATATAATATAAAATATATTTAAAATATTTATTAACAAAGTATAAAGTGGGAATCACACTTCTTTCGCGTGGTGTGTTGTTTTGTGCCATCGATTGTGCACACTAATGAAGATTGCTCTGTTGAAAACTGTCATCATATTATACCTACACTGCCTTCGATTGCTGAGTCAATTGGATCTTGTAAGCGAATATTCCGAGATCTTTGTGCAGAATACTCTTCAGGCTAGTAGGTGAAATGAGGTGTTGAGATCGATGGCGAGTTGATGTTGTTTAACAAAGCACTTCAAAACACTGAACATATTCAGGTAAACGGTAGTGTATAATCAGATGGATATCAAGTATTCCTCAAGGTAGCCAGCTAGGCTGCTTTCTTTTTACTAACGATTTTATTTTGAATTTTGAACACCCACTGTCTGCGATTATTGTTCTAAGATAATAATTGGAAACTAAGTGAAAATCAATTAAACACACTCTCTGAAAAACTCTGTGTATATACATATTAGGAAATGTCAAAACAATATATAGGTAGGGAAAATAGAAATACAAAACGGAAAGAAAGAAACAAAACAAATCAAAGCCATTACCGGGTAATTAAAATTCAAAAATGAAATGAAAAATCAAAAAAAAAATGTGTTTTAATATTATTTGGCTTGACAGTTGACATCTGACAGATGACAGTTTATTGTTTATATTTGTTGTCTTCTCTTTCTTTTTGAGGTTTTCCTATATACGAGTAACTAGGTACAAATTGTACTCGTTTTTCTGGGTATTTTATTTGTTTTCAAATAATTTGCAACCAAATTTCATATAAACAAAATCTCATTTCGAAATGAAGAATTGAATTTGGAATTTTCCATACAAATTATCTCATCTGCGCCATCTGCTCTTGGGAGAACTTTCAGCTAATTGGTATCTTTCCTAGTGACTTAAAAAAAAGATACCGACAATGTATTGATAAATCAAAAAGTGTAAACAAAATAATTCTGCATCATTAATCAGAAAAAGAAAATAATTCAATGCAAAACAAAGATGAGGGCATCAATGTTTGTGGAAAAACAAAACACTTCTTTAAGAGTTTATTAATTTATTCCCGATAAACAAATAGCTTTTCAATTAATAAACGGGTTGCTATAGGTTGAGCTTCTTACAACGATAACATTTCTACAAGATTTGATTCTTCATTTGAATTAACTTGCATCGTTTATTTAATTTAAATTGAATGAAGACAAAATCGTTTGAGTCTTAAGTAGCTTAATCTAATCATTACAAGTTAAGCACTTACTATTTATTGATCATTAACTACGTCATAAGTCTTCCTTATTTTTAACACTTTCTCAATTGAAAAGTCTATATATAAATTAATTTAGTTACTTCACTTAGTTGCAAGGTAAATTAAAATAAAAAAACTTAACTTGTATAGTTTATAGCTATACAATGTCATGGCACATCATAGAGAATAGTTGTTATCGTTTTCGTCAAATGAACTCATGTCTGTCAACTTAATTGCTTTAATAGCCAATTAGATTTGGAACATAGTGATAAACGAAACACTAATCAGCTGTACGGATTGCTAATTGAAATAAATATTGTACATACAATTCAGTTTCATGCGTTTTATTCCATTGAAGAAGTTTGAAAATGACACAATGAGAGGAGCACTCAACTCTAGACGTGAAGTGCTTTACTCAGTTGAGGTTTAGGCAGGTTGTGACGTTGATTTTGTCAATAAGAATTCCATGCTCCACAAGGCCAGGTTTGATAAAAAGTTATCTTCAAGATCGAAGATATCAATCATTTGAAATTTCTGGAAAGCATTGTCTTCTAGAAACAGAAAAGGCTTAATTTATTTTCGAATACATCTTTAAAGAGGAGAAAATTGAAGAATTCGGAAATTAGTGAACCTATTGCAAAAGTAAGACTCTTTTAATGATACAACTTTTTGACTGAAGTACACATTTGTGAGTATCATCCAAAGCCCTTATTTAAATTCGCGATGGAAAATAATCGTTAGAAAGTATTCGTTGAATTAAAATACAATTAAATATTTCTGCAAAAACGTACCTTGTCTATCTTCTATGAGTAAGGGTATATAAGGGTGTTTTAATCGCTTCAAGTGTGACAGTGATACTTATAGTAAATTAATTCTGAATTATTAAAATTAAATATGAGCCATGATGTCCTTAATACTCAATACTTAATACTAAATCCACACAGTAAGTGGTTCAGTTATAGGATTCCATTCAGTTGCTTTGAGAGTGTGACCTTAGGAAATTGGTGATATTTGATTACTTTAGAACATTTTAGAACATATGTTTGTCCAGCTATTCACTATCTTCTGGCTTATAACCGCATGCCAAAATATCTTTAAATATGACATTATTATCTCTGAATAAGTGATATATCTATAAACATTCATTCTCGAATGAATTATAGAAATATGGGTATGTTCAGTGAACAATTCATTCGAAACTTTTTCATTAAGGATTTTTTATCTTTAAATTAAAAAAAAATGTACTTTAAGGAAAATATCATTTAAATTTTTATATTAATTTAGAAGAATTATGTATGCCATTATGTATGAAATAGAACATCATTCAAATGCCTACTACTGTTTTGCTGGATAATGCTTATTCGAAACATCAACTTTTTCAAAACCCTGGCGCTGCATCAGGCTGATCAATCACATATTGATTATGTAGGTTTTCAAGGATGTGGTGGCTTATGGTTTCTTGGCATAGACCTATGACTTAAGGAAACCCCGCAAGAAGATATTTTAGGGGGTCAAATCTCTTGCCAGTTGACATAGCCTACGTGTGAGATAACCATGTTCCAAATTCGATCGTGCAAAATGTCCATTGTATCACGGGCTGTGTGGCACGTAGTCCTGCCCTGCTGAAATCACATATCGCCGTAGTCCATATCATCCAATTCGGGCCAAAAGAAATTGGTCATCATCTCTTCACTGAATTTGATTGTTGGACCGAAATTGGGGTCAACTTCGCACTGATCAAGGGTCCAGTTGGCGATCATACGTCGTTGCCTATGTTGGTTAACTTTGAGCTCCTGGGTTATGACACACAATTCTCCAAGTTGTGGTCTCCGAAAGGTCGAGCTCTTGTGCGCATACTCTCATGGACAGAGTCAATATTTTCGAAAAATCTAGCCCTTCGTTAAGATATTGATACTGTAGCATTGTTTACTGAATCGGTAACCATTAATTTATTCACCACGTTCTGAAAAGTCCTCTCGGAAGGACTATAATTGCAACAGTAAAACGGGCGATGTGCGAGAATTGTTGCTCGAACAGAAGACACAATTTTTTAAAACAATTTAATCATTTTCACAGGTTGTTGAATGCAATTACTTCTTACGTTGTTTAAGCAACGACGGCAAATTTGATGGATGTACCTTCACCAATCATCTATCAAAGTTTCGAAATTCCTATAGGAAACTTCTTCAGAATCTCGCTTTCTTGTGTTGTCTATTCCAATCTAGAAACATTTACATAACCCAATATCTTAGTTGACAATTGATGAAAAATAGTCGAAGCATACGTTTTTGTGGTTGAACAACTGTCTAAGGGGAAACATACTTCGAAAAGGACTTTTTAAATTTTCATGTTGTGTAAAATATTTTATGCAGAATGTTTCTCATTTTTCTGAAAAATTTACCTGATATTCTATTACAGTTTAGAAATGAGAAGCAAAGCTATTAAAATCCATCCAGTTTTTTTTTGAAATTGTTACAATTGTGACAAGTTAACGTTACGGTGTGGCCAAGTATGAGATTATACAAATTAAAACACTATAACAACGGAAATAATATTTGGACCTTATTGTACTACACAAATTGTGTACACTTTCCCTTATAAACGGAAGTTTGTCTTCCTAAAAATTGAAAAAAAAAATGTCTCACTCCACTGATGGTTTTTCCCTTTTTTCGAATACGTCTATTTCTAAAATTATATTCCTGGATCGTAAATTCGATTTCAAAAAGTATCAAAACTGCAAATGATTTAAAAAATAAAGAAAGATTAAGTTTTGAAATACTAACTTCTTACGGGTGTGATACTTTAAGTTCAGCTTGAGCGTTGAGCATAAATAAAATAAAACTTTGCCTGACAATAGATGGTAATTTTTGTTTATATTATTCTTATTTTATATCTCAGTGATGAATATTCGTACAGAAAAGTCCTTAAAATCGTATTGAATGGTTTAAGTCTTTAATTCACAAAACAAATGCTGGTGTGTCACAGGGCTCTGTTTTGTCTCCGACATTGTTTTTCATATTCAATTATATTGTTTCGCTGCCGGCGACAGTACTCCCTGCTTCTCATATTCGTTTCCAGATGTACTCGTACGTCCTTGTTCTTCGGATTTGGATGTACAACCGCAGCATAGGATAAGCTTATTAAATTTTGATCTTGAGCATTGTCAAATGGGGAACCATAAGCCGCGTAGAATTTAATGCTTCAAAAACTGAGTGGTGTCTTCTGTCACTAAGGCGGAACACACTCCACATGCTGCTATCCATGAACGGCACTTGCATTGAGGAACAGCTCTCATTACTCGGTATGTGCTTCACATAATCGACGTCACCAAAAACGCTGCTAGGTGTTTAGGTTGCCTTCGAAGATGCAAGACATTTTCAACACCTTCTGATCTGCCACTAATCCTTAAGGGCTATTTACTTCCAATGCTTGAGTTCAACTCGCAAAATTTAAAAGAATATATCGGCTCTTATAACTTAAAGTTTTTTGAAAAAATTTATAAAAAAAAAAAAAAACAATTTTGCAAATATAAATTTTTTCAAAAGTTTTTTGCTACGCTACAGTTTTAATAATGAGTTTGAGGGAAGTAAAAATCATCACCATCTTTTTGAAATTTTAACTATCGGAAGAAGTTTGAATAAAATAGACCCCTCCATTTAACCTGAAGAAAGACAGACAGAAAGTTGGATTAAATCTCGAGTTTCATTTTTCTTTCGCATGGACTTTGATATCACAAGAATAAACTGAAAATCATACTTTAATTCTGAGGCCTTGGGTCTGGAAGAATACATCCTCCACAAAAGTTGTGTTTTTGCAAAAAAAAAGAAAGATTTCGTCTTCGAGATATTGTTCAAAATTAATTTTTCAAAATGGCCTCTGAAGCACAACACTTTCAGGGCTCCCATTTTTGTTTAATTTTGAAACGACCTATCTACCAATTGCAGTCATGAAATTTTACCGATATACTTTTGAAATGTGAAACATCTTCTTGTTCTCTGTCGACTGGCATAATGGCGGTGGGTAAATACTTTCAGTTGTCATATAAAGTAAGTCAGAATGTAAACTTTTTACAACTCATACAATATTGAAATCTTCACGCTAATTGTGGAAAAGGAATAATTCTTTCAAAGAAAAAAAAGTACTAGATCTTGAGAGACAAAGGTTGTCATCTCCTCAATGACAATATTACAGAGAGAAAAAAGCAAACTCCATGGTGCTAGTCATTCATTCAAATCATATTCAGCCATAAATTCTACATCAAATCTGACATCAAAACGAACAACCCTTAGAAGAGTTGGATTAGCGATTCACATCATTGAAAGCGGCCAATCTTCAAATTTCGAAGATGTCAAAGTTCCTGAGATTGAGCGGCACCCATCAAAGCCGGTCACACATGCATAAAACTAATAGCAGCAACAACTTCATTAATCAATTAGTTTTTTTTTAATTTTCTATACGAGTACAATAATTGATCCAATAATCTTTTTTTTTTGTTTTGTTATACTCGTAAGTTCGACTGATGAAAGCAGCAGCCCCTGTCAAAATGTAGCTTATATTTTTTACATTGTTTCATGGCAAAATTAATTTGAACAAAAACAAAATGCCGACTTTTTGCCGATTTCGATCTTCATTGGGTATTTTTAAATTAAACTCCAACCATTTTAATAATTCATCTTTAGCGGTTTTTTTGACAAACTTATAAAACAAATAATTCGATCTTTGTTGGAATTTTTAGACTATGAGTATTTTATTATAAATTTCTATTTTTTGGGGTTTTTTCCACCATCAAACTTATCTGAAGATAATAACGTTTGATAAACAAATTTATTCTTTATGATGAGTACGCATTATTCATTGGTATTAGGCTTAATAGCTCCTTAACTGATAGGCCGAGAATAATAATAAAAAAATTGTAGAAACCGCAAAACAAAATTAATTGCTAAGCGTTTAAGATTTTTATCACCACCGTAGAATATCATCCCCTACAGCATATTTAAATTTCCCTAAAATAACCACATTGGTATTTTGAATAGTCGTTTTTTAAGTCGGCGAGAGGGGGTGTAAGATAAATGGGTAGAGCGAGACCTGAAAGTTTATAAAACTAAAATATTTATTTTTTTTTTGGAGAATCTAAGAAAGATTTGAGGGTACTTTCTACCCTGGGATCTAATGAAATCAAAACAAAAACAATACTACTACCTTTAAATACTGGTTTGATACATTTTAACCTCCCCTTCCTTCCTCTTTGAAAGCAAGTTCACAAAAAAATGATTCGGGGATTTTGAAGATCAGGAGTTTCCATCACACTGAGGTACCTCGGTTCGGGGTGTCGTTGTTCTATGTTCTATATCTGTGGCCATCCTTCTCATAAGCTGATTCGGGTGGTCGATAATGTTCCGCATTAGTTTGTTCGTTGAATTAACTAGATATTTGTCCAATGGGATTAAATTCGCTTCTGTGTAGAGATGCTCGTTCCTGTAGTGTTTCTGTCGTTGATGGTCGAAGTAGAGTCCAGTGCAGATCCTCAGTATCTTCCTTTCGAATAGTTGAAGTTCCTTCATAGCAGTCTTCGAGATGGAAAACCAGACTGGGAAGGAATTGCTGGTTGCAGGAGTTGCTTGTAGAGTCATATCTTTGTCAGTTGGCTAAGACCTGGGGCCGAATTACCGTTTCAGTGACGAGTGAGTGAGTCCCATCAGTGATCGAATGAAAATGTCAAATTGGAGTAATTTATTGCTCGATAACGTAAGCGGTAATGCCAAACTCACATAATTCAGTCACGTATTACTCGATAACTGATGCGGTAATTTGGGCCCTGGTCTTCTTTTCAGCAATGGGTGCAAACGGCTGAAGGCCCAGCTGGCCTTTTTCAGAACAATTCTTGAGTGCAGGTTAAACCTTCGCAACTCGTTGAAGTGCACTCTCAGGTACTTGATGTTTGGCTTTGCCGCTATGGTGGATCCGTGAAGGAGTCTCAGGACCAGATTTCTGCAAATTGTTGCGGTGCGAATGCCTCTACCAGTTGAAGGTCTCCTGAAGCAGACAAGTTCCGATTTAGAAGTGTTGATTCGGATGCCCCATTTCTGGAGGAATTGGAAGAGTCTGATGATGTGGGTTACTACTTTTCCGACAGCGATTATTGGTGACATTGATGTGGCGTAGGTGAGCGAGTCATCAGCATAGAGAAGGTTCTCACATCCAATTGGAGAAGGTTGGTCTGAAGTCATCAAGTTGTAGAGAAAGAGGCCTAGTTTTGAGCACTGGGTGACTCCAGCTCTGATGGTCTTCATGTTTGACTTGCAGCTATCTACTTGAACGAAAAATTTCCTGAAAGATAGGAAAGAAAAGGGAATTTTTATTAATGGCTGAGGTACTTGTATAAGATGAATTTTGTGGATTAGGTCGTCTGTCCGCACGCTATCGAATGCTTTCTCGACATCCAGAAAGCATCCGACGGTGACACGATTACTGTTGAGGGCAGTGGTGATATCGTGTTGGAATTTTAGCAGTGTATGCAAGGTTGAGTGTTTTTCTCGAAAGCCGAATTGCATGTCAGAAATGATGGAATTTTCTTCGGAGCATTACTTCTTCCAGTAATTTGCTGATGTTGTTGAGAAGTAAAAAATTGGCCTGTAGTTGGAAACTAGGTTGGAAGCACCTTTCTTCGGAATTGGCACAATCTTCGCTGTTTTCCTCTTCTGAAGGAAGTAACAGTTGTTGATGCAGTTGTTTAAAATGAATGTGAAGAAAATCATAACTGCATGTGGCAGGATTTTCAGGATATAGTAGAAGACACCATCTGGTCCAGCAAACTTTTTTGGCTTAGAATCGCCGATGTGGACTATCGATGGGATAATTTGCTGGATTGATGATATTAAAATTTATTTTATCCGGATTTGGTTGCAGTGTTTGTTGAACTGTTGCCTCTTCTTCTTGTTAGAAAATTGGGTCAGTAGGTGGGTTCTTATTTCCAAAAGTAACTTATTAATAAAATTAGATTATTAAAATAGATATAAAAAATTTCATATAAATTGAATTAACAAGCAGCAAACAATTTCTTTTTTTCTTTTTTTTTTCTCTTTTTGTATAAAATTATTTAATAAAACTCAGAAATTGATTAAAAATTCATATTAATTTTTCAATTGATTTTACTGCTCATTGTCTTCAAGGTTTGATTATGAACTTCATTTGCTGTTATACCTTGTTTGTTTATTTGGATTTATATCGAAGAAATCATGTTAAACATTGTTCCTATCTGCTACCAAAGTTATTTAATTTTTATCTTGAAACGGAAATATGAAAAAAAAACGAACAGAAATACACAACAGCTGTTTAAATTGATATTTTGTTCGCGCATTTGTTGTTCACATGCTGTCAATTAATGTCTGGTTAGACGATTTGTATTCCTTTATGTTAATTAAAAAAATATTGGTGAATGAAAATACCCTAAATTACCTCTTAGAGTAATAGGTAGTAGTGTGTTGTGCTGTATCACGTGAAGTTCCTGATATGAATCCACAATTCGTTATTATAGTTGTCAAGGCATATTTCAGTTTAAAGGAAGAATATAGTGCGGTGTTCCTCAGGGGAGTTCTTTGAGTCCCTCACTTTTTGTTAGTTACAATATGTGCCAAAAACAAAGGATGTCTACTTAATTTGAGAATGAAATATAATTATGCAACTCAACTAAAACAATAACCAAAAATCTCCAATGATCCTCAAATATATTTCACAAGAGACTCAGTTAATGCATATTTTTTTTAATAAGTCCCAAACAGAATTATGCGACTTAACAAATAAAAAGTTAAGAACATACCTGCCCTAGGATCCTCATTACCTCATACAATTGGATATTCGAAGGAATATGCCATCTAACAACGGTTAGTAGTTTGCAGTGTTGTAAAATAATGCAATCCTTGAAAATCTTTCACTTTGATTCAAATTCTCCAATCACCGTTGATTGATTATTAAAAAGATTGAAATCATTTTTAAATCATTCATTTTACAGCAACCTTTCCCTTCTTTTGGGTTCTTTCCATTTTTACTTGCGATATAGGTACTATAGGGCAAGTTCTGCATTTGGAAAAAAAATCGAACTCGAGATTTTGATCAAAGTTGACATTACGATGATAGCGAAGACGAAAAAAGTGGGTCCGGCAATTACGTCTGTCTGTCTGTATGTCTGTCTGTCTGTCTGTCTGTCTGTATGTCTGTACCTCGAACTACAGCCTAAACTACTGGAGGTATTTTTTTCAAACTCGGTAGTAAAGGGTTTTCGGTGATTCCCTAGAGGGGAAATTGAAATTTTTTTTTAGCTTCAAAACTAACGGTACCCCCCATACACCCGTAATGCAAAATCTTATTTATCTCGAAAACGGCTCTAACGATTTTGAAAAAAAAAATTAGGTGTGATATTATAGACATGGACTACATTTTGGTCAACAAAAATTTTGGGGCAAAATGTTATTAACGGTACCTGTCATAGAACCGTTTTTTTGATTCTCGACTTTCTCATTAACGGCTCTAACGATTTTAACCAAAAATTTTCTCCAGGACCTCCCTTAAGTTTAAAATAATATTGTATATAAAAATATTCGAAATATTATTTGTTGGGTTTTTTTGAAAAAAAAAAATTTTTTTTTGAAAAATCAATGTCTTCAAAACCTATGAACGATTATTTTTTTTTGAAATTATTTCCTAAAATCAATATTATTAAATACTTAAAATTCTCATCCCACATTTTTTTCTTGAAAAATTCTAAAGAAATTTCTTATATAAAAAATATATTTAATAATAAATCGATTTTTTAAAGTTTGTTTGCATAAATTCATACTTTTCTAGAAATCAGACTGCAATTTTATGCATTTGAACATTATTATCTCATTAAATCCATGTTTTATATACATATATAAAATGTATCTTAAATTCCAAAAGTACTTTTACATAAGAGCAAGTTTGTGCGATCCAGTCTTGAATTTTATTTTGGATTGCTTGCATTCTTCGCATTCTTTTGTCATACAAAAATCTTAAGAATGAAGAATTAAACATTACAACAAAGGTTCTTGAGGAGTAAAAAAAACGGGAAGAATGCAAAAGAATGTAAAAGAATGCAAAAAATAAATGATTTCTCAAATGATTGCATTCAGTTAATTACTGTAAAATGAATTTAAAAAAAATTATAACTGCAATCTTTTTAATGCAAATGAAGTCTCAAATTAAATTCTCAAACTGAAGTCAATGATTGCAATTTTTTAATCGAATTCATTCGAGAATGCATTCACAAGAGAATTATTCTGTTACAATCCCGATAGTTTGTCATAAGAAATCAACTATGTTTTTTTTTTTTTTAAATTCATTAATACAAAGCTGAGGTTGGCCAATTAATGACCATTTAAGAGTAATGATAGACCTTTTAGGTAGCATTTTTTTTCGAATATCCCGGAAACCAATTTATCTATCCAAATATTTATATCAACTGTAACACCTCACGCAAAATTTTTTTACTTAGGTAATTAATAGACATTTCGATTTTTTTCAAAACATATTCCATATCAACAAGCTCTAACAACACTGTTTATCTAAAAGCTTGAACTTAACTAAGCAGCAGACGTACTTTTGCCAGAACAACGTTCTATGTTTATTTATAGAGAGACATATTTGTTCGATTTTTTCTTAGATTTAAACAGCTGCATAGGTAAATTTTTACAAAGAAAAAACGAAGAACAATAAATTATTTTTCCAGCTGTAGTTAACAATATTGATATAAGAAGCACTTTTCGAGTATTGGAACTGCTAAGCCAGAGATTGTACCATGAACAAATGTATGATTTATTTTTAGATTGAGTGGTTGGACATTGAACCCAAGGCTCTGGTACTCCAGTAATACGAATCAAAAATAAGCGGTACATCATACAAAATTGTAACGATTTGGACTTTGAATTGTATTGCTCTCCTGCCCTAGCTTATTTTACCCATTTTTAGAACTTTTTATTTTGAGAAAAGCGTGTAGCCAAAAAATATTCGACTTGATATTTGAGCAGTTCTTGTCATAAGTCTGACTTCTGTTCTCAAAATTAATTTTTTTATATATTTTCACCTTGAAAAATTAAAAACAATCATTGAACTTCAAATGTTAATAAAAGGTTTTAGATGTTGATATCACATGAAACCCACGTTTCTGCTATTGAGTCCAAAAACAATAAAAAAACTAATTTTAGAGAAAACTTTGGGTTTGTAATATTTTTCCTTATAGGCGGATATAAATTTGAATATCAATACTGACAAGATTCCGACAAGATATTATAATCCAGCTAATGTTTTCGGGCAGAATATCTTCTACTTTGAATTTTAGAGTTAAGTATGGAACATCGCAGGGTAGTCATTTATGTCCCGTGCTTTTTATTTTATTTATAAATAACTTATCGTCTGTTTAAAAGTATTTAAATTTGCTCATTTATTCATAAACTAGCAACCACTTCTGCATACGTGTTTTTTGCCGATTCTGAATGACTAATGAGCAGCACTTTTCATGACAAGAAATACTCTTGGAAGATTTGTCAATTCCTCGCAAGAGAATGAGAATCGAAACCAAGACCTTCAGCATGACAGTCCAATGCACTAACCATTATGCCAAGGTGTACTACAGCCAGTTGAATTCTTCCCTTTAAACATTTCAAGCGAAATACTCGCGCTTCAGGGAATGTCCATCGGCTTACCCTTGAGGCCAACTTCGGACGTACTGTTGAATTCAAAGATTCTTTCTTTAGCCGCACTACACGAATGTGGAATGCCTTACAAGATATATAAAAAAAAGATTAACTAACTATAAACTAGAGAGTTTTCGCTTATTGTAATAGATTTTCTTTTGATAAACGTCAGTTAACTATTTCACTAATATTTTGTTTTCATTAATACAAAAGGAATAAAAGAAATAAATATATATGAAGTAAAGAGCCTAAACCTAGTGACTTAATAATCCTTACCATTGCTATGTTCTTATTAGCAGGAATGGAGGTGACCTCTTCTATTTGCTGACAAGTCCGAAGTTCTAAGATAAGAATGTTCTAATTATTAAGAAATTTTAATATGCATATTTACTTCTTATTCACGTTGTAATTAACTCGGGATTAGAGAGCTGAATTAAGTAATTTTTTTGCAAATAGGGCTTTTAGAGTTCCCAGACTAATTCGCAATAACATTTTTTTCTTGATAAATTAAATTTTTAAGAGCTATGAAGCATCTACAATGACGTGTATCTATTGGTAATTAAATATTTATATTCATACTTCTAGGAATCACTCACAGCGATCTCTATCTTTTGATAAATTATTAAATAATTGTTTAAAGTTCCATAGGAAGAATAATAAACAATTAAATTGGCAAATTATCAATGTTTATTTTTTTGGCTTCTAGTTTCTAGTTTCTGGTTTTTGTTAATTTTCAATGAATGACTTAATCTCTCAGATTCCGAATCATTAATATTATTTTTCGATCTTCTATTAGATAAAATAGATCCGGCGAAACAAGTGTTTCGATTGATTCTATGATTTATAGACTAATCTGTACTTGTGATAAAAATCATTGTTGTTTTTTTTTGTTGTTCTTTGTCACACCTGAATAGCTTTTGAGAGAATGAAATTGCGTATCAACTTAGAATTTTCATCGGCCTTCAGTAATCAGGGTAGATACATTATCTACCCTGATTAGTGAAGGGCATTACGTGTAATCATTTATATCTGATGTAAATCGAGGGTTTAAGTTTGTAATTTAATCTAGAAAAGTTAAGTTACTTGTAATATTTGTGCAAATGTCGAAAGTTTAAATATTTTTAGTCTTGTCTACAAAAATGCTAATGCTGGACTCAAGGCCATTAACATCTAATCTGCTGTAGAGATTGAAAAAAGAAATTCAGGAATTTTTCTAAAAATTACATAATTATCTGTTTATGTAGTCAAAATTTTAACATAAAACTTCTGTATGTTCAGGGAACTTATTTGCCTATTAAGATGAGTTGAAGTTACTGATTTTACTTTTGTTAAGTCGGGGTTTCACTTTGTTCCCGCCATTCACATCTCGTACTGCATTATTTCTTAATCATGTGTAGAATATTAAAAAGGTTATCATCATTGCAATAACTTTTCAAATTCAACCTATATTTAATTTTTGACTGGCATCAGCTTCACCTTGGTGACATCGAATCAAATCAAAACATACAGGGCCGTTCTAAACAAATATCTAAGCGCCTGCGATGTGTTGACAATCGAAAAACAAAAAACATTGGGAAAGATGTCAATAACACTTTGAAGTTAACAAAAACAGTTGAAGAACTTATTAACTTCTGTTTGATATGAAATGGAAAAGTTCCGATGAAAAATTTTTGAGAAAATACCATGTAAGCTAAAATAGATCGACTAATTAACTGATTCTTTTGAATATCTAAGGAGTTACTAGATTCCCAGGTTTTATAAAATTTTATTTAATAAACTTACTTAGCTGCAATTTAAGACCAATAATATGATTTTCTGTTTAAATGAATAGACATATCGATAAGCTAACTTAAAACCATGTTTAGTTGATCAGGTACAAAATTGTTAAAATAACTAGGTATATGAAAAGTTAAGTCAACTGGATATATCTAGTTAAATTTAAATTTACAAGGGACCATCTTGTATTTGCAAAACCTAAGCAAAATTGAACTCCGTGGTTATGTGAAAATCTTGGTATTTCCTTTTATTTAAAAGAATTTTATGTTTGAAATAACCTGACATCTTCTTAACTCAACTATGTGTATACGTTGTTTTCACAAACACTTGGCTACTTTAAACATATAACCACTTTAAACATAAATACAATTTTATTCAAATCATGTAAGTTTCTTAATTTTCTTCAACGTAATTATGTCAAAGTGAACCTTGTAAAATTACCAAGATCCTTGTTAAATTTTTACCTGATTTTTTATCTGATTTTTTTTTTAATTATTTTTATAAAATATAAAATATTCATACAACAACAAAATAGTCTAGTTTTTTGTTTTATTTTGGAATTCTCAGAATTTGAAGCCAGCAAGAATATAAGACCAACCCTGCAAAGATTAAATATTTTCTTATTTGTATTCAAAATGCTAACTGAATCTATTTATAACGCAAGCAGATAGCTTTTCACTTCGAATGTCACAAATTCACTTAGTTTTTTATCTAATCTATCACATTCAGAATGAGTTTGATTAGGTATTTGTCCGATCATTTACATAATAAACAATTTGCGAAGCGTGTATTTTTTGTGTTGAGCAAAATCAATCAAACAATATTATGTATTTTGAAATGCTAACAATACTGATGATTAGAATATAAAAATTAAATATGAATATATCAACAGTTTAAGGAAAAGATAAAACGCATCTAACAGGTTATTGCATTTTAATTTATGTTCAAGCTATGTAGTTTTTCAATAAGTAATATTTTATCTATATCTTAAAAGTTCATAAAGATTATGATAAACCTCAAGAATTAGAATAAAAAATTTTATAATTTTTTTCTTAGAAATTAAATGTTAAAGTCAATACTTTGTTGAAGTATTCATTCTGATATACACTAAGTTTTATCAAAATCGGATCGGATTTAAAATCGTTTTTAAATATTTTATTTTTTCGTTTTTAATTCTATTTATTTCATAAAACAGAGAAAATATTTACAAAATATCGCTGTAGTTCTAATATCTCCTATCTTAGGAAACTTAAATTTTTTCAAGAGATACTAAAAACTTATTTAAGAAATTAATCACAGTTTAACTAAAGCTTCGTCTATTGATGGTGCTGGATAACTCACAATTAACTCCTTTTAAAAGTGAAGTTCTAAATAAATAGTGTAGATTTCGAGATATGAGATTTCTGTTGTTTTGGGGTTGAGTACGATATCCCGCTTTTTATAATCCCGTTTTTATAATCCCTTTTTTTTAAATCCCGTTTTTATAATCCAGTTTTTTATAATCCTGTTTCTTATAATCCCGCTTTTTAAAATCCCGTCTCTTATAATTCCGATTTTTATAGTCCCCTTTCTCACTGCGACGTTTAAACAGTGAGTTATGTATGGGGGGCCATGCTGCCCCCCTGCAACCCACCTGCTTGAGCACACTATAGGCTTTGGAGTAGGTGCGAGGTTGGGTGTATGCAAAGTTTGTTTAGCATTTAAGGAATCTGGAAAATAACCAACATAAAATCAGTAAGTTTTAGCTACGTATTCTTAAAAACGGGATTAGCGGGATTTTAAAAAGCGGTATTATAATAGATCGGGATTCTGAACAAGCGGGATTTTAGATGACGGGATTTAAAAAAAAGCAGTATTTTAGCAGACGGGATTTTAAAACTTTTTTTTTGGGATTTTTGATTTGATTTTTGTTTTGGTAGTTGCCGCTTAGGAGATATTGGGGCGTATTCATAGGGAATTACTTTGTGAAAAGTGCTTCTCATTAACCGTTAGGAATTGAGAGAAAATTGTCCATTCCTTGTAACATTCACACAGGAATGGTTAAGAGTTGTAAGCCACTAGGCTTAGGATCTCTATGAGCCGTCATGTTAAATTTTGTGTGGTCTAAAAGAAAAGCTCAAACAAATATTCTATAATAATTTTTAAGTTTAAAGTTAGATCCCAGGCTAAGCAATAAATTAGGGTTAAATTTATTTATGATTAGTATAAACCCTGGACTTGCTTAGTAACAACTTTGCAAGAGTTTAATAGGGTTTGTTATTTATCGACTCACGAGGTATTTTTCTCTTTCATTGGCAAGTAGGGTCTTGCCGAGTGTTACGAGATATTTCAGAGAAAGAAGTTCATAATGTTTAGTTATAGCTGGAAAATGTTTAATCATTAAAATCTTTAAAGATCTATGCCACTTGAAATAAAAAACAGAAATCTGTCTGACGTAGTTTGTTGAGGACTTGAGACACTTAAACATTTAAGATAGACAAAATCAACTTTTGTAACATTTAAAAAGAATCCGAGGGCAACAGTTCGTAGAGAACCAAGAACTAGTGTCTAAGAATCTTAACCATTCAGCCAGGTTTCCACGGGGAATATCTTTGATACAGAGGAAGTGGTAGCAACACGCTTGTTGTTGCTCGTCTAAGCTCGTTGCGCGGGGTAGTTCTTGCCACCTCTCAATGTACCTCCTGCTCGACTAAACAATGGACCCACGTTGGGCGCCGCCGCCACTTCCTGTGTACCGAAGATATTCCCCGTAGAAACCTAGATCTTAACATGTTTTCAACAAAAATGGAGGGGACCTAGTTTTTTAACTAGTTTGAAAGGCTAGAATGAGAAGCATCTCTTATGACAAGAGTTGCTCTGGAAGGATTTGCCACATCCTCACAAAAGGCATTACCTTTGAAAATATTTTTTTTTTTGTCTTTAAGGGTCTGGGAATCGATTGCAGACGCGACATTTCAGTAACCACAACCGCAAGGGGTATTTCAGTTTATAAGAATGAATGTGCTGTTCAAAAAGCTTTCAATATTGAGATTTTGTATAAGTTCAAGAGGGTTCTTGAGCTCTTTTTTATAAACATTGCAAAAAATATGGTGGTAAAGGTTTTGTTATTCGTTTTTTTTTTGTTTTTTTTTTTTTCGCGCCCTTGAAGTTTTTTGGACTCCCTTAAAGTACATTGTGACCGGTTAGGACAGTTGGAAAAGAAATTTCTTGCGAACTTCGGACAGTTTATATTGCCCTTAAGGAACCGTTAGTGTAACAGGCATGAAGTTAAAATTATTATTGGTATAATGTGTGCGTCAATGAACATCCTCAATTGCTTATTTGCATTATTTTAAATACATTATAAAGTTTTACAAAGGCTAGACTGTTTTGTTATGTTCTTAAGAATTATTATAGAGAACAGTTTTATTACCACATGAGACTTGAGAATAATTTTCGAGACCTTATATAAATTAAATTTAACTGTTTTGTGTAAATAAAGAGCAAATATGCTAAAGTAACTATAATTATAGATAAATGAATTCTATCTATTTGTCCGTTGAGATAACTCCTATCATTCAATACCAATGTACATCTTTCAATCTATCTTCCGCAAATCCCAAGACTACACTTTTTCATTATTTGTGAAAAGTCTTAGAGTACTGAATATTTATTATAATTAAGGTTGAAATTGTGTTTTATCACATTTATTCATCCTTATTTTGTAACTTGCTTGTATCTAGGCTAAATAATAAAGTATATCGTGTTGCTAATAGATTATATATTATTTTTTCTCATTTCAGCACCTGATATTAAATCCACATACCTGCACACATTTTTATCTTCACTGTGCTAGAGAGTTAGAATTAACCTCCAGCTACAATAAAGCTACAATAAACCTCGCTAAATCTAAATCTACAAAAAACGCCAACAACACTCATTTTATAGATTTAAATATACCCGACTGAGCTTGAGTACCAAGTAATTTATTTTAAGAGTTAGAACGTAGAATTTACAAAATTAGAAATTTAAAATGGCACGGAAAAGTATCGAAATTCAACAACCGCCATCGAATAAGACGAATGTCCTACCAGCACAAGGCGATTTCTATAGAAAATGTGAAGTTGGGTCCCCGGAACGAAGGTGAGTCTACTTGGCGTTGTGGGACAAAGTTATGAATTTGTCTAAAATTGTTTTTTTGTTCGACTCATTTCAGTTCAACAAGTAAATATTCAAATGAACAGATTGAAGAGAAAGAGGAGAGTATTTCATACTTCTCATTGGTAAGTTAAATCCTGGAAATCATTCGAAGGTCCTTGAAAGTATATAATACAAAATGTCCATCATATAGTTCCGCTACTCAACAATTGGGGAAAGACTGGTTGTGTTTTTCGGTTTGATTTTGGCTTCACTTGGATCAATTGGAATACCATATTCTGTGGTGATTTATGGTGAATTCACATCGCTGTTAATTGACAGAACTACAGGTCTTGGCACATCGACACCAACTTTTATATTAAGTATATTCGGCGGTGGAAAAGTATTGTAAGTTTAATTTAAAATAAAAACAACACATTTCTTGACTTTGTTCTTTTTGATTTCTTTAGAACGAATGCGAGCAGAGAGGAAAATATTCAAGCCATTAAAGATGACTCCTGGGCATTTGGTATGGGCAGTCTTGCGGGAGGGTTGGCTGCTTGGGTTTTAATTGCAATTGCAGTGGATATAATGAATGCGGTTGCTCTGAAACAGGTGGGAAAAGAAACACTTTTGACGTTAAGTTGTTTAAGTCTTGTTCTTTCTTAAATAATACGATTTCATTGTGTTGTACAGTACAAAAAAAAATACAATTATAATCAGAGTACTGTCTGAAAAGTTCCTTGTGAAAAGTGTGTGCGTCAACAATTATGTATAAAAAGTTGAAACTGTCATTTTTTCGCATATTAGTTTTTTAGCAGTATAACCTATCGAAAGTTTATCAAACAAAACTGGTTTATCAAACAAAAACGGACTACTCATTAAGCGTGTTTTGTTGAGCTTTTTAATGTACACATTAAGAAATGTTACACAGTAAGCATATTTTGCACATGTAAATACAACAACAACAAGTTAACAGCACATTCGCTCTTCAGTAATTTTTCTTGGACAGTTCTTAATGTGAACATTAGGGCGCTCAACAAAACGCACCTATTATAAAAACATGTGACAGCAGAACCGTCAAACTGAACGTCATACATTTTATTGTTATGCAAACATGTGACAGGAGAATTGTCAAACTGAAAGTCACAATTTGTATTGAGATTTCTATATCCATTCAGTTTGCAAACTTTTTGTCGGTGGATTTTCCAAACAAAATTTTTCTACAAACGTTTTCCGGTGATAATTATGAACGTAAGACAAAAGAAATGTCGCCCTGTTCTCAAGTGATGGTCTGGCATACCTACATGCATACATGGGGCAATTGCTTTTTGTTCTTCGGAAATTACAAAACTTTTTTTGGCAACAGCGATTAGGTACAAGATACTGCTACTTCAAAAGGGTCAAATGTCGAAAAAACTGGGTTCTCCGTAACAACTAATAGGTTTTCCAATACTGATTGCCGATATTTTTACGGGTGATTGCGTTCATATTGTTGAAGCTACATTTGTCAAACTGGCTGATGTTTATTTAGTCTGTCCTTCCAAATAAAATATATTTTAAATAAATAAAAATAAAAACAAGAATTATCTATAGCGTTCAACAACATTAAATTGTTTTATGAAAGTTTGTCTTCTTTTCGGGAAATATTTCGTGCACTTCGACCATTTTATGGTCGCCATAATCAACCTTCGGATAAGACTTACCGCATCGTGATGAATATGTTCGAGTCGGACGGTTCAGTGAACTGTCTACTATCACCCGTAGCCCGTACATCATCAACAAAATCCTAGAAAATACTTCCGCTGTCCGTTAGGGGCATTCAATTCTGCACCGCGCACAAAACCTCGGCGTTTCGCAGACCATTACTTGGCGAAATTTGTGTCATGACTTGCAGGTTTCGGATGAGCACGAATCGGCAAAGTCGCGGCGAACATTTAAATAATGTATGATTCCATTCTAAATGGCACACACGGGCCTTATTAATAAATAAGAAATTTGACACAGTTCGGTTATGATTGTTTATGGGCCCCAGCGAATAGGGAAAACAAAAGAAAAAGTTAACTGAGTAATAAAATGTATACATTTTGCCAACCTTAAATGCATGCATTGACATTTTTTCCTAAATGCGATCATATTTACTTACTAGTGTATCCAGCTCCTGATCTATGAAGGGACTCTGTCTGAAATACGGCTGTTTTTTATTCTCTGTGATCCCAGGCACGTTTTTTTCAGTCATCTTGGCTAAGCGCTCTGGAATCCGTAATGGCTTGATCTTCAAACCTCAGATTGCAGTATCCATTCTCGCCCATTACCTGTGTGGTGGAATCCATTCATTTGTCTTGGCCGAGCGAATGTATCCGACGTGTTTTGACATTCTGGTCAACATCTACATCTTAGTATAGTTTATAAAGTAAACGGTTGTATCTTTTCATTCATTAACATTTGGGTTAATGGGTTGGATTGGAAAAATTGCAGAGTTATCGTACTTTCTTTTTCGCTCAGTGAACTTCGATTAACTAAGTAAAGTAAAGAGTGCGGAGAGATGACTCCCTTTCAATGAAACAAAATTAACTTTTATTAAAAATCGCTATTTAAGAGCATCCATGAAATCGAAAGGAAGCCAAAAGTGAAATAAAGATTAAAAATCGCGTTCGTGTAAAAGCAGTCAAGGTAATATTGCATCGTTTAAGAGCAGTCTCAGTAGTTTCGTCTATCTTCGCCGCCGCACGCACCTCTCGGCAACGGTCTTAAAAATCGCAAGGTAAAACTGCATCGGTTAAAAGCAGTCATTGGTGTGTTTTTGAAACTTCTATTGCATTAAAAACTTACTCGTTCTCACAGAAATGGCTTTTATCTTTTTGTTTCAATAAATTTCTTAATTAATCGTATTGCCACTTATTTGCGAAATATTCGCAAATCTAAACTTTATGTGCAAGTGAGTGAGTGAGTGAGTTATTCTAAATTCAGAACCATCCTCTCTTTTATTTTGGAGAAGAATTGTTGTTCTGAATTTCAATTTTCAATAGAACACTTTCAGCAGAGTTTACACGCTTTCCGAACACTTCCGGAGTGCCAACCGAAAATGCCATTATAGTCGGGTTGGTTTCGTTTTTCCCAAACAAGTAATCCCCTATATTAAATCTCCAGCAAAAAATATCGCCAAAGAGAAAATGCCCGGTGCAAAAAAATCCGCTTGCCATTATTTCCAAAACAAAAATTATTCGAGAAGTCGCTCGATTTAATCGCTTGACACCGCATGAAAACTGCTAATCGAAAATTAAAGTTTTTTTTATCTTTCAATGTGTTTAGTATTTGGTATTTCTAGTATTTTAGTATTTCTTTATTGATGAATGCTTACACATTAAGACATAATATCTTATTAACTAGTGATAAGCTTTAATATGAAACAGTTTAGAAAAATGAAAGATGTTTTGGGCTCATTTTTGATTTTTAAAGTGTAATTTTAATTAAAATAAATTAAAAAGATCAGGTCGCAAAAATATCGCGCTCAACAATGTGAGTATTCCGTCTCTTATGAAAAAATTAGAGGGAGATAAGAGTATATTGCCATTTTTTTAAAAGCCCATTTACGTACATAATTATGTAATTAGTAATTCTATTTTAATTAAAAATAACATTTATGTAGCGAAACAAAAAGAGTCATCAAGGGAAAATAAAAAGGGAATTTCAAATTTATTGATGGGATTTTTCCGATAAATGCACAGTCAACACTTTCGTAGATTAAGGTGTGAATAGCAAATTTATTTTTCACATTTTTCATGACTCATTATAGAAAAAGCAAATTATGTTCGAAAATGTTTCGGCCTGTATCTTATCATGCACTAACTATAGAGAGTCAAACTTATTCAAAATTGAAACTTTCTGCTTAAAAACGTTGTTATTGCGACAAATAATATTGAAATTGAAATAAATCGTCTCATATATAATGCTAGCTACATACGAGGCAACCGTTGCAGCAACGTGTTTCGTTTGTTCACTACACACGTGGCAACTGTTGCCGCAACCACAGTACGGTTGGAGCAACCGATCAAAAATATCAAAACTTTTTGATATTTCTGGCAACGGTTGCAGCAACACAAAATCAATTGTCAACATAGCAACACACAAAGCAACGGTTGCTTCAACATGGCTGTGTTGCTGCAACGGTTGCTTCGTGTGTAGCTAACATAAAAATAGTTGAATGGGCATACGTCAAATTTCATGTCAATACTATAGACATAGAGGAACAATTAAATACAAAGTTCAGCCCTATATAAATAATGATGGCCGTTTTCGAAAACGTTATTTGGTAAATGCAATTTCAAACTGCAAAAGTCAACTGTTCGAAAACCCAAAATGAAATTTTTATGTGAGCACATTATTTTCGATAACGCAGGTTGCTACAGTCATATGTTCGAAAACATCATCTCTACAGTAAAAAAATCGAGTTGACGACAAAATATTGATAAATCAGTGAGCGTGTTCGTAAACGTCAAATACTTTAACAAGGAATTTTACTGACGTTCATCAAACGAATTTTGTGCAAACAGATCGATTGCTTATTTGACGATAGATCTGCGTCATAAAGAAGGTGATCATTTGACTGTCAAATTGACGTTGATTTAACGTTTGCGAAAACCGATAATATTTACACATTTCTTGACTATCCATTAACGATACGCTCTCGCTCCGAAAGTGTAAATACGTTTCTCTTCGATCTCGATGCATGCTCCTGGCATGATAGGTACATGGGTCGCACGAGCTTGCTCTAGCATATGTAAAATTACTTTGGAATTTAAAATACATTTTATAAATATAAAACATGGATTTAATGAGATAAGAATAGGTGTGTTTTTTTGGGAAAATTATCCGTAGTGAAGTAAGATTTTATACTTATTACAAATACAAAGTTTTCACTGCCGATAAAAGTAGAAGTAGAATCCAACTGCGGATAGAATGTTGACGTTTGCTCGAGTCTCGAATACAAATGTTGGTACAATTGAAAACTCTTTTGTATCTCGAAGGCATGTTCGTAGAGTACGAAAAGTAGTTTGTTGTTTAGCATTTTCCATTGGGAGTTTACGTCTTTTTTAGAAAACCATTTTTATAAGAAAAACGCTGCATTTTGTATCGTGTTGGTGTCGAACTGTTATAGAAAGCTGTTTAATAACTAAGGCGTTGTTTTAGGAGCGAAATGTCGTGGTTAGCTGTTATACTTTAGTTAAACAGCGACATTTAAGAGTTACTAGCGCGACAAAGCGTTCTTATGAAAAAAGCTGTTGAGAAATCCAAAACTAACTAAAGTCTGCGAACAGATCCCTTGATTTTTGTGGTGATAATTGTCAACAAAAAAAAAATTCACAAACAAAACTTCTGCTTTATGAAGAATGGCTGGTGAACAGAAAAAGTAAATACAAAATGATTTAAATTAAAACTCATAAATAAAAACCTCTATATGTATATATTTTCAGAAACATGAAAATTACTTGGCAAAAAGTTATTGGTTGTTTTTTTTTTTCAATTAAATATTTGACAACTAGTCAGTGGTACCAACTTTAAAGTAGAAAAATCGCACAACTGCGGATACGTTTTTTTAGGAAATCCTACTTCACTACGGATAATTTTCCCAAAAAAACACACCTAATGTTGAAATGCATGGAATTGCCGTCTAATTTCCGAAAAAGTATGAATTTATGCAAATAAAGTTTAAAAATCGTTTTATTAAAGTAATTTTTAATATAACAAATTTCTTTAAAATTTTTCGAGAACAAAATTCGGGATGCCAAAATAATCGTTCAGACGTTTTAAGGATATTGATTTTTCAAAAAAAACTTCGATTTTTTTTTTTTCAAAAATCCTTACAAATATTTTCTCGAATAGTTTTATATACAATATTATTTTAAACTTAAGAGGGCTCCTGCTGAAAATTTTGGCTAAAATCGTTAGAGCCGTTGATGAGAAATTCGAAAATCAGAAAAACCGTTCTATGACAGGTACCGTTAATAACAATTTGCCCCAAAATTTTTGCTGACCAAAGTGTAGTCCATGTCCATAATACCACCCCTAGTTTTTTTTATCAAATTTTTTATCAAAATCGTTAGAGCCGTTTTCGAGATAAATAAGATTTTGCATTACGGTTGCATGGGGGGTAGTATTAGTTTTAAAGCTTAACTACCGAGATTGAAGAAAATACCTCCAGTAGCTTAGGTTGTAGATCGAGGTACAGACATACAGACAGACAGACGGAATTGGCGGACGCACTCTATTTGTCTTCGCTATCATCGTAATGTCAACTTTGATCAAAATCTCTTGTTCAATTTTTTTCCCATGCATTGCCTTACAGTGCCTAGAAGTCGCAAGTAAAAAGAACTTAAGCAAATATTGAAGAGGTGCATGTATCGGAGGGTCAATGTGAACTACATTACAGTGAGAACGTTTCGAGAAATGTCGGCGTAGAGACAACATTGTAAACGAAGATGTTAATGTCTTTTCCTATACTAAGTCTGCTTTTAAAATCAAACTTCAAGAGTTCAAAACACATGAGATTGAAATTATTCTTAAGAATTAAAAATCATACACCAAAAAAGACTTTCAAATAATATTATCTCTACTATCGTTTAATTTGTAGATCCGCCGTATTAGAACCCTTTTCTTGGAATCAATTCTTCGACAGGATATGTCCTGGTATGATACAAGTTCTGGAAACAATTTCTCCAGCAAAATGACAGAGTAAGAAAACCTTTAACAGGCGCATCCAAGCTCAAAGCATTCTAATCCCTTTTTTGTGTTATCGTTTTTTAGAGATCTCGAAAAACTGAAGGAAGGAATCGCTGAGAAAGTGAGCATATTCGTCTATCTTATTATGACCTTCATAACATCGATAGCAGCATCATTTTTGTACGGATGGAAATTGACTCTGGTTGTGATCACTTGTTGTCCGTTCATCATAATATCAACTGCATTGGTGGCGAAAATTCAAAGCAGTCTTTCGGTGAAGGAACTGAAAGCCTATGCCATTGCTGGAGCAGTAGCCGAAGAAGTTTTCAGTGGAATTCGTACCGTTTTGGCGTTCAGTGGAGAACGAAAGGAATCAGTTCGTTATAACACACTTCTGCAGCCAGCTGAGAATACGGGGCGAAGGAAGGGTCTCTATTCCGGTATTGGAGCTGGAGTTTCGTGGTTCATTATCTATTGCAGTTATGCAATTGCCATGTGGTATGGTGTCCAGTTGATTATTGATGACCGTGATAAGGAAATCCGTGACTATACCCCTGCCGTTTTGATCATTGTACTGTTTGGTGTTATCATGGGGGCCCAGAATTTGGGACTCTCATCGCCACATTTGGAAGCATTTGCCGTTGCCAAAGGTGCAGCTAAATCAATTTTCAAAACCATTGACCGCAAGACTGCCATCGATCCCATGGGTGAAGAAGGACTTCGTCCCGATACAGTCAGTGGAGACATTGAATTTGAAAATCTCCATTTTAGATATCCATCTCGGCCAGATGTAAAAGTTTTGAATGGACTAAGTGTGTCGATAAAAACCGGTCAGACAGTGGCCTTTGTCGGACCATCGGGATGTGGCAAGTCTACTAGCCTGCAACTTCTCCAAAGAATGTACGATCCAGAAAGCGGTGTTGTTCGTTTCGATGGACGAAATATCAAGGACTTGAATGTATCCTGGTTGCGATCACAAATCGGAGTTGTCGGACAGGAGCCAGTCCTATTTGCGACTACAATCGAAGAGAATATCCGATTTGGAAAGCCTTCGGTAACGCAGGAAGAAATCGAAAAAGCTTGCATAATGGCCAATTGTCATAACTTCATCAGTCAACTACCAGAGGGCTACAAAACAATGGTCGGAGAAAAAGGTTCTCAGATGTCTGGAGGGCAGAAGCAGAGAATTGCCATTGCTAGAGCTCTAGTAAGAAATCCTAAGATACTCCTCCTTGATGAAGCAACTTCGGCATTGGATCCGACTTCTGAGAGACGAGTGCAGGATGCTCTCGAAATCGCTAGCAAGGGACGGACAACTCTTGTGGTCTCACATCGCTTGTCAACTGTTACAAACGCTGATAAGATAGTTTTCGTAAGAGATGGAACTGTTATGGAACAAGGAACTCACGAGGAGCTTATGGCTAAGAAGGGACTTTACCATGGCTTAGTGAATTCCACGAAACGACATGAAGAAGTCATTCAAGATCAAGAACCGAGACTGCGAAAGATGGCTTCATTCAAGAATAAGTCCGATGGAAGTGTAATAGATGACGACAGCGAAAGTGAAGACGAAGATTCCCCAAAGACGAAGGAAAAGAAAGAGAAATACAATGTGTCATTTAGGAAGCTGATGAAACTCAATGCTCCTGAAAAAATGTACATTATAGCTGGTTGTATTGCAGCGGCCTTACATGGTGGCACGTTCACCGTTTGGGCTGTATATTTTGGAGACTTTTTCGGGGTGAGTTTTTTTACTAAATAAAATCTTATGCGAGCTCTGACAGTAACTTTTAAATGATTTCTAGATCATGTCGAACCCGGATGATGCTTACGTGCAAGCCCAAGCAAATCTTTTTGCTGTTTTCTTCCTTATTATCGGTGCGATCGCTGGCTTGGGAACATTAACCCAGACTTATATGTTCAATGTAGCTGGTGTTAAGCTAACAACTAGACTGCGAAAGATGGCGTTTAAGGCGATTGTTTCTCAGGAGATTGGATACTTTGATGATACAAGGAATTCCGTGGGAGCTTTGTGTTCTCGTCTCGCTGGGGACTGTTCAAATGTTCAAGGGGTAAGTTAGAATGAGGGACAATTTTACTGTACTAAGATATCATCCAACGCACCAAATTTGGTCAGTTAATTCTGAAACTCGGTTGATCTTGCACTGAAAAACTGGTCCTTTGAGGAAGATTCTAACGATTTTTTTTTCATAATTTTTAGGCTACCGGATCTCGAATTGGTATAATGGTCCAATCAGTGTCAACTCTGCTCCTGGGCATAATAATGTCATTTATATACTCCTGGAATTTGACGCTCGTGACATTGGTGACAGTTCCGTTTGTGATAGGATCGATTATGATTGAGGGGCGCTATATGGACGCAAGCTCAAAAGTTGAAAAGCAAGCTATTGAAACTGCATCACAAGTTGCTGTAGAGGCTATCGCGAATATCCGAACAATCAACAGTCTGGGACAGGAGAAGCATGTCTTGGAGCGATATATCATTCAAACTAATCATGCTGATAAGGCTTCAAAGAAGAAGATTCGATTCCGAGGCACAGTCTATGGTCTAGGGCAAGCTGCTCCATTCATTGCGTATGGAGTGTCATTATACTATGGAGGCATGCTTGTAGCAGCTGGCAGCATTCATTACGAAAATATCATAAAGTGAGACCAAACTTTTAAGCTCCTCAAATACCATACTCATACCAATATAATTCCATTTTAGAGTCTCAGAAGCCTTACTTTTTGGTTCTTGGATGTTGGGACAGGCTTTGGCATATGCTCCAAATGTCGGCGCAGCAATGACATCTGCCGGACGATTAATGAGACTCTTTGACAGAGTTCCAGCTACACACAATCCTGTTGAGCAGCCATTCAATACTGTTGAAGTAAGCTTGATGAGCCTTTATCTCCAACAAGACCGAACTAATCACCTTTTTGAATTTTCAGAAAACTGATGGTGATATTTGCTACAAAAAAGTCGAGTTTACCTATCCAACACGCAAGGAAACCCCAGTGCTACAGGGACTTGACCTAACAATCAAAAGAGGAACAACAGTTGCCCTTGTGGGTCCATCGGGATGTGGAAAATCAACCTGCGTGCAATTACTTCTTCGCTACTATGATCCAATATCTGGGACTGTCAATCTCAGTGGCACACCAACCACCGAATTCCCCCTAGACACCCTTCGGGCACAATTGGGTCTTGTGTCCCAAGAACCAGTTCTCTTTGATCGGACGATAGCAGAAAACATTGCCTATGGAAATAACTTCCGCGAAAACATACCAATGAGTGAGATCATCGAATCTGCCAAAAAGTCCAACATTCACGACTTCATCGTTGGCCTCCCTCAGGGCTATGAAACATCGCTTGGTAGTAAAGGTGCTCAGCTATCAGGAGGACAAAAACAGCGAATAGCCATCGCCAGAGCACTAGTTAGAGATCCAAAGATTTTAATCCTAGATGAGGCAACTTCTGCCTTGGATATGCACAGTGAGAAGGTAGTCCAAGCTGCGCTGGATGCTGCCAGAAGTGGACGAACGTGTATAACGATAGCTCATCGACTTACAACGATACGAGACGCGGATATGATTTGCGTTCTACAGAAAGGAGTCGTTGTGGAGAAAGGTACACATGAAGAGCTGATGCGACTGAATGGAATCTACGCTGAGCTCTACACTATGCAATTAGTTACGTAAGGTAGAAATAGTGATAATACAAATTCTTTAAAAATCGATGATTGCTTTTATTTATCGAGAGGAAGTAGCTTTAAACATTTTTGATTCAAGAGTGAAATAAAAGTTGATTCAGTTCGAACTGTTTTCAGGTGTAACAATCCAAGTATACAGAATCTTATAAATAATACGGGTATGTATATTTGTAGAACAGTGGAGAAGTAGGAGCATTTATTGAAAGGAAATGATTTGTTTTATTTATTATGATTGTTAACAAATTGTAAAATGAAAAGTTAGACAGAAAAGTTTCAGTTGAGTTTTGTTTGTTTGTGTTTTATAACCGACTATCTTGGATTGGCCCTGGATTCGCTAGGGCATTGCGTCGTTCTTGAATGGCGAAAGTTAGTTTCCTAAATGGTCCAAGTGGAAGTCCAAGAGACTTAAGATCTGCCTCTGTCAACAGCATCAGTGTGTCCAAATCGATTTGTTGTTTATGAAACCTAGAATATAAAAGAGAATTAGGGTGAGAGCTTAAAGTTTGTTTTTGTTCTAATTATTTCCCTATTATGCCGTAATCAATCAAACAAGGTTTATACTTACACAGCTAAATACTCATCCAATCCCCAAACAGCTAGAAATCTCTGAATAGGACTACCCGAGTCCTCTTGATCATCATCGTCACTGAAGCAAGCACCCTCTGAATCCGAGTCTGATATGTTTAAGAACGAACGTGACTTAACTAATCGTGACTTCCCAAGTTGTCCAATCTTCCGAGATGTGTTAGCAGAGTTCGATGAGTCAATAGATGAAGCCTCGGGGTGTAGTTGGCTCAAAGCAGCTGTGACAGATCGTCTAAAAGCAATACTTCCCAACATTGGTCTATCGAATAGGCCAGTTGGCCTCTGAAGTAGAATATCATTGTATGCATCATCATCATGCTGGGCAGCAATAAAATCGGGTTGAGAAAATGATCTTGATAGAGTCCCATAACCAATACGTGGAGTTTCCCGTTCGGTGTCACTGTTTGCCTCCATATCAAAGACATCAGTAATCTTGCCTCTCTTGCCGGAATCTTCATTCGAGCTGAACGTTCCAACATAAAGAACTTCCGAATCACGCTGAAGTCCGGTCAAGGAGGTGATGGTTCTCTTGCCGTCAGATTCGATTTCGCCAATTTTGAAGCCGGTGTCATTTTCTCTCTCTCGTATATGTAAATGAACATTTATTATTTAAATTAAATTATTCTTATTTATATTATTTTTATTTTATTATTATGTTTTATATTTATTTCTGAAGTACAAATTTATAATAATTATTTTAAGGTAAAATAAATTCTTAAAAACTCGTAGGTAAAAATTATTCAAACTTGTAAACACTAACCTAACTAATAAATACTAATCTACAATTAATCCCAAAACCCCACAGGTCAAAAAATAATAAATGCATATATCAAACAAACACTAACACCATAAAATAAATATAAACATAACGCCCCCGGAAACTTTCTGTTGCCACAAATCATAAAACATAGAAATAAACAAAAATCCCTAAACTATTTGTCAAAGCAAAGTTGAGTTAGGCACTGTAAGATTTAAGGAAAAATCTTTACTCATTAAATATCTTGTGCACCATTTTTATTCTCTTAAATCCTCTCTCTGCGCAACCGACCGTTGGCCAAGGGCAAACTGAATTGGTTCAAGCTATAGTCATAATCTCTTTAGTGAGAGCTAAATTAAATAAAAAGAGCCAGTGAATTTTATTTTTATTGCTTACGATTTTCTTCCTATACCTAATTTTTCATTTGTAATCGAACCATGGGATAATAAAAGGAAAACACTGACCCTCAGAAATTTCCATTGTAATGTGAATATGGTCACCGTGGAATTTATTCTTGATCTCTAAAATGCCAATACAAGTCCAGAACATCCACCTCTCTTCGCTGTTTACGATATCAAAGTAAATGTAAAGTATGCATAGGTAGTAAAACGAACTAGGTACATACAAAATTGAAAAGCTTCTTTTTTTTTATGATTAGCTGAAGCGAACAGCCACCGATCGCGATGAATTTTTCGCTAAGCAAACTGAGAGAAATTCATTCTCATTTTACAATGAATATCAAGATCGACTGAGTAATTGTGTTGATCAAAATCAAAACCCATTACCTATATCCACTTTTTAAAAAAAATGACTTAGGTATGAGGTTTAGTTGGTATCAGTCAAACACATACGATGGGCCCAAGTTTGAATCCCAAATCTAATTTTTTGCCATATAAATCAGACCACAAAATTTTAGTTAATTTTAAAACCCCTTTTATCACATTGAGTTTTTGTTTCAAAATCCATTTTATAAAAATGTTCGTTTGGTGCCACACTAAACTGTGGAGAATCCTAATTCGAACAGTCCTGAAACAAAAAAGATCTAAAAATGTTTCGTTTAGAAGAAATAAGTTTTTCTCGATTTACTCGAAATCTCTAAAAGTAGATAAAATGGGTTTTGATTTTGATTTTGATCAACACAATTCATTCTGATGATTTAAATTCACCACACCGGACAAGAGAGTGTTTAAATTGATCGTGACCGTTGACGGGACAAGTATTACAGAGTGTTGGGGTCTGACTTCCTTCGCTGTTTCGACTTCGACATGGTGTGTCTTCTTATTTGCGGATCAAAAGAGACCAAGAATATTCTTTCTTAATTTAAAAGTGTGATTTTGTGAATATTTAACGTATCTCTGTGAACTGTATCTATTAATTCTAGAGAAAATAATTAATTAATGAGAAAGATTGTTTTTTTTTGTTTCCTGGTGATATTTCATGAATGCCTACACAAATAGTGCGTGAATCTGTTTCTAATTATTTTCATAAGGATATTCCAAAACAAAAATTTACAAACTTCATAAAATATTGAAAACTACCTGAAAAATTATTACTATTTATAAAGGTAAGTGGAATCCTCTCGTGTGCGTCATTAATGATCCTTCTTTAGACATGTTGTGAAATGCGCAAACTGTCAAGGATTTCGGTGATCTTAGGAATACAATTTCAACACTATCATCATTATTTTTAGTAGATAAAATAGTTTGTTTATAGTAGTTTCAAAAAACAAAATAAATAAAAACCAGATCTTTTATTTATACTACTCGAGCCGGAATTTTTAATCAAGTTGTCTGCTTCACCGAGAATTAATTAAGATTCTTCGCAATCTAAATACATAAGCCTTGAAGTCAGATATTCGTAGATATTCATATACAAAAAAAAATGTGCAAAACTCTCAAAAAATCATTTTGGCTTTTTAAGAGAAGATTTCCGTCTTCTTGTTCCTCCAAGTCTGTGTAGTTTGAAATGCATGTCAAAAATTATTTAAATGATAGAAATCTTCGGCGGGGAAGTCTAAGTCTTAGTATGAGGAAAGCATGTGGTAAAAGTTTGGATATTTTTCAGTAGAATATATCAAAGTTGAAAATGTTTGAATTTCATTAAAATAAAATTGAGTATTTGTTTAGATTTTGTACGAATTTTAATATTTTGTGTCCGCTGGAGTAAATAGACCATAGAATATTAAGAAATCTATTTGGGAACTTTAAGAACGCGGGTAAATGTCACTGACGTCACGGCGGGCCAGCCTTACGTCAAGCAATTCATGATATTATAGTACACGTATGGGAGCAGGAAGACATGCCAGAAGACTGGCGAAAAGGTTTAATATGCCCCATGCATAAGAAGGGAGATGTCACAACGTGCAGCAATTATAGAGGTATCACGTTGTTGAGTACCGCCTATAAGATACTCTCCTCTATCCTACAAGACCGGATAACCCCATACGCTAAAACCGTTATCGGACAATATCAGTGTGACCATCGTCAACAGGTCCAGCCAGTTACTGGCTTACGCAGACAACATTGACATCATCGGAAGAACCGAACAAGCTGTACACGATTCCTTCATCCAGATCGAGCAGGCGGCACAAAATCTGGGGCTGCACATTAGTGAAGGTAAAACAAAGTACATGGTGGCGTCAAATGCGAGAGGAACAGTTGGTCAAACAATCAAGGTTGCGGAACACGAATTTGAAGTGGTACAATCCTTTAAATACCTTGGGTCAATAGTAGCAGCCGATAACAATATAGAAGAAGAAATACGCGGGCGACTTCCCAAATCCAACAGAGCCTACTATAGTCTGTCAAAGCTCTTCAAATCCAGAAATCTCACCATAACTTCAAAACTGCTGCTGTATAGGACCATGGTCCTGCCAGTACTCACATTTGGATCCGAGACTTGGGTGCTTAGCAAAAGGCACTCCGACCTCTTAGCTGCGTTCGAGAGAAAAATCTTAAGGAGAATTGTTGGCCCCGTATGTGAGGAAGGACGATTCCGGAGACGGTACAATCATGAACTGTACGCAATCTACCTTGAAGCAGATATCGTGACAAAAATTAAGCTCGGTAGACTCCGGTAGGCAGGGCACCTAGCTCGCATGAGCGAAGAGGAACCTGCTCGGAAAGTTCTCTGTGGTACATTCTATGGTAGACGACAGCGTGGTAGACCATGCTTGCGCTGGAGAGATGGCGTAGACCAGGACGCCCGAAGCCTTGGGGTGCGCAACTGGATGGCGTCGGCTAGAGACCGGGATAGGTGGAGAGACTTGTTGAAAGAGGCCAGGACCGGAACCCGGTTGTCGAGCCGATGACGATGATAAATTAAAATCAACGAGGAAGTCATTTTGGATATTTGTTTGAATTGAAAAATCGTTAAAAAAATGTCTTATTGAACAAAACAGTTCTCTGTAAATTGAAAACTAAAAGAGATAGAACAAAATGGTTTGCGCCAAATGGAAGAGCGTCCCAAAATTATGAGGACTGCATACCTAACTCAATTTCGTAAAAAATGGCCTTTTGAACAAGATAGCATCCAGCCGACAATATCATATAGGATTATTTATAAGGAAGGCACGCACTCAAAATGAATGATTTCAATTAATTTTGACCTTGATTTATCTGAAAAAAAAACAAAAATTGTACTAAGTAATCTTATGTTAAACATTATTTTTGCAATAATACAAAACGTTAATTATCCACGCACGCAGCCAAAAGTCTCAATATTCGATGATTTTTTCTAATTCAAACACTTTCGCACTATCTCGATGGTTCATTTTATAAATTGAATAGTTAAAACTCAATGATATATATAATATTATAAGTTCCAAAACCTGAATATTTAATAATAATGTCTATATATTTCGACGCATGGCAAAAGTTAAAATTTGCACGGATAAGCCCATATACGAGTTGATATGAGTATTTTCACAACCGTAAGATACTGTTTATACTTTTAAGTTTATTCTTGTTGCTGTGGAGTTTAATAATTAAAGTGATGCAGCATTATATTGGATTAAATTAAACAAATAAAATTTATCTCTAGCGAAGATGTTAATCTAATCTCATTCCATTTGCGTCGTAGACTATTGGGTTTTAATTCATATTTGATTAGTTTTTGTAAGAACTGATGGCAAGATTACATTTTTATGAAAAGTCAAACCAAAACTATTGGTAACAAAAATACAATATGACCCTCGTGCTTTTTAACAAGTTGTAATTCAAAGCCTTTTAAATTATAGTTTTTTTTTCTTCTTTTGGTAATTTTTTTAAGATACTCGTAGCAATAGGTATAAGGAAATGAGTTACCTAATTATTCGGCAATACAAAAAAATACCGAATTTGATATCATAACGTTTTTTGATGCAAAAATTATTTTTACCACTGATATAAATCATCCAAATATAAGAATAACAATTATTTAGTTTGACTTCTATTGATTCAAAGTAGATAACTTTTAATTGCTTTAAGTTAACTTTAGTCCAGACTGGTTAATTGGAATCAATAGTGAGCACCTTATCAGCACTTGTTTTTTTTTTGGTTACTCAGACTTATCGTCGTATTCGAACGGATCATAATTTTCTCCGGTCACCATCAAACTTACAAATTTTTGTTTCATTGTAGCAGTTTGCATAGGTGAATCAAACAGACATAAGCAAAAAAAAATGAATGTCCGTTGTAATACTACGTTTTCACCAAGAGTAAATCCGCTAGAGATTTAAAATAAATCTTGAAGTGTTTTCACCAAAGAAACTGAGATTTATTTGACGTTTTCACTCTGTCTTGTCATTCAATTGTCAATTTGGACAAGAGAAAAAAAATTGCAATTGGATAGTAAACAAGAAAAAAAACAGATATTTCTATTTTGTGTTGATTGTCAATGAAGAAAGTGGGTTTAAATAGGTGCGTTCTACAAAATAAGGTTTGTTTGTTTTGCAAACCTTCTGATTGCGAGAAGATTTCAAGGAGATTTATTTTAAATATTCATTTGAGGTGATTTATGGTAAATCTACGTGATTTAAAGGAGATTTATGGTAAATCCACTTAAATCCCGGATTTACCTTTGGTGAAAACGTAGTATAAGAGTCAAATTCGTGCATTGCGTGTCGATGAAATGTCAAAACGATATTTTCTTATTTTAATTCCTTTTAGGACGTATCAATTTCGTTTAAAACTAATATTTTCTTTCCATTTCTCAAGATTAGGTTTGAAATGCATTGTTTTCTATTAAATCGAATATTATTGCTTTTGATGAGATTTGAAATAAATTAATGAAGAAATTTTTTTAAAACAATCATCTAAAAATTTCTTATATGAAATCAAAACAGGCCTTACTACTTCTATATAGTTACGTTCCTCAACCTTGGAAATATGCTAATATTATACCAATTGGGAAAAATTCTATCCCTCTTGGCCCTTGCCTAGAGTGAGTTTATGTGTGTTAATGGTTAGAAGATAGTAAAATAATGCATTAATTAATGAATAAATAAACAAACGGTTAATAAAATTATATAATATAAAATATATTTAAAATATTTATTAACAAAGAATAAAGTGGGAATCACACTTCTTTCGCGTGGTGTGATGTTTTGTGTCATCGATTGTGCACACTAATGAAGATTGTTCTTTTGAAAACTCTTATTACTCATTATTTACCCACGTTGCCTTCGATTGCTGAGTCAATAGGAACTTGTAAGCGAATATTCCGAGATCTTTGTGCAGAATACTCTTCAGGCTAGTACAGTAGTACGTGAAATGAGGCGTTGAGATCGATGGCGAGTTGATGTTGTTTAATAAAGCACTTCAAAACACTGAACATATTCAGGTAAACGGTAGTGTATAATCAGATGGATATCAAGTATTCCTCAAGGTAGCCAGGTAGGCTGCTTTCTTTTTACTAACGATATTATTTTGAATTTTTAACACCTCCTGTCTGCGTTTATTGTTTTAAGATAATTCCAAACTAAGTGAAAATTAATTAAACACACTCTCTGAAAAACTCTGTGTATGTATGTATATATAAGGAAATATCAAAACAATATATGTATATGTATGTAGGTAGGGAAAATAGAAATGCAAAAAGCAAAGAAAGGAACAAAAAACAATCGAAGCCATTACCGGGTAATTCAAATTTAAAAATGAAATGAAAGTTCAAAAAAAAAATGTGTTTTAATATTGTTTGGCTTGGCAGTTGACATCTGACAGATGACAGTTTAATGTTTATATTTGTTGTTTTCTCTTTCTTTTTGAGGTTTTCGTACATACGAGTAACTAGGTACAAATTGTACTCGTTTTTCTGGGTATTTTATTTGTTTTGACATAATTTGCAACCAAAATTCATATAAACAAAATCTCATTTCGAAATGAAGAATTGAATTTGGAATTTTCCATACAAATTATCTCATCTGCGCCATCTGCTCTTGGGAGAACTTTCAGCTAATTGGTATCTTTCCTAGTGACTTAAACAAAAATACCGACAATGTACTATTGATAAATCAAAAAGTGTAAACAAAATAATTCTGCGTCATTAATCAGAAAAAGAAAATAAGTCAATGCAAAACAAAGATGACGGCATCAATGTTTGTGGAAAAACAAAACACTTCTTTAAGAGTTTATTAATTTCTTCGAGATAAACAAATAGCTTTTCAATTAATAAACGGGTTGCTATAGGTTGAGCTTCTTACAACGATAACATTTCTACAAGATTTGAAACTTCATTTGAATTAACTTGCATCGTTTATTTAATTTGAATTGAATGAAGACAAAATCGTTTGAGTCTTAAGTAGCTTAATCTTATCATTACAAGTTAAGCACTTACTATTTATTGATCATTAACTACGTCATATCTAGTGAAAGAGAGACATTAATAAGTCTTCCTTATTTTTAACACTTTCTCAATTGAAAAGTCTATATATAAATTAATTTAGTTACTTCACTTAGTTGCAAGGTAAATTAAAAAAAAACTTAACTTGTATAGTTTATAGCTATACAATGTCATGGCACATCATAGAAAATACTTGTTATCGTTTTCGTCAAATGAACTCATGTCTGTCAACTTAATTGCTTTAATAGCCAATTAGATTTGGAACATAGTGATAAACGAAACACTAATCAGCTGTACGGATTGCTAATTGAAATAAATATTGTATATACAATTCAGTTTCATGCGATTTATTCCATTGAAGAAGTTTGAAAATGACACAATGAGAGGAGCACTCAACTCTAGACGTGAAGTGCTTCACTCAATTGAGGTTTAGGCAGGTTGTGATGTTGATTTTGTCAATAGTAATTCCATGCTCCACAAGGCCAGGTTTGATAAAAAGTTATCTTCAAGATCGATGATATCAGTGATTTGAAATTACTGGAAAGCATTGTCTTCTAGAAACAGAAAAAGCTTAATTTACTTTCGAATACATCTTTAAAGAGGAGAAAATTGAAGAATTTGGAAATTAGTGAACCTATTGCATGTAAGACTCTTTTAATGATACAAGCTCTTTGGATGAAGCACACATTTGTGAGTATCATCCAAAGCCCTCATTTAAATTCGAGATGGAAAATAATCGTGAGAAAGTATTCATTGAAACACAAAGTCATCGTGTGGATATCAAAAATTAAAATACAATAAAATAGTTCAGCAAAAACGTAGATTGGTCTATCTTCTATGTGTACGAGTATTAGGGTGTTTAAATCGCTTCAAGTGTGACAGTGATACTCATAGTAAATTAATTCTAAATTATTAAATTCAAACATGAGCCATGATGTCCTTTTAATAAATATTAATACTAAATCCACACAGTAAGTGGTAACATTCAGTTGCTTTAAGAGTGTGATCTTAGGAAATTGGTGATATTTGATTACTTCAGAACATTTTAGGACATTTGTTCGTCCAGCTATTCACTGTCCTGTGGCTTATGAACGCATGCCAAAATATCTTTAAATATGACATTATTATCTCTCAACAAGAAACCTATAATCATTCATTTTCGAATGAATTAATCAATTTTAGAAGACTGGGTACGTTCAGTAAACACTTCGTTCGAAACTAAAGAGTTTTTCATTAACAATTTTTAACTTTAAATTAAAAAAAAATTAGGATGATATCATTTAATTTTTTGTATTAATTAAGAAGAATTAAGTATTCCATTACGTATGGAATAGAAAATCATTCAAATGTCTACTACTGTTTTTCTGGATAACGCTTATTCGAAACGTCAACTTTTCCATAACTCTGGCGCATATATCAGGCTGAGTTTCACCAATCACATTGATTATGTAGGCTTTCATGGCAGTGGTGGCTTAGGGCTTATTGGCATTGGCCTATGACTTAACGAAACTCCACAAGAAGATGTCTTAGGGGATCAAATCTTTTTCGATAGCCTCTGTGTGAGATAACCATGTTCAATATTCGATAGTCCAAAATATCTTTTGTGTCACGGGCTATCTGGCACGTTGTCCTGCCCTGCTGAAATCATATGTGATCGTAGTCCATATAATCCAATTCGGGCCAAAAAAGTTAGTCATCATCTCGTCGCTAGCGCTTCGTTAACATATTGATACTGTAGCATTGTTTGCTGAATCGGTAACCACGTTCTGAAAAGTCCTTTCAGAAGGACGATTATGACATCAGTAAAACGGGTGAAGTGCGAGAAATGCTGCTCGAACAGAAGACACAATTTTTTAAAACAATATAATCATTTCCACAGGTTGCTGAACGCTATAACTTCGTATGTTGCTTAGGCAAGAGATACTTAATAAATGACAGCAAATTTGATGGATGTACCTTCACCAATCATCAAAGTTTCAAAATTCCTATTGGAAACTTCTTCAGAATCTCGCTTTCTTGTGTTGTCTATTCCAATCTAGAAACATTTAGATAACCCAGTGTCTTAGTTGACAATTGATGAAAAATAGACTAATCATACGTTTTTGTGGTTGAACAACTGTCTAAGGGGAAACATACTTCGCAAAGGACTTTTTAAATTTCCATGTTGTGTAAAATATTCCATGCAGACTGTGTCTCATTTTTCTGTAAAATTTACCTGATATTCTATGACAGTTTAGAAAAGAGAAGCAAAGCTATTAAAATTATTTTTTGAAATTGTAACGGTTGTGACAAGTTAACGGTGTGGCCAAGTATGAGATTATACGATTTAAAACACTATAATAACAGGAATAATATTGGGACTTTATTTTCCTACACGATATTGTGTACACTTTTTTGCCTTCCTAAAAATAATTAAACAAACGTCTCACACCAATGATATTTTAGTCCCTTTTTTCAAATACATGTAAGAAGTACAGAAGTAACAAAACTGCAAATGAGTTTCAAATGAAAAAAGATTAAGTTTTGAAATGCTTACTTGTTACGGGTGTGACACAAATTTAAAACTTTAAATTCAGCTTGAGCATAAATAAAATCAAATTTCGCCTGATAATAGATCATAATTTTTGTTTTTATAATTCGAATTATCAGTTTGATACAATTTTTTTTATGTTATATCTCAAGAACGAATATTCGTAGAGAAAATTCCTTAAAAATTTTATTGGATAGTTTAAGTCTGTAATTCACAAAACAAATACTGGTGTGCCACAGGGCTCTATTTTGCCTCCGACTCTCTTTCTCATATTTAATTAAATTGTTGCGTTAACGACAATACTCTCTGCTTCTCATTTTTGTTTTCAGATTCACGTCCTTGTTCTTCGGATGTAGATTTAGAATCGCAGCATATGATAAGCTTAGAAAATTTTGATCTTGAGCATTGTCAAATGGGGAACCATAAGCCGCGGAGAATTTAATGGTTCAAAAACTGAATGCTGTCTTCTGTCACTAAGGCGGAACACATTCCACATGCTTCTATCCACGAACGGTACTTGCATTGAAGAACAGCTCTCATTTATCGGTAAATGTATCACGGACCACCTTGTTTACAATGACCATATATTCGAAGTCACCAAAAAAGCTGCTAAGTATTTAGGTTTTCTTCTAAGATGCACATTTTTGACCTCTTCTGATCTGCCACTAATACTTAAGACCTATATATGGTATACTATATAGACTCGAGTTCAATTTGTATGTTTGGGCAGATACTCAACAATCCACTTAAGTCTCTTGCATAGAATCCAAAAAAAAAGAGCTTTAAAAATGATATGTGACATAAATATATCAGAAACATTTACATCTCAAGCACCTCCGTTTATTTTACTGTTATTTGTATAAAGTGCTCTAGTGAAATAGGCACTTACATTCATCCCTTTTAAGCAATTCAACCGTAATACTCGTGCTTCAGGAAATATTTATCAGCTTAACCTAGAACACAACTTCGGACTTACTGTTACATTCAGAGATTTTCTTTTTTGCCAAACTCCACGAATGTGGAATACGTTACCCGGCTCAATATTTTCCTCTCATTGCGATACTCAGGCATTTAGAATGAATGTGCATCGGTTTCTTTTATAAACTGTGCTCTAACTTTTCTTAAAAGCTCGGGCTGTGCGGAAACGTTTTAAAGCTAGTCATCATAGCGCAAAATTTATAAAAATATACCCGCGCTAATATCTTAAAGTCTTTTGAGTAATTTTATAAAAAAAAAAAAAAACAATTTTGTAAATATAAATATTTTCAAAAGTTGTTTGCTACGCTACAGTTTTTATAATGAGTTTAAGGGAAGTAAAAATCATCACCCTGTTTTTGAAATTTTAATCATCGGAAAAATGTCTAAAAAATGCTAGGTACCAAGTTTGAATAAGACAGACCCCTCCGTTTAACCTGATGGAAGACAGACAGACCGCTTCATTGTGGGACCTACTCTTTTCTTTCTCTTTCTTTATAATCGGCCTCTGAAGCACAACATCTTCAGGGCAGGGCTCCCATTTTTTTTAATTTGTGAAACATCTTCTTGTTCTCTGCCGACTGGCATAATGGCGGAGGATAAAGACTCTCATTTGTCATATAAAGTAAGTCAGAATTTAAACTTTGTACAATAAAAAATAAGCACAGCACGCGATCTGCTAGTCAGTTCATACAATTGAAATCTTCACGCTTATTGTGGAAAAGAAATAATTCTTTCAATGAATGAAAAAAGTAATAGATCTTGAAAGACAAATGACAATTACAGAGAGAATAAAATGCACGACTGGATCGCACGAACTTGCTCTTACTTTGGAATTTAAGATACATTTTATAAATATAAAACATGGATTTAATGAGATAATAATGTTCAAATGCATAAAATTGCCGTCTGATTTCTAGAAAAGTATGAATTTATGCAAACAAACTTTAAGAAATCGTTTTATTATTACATACATTTTTTATATAAGAAATTTCCTTAAAATTTTTCAAGAAAAAAATGTGGGATGCGAATTTTAAGTATTTAATAATATAAATTTTAGGAAAAAAACCCAACAAATATTTTTTCGAATATTTTTATATACAATAATATTTTAAACTTAGGGGGGCTATTGTGGAAATTCTTAGAGCAGTTAATGAGAAAGTCGAAAATCAAAAAAACGGTTCTATGACAAGTACCGTTAATAACATTTTGCCCCAAATTTTTTTGACCAAAATGTAGTCCATGTCCATAATATCACACCTACATTTTTTTTTTTATCAAAATCGTTAGAGCCGTTTTCGAGATAAATAAGATTTTGCATTACGGGTGTATGGGGGTACCGTTAGTTTTGGAGCTAAAAAAAATTTCAATTTCCCCTCTAGGGAATCACCGAAGACCCTTAAGTACCGAGTTTGAAGAAAATACCTCCAGTAGTTTAGGCTCTAGTTCGAGGTACAGACATACAGACATACGGACAGACAGACGGAATTGCCGGACCCACTTTATTCGTCTTCGCTATCATCGTAATGTCAACTTTGATCAAAATCTCGAGTTCGATATTTTTTCCAAATGCAGAACTTTCCCTATAGTACCTATATTGCAAGTAAAAAAGCAAACTCCATGGTATCAGTCATTCATTCTTCTTCAACTCATATTCAACCAAAAAATCCCACATCAAATCTGACATCAAATCGAACAACCCTCAGAATAGTTGGATTAGCGATTCACATCATTGAAAGCGGCCAATCTCCAAATTTCGAAGATGTCAAAGTTCCTGAGATTGAGCGGCACCCATCAGAGCCGGTCACACATGCACTAATAGCAGCAACAACTTCATTAATAAATTAGTTTTTTTTCCTATACGACTACAATAATTGATCTAATAATCTTTTTTTTCTTGGTTATACTCGTATGTTCGACTGATGAAAGCAGCAGCCCCTGTCAAAATGTAGGCTATATTTATATTGTTCCATGGCAAAATTAATTTTAGAAAAACAAAACGCCGACTTTTTGCCGCTTTCGATCTTCGCCGGGCATTTTTAAATTAAGCTCCAAAGATTTCAATAATTCATCTATAGCGGTTTTTTTGATACTCGTAAACTTATAAAACAAATAAATCGATCTTTGTTGGAATTTTTAGACTATGAGTATTTTATTATAAATTTCTATTTTTTGGGGTTTTTTCCACCATCAAACTTATCTGAAGATAATAACGTTTGATAAACAAATTTATCGTTTATGATGGGTACGCATTATTCATTGGTATTAAGCTTAATAGCTCCTTAACTGATAGGCCAAGAATAATAATAAAAAAGTTGTCGAAACCGCAAAACAAAATTAATTGCTAACAGTTTAAGATTGATATCGTCACAGTAGAATATCATCCCCAACAACATATTCAAATTACCCTAAAATAACTACATTGGTATTTTGAATAGTCGTTTTCTTTTTCAAGTTGATGAGAGGGGGTGTGAGATAAATGGGTAGATTGAGACCCGAAAGTTTATACAACTAAAATATTTATTTTTTTGGAGAATCTAAGCAAAATTTGAGGGTACTTTCTACCCCGGGATCTAATGAAATCAAAACAAAAAACAATATATCTTATAGTATTATCAATTGACCTGATTTTATGTTAGAGTCCCTAGCCTGTGGTGTCGCCTTAATCAGCAAAATTTGTCAGTGGAGAGTAGGATAAGAAAGATAGAAACAAGTAGTAAGAAAGAGAAATTTTATTATTTTCTTTTTTCAACGAAAGACAGAGTAAGGGAGATTTCCGAGTGGTGGAAATGAAAAACAAAATTATTTTTTGACCTTTTTCTGCTACATATTTGGCTTAGGTGCATTTACGAAAGAAAGGATTAACTTTAAATAAACAGTAATTATGTATTTTATCTAAATATGCATGTATTTATTATTTAAATTGATTTCAAGATTCAGGAACACTTTTGTTCTTATTTCGCAATTGCATTTTTCTGTCACTAGTTAGGGCGTGTAACGCTGCATTATTTAAAAAACATTCGCAGATCAATATTAATCCAATGCTCTCACGCAGGTGTTCTCAATAAAAAAAAAGGTGTTATTGTATGCTTATAAGACTGATAATAAAAAAAATTTACAAAAAAAGTTAATCCTTTCTTTCGTAAATGCACCTAAGCCAAGCCGACCCCACCATAATAAAAAAGTGGCAGGTCAATTTTAAACCAATGCTCTCACGCAGGTGTTCTCAATGAAAAAATGTGTGAAATATGGTTAATCCAGTACTTTGTCACATTATTTTATGCTTATAAGACGATAATTAAAAGAATAGTAAAAAGAAAGTTAATCCTTTCAATCGTAAATTCACCTACATAGGAATCCAAAAACGTAAAAACTAAAATAAAAGGCTTTTCTTAGAACAAAAGTAGTTTTTGTTATTTTTGATTTTCTCAAAAACTACAAAACATTTTGACATCCGGTTTTTTGTGTTTGATCAAAAATTAATAAGAGCATTGAATATTGAATAAAAAAATAATACTTAATTACGTAAAATTTTGAAAAAAAATTGTTTAAGAAAAAAAAATTCATTTTTTTTTTCAAAATTTTGATTTTGAAAATTAATTTTTCAAAAACTATTCACTCGAACAACTTTATTTAAAAACAAAATTAAAGAATGTATTTCTGGCTTTTCAAAATGCTATAGCATTACTCTGGAGGTATCACCGTTATTTTTTAATAATTTTTTTTCTGTTTTAAGTGATTTTTTTCTTAAATTGCCCCTCCCGCCTAAACGGGGGGAAATAGACCCCCCCCCTCCCATACGATTTTTTTCTTGTCTAAGTCCAACCTACACGCCCTAGCTTTTTGTCACACCTTATGCCAATCACCCTGTATACATATACAATGATAATACTAACCTTTAAGACTACGTTTAAATTGAGCTGATATGTTTTTAGGGTTGCCAGATATTCGATTTTAAATGGTGTTTAATTTTTCTCGCCCGAGCAAAATTTTGACTTTGAGGTCAATTTTTTTTCAATGCGTCATAAACACAAAGTTTTCTTATTTTTACCTGATGAAGAAAACAATAATAAAAAAAAACTCATTATTTTAAACTAGAGATGCCGCGAATAGTGACTCGGCCGAATACCGAATACCGAATATTCGGCCACGCTCGTCGGCCGAATACCGAATACCGAATATTCGGCCACGCTCGTCGGCCGAATACCGAATATTTGGCAGCCGAACATTCGGCCAACGATATGTTGTGTATCTATCTCCTATGCAACTTTTGACAAGGCAAAAAAGTTTCTGGGTATGTTTTGCTACAGAAAATATTGAAAATGATGAAAATGAAATTAAGAGACGACTTCAATATTTGATCAAAATCAAGCATTATTTAATGGACTATATAACTGACCATATATGCTACATTTTATTTTTTAGGTGCCTTACAATAGTTCGCTCACAATTCAGAGTTCACAAAAATATCAAGTTCATAACATGTATGGCTAACTTTATACAGCTCTTTACATAATCGTCCATTTCACTCAAATATTAAATTCGTCTATAATTTGATTGTTGATAAGGCTCGTTGAAAAAACTGCCATTGAAAACAAAATAAAGTTAAAGATCAGACGGCAGACACAAAACAGTATCCCTATTTGAAAACATTATTTGCTAAAATCTAGCTTTCATCTCCCGGTACTAGTGTATATAGTGAGAGACTATTTTCAGAAGCTGGAATTGTTTACGAAGTTAGACGTATGTACATATATAATCATTTGCTACCAACGAACGCTGAAAAAGCAGTTTTTATTCATCACAACAACTTGCCCTTAGTAGATTTTAAATACTAAAATAAAAAAAAATTTATAAAAATAAGGCATTTTTTGTAAGATATCAAATCTTTTTTTATTCTTCATTTAATCGGCCCTATCGAGGTATCTGTTCGGAGCGGAAAATTCTCTGATTTTGTACGATTCGGAGGAGTTTTGCTTCGAGGTATTTTTCCGAACAGCTGTTCGGAATTTTTCTCCGATATTTTTTTAACGCAACCGGCGAAGCGCGTTGAAGTGCGATCAAGTGCTTTATTTGTGAAATTTCTGACAGCTTAAAGCAATTGTTTTTCCGATTTCGTCCGACGCAAATTCTTCGCGGAACAAATTGCGCCAACGCATTTGTGTATTATTATTCTTTCAGATAGGATAACTCGAAAGCAATTTGAACCTCCGACAAAGTGCGTTGCGGACAATTTTCCGCTCCGAACGGATACCTCGCTAAGGCCGAATATTCGGTATTCGGCCGAATGTTGTAAACTATTCGGCCGAATACCGAATATCAAAAAAATAGGCCGAATACCGAATAGTGGCCGAATATTCGCGGCATCTCTATTTTAAACACATTATAAAGTTCTACAAAGGCTAGACTGTCTTGTTGTGTTCTTAAGAATTATTATATAGAACAGTTTTATTATCACATGAAGCATTGATAATAATCTGCGAGACTTTATCTAAAATAAATTTAACTGTTTTGTGTGAATAAAGAGCAAATATGCTAAGGTTACTATAATATAATAGATAAATTAATTCTATCTATTTGTCCGTTGAGATAACTCCTGTCATTCAATACCTATGTACATCTTTCAATCTATCTTCCGCAAATCCTAAGACTACACTTTTCCATTATTTGTGAAAAGTCTTAGAGTACTGAGTATTTTTCAGATATGGTGCGCAATTAAGGTTGAAATTGTTTTTCATCACATTTATTCATCCTTATTTTGTAAAATGGTTGTATCTACGAGTAGGCTAAATAATAAAGTATATCGTGTTGCTAATAGATTATATATTATTAAATATTAAATCCACATACCTACACACATTTTTATCTTCGCTGTGCTAGAGAGTTAGAATTAACCTCCAGCTACAATAAAGCTATAATAAACCTCGCTTAATCTAAATCTACAAAAAAAAAACATCAACAACACTCATTTTATAGATTTAAATATACCCGACTGAGCTTGAGTACCAAGTAATTTATTTTAAGAGTTAGAACGTAGAATTTACAAAATTAGAAATTTAAAATGGCACGGAAAAGTATCGAAACTCAACAAGCGCCATCGACTAAGACGAATGTCCTACCAGCTGAAGGTGATTTCTATAGGAAATGCGAAGATGGCTCCCCGGAACGAAGGTGAGTTTGCTTGGCGGTGTGGGACAAAGTTATGAATTTGTCTAAAATTGGGTTTTTGTTCGATTCATTTCAGTTCAACAAGTAAATATTCAAATGACCAGATTGAAGAGAAAGAGGAGAGTATTTCATACTTCTCATTGGTAAGTTAAATCGTATAAATTATTCAAAGGTCCTTGAAAGTTTTTAATACAAAATGTCCATCGATATAGTTCCGCTACTCAACAATTGGGGAAAGACTGGTTGTGTTTTTCGGTTTGATTTTGGTTTCATTTGGATCAATTGGAATACCATATTCAGTGGTGCTTTATGGTGAATTCACATCGCTGTTAATTGACAGAGCTACAGGTCTTGGCACATCGACACCAACTTTTATATTAAGTATATTCGGAGGTGGAAAAGTATTGTATAAGTTTAATACTCGTAAAAAAAAAACACATTCCTTGACTTTGATTTCTTTAGAACGAATGCGAGCCGAGAGGAAAATATTCAAGCCATTAAAGATGACTCCTGGGCATATTGTATGGGCAGTATTGCGGGAGCATTGGCTTCTTGGATTTTAATTGTAATTGCAGTGGATATAATGAACGCAGTTGCTCTAAGACAGGTGAGTTCAATTTAACAAAAGAAACACTTTTTATTTAGTCTGTCCTTCCAAATAAAATATATAAAATAAATAAAAATAAAAACAAGAATATAGCGTTCAATAACATTAAATTGTTTTATGAAAGTGGGTCTTCTTTTCGGGAAATATTTCGCGCACTTCGACTATTTTACGTTGCCATAATCAACCTGCGGAGAAGAATTATCGCATCGTGATGAATATGTTCGAGTCGGACGGTTCAGTGAACTGTCTAGTATCACCCGTAGCCCGTACATCATCAACAAAATCCAAGATCTGCGAAAATACTTCCGCTGTCCGTTAGGGGCATTCAATTCTGCACCGAAATTTGTGTCATGACTTGGAGGTTTCGGATGAACACGAACCGGCAAAGTCGCGGCGAACATTTGAATAATATAAGATTCAATTCTAAATTGCACTCACGGGCATTATTAATAAATAAGAAATTTGACTCAGTTCGGTTATGGTTGTTTATGGGCCCCAGCGAATGGGGAAAAGAGTGGAGCATTGACATTTGATGTTTATTCGAGTATCGGCAGTGATCCTACTGCGGATGTAGTATTTGTTATTCATATAAAATCCTACTGTACTACAGATAACTTTTCCAAAAAAACACGGCTAATGTTGCTTAAGACACTGACACAACACGTGGGATAGAATAGTATCGCTTTTTTCAATTGGCAGTTCGGAAGAATTATTCGATCCGTGATGTTAAACAAACAGATCCAATTCAATTCTGAAGTTGTCATATAAAGGGTGATTTTTTAAGAGCTTGAGAACTTTTAAAAAAAAAAAAACGCATATAATTTGCAAAATCTCATCGATTCTTTATTTGAAACGTTAGATTGGTCCATGACATTTACTTTTTGAAGATAATTTCATTTAAATGTTGACCGCGGCTGCGTCTTAGGTGGTCCATTCGGAAAGTCCAATTTTGGGTAACTTTTTCGAGCATTTCGGCCGGAATAGCCCGAATTTCTTCGGAAATGTTGTCTTCCAAAGCTGGAATAGTTGCTGGCTTATTTGTGTAGACTTTAGACTTGACGTAGCCCCACAAAAAATAGTCTAAAGGCGTCAAATCGCATGATCTTGGTGGCCAACTTACCGGTCCATTCCTTGAGATGAATTGTTCTCCGAAGTTTTCCCTCAAAATGGCCATAGAATCGCGAGCTGTGTGGCATGTAGCGCCATCTTGTTGAAACCACATGTCAACCAAGTTCAGTTCTTCCATTTTTGGCAACAAAAAGTTTGTTAGCATTGAACGATAGCGATCGCCATTCACCGTAACGTTGCGTCCAACAGCATCTTTGAAAAAATACGGTCCAATGATTCCACCAGCGTACAAACCACACCAAACAGTGCATTTTTCGGGATGCATGGGCAGTTCTTGAACGGCTTCTGGTTGCTCTTCACTCCAAATGCGGCAATTTTGCTTATTTACGTAGCCATTCAACCAGAAATGAGCCTCATCGCTGAACAAAATTTGTCGATAAAAAAGCGGATTTTCTGCCAACTTTTCTAGGGCCCATTCACTGAAAATTCGACGTTGTGGCAGATCGTTCGGCTTCAGTTCTTGCACGAGCTGTATTTTATACGGTTTTACACCAAGATCTTTGCGTAAAATCTTCCATGTGGTCGAATAACACAAACCCAATTGCTGCGAACGGCGACGAATCGACATTTCACGGTCTTCAGCAACACTCTCAGAAACAGACGCAATATTCTCTTCTGTACGCACTGTACGCATTCGTGTGGTTGGTTTAATGTCCAATAAAGTAAACTGAGTGCGAAACTTGGTCACAATCGCATTAATTGTTTGCTCACTTGGTCGATTATGTAGACCATAAATCGGACGTAAAGCGCGAAACACATTTCGAACCGAACACTGATTTTGGTAATAAAATTCAATGATTTGCAAGCGTTGCTCGTTAGTAAGTCTATTCATGATGAAATGTCAAAGCATACTGAGCATCTTTCTCTTTGACATCATGTCTGAAATCCCGCGTGATCTGTCAAATACTAATGCATGAAAATCCTAACCTCAAAAAAATCACCCGTTACAAGACTTTTAGCTTTTCGTTTCAATAAATTTCTAATAAATCGTATAGCTACTTATTTGTGAAATAATCGCAAATCTAAAATTGAAATTGTGTGTTACCTACAATGACGTTTCACAACCTTATGTGCAAGTGAGTGAGTTATTCTAAATTAATAACCATCCTCTCTTCTTTTTAGGAGAAGAACTGTCGTTCTTCAATAGAACATTTTCAGAAGAGTTTATGCGCCTTCCGAACGCTTCCGGATTGCCATCCAAAAAGGCTTTTTTGTTTCGGGTTGTTGTCGTTTTTTCCAAACTGATAATCCCCAAAGTTAAATCTTCAGCAGAAACGAAAAAATTTGTCGCGCTTCTTTTTTTAAAAATTAACCCCTGGTAATACTAACTTGACAATCAAGTTAGCACTACCACCCCACAAAATAGGGTAAAATGAACTCGAAAAAGAAAAAGGTCAGAGTAGATAATTATTGTAAATTTGTTGTAAATATATCGTAAAAGAAAAAAATTGTCGCATCTTCTTTTCTCAAAAAAAGGCATAAAAATGCAAAAGTCCTTAAAATAGTATTTTTTTCATAAAACCTAGCACTACCGTACCAAAACTATCTCTTATAACTATTTTTTTACTGTCTAAACAATTGTCGTAGAAAATCTTTGAGTAACTTCCGTCATAACATAATTTGTCACGCCCTTCGTGACCAAAAACATGACCTAAATATTACAAAAGCCCTTTTAAGGATTTTTGTCAACATTTTTTGACATATTTACGACAATTATTAGCACTGTCCTTTTTCTTTTTCGCGTTCATTTTACCCTATTTTGAAGGGTGGTAGTGCTAACTTGACTGTCAAGTTAGCATTACCAGGGGCTATTTTAAAAAAAAGAAGCGCGACAAATTTTTTCGTTTCACGACAAAGTGCTAACTTGACGGACATCTTTTTTATCTTTCAATGTGCTTGGACTCATTTTTGATTTTTTAAGTGTAATTTTAACTAAAATAATTTTGATAAACAATTTGAAATATTAATCACCAAACAACAATGTGAGTATTTCGACTCTTATGAATAAATTTGAGGGAGATAGGAGTATATTGCAATTTTTTGAAAGATTCATTTATGTAATTAGTAATTATTCTATTTTAATTAAAAGTAGAATTTATGTAGTGAAACAGAAATATTGGTCAAGGGAAAAGAAAATGGGAATTTCAGATAAGTGGATGGCATTTTTCCAATAAATGCACAGCCAACATTTTCGTAGATTAAGTTGTAGATAGCCAATTTATTTTTCACTTTATTTGACAACATTTTCATAAACTCACTATAGAAGAAGAAAATATTTTTTGAAAATTTGTCGCCCTCTGCCTTATCTCGCACTAACCTTTTCAAAATTGATACCTTCTGCCTAAAAACGTTGTTACTGCGATAAATATTGAAATTCAAATAAATCGTCTCAAAAATAAAAATCGCACACGTTCAGCCCCATATAAATAATGATGGCCGTTTTCGAAAAGGTCATTTGGGTCAAAAAAAGCAAGTACAAGGTGTTCTTAAGCGCAAACTGCAAAAGTCAACTGTTCAAAAACCCAAAATGAAATTTGTATGCAAACGATTTATTTTCGATAACGCAGATTGCTAAATTCATATGTTCTAAAACTCATTTGCGGAACTCTGATGCAGTTAAAAAGTCGAGTTGACGACACAAATATTGATAACTCAGAGAGTGCGTTCAAATACGCTTGCAAGAAATTTGACTATAACATTGATCAAACAGATCGATTGCGTAGTTGACGATTATTCTGCTTCATAAAGAAGGTGATAATTTGACGGTCAAATTGATGCTGATTTGACGTTTTCGAAAATGGCCGATAATATTTAGATAATCCTTGACTATCCATTAACGATACGCTTTCGCTCCACACCTAAATATATACAAATAAAAGGAATCGACAGTCGTATTAGTATTCAGTACCGAAACTGTGAATACGTTTCTCTCCGATCTCGACAAAAGGGAAAAAGAACTTAAACAAATATTAAGGCAGTGAATGTAGGGAGGATCAATGTGAACTACATTGCAGTGAGAACGTTTCGAGAAATGTCGGTGTAGAGACGAGAGAGATGAAAAGTGTAAACGAAGATATTACTGTATTTTTCCTATGGTATGTCCGCTTTTAAAATCAAGCTTCAAGACATTAAAAGACATGAGATTGAAATTATTCCTTTCAAATGAAAAACATAAGTAAACCAAAAAGCTTTCAAATAATAAATCTCTACTATCGTTTACTTTGTAGATCCGCCGCATTAGAACCCTTTTCTTGAAATCAATTCTTCGACAGGATATGTCGTGGTATGACACAAGCTCTGGAAACAATTTCTCCAGCAAAATGACAGAGTAAGAAAACCTTTAACGGGCGCATCCAATCTGAAAGCATTCTAATCGTTTTTTTTTTTGTGTTATCCTTTTTTAGAGATCTCGAAAAACTGAAGGAAGGAATCGCTGAGAAAGTGAGCATATTCGTCTATCTTATTATGACCTTCATAACATCGATAGCAGTATCATTTTTGTACGGATGGAAATTGACTCTGGTTGTGATCACTTTTTGTCCGTTTATCATATTATCAACTGCATTGGTGGCGAAAATTCAAAGCAGTCTTTCGGTGAAGGAACTGAAAGCCTATACCATTGCTGGAGCAGTAGCCGAAGAAGTTTTCAGTGGAATTCGTACCGTTTTGGCGTTCAGTGGAGAACGAAAGGAATCAGTTCGTTATAACACACTTCTGCAGCCAGCTGAGAATACGGGGCGAAGGAAGGGTCTCTATTCCGGTATTGGAGCTGGAGTTTCGTGGTTCATTATCTATTGCAGTTATGCAATTGCCATGTGGTATGGTGTCCAGTTGATTATTGATGACCGTGATAAGGAAATCCGTGGCTATACCCCAGCCGTTTTGCTCATTGTACTGTTTGGTATTATCATGGGGGCCCAGAATTTGGGACTCTCATTGCCACATTTGGAAGCATTTGCCGTTGCCAAAGGTGCAGCTAAATCAATTTTCAAAACCATTGACCGCAAGACTGCCATCGATCCCATGGGTGAAGAAGGACTTCGTCCCGATACAGTCAGTGGAGACATTGAATTTGAAAATCTCCATTTTAGATACCCATCTCGGCCAGATATAAAAGTTTTGAATGGACTAAGTGTGTCGATAAAAACTGGTCAGACAGTGGCCTTTGTCGGACCATCGGGATGTGGCAAGTCTACTAGCCTGCAACTTCTCCAAAGAATGTACGATCCAGAAAGCGGTGTTGTTCGTTTCGATGGACGAAATATCAAGGACTTGAATGTAGCCTGGTTGCGATCACAAATCGGAGTTGTCGGACAGGAGCCAGTCCTATTTGCGACTACAATCGAAGAGAATATCCGATTTGGAAACCCTTCGGTAACGCAGGAAGAAATCGAAAAAGCTTGCATAATGGCCAATTGTCATAACTTCATCAGTCAACTACCAGAGGGCTACAAAACTATGGTCGGAGAAAAAGGTTCTCAGATGTCTGGGGGGCAGAAGCAGAGAATCGCCATTGCTAGAGCCCTAGTAAGAAATCCTAAGATACTCCTTCTTGATGAAGCAACTTCGGCATTGGATCCGACTTCTGAGCGACGAGTGCAGGATGCTCTCGAAATCGCTAGCAAGGGACGGACAACTCTTGTGGTCTCACATCGCTTATCAACGGTTACAAACGCTGATAAGATAGTTTTCGTAAGAGATGGAACTGTTATGGAAGAAGGAACTCACGAGGAGCTTATGGCTAAGAAGGGATTTTACTATGGTCTAGTGAATTCCACCAAACGACATGAAGAAGTCATTCAAGATCAAGAGCCAAGACTGCGAAAGATGGCTTCATTTAAGAATAAGTCTGATGGAAGTGTAATACATGAAGACAGCGACAGTGAAGACGAAGATTCCCCAAAGAAGAAGGAAAAGAAAGAAAAAGACAATGTGTCATTTAGGAAGCTGATGAAACTCAATGCTCCTGAAAAAATGTACATTATAGCTGGGTGTATTGCGGCGGCCTTACATGGTGGCACGTTCACCGTTTGGGCTGTATATTTTGGAGAATTTTTCGGGGTGAGTTTTTTTATTAAATAAAATCTTATGCCAGCTTTGACAGTAATTTTAATTGATTTCTAGTTCATGTCGAACCCGGATGATGCTTACGTGCAAGCCCAAGCAAATTTTTTTGCTGTTTCCTTTCTTATTATCGGTGCGATCGCTGGCTTGGGAACATTAACTCAGACTTATATGTTTAATGTAGCTGGTGTTAAGCTAACAACTAGACTGCGAAAGATGGCGTTTAAGGCGATTGTTTCTCAGGAGATTGGATACTTTGATGATACAAGGAATTCAGTGGGAGCTTTGTGTTCTCGTCTCGCTGGGGACTGTTCAAATGTTCAAGGGGTAAGTAAGAATGAGGGGCAATGATTTTATTAAAAGATCAGCCAATCTAACTCAAGTTAACGCACCAAATTTTGTCAGTTAACTCTGAAACTCGGTTTATCTTGCACTGAAAAACTGGTCCTTTGAAGAAGATTCTAATATTTTTTTTTTCATAATTTTTAGGCTACCGGCTCTCGAGTTGGTATAATGGTCCAATCAGTGTCAACTCTGCTCCTGGGCATAATAATGTCATTTATATACTCCTGGAATTTGACGCTCGTGACATTGTTGACAGTTCCGTTTGTGATAGGATCGATGATGATTGAAAGCCGCTATATGGACGCAAGCTCAAAAGTAGAAAAACAAGCTATTGAAACTGCATCACAAGTTGCTGTAGAGGCTATCGCGAATATCCGAACAATCAACAGTCTGGGACAGGAGAAGCATGTCTTGGAGCGATATATCATTCAAACTAATCATGCTGATAAGGCTTCAAAGAAGAAGATTCGATTCCGAGGCACAGTCTTTGGTCTAGGACAAGCTGCTCCATTCTTTGCGTATGGAGTGTCATTATACTATGGAGGCATGCTTGTAGCAGCTGGCAGCATTCAATACCAAAATATGATAAAGTGAGTCCAAAATTTTAAGCTCCTCAAATACCATACTCATACCAATATAATTCCATTTTAGAGTCTCTGAAGCCTTACTTTTTGGTTCTTGGATGTTGGGACAGGCTTTGGCATATGCTCCAAATGTCGGTGCAGCAATGACATCTGCCGGACGATTAATGAGACTCTTTGACAGAGTTCCAGCTACACACAATCCTGCTGAGCAGCCATTCAATACTGGTGAAGTATGCTTGTTGAGCCTTTATCTCCAACAAGACCGAACTAATCCCCTTTTCAATTTTTTTTGTAGAAAACTGATGGTGATATTTGCTACAAAAAAGTCGAGTTTCACTATCCAACACGCAAGGAAAGCCCAGTACTACAGGGACTTGACCTAACAATCAAAAGAGGAACAACAGTCGCCCTTGTGGGTCCATCGGGATGTGGAAAATCAACCTGCGTGCAATTACTTCTGCGCTACTATGACCCAATATCTGGGACTGTCAATCTCAGTGGCACACCAACCACCGAATTCCCCCTAGACACCCTTCGGGCACAATTGGGTCTTGTGTCCCAAGAACCAGTTCTCTTTGATCGGACGATAGCAGAAAACATTGCCTATGGAAATAACTTCCGCGAAAACATACCAATGAGTGAGATCATCGAATCTGCCAAAAAGTCCAACATTCACGACTTCATCGTTGGTCTCCCTCAGGGCTATGAAACATCGCTTGGTAGTAAAGGTGCTCAGCTATCAGGAGGACAAAAACAGCGAATAGCCATCGCCAGAGCACTAGTTAGAGATCCAAAGATTTTAATCCTAGATGAGGCAACTTCTGCCTTGGATATGCACAGTGAGAAGGTAGTCCAAGCTGCGCTGGATGCTGCCAGAAGTGGACGAACGTGTATAACGATAGCTCATCGACTTACAACGATACGAGACGCGGATATGATTTGCGTTCTACAGAAGGGAGTCGTTGTGGAGAAAGGTACACATGAAGAGCTGATGCAGCTGAATGGAATCTACGCTGAGCTCTACACTATGCAATTAGTTACGTAAGGTAGAAATAGTGATAATAAAAATTCTTTAAAAATCGATGATTGCTTTTATTTATCGAGAGAAAGTAGCTTTAAACATTTTTGATTCAAGAGTGAAATAAAAGTTGATTCAGTTCGAACTGTTTTCAGGTGTAACAACTATTAAGCCTCAATAAACCCAAGTATACAGAATCTTATAACCTCAAAGCTTATAACACGGGTATGTATATTTGTAGAACAGTGGAGAAGTAGGAGCATTTGTTGAAAGGAAATGATTTGTTTTATTTTTTATGATTGTTAACAAATTGTAAAATGAAAAGTTAGACAGACAAGTTTCAGTTGAGTTTTGTTTGTTTGTGTTTTATAACCGACTATCTTGGATTGGCCCTGGATTCGCTAGGGCATTGCGTCGTTCTTGAATGGCGAAAGTTAGTTTCCTAAATGGTCCAAGTGGAAGTCCAAGAGACTTAAGATCTGCTTCTGTCAACAGCATCAGTGTGTCCAAATCGATTTGTTGTTTATGAAACCTAGAATATAAAAGAGAATTAGGGTGAGAGCTTAAAGTTTGTTTTTGTTCTAATTATTTCCCTATTATGCCGTAATCAATCAAACAAGGTTTATACTTACACAGCTAAATACTCATCCAATCCCCAAACAGCTAGAAATCTCTGAATAGGACTACCCGAGTCCTCTTGATCATCATCGTCACTGAAGCAAGCACCCTCTGAATCCGAGTCTGATATGTTTAAGAACGAACGTGACTTAACTAATCGTGACTTCCCAAGTTGTCCAATCTTCCGAGATGTGTTAGCAGAGTTCGATGAGTCAATAGATGAAGCCTCGGGGTGTAGTTGGCTCAAAGCAGCTGTGACAGATCGTCTAAAAGCAATACTTCCCAACATTGGTCTATCGAATAGGCCAGTTGGCCTCTGAAGTAGAATATCATTGCATGCATCATCATGCTGGGCAGCAAGGAAATCGGGTTGAGAAAATGATCTTGATAGAGTCCCATAACCAATACGTGGAGTTTCCCGTTCGGTGTCACTGTTTGCCTCCATATCAAAGACATCAGTAATCTTGCCTCTCTTGCCGGAATCTTCATTCGAGCTGAACGTTCCAACATAAAGAACTTCCGAATCACGTTGAAGTCCGGTCAAGGAGGTGATGGTTCTCTTGCCGTCAGATTCGATTTCGCCAATTTTGAAGCCGGTGTCATTTTCTCTATCTCGTTCTCGACTTTGATTTTTCATCTTCGAGACCAAGACTTTCTTTTGAACAGCTCCGACTCTACTCGATATAGATCCTCCCACAAGATCACTGAATTTAGCACCGTTGATCTGTTCCTTTGGGGGTTTATTCAGGTTACCTTGACTCGACCAAATTTTGTGTTTGATAGCTGCCAACATTGTCGATGGTTTCGGTTTCATATTTTCGTATTCTTGTTCCGATTTTTGCTGACGTTTCATATATTCCTTGATGCGTTTTTCACAATTCTTCTCAGCGATCTCTTTCATTGTCTTAGCCTTTTTTCTGCAAGTAAAAATATGCAATCAAGTAATCAACATTTTGAAGAACATTCAAACGTTCAAAGAATTACCGATCAGCTGCTTCCAGATTGGCAGTAGCTGCATCCAGGAATCTCAAGATCTCATCTCTATTATTGATGGCAGCTAGATCCTTAGCACTGTGTTTGTCGATATCTAAGGCGTAAATATTGACTCCGAACTTTAAGAGGAAATCAACGCAATGCATATGACCTTTGGCCGAGGCGAGATGTAGGGCAGTATTTCCAAATTGATCACATTTATCTGGATCACCACTAAAAGAGAACGAAGACAAAAAGAGATTAGAAGAACTCGAAATAAACTCAGTGCTGTGATCTACCCTCTTCCAGCTAGCAATCGAAGGGCATCTAGCCGACCTTCAAAGGCTGCCCAAAGCACCGGTGTCATTCCATCGTCATCTTTTGTATTTGCATCTTTGCGGGTTGCGTCTTTGAGTAAGTCTATAAGACCATCCTTGGCAGCTCTGAAAAGAAGAAAACAAACTGTTTTCAAGATCTTGCAATGTTAACAGGTTATTTGTTTAATTCTAGTTCTCAGAAAAACACTAATAAAATATATCCTGAACTTATTGACCTACGTTTCACCCAAATTAAGCTTGAAACTAAACTATGCAGACTTCCACTGTTGCTTCATTAACAAATCCAGTAATAAGGCTATTAAAATTCTGAAGAAAAATTATAATGCCTAATATTTATGGGAATCCGCAGCGAGTTGAGTTTTGTTTTGAATCGATATCTATTTTTGTATAGAATTCTATTTTATGAAATTAAAAGTCAAACGAGTATTTCCAAAGCACACAATATTTATGTTTACTACTCAGGAGAATAATGCAAATATGTGGGCGTGATTCGTGATTTATGACTAGTTTTTGAAAATGGTATTAGAAGATTTCAAGATCATACTTAGAATGGAAAATGCCATAATAAATTTTCAATAAAAGCTCGGTTGAGCATACGTTACTGAAATAGTAACTTACTACATACTAAGAGAATTCAAAAAATTAATTTTATTCTTATGAAGAGTTTTCTCTTATAACATTCGTTTTTAAAATTCCTAGTCTATTACATAGGAGCAAGTTCGTGCGACCCAGTCGTGCATTTTATTTCTTTTTAATTACAAAATTTCTGGTTGGGAAATGGAAACAAATATTAATGAAGTTAGCCACGGTCAGCTTTATGATTGAGCTATGAGCTAAGCAAAAATTAAAGTTGAGCGCTCAGAGTGCTTCGAGTTGAAAAAGTAATATAGTTCTTTGTTGTCAGCTTTGCCTTTAAGAAATAAAATTCACGACTGGGTCGCACGGACTTGCTCCTATGTAAACGACTAAGAATTTCAAAAATGAGTGTTACTAGAGAAAACTATTTTCAAGGATAAAATTCATTTTTTAAATAACTAAAAAAACTCCTTTAACAGTTGGAGCTAAGCACAGGATGCCATGTGTTTTAAGCAAAAATTAGTTTATGCAAGAACAAAATTATAACTCGTGTAAGTGGTTTTTCAAAAAAATAAGCTTTTATATACAAAATCTTCAAAACATTTTTAAGAAAAAATTTTGGAAAGCCAATTTAAAGTGTTTATTAATGTACGAATTAAAATTAAATTTGCAAAAAAAAATATTAATTAATTTTTGAGATATCGAATTTTCCAAAAAAAAAACTAGATTTTTTTTTTCAAAATTCAAAAAATATTTTTTTCTTAAGTTTTGAAATGCAATGTTTTTTAAACTTTTGAAAAGCTTGTCTGTAAAAAATTTCATTAAGATCCGTTATGCCGATAATGAGAAATTCAAAATTCGAAAAAATCGTTCTATGGTAGATACAGTCTGTAATATCTTGATTTTAAATTTTTTTATTAAATTAGAGATCGTAAGAATTAATCAAAAGAAAAAAAGTTTTAGCAAAATTCTCGGAACCGTTTTCGAGAAAAATACGATTTTCGAAAACCGTTTTTTAACATTTGTATGGAGGGTACCGTTATTTTTAGTTAAAATAAAGTTTTTTTCTCATTTCGTGTAGATTATATTAAGAAGCTTTTATTTTCCAAACAAAAATCGAGCCTGGGGTTTTCAAAATATTGAGTTTTCAAAAAAAAAAATTTGATTTTGAAGTTAGCCACATGTAATACTCAAACTATCGGGGACCTTTAGCAGAAAAAAAAAATGATCAAAATCCTTCGCATCGTTTTTGAGAAAATCGAAAACCAAAAAAATGGTTCCAAGGGGCGGGGCGAACCAATACGAAGAATATTTTGGATATTTTTTTTAACCATTAGCTAGCTTTAACTAAATGACAGTTTTTGAGAAAAAAAAATATTTATAAAATTTTGAAAAAAATCGTATGGAAGGTACCGTTATTTTTTGTCTTAAAAAAAATATGTGGGGGTAAAAATTCAAAACGACATCTACCAAGTTTAACGAAAATCGGCCGAGCCGTTTAGGCTGTAGTCGAACGGACAGAAAGAATTGCAAGAGCCATTTGTTTAGTCTTCGCTATTATCGTAATGTCAACTTTGATCAGATCTCGAGTTCTAATGTATAACTTGCCTTATAGAACCTATAAGTCGCAAGTAAAAAGGAAAAAAAATGTCTTGGGAATAAATGAAAAACCCTATGTATCAAGTTTAGAGAAAATCTGCCGAATCGTTTAGGATGTATGTATGAATGTATAGAAAAAGAAATTTCGAGATCAACTGTTTTCGTCTTCCCTAAAATGGCTGTGAGCTGTGACTTCAAAACATGACAATTCGAACCTAAGAATGTATCGCAAGTAGAAAATTCTGTGTTGTTTTCTGAAGTAAAGGGGTGGGTTAATTTCAAAATTGAATTCAACGAATATTTTAATTTATTTAAAAGACCTTTCAATGACATCCTACTAAATGGCCACCGTGGATTCGCGGGAAGGGATGCCTACGAGATGTACATTTTTACATAACTTTTAAGAATATATACTCATCATTGCAGATCGATTATGCATTAAAATAGGTATTTATTTTAATTCTCAATCACTGTACATTTGTCCCCGAACGACTCTATGGCTGGGTTACTAATATAAACGGTCCCTAGTAGTAACATTTATTTATTGTCCGTTAAAAGGAATCATCATTTAGCAGCCATGTTGACGACTGAGCGTTTAGCTTCAATTTATGGAAAAAGGTCTTTAAATGAGCTGATTTCAGAAGATGTGCCTCCAAAGAATATACAAATTTCCTATTTAGTAATATAAATTTTTCTAACTAGTACTGTAATTCCTGTATCCGAAAGGTGCGGAGTCACTAATCCCGGAAATTGATAAAAAAAAAAATTACAAGAACACAAAATATTTTTGATCACACAAATATGCACATGTCTCACATAATCTCAGGAAGTCCCATACAATTTGGAGCTACGGAGATTGAAATTTCAAGACTTGTAAAACTGTGTTCAACTAGCAGTTTAGTAATATTGTCAATGATTACATGGACATGTTTCCAAAGATATACTTCGTATAACGTTGTCAACATTTCAGAACTGAGAATCCCAATGTCTTCGAAGACACTCCTATTTCAGGCAAGGAGGGATCAATATATGTATAATAAGCTTCCATTATCAGTAAATAACGTACGCGCTAAAGATCTCCCTAACTGCAAAACTTACAAATTAATTATTGCATTGTTGAGGTTTCACAGTAATGAAATCCTGAAGAACTAATAGTTGAACATACCAACTATCACCTTACAACTATTAACAAATTAACTTACAGTATTTGAAAAGTAGGCTTCTTGCATAATAGTTAGTCTTCTATGTTCATCTGCGAAAAAAGACGACTATTCCGCGGAATTATGGTATATCGAGTTCAATAGAAATCGGTCACCATGGCACACTTTTACCAAACTAGTTTCAGTCATCAAAAAGAATCATAACGCCAGAAAGGTAATCTCCACCACTATTCATCAATGATCTGCAATAATCCGAATATATATTGGAAGAGATGGAAGGGATCTACAAAACTGCCGAGTCCGAACTACTAAGATGATACTTCACTTCCTCGCAAAAACCATCTTTGTAGCGGCTGAGAATCGAAACCAAACATTCTGCATGACAGTCTAACCGACTAACCATTATGTCAAGGGCTGATACAAACACCGTTATCTATCAGGCTATAAACAGATTCAAGTTGTTATCGGTCGCCTACGGGAGCTTAAGAAAACAATCGTTTTCATATAAATTTACATCTATGGATTTGACACACGAGTAAGTTTATATTGTCTTTCAGCTAACCTAATCCTAATCGTAGACTACAATTTGCTTTCAATGATTTTCCTAATATTTCCTAATTTTTCTGAGAATCTACTTTTTCCAATACTAACTGTTCCTAGAAACTTCAAACAAAATTGAATTTTCTGAGAAAAGTTTTCTCAGAATCTCAATTAACTTCGATGATGCAACAGAAAAACTTACGGCTGTGTCTCGATTCAAACAAAATAAAATGCACGACTGGATCGCACGAACTTGCTCTTATATAAAAGTACTTTGGAATTTAAGATACATTTTATAAATATAAAACATGGATTTAATGAGATAATAATGTGCAAATGCATAAAATTGCCGTCTGGTTTCCGGAAAAGTATGAATTTATGCAAATAAAACTTAAAAAATCGTTTTATTATTAAATCAATTTTTTATATAAGAAATTTCTCTAAAATTTTTCAAGAAAAAAATGTGGGATGCGAATTTTAAGTATTTAATAATATTGGTTTTAGGAAATAATTTCAAAAAATAATCGTTCATAGGTTTTGAAGATATTGATTTAAAAAATTTTTTTTTTTTTTAAAACCCAATAAATATTTTTTCGAATATTTTTATATACAATATTATTTTTAACTTAAGGGGACTCCTGCTAAAAATGTTGGGTTAAAATCCTTAGAGCGGTTAATAAGAAAGTCGAAAATCAAAAAAACGGGTCTATGGCAGGTACCCCTAATAACATTTTGCCCCAAAATTTTGTTTGACCAAAATGTAGTCCATATCCATAATATCACACTTAATTTTTTTTATCAAAATCGTTAGAGCCGTTTTCGAGATAAATAAGATTTTGCATTACAGGTGTATGGGGGGTACCCTTAGTTTTGGAGCTAAAAAAAAAATTTCAATTTTTCCTCTAGGGAATCACCGAAGACTCTTAACTACCGAGATTGAAAGAAATAGGTCTAGTGGTTTAGGCGGTAGTGAGAGGTACAGACATATACAGACACACTGAAACATGTTTTTTGTGTACTAAATTTTCCTTAAAATTTTTATAAAAAAAATTTATATGCAAATTGTTAGTATTTAATAAAATACATTTTAAAACGTAATTTAAAAATTTAATCGTGTATCGGTTTTCAAGATATTGAATTTTCAAAAAAAAAAAATTGTATTATTTTTTTCAAAATCCAAAAACTATTTTTTCGAAAAAATTTTTAGTTTATATTTTTTCAAATGCAAAGCAGCTCCTGCATAAAATTTTTTGTTAAAATCGTTAGAGCCGTTGGTGAGAAATTCGAAAATCAAAAAAACCGTTCTATGACAGGTACCCCTAATAACATTTCCCCCCCAAATTTTTTTTCACCAAAATATAGTCCATGTCCATAATATCACACTTAATTTTTTTTATCAAAATCGTTAGAGCCGTTTTCGAGATAAATAAGATTTTGCATTACGGGTGTATGGGGGGTACCCTTAGTTTTGGAGCTAAAAAAAAAATTTCAATTTTTCCTCTAGGGAATCACCGAAGACTCTTAACTACCGAGATTGAAAGAAATAGGTCCAGTGGTTTAGGCGGTAGTGAGAGGTACAGACATACAGACACACTAAAACATGTTTTTTGTGTACTAAATTTTCCTTAAAATTTTTATAAAAAAAATTTATATGCAAATTGTTAGTATTTAATAAAATACATTTTAAAACGTAATTTAAAAATTTAATCGTGTATCGGTTTTCAAGATATTGAATTTTCAAAAAAAAAATTGTATTATTTTTTTAAAAATCCAAAAACTATTTTTTCGAAAAAATTTTTAGTTTATGTTTTTTCAAATGCAAAGCAGCTCCTGCATAAAAATTTTTGTTAAAATCGTTAGAGCCGTTGGTGAGAAATTCGAAAATCAAAAAAAACGTTCTATGACAGGTACCCCTAATAACATTTCCCCCCAAAATTTTTTTTCACCAAAATATAGTCCATGTCCATAATATCACACTTAATTTTTTTTATCAAAATCGTTAGAGCCGTTTTCGAGATAAATAAGATTTTGCATTACGGGTGTATGGGGGGTACCCTTAGTTTTGGAGCTAAAAAAAAAATTTCAATTTTTCCTCTAGGGAATCACCGAAGACCCTTAACTACCAAGTTTGAAGAAAATACCTACGGTAGTTTAGGCTGTAGTTCGAGGTACAGACATACAGACATACAGACATACAGACATACAGACATACAGACATACAGACATACAGACATACAGACAGACAGACGGAATTGTCGGACCCACTTTTTTCGTCTTCGCTATCATCGTAATGTCAACTTTGATCAAAATCTCGAGTTCGATTTTTTTTCCAAATGCAGAACTTGCCCTATAGTACCTATATCGCAAGTAAAAATGAATAGAAATTCCCATGGAAAACACCGGCTACGTCATCAAACCGGTTCTTTATTATTTTTATTGTAAATCGAATGAGAATTTCTGGGAATATCTAAAAAGCTTTGCAATAGTAATTAGAGTAACAAGTCTTTTGCATATTCTAGGGTTGCCTAGTATAGTGTATAAAAAGATTAGTAGTGTGTTTTCTAGATGAATATACATATGATTTATAAAACACAAGTTACAAATCAAAGAATTTCCTACAAAAAGCATTATATGTAAAGAATGATGCTTTTGGAGGTAATTCGGTTTAAAATATTTTTCTCATTTTAAAATGTGATTTTAAGAATAAATTCAATTAAGAGTTACTTGTGACCTATGGTTCAATTGTGTTTCGTTCAGGTACGACAGTTGGGCTAATCAGTTAGATGTTGTTATAACCTTCTAGGACGTAACATTTCGGTCGATCATTTTTAATACTAACTGATTTTTAGAGGCAGAAAACACTGTTTTCTCTGACAGTCAATTGGAGAGTTCTCGATTGTTTTAAGATTTAATTGGTTTAGGAATTCATCATGAATAGGCTCACTCTGGAAAAACGTTTGCAAATTGCTCAAAAGTATTTTGAAAAACATGGTTTAACTCCAGAAGCTTATCGAGGACAACAACAACAAGCCATGATCAAAACAACGTTACATTTTAAAAACAATTACCCTTTGATGCCCTTTATGGTTCGATGGAATTATCGGTTCAACCACGAGTATGTCTTTAAAATGATAATAATGATAATGGTAATGAAGGAAAAATTTTACGAATGGTTAATTTTACGAAATGGACCTGTTAGCTTACCATATCGATAATTTGATTTGGCGCTATTACAATAGTATCCTTGGGGATGTCTAAAATCTTATGGCTACACCGATAAACCAAAATCAGTTGATCACTTTTATGACAAGTTATTGCCAAAATACAGTTTGATTTACAGCGAACATTGTGTAAAAATTGGACTTGCAGATTTGGCTATGTACATTTATGTTCGCACCAGATGCTGCAACATGCTGAAAATCATATTCCAAAACTATGGTTGAACAGGTGGAACTTTTGGCGATTAAAGAAGTCTTGTGTTGGTTTAAGGGAAATGTAATATCAATCAAAGATAAACGCTTTTTCTCGGACAGTCATTAACCATTAAATCTCTTGATTCTGTCTCTAACAGACGAAGTCTCTGATAAAGATGGCGCAGCAGTTTAACATACTCACCTCTGCTGGGTACCGGCCGAAATTTACGAAATTGTAAAGCTGACGAATTCGCCAAAAGTGGAACAATGATACCTTAGTTGCCAGAAAAGGCACACATAGGTATTACCACCGCTACGTGAAACTTTTTCTAAGGCAAGAGAATAAACCTTATGTGGAACAATATCACCACCTGCTTGGCGACCAAACAGACTTTGCCAATCCTGGATCTGAGGCACTACAAAGGTTTAATGTCTTTAAGCAGATCGCATAAAGGCTCCGTAATAGTTGATATAACAGGATAACTGTTTGATAGGCAACACGACACAACATGCAACACAGCTTGGTGTTTATTCTAACGAATTCTGCAAAATCCACATGGACGAAGAAGAGCAGGAATCGATCCCACAACTTACTCTGTCCTACTTTATCCCAACGACATAGACTCCATCTGGGAGTTTAATATCGAAATGTTCTTAGTGATCTGCAAATATAGTTATAAGGAGGAAGCATATCGGAATCCCGCTTTTTGAAATCCCGCTTTTCGAAAATCCCAAAAAAAATGTGTTAAAATCCCGTCTGCTAAAATACAGCTTTTTTAAAATCCCGTCTTCTAAAATCCCGGTTATTCAAAATCCCGATCTTTTATAATCCAGCCAAATACCGCTTGTCCCGTTTTTTAGAATACGTAGCTAAAACTTATTGATTTTATGTTATGGTTATTTTCCAGATTCTTTAAACGTTAAAGAAACTTTGCATACACCCAACCTCGCACCTACCCTAAGTCCTATAGTGTGCCCAAGCAGCTGCTAACGACACGTCGTCGTAATAAGAAAGAGTATTATAAAAAAACGTGATTATAAGAGACGGGACTTTAAAAAGCAGGATTATAAAAAGCAGGATTATAAAAAAGCGGGATTATAAGAAACAAGATTATAAAAAACGGGATTATAAAAACGGGATTTAAAAAAACGGGATTATAAAAAGCGGGATATCGTACCCAAGCCTTATAAGGCGTATTTTATTGGTAATCTTTACCTAGCGTCCCAATGCAAGTCCGAATAAAATGCTTTATTGACTTCAAACTTTTACTTTAAATTTTAAAGTTGTTATGCTTGGCATTTATACCCATGTCAAAATCAGCTTATTTGGAAAAAAATTAAAATAAATATGTATGTAGTTGCTTCGAGAAAAAATACAAATTTAAAAGAATAAAAAACCAAAACAGATATGTAAGTGTTATACAAAATTTCTGAATTTATTTTGACAAATCATATTTATTTAGTAGATATTTCAGATTCATTAAGTGAACAAAGTAAAAGCAAACGAAAACGAGAGATGAAATATGTGCAAATAAACAATCCACTTTTGAATAAGCTAAATGATGCTTTCGAAAAGTATACGTAATTGTATGTCAAGTTGAAATAGAGTTGAAATTGATGGTTATATGTATGTAGTAGATGAAAAATAAAATTCTTAAAAACATCGCTTAAGCTACGAGTATGTACTTATGTATGTATAAACTCGTTTAAGATAATGTTTGATAAAAAAATGTCAAAATTATTAATTCACTCTAAGCAAACAAAAATGGCAAAATTATTAATAAAATCAAATCTTGATGCACTGAAAATAAAATCTAGGTATAAATGACAAAAATGTAGATTGTGCTGATAAAAATTCTGTCAACATACGTCCAACAAAACGTTTTATCACATTGATAAAAATTACAGAATTTTATTGAGATAACAAAAAAAAAATTTGTTGCATTTTGTTAAGCTAACAGATTGATTTGTTGAAATAACAAAAATATTTTGTCAATATGACAAAATTTCGTAGAATCTACAAAATTAATTTGTCATATTAACAATTCTTTTGTTGTTTCAACAAATTTTTTTGTTAATGTTACAAATTTGTTTTTTTTTCATTATCGGATAAGCAAAGTTATTTTGTTAAATCAACAAAAAATTTTGTCAATTTCATAAATTTATTTTGTTGAATCCACAAAATTTATCTTTAAGTCCACAAATTGGCGTTTCGCGCCTGCGATCTCACATGTAATCATCTGTGAGGACGTATTGACAATACGCAATTTTCGTTTAACTCAGTTATTCTTACATCGATGTTTTGACAGAAACCAAATCTGAACTATATCATACACAAAAGATTTGTCTTGATCAAAAAAAATGTTCGCAGAATTTTTTCTTTTCCTAACAAAATAGTTTTATCTATTTGATAATTTTATTTTATGAATAGCCGTGTTTTTTTGGAAAAGTTATCTGTAGTACAGTATAGGATTTTATATGAATAACAAATACAACATCCGCAGTAGGATAACTGCCGATAAAAGGAGAAGTGAAATCCTGCTGCGGATAGAGATTTGACGAGTTTAGACAGTGCTCCTACTGGGGATGTTGTATTTGTTATTCATATAGAATTCTACTGTACTGCGGATAACTTTTCCAAAAAAACACGGCTAATATTACAAAATAACTCAACCTGAAAATAAAAATGTTTGTCATTTTAACAAAAATCTTTTCATTTTTTGTTAAATTGACAAAAAAAATTAACAAAAACTTTGTGATATTGAAAAACATTGAGAAAACAGATTTTTTGTAGATACAACACACATTTTGTTTACATCACAAAAAAGTTTGAGGATGTGACTAAAATCTCTGTTTTATTATGTTATATTAACAAAACCTGGTTTCTTAAACTGTCAATATTATTTGTAGCGCATATTTTGTGAAATCGACAAAATCATCCTTTCATATTGATAAAATTTTATCAAAACGATAAAATTGTTTTGTTGAAGGTCAACAAAAACGTTTTTATCAATATGACCTAGGAATTTATTTTCAGTGTGGCATCTATATATACACAAAGTCAAATAAAGGCTCGGTGTCAGAAAAAATCAGCAAGATTATTCATCCTTACATTATGTCATAATTTGCAATATGGTGGTTATACAATATTACGTGTGTTTGGTGTCCTGAAATTTCTCACAAATGTTCACAATTTTCTGTCAAATCCCGTACGCAAAAACCAGCTTCACTAAACTTGGTAAAAATTTAAGTTACTTACATAATATTGAAACGATGCCAGTTTCAGTAAGTCAAAAATAAAAGCAGGTCCAAAAGTATTTACACGATAAAGTCACAAGTCTTAAAAAACTGAAAAAAAAAAACTTGTAAGTCGTCCAAATCCGGCAGTAGTATTTTCGCCAGGAATAGGAATGACATTTTGTTTATTTCTACGGAAATTTTTTTATCCTCTCAATTTATTGGAAATTGGACATAGAATTTTGCTGCTCTATAGATAATCTCGCTCGCTTCATAAGGAACTCCAATTGGTTAAACGATTAGGGAGAAAGTCTCCAAGATTTTATGTGCTAACACAACGCACAATGAACTTTTATATATACCTCCAACTTATGAAATTCTCAGTTCTTCAAGTATTTTACTTCCAAACACCTTTTAATTTCCCAGTTGACCAAGTTTTATGCAAACATCCAGTTTTAAATTCAACTTTTTTAATCATCGAATACGAGAACCCTGGTTCATGTAACTCACAAGTCACAACAAAAGATCGAATAAAGAGTATCTAATAAGATACTTTTCTATAACTATCCACAGTTGTTATTGAGCTTTCACTCAATCGGTTTGGTGTATTATTTGTCTCGGTTGTCTGCTAATCAAAAAGTTTAAAATCAAACAACAAATAAAATCAACAATCAACGGATTCAGTTAAAAAAAGGGTCTTTTTCTCCGAATTAAATGGGTATGGCCGTGAAGGGATGTTGTTGCATGAGCCTTCGTGTCGCTGGTCTGGTGCACGGATGGGTTGGAATTGCACTCTTAGCTATTGGAATAAGTGTCACAGTAACTCGTTTAATAAAAAACGATTTTGACGAAATTCAAATAAATTCTTATACTTTCGAACAACCGAGTAAGTCTTATAGGGGAAAGTTACCTTTATATTTAATATTTTTAATAAATTTCCAACAGGAACTGAACAACAAGAAATTATTACACTGGTACTTTATTTGTTCGATGTTCTTATTTCTGGATTGCTTATAGCCGGGATAATGATTGTAAGTAAATCTAATAATATTTTGATAGTGCGAAAAGTGTAAAAAATTTAATCTTAGTTAAAAATTGCGATCTTCGGTTTGTTCAAAATATTAAAAAAAAATATTAATAGCAAAAACCACATAAAACGATATTATTTTGAAAAGATTATTTAAATGTGGCAATAGGAGATAGTTCCCAATATTGTTCAGGTTTTTGAAAATTATTATATTATTGAGGTGACACGTAAAGTCTTGAAGTCGTTACTGCGAATTTGTGATCATGCAAAACCCCCTTTCAATGGATTAGTACCTATTAATTATTTAAACGATTTATCTGGAAAAAAAGTTGTTTCGAATGCGAAAAACAAAAAGAAAATAAATTATTTGATTTGATTATGAAATGTTCTGAACAGAGATGAGATCATCAACTTATTAGGATTTTAACAAATAAAAGTGTTAAGTTTAATTTACTTATGCCCAATAGGTCCCAAATGTGAATGTAGGGTAGTGCACAAACGGGCTGCACAGATTCCAATGAAACGGATTTTCTCGAGAGAAAAATAAGATAAAAATAACAGCTGGGGAGGGACGCTTTATAGTTCAGGAAAATGAGACTTTCACTTCGAAAAAAAATCCGACAAAGCTGAGTTTTTTTTTTGGATAGCTTTATTTGTATGTCTTAGGCCCAGCTTTTTAGTACGAGATCATCTTGGTGTAAGAGTTAACCCCACAAATATGTTTTTCAGTCAATTTTGATCACGAGGCTAACTTGGAGTTAACTAATTAAATAGCTGAGCTAACCCTGGGGTTCGACCAGATTTCTCTCGGAGGAATATCTGAATATCCTATAGTATAGATTTTTCAAATATTTGGTCTCCGCCTTCTTTTTAATTCCGAGATTTCAAATCTATTAATAGACAAGACATTTATTATAGCTTTTATAATGTGGATGATTAAGTCGATTTCTTTCAACATTTCTTTCAACTTTTGAAAACTGTCATAACCAAAAACAAGAACTGCCTTTGGTTTACTTCTGAATTCCTAGATTCAATTAAAATCCGTCGAAAGCTCTAATTTAAGTGAAAATGTCACCCAAGACTCAGGAGATTTTCTTTCAAGCTCCAAATCACTCGTCTTTTTTAACTTGCAGAGCTAAAAAAAGATATTTCGTTTTAAAATTTAGGACTGATCAAACCTTAGGTTAGTTTTGGAGTAGTAGTCTGCGTTTATTTGATATTAGTAGAAAAGAAGTTGTTGACAGTTTTTGGATCCAAATGACTTTAATAGAGGCCTTGTCATCCTATACCTACGCTCGCCTAGCTTTACAATTAACAACTTAGTCATTAAAGAAACTCCTTCTGAATTTGAATTTGAAGTCGATTCTGAGAATGAATTGATCATAAATATACTTTCTCTAAGATCCAACTCAGTGTGTGAAGAAGGAGTTCCAATACGTTTCATTAAAATGATATTACCACAAATTTACTGATATATTAAATCAATTTTTTAAATATTTGAAACTTTCAAAGTTAATTCCTGTGCCTAAAAAAAAAAACAATCCTTCAATTGCATCTGATTTTCGCCGTGGTGCGATGGATGTGTGCTCGCCTGTCAACCTCATGATGACAGGTTCGATCCCTGCCGTCGTCTATGTCGCTTTAATTTCATTAATAACCTTCTAAAAATTGTCATCAATGGGTTGCTGGTTTACTCATAACATGTTGTTCAGGCATAACACTAACAACATGTAACTGAGTTAAACTAGTATGCCCAACAAGGATGAACACGAATAAAATAATGTGAATTATAAGCGACATATAAATAAGACACGGCATTTCTCCGCTTTAGCTCAGCCGCCATCCTTGGAGATAAAAATATCTGAGACAACCACCAACAGTCTCAGAACATCGTGCCACACATCTTTCCTATCCTTCTTTCTCTTCATTAACTTCACGCCCGCGCTGTGTTGAAACATTTAAAGGATAATCATAATCCCTTGAGCGCGGGTAGATTATAAAAAAAAAAAAAAAAAGTATACTGCCTTGAATGTCATAAATCTTAGAAAAAGTTTTATCTAAACAGATTTCAAAGCACATGAGGGCTCGTAACTTATTTTTACTTGCGACTTATGGGTACTATGTGGCAAGTTATGCATTCGGAAAAAAATCAAACTCGAGATTTTGATCAAATTTGACATTAAGATGATAGCGAAGACTAAAAACGGGGGGCTCGCAATGTGGTCTGTCTGTCTTTTCGACTACAGCCTAAACGGCTCGGCCGATTTTCTTTAAACTTTGTAGATAGCATTTTTAATTTTTACCCCCCACAGGTTTTTTTCATTTTTTTAGAACCGAAAATAAGGGTACCTGCCATACGATTTTTTTTTTTCAAAATTTTATAAATATTTTTTTTCTCAAAAACTGTCCCACAGATTTTTTTAAAGAAAATTCAACAAAATTCATTTAGTTAAACCTAGGAAATAGTTGAAAAAAAATTTTAAAAAACGGTTATTTTTGGTCCCCCCCTTGGAACCATTTTTTTGGTTTTTGATTTTGTCTAAGACGGTACAGCCGATTTTAATAATTTTTTATGCTTATAAGCTCCCCAGCTCTTTAAACATTATATTGTTTTCAAATTTTTTAAACAATTTTGTTTGGATTTAAAAAAAAAAATTCATTTTTTTTTTCAAAACTCAATATTTCAAAAACCCCATGCTCGATTTTTTAAAAACTTGGTAAGTAAAAATTTCTTAATATAAATTATAAGATGTAGGAAAAAAATTTATTTTACCTAAAAATAACGGTAACCCCCATACAAATATTAAAAAATGCTTTAAGAAAATGGTATTTTTCTCCAAAAACGGTTCCGAGAATTTTGCCTAAATTTTTTCTTGATTAATTTTGGGATCTATAATATAATAAAAAAAAACTACCATAGAACCATTTTTTCAAATTTAGAATTCCTCATTATCGAAGAAACGGATTTTAATGAAATTTTTTATAGAGAAGCTTCTAAAAAGTTTAAAAAACATTACATTTCAAGACTTAAAAAATTTTTTAAAAAAAACCTATTTTTTTTGGAAAATTCCATATCTCTAAAACGAATCAATATTTTTGTTTGTAAATTTAATTTTTATTCGAACAATTATAAAAACTTTATTGTTGTTCTTCCATAAGCTAATATTTGCTTGAATCACATGGCATCCTGGTCTTAGCTCCAACTCCTAAAGGAGTTGTTTTAGCTTTTTAAAAATGAATTTTATGCTTATGAACAGTTTTTCTCTAACAACATTCATTTTTGAAATTCTTAGTCGTTTACATAAAAGCAAGTTCTTGCGAACTAGTCGTGCATTTTATTTCCGATGCAGTGAAGATTTAAAACAGTCCACAGCTGCTCTACGCCTATGGGTAAGGTCTTTGAAGATATTTGAGTTCAGTATGATCAAGTAAAGACATTTTTACGCTTCTCTGTTTGCTGGATTTTACAAAAGGCTTTGATAGTGACAAGTCGTTTTGTCTTACATATACAAGACTATTTAAGTCATCGTACTCAAAAGGTTTGAGTTAGCAATAAATGAAAAATTGGCGGGTTTGAATCAATTGGTCAGACCTGTCTGAAGAGGCCCTCGCGTAATTCTCTTAAAAAGATAGGCTGGTTGGGTTGTGAACAGAATATCCGAGAGCAAGGATAAAGTGCGAAACTGAAAGTATATCTCGAGTAGCATGTTAAGTAAGCAATTCGAAAAATTTGATACCCTGTCGCACTTACGTAGTCTAAAGATGTATCGAATGATGTCGTTGAAGATGACATTGAGCTTTCTTTTGCAGGCATAATTAATTGTACGAGTCTTCATCGGCGTGTATAACTGGGAGACCCAGAGCATGCGTAACGTTCGGTATGCCTTACCGACTAAAACGTTAATGTGCTTATCCCATGTTTGATTGGGCGTAAAGATTATTCCGAAATTTCGAGCTGAATTCACATATTCAACAGTTGTATTATTGAAAGTTACGAATACTTGAGGAAAATAGATTACATCTAAAAGTTTTTTAGATATAACCAAGCACTTTGATTTTTATGGGCTTAAGGCTAGTCCATTAGTTTTAACCCAAAGTGCTAGTTTTCCGAGGTCCTCATTCACACGACAAACACCATCTTCAATGAGACCAAAACCGCAGCGGAGGTACATTTGTGCATCGTCAGCATACATATGTAACGAGCAGTTATCAATGACGGAGGGAATATTATTGATGTAAAGCGAAAAAAATACTGGGCCAGGAATGGATCCTTGTGGAACTCCACTAGTGGTAGGGAGAAAATTGAATAAATTGTTACCTATTTCAACTGTTTGCATTCAATCGGATAAAAAGGAAGATATAAATTTTACAGCATCAGGCGAGAACTTATAAAGCTGGTGAAGTTTATCTGCAAGTTTACCGTGTACAACGGTATCAAATGCCTTTGAAAAACCTGGGAGAACTACAAAATTTACTTCATCTTCAGCCAGTGCTTGACAGGGGCCCTCAATTGCTAACCACTCTGACTTGCACTTACAATATCATGCGTCTTAAGAAAATCTCCCATTTGATATTTCAAGATCCTTTTAAAAACTTTTTAGAGGAAAGCTGAGATTGAAATCGGCCTAAAATCATTACATTTAGCATTTTCGGGTATGGGTAGGACTTTCGCTAATTTTCAATCGAAGGGAAATCACCCTGTTGTAAGTATGGTCTTATACAAGTAATTGTCGCTATTACTTTAAGTTCGAAGTTAATGAAAAATGGTTGATGAAGTGTAATTGTTTGTCAATCAACGTTAAAACTTTGTTGAGTAGGTTAGAGACCTCGTTCATATTATTAAGCATGTGTTGGAGGGAACGATAGTTAAGGAGCCTATCTGAAGCAGGGTTGCGAATTTTTGAATTAAAAACACATTAAGTCATAAGTCTGTAGATGACTTGTGAATTAAAAACGTTTAAGTCATAAGTTAGTTAGTGACTTATGAATTAAAAAAAAATAATTCACAACCTACTAAGTGACTTATGAATTAAAAGAAATTTAATTCATAAGCTGGTTTGTAGATTGGAAATATTTAAGCTTGTTTTGACTACATATTTATTTAATTATTAATGAAAGCAGACTTCAAGCTTCTTGTGTGTCATAAAATTATCATGCTAGCTTATAAATTTTCGAATTAATAATTTTTTAATTAGAATTCATCCATTAACTTATGAATATTTTTTTTTTCAATTCATAAGTCACTTAGTAGGTTGTGAATTCACTTACTCACTATGAAGCTTATGATTTAATTTTTTTTAGTTCACAAGTCACCAACTGACTTATGAATTCAATTTTTTTTTATTCATAAGTCACCCACTAGCTTGTGAATTAAAGCCAAGCTTAAGCTAAAAAGTGACTTAAGCTTTTGCAACCCTGACCTGAAGCCCTTATATTTTTATAATATTCGAATGAAAAATGGCTTTCTTCTAATATCGCTTTCGCATTGTTTTGTTCTCGATAAATAGGCTATATTTTTGGATTGAATCATCTTTTTCGAGTCATCAATAAATCAACATAAGAAAATAAATATTCTATGACAACTAACTTATTTTTCTGGCGCTTTAGGTTGAACTATAAAAACTTATCGAATGGTAATGCCAAAAATCAAAATAATGCTAAGACTCATATGGGGGTTTTCATTTGCCAGAAAACTAGGTTACAACGCAACACACTAACCATTATGCTAAGAGGTACAACATCTGCTACTTCGTACTGGTACTTGTTGCTTGTAATATTTAAAAAAAAACAGCTTTTGTCATGTTCATCGGGTTTTCCCCAATTCGATAGGTTTTTTCGCTTAGTAATCTGAGGGCTTGTCTTTGAGCTAAAATGAAAGTCTGTGTTCATTTGGATGTTATTTTAACAAACAATGAAAGGTATGAATTGTGTATTCGGATGATGTCAATTAAGACACAAAATTGTGGATTTGGTAATTCTGTACCCCAGGCTGTTTGTATATCAGGTAGGCGGATCGGCCTATTTTCTTGTAAATTGGTATCTAAAGTTTTTTTTACCATTCGTCGCATGTGTGTGCTTTTTTTTTAATTTTTTAACAATCAAAAACAATCACATAAGAGATTATTTTTCTTCTCAAAATAGAAGCAACGCATTTTTTGTTTAGTAAATTAAAAATTTTAAAGGCCTTTTTTTAAAATTTGGGAAATTGCAACTAATGGTACCACCAAAGGAAATACTTTTTCATTTCCGACTTTCTTGAAAAAGATTTAAAGGCTTTTAATAAATTGCAGTTGGCAGAAAACCTTATAAAGTATAAATAGTATTGAATACCAAGAATTTACAAACAAATATTTTAAAAATTTTGAAAAATATGTATAATCAACATTTTTTGATGTAAAAGAAAACAAATGCCAGGTAAATTTTTTTTACATTTAACATCAGTCAGTTTTTTAACACTATCTAAACTAGACCTCTAAAGAAGTTCTGTCACTACAGTTTTCCAAGACCTTGTTGATGGTTTTGGGCTGTAGCTTACGGTTTGCTTGGATGATATTGGCCTTAAGTGATTGAATCGTTTTTAGATTGTTGGCATTACATCGGTCCTTTACGGTTCCCCACAAAAAAAAAAGTCCAAAGGGGTCAATTCGCAATTCCAATTGAAATCGCCAAGACTGCTGATAACACGGTTTGGGAACTTGGAGCGCAAAAGATCGATTGTAGCATGTGTTGTGTGGCATAACGTGCCTTTCTACATAAATCAGAGATCCTCCAACTCCATGTCTTCAATTTCAGTAAAAAAAAAGTCGGTTAACATGGCTGTAACGCCCACCGTTGACCGAAACCTTGTTCCCAGCCTCATTTTCGAAGAAAAATGGTCCAATGATGCCACAACTTCACAATCCGAACCAAACTGTGTCACTCTCTGTGGATGCATTGGCTTCTGGTCATTAACGTGCTGGTTTTTCAATCCCCAGATGCGGCAATTTTAATGTTAACGTAGCCGCCCAGATGAAAATGTTCATCGTCAGAAAATATGATTTTTTCGCCCAATATCATTGTCCAATTCAAGCTCCTCTAAGGCCCAAACTACAAAGCGATAACGAAGCGGATGGTGGTGCGCCTTCAATTGATGCTGAGTAAATTGGACCTTGTAAGCGAATAATCCGAGATCTTTGTGCAGAATTCTCCTCTGGGTAGTGCGTGAAATGTTGAGCCGTTGAGATCGATGGCGCTTTGATGTTCGTGAATTAAGGTCACATTCTCTCCTGTACGCCTTTACGACGACTGGGACCATGAGTGCTGTCCACTAGCATACCAGTCTTATGAAATTTTTGCACATACTTGAGTACAGCAAGCGCAGCCGGCCAAAACTTCTTTTTTAAAAAACGCACTGTTTAGGCTACACAGCACTCACTTTTTAGATAAGTTTTCAATATTTCTCAACTTTGTTCAAGCGTAAAGTGACTCATTTCGTTCCGCGGAGGTATGACACTGACTTTCTGTCAAGTTTTCGAGCGGGGAAAAAGCTGTCAGTGTCAAATTAATTTAAAAAGAAACCACTATATGGCCCACCATTTATATTATACATAAAAAATAATTATTATTAAAAGATGTTATCATAGTTGTATTTTAAATAAATTAATAAATTTATAAATAATTCCCAATTTTTCTTGACTTACAAATAATTATTGTATTTTAAACAATTTCAGAATAAACATTATTTATTATTGCCCTGGCTAATCCTGAGAGCTATTGGACTAGTGCTGTCAGCTCCAATTATTATCCTTATTTTGTTTTTCACAGCTTTCACAGTTAAAGCAGAAGTATTTTTGGCAACTATGATCTTTTCAATAATTGTGGGTAAGTTATGAATATTCCAATCGAAGGGGTGAAGAATATGATACTTCATACTTCATACTATTTCAATATACCTTTCTTCTATAGAGCATAATAATTCTAGTGTATTTAAATTTCTAATTTGCTTTATAGGTTTGTTCATGTGGTCCTGGCTTGTTATTTATTCTCTTTACAAGGAAATACGCAACACGAATAATTCTCCGCCAGTGCAGTCGCCATTAGCATATTATGAAAGTCAAGGCTATCCAGTTGAGCCGGCACCACCATATCAAGTTTTTGATAAACAAAATAATTCATATGTTCAAAAATAATAAATAAATTTACTGAGGAATTATTTTAAGTCCGTAGTTTTAAGTACGTTTGTATAAAAATAAAACTAAGTAACTTTAAAAATAAACTTATGAAATAATAGATATATAAATAAAAATACAAATAAGAATGGAAGTAAAAATTAAAATTCAATTAAACATAAATATAAACATAAGTTAAAAAAAGGATTTTTATTGAAATTAATTTGAATTCCCATAATCGCAGAGAAAATTATGGACTTGTATTTAAAAACAAAGGCTTACTCATGAACCTAACCAAGAATAACCGGATATGCTGGTTTGTAATACATATATTCTGGGAAATAATGTCCTTTTCTGAATGAAAAGCAATAACAACCCCTTTTTAAAGTGACCGAGGCCCATCGCCAAAAACATTAACACTCACAATTATTCTTTCGTTGGGAAATTCTTATGATACTCTTTTTGCTGGTAACTTTAAGATGTTAACCATCCAATGTAGTCGAAAAGTTCTGTGCCTAGCTTGTAATAAAATATTTCAAAGAAGTCAACGATGATGATGTTATGAAATGTGGGCAGTATCCACCAAGTACCTATCGGTATCTTCAAACATATTGGCTTGATTAGGTACTATAAAGGTCTAATTAATATCCTTTTATGACTTGATTTTTCAAAAGGTTTAGAAAAAGTGAATCACAACATTCTTAAGTGAAAAAGTGCTAACGTTCGTTAGATTCAGTAACCGGACATGTAAGCTAATGATAGAATATCCGACAGGCATATTTTAAATATGCATGGATATGTAACCAGTGCCGGATTAGCCACGAAGCAAGAGTAGCAAATGCTATGGGCCCCGCGCATTTGGGGGCCCCGCGCACCAACCTTTGCTGACCATAAGAAAGTATTATTTACATAAATTAGATTTAGTCACAATTACTAAGAAGAAAATAATTGCATCAAAATGATCAACTAAAATTTTATTTTTCTATCTGCTGGTCTTACCAAAAATCATGTTTCGCACCGCACCAAACGGCAAATTGGACAACGGTATGAAATTCAGGTATTTATTGTCACCATTAATAACGTACACACTGCTTTAGGTAAACGTATATGAACAGTTATCATAAAATTGCTGGCATTTTCGGAGTATTCCGAGAGCTAAAATCTCTTCCTGATTCAAAATAGCTTTTTTGGCCTTTAGTCTGCAACCATAGTAAGTGCTTACGCAGATGATTTGGAGGACAGTCTGGGCAACGAATTAGTGAAATTTGCTTCAATGCTCAATTCTGATGTGGCTGGTATTATTTACAGCAGGAATCATGAGGCTCTGGAAATGCAGGTTTACAAGCTGTTGATAAATAATTCTTTACAATCTTGTTCTCCGAACGTTGAAATTGCTTTGCGCATTTATTTGTCTCTCATGATCACCAACTGCAGTAATGAACGATCTTTCTCAACATTAAAACGTTTTAAAAATGAATTGAGGAACACGATGAGCCAACAACGTCTTAATCTCCTCACTTTAATGAATATTGAACATGATTTACTCCGAGAAGTCGATATCAACAGCATTATTTATAAATTTTCCCAAATTAAATCAAGAAAAGTTTGTTTGTAACAGTTTTGTTTTATTTAATACCATAAACTTGATAAGTGCCTAACCTAAAACAGTCTAAGGGCCCCTTGATAGAATTTGCTACAGGCCCCGCGCTGGCTTAATCCGGCACTGTATGTAACCATAGCGAAGTCATTATCAGATCTTATCAAAAAGGAACAATATTTTATATGGGTACAGTTGCTTTCACAATCAAAGATGGTACACTTTAGCAAGTATGAAAAGCTCAACTTATTGATGAAGGATTCAAGATGGTCGCAGCTATTCTGATATGGAACCGAATGAAAACAACGATTTTTATAATAAGACTACTTGCTCTGCGTTACGAAAACTCACCAAAATCATTTAAGTCTCGACGCTCACAACCAAAAACATTCTGCCGACAGAAAAATATAAAAACTAGTAAGTACGAAAGAAATCGCAAAGTTTGATTCATTTCTACACGCTATAAACAAAATATATCAATCCTTACATACATATGTATAATACGCACCATACATACTTACCATCTTCCATCAACATGAAAGAATTATCAGTAACTTTTTGTTATCATCTATGGTTTCACCAAATTTACATAAATTTTTTCTGTAACAAACACGACTGCTGAAATCGGTTTTCAATCTCTAGATTTGCAGGTAAAACTTACAGCGACAAAAATCGTTCTTTCTATTCTCGAAATTCCTTTTCCTTCGATACCAGTTTTTACTTGCAAATTATAGGTACGGTAAGGCAAGTTATGCATTCGGAAAAAAAATCGAACTCGAGATTTTGATCAAAGTTGACATTACGATGATAGCGAAGACTAAAAAAGTGGGTCTCGCAATTCTATCTGCCTGTCTTTTGACTACAGCCTTAAATGCTCGGCCGATTTTTTTTAAACTTTGTAGATAGTGGCGCAAAATTTTAAACATCTCTCGTTTAAGGAATTAAACCGGCTCTACTTAACGCAGTCGTTTAGCTTGGAGACTTCGTCTAACTTTTGCATAATTTTAAACACGTTAGACAACTCTTCTAACTGATGTAGGTTTTACAACAGAACCTAAGCGAATTTGCGTCGAACAACCCTTAATTTGACAGATACATAACTCACACAACTACAAAAACACAAAAAAAAGTAAAAAGAACAGACAACTTTAAACCAAATTTTTCGCCGAAAAAAGTACATTTTATATACTACCTCGGTACAGATTTTAATTGTTTATAAGTTACTTACATTATTTTAGATGGAAATAAAGTATAAATCGCAAATTCACAGCATAAAAATTCAATTTGTTGTTGCAAGGTGCAGATTCATTTAGCTATACTCGTCTCGGCCGGCGGCGGCGGCGCCGGGCGCGCGTGCATACATAAGATATTGTATATGTACCTACATACATTTGTATTTACAGATTTGTTCATCGTAGAGCACTTTCGTACGATTGTTTCGAATTTATAATATTCAGTCTATTTACAAAAAAACATCGAATAAAACATCAGTAAACATTTTTTCTTCGATTTGCTTTTGTATGAAATGACCACTGTCAATATGGATAAAGTATACTTTTAAAAGATAAACTAGCTATTTGTTGCTGTTAAAGTAAGACGAGCTCTTTAACGTTAAAGTATAGTTTATGTCCTTTAAAATTAACAAAAAGTCGGTTCTCGTTTTATACTCAATATTTAGAGTCGACTCCCATTCTAAAATTGATTTAGAGTAGGTTTTAAATGTTTAAAATTTTGCGCCAGTATTTTTAATTTTTCCCCCATATGTTTTTTTCTTTTTTTTTTTAAGGCCGAAAATAACGGTACTTGCCATACGATTTTTTTCAAAAACTGTCCCACAGATCATTTACCTAAAGCTAAGAAATTATTGAAAAAAATATAAAAAAATGGTTGTTTTTCGTACCCCCCTTGGAACCATTTTTTTAGTTTTTGATTTTCTCAAAAACGGTACAACCGATTTTGATAATTTTTTTATGCTAAAGCTCCCTAGCAGTTTGAATATTATTGGGTATTCAAATTTTCCAAACAATTGTTTTTTGGCTTTTTAAAAAAAATTAAAATTTTATTTTTCAAAACTTAATATTTCAAAAACCCCATGCTCGATTTTCTTAAAACTTGAAAAATAAAAGTTTCTTAATATAAATTACATGATGTAAGAAAAAAATTTATTTTACCTAAAAATAACGGTATCTACCCTCCATACAAATGTTAAAAAGTGGTTTTCGTAAGTCGTATTTTTCTCAAAAACGGTTCCGAGAATTTTGCTTTTTTCTTTTTTCTTTTGATTAATTTTTACGATCTAAAATTTATTAAAAAAAATTTGATTGTACCTACTATAGAACCATTTTTTCAAATTTAGAATTTCTCATTATCGACATAACGGATTTTAATTTAATTTTTTATAGAGAAGCTTCTAAAAAATTTGAAAAACACTGCATTTCAAATTATAAAAAAAAAATATTTTTTGAATTTTTGGAAAAAAAAAAAATATTTTTGTTTGGAAAATTCGATATCTCAGAAACGACTCAATATTTTTGTTTGTAAATTTAATTTTTATTCGAACAATAATAAAAACTTTGAGTAGGCGTATTAAAATTTTTCTTAAAAATATTTAAAAAATTTTGTATACTTACATAAGGGCTTAGTTTTTTAAGAAACCAGTACAGAATTATAATTTTTGTTCTTGCATAAACTAATATTTGCTTGAATCACATGGTATCCTGTTTTTAGCTCAAACTACTACTGTTTTAGTCTATTCAAAAATTAATTTTATGCTTATGAGCAGTTTTTCTCTAATAAAATTCATTTTTGAAATTCTTAGTCGTTTACATAAGAGCAAGTTCCTGCGACCCAGTCGTGCATTTTATTTTTTTCTTCTACAGGTGTTTCATTCATTTTACTGAGAGAGAGTGGATCCATGGTCCATCACCATTACCCATTAGTTCGCTTTATCAGTATCTTGGAAAAACAAAATCGACGTGATTATGGTCTCAAAAGTGGATGAACGTTTCACTATTCAAATAATTAACAGACGTACGATATGGACGAGTTGATTCCAAAAAGCACTGGTGAAAGTTGGTTTCCGAATGCTAAAAGTTACTCATTCTAAAATGGCCGAGCTCTATACGTACAATTTATATTATATTGTAAAAGATGAAATGTTAATCTTAAGTCCTCAATTCCCCCTAATCTGCACAGAAGCGATGATTTATTATTATTTATTATTGTTTTAAACTTGCGTTTGTTCAAGACCATAACCTTTTGGCGTATAAACGTACTCGTATTAGCCGTATTATTGATGACATACCAAAGCTTAAGAATAACAAATGACTCTCATTTTGCTTTAAACTTATTGAAATTCGATGTGATTCGAACTGATCCTCTCTTTAATGTTGGCCTTTATTTCGTACAGCGATCTTGAATCAATATCTAAATGGAAATTATCAAAATATCCCAGCTTAAGTCTATTGCATACGGTTTTTTCAAGATCTTACTGAGTTGGTATATAGATCTCTTATTTTAATCAATTTATGATATCGAATTTCATCCGCATATCTATCTACTGTTCAATAAAAATTAAAAAAAAAAAAACAAAATGCACTTTTCTAAGAAAAGCTTTTTCAGAATAATTGTTAACTTTTCTGAAATCAGGTTTTTTACGAATATGAATGTAGATATTTGAACTTACTATGAAAAACCCCTGCTACATCATCGAACTGGTTCGATTTGTTTTTAAAATCAAACGAGAAATTCTTGCAGTATCAAAGAAAGCTTGTGTTTACTACAACCAGGGTTACCTTGGATCTCGTATAGGGAAATCAATTGTATGAGGAGACAAAGTCATCGACAATTAATTAAATATTTTACTGTCTTAAAGGGATTCCGATCGAGAAGTTCTTTCTAAAGAATTTTTGGTGGCTTTTGACCTTTTATTTTACTAAATATGAATATGAATCAAAAAAAAAAAAAAACAGGATCTACAAATCGACACCTACCACCTTTTCATCGATTTCAAAGCCGCGTACGATAGCATTTATAGGAGCGAACTATATAGAGCAATGTCTAGTTTTGGCATCCCTGACAAACTTGTCCGCTTGTCCAGGATGGCGATGGAGAATGCACGCTGCTCCATCAAGGTCTGAAAAGATCTCACCGATGCATTTGATGTCAAAAAAGGTTTTAGACAAGGCGATGCTCTGTCGTGCGACTTCTTTAACATCGTTCTTGAAAGAATAGCGCCAACACAAGAGGCACAATCTTTCAAAAGTTCGTCCAGTTACTCGGATACGCCGCCGCCGATGATATTAACATTGAGACGGAAGCGAAGAAGATGGGTTTAGCGGTAAATGAGGGCAAGACCAACTATATGCTGTCATCAATAAAGGACACACAAAACGTCATTATAGATAGTTATAACTTTGAGGTTGTTACGCACTTTATATACCTAGGGGCCGCTATAAATTCAGAAAATGACACCAGCGCTGAAATCAAACGGAGAATAACTCTTGCCAATCGCTGTTTCTTTGGACTAAGAAGGCAATTGAGTAGCAAATTCCTCTCTCGAGCAACTAAAGTGTCCCTCTATAAAACCCTCATCATCACGGTCCTTGTCTATGGTGCAGAGACATAGACTTTGTCGAAAGTGGATGAGAGCGCTTTAGGATGTTTCGGGAGGAAAATTCTTCGCGTGATCTTTGTTCCCGTCTGCATAGACGGGGAGTGGAGGAACTGGCTGTACAGCAAAACTGACCTAGTCAAACGAATCAAAGTCCAACGACTCAGATGGCTACGTCATGTAGAGCGAATGGACCCGAATGCTCCGGCCCGGAAAGTCTTCGAATTCAACCCCGAGGGACGGCGCAGTAGAGAAAGACCGCGACTCAGGTGGCGCACACAAGTGGGAGAGGACCTCAACCAACTTGGTGTGCGAAACTGGAGACAGCTAGCTAGGGACCGAGCTAGCTGGAGAAGCTTGTTGGTTGAGGCCCTGGTCCACCCCGGACTGTAGCACCACCGTAAGTAAGTAAGTAATGAATCAACTTAACAAAAGAATTAAAATAATTTAGAATAGAGAAAATAATTATTTGAATACAAAAAATATAATGTGTGGCGTGTTTAAAACAAACTTTAAATAATAAATTAATTTAAACTAGCTTCATACATTAAAAACGAAAACTTCGGGGCGCATGCAGTAGATAAATATATCTATGAATTGATTAGAGTAGTAGTGCACAGAAGATGATATTTACTAGTGTTGGAGTTATATCTTAGACAACTTCTGTCTACACTCGTAAGCCTATTCTATTATCTAATGCATTTTCCCATCGTTTTAGGAAAAATTGTTTAATACTTAAAGTTTGTTTAAAAAATGTGGTGTGTTATTTTTTTTAGACTTTTATAATTTTTTTTTTTAGTGATATTTCTTTGCGAAATCTTTCTTGGTATAAAGGAATCAATCTTTCATGACTCAAATTTGAATTCGTGATTTTTATAAATTGACCATGAGAGCCCTGAAAGATTCAACTCGCAGCACCAGATCAAAGTATTTCTACCTAATAAGATATTTTTCTCAAAAGGTAGTTAAGCATTCATTCGATTGGTATACATAGAAGGTGTCGGTCGTTTAAGAACAAAAAATAAAATTGACTCATTTGGTTTACAAACAATTTAATATTTGACTATTATGTGTCTTAGCACAAATGGATGCTGTGGGAAAAAACTCCGTCCCGTTGGTATGATTCTTGGTTGGCTTGGCCTTGTACTTTTTACTCTTGCAATTATTGTAAAAATAAATCGCATCATACAATTCGAGTCTCTTGAAATGCCTGAGTATTTCGACAACCTTAAACAGCGTAAGTATCAGGCCGGGATTACACATCAAAGTTTTATATGTAAGATCGTAAGTTTTCTCAGATCTGTAGGTGAATTACAGCTTGAGTTTGTAGAAATTTACAAATCAAATTTAATTTATAACTTCCTCAACTGGTATTGGTAAGTTTTTTTTTGCTTACGGTAAGCAGAATTAACTCCAAACTCATCTGTAGTGTAACTACTCCTGAAATAGACTTGCACGAAACTTAAGCAAGTCGCATACATATATAGCTAACATGTATAACCCCGGCTTCAGATTAATTAAAATTTGTTCGTTTTAATTCTTTTAATAATTTTTCAATAGAAACTCTACAAAAAGAATTTATTAAACTGGCCGTCTATTCAATCGATGTTCTTATTTCTGGATTACTAATAATTGGAATACAAAAAGTAAGTACCAAATATGAGCTATGATATGTTGATTGTTCAAAAAGAGTTAAAGTAAATTTAAGTTAATTAGATAACTTTGGATTTCATTCATCTTTGATGATTTGGATGTCTTCTTTCCTAATTGGCAGAAGACAGCTAGTGATTATTGATAATAAGTATTCTAGACCAATTGATGTTTCTTTAGATGTCCCCCAAGGAAGCCATTTTGGGCCATTACTTTTTTTAATTTTAAAAATGACATATTATCTGTTTTTCTTAAAAATTAAATACATTAATGATAGTAAAAAGTTACAAAAAGACAGTTACCAACTTTGAAAATGCCGCTGTAATAATGGTCACAATTTAAACATCAAAAAATGGAATGTTCTATCTTTTTAAAAAGGTTCTACTGCCCTTTTATTTATTTGACTACTCTCTTGGTGATAGTTTGCTAGACAGGGTTGATAGAGTGAAAGTCTTTGGTAATATATTCGATACCAAGCTTACGTTCAATCTGAATATTGATTACCTTATTTTAGAGGCCAAATCTATGGTATATGATTTATCAAGAGAAATTCAAAGGATTTAAGACCTTAACATTGTTTTCAACAACTCGATTTTTCTCTATTAAACGAATAGTTTTAAAGACTGAACGATATCATCGCACTAAAGTCGTTTTTACAAAACAGCACTTACAATATTTATCTATTAGCAGTAGCTTATGAAATATCATTAATTAAAATTTGGTCTAACGTCAAAACTAGCGAATATGCCACAACATTTTTTTTATTTGAAGTTCTTTACCTACTAAAAGTGCTGATACTTTTTCGAGTGATCATTAAGAAGATATCACTTATGTATTCGGCCCTAGCGAGGTATCCGTTCAGAGCGGAAAATTGTCCGCAAAGCATTCTTGCATACTTTGTCGGAGGCTCAAATTGCTTTTGAGGTATCCTATCGGAAAGAATAATAATACACAAATGCGTTGGCGCAAGTTGTATCGCGAAGAATTTGTGTCGGACGAAATAGGAAGAAAAATTGCATTAAAATGTCAGAAATTTCACAAATAAAGCACTTGATCGCACTTCAACGCAGTTCGCAGGGTGCGTTAAGATAATGTCGGAGAAAAATTCCGAACAGCTGTTCGGAAGAATACCTCGAAGCAAAAATCTTCCAAATGGTACAAAATGGGAGAATTTTCTGTTCCGAACGGATACTTCGCTAGGGCCGATTGAAATTTGAGAAATCAAAGTGTCAATTAGACAAGCGGATGAAGTTTTTGTAAATATTTTAATAAATGACGAACAACAGTCAGTTAACTTATACTCCTATTGATAAATGTGTAATAGCCTGTGACATTCGAAAGTGAGCGTTCTGAGTGCAATTAATAAATAACTTCCAATTTCAAACACATAATTGGTTTGCTAAATTTCATAATTCAGTACAATGTAATATGACAAATGTACTAGAATTTCAACAAAACTTGTTAAAGACTTATCGTGCTTCTAGTGGTAAAGCTGTAAAGATTTCATGTTTCTATTTATTATTAAATTAGTAACAAGCTAAATTATCAAACGGACAATTCTTCTATTATTATATTATTATTATGTGCCAGATAATACATGTGTTAAGGGAATTCATACTAATTACTTATTAATAGGACAGATATAACTTATTTAAATTAATAAATGAATCTAAAGTTTTTTGAACTGTTATTATATGTATCAGTTTAATTTAAATTTCTTAGTTTTAATTTTCTATGCTTTTTCATTTCAGAACAAACATTGTTTAATATTGCCTTGGCTGGTTTTAAGAGCTATTGAACTTTTAATAGCAATACCAGTTGTTCTTCTAGTACTTGCTTTGTCATCATACTTAGTCAAACCAGACCGGATTATTAAAGCTTCAATTCAGTCAATAATTTTGGGTAAGTTATAATTAGTCTAAGGTGAGGATTTACTGGAATCATATGGTATTGATACATGTGTCACACTTTTTGCTTGCAATATTTGTATACTTGTATAATGTAGGTACTAGATCAAGTTATACATTCGTCTGTCTGTTGGACTACAGCCAAAACTGCTAGGATTCATTAAATTTCATAGATACAAAAATAAGACCAAAAATGAAGTTACGTCATACAATTGCATAAAGACGAAATTTAGCCTCAACGGCAATAGACAACATTGAGGTTTTGAAGCATTTAACTCCATATGATTTTTTAGTAGAAATGCTCGTACCCACCAAACAAATGTAAAGAAATAATTTTCAAAAATAAAACTTCCTGGATATAAAAATATCTGAGACAACCACCAACAGTCTCAGAATATCGTGCCACACATCTTTCCTATCCTTCTTTCTCTTCATTAACTTCACGCCCGCGCTGTGTTGAAACATTTATAGGGTAATCATAATCCCCGCCGGGTAGATTATACAAAAAAAAAAAAAAAAACAGTTGAGATTCTTGCTTCACTAAAACCACCTCTTACACTCGCTTGAAACTAAGTTATGACTTATCTAGCAATTTACTTTTAAGGAAATTAAATAACGTGTCGCAGGTAACTATGGGTAAACAGTTCCTGTGTTTTCCGAAACCTTAAGGCATTTTTACTATTAGCACATTAGGTCAGAAGGCTTAATCCTTCGCAGGCGCAGCGACGCCGACGTAATAAATTCGTCTCAACAAGAATTGATTTCGCGCAAAATTTGTTCATACATTGCAAACCGTAAAAGTAGGCGTCAAGAAAGGCGCATTTGAAAGCTATTTAAATTAGAAACGCCAATACAACCTCAGAATTGTATACCGTAAGGCCAAACAGGCTTAAGTTCATGCCTGAATAAAATCAGCTTGTTTTCGTTACTAAAACTCCTCGAGCAATAATTAATCTGCTCAGAGTTTATTATTCAACTCATAGCATTTCTTTTTAACATGCGGTTTCCATTTTAATTTCGCGTCCAGAGTCATTTCGAGGTACTTCGTACATAAGCTCTTAGAGGCAGACTAATATCTGTAGATATGTGTTAGAATAATAAGGATCCCAAGCTGCACAACAATACCCAAGCACTGATCCTGTTAAGGAATTGAAAAATTTAGTCAATGTATAAAAGTGATTAAACTCCTTTCTTTTTTGTTGATAAAACCTATTGCATTTGATTACCTACATAATATTGTTCATATAATCATAATGACGTTTAAAAGATGAGTTTACTTTTCTAAATTTGTATTACCTACAACTACAACATTGTCATAGTGTAACAGTTTCTAAAGCAATATAAGGCTTATAATGTCAGTTTGTAAGTTTGTAGTCCCTTTTCCATATTAGTAATACAGTGTAATCTCTCTTAAGTGGACAGCTAAGGGACCGGATTTTTTTGTTCTCTTAAGAGTAAAATTAAAAATAAAAATGTTAACTATTTTCTTGAATTAATTGTTTAAATGAAAAACGACCCGCACTTTCAGTGGTTTAAAATGAACTCCCCGAACATTCATGTTTCCAATCGAAACTTGCCGATGACCAAATAGTTCACAAAGCATTTTGAGGTTGTTGCTCCCTTGTGCCAATTGCAATGTCGAAACACTATTGATGAGTTAGCTTACTTGTAATTCTGTAATTCAATAGTGTTACGACATAATGCAATGAGCTGAGTTGGTGGAACCTCGTTTATGCCTCGCGACCTAATTGCAGGGCATAACAAAAACACTTATTTTAAAAAATAACACAATCATTAAACTTAATTCACTTGCTTCTTTTGCACGTATAAAATTACATACATTTGCATAAATATATACACATGTGCTTAAATTTACATAATACATATCAATTCCTATAAAAAAATCTTCAATCCAACTTTGCGGGAGAACAGATGTCAGTTGCATTGCCTTTTCGTCTCCAGCTTTCTTATCCTTCGTTTGGATGGTTTGATTGTGTAGAAAACTTGATTTCTTAAAACAGTTTGTTTTGCCAAATAATGGCATCTAGCACATTAACTGCAGAAAAAAGAGGAACGTTACCAATTTTAGCAATAATTTAAGTTGTATTGTCCAGAAAAAGTAAAATCTTCATGCGTAGTTTTCTCATTTTGGCGTTGAAGCTCTTTAACCATTCCGCCATAAAAAATATTGTCATCGAAACTCGGTCATTATAGAAAACCACTACACTACCGATTTGCAGATAGTTTGAAGCAGAGTGGGCTTGAGGATTTTTCAATCACAACCAATAATGGTTCAATTTCTCCAAGCACGTTATGTAACACTTGCTGCTGTTACTCAAAACGAGGAGCAACGAAAAGAGAAAATCTTATTCGTCTATTTAGGGAAATGTTTCTACTAAAATAAATGTGAAAATACTGCCCATGTCCGCTTAAAAGAATCGTCCACTTAAGAGGAAAACAAACTCAACCAAAAACATACTAGCCAACCTTTACAATACATCTTGTCCACTTAACGGAATTGTAATAGGAGTGTCCGCTAAGAGGAAGTTCACTGTAATTGCATTTGTCATTATAGTTAAATATCTTTCTGTGGATTTTTCTAGATCGAAACCATTCTGGTAAACAAAAATTGTATTATTTTTATTATAAATTATGAAATAAATGCTGGATTACTACAGGGCTCTGTTTTGTCTCCAACTCTTTTTCTCATATTTATAAATCATCTTCTAGTCTATTAAATTGTATTGTATGTGGGTTTAGAACGGCAGCTTATGAAACGCTCAAAATGGGACCGATGAACTGGGTAGAATTTAATGCCTCAAAAACTCAAGGCTGTGTTTTGTCGTTAAAATGTAAATGTTTTGTGCATTTCCAAAAATATCAGTACCTGCCATACAATACAATACAATTTTTTCGAAATTTAAGAAAATGTAAAAAAAAAACAAAAAATTTCTTTTTGCAAGCTACTCGTAGTTTAGGTTATGGTTGAAAAAAAGTCTGAAAATGATTTTCAATGTTACCTCCCATGGAACTGTTTTGTTTTTTGTTGGTTTCTATTTTCTCAAAAATGGTAAATCTGAATTTAATCAGTTTTTTTTTAATTTTAAATTAAAAACATATTGACGGACAGTACATTATGTATAATCGCCTTTTAAATTTGCCATTATCGACATTACGAAATAAATACGTTTTTTATTTACAGAAGCTTCCTTAAAAGTTTTAAAAATATTACATTTCAAAACTTATAGTTTTTGGATTTAAAAAAAAATATTTTATTTTAAATTTGATAATTCAAAACTGATCAGTTTTTTTTTTGAAATTTGATATTCATTTACACATTTATAAAAGCTTTAAATTGACCTACCAAAATGTTTATTAAAAAATGTCTTAAAAAATTTAAATTTAAAAACCCCTAACACGATTTAAAATGTTTGTTTTTGTTAAAATTCATATTTGAATACACATGGCATTCTTGTTTGAGCTCCAACTCCAATTACTACTAATGGTGTTTGTTTAAGCATTTAAAAAAATTAACTCTACATATATTTCTGACCTATTTTATCCAATGACATCCACTTTTTTTAAAACAGTGTTAAAATTATTTTAAACGTAAGGGCAAGTTCATTCTATCTAACCAGTCGTGAATTTTACTTTTTTATTAATATCAATAGACAGTTATTCAAGTGACTTACATGTATCAGAACACTCGTAATTAAATTGTAATTAAATTTCTAATTATTTACTTTGAACATACTCGTACTAGGTTTGTTGGTGTGGTCCTGGATTATTATTTATTCGCTCTACAAAGAAATACGCAACAAGGTGAATAAGCCATTGCCAATGTCAACAGAAATAGGATACTACGAAAGCCAAGGCAGGTCACTTGGTCCGACTCAACCATACGAAGTTTTGGAATAATAAAATAATAAATATTAAGTTAAAACTTTGTATCTGTTGATAAATTAAATTTTTTATATTAAAATAAATAAAAATATATATTAAAAGTAGATTCTTATTGAAATAATTTTCAATTATTGATTGCACAGGAAATATTAGATTTTTATTTATAAACCAACATTTACATGAGCATTGTATGTCTCTCCATCAAAATATATGGTGGGCGTGGCTGTAGGCGAATTTTACTTTATTAGATAGTTGTAATTTTCTTTTCGTTGGCGTAATGGGTCGTTTAATGATCAAGCAAATGATAGCTTTTAAATAAAGATACCATCACCGCTGTGTAGCTGGGCTGAATTCAGTGAAAGAATTTAAATTGATGTAATAATTGATTAGTGAGGTAATCAAATAATTTAAACGAGTGAAATAATTTTTTTGAAGCCAGGAACTTTTGGTCGAAAAATTAAGGAAATTCCAAAACTAATATTAAATTAAATAAAAAACAGTTTTTTTTTTCTTTATTTGGAAAACTAGTTATCGAAATCAACGAATAAAACTCAAATTGTGCCAATTCCGAACTTCTAATGAGCAGCACTTCTCATGACAAGAGATACTCTTCGAAGAATTGTCAATACCTCGCAAGAGAATTAAGACCCTCTGTATGACAGTCCAACGCACTTACCATTATGCCAAGGCGTACTACACGAAATGTACACTTGGGAAATATAAGAGTATATTTTCTTTGATCTGTCATTGTAGTAGAAGACAAACTTAACAACCTCTATTAAAAGCAACAGGGAAACAGAATATGAATAGTAGTTGTGTTTATTTAACCAACAAGTCTTAAGCTATATTTCTAGAAATCACAACTTTAGTAATTCTCTATGAATACGCCCCAATGTCTCGAGAAAAACTTAAATAAATAAATCCGAGACAAAATTTTTGTAAATTAAAAATGGCGCCCAACACAAATGGTCTACAATTCCGAAAAGTTAATTAAGACTTCCTAGGCTTCATTTTGAGACTCTTTTTAATTTTAGTTTATTTCAAAGCTAGACACATTCTGGCAGGGGTATTGAAATCATGTAAATATATATTTACAATTCCAAGGAACGGAAGAAAATTAGAAATGATTATTAATATATTAAAACAACTATTAAAAATTTTACAATATTTCAAAAATCAAATCTATGGTTCTTTTCTCTTTCTCTTTGTTTATGAAATAGAATCTCATCTGCATATCAACTTTTAAATAGAAAATTTAAACTTGAAATATCAGTTACCTTCTATAAAAGGAAATTACATCAACAGTTTGGCATGAATAATCAAATCAATACAACCAACAGTTGTATTAACTGAGGCGTTCGAACATTAATCTGTTTACTTAATGCAATTATTGAAAAAAGTTGATATTCCCACGATAGGTTTTATTCTTGACGTAGGTTTATTCGACTTCGTACAAATATGTGCAAGTTAGTCTTGTCTTGTCTTATATGAAAAATCCCGTCTACGTCATCTAACTGGTTTTTTATTATTATTAAATCAATTCGAAATCTGAAAAACTGTAAAGGAATATCGATGAGGGTAGTAGCATCATTAAACTGGGTTGCCTTGCATCGTATATAAGTGAAATTCTTAAATGTTGTAAAAAGTATTTGAGTAAATTTTATATTAAGAAGTCGATATACAAAACCAATCGAACTTAGTAGATTCTATCTGAAATTCAAACAGGGTTGAGTTATAGGATTGGATTTTATCGGGCAAAATAGGTGAATTAACTAAGATGCAACCAGGTTTCAAGTAATTATAAAACAGTGCTTCGCTGATTTTTCCAGCCGAAATCGATAAAATTTGATAGCTGAACGACTTTTATAATTCTCAAGATCCGTATAAGAACTAGATTTGAGGTGCAACAGCTCATATACTCGTAGAACCAGGAACTTACAACTATCAAAAATTTCTGTGTGCGGGTTGTCATTAGAAATGGACCTTAAAATTTTTTGTTGAGTCCAAGCGGCTAGGACGGGAAGCACTATTTTTCTTGATGAGAGATACTCATGGAAGATTTATTACATCCTCGCAAGAGGCAGTACCCATGAAGACGCATTTGCCTATTGTGGTGACAGTGGCTTGGAATTGAACCCAAACCTCCGGCTTGACAATGCAACGCATTAACCATTAGGATATGATAACCCAACCCAAAAATCCAGTTGGTGAAGGTTTTTTTCAAGATCGAGGTAAGACCACAGCTAGAATTTTTGGGAAATTTCGTACTCGTCACTGATTTTAACATTTCCAATAAAATTTCAACTTGTTAATAATGCCATCTAGGACCACTTTTTTCTAGCTTCATTGACTTTACTCTGTTACAAACATTTAATTCAAAAGAGTCGATCGATATAAAATAACTGTTAATAAATTATTCGTGATTTTGGCAGTTGAAAGCGGTAAATTTGACACTTGAATGACCTGGGATGGAGCTGACGACAGCTGTTCATCATGTCTATGTCAATACAGAAAAATATTTCCATCAAACTTCAGACTGTTTATAATTCTATCCGAATCATGGTTTTTGTCTTGTGTTGTTGCACATGCTCTGAGCAGAGCCTTGTTGAGTCAATTAAGCGCTTAGCATTACTCTCGGATTTAATAAACAAAGCACACTTGAGCATAGGGTAAGCATTTTCTGACAAGCTGTCAAACAAAAAATTTGCGGAAAAATTTTCATTTAATTTATTAAAAGTAAAATGGATACAGCAATTTTGTTGTAAGAAGCATTCAATTTATACATTTATTCTCTGCTCACAATTCATTTACAAAAATGAAAAGAAATATATTACAATTTGCTAAAGAAATGTATTAATATTTATCTACCTACCTTCGAACAGGTTGATCTGCCCTCGAACGCCATTTTGTTTATTTTTTTTTTTTGCTCTGCATTTGGCTCTGTCTACTAAGTCATTTCATTCTTAGCTCTTAGAACACGCTCCCAGTCAACTCTGATTGACGAAAGGAGCACAAGTTGAGCGCTCTGTCTGAGCTTAAAAAAAACACAGATTTATTTGTGACAGCTTGGAAACAGAAACACCTACATACATACGTATAAGCCCCTTTTAGACGATCATTTCAGTTTCCTATCAGTTAAGCTTTCAGTTAAACTGATGTCTAAATACAAAAACTGAAGCGTTTAACTGAGACTGAAACTGATGAAATTCCCATAAGTTTTCAGTTCAGTTATCAGTTAAACTGATGTGTAAATACTTTTCAGTTCAGTTGTCAGTTCAGTCGTCATTTCAATTTTAGTTTGCGGTGATTTATTAAGCGACAAAACTATAGCTATTGCAATAAGGCTTTCATCGTCCATTACGCAATGTATTTCCTCTAATTTTCGACTGCTCACAAGTAAAATGAAAGCTCAACCGAACACTTTACTGACGTCTAAATACACTGCGTTTTTTAACTGAACTGACAACTGAACTGATAACTGAAGGAACAACTGATCGTCTAAATACACTGCCTTTTTTAACTGAACTGAAAACTGAATTGATAACTGAAGGAACAACTGATCGTCTAAAAGGGGCTTATATCTGTCACACTTTCAAACTGTAGCTACTGTCATCCTTCAACACTTTCAAATTGCCACACTTCAAAAACTGAATATAGCCAACACATGACAGTCTCTCACATTGTTGACATGTCTGGTGTCAGCCATTTTCTTAAATTTATCGTGAATTTCACTTTCAAATTGCCACACTTTGAACTGAAACACACTAACCACTTAAAACATGACAGTCTATCATTATGTTGACATATCTAGTGACTTCTTTTTTCTTAAATTTATCGTGAATTTCACAGAAAAGAAGGGAAGAAAATAATTCGTGTTAGGCCTATTTTTTTCGAAGACATCTTCCATTATCAAGTTAATTTTTTCTATGCTGGTGTTAATAGTTGCCTTGTCAGTTTTATATTAACTGCCATTTTTAACTTCGATTTTCTAAATACTTACTATGACAGCCCTGTTACAATTGCAATTATCGCAACAACACAGATCGAATAAAATAATAAAATAATTTTCTTAAGCGTACTCGTAGTTAAATCATAGTTGTTGTTGAGCATTCATTCGATTAGTGTGCATTCAGTCACACTCATTTCGCTTTACAAAGGAATTTCCATATTCGTTTTTGGTATCATGGACCTGAAAGTAAAAGGATGCTGTGGATCGACCCTACGTACCGCTGGAATCCTCCATGGTTGGATTGGCATTGCAATTTTACTTCTTGCAATAAGTAGCTCAATAACTCGTATCACAAAATTTGATCCTGATGAAATAACAATTTATTCTAACAGCTTTAGACCGAGTAAGTTTTAGTGGAGTTATAATCGTGTCTTGTTATATTTTTACCTTTTAACTTTCCAATAGGAACTCTGGAACAAGAACAAATTACACTGGGAGTATATTTAATCGATTTTCTGATTTCGGGATTGCTTCTAATTGGAATAGCAAAAGTAAGTACATAAATAAGTAATTGTGATTGTGAAAAGTGTTAAAATTTATTGGGAAAAATTGAAAATGCAGGTATAGACTCAAAACGTCTATATTCAAATAAAAGAACATACCTTAATCTAATAATCTGAAAAAAAAATAATAAAAGTGACTTTTGCGACGTAAAACAAATACATAAATAAATAGATTAATTCAAATATAAATACTGAATGCGGCAGTTAAACTACTTTTTAACATTTGAATAACTTAAAAAAAATTCAATGTCGCTTCATGGTGATCATGTAAGACTTAGTTTTCCATGTTCGGGGGGTTTCCCTCACATCAAGGGGTTTTTTCGCAACGGAATTTGAAGGACTTTCAAGATAATATAAAAGTGTAGGTATTTTCTAAGGAAACTTAACACTACGAGTATACAAAAAAAAAAATTATTCCATGTGTAGGTACTTATGTATGGCATGTGTCATACGTAAGTTCAAGTAGTTATCACAACCATTTTAGATTTTCTTAACAAAAAAAGTTGCGCTTTATAGTGACCAGACTTTGCACGTCTGTAACCCTACAGCCTACAAGTTAGGCCATTTATAAAAATAAGGAATAGAAAATAAATAACTTGTGCTTTTATATCAGATTGAGCAAGTTGGGCAATAATAGTGCCCGCATATTTGTCAACAAAATATGGACTCTTCCTTCGTTTTGTACGTCGGTCGGTTGCCGACAACTAAGAAATACTCATTCTGTTCCCGTGGAAAATGTCATTCATTCCTCCTAAAATGCACTGCTCTCGACAAAATAAGATTACAATCTTTCGGAAGGATATTTTTGACGACATTGAGGAACATTCCAAGAAGAAGATCAAACATCAAAGACTTGGTCTCTTTTCAATGTAGTGGGTATGGGACGGAATTCTGTTAGCTGTGTACTAGGGTGTGTCACTTTTGTATGGCCGCAAAAAAGTACTCTAATTTTTAAATGTAATAGTGCTATACAAAGTTGTATTAGGGTCTGAGGTTTAAGAACATGTAAAAAAAATAAGATATCGTTTGTCTTTGGCTCGCTCAAATCGGTTGAAGTTGAAAAAAAAAATTAATTTACACTTAATTTTTTTTTTTATTTTTTACGTATACATAGGTACTAAAAAAAAATAAACAAAATACAGAAAAAAATTTTGGCTTTATAAAAAGATATACCATGATATTGTAGGTGGTTCCGTTAGCTTTTAAGAATTTTTTTTTTTGTAAAAATATTTTATATAATTTTTGTATCCACACGGGCGGCCGCGGCGCAATTTAAAATAACACATATTTCAAAAATCTCGAAAAATCAAATTTTTCTTGTATTTCATCCTATTTTTGAGCGAGCCAAAGATATTAATTAAAATGAAAATTGTAAATGCAAGATTTAATTTTGATAAGCAATGCAATTTTTAAAAGCTATTATATTTGTAAATACCATAGTTGAGCACTTTGACACACCCTACTGTGTACAGTGCCGTCCGTTGGATTCCCTACATTTTGATAATTAAATTATATCTGCTCTTTAGGGCCATTAGCTTATCGGTTCACAAGGCTCACTGATTTTTTTAAGGATTTGAAGCTATTTTCTTCAATCTTGGTACTTAAGGGTTTTCGGTTATTCTCTATAAGAAAAATTGAGATTTTGTTTTTTGTTCCAAAAGTAAGGTACCTGCCATACAGCCGTTATGAAAAATATTATTGATCTTGAAATTGGCTCTAACGATTTTGACAAAAAAAAACTAGACTTGGACTATATTTTGGTCAAAAAAGATTAAGAAATAAAATGCACGACTGGGTCGCACGAACTTGCTCTTATGTATAAAAGACCAAGAATTTCAAAAATGAATGTTATTAGAGAAAAACTGTTCATAAACATAAAATTCATTTTTTAAATGACTAAAACAACTCCTTTAGTAGTTGGAGCTAAACACAGGATGCTATGTGTTTTAAGCAAATATTAGTTTATGCAAGAACAAAATTGTAATTCGTTGTACTGGTTTCTTTAAAAAATAAGCTTTTATGTATATACAAATTTTTTAAAACATTTTAAGAAAAAAATTTAGTACCCAAATATTAAGTTTTTAATATTGTTCGAATAAAAATTAAATTTACAAAAAAAAAATATTGAGCCGTTTCTGAGATATCGAATTTTCAAAAAAAATCAATAAAATCCGTTGTGTCGATAATGAGAAATTCTTAATTTGAAAAAATGGTTCTATGGTAGGTACAGTCAGTAATATCTTGATTTCCATTTTTTTTATTAGATTATACCATGTTGGACAAAACTAAAGCACGAAAAATTATCACATTGGAAACAAACGAATAAAAAGTGAAAACACTCGTGATACTTTTTTAATTCAAAATAAATACAGTTCAAAACTCATTAAAAAGTAGGTCGACAAAACTAAAGCCCATTTTTGATTTCATATACAAAATAAATAAAAAAAAAGTTTTAATGTTAGTATTTGGTGGCGTAAACATTATATTTGATGATTGCATCACATCGACGAGATGGAGGCAATGAGATTGTCAATTTGTATGGTGATGTTTTCCCAGGCAGTTAGTACTCTTGTTGTGAAGTAGCGAGTCAAAATTGTTACATTTTGTTCGATCAATCCTCTGATCTACAATTTTCAATAGATTCTCTGTGGGACTGAGATCAGAGGATTGCGCTGGCCACTTCATAACTGTAATATTACCTTCATTAAGTCAATCCTTTACCAATTTAGCGGTATGTTTCGGATCGTTGTCATGTTGGAAGATCCATCGCAACGGCATATTCCCCTCCGCATACGGAAACATGACGTTTTAAAGGCTGTCCTGGTACATGAAACGATCCATTATACCACTTATCTTATGATGTGGCCAAATCCCTTGATTGGAGAAACATCCGCAGACAATAATGTTCCCCCCACAGTGCTTCACAGTTGCCTTGGTGAATCGAGGATTGAGGCGTTCACTTTTCGGGCTTCGTACTGTACGAAATCTGTCCGATCCTTTTAAATTAAATTTGGATTCATCCGAGAATAGAACCGTCTTCCATTCTTACATAGGTGCGTTTTGGAAAATTTTAGTCTTGCACGTCTATTTTTAAGGGAAATAAATAGTTTTTTTTTACAGCACGACGAGCTTTCCAGCCGCTATCAACCGCTCTTCGCCGGATAGTTCTGCAAGAGATTTATAAGTAAGGGTTCTTTTTGATTAACCTCATTATTCTTTTTATCGCAATGCGACGTGGTTTTTCGAGGTCTACCACCATTGTGCACTGTTTGAAAACTACCCCGAGAACAAAATCGAGCTATTATCCGAGAAACCCTATGGCTTATACTATATATTTCGCCAATAAATGTAATTGATTCACCGCTTTGAAAGTCGGACACTATTTTTTCTTTTAATTAATTTATTTATTTATTTAACAAATTTTTATTTAAATTTAAAATTGTTCATTAGTTTTGACCGTTAGCACCAACCCTGCAACCCTGATTTGAATGAAGTAATTGTTAAATTTTGGGTCAATTTATTGAGTTCCAAGCCCAACTTTTGAAAAAATTTTGCATTTACATGCTTACTTTGTGTAGATTGCCTCATAGAGGAGCAAATGCAGAGAGGTTTTTCTCAAGTTTAAATATAATAAAGGATGATTTAAGAAATAATTTAAATATTTCAATAGTTGATGCAATTATGCAATCAGAAGAACTCTTGAAAGACGTAGAAGGACTTTTTGAGCCCCCTGCAAAATTAATGAATTTTGCACACAAATTCAATTACCACGATGCAAGTTATTATAAAAAAATTAATCCTTAAATGTATATTTTTAGTTCGTAAAGATGTACATACATAGTTTATTTACTATTATATAAGAATAAGAATTTTGTATGATTTTTAGATTTAGATTTTAGATTTATTTCCATTTCAATTTTACAATTAATGTCTTAACATAATTTTCTGTTTTATATAAAGTTTAGATATTATAAAGTTAACATACATTTTTCAATATTAAATTCGTTAGTTATATAATTATTATTACTACAAGAAAACAAGTGTTTGACCATGAATTATAAAAAAATGAAATGACATCATACACTTTGTGATAAGGATATCAGTTTAAAGTGCACTTTTAATATTTATTTCAATTTTATGAGAATCGTGTCGAAGAGATTGCTGTGAGAGTGAGAAACCAAAGAAAAAAAAACAAGAGGAAAATGTATTTGAACGCGATTAAGATTGGATGACGAATTTGAAAGAATGAATTTAGAATGAGATTTGAGTTAAAAAATTATGTATGTTTTTAGTTTTTAGCAAGTTGAGATATCTTTTTTCGGTTAAAGAGAAAAAAAAGAGAAAAAAAAAAAAAAGAGAAACTGAGATATATTTAAACTACTACGCGCATTAAGTCCTCCACGTCTGATTTTGAAAAAAGCCAGTTTCTAAGATTTTTTGAGAATCTTTTGCACTGATCATTGCCGTTGCATATATCCGCAGGAAGTTTATTATATATAAAAGGAGCTATTACAGTTATAAAACGTCTAAGATGTTCAGTTCTTGTTCTAGGAACTGTCACAGCATGGGCTGTTCTGAGTGAACGATTTGTTGTAGTTCTTCTCATTGTATTATGACCACCTCGCAGATAGAACAATCTCAATACTTTGTATACATATAGATGTCTAAGTGGTAAAATGTTAAGCGACTTAAACAGAGGAAAAGAGGGTTCCCATCTGGGTTTGTGAAGCATTACTCTAATAGTCTTTTTTTGGGCTGTAACTAGGGGCTGAAGATTACTAAGATATGCACTTCCCCAGCAGGAAATACCATATTCTAGGCGAGAGTTTGCTAAAGCATAGTAAATGGATGTTAGTAGATTAGCTGGTATTAGTTTACGCAGTAGAAAGATTTTGTTCAACGCTATATACATATTTTTTTTGACTACCATAATGTGAGCTTTCCAATTTAGCTTAGAGTCTAGGGTTAAACCCAAGTATCTAAATTCCTTTACGCATTCAAGTAGCATGCATGAAGCTGTACAACTGGAATGATCACAATTTGCATCGTGAAGCCCAACATTTTCCATTGAAAACTCTTTTGACAAAGAAAAACACATGAGTTTAGATTTACTACTAAGAACCATTTGATGAGTTGTGCATACATACAGTTTATTATACCTATGTATATTTAAAAGTGAATTGAAGGATTAAACAATTTGTTTTTTATGTTGTTTATTTATAACTACGTTCTTACTATCTTTTTTTCCTAAACACTACACTTTCAATCAGTTAGGGGTCAACACTGCTACCAATATTGTGAATTTCAGTGTGAAAAAAAATATTTTGAACATTTTGTCTTTTAGAAACCCAGCAGTCTGTGTTTGAATATGCTCACAGTTTTCACTGTAAAACCACTCACTGTAAAACCTTCAAACGAAGGTCGCATTATTTAAATTCGATTACATTCCAAGCTCATCGCAGCATCGAGCGTTTCAACGGTGCCGATGGACTTCTTCTAACATGAGAATTTTTCCATTGGCGTTCTTTTGAACGCATTCCTCCACGGAAAAAATCACTAAATACGATTTTTCTTATTTCTTTAATTTTTCGAACAGATAGTCAGACAGACAGAAATGCGAGACCCACTTTCTTCGTCTTGCTGATCAAAATCTCGGATTCGATTTTTTTTCGTATGGATAACTTGCCATATTATAGTACCTTCTATTATGTCACTAGTAAAAATAAGTATGATATGGATGGAAAGGTGCCTCTGATGGGTCTCATTTTTTTCAAAATTTGCAATTAATGAAAAAAAAAAATAATGATACGGTTTTGGGTATTGAATTTCTCTGAGCTTACTATAAATTCAATTCCGCTAATAATTAGGAAATCACAGTCAATTAGTCTATTAAACAAAAAATGTCTCCTTCTATGGTAAAAGGGTGGAAGAGATTTTTGAAGATCTTGCTGTAAGCAAAATATTACAAGATAAAGGCGCAAAATTTTTATTGAATTAGTACCATGTTAAAACTGTTTTAGTATGATACTGGGTTTAAACAACCGATTTTGCAAGTTTTTAATCGTGCTAACTTCGAACGACTCTTTGACATTTACAAACGTCAAAGAAAGCCCTGTTTGCTAAGTTTCTTGTACGAACTTTCATTGTTTAAGGAGTGGTCAGAAATAAATTATCAAAAAAATAATTAAGCATGATATTAGAAAATGTTTAAAATTTAGAAAGAGTAAGTAGGTAAACTACTTTAAAGTTAGCAAATTATTAAGAAGTTTCATACGAGTACTTATATGTTAACACTAGGCTGTTTAAAATTATGCGCCACATAATTTAAAAAAAAATTAAGAACATAAATTTAACATTCATTTTTACATATTTCATATTTTGTTTGTTATTTTTTCACAATTTTCCATTTCAGGACAATCAATATTTCTTATTGCCTTGGCTGATTCTTAGAGCTATTGGACTCATACTGGCAATACCTGTTTGTCTTCTGATTTTGTTCTTGTCAGCATACTTATTTGAACCAAAAATGATTATAGTGGCTTTGATTTACTCATTCATAACTTGTAAGTAGAGAATATTCCAATTGAAGGAGTTATTTGAATTTCATGATACATATGTATCTCAGCCTGTTATGACTTTATCATGTTATTCCAATATATCTACCTTCTAAAAGTCTAGTACCTTCCATGGAGGAAAATGATTTAACTGATATTTAATTTCTAATTTACTTCACAGGTTTATTCGTGTGGTCCTATATTGTCATTTATTCGCTTTTCGAAGAAATACGCACCAGGGGGAAAAAGCCAATGACAATTTCATCGGCATTACCATACTATGAAAGCCAAGGCGGGCCACTTGGTCTAGCTCCACCGTACAAAGTCCTCGATAAATAAATTAAATATCTCGACTATACTGCTTCAAAAACATTTAATTTAATTCATTGTCGAAAATATGTAAATAGTAGATTAAGTAATTTATACTTTAAGTATATTGTAATCTGTAAGGCTTTGTTGGTAGATGAAATAAATAAAAAAATAAAAAAATACTATACGCATGGTCTTTATTTTTGTCAAAACATTTTTGTATTAAAATGATAATAAAGTCACATACCTACAACAGCTTTTTTTTTACTTCTCAACAACGACTGTAACGATTTCGATAATATTTGTATACCATAGGTGCTTCTTTGAACTTAAAATATTATTGTGCATACAAATTTTCGAAAAAAAAAAATATATTTGAATTTTGAAAATTCAATATCTTTAAAACAGGAGAAAGGTTTTTCGAAATAAATAAGTAAATACTTATGTATATCGTGCGTGTATATTATTTTCAATAATTTCAAGCAATTTTCCATTCTAAAATTTTCTACTTTTACAATAAAGTATTTTAGTTGTTTTGAAATTTGTTCCAAGTTTTTGAAGCCTATAATTAAAAATTGGACACAAATTCTCACGTTTTTTTCGGGTTTCAAAAAGTGTTCTTACCATTGTTCCAAAAAATGAAAGTCGAATCATTTTTCAAACATTTTTACGCAACATAAAAAAATATGTAAAAACAAAATTAAATGTTTGTCTTTTAATAAGAAAAGAATTAACTCTTCGTTAATAATCTCTACAAAATGAAATAACACAAATTCTCACTTATATTAGGTTTTTTCTCCGACAAACATGTTATTCACAAAATGTTGTTACCAAAACCCGTATTCGGATTTAAAAGCCACTAAACATCAAGCATGAAGTTATCAAAACTACTCCACAATTTTGACTCTAGGGACTCTTATCAATTGGGCTCAAGACGCCATAATTAGATGCGACATAATGCGCATAGTAAAAGCGATTGATTGCCGTTGTGTTGTTAATTCCATGATAATTATTGCAACCAAAATTATCAAAAAAATTGCATCACACAACACAAGCTCTGAAATAACAAAATCTTACTCTCTTTGTTTTTTTCTTTAAACTTTAAAACAAACAATATCTATGAACCTTCTGGTACAAACTCGCTTGAAAATGGGGTCCGAACAGAAGAGTTTGTATGTCGCTTCCCTTTGCGCACATGTGTATAAGAATAAAATGTAAATATTTCTATCGCAAGCAAACGTTTCTCGTATCGCATCGCTTTGTCGCATCACTGTACGCGCTGCCTAAAAAGTGACTAGGGGTATTCATGTAAGCGCGGAAAACCCTCGTAAACCTCGTAAACCAGATAATTTTATTTCCGCAGAAATGAGCTGTCAAAATTTGTATGGGAAAAAGTTTCTGCAAATCGCATAAAATTATCTCACAATTTTGCTGCGGAAAGTGCAGAAATAAACCTCGTAAACTAAAGATATATGGATTCTGACTTTTTATTTGACATTTCACAAAAAATTTTGTCCACATTTACGCAAGTATTTCTTAGGGGGTGTTCATGAAAACATGCTGCGGAAAGTTATATCTTTCTATAAAGCGGAAAATTATCTCGTTACATGAATACCCTTACTATTCACTCATAATCTTAATTGATTTTTTATTTAATTGGCTCGCATCTCCATTATCTTCTCATATTTCATGACCAAAAAATTTTATTTGTACTCAAAATAAATATCTGTGTCGTTAAACGCATTTCATGATACTAGAATAATAATGGGCGGATCGCTGCCACAATTTTTTACTGTAAAACAGGGCTAGCGCTCTCGAAATCTCGAAATCTCGAAATATAATACAAAAGTATTGAACGTAGTTGGTATAAAGATTGTGTGCAATTACGTCATATGAAATAAAACCACATGGGACTTCCATTTATCATTGAGTGGAATTAATATCACATCATATTGGTCTGTTTCAAACTTAGGAGTAAGGGTTATTGCTTAGTTTTTGAAAATTTGCCTTGTATTAACTAAATGCACATTGTGAAGACCAGGAAAAAAATTATGAGTTTTCAAAATAATATGTATTGAATATGACAATTTTTTTAATATGGCTTAGTCCTTACATTAATGAGCTAGAACAAAGTATTCGACAATCCTTACAACAACTATCGAAAAAAGTTATAAAAAATAAAAGAACTGGTAATCAAAAAAGGAAAGCCCTAACTGTATTTGAATATAACTAAAACTCTATTCAAACGAATGATGAATTGCATATTTTGTACTTAAAAAAGAAAAACAATAAAATTGATAGAATACCTTAACCCATTTAAATTCCAATCATTTTAAAAGTTAATACTTAAATGACAGCTCTGGTTGACACACAACATCAGATCAGCGTTGCCCCTCGACAAAAAAAAATGTATTTACCAAATTAACTGTAATACGTTAGTAATTACAGAAATATCGTGGCAAATAAACATAAAATCCATGGCTGAGTCGCATATCCTTGCTGTTATGTTTAAATGGTTTCGAATTTAATTAAATAATTTATATTTAAAATCATCAACGTTGTTAAGGGTTTAGGTTTTCTTCGGCGCGGCAAGAAGTTTTTTTACCCCCTACTATAATAAATAAAATGCACGACAGGATCGCACGAACTTGCTCTTATGTAAAAGTACTTTGGAATTTAAGATACATTTTATAAATAAAAAACATGGATTTAATGAGATAATAATGTTCAAATGCATAAAATTGCCGTCTGGTTTCCTGAAAAGTATGAATTTATGCAAATAAACTTTTTGAAAACGTTTTATTACTAAATAATTTTTTTATATAAGAAATTTCTCCAAAATTTTTCAAGAAAAAAATGTGGGATGCGAATTTTAAGTATTAAATAATATTGATTTTAGGAAATAATTTCAAAAAATAATCGTTCATTGGTTTTGAAGATATTGATTTAAAAAAACTTTTTTGTTTTCAAAAAAATCCAACAAATATTTGTTCGAATATTTTTGTATACAATATTATTTTAAACTTAAGGATACTCCTGCTGAAAATTTCAGGTTAACATTCTTAGAGCCGTTAATGAGAAAGTCGAAAATAAAAAAAAACGGGTCTATGGCAGGTACCCCTAATAACATTTTGCCCAAAATTTTGTTTGACCAAAATGTAGCTTATGTTCATAATATCACACCTATTTTTTTTAATCAAAATCGTTAGAGCCGTTTTCGAGATAGATAAGATTTTGCATTACGGGTGTATGGGGGGTACCGTTAGTTTTGGATCTAAAAAAAAAATTTCAATTTCTCCTCTAGGGAATCACCGGAGACCCTTAAATACCGAGATTGAAAGAAATAGGTCCAGTGGTTTAGGCTGTAGTGAGAGGTACAGACATACAGACACACTGAAACATGTTTTTTGTGTACTAAATTTTCCTTAAAATTTTTATAAAAAAACTTGATATGCAAATTCTAATTATTTAATAAAATACATTTTAAAACGTAATTTAAAATTTTTATCTTGTATCGGTTTTCAAGAAATTGAATTTTCAAAAAAAAATTGTATTATTTTTTTAAAAAATCCAAAAACTATTTTTTCAAAAAAATTTTTAGTTTATATTTTTTCAAATGCAAAGCAGCTCCTGCATAAAAATTTTGGTTAAAATCGTTAGAGCCGTTCGTGAGAAATTCGAAAATCAAAAAAACCGTTTTATGACAGGTACCCCTAATAACATTTCCCCCAAATTTTTTTTTAACCAAAATATAGTCCATGTCCATAATATCACACCTAATTTTTTTTATCAAAATCGTTAGAGCCGTTTTGGAGATAAATAAGATTTTGCATTACGGGTGTATGGGGGGTACCGTTAGTTTTAGAGCTAAAAAAAAAATTCAATTCCTCCTCTAGGGAATCACCGAAGACCCTTAAATACCGAGTTTGAAGAAAATACCTAGGCTAGTTTAGGCTGTAGTTCGAGGTACAGACATACAGACATACAGACGGAATTGTCGGACCCACTTTTTTCGTCTTCGCTATCATCGTAATATCAACTTTGATCAAAATCTCGAGTTAGATTTTTTTTCCAAATGCAGAACTTGCCCTATAGTACCTATATCGCAAGTAAAAAGGATTAATTCGTCCGAACTCGAGTACAATTCCCATATCTCGGCAGGTGCTCCTTGTCTCTTCGACAGAAATCAAAAGAGAGCTTTAAAAATGATAGGCAACCGTTGTTTAACTGAAACATTTGTATCTGCCGAGCACCGCCGCAATGTTTCATGTCTATCATTATTTTACCGTTATTTTTATAAACAGTGCTCTAGTGAAATAGCCAGTTGCATTCTTCCCCTCAAACAGTTAAACCATAATACCCGTACTTCCAGGAATGCTCATCAGCTTACACTAGACCCCAATTTCTGACGTATTGTCAAGTACAGAGATTCTTTTTTAGCCGCACTACACTAATGGAGAATGTCTTACCCGGCTAAATGTTTTCCACTCATTGCAATGTGCATCGGTGTCTCCTTTCTAATCCTGTCCAACTTTCCTAATTACTCGTCCTATGTTTACCATTATAAGGGTAGATATTCATAATCCAACCCTTTGAGTGCGCGTATAATATAGAAAAACCAGATCCCCCCAAACGATCTTCAGCTTCTTAAAGATTTAAAAAGATATGGTATTTTGATTTTTGTGTTATCCAAAACGAAGTTTTTTAAGAAAATTTTTGGGTTAGATACTTTTCTTTTTTCGATGAAAATGTAAGTAATGAAACTAAACGCAAAATTGTAAATACTCCAAAGAATGGAGGACTACAGTTTCCACTCAAGAATATCACTGTTGATCCTGAAGTTATTTCTTCAAAGAATTCAGAAGATAATACTTTAACATTCTTCGGGAATATGGGAATTCTAACAATTGTTGAAAATGATTATTTTTGCATTACTTACATCGCATTTACATTGCATTGACTAACATTAAATATAAAATCCCAAAAAATACCATATAAGCTGCGTTTTATTATCGCCAAAGATCCGTATAGATTAACCCTCGAAAATAAAACGATACGGATCATTAAAACAGTTGTGTTGTATGCTCATCTCTGTCTTGCTTATGTTTGTTGATTTTCAATTTTTTCTTGTCTTTTTTCTTTACACTGTAGTTTACACTACCTTACCATAAAAAGCCATCTACCCGCCAGAGTTAGAACTAATTTTTGGATCTATGAAATGGATCCAGATAGAGAACAGGATCCCAAATTGTTTTTGTAAAACGTGTTAAAAATTAATCCAGATCCAGATCCACATAGATCCGTAGATAATAAAACGCACCTATAGTGCCCTTATAGGTAAGAACACAATGACAAGATGGCCATTTGAAAAAGTGTCCATTAAAAAATTTTTTCGATCATAATAAGAAGCACCCTCCTACCCTTCTCAAAAAACGGATCTTCATCCAATTTTAAAAGTTCAAATAGTTATTGTATAAACAAATTTTCAAAAAAAAAATATTTTTTGGATTTTTAAAATAAAAATATTTTTTTTTTAGCTTAATGTTTCTTATTTTTCAAAATTCCACAAAATTCTTTACTATCTAGTATACGTCAAAAGAACTACTTATTTTTGTTATTTCGAAAAAATATATAGATACTCTTTTGGATTTAAAAATTTATTGTTTTTCTCAAAATTCAATATTTCCAAAATTTTTTGGTGATTTTTTTTTGAATGAATTTTTATTATTGTGAGTAAAAACTTAAATTTGGCCTTCCAAATTTTTGTTTCTAAAAAGATCTTAAAAATTTTATAAAAATCATTTATTTTAAACCTCTAAGACAGTTTTAATTTTTTTTTCATTAATTCACATTTGTTTAAGTTCCTGGTAACGCGCACACAGGAATGGTTGGTAGGTCCTGGTTCACTTCGAGCTGTTGCACCACCAATTTTAATTTTTTTTTAAGAAATTAAATGGCATGTTGTCTTAGCAATTTGAAACATTAATTTCGTGTCTTTGAATATTTAGAGTATACAAACAAAATTTCACGACCCAGTTGTGCATTTTTTTAAATTTAAATATCAGCAAAAAAAATGTTTTAAAATAGTATTGGTGAGTAAATAAACAACAAAAAAATGCGATAAAATAAATTGAATGTTTTGAATATTTGTTCACAAAAACAAAATATCAAAATTACGAAAAACGTGCCATATTTAACTTTTGCGTGTTAACAGGAAATTAGTGTGCATGTGCACGATCGCATTACTTCGGCAACGCCGCCGCCTCAGATCATTCCAACTGCGAAGTAATTCCAAACCTGATTTTCATCGCTGTGTTTAGTCTACTCCCCTCCCCATCTAAAGAATCACATTCGCGGGGCACAGTTACAGCTCACAGATCTAGTTCCTCAGTTGCTTGTGAGCATTCGATTGAAGTACATTTGATATCGGTTCCTCTTCCATTATTCAAAAAATAAATAAACAAACAATCTTTCTTGTTTTTCGGCAATAAAAATAAATTGAACACCATGGTTCTAACTGGATGCTGTTGCATGAGCCTCCGCACCGCTGGTTTGGTGCTCGGTTGGCTTGGCCTCGCGGCATCAGCTATATCAATCAGCAGCATCATGAATCATCTGACAAGATACGATGCAGATGAAGTCGAAGTCCCCCCTACTGATTATGAACATGAAAGATACCAGTACACCAGTACCAGTAATATTTGAAAAACTATTCAATTAAGCTTGGTTAACGATTTTTAATTTAGGAACTGTGGAAAATGACGTCATTCTTCTATCAATTTCAATTATAAATGTTCTTATTACTGGCTTACTCATAAATGGAATAACTTCAGTAAGTACAAACCTTTTTTTTTTCTCATTAATTTTAAGTCTTCAAGCACTTGCACGAGTATCAGTTTACAAAAATTTGCATTTTCTTGCCCACTGTTACGCTGAACTGAACGAGCCAGATTTCCCTTTTAATTTAATATTTCTGGTTTTTTTCGTCTTTATTTACTCGGGTTTTTGTACACAAACAAAAAGTAACTTGTTTCATGCACTGTGATTGTGAATATATAAACCGGTCGATGTCAAGGGCAGCGTTGCCGTTGAACATTTTGAACAATAAAAACAAGTAGTTCGTAAAACAAACAAATAAACACAAAATCAAGCGAACGAATTCTGAGAATGAACATCGATAATTAGATGCTGGAGGACATCTGCGAATGAGGTAGTTTTACCTAGATATGTTCTACTTAATCACGTGTACAAGTTAATTGATCACATGGTCACATATTTTTTGACGGTTCTTCAGAAAGTAGCAAGTAAGTAGTTTATTTATTGGCAGTGGTTTAAATTCATCGTTTACAATGAATTTCTGAAAGTTGAGAATTTTTGTCTGAAACCAGCTGGGCCTTAACCCTCGCTTAAATTATATTGACAGGTGCACCACAGAATAATTTAGCAATGAAGTTCATAAGCGAGATGCCTGGATAATTTTCCACATTGTGTCAAAGGTCACGGTAGTAGATTAGATTTTAGATTAGATTTTATTCATTAAATTCTTACATTTCTAACAATGTTTTGCTTATATGTAAATACTGAATAACTATAGAGCATGGCAGAAATGCCGTCAGCCCGAGTGGTTACTGCTTTATAATGTTAAAGTTTTCACATTTAAAGTTTAATTTATCTTTATTAAAGTGATTTTTTTTTTTTTTTTTTTTTTTTTTTTTTTTTTTTTTTTTTTTTTGTTTTTTTTTTTTTTTTTTTTTTTTTTTTGTTTATTATTATTTTTAAAATAAAAGGACTTTTAGTTTAGTTAAAACGAAATTAATATAATGGCTTGATAATTTTTTTGTGTATTATTATTTTTAAAACAAAAGGACTTTTAGTTTAGCTAAAACGAAATTAATATAATAGCTTGAATATAGTTTTTTTATACATTTTGAAAAAGGAATATGAACAATTTTTGTGACTTTTAGTTTAGTCAAAACAAAGAAACTAGAAGCACTCATTAATAATTTTATTTCTATAAGATGAAGCTTCAGCATAATATTGTGTGAGCCGAATCCAATTTTGACCATTAAGCAAGTTCCACACATCTACTTCCCCTATGGTGTTTCTATCAAAATATGCCCTTCTTAATTCCTTTAAGATTGGACATGTTCCAAGAAAGTGACCAATATCTTCTCGCTCGCGTAAATTACATAAACTGCAAATGTGGCTTAAATCTGGTCTGTGTGGCATATAGTTTAGATGTAAGAGCTCCCCTCTCATCTTAAATATGATACCTATTACACTGCACGACAAGTTTGAATGAAAATAATTCGATTCGTTTAGATTGTAGTTCAATTTGGAGTAAAACAATCGTTCTGTTGAAGCTCTAGCACGTTCTATAAATGAGTACCTCTCATTTTCATCTATGGTTTGAATAGTTTCATAAAGCATATTTTTTATCTGTCTTACGTCTTTTCCCTCTATGTTGAAGGTGTACCCACAATCCGCAGCTAGTTTTCGCCAATCCTCGAACCACATCTTTTTATACGTAACTGCATACATCCAGAGTTGTTTCGGTAACCTTGCGTCTTCCATACCCATTATCTTTATGATGTAGTCTGCATTCATTTTCAACGATGTTATAAAAAGTGTTGGCAAACCGGTTTCCAGATAGTACATGTATTTGGGAGTGTTTATTGGCAAAAAGAATGATTTCCTCAGAAAGAAAGTCAACAGATTGTCTACTACATCATATTTTTGAAGTCCCCACACTTGAGCTCCATACAGAAGAACCGATCTCGCAGTAGCATTAAAAACCCGGAACTTCGCATTCATTGAAACATGTTTGTTGTTAAATATTTTCTTCCAATTAATGCATATAGCAGACTTAGCCAACGCAACCTTTCCTTTAAGATGTGTTTCCATATTTAAATTGTACGTTAATTCTAAGCCCAGGTAGGTATATGTTTTTACTACTTCTAAGTTTATTCCGTTGAAGTTCCAGTTTTCACCCCTCGAAACTCTCCCACTTCCGTTTTGAAATATCATCACTTTAGTCTTTAGCGTGTTTACCTCTAAGCTCCAAACCTTGCAATATTCTGCTAATCTGTTTATCATCATTTGTAAAGATGTTGGTGACTCAGCAAATATAACAATATCGTCAGCATACATTATGACTTTTATCAGCATGTCACCAAATCTTACCCCACAGGGCAGATATTCAGTCAGGTCATTGAGAAATAGCGCGAAGAGCAAAGGACTTAAATTGCAACCTTGTCTAACTCCTCGATTGACTTCTAGTTTCTTTGATATATTTTGTCCATCAAATACGTACGCCTCTGTCTGTTGATAGAGTTTTTCCAAAGCTCTTACAAATTTATACGAAATTCCCAGGTTATAAAGTTTGTAAAAAAGGGTCACGGTAGTACCCAGTCAAGTTCGCGGCTCTACAACCTTTTTCAGGAAAGAAAAAACACAGGCGGTTTTCGACTCCCTTCTAACTTAAGCCCCAATAAATTCAGAAACTTTAATTTCACAATATTTACTTAGCTGATCAAACACAGGCGCACCACCAAAATTCAGCTTTTTAACGTTTGAGTTTCCTGAGATATAAGACTTCAAAAATCAAAGGAAAAAATCGAAAACATTGAATTCTCGATTTAGGGGCGTGACATACACCCACTTTTTTAAAATTCTTACCAACTTTATGCGGAACTTTCGATCGTTCTTGAATGATGACATTTTGTAGAGCGGTGGGATTGGATGATTTAATCGTCCTTTTAAATTATTGTGAGTGATAAAAGAAAACCTGCCAAGTAAATGCTCCAAATTATTATCAGTAATAGTAATAACAAAATTTTCTCTCAAATTTTGGAGCTGTTTCGATATCACTCTACTTAAGAAATTTTGATATTAGACTTTATAAACTTTTAGGCCAGGCTCCAAAAATCGAGTGAAATCGAAATGAAAACGAATTTCCAAAAAAGTGAAATTTAAAACCGCTGTCATCTGTCACTTCTTAGTTTGCAAATACAAAACTATTTTGATTGTTTTGACTTTTAATAAAATTTTGTGTAAATTTTGGTAAAAGTAATTTTATAAATTATTGAAATGAGTGATTAATTGCTTGCAGTGACGTTACAACGTAGCAAGCGTGAATATGCAAAAGGAATAAAAAGAAGACAAATGTTGGGAGATCTATCAAACTCGTTAGGAATTGATGATACTACTCGTAGGTTTGTTTTTTTTCAAGTCCATAAGGAATTGTAGGAAAAAAATGACATCGGGACTAAGCGCTTTACATGTAAATACAACAACTACTTAAGTCTATATGGACTTAGCTAAGTCCAGAAAATTTTCGAGACTTAACCTAAGTCCTAATAAGAACGGTGTTGCCAAAATAATAATATCTATATGCTATCGATAATTTGTTCAGAGAAGTCAAAAGTGACGTTTTTGGATGCTGGGTGATATTATTCGTCAATACAGCTGACAAATGCCATTTCGTAAACAGTGCTTCCAACCTGTTGCAAAAAATTTCCTAAGTCCCGATGTCGTTTTTTTCTACAATTATATACATATAAGGTGTGTTTTTTTGGCAAGTCCATGTAGAATTGTAAAAAAAAACGACATCGGGATTTAGGAGCTTTTTTCCACATAGCTGGAAGCACTGTGTACGCTATGACATTTGTCAGCTGTATTGACGACTAGCATCAACAGCATCCAAAAACGTCAATTTTGAAGTCTCTGAGCAAATTATCGATAACATATAGATAATACTATTTTGGCATCACCATTTTTATCGGGTCTTAGATTAACTCTCGAAAATTATCTGGTCTTAGCTAACTCTGTATAGATTTAAGTAGTTGTTGCATTTGCATGTAAAGCGCTTAGTCCCGATTTCGTTTTTTTCTACAATTCTATATGGACTTGCAAAAAAAACACGGCTATTATAAACTTGATTAATGTGTATTTCCATCAGGGCCTCCAAATCAGCTAAAATTCAATTCCTGCATCGTTGTAGCTGGCCGCGGTCTTACGATTTCTTGCCGAAGGAATTTGCAAAAATCAGTTAGAAAAGATTTTGGTATCAGTCTTGTTCGAAGTACTGTTTCAAAGATTTTGATTTGGAGAATTAAATTTGTACAAGTTAAATTGAACTTGAAAAGACCAATGACGAAGCATGACAATCTAAACTTAATTTTTTTGGAGAATTTAAGTATACTGTCAATTTTGGTGATGCCAAATATAAATTATTTTAGATTTTTGGGTTTTGTGTTGTGGCGACAATGAAGCCGCGCAGCCAAAGTATAAATAAAGATATCGTGCAGCGATGGGCTGTATTCAGCTTTAGAACTAACCGGCTCACATAAGAATCTGTGTAGTTCAATTTTGCTGCATACAAACTGCTGCACATCTGTTTCAGCCATTACTAAATCATATTTACATTGTAAACTTTGAGGTGTCTCAAAGAGTTCGCCCATGTTGTCAATGGATTGAAATCTCTGGTGTCTCAAACAAATCTCCCTCACGTTAGTGATGGACGATTGATTTCATTTTATTCTATGCTCCGGAAAAATTTATTTTCAGGGCAACGAAATATTCTCGGTACGTCAAAATTTAATTTGTCCTTTATCTATCAAACCACATAATGTCAAATTTTGAATTAAATTTTCTATGTACATCAAAATATAGATCATTCTCCATCTGTCAAACCATGAACTGGATGATGATTAAAGATTTTAGTTTTTTTCCGCTTATACCTACTTTGACAATTTTCACTACAAAATGGCATTGATGTCAATCGACGAGTGAGATAAAGTACAGAACCGTCAAAAGAAAAGCCGAAGGATTTAGTTCAGTGTGAACAACGTCTATAGAAGAAAAAATACATCAATATTGTGATTACACGATACATTTTTCGGTTGTTTCGTCTGTAATATTTTTGACATATTCGGTGTGAGGTGAAGAAGTGTAGCGGAATGAAGCTATGTTTCTAAGCCCTCACCAAAACTGTCCATAAGACGAAACGAACAAAAGAAACAATCGTTTAATTAGGCTTCAAGAGTCAAACTGATGTATGATATTTTCGTGCACGTTTAGGGGCGTTCACATTCTGAAATATGTTTGACAAGCACGTCATTATTGGCTTGATTTTGACAATGTGAATGCTTCATCGAGCAGATTGTCAAGCATGTTGGATGGATTTCAAAATGTTTTGATATTTTAGCTGCATGACAATCATATCTGAGAATATCAAGGGTGAAGAAAATTTCATTTTACATGATGTTTTCGGGATTTGCACATCGTAATAAAATATATCAAAATGAGTTTTATTAACAATAGCGGTAATTCAGGTGAATTTTAAAAGATCGCACAATCTGTTGATCATGATTAGTTGCAGAGACTCTGGAGACTTTCCCAAAATGCCATCAGTATACATTGAGACTTTAATTTTAAGATTTTTAAAACACCACTACACAGGGAAGCCCATCTACAATGTCATCCATAAATAGCGCAAATAATAATGGGCTGAGATTACAACCTTGACGTAGTCCTTAATTTCTTTGTATCTCTTTTGATTTATCACAACCATTATAAGCACAAACCGTGGTTTGATTATGAAGATTTTCCAATGCTTCGAAAAGACCACGCAGTTTATAGAGCAAAGTATTTCTGTTAACTGTATCAAATGCAGCCTTGAAGTCAACAAAGAAGGTGTAAAATCTTGCATTTCTACTAAGTTTGCTTCGTATTAGACATCCAATTTCTGTTATTTATCTAGTTAGTAAGCCTTCTATTGAGAGTTTACGTGTAGATATTAAAACCAGCATTAAGAAATAATATTCTCCTGGAGTGTTTTGTGTCATTTGGGTATCTATGTATGTATTTTTAAGTATTGGCCATATTATTGGCATGCGTTCAGTGAAGATCAGTATTTTAGATTGTGGAATTTATTATTGCTTTTTGTGGACTGTGGAGGCAGCTTATCACATTATGTTAATGAATATTATTTTTTGACACATAGTTACGACAAATGAATGTGTATGAGCTAGTTGAGCTAATAAATACAAAATGCGATTTGAAAATTTTTAAGTTTCAATCAAATAAGTCACGAACCGGCGAGTTGTTACATGTACAAGCCGGAAATCATATACAAAAATAAACACGAACTTGCTCTTCTCTTGCCGTTTAAGGCTAAAGATAACGTGTACCTACAAGCATAAGCTTATAAAATATTACTTTATAAGAACTATCGTATTCTTCTGGGAAAGTGTGAAGAAGTCAGAAGAATTAACGAATGAATTTTTTTCTTATTTTATTCATACAATTTTTTACTTGCGACTTATAGGTACTATAAGGCAAGTTATGCATTCGTAAAAAAAATCGAACTCGAGATTTTGATCAAAGTTGACATTACGATTATAGCGAAGACCAAAAAAGTGGGTCTCGCAATTCTGTCTGTCTGTCTGTCTGTCTGTCTGTCGGTTCGACTACAGCCTAAACGGCTCGGCCGATTTTCTTCAAACTTGGTAGATATGGGTTTTAATTTTTTACCCCCGGACGTTTTTTTCTATTTTTTTTAAGACCAAAAATAACGGTACCTGCCATACGATTTTTTTTCGAAATTTTATAAATATTTTTTTTTCTCAAAAACTGTCCCACAGAATTTTTAAAAAAAAATTCCAAAAATTTAGTTTGGTAAAAACTAGCTAATGGTTGAAAAAAATTTTACAAAAAATTGTTATTTTCGGTAGCCCCCCTGGGTCCATTTTTTTTGTTTTTGATTTTCTCGAAAACGGTACAGCCGATTTTAATAATTTTTTTTATGCCAAAGCTCCTCCAAAGTTTGAATATTATTACATATTCAAATTTTCAATTTTTAATTTTTTGGATTTTTAAAAAAAAATTCAAAATTTTTTTTTGGAATCTCAATATTTCGAAAACCCCATGCTCGATTTTTTTCAAACTTGGCAAATAAAAGTTTCTTAATATAATCTACAAGATTTGAAAAACAAAAATTTGTTTTATTTAAAACTAACGGTACCTTCCATACAAATTTTAAAAAATGGTTTTCGAAAATCGCATTTTTCTCGAAAACGGTTCCGAGAATTTTGCTAAAATTTTTTTTCTTTTGATAAATCTTTATAATTTATAATTTAATAAAAAAAAATTTTAAATCTAGATATTACTGATTGTACCTACCATAGAACGATTTTTTCGAATTTTGAATTTCTCATTATCGACTTAACGGATTTTAATGAAATTTTTTATAAAAAAGCTCCTAAAAAGTTTAAAAAACATTGCATTTATAAACTTAAGAAAAAATATTTTTTCAAGTTTTAGAAAAAAAAGTAATTTTTTTTTTGAAAAATTCGATATCTCAAGAACGGCTTAGTATTTTTTTTGGAAATTAGACTTTTATTCGTTACAATAATAAAAACTTAAGGTTGGCGTACCAAAATTTTTTCTTAAAAATGTTTTAAAAATTTTGTACATAAAAGCTTATTTTTTTAAGGAACCACTACAAAGACTTATAATTTTTGTTCCTGCATAAATTCATATTTGCATATCATTCTGTTTTTATCTCTTACTACTTAAAGAAATAAAAAAAAATTATCCTTATGAACAGTTTTCTCTAATTACATTCGTTTTTAAAATTCCTAGTCTATTACATAGGAGCAAGTTCGTGCGACCCAGTCGTGCATTTTATTTTTTTACTATTTTGTACCTTTGATAACCTTTTAGCGCAAATTTCCGCTGAAGGGTTCTTCTGGCTGGCGGTTGTCTGGATTGCTTTGTCAAAATTTTATCACTGTTCAACTTTTTTTTTTTTAAGTTATAGTCGGTGCTGTGCTAGTTTGGCATTTCTGTGGACTTGGGTGTCGTTTGCTTCTGGTGATCTTGCCACTGTTAATGACTTTTCTTAATCTTATCGTTCGTAATTTAGAGGCAAGTGGGTTGATACGGAAAACTTCAACGCTAAAGCTAAAACGGACTGTTTCCTTGATCAGGTACCCACCAGTTTTGTGCCACTAACCGACTTATGTGCAAACGTTTGTCGTCACTCAGAGAGGTTCAGCATTTCGCTCACGATTGATAACTTTAGAATGGGCCTTGGCGTTTTGATGTTTTTCAATCCATTCAGATTTCGTACTTGTGTACCCATTATTGGTGCACTTTCTGCTACTTTTACTGCTGATTTAAATGTCATCATCTGTGCAGATTCGTCTCATACCCCAATTTGATCACCTTAACAAATTTATCATTTAGTTGTTTATTTGATTCGTATGTTTATAAACGTTATTTTTTGTTAAAACGTTTACTTCAAATAAAGTTGCTTCATTTAAATCCATTGAGAAAATACAAAATTATGAACGGAATAATGAACCCAGGGCAGGGTCAACATACTTAACAATGAATTGTATTAGAAGTTTCGCATGTTCATAAAGATGAAGAACAGTATTGTAAATAAAACGGATCCTTGAGGCACACCAGCAATTAATTTTTTGAATATCAGACTTCAATTCCTCCAGAACTAACCGCTTAGAAGAGTAATTCCTAATTCAACGAAGGAGAGACTTATTGATACGAAAAATTTTTGATAACGGATCTTCGTGTCAAACGCTTCTAAATGCTTTTGAAATGTCAAAGGCAATTACGTGCCTTGGATTCCCAATTTTCGATGGGACATACCATCAAATCAATTGTTAGGAAAGCCGTACTGTCCGTGATTAAAGAGCTTTCGTTCAATATATTTCTTAAGGTGATTTTGTGATTGGCGTTTCTATGATTTTGGAAAGAAGAGACTATAATGCCATAATATATCATATAGAAAGGAAAGCCATTGACGAAAAAAGTGTTCTTTTGAATGAGTATTAGAACCGATGAAGTGAAGGAGTTTAAAATTTGTTGCTATAGAATTTGAACACGTAAGAATTTTTTTCGTGGAAAATGAGCATTGCAGGTATTTCAAGATGCCTATGTTTTGTCCGGTTTTCCTAAGTTGGGTTTATTTTGTAGCGTCAGGAACTTAACACTGCCATCTAGATAACCTTTTTGCAGCCATATTAGTATGAAGAATTTTCTTCGGAACTTACATTTAGTCTTTAGTCTTTTTAGGGATACAAATTTTCAGTCCCACCACATCAGTAATAGAATGTCTTTTTTCTTATTTTTGTATCATTTATCACTTTTTTTTTAGAATAAACATCGTTTCTTATTGCCTTGGCTAATTGTCAAAGGAGTATGCCTTGCAATAATTGTCCCTATTGGTTTCCTTGTTTTCGCTGGATCAACATTGTCTGCCGAACCAATCCAAATGGTAGCATCTGTTCTTCTTCTATTAATTATTGGTAAGTTATAAATTTAAATTAAAATTTTTCTTGCAATTTAATTATTATTTAACATTTAATATAATTTATAGGTTTTTGCTGCTGGTGTTGGATGGCAATGTATTCGCTTTGCAAAGAAATTTCCGCAACTAATTCAAAGAAGACATTGACATTTTATGAAAAAGGAGCCATTAATGGTGGAAAAATACCTTATCAATTGTTTGAGAAATATTAAGAGTACATAACCCGGATAAGCGGGTCCATTTTAAATTAAAATATTATTTTTTTCTTTAAAATTTAAGTATCTTTTCTTTTTTTAAATAAAAAAACAATACTAAGAGACTGATTTTAATGAAAAAATAACTCGAGGTGGTAGTCAACTTAAAAATACTCGTACCTTACGATCTAAAGAGTACTTTTGAGTTCTTTTGGTAAATCATGGTGCACAGATCGAACTAATTTTCAGGGGGCAGATTCTGTAATAAACGAAACGATAGCGATTGATCGTTTTTCAAAAACGAAAGAAAATGTGCGAAAGCGATAATTGGCATTCTGTATCGCATTTCGTTTTTGGTTCTGTGTTCGTTTATGCTTCAAACCCAAACAAATTTGATTGCATACTTTTATGATGCTTACAGCTATCAGATAATTTGAAGGATGGAACATTAATTTAAATCGATACATAAAACTCAAGAAAATCGATGTCATGTACACGATTTAAGAAACGAAATGAGGCAAAATTAAGAAAAAGAAGGTACGTAGTTTATTTTCTTGGGATTTTAATATCAATTAACATTAGTTTTGTTGATTTTTAAGTAAAAAAACACATACATAATAAGAAAGCATTAAATATCGATTAAAGTAAATTTGTATACACATAAAGTGTCAAGAAGACTCATCACTATTACTGTGACAGATTGTATTTTTGTGCAAAATGTGATGCAAAATAAATGTTTGTTTATGTATGTATGTACTAACACAACCAATAACTATTAAAATTGACAAAGTGGGAGATCATAACCATATTCCGTACAAACTCGATTAACACAACTAAAAAGAAATTAAGGTGGTTGCAATAACCGAGGTTCTTGCACATAATGGGCTACATTTTCTTAGATAAAAATTTATATAGACAGATGTGATGGTTTATTTTTTTTAGAGATAACTAAAATGTTATAAAAAAAAACATTATTGAAAGCAAACAAATCGTTTTTGTTGGTTTGATGTTTTGATTTTAATGAACAGATGAATAAACACAAGAAATTGAACTAACCGATTTAAAATTTTTGAAAAGTAGCACTTACATAATCAGACGTGCTACGATTTTAGTGTTGCGAAAATCAAGAAATTGCGCGAATCGAAGGTTGTGTTAACCGAATTCGTACTGTACTTACATATGTATCTGTGGTGTTAACAAGAAACATGATAACTCCAAAATGTATGTAAATTTGTCTTTAATAACTTTTGAATCCGATGACCATTTGATCCATTCCGCATAAATTTGGTCGTCCAAAGGTGTTAAGCACTCACCAAATACTTTTGACAGAGTGCTCTATGCAAGAGGGCAAACGAAATCTTTTCCAACTGACCATTGGTAGATTCCTTCACCTAGTACCTCTAAAGTAGAGCAAAGGCTCAAAAATTGGAGTAATGTGACTCGCGTCCCTGTTTTTATGCGTATATTCTCCAACACATATTTGTAGGCTTTTCTGTTCAACCGAAATCGTTGAATAAAGCTATATAGTTGTAAACTAATATTATAAAATAATTTGCAACAAATAATTAAAACACATCTTTGATCTGACAAAGTAGATAAATTGGAAAAAAAAAATGTTAGATTTCTTTTTGTACTCGGCAAATTCAATAACTCCGAATCCTCATGTTCTTCTTCACTATCATCTTATTTAATATTAAAAACTTTTTTTCTGAACAAAACTGAAACTGAAATATTTAAGAAGAGAAATGTCAAAGAATAAGCTGTCGTTTATTTTGTTTCGCATGTGCGAACGAAAACTTTCGTTTTTTATGTTACATGAAGCAAATTGTTCGCACGCGCGAAAACGTTTGTTCGCGTGTGCGATACAGAATGTCACCCCAGCTCTTTCCATCTGCTTATCAACCATTTTCTCCGCAAGAGCTTCAGATAAAAAAATCAAATCTTTCCCAGGTTTCTGAAAATGAAACAAAAGCTGGAGTTCGAGATATTTTGAATCAATTAATTGGGACAGGAAGTTCCCAAAGCTGAAGTGATTCTCTGACATGAAGACAGACAGTATCGAGCAACGAGAAATATTCAGCGGATGAACTCGAACTCAGGCGGATATTTATTTCGTAATTTCTCCATTTGAATTCACCATCGGCCATATTGAATTGTTTTTCATCAATAACGGCAAAAAAGAAATGAAGGAAATTCGAAAAATAAAGAAGTAGAAAAAAAAATGTCAAACTGACAACATCCTAGGTTTTACTTATTATTTTATTGTAAGCGTCCTTAATGCTTTATTCCTTAATTCTTAATTTTTATATAGTTTCTTTAATGGTCTACTGCAGTTAATATAAAGAGTTATGCTAGATTTTTACTTGTCATTGAATTGTCACAGCTTGACAGTTCACGATTTGGTCTTTAGTTAGTCTTTTCAAAGGCAACCAAATTTTGACTAACTTCTGTGTCAGTTAAATGACAGCTATTTTCATATTTGCTTTGGCTTTTCTGAATTGACGTTTATTGTCAATGAACAAATTTGCATAGCTGTCATTATCAATGAAATTTGTGTACAGTACGAAGAAGTTTAGTTTTTCTTGCCGCTCAATTAAAAGGTTTATAATTTATAGCTTCAAATGTTTTAACATAAAATTAAAATTGTTTGTTTGACTAAATTATGATAAATAGAAAAAAAAATTCTGGCTTAATTTCCTCATTTTTGGTGCTGATTGTTGGCACAGATTTGCAAGAAGAAATAAGAAACTTCTTCTTTCCCGAGAGTTATCAGCTAAACTCTCATTCGATTTGAATGTAATCACCTGTCAAATCTGTGCCTTATTGACAAGTAACAAGTTGGCCAAACTGTTGTCTTTGTCTTTCACCAACACAAAGTGGCATAAGAAGACATTGAAAAGTTAAAAGAACGGAACGGTATATAACTTTCGTGAAGATTATGTATAAACTTCGAAATTGTGTCTATATGAATATTAAAGTTTATAACATTCAAGTAAGATAAAGATTTTAAAAAGCCAAAATTATACCTATGTAGCTGTTTCGTCAAAATTATCACTGTTATTAGTCTGATTTGGTTTTGTAATAATTAGTTTTTTTCATAATAATGTCAGAATTCATGATCGGTTATAGCAAAATTCGGGACTTAGGTTTCTGAGCCGGATGTGTACGTCTAAACTGTGAAAAACATATCAGTAGTTTTGAAACTAAGCGAAGCCCAGGTGTTTGATCGTTCTGATCACTCGGATTTCAGCCTATATGATTACAACTTAGTACCCCTATTCTTCTCACACTATGGTCAGGCATACATATGTATATGTACGAAAAGAAGTTGCTTATCAACTTTAACCACAATGTGGCAATTGTTTAAATACAAGCTTTAATTTTATATAATTTATATTCTCAATCAATAAGCAGATCATTCATACATGCTTTATTAATTGCAGCTCAAGTTTGATAGTAACTCGACTTCTAATGGATTCTATGCGCTGTCCGAACTGAAAAATCGTTGTTACGGATGATTTCACTGTACACAATTCTTTGTGGCTTCGCTATACTGGTCAAACAACAGCAGATGCACGGTATGTCGAACAACTTGACTCAGTGCGTTCACGAGCCTACTCGAATTTCTGACGTTGCAGGTCAGTCCTCTATACCACTCTAGACTTGATTCTTACCTCTGATCCTGACAAAAACAAAACTATAAGTGTATTATTCTTTGTATCATATTTCTCATAGATTTCAGATAAATGATGATGTGCCTCAGGGCTCCGTTTTGCCTCCTACTCTTTCTCATATTCAACCATGATCATTTGAAACCATTTAATTAATTTTCATATTGGTTTCCTGATTCACGTACTTGTTCACTGGATGTGTATACAGAACGGCAGCGTATGACAAGCTCAATAAATTTTGATAGAATTCGTAGAATTAAATACTTCAAGAACTCCAAGCTGTATTTTATTATTAAAGCGGATCCGAAGAACTCTCAATTCTCGGTATCTGCACCGTAAAACTTCTTGTGTGGAATTGCCACATATTCGACGTCACCAAAATTGCTGCTAGGTTTCCTTCAAAGAAGCAAGAAATTTATCATCCCTTCTGATCTATAAGGTTTATTCGTAAGGTATATTCGAGGACAATTTATATTTTTGGACAGATGTTCAAATTACTCAGTTAAGTCTCTTGGATAGTATCCAAAAAGAGCTGAACTTTAAAAATAATAGGTGATAAAAACACTTCCGCATTGTTTTTTGCCAATAGCATGCAGCGAAGCTAGGCATTCTTCACAGCACTCACTTTCCTAGCTGTGGAGACTAGCGCAAAAAGTAAACAGTTCTTCATTTTCTCTGAAAATTGTCTAGTTCTGGCCAAATTTTAGAGCACAATCATTTGGAAGGGCAGTTTTTGACGACGAACTGTCGGAATTGAAGATCGAAGACTTGATTTTTTTTCTTAACGCGACGAAATGGCTCCAGGTCAAACTTCGCTTACTTCTGAGCCGTGCCCTCGATTTGACTCCTTACATCCCGAGCTTTTTGACTTTGACGGAAGCTTACGGTGCGGAGGCCGGATGATCACTCAGTCAGATTGGCTACTGTTTCAGCACCAGTAAACAAGCTGTGTAACTTGGCACAGTGTAGATGGTATCGGATGAGTGTGGTGTTCCGATTGAGTGAGTGATCCAATTTCCAGATTATTGTGCAAAAACAAACACACATTAAAAGTCATCAAAATCTACAAGATCCTCTCGTATTTTTTAACTTTTCTAACTTAAAGCTCCGTGACAATTTTCACAATTTCCGTCCCATATCGATTCCATTTACAGGTATGTTATCTAAATGGCCCATTTCACCGCTAACTAGGCCACAGGGTTAGACTGGCGGTGGTCGCCATTTCTACCGACCTTCCCAATACTCAGGCTTCACGGAATGTCCATCAGTTCACGCTTGCACCCAGCTTCTAATATAATGTTAAATTTGAAGAATCTTTTTTCAGCCGCACTACACGAATGTGGAATACTTTACCTGACACAATATTTCCCTCCCATTATGATATTTAGACATTCGAAACCAATGTACATCGGTCGGTATTTCAATTCCTCTCCAACTTCCCGAAACGCTCGCACTGTGTTCAAACATTTTAAACGTAGTCATAACCCCTTTAGTGCAAAGTAAAAAAAAGTTTGAAATATCACAGCTTAATATCTATCACAGAACATTTTTTTTTTATTTTTGACTTTCTTATCATTGACAAATCGGATTGACTTTATACACGCTGCCGTTCTATATCCACATCCAGAGAATAAGAACGTGAATCTGGAAACTATTATGAGAAGCTGAGAGTGTTGTCGTTAGCAAAATCTTTTACTAGATTAGAAGTTCCAGACTTGATGAATATGAGGAAGAAAGTTGGAGACAAACCGAAGCCCTGTGGCACACCAGCATTTATTTTATGAATAACAGACTTGAAACCATCAAACAAAACAAATTGTATAAAGTGGTCCGAATGGTAATTTCTAAACTGACTAAGAAAAGCTCCAAAACGATGTAAAGGTGACACTGTTTGGTCAGATAAGCCATCAAATTAACAGTGGAATTATTGCTACGACAGCCATATTGACGGTCACTGCAAAGTTTTCCTTCTTGAACCTTTTTCTTGAGCTGATAAATTTATGATCTTGGAAAAAAGGGACGTAAGTGCAATTGGACGATAGTTAGAGCGCGAAGAAGGTCCGCCTTTTTTAGGGACAGGTTGGAGAATAGAGTAGGTTAGATGGAAAAGCTTATGCAATGGTGTTTTCAGCGTTGAAGTATAGAAGTATACATCTTCAGAAAAATAGATAGTATCCCTATCCAGTGGATTTGTTTATATCAAGAGCTTTCTTTACTCTTGCAATTGTATGAGTGCGTAAGTAGATTTGTCCAATGAAATCGTTTACGGTCTCAAGTACAGGAGGAGTCAAAATATTTTCTGGGAGCCTCGAATTAACAGCAAACAGTTCTGCAAGCAAATTGGCTTTTTCTAGTGAGCTGAAAAAATTAGTGTTATTGAAAAAGGACGTAGGAACCGAAGACGAAGTTGTATTTTGTACACAAAATTCAAAAGGCCAAAAAGACTTAGCCTTTTATAAAAAGAATTGTAAGCTTCTGGATATTTTTTTCTTTTAACGTCCATTTTTAAAATTGGCAGTCTCCTAGATATAAAAATACGTTCCCGCGACTTAGTCGTGCATTTTATTATTTTTAGTTTTTTTTTTTTCTTATATTTTTATTACAACCCAAATACTTACCCTTTAATATGAAGGCGCTCTTTTTGCTACCACTTTAAAGTTTTTTCTTTTCTTTACCTTTTCAACATCAACATGCTCATCGGATCGTAAATAGTTCTCTTTCTGATTCAGTCGGACTTGGATTCTAAGCCGAGTAAGTTTAATTTGAGCCTCACTTAAAAAAAATTGTGTATGCCGAAGTGATTTCGTCATATCAAAAAATATCTAAAAGTTTTTCTTATTTTGTGTAAATTTCACTCTCAGTTCTTTGTAAAAAAAAAAGTTAATTTGTTTACGCTTGTGTATAATTAATTTGTTTTCCCAGAAATACGGTGTGTATTTAATTTTATACAGAGATCTGATACGATTCCATGAATTAAGAATACAAAATAACAACAAATCTTTTGTTGTTGTTGTTGGCGTTATCTGTGAATAGATGAAGTTGTTTGAATTTATGACGCAGTGCCACTTTTGCAAGTTTACTCAGGTCAATTTTTATGTGGAACGTTGGAATTCCCTCATTTTTGCTAGCTCATCACTTGCTTTACTTTTGCAGCTGCAGCTTTCTTTCTTAACCAGGGGCGGCTGACAAATAGTGTGGGTCCCACGCATTCTTACTTATACATATATATGTATGTATGTTTAAGAAGTTTAAATTTTAAATATGGATGTTATTAGGGTGAAAGTATTCAAAAACGTTAATTTCATTTTAGAAACTAAAAAAAATTAAATACAAATTTGTCAGCAAAAGGGGCCTTAAATTGAAGTTATTTATTGATTTTTTTTATCTCTGTGAACATAGCTTTTTTTGAGAACAATATTAACCGTTATTTTGTCGAAGGAATACTGCTTTTCATAAATTTATATTTTCTCAAGAATTCAGATGTTAATTCTGTTTTTGAGTTCAAAACTAATTGAGAGGGTGTTTCGGAAATTTATAGAACGAATTTCATGACTCCATATTTTTAATACAAGTTTTTTTTACAAATTCTGCCAGAATATGGTCGTTCGACCCAGACGTGGATTTTATTTTCTCACTGAAAGTGTAAAGGGTATAGGTACTTAAGGTTATTAGAATGTGTTTCTTTAAAAATTTTGTTCTCTAGCATTGGACACTATTTTTCTTCAACCAATTAGAAACCGAAATTAATTGTTTAAAAAAAAATAAAATGGCGGATGTATAGTGAAGAAATTTGAATCTTGTGTAACGTGTTAAAAAATTAGAGATAGCTATTTTATTTGAAAATACCTTTAAATATTTTGGAAAAGTAAGCATTTTTCGGTGATTTCCAGGCGCCGGACCTGTTCTTTAAGATTGGAATGAAATATCCAGGTTGCTCTGAGTGGCATTTAACAAAGGCCCTCATTTTATATGAGTTATAAGTTATACTTATGTATGTCATCTCAAAGGCAAATATTTGACCAAATTTATTTGTAAATTGTTAAATATGCAAGCAATTGACAGTTTTAACAGGTTTTATTTTCGATTTTAAATAACCCGAGAGACCGGCTACAAGCTTTCAATTTTCAAAATTCATATTTAAATTATCAATTTATTGTGTCCCCGCGATGATCAATCGATTGGAGCTTGGTCGTTCTTTATTTTGCATAGGTTTAATTGTTTTACTGATTACGGGCAGGGATTCCCCGGATGATAAATTGTTTTTATATTGTTATATTGTTTTTTTTTGTTGGAATAAAAAAAATCCAAGAAAAAGCAATTATATTTAATAAAATTCTGAGAAGTATTTTTAGTATATACATAGTTCAACATTATAGGTTACATTTATTTGGTCTTTAAGTTCAAATTAGATTAGAATTTAGAACTGTTAATTTAGGAGTAAGGCTAGCCGCACACTGGCAACTGTGATCGAAATCAAATATGTAGTCCACCAGTTGATAGAGTACCGCGCACTGGCAACTATTTACTCACACTCACACTCTTTTTCTCTCTTGCGCTTATAGAAAACAGCTCAACTATTGTGAATTAATTTTAGGCAATCGTTTAGTTTGTGTCAAAACACAAACTTTTTAGTTGCTCGAATCGAGTTGCTCTAAGTGCGCGGTGTCCCATATAAGCCCATATGTTTCATTTTAGCAACTAAACAGTTGCGAAACTAAAAATTGAATGTGCGCGAATGGCCTAAATAAATACAAATAAATTCGGCCCAACTATTCACTATTAGGTAAAGGTATCCAACCAACCAAACTCAATGTTTAAGAATTTGAGATTGAAACGTATTTGTTGATTGCAAAAAGTCGCCATTTGATTAATATTTATACCTGAAGTGTATTTGTTTATTTTTGTTTTTTTTTTTGTTTTTGAAAAGTAAATTTTGCTAGTTTTGAGTTTAATTTTTAAACAATGATTTATTCATAGTGAAATAATGTATAATTGGTTTTTTGTCTATTGCAGATAAATTTAAGATCATGGCATTAACTATTAAATACTTTGACAGATCATGCCTTCCACGTGTTGCTATTTTTGTGGGATGTTTGCATATTCTTGGAAGTATATGGAACATCATTGGCGCTAGTTATGAGAAACTTAGATCGGATGCTGATTTTGTTCAAATTATTGATTATAATGCCATCATAAAAATTACTGTTGCATTATTGTTTATAATTGCGGCTGCACTTCTTTTAATTGGAACTTACAAGGTTTGTAATTAACTTATATTTATAATATTAATTTTATAGGAAAAATGTGTGGGTTAAAGTTCATATAACACGGTTAATATCGCTTACTCTTTAAAAATTTCAACAATTAACACAAATTTTTATTTATTTTATAAAATATGTAATTAGACATTAGGTGTAGCCTTTTAGTTTCCAGTGATTATAACATCCCAATCTTGATGATCCAACATATCTATCACTTATTTCTAAAGATTTTGAACAAATTAACTAATAAGGAAGACGAAACGAATACCTTCTAATTTTTAGTTCTGTTACTTTGCGTGTGTTGAACAAAGGGGTTTGGAAAAAAAGTGATGCCAAATGAGTTAATTCCAATTTTATAAAAAGAACAAAAAACGCTTTATAATTTCGCAAGCGATCATTTGTTTGAAACAGTGTCGTTCGAAATTAATTGGATTTCGTAAGGGGTGTTTGTTGTTTTTAGAGGCGGATAACTTTAAATTGGCAACATTGTGTTCTGTGACAATGGTTTTGAAAGTTCTTGGTTGTTTTGAGGATAGCTTTGATTGACAATTCATCATGAATAGACTCACGCTGCGGGAGCAACGTTTACAAATTGTTTAGCCAAAGTTTAACCATAGTATAGTTCAATTCGAGAAACACATCGGGGTTTCATGCAACTTATGGTGCTCATAATTATCCATTACAGAGATGAATTCGAGAAACTATGGATAGTTTTCACAAAACCTTTGCTCATAACAATAGTACGTATCCCGTAAGACGTGGTACAGTGCACGCGCAGATCAAGCGATTGCTGATGTGCCGCGTTGATGATGATCGAAATGCGGCAATTCGTCATCGTGTTCAACAATAATTAAGATTGTGCCCATCCTGTTTGATGTAATGCCCAAAATTATATTCAAATATTAATGACAATGATATCAAAAACCATTTTCTGTGTTTTATTTCAAATTAAATTTGTTCGTCTTTAAAAGAAAAACACCCTTTGTATAACGACGAATAAGGATAAGATACACAAATTTGTCTGGTAACTTAACTTAAACCATACTTTTGGTGTGTTGTGTTGTACCGCAACATGTTCCGATTGCGTCATAATACCACGTTATGGATCAGAGATTTTCTTCCGCATGTTGGAAAGAAAAAATGGTACTCTTGGAGAAAGAAACTCATCTGTTCAATAAGGAGCATAAGGTAATAATCAAGATTACCAGATTGTGCTATCTTTTTCCAAAATTGGTACCATTAACGCATCCCAAAATTTGACACCACATTTTATTCCCTGAAATTACTCATTGGTTTTGGCATTTCAAATCAACCCCAACAATCTTCACTTGAATATCATTGAGATTCTCTGTTCAATTTTTTAAAATTTTTATTAAGAAATTTTTATATTGATATTGGACTACTAATTGGGCTACTTTTTCGTCTCCGGTTTTTTGCTAAAAGCATTTTCAAATTGAGCTATCGAACTAGTTCAAAGCATTTCAACACTGGTTGAGAGTTTGCAACGTGACACAATTGAAAAGTGTGACAGTCGACGACCAGGGATGTCGTTTTATGTTTTGAAAAAGCAACATACAGCAGTACGATAATTAAATAAGTATTTTCACAAAGTCTTAAGTCAGAAATCGCATACAAGGATTTAAGTGAACACAAGACATTAATATCAAACAGAATATGCATTTTTATGACTTCAAATTTTAAAACTAAATAATTACGGTAAGTAGTGTTAGACTCAGATTATTATATGTACATATATTTATTATCGTAGAATAAGGGCTTTACAATTTATAATGATACACAGCTTGCACAGAGATATGATATTTAGTTTATATCTTACAACTGAAAAATACATTCAAAACGATGGTAAGGATTTACAAACGAAAAAATTTTTATTTTTTTTTGAAGGAAAACTACGTAAAAAAACCTTCATTTAATATGTTAGACTCAAGTTAAAAATTTAAATAATTTTCTAACTTAAGACCTTATGGCCTTACTTCTTATGGTCTTTTGTCCACAGAAATGGCCATTTAGTCTCGGCGGTTTTACTGTGACTCGTAAGTAGGCCTAATTGATACGCAGTTTGTGTTTAGTCCAGTTCAATCACCATGCATTTTTTGACATAAATTCAATGACAGAAGCCTATGTCTAAAAAAATTTAAATTCTTAATAATCAAGCAAAGGTGTTTTTTGCACTAATTACATTTACATTTGAATATAATAATCTCTTTTCAGAGCTTTGGTTTGAAAAACACTGAACTGTCCAATCACGTCAGCCATTTTTATTAAGTTTTTTAAGTTTTCCTTTATTTCTCCATAACGCCTGCCTGAAACGAGTTGCCATGTAGAGCAGATCCCAGAGCAATATATTAATATTTCGTGCACCGAAATTTTCTATGGAGTAACTGGTCGAAAATAATGGGGACGGAGCTGTTACTGGAGCTGCAACTGGAATAAGTGTCAATACTTCAAATTCAATGAAACGAACTCAATGAAACGCAGATGCAGATGGAGCTGCTGTCCTAGCTGCAAGAGTTGGCAAATTTTTAACCTTGCGTGCAGCACTGTTGACGTTTCAAATTCCAACTAGTCAAACTCTTTAATGCAGGTTTTCACTAGGTTGAGCTTCAAGCTCTCTCCAATTCTTCATATAATGACTTAGTTTGATTATTTAAATTAAAATCAGCTGACTGAAATGATAGACATCTGTACAGAAGCATTGCGTACTCGAAAACAGTATCACGGAAGGTACTTTTTGACAGCTATTCCAGCTGCAGCTCCAGTTCTAGTTGCAGTAATCCATTGCGTTCAGCCAGTTAAGCGTGCTCTGAACGAAAACAATTATTAGAAGATTTGATCTCTGCTCTTAACAAAAAAAAAAAAACAACGCCAAACGGTTGTCTTTTTTATTTTGAAGGGTATGTTCGCAGAGAAAGTTGTTTGGGCGCGTTTGGAGAGGAGAGTAGTAATAATGGTGTTTTTGATAATTTTGTATGAAAAAGTTCACAAGCAAAATGTAGTACTTTTTACTCGTTAGAAGTATATGACAGTACAATTGCAATACTTCGAAAGCCCTGTCGAAAACACAATATACCACACGAGACAAGTGTACATAGTTTCCACTTTCCGGTTACATTCTAATTCAAAACTTCGGTCTTATGCATAAAATTATGAAAATATCAAACGTCATTTGGTGGAATTTCATGGGTTTGTTCATATTATGTTTCGATTTCGATTAAAAGAATTAATCATTTTTTCCTCATATTTATATTTATCTAGGTTGATCAAAATGGTTAAGACTAGACGCTTACAACTTGAATTTTTATTTAAGTCTTAAAACCACATAAAAATAGTAGAGTTTCCCAATTGGATTAACATACACATTTTAAATTTCACCACAGACACATTCTTAATTTTTTTTACGATCTGTTAGTGTCAATGCGTAAGTCAAGATTTGCCTACATTTTTACAATGGCACCATATTCACGATCTTACAAGATCAAATTGATTTAAGACCTGAAGTCTATTGATCATTTGAAGCACTGACACTTCCCGTATTGGATCGTGCAAATTTTTGTAGAGAAAGCTGAATTTCATCGAAAAATCATCTTCAGCCATGATGCTCATATTTAGCTGAATGGCTGTGTCAATAAACTATATATAATTTGACAGCAACGTGTACACGTGACCTTTTGGTGTAGATTTTATGCTGGAGGTATGATTAGACTGTATTTTTTCATCGGGGAACAGATCGCCGTATGTTACGGCCAATGGAATTCGCTGTCATGCCATTGCCGAATATTCTTTTCGAACAGAACTGGAAAAATATTGGCACGTGCCAGACACCTGCTCATGCAATTGACGTAAGTAAAGGAAAGTTCGGGAATCTCCAGGAATGAACAGCTCGCTCATTAGATTTAAAGCCGCGCCGTAGGATTTCTTTTTATGGGAAAACGTAAATTCGTTGGTCAACAACGTTGCAATTATCCTTTGTTTTATAGAAATAAAAAATTTATATGTCCTGAATGAAAACCCCTTTACAGAGCCTTATTCGGCATTAGATTAATAAAATTCTTTTTTATTTACTTAAAGAAATCACATCTGATGCTTTTGCCATGGCTGGTCTTAGAGGGCTTTAGCTTAGTATTATATTTTGTTTATTATGCTATTCGTTTTATTTATTCTCACACTCGTAACTGGGATACATTCTCTGTGTTAATGGTTAATTTTTCGATAATTGGTAAGTATTATTTCTTAAGAATCCTATTTCATTTACAATTGATATATTCTTTCTTCTAGGCCTTTGTGTTTATGTATGGTTTGCAATCTTATCATTCTATCAGATACTTCGCGACGAAAAACAAAAACCAATTCCAGATGACCAAGAAAAACTATGTGATCAACCGATTCCAGTCCAAGTTCGTGACCGAAAACCCTATCCACCTCCTTATGTTATTCCAATAGCATATTCTGATCCTAAGCAGCCGGCTTCACAGATAAAATACTAACCTCACCAACTTGTGGTAGTTAAAAGGAGTATTCATATAGTACCATCAGTACTAATTACAGAATTTAAAACTTTATAAAGAATTTTACAGTTTTGTTCTGTTTTGTTCAGTAAAACATTAGACAGATAAATTTTTGCACGAATCAAATAAATGTATGTATAAAGAGCAGTGTTATAAGTATTTTCAATGTTATATGAAACACTTGGCAAAAATCCCTGTTTCCATTTCCATATGAAAAATAAAATGCTATGCACGAATCCTCGCATTCCAAATGTAATCAATAGTTTTCGCATTTAGGGATGTTTGCATATAGTATTCTATTTTTAGTTATAATTTATCGACAATTGTTGCATCCGAATAATTAGTAGCTTGAATACCAAAACATGTTTTGCGATATCGGTGTATTCTTCTCAAGAAAAGACTATATCCAACTTATGCAAAAGTTTTTGCATGAATACAGGATTATTTCCATTTTACGAGTAAGCTGTTCAGTTCATTTGATCAAGATCCTATAACTGTGGAAAAACGAAACGGACCATTTTCAATTTGATATCTCCTTTTCAGGAGCAGATACACAATTCTCTCTTAAGTTAAGCCAAGCTGAAGTTTAACCAAGCATTTTCGCTAAAAGGTGCTCCGCTCTAGATAAAAAATAAAAATTTTGTTCCTGACTGTACGTCAGTTATCTGTCAATATTAAGGGTATGAAATAATTGTTCGGCGCATTATTTTCGAGTAAAATTTTTGACAGATTCTGTTATTCCCTGCCTTATTTTAGAACTTAACTTTGTGAAAATGAAAATCAAAAACGAAAATATTTGAGGACAAAAGATTTACACAGCCAAAGAGAAGAATTCATTTTATTTGATAGGGTCCCTTGAAATCAAGAAAAACAACTGATTTCTGTGACATAATCGCGACAAATGACTTACATATATTTCAAAATTTAGTAATGATTAAAGCTGATGTGTAGAGATAAATATGAGAGCTAAAGCTTAACGTGATATGCGTAGGAACTAAGTTTTTAGAGATTGTCTTATTATTCTTGGAATATTTTTATTGAACAACCATGCATATATGTACATATAACTATTGATGTTTCATACTATATTCCCACCAAACCGAAATACGAGATCTCGACTGAAGACTTTGGATATTTCAAATTTATGTACCAGGATTTCATTATGATTTTAACAAACTCTATATGGATACTCTGGATTTCTACCAAATCGAAATCCCAGGGTTTCTCGGATCATGCTGTACATTTTCACCGACCGCAGTGATGTTTTTAGCCGATCTTGCATTCCTTTGATGTAAAAAATTAGGCTGATTGAGTACCGAACCGGTCGTGTCAAACAAAACATTGGAGAGTCTACTGCAAATTGGCAAAATAGAATGAATAATAAACAAAAGATTTGACAGATGTCACCAAAACAACATGGCTGACAAGATCTTAAGTACAAACGGAATAAATTCTTCTATAATTTAGGTTACTTTTTTTTTGGTAATTGAGAATAAATTTTAGTTTGTTGTTGCTAGCGATGGAGGGCATGGTTATTTCATGCAGAGGCCGCGCTTATACTTTTCCCTCTGGGGTTTCCATCGCCATAATCGAGAGGTTCCCCCAAAAGCCAAGATAACTCATACCACCGGTCGAATTTAGTTTTATCTATACGACAGAGCCATCAAGCCTCAAATGCCCCCACTCAAAGGAGCCGGGGGCGGCCAGTCGAACGGTCTCATATTCCTTCCAAATAAAACAAACAAAAAAAAGTTCATATCTCACACTCAACTTGTTTTACTCAATTTAACATCTACCCGTCGCTATTAGATTAATTTGTTTTAATTGCGCCATTAATGTGAAATAAATGTTTTGTTAAGGTTATTGTCATTGTTAAAAAAAAAAATTCAATAATATTATTTAATTTGATGTGAAACTATAATCCAGCTGTGAGGTTTGCTTAATTTAAGGGAAAAAATACGTTTTATTTATGATATTAAAGCCAATATTCCGGTTAAGGAATTTGCAACCTTTTACTCTTGGGGAATCGGAAACTATTCACGTTTCCATTGAGACCGTTTCTACCGTTAAATCACGAACTAGGCGGACAATCTATAGAAGCATTTTTCGATAAGTCAATTGTTACAGCCGCTGCGTGGCTGGTGGCACCGCTTTGTTGAATCCACATATTATTAATGTCTATTTCATGCAGCTGGCTAAAGAAATTACGTTGCAACATGCCTCTCCTCTGTAGCGATCTTCATTGACTGTAACGTGATGGTCATTTTCCTCATCGAAAAAAAAATCGACCCAAAAGGCGTTTTTCTTTTTTAATTCAGAATAGAGTTCTTAACAGAGTCCGAGCATGTTCTGAACATCCAAGCATGCTCTGAGCGCTCTGTGTTGTTTTGAAACACACCTGAACACCTAGCTGTCACCATTTTTTTTTTTAATTTCCATCTATCAAATACTGAGCTCATATAGCGCACTCTGAACATTCTTCATTCCTAAACTTCACCATGGTGAAAATGTTATTCTTTTCTGGCGTTGGGGATAAAAAATGTTCTATGCAAATGTTAGTGACGTGTCAAAACGTCACGTTATCCGTCAAAGACAGTGACATGTTTTTAGAATACAAAATGTTTGTACGTTTATAGGTTAGAATCCTACAGAAGCTTTGCTTGAGGTACACACAACCTTTTTTTCTGAATGATTTGACATTGACAGTGGGATCATTGGTTTAAGGGTGTGTTCACAGTGAAAGTTCAAAATTGTCAAAACCCAATCGAAAAACCCTTTATAAATAAAATGCGTTTCAGAATAACAAACAATAAGTTTGAATTGTAGTATACAAGAACTTCATCCTGCGGAGTGTCTACTGGCCGTTCGTTTATAGAACGGTCTTTCTTTGTTATGTGTAATTTGATTGTTACGAACTGTCAAACTCTATTAGCGTTTTACATACTCGGATCAACCACACTGCAAGGAATGTATTGTTCGCCTGCCACTAAACTCAAAATTATTTTTGCTTTGTATGACATGCAAGCAATTTTTAATCTTTGTTTTTCTTTTGGCTTTATTTCGATTGTATGCCTTCTTTTAAGCACAGCGATTTTTAAGAAAAGTTAACTTACAAGTGAAAAGGAGTCATCTCTCCACACTCTTTACTCTATCTTTTTTAGCAAAGTTCACATCGTGAATGTCAAATAGAAAATGAAACATACCCAAACAATAAGGACAACTTCAAAGAAGAATCAATGATAACGGATTTAAAAATCGCTCGATATTGCGTCGTTTAAAAGCAGGCTATGTTAACGAATTGTAAAAAATGGACACATGTTTGTTACTTCGTAATGTCAACGGCCTTAATCTTCGAAGTTTCTCATATTTGCTATAATGTGTAGATATTTCGTAATAATTTAAGACAAGAGTGGAGTTTCCGCTGCACTAAAAGATATAAAAGAAGGTTAACATTAACAGCACCTATCAAAATTCTAATGGTGTTTCATTTTTTCTAATCAAGTTGAAGAAGTTGAAAGAAAGTTTCATTTGTGCCAAACAATGACAAATCATGGAGATACTTTAGCACGATATGGATATGGGTCTGCTCGAATAATTCAACAATTGATGCAATGAAGATTTAACAAGATTAATTTTTAATCTATTAGATTAACGAAATAATAAATTTTGTATGGTAAATCCTTGAGATTTGAAAAAGAATACAGGAATTCATACTCGTATATCTTGGTGAAAACGTAGTATTTTTATGACATTGTAAGAGAAAAGTTAAGTTCGAAAAAAAATTATCAAAGAATATTTTATTGACAGACTTCTGTCAAAGATTGCAGATAGCGTTGAACGTGTGGTGTGGATATATTTAAATGAAATATTGATATTCAGCGCCTATTCACACTAAGAAAATTATAGCTTCCCGCATGATTCGCTGATCGGGTTAATGAATCAAGAACAATTATTTGACAGCACAATAAATATTTTATCTAGACCCAGTATAAAAATATTGAAGCTTTAGAATGCAAAATGCAATATTTACATAAGTTTCTCTTTCAAACCAATACCGTCCCCTTAGGTGAGTATTCAAATCAGGTTAATAATAGGTTGTGTTTTGATGCCATTTTTGGAATAACAAAACTTGTGTGACTTGAAGTATTTCCCATGTATTTTTCATCGCCAGTTTAATTTTATAGTGTTTGTTGAAACATTGTTCGGTAGTTATTCTTTATTCCATTCATTCATTTAATTATTTATTATTTTAATAAAAAAAATATTTGTTCTGAAAGTTTGAATGCTAAATCAACAAAGCTTGTGTCCTGCCTCCAAGTTTTATTTTGTTTTGTTTTTTATTTTACTTTTACTCTTAATTTTAATTAGGTTTTTTTTTAGAATTTGTTGTGTTCTCTGTTACATATGTATGTAATCTTTGTATCAAGACGCAATAAGACTAAGTATATAATAAATCCGAGTGAACTTCAGTTCAAACTCAAGAATGCATGTTGCATTCGACTTTTATAGTTTTTTGACCAAAATTTAAATTTGTTTGGAAAAACCGGAGAGAAGTCTATTTCTCAAAATGTATTGTTATGTGCCAGTGCCCATGAAATATTAAACTGTATCATTTTTTTACTATCGACGTTAACTCAGAGTATTCGATTGCAACTTTTACAACTTTATACATTTTTCGTTCTTAATAATAATATATAAACATTTTGTTTGATTTTTTTACTGGCTATTCGTGACCTACGTTCGTTTAGGTAAATTTTGTGTGCCTGCATCTTCAATTACTTAGGCATCGACGTTGAATTAGTCAGTTATTCGAGAAGGGATTCATTCAAGCGAAAATTTTCTCGAATTTCTGTGAATTGAAACAAAATAATTTCAGTAGAATCATGAATTTTTTGAAATGAAATCATCCTTTTGACGAACATTTGTTTGTCATTTGTCCGGAAAGAAAACAAGTATCGCCAATGGATTACTGATCCTCGAGCCTTTTGCAACTAATCATGGAAAAAAATGCGGCAATTCGGGACATATTCCACAGACTTCCAACGATTAGCTTTGCGATTTATTAACCAAGAATCTTCATTGTGAATGCAAGGCGAATTGGAAAACTGTATGTGTAACATAAACATACAGGGTGCGTTTTATGTTAAAGGTCGATATTTTTTTCAATAAGTTTTATATGAAATACAATTTTATAATTTATAGTTTATTGATTGATTATTATGGTCTTTAGCATTATTTATAGAATATGATGTGGGTCAAGTGGGCGCTTCTGGCTCTGGTGCAAAGGCGAGCTTTTTTCAGTACATTTTGAATAGGAAAAAATCGGGAGTCGTCAAATCTGGAATTCGTTGGGGCCAGTCTATATAAAATATATACTATACATATATCATCATATAATAAAACGGCAAACATGTTTTTTGTGGTACACTTTTCTCCAAAAGTATTTAACCGATTTCGATAAATTCTATATGGTTGGAAAGCCACAATTACGGAGATGAATATACTTGAGACACGCATTTACACACTGTGGGTCATTTTTGTTTTTGCACTGTCGAACACTTTGCATATTACATAAAATAAAATTTAATTTATATTTGCTTGAAAACACTGCCAATAATATAAATAATAAATAATAAATAAATTGGCACTCGAATTTCGAGAGCTGGGTCGGCTAGTAGTAATTATTCGTCTATGTTGCAAACACATGGTCTATAATAATTTATTCAATTCAGGCACAAGAAAATTTTCCAACATGTTTCAAAAGGGGTTACCAGTAAGTGTTTCAGCATTGTATATGGCATCCTATCCTCAAAGAAATATGGCCCAATGCCTGCCTAGATGCCGCTCCGTCTTTGGTGTAACTATAGAGGGTTCTCTGTGCCCCAATGGCGACTATTTTATTTATTAACAGGGCCCACCAAATCATAGTGTGCTTCGTCGCTCATAATGGTTCACAATTTACAATTGAACATTTTTTTTTAAATATGTAAAATGTTTTAATAATTTCAACACGTTCTTGTCGCGTTAGATGCTCCATAATGAATACGACTGTCAAATGCCAGATTGCTGACAAATTTCATCCACACAAAAGTGGCATCTAAATAAAATTGACCTGCAACATAAAACGCAATCTGTACAGTTGGATTAAAACCTATCATATTCGCCCCAAATAACATAATTTTGGATCAAATCTAGTTTTCCACTTACCTTTGAATTGACATAGTTTGACAGCTCATGATTTGGTCTTTGAACAACAAAATTTCCAGTTCATTTCCACTTGTGTCTACAATTGTCTTTTCAAAGACAAACCAATTTTGACCAACTCCTGTGTCAATTTAACAATAGCTATAAATAAATAAAACTCTGTTGTTTTCTGAAGTGGGGTTCATCCTCAATTAAATTTTTGTTAATTGCGAAGAAGAAATAATAAATATGTATTTAGTAATTTATTTTGAATCTGAATTGTTTTAAAATAAAATTAAAATATGATAGTTTTGGCAAAAAAAAACTTTATTTTTTCTTATCTTTTTATAGAAAATCGGCAAACTACTAAACTCACTCCCAAATTGAAATTTGTCAAATCTCTCACTACCAAGTGATGAAACACGCTGCCCAAAATGTTATCTTTGTCTTTCGAAAGATGAAGTGACATTTCGTTTGTCAGTTAAGGTATTTCCACTATTCATTCAAATTCATTGTCTCTCATAAACAAACTGTGTTTGTCAGTTCAAAGACAAGCACTTTTCGAGGTGCCGTGAAATAAGGCCAAGTGAAATAAGGCCAACTTTTAAAAATTGGCCTTATTGCACTTTGATAAAGTGAAATAAGGCTAATTTTCAGTAGTTGGTCTTATTTCACTTTGACAATTTGAGGTTAACCTCCATCTATTTCCTTTCCACGAGGTCATTGAAATGGTAAAAGAGGGAAGTATCATGAGATTTTCAAAGGAGAGAAATGGGACAGGCAAAATTATTGGCCTCAGAATTAAGCAATAAAAAGATTGGGTAGGAAGCAATTAACTTCACCCTCGAAACACATATCAAGTTGTACACTAATGGATCGAGAACCAGCAACCAAACTTTCCATACCGATGGGGCAGTCTACCAACATGTGCCAAGCGGAAATGTGTGGATCATTATCTCAAAAGGAACTGTTCTAACCAGAACATTGCCATCATGATCATGTCATATAACCAAGCTGCACTGAGCTTCTATGTCATCAGATCGAAATTAGTGTGGGAATGCATAAACAGGCTACACGAACTTGACAAACATAACAGAGTCACACTCCACTGAGAACCTGCTCACGTTGGTGTGTGGGCTGAATCCTATTGCTAATAGGAGAAAATGTGATCAAAAACAAAATCAAACAAGAAGAGGAGGCAAGTAGATCCAAATAGTGGAAATAACTACCAAAGCTAAAGTAGGCGAAACTACTACTGATGGGCATTTGCAAACAAGAACGTTACATCAACTGCATGAGCTTAAGTAGAAACAACTTAAGAATAGAAACAGGAATTCTCAATGGACACTGAAAAATTAGAAGATACCTAGGAAGAGGAATACTTTGTGTATTAAGAAAACACCACACCTCATACGAGGAAAGTGTTGTCCGCTCATTAGAAGAAAGCGTATTGTCGTCATTGAAAGGGCCCCAAATACTCATTTCCAATTTCTGAGAGCAACAGCTTTTGAGGAAAAACACCTGTAAGATAAGCAGTTTATGGAAAATGGGGCACAATAGATATCTAGGTCGCAGTGTAATACGCTTAAATATACAAGGTGGCGTAAAATTCTACATCGATTTTTTTTTTTGAATTACATACTTTTTTACTAATTTTACTTTTGATTGATGGAAATCTTTATTTGGACCTTTACATCTTTCTGGAAAAGTGTGGGTGCAAGTGGCTGCCGGCAGTGTTAATACACATTTGTGCCAATTTTATCGGATTGTTGAATATTCTTCTTAAGGGCTGCTACTTCAAGTAGCCCCAAGTCCAAAGAAAGAAGTCCGGGAAGGTCAAATCGGGCGATCTTGCTGGGGAACGCTTCTTTCATTTCTAATGTCTTGTTAAAACCACATGTTCACTCATCCAATTCTTGCAGCAAAACGTCGGTCGTTTATCATTGCCTGTAGCGTTCGCCAGCAACAGTGACTGTATTGCCGATATGGTGTCCTCAAAAAACACGGACCAATCACTCCTCCTGGCTCTCCTCTCTTGGTGCATCAAACGCGGATTTTCAGTGCCCCAGAAACGTAGATATTGTATTATTGACGTAATCGCTTAGGTAGAAATGCACCTCGTCACTCAGGATGATTTTATGATTTTCGTCAAAAAATCGTCATAGCTGTTGAGATTGATGATGGCTTCACAGTAATAACACTTGCGACGGACGGTGAACAGGTATTAACTGATGCGCTTTGAACGGGAACATTTCTAAGCTTTTCACTAAAATTCGCTGTAGGATCCGTCTGATGATGTCCAATTGCGTGGCCCGTTCGTCGTCTGGTTGATGTTTCTTCGTTCTCAGTTACATCGGCATTCGGCAGTTACAGCCGTGATATTCTCGACCGAACGACCGATCCGGTGACGGCCTCGCCCGGCATGGTGTCCTGTAGTTCCAGTCTATTCGAGTCGAGTAGCTAAGCGCCGGAATGCTTGCCCAGTTGACACGATTATAAAATTGACGTCGAAATCCTCGCTGCGCTAACACTACGGACTGATTATTTCTTATCTGTTTTTATACTGCAGCTTTCTAGTTCAGAAATGTCAAATGTGATTAACGTACGACGCCATTTGCAAAAATTATAACATCTTCCGATAGGGTGATTCATTTTGCGGCATCTTGTACAATTCATTCATTCATTTATAAAACATATCTATAAATTTTCAAAATTAACCTTTGAACCACAAAAGCAAGTTTATGTGATTCAGTCCTTCATTTTGTTTGAATTTTTAATTTTTTGGGAAACGAGTGTTTATGAAATGATTTTGTTTACCTTGAAACACGTTTTGGAAACATCCTCAATTTGATTTTTATTTTCAGTTCTTTTAAGACGCTCAGAAATTGTGGTACCATGGAACTGAGAGTTGAAAGATTGTGCTGCATTAGACTTTCACATGCTGGTTTGGTTGTGGGCTTTTTAACCTCAATTGTAGGATTTTTGAATATTGTCGATCTGATTGGTGCCTTGTTTGCGTTCGACGATCGGGAACCTGGCTTTCACATGAGTACATGAGTTATTGCATTTTCAGAGTTAAATAATTATTGATTTATGATTTTGTTTTAGATTCGCATAAAAGCATGGAAATAATTGGCTGGGAAATTCTTGGTTATTCTCTGGTTTTGTTGTCGGGATGTCTCCTTATACTAGGAACCATCAAGGTATATCAACTAATCGAGGGCAGATTCTATTTTGCTTATACTTCATATCATGACTTACATATGTAATTATTTTTATTTCAAGAAATCACATCGCTTGATTTTGCCTTGGCTAAGTTTGTCATTCTTGGCTATTTTATTTGGAATTGGTTGTGCTTTACTGTTCTTAATCGTTGCGGTCTTTGATGGCTGGGATAACGATTTTCGAAAATTATTTATGTTAATTTTTTTGGGGATTTCGGTTTTTCCTGGTAAGGATTTTGTCACCATATTCAATTCTCAGTGATACCAATTTTGTTTTTTTTTTCTCAAACTTAGGTCTTGGCATTTATATTTGGATTGGAATTTTTTCCTTGTATTCAAATATTCGAGAGAAGAATCTAGAAGCAGCTTTAGGTCATGTTGATGCAAGAAAGCTATGTGATCTGCCTCTTACACATTCAAATTGTCAAACACTCTTATCTTCAAAACAGTATGCTGATTACCCGTAGACATTGATTAAAGAGAATTTAGAATTTCGCAACAAAATTAAACGAAGACATCTAAAAAATTATTTGTGTTTGCATTTTTACTCTCCCTCAAAAAAAAAATCTGTTGCTAATTTTTGAAATGTATTTGGCTTCTTTCTGAATGAGAGATGAAAACTACAAAAAAGTTATGCCTTTCAAAAAAAATCCAATTTTTCTGTACAATGTGATCGCCGTCGTTTAAGAGACTAAATATGTTTTAACTTTAATAAGATATTTGAAAAATTCGATTAAAATTTGCAAAATGGTCGACAGTTTTAGTATCGCACTAATTCGATTAAAATTTTACGACTTTTGAATAGGTATCTTTCAATTTCTGTGAAAAAGTTGAAGCAGTTTAACAAAAAAAAACTTAGCTTTTAATAATAACAAAAAATATAAGAAGTTTAAAAAAAAGGAATTCAGTTTTACTTGCGACTTATAGAAACTTTATGGCAAGTTATCAATTCGAAGAAAAAATCAACTTAATTTTAATCCGACTTGACAAAAGTGGGCTTCGCAATTTTTCGGCCGATTTTCTGTTACTTTACAGAATTATAATTTTATTTCGAAATTTAAGAAAATTATTTTTTTCCCAGATTTTAGTTTAAAAAAAAAATCTTTAAGTAAGGGCTATCTTTTGGTTGAAAAAAAAACATACTTTCTAAAGATTGGTTTTTGATGGTATTTTCCATTTAACAATTTTATTGTTTTTATTTTTTTTTTAACTGTAGAACTGATTTTGATCATTTTCATTCAGCTTAAGCTCCTAAAAAGTTTGAATACATTTTTTTTTAAATTTATAAGGTCTCTACGCAAAAATTCTGCTTTCAAAATTATTTCATAAATATTGTGTTGGTTTGATAATTGATATATGTAGGTACCTACTTAATTTATTTATGAGATAAAAGAATGCCCTACTTTTGAAGGCAGAAAGTTGACCCGCACCAAAAATTAGTTTTATATATTAAATGTGGTTAATTTTTATAAACAATAACTATGTAGGTACTTACAATTTTTTATAAAAAAAAAACCGAAATTTTAATCGCGACTGTTGGGGATTTTGGGATTATTTAAACGTCTGACATGTTCATATGCACTCTCAGGGAGTCAAGACCTTTCATTTGAGAATTGAGAAATAGGAAGGGAACAACTTTCTTAAATAAAACAAACTTGGTCGTCATCAAATCCCATTGTGAAAATTCGAGACGACACCACTCAATCCAATGATGTTTTTGAAATATTTGAAGCAAAAAGTATTCAAATAAACCTCAAGCAACAAAAATTAAGCAATCAATTCAAAAATATTTCGTATCAGGAATTCAAAAAAAAAAAATTAATCTCTAGCAGATATTTTCTTGTGCCACTTTAAAAATCTCTGAGCACTCAGAAATCTCTCCACGTGTTCGTGATGCTCAGTGCTCACCGAATACATGCTGAAATTATTTTGAACATTGAACACCACTCATGAACATGAAAGTAAAATGTACACAAATATAACGAACCTCTACACACCTACATGCATAGATATATTGTATATGGTATATCTGTTCTTCTAAGTATTTTCAATGTCAAATGAACTCTTTACTTCGCTCCGCAGTCCTGCAAGAGTTCCAAGAACAGAAAACCAATAGAATTATACACACAAGACGGGTGTGTACCCTAGACCGAAAGGAGGTCGCCATTGTCGCACGAACTTACATTAATAGTTTTATGAACACAACTATTTTATTTTATATCAAGACAAAGTTTCCCTCTATGAAAATGTTGTAGAGGAAAAACACAAAATTCTTGTAATCTATATTTCACTGCATTGAGTGAAACGTATAAAAATATAGAATAATTGTAGTAGAGCGACCGTTTTTACATAAAAAAAATAAAATATTTGAAAATATGTGGCCGTTAAGTTGGTTAAAAATTAACGGACAGAATTAATGTTCACTTCACTTAACTCATATCAAAGGCTTTTTCCATTGGCGCTGGTAGATTTTAACGGCCATGTTGTCTTGGTAAAATCTGTCAAATCTGTTGTGTATTATTCAGTTACTGATACCAAATCATTAAAGCAAGTTACATGATTGAACAGCACGTCCAAATGATATAAGTACGAGTCAGCGTTGCCGCGAAGGAAAAAGCAGAGAGGGCCATTTCGAATTTTTTTGAGGGCCAATTGACAAAAGTTGGGGCCAAATATTTTATTTACAAATTCGTCCTTAAAACATTAAACTACAATTTATTAACATTTGTATTTATTCTTTTTTATTTATTAAATACATTATTTATTTAACGCATTTCTTAAATCTATGTAGTAGGCAGCAGAAGCAGATCTTGACTCTGTCGTCTGATTCGATTTCTTGCGAATTATCTTAAAATATCTTAAAAAATATATAATTCATAAGATATACGAGTGAATCACACCAGTAATATTATTAAAATATTTATATTACTTTTCTATATTTTAAGAAGATGGCCAAGAAGTTGACACCGAGTTTTATAAGTTGGTGTATGAATATTGTATGTTTGTATGGTTTCAATCCTATATTAGAATTAACTTGATAAAATCGATCCCAAATTACACTGCAATATTCCAACGATGACCTTACATATGCAAAGAAAAGAGATCGAAGAGTAAAAGGATCAGTGAACTCTTAAGAGTTCCGATTAATGAATCCTAACAGTTAGCCCTAGCAACCACAAAGTCTATAAGGGACTTAAAGCAAAGTTTCGAAACAAAGATGATACCGTGCTCTTTTAAGTATTGAGAGTTCTGTACTTTCTATAGAATACCGAAAAGTAATAGATGATAGGCTCCTAAAAAATGATAAAGATTGACACTTTTATAAGTTCAAGAAAACATGATTAGCTAACCACCATTCAGACAAGCGATGAAGATCAGATTGGAGTAAATGACGTAACAGAACGTATTATTTTAATGTAATCCGCAAACATCAAACAAGAAGCATTTTTTAAGAAATCAGGAAATCATTGATCTGCAGCAAGAATAGAAGAGGGCCTAAGTGACTTCCTTGTGGTACTCCTGATGTGACTTCAATTACATCTGATAGTACGTCATTAATACCTACGCACAAACTGTTTTCTTCCTTTTAGGTAGGATTCAAACCACTTTAAAATATTTGAGTGAAGCCAATGGTTCCAATTTTTGGATTAGTATATAATGGTTTACTCCATCGAACGCCTTAGCAAAGTCGGTATATGCATATGACATCTGTTTGGAAACCATTTTCAAAATTACTAATAATCTGATTACTAAATATTGCGAGGTTGGTTGTTGTTGACCTTCCAGCAACATGTTGAAATGGAGAAATAATTTCTTTAAAAACAAAAGTAAGCTTATCGTTGATAATTTGCTTATGGGGCGATAGTTAGAAACATCTTGCTTAGATCCTGATTTATGAAAAGGAATAACGTACGAGATTTTTCAGTCATCAAGAAAGTAACCCTTTTTAAAAAGAGAACTATTAAACAAAAAAGTTAAGTTAAGTTTCTCAAAATGATCAGAGGAATACCATCGGGTCCTGGTTGTTTATCATCATTTAGTCCAATTAAGGCTAATTCAACATCTTTGTTACTTAAGTTTGAGTGAACGATATTGATTGTATTTAAACATGAAATTGCAGAAAGGTTAGAGGGAATACTTTGGGGATTATAAACGGAGTGAAAAAAGTCTGCAAAAAAGTTGCAAATTGTAGAAATGTTAGTAGATGTATTTCCAGAATATTGCATGCAATTGGGGATACCATTTAAACATTTTTTATCATTGATAAATGAACAACACAAATTTACTGTTAAGTTTTAGACTCGATTCAGTTCGAATTGAGTAGTCCTTATATAAAAATTTATTTAAAAAAATCAATTTCTTTTTGCAAACGCAAATATTTTATCAAAAGATCTTCATTACTGGGAAATTTACGATATACATAATTTGTAAAATTTTTTTTTTTTTTTGTTATTTAAGTTACATAAACTTTGGTAGATGACGAAGGTAAAAGACGTGAGAAACGTCAACACGCTGAACGAAATTGACGTAAAAAAAGTCAAATCATTAAACGAGATAAATAAATTAATTCAGTTCCATTTTAAGTTATTTGTATTTGTAAGTGGCGATGCATCGCGATGGTTTACATTTAATTTTTTTAAGCTTTTAAATTATTACTAAGCACGATATGATGTGATGTTAAATCTTTTTAAATTATGATTTGGGGGCCATTTATAATTGGCCCGGGCAAAGGGCCAAAATGTAAAACAGGGGGCCAAATGGCCCGATCGGGCACTTTGTGGCAACGCTGGTACGAGTATATTATAAAAATGATTCGTTAGTATTTACAAACGATGCAAGCGTTGCGCCTATTTTACTGTAGACGTGATGGCCATTCACAGGATCAGGCGAGAACATCGCAGCTGTCTGTGAATGTGTATAACAGTACCCGAGGCAATCGAGTCCTTGCTTTTTGCACGCTTCAACTTAGTAAATTTTGTATCGGGACTTGGCCTAAGTAGTACGCCTTGGCATAATGGTTAGTGCGTCGGACTGTTATACAAAGGGTCTTGGGTTCGATTCTCAGCCGCTGCAAAAAGTTTTTCAAGGGGTGCACTGCCTCTTGTGAGGAATTGACAAATCCTCCAAGAGAATCTCTTGTCATGAGAAGTGCTGCTCATTAGACGAAGCGCATTCTTGGATGAAATGCCGTGTTAACAAGCAAAATTGCAGCATCAGGAGGCTCTATTATAAATTGGTGTATCTAGGTGTATAGATAATATATCGATACCTTAATGCACACATGTGCTATGTCCATTTTTTTTGCAGTTTTGAGATAGTGGCACCAATGTAAAGATTATTATGCCCAACAAAAATCCTAAATCACTTAAATTTGCAAAAAAGGCGAATGTGCTAAGTCCCCTGCTGAAATATTGGAAAAAGCACAATTGTTCTATGTCCAACATTTTGTGCTATGTCCATTCTATGTTTAAATTTTGTGCTATATACGGACATAGCACTTTTGTGCACTTATTTTATGGGTAAGTAGGCAATGAAACTATTTAAGTTTGAAGTTTGATATTGTACTGTTCTCGTTTTTTTTGTGTTACATTATTTAAAAAAACTCATTTAAAACGAATCGTGGTAAATTAATGGTAGAGCTTTTCAAGCGAATGAAGCTTAATGAAAAAAATAGCATGAACAGTTCTTCTAAAGGTAAGTGTTGCAAAATTATGAAGCTTTTCTATTATGCTCCGTTTCAAGGAGAGAAAACCGACAAAGATAATACTGCAAGTCCCAGTGAGAAGTACATTGTTATTGAAGTCAATGAACTTCAAGTTCAAGTTGCTCAGGAAGAATCCACTGTTTGTGAACAACTTCATGAAGGTAACAGTTTTACAACTTTTGAATATTCTTTTGGAAAGCTAAATTTTTACTTTTGATTTTAGATATACATACATAATATGTACATAATTATCGAAGATGATCTAAATATGTTGACCATAAGCGAAAGCGATGATAATGATAATAATATTATCATCTATCCCAATGCAGAAACTACTCCAAAACAAAATCTGCAAAGAGGAATAGGTTCGCAAAAAAAAAAATTCTTGGAAGAGGAACATTCTAAAACAAAAGAGACTTTCTGGAGGAACCTACATCAACCGGAAGGGTCGTCTCGTAACTCCCAAAAAATGGTAAGACCATTGTTTTATTTGTAATGAAACATAGCGTACAAAAACCAAGGACACAAATATAAAATACCAAGAATATGTAAAACGCAGATACAATTAAAGTAATGAAGGAAGAAGACAAAAAAGCATCGTTTAACAATGAAAAAATTATTCACGGTACCTTTGATCTCCAGGCAGTGCTAACTTTACCGTACGCTGGTGATTGTCAAATATATTATAAGAGAAAGCTGTCTCTTTATAACTTTACGGTCTTCGACTCACGGGAAGAAAGACGTTGCTTTTTATGGAATGAGACCAACCGCAAGAAGGGTAGTGCAGAAATTTCAACCTGTTTGTTGAAATAGGCTGACACGTTAAGTCTATCTGTAAAACACATGGTTTTGTATGCTGATACGTGTGGAGGACAGAACCGAAATCAAAATATCCTCGCTACCATGTTATATTATGCTGTGAATAGGACAAGTAGTAATCTGCTGATCCTTGATTTAAAATTTATGGAAAGTGGGCCTAGCTATCTCGAAGCGGACAGCATTCACGCAACAATAGAAAGAGCTCGCAAGTCAAAACAGTTATATTCCCCTAATGAGTACAAATTGTTGATTGAAATGAGCAGAAAAAGACCATTTCCCTACATTGTTCATCACCTCACGTTTAATGAATTTGTGGATGCTGAATCTTTAAATAAAATTCTTGTGAAGAATAAGAATAAATCCACAACTGGGGATATACTTATGTAATTGGCTAAAAGTTAAATGGTTTCGATTCCAAAACAATTCCAAAGTTGTTGGATACAAATATGGAGACGAAGAAGAATTTAAATTTTTTAAAGTCAACCCTTCCGACATAAATTGGGAAAAAATAGTTCTTAAAAATAAATAATATAAGAACCAAAACAATATTTCCATAGCTAAAAAGAAAGATTTACTTAGCTTACTCAAACAAGGGGTTATACCTCAAGAATAGGCGCATTTCTATAATGATCTCTCATCATGCAGCGGTGTTCGAGATGTTGCAGTATGGTGCAACGAAGATGAAAAGGAAACCTGAGCAAATGAAAATGATTATTAAATAATTATATCAGTTTTACGTTAGCTCTGAGAAGCTAATTTTGCTCATTTTAAGCTATATTTGGTCATTCTTATTTTCAACTTTGGACAACATTATTTTTTTCAAGTGGCAACCGTGGCGTTAAGTTCTTGACGACGATTTAAGAACAGGGCAAACTTGTTGGTTTTGAAATAAGCAAACAAAATAAGATGAAGTACCTGCTACCCCTTAAAAGAACAGAAAACATTTACAAAGCAGCTGACTCAATTAAGATCATCAACAATGGATGAAACTATGAACTATTACTTTCTACGAGTATATCAATTGAATCACCTTATGATTTTCTCCATTTAAAAAGGTTGTCATCATTCAGCTGAAAGAAAAAAAGGACTGTTCTGAAGTGCTTCCCTTCTAAAATAAAATCATTGTGTCTTGTTCTCCCTAAAATTCAATGGTGAATTCAGCTAATTTTTCATTGAGGGTGAAATTTTCTAGGCATTTCCTACTGGTATACCTACTGTTCGGGGGACAATGCTTAGGTAGGTATTCACAGATCCAATACAGAACCCTTGTGTTGGTGATAATATGAGAATTTTATGGACGTCTACTTTCTATTGAACGAATTATTTTTGTTTTAAAAGAAAAAACAACTTCACAGTTTGTTTTGTTGCGTGAACTTCATTTTAAGAAAAAATTGTTACTCGGACGCGACGCGTTTGTCTTCTGTCTTGTGGTTGTCAGTTTGTGTTAGTCGACGAAGCTCGTTTGTTTGTTAAGCGACACTCTGCCGGCCGGTTATTCCTACACGTGCATATTCTTCAAAGAAATAAGTCGCAATTTGCCAGATTTTGTTAATAGTCGGCCACATTGTCCCTAACTAAATTTTTGTAAATTCAAAATCGATTAATCCCATTTGTTTATATTGCAATTTGTTATATTTTATCGGAAAAAAGGTAAACATAGGAATTAATTCCTATTAATCTAAAACTGAATGCAATAATTAATTGTGTATCTATAGCCGTCTGGCCATTAGTTAGTTGTGTACCTATAGTCGTGAGTTTCTGTGGAGCAAGGGTGTTGTGTTCTATATCCTTAGAATTTTAAAATTAGTATATTACTCGTTTGTTAGAATGTGGTCTAAAATTTGTTTTGAATGTCGAAACAAAAACATGGTGATACAAACTTTTTATAAAATCGATGTGCAATGACAAATTATTTAAAAATGCATCCATTTTCTTGCCATATTTACACTTTAAAAATGAAAAAAGCTTTGTAGTATTCCTTGGCATGATGGTAAGTGCGTAGGATTGTTATGCCGGAGGTCTGGGTCAGCTCCTCAGCTGCTGCCACCTAAAAATTGAAAGGGGTTATGCCTCTTGTGGGGAAGTGAAAAATTCTTCTTTAAAAGTAATTTTTTTAATACAAATACTGTTTTGTGGCCATTGTTCTTGCATCGAGTGTACAGGGTGATTGGCATAAGGTGCGACAAAAAGCTAGGGCGTGTAGGTTGGACTTAGACAAGAAAAAAATCGTATGGGAGGGGGGGGGGTCTATTTCCCCCCGTTTAGGCGGGAGGGGCAATTTAAGAAAAAATCACTTAAAACAGAAAAAAAATTATAAGAAAATAACGGTGATATCTACAGATACAGAGTAATGCTATGGCATTTTGAAAAGCCAGAAATACATTCTTTAATTTTGTTTTTAAATAAAGTTGTTCGAGTGAATAGTTTTTGAAAAATTAATTTTCAAAATCAAAATTTTGAAAAAAAAAAGAAATTTTTTTTTAAACAATTTGTTTTCAAAATTTTACGTAATTAAGTATTATTTTTTTATTCAATATTCAATGCTCTTTTTAATTTTTGATCAAACACAAAAAACCGGATGTCAAAATGTTTTGTAGTTTTTGAGAAAATCAAAAATAACAAAAACTACTTTTGTTCTTAGAAAAGCCTTTTATTTTAGTTTTTACGTTTTTGGATTCTTATGTAGGTGAATTTACGATTGAAAGGATTAACTTTAAATAAACATTAATTATGTATTTTATCTAAATATGCATGTATTTATTATTTAAATTGATTTCAAGATTCAGGAACATTTTTGTTCTTATTTCGCAATTGCATTTTTCTGTCACTAGTTAGGGCGTGTAACGCTGCATTATTTAAAAAACATTCGCAGATCAATATTAATCCAATGCTCTCACGCAGGTGTTCTCAATGAAAAAATGTGTGAAATATGGTTAATCCAGTACTTTGTCACATTATTGTATGCTTATAAGACGATAATTAAAAGAATAGTAAAAAGAAAGTTAATCCTTTCAATCGTAAATTCACCTACATAAGAATCCAAAAACGTAAAAACTAAAATAAAAGGCTTTTCTTAGAACAAAAGTAGTTTTTGTTATTTTTGATTTTCTCAAAAACTACAATACATTTTGACATCCGGTTTTTTGTGTTTGATCAAAAATTAAAAAGAGCATTGAATATTGAATAAAAAAATAATACTTAATTACGTAAAATTTTGAAAAAAAATTGTTTAAAAAAAAAATTTCTTTTTTTTTCAAAATTTTGATTTTGAAAATTAATTTTTCAAAAACTATTCACTCGAACAACTTTATTTAAAAACAAAATTAAAGAATGTATTTCTGGCTTTTCAAAATGCCATAGCATTACTCTGTAGGTATCACCGTTATTTTCTTATAATTTTTTTTCTGTTTTAAGTGATTTTTTTCTTAAATTGCCCCTCCCGCCTAAACGGGGGGAAATAGGCCCCCCCTCCCATACGATTTTTTTCTTGTCTAAGTCCAACCTACACGCCCTAGCTTTTTGTCACACCTTATGCCAATCACCCTGTATATTGTGCTGACATCATTTGGACATTTTTTTTGTATAATAATTTTGTGCGCATTTAAGGGATATTAAGTACCTTTCAAATGTTTCAACACAGTGCGAGCGTTAAGGAAAGTTGTGTTGTTGTAGTGTAGTCTTGAATAACTAAATACATACTAAATATCGTAATGGGAGGAAAATATTGAGCCAGATAAAGTATTTCACATTCATGTAATGTGACTTAATTAACATTACGTCTGAAATTGGGCTAAAGGGTAAACGGATGAGCATTCCATGAAGCGCGAGTACTACGGTTAAAATTTTTAAGAGGAGGAATTTAACTGTCAATTTCACTAATACTATAAACAACTACAGTTTTTAGCAAAAAAACTCACTATTCGAGGGGTGAGACTGACTTAACATTCCAATGTGCATTTAATTATTGCAGCATATAACAACTAAAACATTGTTCATAAAAATAACGGTAAAATAACCATAGACAAGAAACATGATTGAGACATTCAAATGTTTCTATTATACCTAGTTTTATCACCTTTAAATTTTAAATCTCTTTTTTGGTTTATATCCCAGAGAGCACCTGCCCAAATATAGGAATTGTACTCCCAGCTTAGGACGAAAGGGTTAAACAATTCTTGCAACTTTTAAGGAAACCTAAAAAAGAGAGTCGGCGACAAAACGGAGCCTTGTGGCACATCCGCATTCATTTTATGAATTTCAGACTTAAAATACAACTTGTATTGAGCGGTTGGAAAGGTAGTTTCTATCTATCAATACCTTATTCTTATCCTATTTTATTCGGAGCTCATAGAGCGCGCCATTTTAGTTATATAAAATAATTATTCCCCATTTCTTATATTCGCGGCGCGTATCGTTCGTTCCTCTTTATGAGAGTACTATAAATTTAATATACAATAAGCGCGCTCTGAAGAAGTTAAGATTTAGAAAGAAATAAAATTCCTGACTGATTCCCACTTTTAAAAATTATTTATATAGGTAGATACATACATATGTACATACATATATAATTAAATTTAATTAAAATTTAGAGAATAATGTTCAAAAGCATAAAATTGCTGTCTGATTTCTATAAAATTCTGAATAAAGTTTGAAAAATCGTTTTATTATGAAATTAAGTTTTTATATAATAAATTTCCTTAGATTTTTTTCTAAAAACAAATTGGGATATTAATTTTAAATATTTATTTATATTCATTTTAGAAATCGATTTCAATAACTAATCGTTCACTCGTTTTCAAAAAAAAAAATGGTCGCACGAACTTCCTACTATGTAATAGACTAGGAATTTTAGAACGAATGTTATTAGAGAAAACTGTTCATAAGGATAAAATTATTAAAAACTAAATTTACAAAAAACTAATGAGCGTTTCGGAGATATCGAATTTTCAAAAAAAGAAAAAATTGATTTTTTTTCAAAAAATTCAAAAAATATTTATTTTAAAGTTTTTAAATGCAATGTGGTTTAGACTTTTTAGAAGCTTCTCTATAAAAAAATTTCATTAAGATCCGTTAAGTGGATAATGAGAATTTCAAAATTCGAAAAAATGGTTCTATGGTAGGTACAAGCTGTAATATCTTACTTTCAATTTTTTTTATTAAATTAAAGATCGCAAGCATTAATTGAAAGAAACAAAATTTTATCAAAATTCTAGGCGCCGTTTTCGAGAAAAATACGATTTTTGAAAACCATTTTTTTTTTTAATTTTTTAGCATTTGTATGGTTGGTACCTTCATTTTTAGGTAAAATATTTAATTTTTTTCCCCACATCTTGTAGATTATATTGGGAAACTATTTTTTATCAACTTTTAAAAAAAAATCTAGCATGGAGTTTTCGAAATATTGAGTTTAAAAAAAAATGAAGTTTTTTTTTAAAAGGCCAAAAAAAATTCTTTTTTTAAATTTGAGTACACAATTCTATTTATGTTTTCGGGGAGCTTTAGGAAAAAAATGATCGATATCGGTTGTACCGTTTTTAAAAAAAATCAAAAACAAAAAAATGGTTCCATATAGGGTACACCAATAACCATTTTTCGGAAATTTTTTTTAACCATTACCTAGCTTTAACCAAATGAAATTTATTTGTATTTTTATTTTTAAAATCTTTTGAACAGTTTTTGAGAAAAAAAAATATTTATAAAATTTCGAAAAAAAAAAATCGGATGGCAGGTACCGTTATTTCTGGTTTTAAAAAAAGAAAAAACGAGTGGGGGGAAAATTAAAAGTGATATCTACCAAGTTTAAAGAAAATCGGCTGAGCCGTTTAGGGTGTAGCCGAACAGATAGACAGACAGAATTGCGAGACCCAATTTTTTAGTCTTCGCTATCATCGTAATGTCAACTTTGATCAAAATCTCGACTTCGATTTTTTTTACGAATGCATAACTTGCCTCGAGATTTTGATCAAAATTGACATAACGATGATAGCGAAGACTAAAAAAGTGCGTCTCGCAATTTTGTCTGTCTATTCCACTACAGCCTAAACGGCTCGGCCAATTTTCTTTAAACTTCGTAGATAATATTTTTAATTTTTAACGTGTACGTGCACCCGCTATACGAATTTTTTTTATAAATTTTATAAATTTGTTTTCTCAAAAACTGTTACACAGATTTAAAAAAGAAAGATACAGAAAAATTTCTTTTAGTTAGAGCTAGATAATTTGAAAAAAAAAACTGGAACCTTTTTTTCTTTGGTTTTGATTTTCTCAAAAACGGTACAACCGATTTCGATCATTTTTTTTTATACTAAGGCTCCCCAAAAATTAAATAGAATTGTGTATTCAAATTTTCAAAAAATAAAAATGGTTAGATTTTTAAAAAAGTTAAAATTTTTTTTTTGAAACTCAATATTTTGAAAACCCCATGCTAGTTTTTCTTAAATCTTGATGAATAAAAGTTTCTATCAAGATACTTACATAATCTACAAGATGTGAGAAAAAAAATTATTTTACCTAAAATTAACGGTACCTACCATACAAATGTTAAAAAATGGTTTTCGAAAATTGTATTTTTCTCGAAAACCGCGCCTGGCATTTTAATAAAATTTGTTCTTTCGATTAATTTTTACGATCTATAATTTAATGAAAAAATTTTGAAACCATTTTTCCAAATTTTTAAATTTCTCTTTATCGACATAACGGATATAATGAAATTTTTTTAGAGAAAGTTTGAAAAATATTGCATTTCAAAATTTGAAAAAATATTTTTTGAATTTTTGAAACAAAAAATTATTTTTTTTGGAAAATTCTATATTTCAAAAACGGCTCAGTAGTATTTTTGATCATTTAGTTTTTATTCGTACAATAATAAAAACATTGGGATAGTAAAATTTTTTCTTAAAAATGTTTTAAAAAATTTTTATATAAAACTTTATTTTTTTTTAAACACTGCAATAACTATAATTTTTTGTTTTTGCATAAACTAATATTTGCTTGGATCACATGACATCCTGATTTTAGCTCCAACTACTAAAGCAGTTGTTTAGTCGTTTAAAAAATTAATGTTATGCCTATGAACGTTTTCTCTAATAACATTCATTTTTGAAATTCTTGGTCTTTTACATAAGAGCAAGTTCGTGCGACCCAGTCGTGCATTTTATTTTATTTCAAAATCGTTAAAGCCATTTTCGAGATAAATAAGATTGTGCATAACGGTTTTATGGCAGGTACCTTTAGTTTTGGGGCTAAAACAAAAATTTCAATTTTTCCTCTAGGGAATCACCGAACAACCGTAAATACCAAGTTTGAAGAAAATTATTTCAGTGGTTTAGGCTGTAGTTCGAGGTACAGACATACCAACAGACAGACGGAAATGCCAGATCCACTTTTTTCGCAAAAGTTCCCGAAAAGTACCTATACAGCAAGTAAAAAAACTGTGTCATGAGCTTAAGAAAGATATTCCAATCGGTCGAGATAATGATTACATCTGCTAAGAGAAATTTAAAACCCGAATGGTAAACAGTCAACTGCAAACTGAACAAATCTTCTATTGCAAAAAACCTACCAGTATTCTTAAATAAATAGCTGTGTTGTTTCAAACAAACTTGCCATAGCTTAGCAAGTATTTTACTAATATTATTACCAGTTTCCAAGCATGTTCTGTACAATATCTGTGTCGCAACTATTTAAAATCCATCTGTTCCGTTGAACCATTAATCTGTTACTTTTTTTGTTCAAACTATTTAGGTGCACGGTTTGAAGTTCGAAAACTATTGGTTCTCACAAAAATACAAATTCATGTGGGGTTCCGTGGTTTCATGTTAGAATGGTTCAAGTCTTAACTGATTAATCGGTCTCAAAAAATGAAAGTAGATATTATCAGAAGTGATCCTTTGTTATTAAATTCAGGGTTAGGTGCCACAAGGCTCTGTCCTTGGCCATATACTTATTCTCATCTACATCAATTCTTTGTTTGGTGTAAATTTAAAAGGCTTATTTACTACTTTTGCGGGTGATGCTGGCTTCTCTTATACTTCATATAGTCGCCTTGACCAAAAAGCTATTATAAATTGGAACCTTAAACTTTTGCCCATCTGGTTCTCGTCGTATAACTGCGTTATACATAAGCCCTTAGACGAAATTAATGTTTTAAGTCTGTTTCCTACGCTTGACTTTAATGTAAATATTTTTTTTAATCCTCCTGAGTGCGGAATGTTTAAGTTTTCTACACGCAACTGCGTATCAGGTATGTATATCTTCTTTTTCATAAATGACCGTAATTTGATCTGTACCGATAAATATTTTGTGATCAAGAGAGTGACTGAATTTAAATACCTTGGTCTTATAATTGCCTAAAATGAATTTTGAATCTCATGTAATATTTGGCCTTCTACGCTGCTCAAAATTCTATATTATGGTATCTTTCATTCTACGAGTAAATTACAATATTAATATCGGGGAGCAGGTACAGAGTTGAAATCTCAAAAATAATTATAAATAAAGGATTGCTGTGATTCAGCAGAATTTTGAAAAAACAGGGGCCAAATTACCGCATCGGTTTTCAAGTAATACGTGACTGAATTATGTGAGTTTGGCATTACCGCTCAAGTAGCACACTGGTGTATAATTTGGTACAATTTCTTGAATTTTGGTGTAAAATTGAGAAAACTGAAGAAAATTTTAAGATTTTGGTGTATTTGACAAAATATACCGGTATAAAAATTACACCATTGTCTTTTCTGTGCAAAATTTCAACATTTTTGTTCCAATGCGGTGCAAAAAATAAACCGATTCACAGCTGTTTTTTTAATATGCCATTAATGGCGCATAAAAAAATCCAATTTTGAAATCAACAAAAATGACGTATTTTTTACACCAAATTTTGTAGATAAAATACACCATTTTAAATGAGCAATCATTTTTCGGTGTAAGATTTAAATCTTGTGGAGATTAAATACACTAAACTACACCAATGTCTAACCATAATGTCAACAAAATTTTTACCTCAGTTCAGCTGTCATTTGTTTACAGTCACTGCGCGTTTATTTCTTTAAAAAATAAAAAAATTGGGTAGCTCGAAGTTCAACAATTATTTGAAATGGTATCGTAGGAAAAAAACTTTTTAAAAAAAATTAAAAAACTGTGTGAAACCCAGTAGTATTCAGCAAAATCATCAAAATTTATTTGAAACGACGAAAATCAACTTTTATATTCTACAAATTGTTTAATATCGCGAGAAAATATTATTTCAAATGAACCTAATATTAAAGTAGGGCCAAATGAAATATTATTAGACTCAATTTCGAACAGATTTGGATGATAATGATGAAGTTGTGGAAAATATAATTCGGGAAGTAGAACCCTCCTCGGAAGATTGCGTCATTGATGATTTGGACGAACACATTGATTTTATGTCTAAATTGGCTGATTGGGCTGTTAAATATAAAATAACACATTGTGCTATGTCTGAGCTACTTCTTTTATTGCGAAGTGAAGGAAAAGCTGAACTGCCGAAAGATGCACGTACGGCTCAAAAATATTGATCAAGGTCAATGCGTATATTGCAGACACACCAGCTCGGGCATTTATCAAATTTACATAAGTAGAAAATCCAGTTTGACTTCAATTAATTTAATATTGTTGAACTTTGCAGGTATCAAGACACACACTGCATACAATAGTTGTACAAAATGTAATGTAATTGGGGAATTTAATCGATCAGGAAACCATATGAGCTTTCCTAGATTAGATTGTCGACGAAGAACTCATTCGGATTTTATAAGCAAATCCGATGAGGGCCATCATTTATTCAATCCCAGAACGAGGCTATTCTACAAAGGATTCAAAAAAAATGTTAAATTGGGTGAAAATACCGAAGAAGAAGATGAAGAAGCTGCTTTAGATACTGAACCACAAAAAGGCCGTCGAAGGTGAAACCAAATGAAAGTAAAAATTCTTTTGAAAAAATGTATGAATGTATACATTATGTACAACTTTACGTATTAAATATTAATAAATATTATGTATTTATTTTCTTGAATTCCAATGTTAACTATAATTTTGTTTTTGTTTTGAACATTTCTTACACTATTTACATCAAATTAAACATACTAAAAAAAATTACTGGATATATTTTTCGCAATGGTGCATTTTTTTTACTGCTTGGGGTATATTTTGCACAGTTTATAGCATAATAAATGTACCGAAAGCAGAATATTGGATATATTTTGCACATTGGTGTATTTTTTGTCTTGTTCTTTGATATTGGTGGAATATTTTGCACATTTTCCGGCATACAAAATGTACCGAAAGCAGTATTTTGGATATATTAGCCGTGTTTTATTGGTTAGTGAATATACTACATCGCAAAATTTAACATGGAAAACAACAACAAACGATTAGTGAATAAAAATAAGCTAGTAATTGAAATGGATAATTTAGTGAAGATGGAGTTTCGGATGTTGAAATGTAGGAGGTGTTTAGGTGGTGTCCGAAAAAATATATGTGGCATACTTGAGGGTGTGTTCGTTGGTATTTATTTTGTTATACTTTGCCTTTGATAATCCAAAGTGTGATCGCTCCGAAATTTATAGAACAAATATTTTTTCAAACTTTAATTCATAGCATAATTCCGGCTTTACACTACTGCCACTAATTTTGTCATAAAATATTGAATATTGAAATATTGAATTCGATTGATATGTTTTATCAGTTCACTGGCATTTGTTCAAAAATGTCGTATAACTGCGGCATTATGCTGAATTTATATAACAACTGAAAAAATTAAAGCTAAACTCTCAGAACACCTATTTTATTTATTTTTTATTTTATTTTTTTAGTATCGTTATAACTTCATATGACTCTTTAACATTAAAAAACGTCAAAATAGGTCTGTTTACTTAGTTTTTTGCACGAACTACTATTGTTTTAAGGTTGCTCAGAATCAATTTATTAAAAGAAATTGCCTTAGGCTAGGCTGTTTTGCAACTTTTTGGTTTAAGAAACTAAAAAGTTTGTGTTTTGACACAAACTAAACGATTGCCTAAAATGAGTTCGCTATTTTGTGTAACATATAATTATATGCACCTGCGCGGACATTCAACCAAATAGTTCATCTGTTTTCTATAAGTATAAAAACAGTGTTGTGCAACTAAAAATTGAATGTGCGCTCCCAGCCTTAAGACGATATTAGTTAAAAAATGTTCAAAATTAGAAAACTACTTTAAAGTTAGGAAATATATAAGAAGTATAATACTACTACCTTAATAAGAGGCTGTTTAAAATTTTGCGCCAATGTCATTTTATTGAGTACAATGTTTTTTTTTCTCGAATACTCAGTATATATATGCGATATATTTTCGCACTTTTGTAAGTTTTAAATCAAATTTAACAGTGAGAAGAACTCTAAATCAACTCGATTTGCATTTTCATGAATATTTCAACTCAATCTGCATTTTCATGAATATTTCAACTCCAGCTTAAAAACGAGATACAGATCTTTCGAACACATCCGAGTCCGAGTAAGTTAATTCTTAATTCCACAAGTAGGGGGAACAAGGAAGAGTGAGTTAAGGAGTGAATAAAGCGTTTTTTTGGTACTTGTATTACTGCGCTAGATATAGATTACCAATAAAACGCGCCTATTGTGTACAATGGTGTTTTTTTTCTTCTTGTTCTTTAAAATTGGTGCATTTTTTTCCAAATTCAGGAGTTAGAGTATGCATATACATACAGGGTGTCCCACTGTGACCGCGGCAGACGAAAACCATTAATTTTAATTTAGCAAAATAATACGTTCAATAGTTTACTGTGGAAAAACCGTTAATCCGTTAATCGCATAGAAAAAACCTGTATGGTGTAAAGAAAATCTTACCTGTTCTTGTTTTAATAAAAAAGAAAAATCAAGAATAATCGGTTTTATTTTTGCCAAGTTTAGAGCCAGTTAAATATCGGTCTCAAAAATGGACGACATTTATAAATAAAGCATTAACCTGGAAGTATTTGTATGATTTTTTCTCACCAGTATTTCCAAGAGCACGTCCTTAACGGGATATCGGAAAAAAGCATCGACTTAAGATGCGTTCTTTTTTTTTTGGCGAACTGCTTTGTCGTTTAATTTTTCATTTACCATCTTTAGTTTATAGGTACTCAATGTACTCTGTTGCCTTTTCAATGTAAACATTTCTATGTGATTAAAGATCTTCCCACAATTTACTATCAAAAGTATTATATGTACATTGCTAAATTAAAATGAATTCCTTGTTTGTATGTATAAAAATGGGTTTAAAAGAAATTACTCCAAAAATCATACAATTTATTTTAAGTCAAAACGGAAGTGAAAACGAGAAAATTACTTAATAAGTTTTTCGACTTGAAAATAGGTGTTAGGAACCTATGTGTATGATGGTTTTCGTCTGCGGCGATTACTTTGAGACACCCTGTATTTTGGACGAACGGCCATTTTTTTCAAGAAGTATTAAAAAAATTTAAATATTAAATGAAAACAACGATTAGTTATTTTAATATTATAGCGACTTAATTATATACCGCATTTGGTATTTTCGACTCGTTTTTAACATAACGTCCCTAAAAAATTAGAAAACAACCAACAAATTTTAGATTTCGAATAATTAATTTTCACGAATTGTTTTAGAAATCTTTGATTAATTGATATTTTCGAGGCGCTCAATTTTTAGACGGGGTAGGATCAAAAATCATTCGGCAGAATGTGCTTCGTTTTTAAATTAGACACTCGCATTCATACTAATTCATGATTTCCTTGCGGCCATATAATGCAGGTGAATAATAATTAGAATCAAATTCTTCAGATACTTTTTCAATCAGAAGATAAACTTCGGTGTAAAATTAAATTATTTCCAATTTAAAAAATAAACTTCGGTGTAAATTTTATCTCAGATTTTAGTTTTAAACCAATTATCAGTTTATTATTTACACTTCCGGGGTATATTATGTTCTAGTAACCAGAATAATTTGTATACTACTAGCGCAATTTATGTACCGAAAATCGGTATAATTTGTGTACAGCCGGTGTAAATTATAAACGACAACGAGGTATTATATACACCGAATTTAAATTAATTGTACAAAAGCTGCACTCAAAAGTGGCATATTTTTTATATTTAAAATGTATATCACGAAAGCGCAAAAAATACCCCAAATATTTTGGTGTATTTTGGACGTTTGTGCTACTTGAGCGCTTACGTCATCGAGCAATCATTTACACTAATTTGACATTTTCATTGGATCACTGATGGGACTCACTCACTCGGTCACTGAAGCGGTAATTTGGCCCCAGATTTAAAATTTCTGAAACGATGGGTGGTTTTGGTATAATTTAAGAACAAAATGCTTGCACTCCATTATAATAACTGTGATTCAATTTTTTTATGTAATTTTTATAAAAGAAAAAACTCAAAATTTACTTAATTCATAAACAAATATCAATTTCAATTATGTAGGTCACTAAGGAACTTTTTCGAAATGGGCGTTATTATAAGGCGGTTATTATGTTTGGACCTCCCAACTGCTGGTCTCGTCATAGGATATCTTGGAGTTTTTGGTGGAATATGGGAAATGATTGAGATAATTTTGAGTATTATTTATTTTGATGAGTACTACGAAGAAGAATTCGCTGGTACACCCGCTTCAGAAATTAAATTGAGTAAGAAAATTAAACAAAAAACAAAAAAATTAATATATTATTTTTTTTTTAATTTTCATACTAGCTATATATGCTATTATGATTGTGTTGTTGGTTGTATGCCTTTTGGACTTATTGTCATCGATCTTGTTGATTCAAGGAACAAATAAGGTAATATTTTTCTAAACTCTTTTATCAATAAAACAATATTTGAGGGGAAAATAATTTGTCAAATTAATTCAAATCATCATCTGTACTTAACTTAACTTAAATCTATTTCAAACAAATAATAATAAGTTTAACTAAATTAATTACCTTATAAAAACTATATTTAAACATTTTCTACAGAAATCACACAAAATGCTTCTTCCGTGGTTATTTATCAAAGGAATTGCCTTAGGAATTTTGATTCCTATCTCCTCATTGTGTTTTTTGGCTGGAATTTATTCCATTTTTAATGGTCTTGGAAGTAGTCTTATAGTGAATTCGATTTTGATGATGATTGTATTGGGTAAGTTCAATTTTATATCATATTTATTTTCAAAATAATAACATATTTATTTTTTTCTATCTCTTTCAGGATTATACTGTTACCTTTATATGGTTATTTATTCACTATATTGTTTTATTCGAGATGAATTACAAAAACCACATCGAATTGATTCAGAAGCTTTGTATTCGAACTCAAACGTAGAATATCATAAAACTTAAGAACCTTTATACGAGAACTTGGAGAACAATAATTTATGAATCAAGCTTTTAAGAATATTATGTATATCCCTATATGTACTGTTATTATTAAAACAAATTTTATCTTACGCTTATCCGTCTTATATTTATTGTTGAATTGATAATAATAAACTTTATATTCGTTATTATAGTTGTCAAAAAATGAAGTGTTATTTTATTTATTCTTTAAAGTCTTCTCACGTTGGCATTACTCAAATAAATATAAATTGGGTGTCAAAAAAGCCTAGTCCTGGATTATAATGTAAAGATTAATTTATGAGAAACTTCGTCAAGTAATAAATCAAGTCTAAGTCATAAGAAAATAGATCAGTCCTTGAAATCAGTTAAGGCTAGTGACGTAGCTACCAACGGACAAACCGAAGCGGCGCCGCCATTTTGATAAATAAGAAAAGAAACTTTCATGTTCCACGAATTTCACCATGGCACCATAGAAGTTTAATCTGGACATGAGCCAGTATTTTGTGTACAAGGTGGCTTAAGATTGATTACCCTATCGGAAGATGATGTAATTTTTGCAAATGGCGTCATACGTCAATCATATTTGACAGCTCCAGTATGCAAATAGACAACCAATGGAACGCTATACTCCGCAAGAGTCGGTGCGCGGTGGTCAAATCGCATGAACTTGGTGACCAATTCAAGTCACCTGATAAACCTCGTGTCGGTTGTTGTCTTATATCCGGCATGTTTTGCGGCCGAAATTCGGGTCGTTTTCCAAACGCTCCGAACAAAATGGCGCAACATTCTTGGTACCTATATGATCATGAACTTTGAGCTCATATATAAAGTTTTTTTTTTCATTTGGAAGTGCTGTTCTATCGTGTAACTTGCCATTGTGATTTGGCATGAGTTAATAAATAATAAACAAATAATTTGACAGACGTCACTAAAACAAAATGGCCGCCACAGGCTGCCAAAATCTACGCAAGCCAATTAAAATACTTCATAACACTACATCAATGAAAAAAAGAAATGTTGATAAAAATAAAATACTATTTTAAAAATTTTTAATTCAACAATTTTTTTTAAATACTCAAACGCACTTTGAACAATTGCCCCTAGATCTTAAACAAATATATAAACGCAAGAATATCACTGTGTATATCCCATTTAAAATGCACGAGCAAACTACCGTACTTAGGACTGTGGGCATTGTTCGCTCGCTGAACCTTTTAGGGTGATTGAGAACAATCCCCTTAGTAAGTCGTTTCTCTAGAAAATCTAATGTAAAAATACAGTGCCTTGCATAAGTATAACCGCACCTGGTAAAAATGAGTTTTGTAGAAAATTAAAATGGGAATGACACCTTACTATTTTTACCTGCGACTTATATGTACTATAGGCAAGTTATGCATTCGTAAAAAAAATCGAACTCGAGTTTTTGATTAAAGTTGACATTAAAAAAGTGGGTCTCGCAATTCTGTCTGTCCGTTCGATTGCAGCTAAACGGCTCGGCCGATTTTCTTCGAAGTTGGTAGATATCATTTTTAATTATCCCCCCACACGTTTTTTTATTTTTTTTAAGACCAAAAATAACGGTACCTGCCATACGATTTTTTTTTTCGAAATTTTACAAATATTTTTTTTCTCAAAAACTGTCCCACAGAATTTTTTAAAAAAAATTTGAAAAATTTAATTTGGTTAAAACTAGCTAATGGTTGAAAAAAAAATTCCAAAAAATTGTTATTTTTGGTAGACCCCCTGGGTCCATATTTTTGTTTTCGATTTTCTCGAAATCGGTACAGCCGGCTTAAATTATTTTTTTTTATGCTAAAGCTCCTCCAAAGTTTGAACATTATTACATATTCAAATTTTCAATTTTTATTTTTTTTGGATTAAAAGAAAAAAATCAAAATTTTTTTTTGGAAACCCAATATCGATTTTTTTCAAATTTGACAAACAAAAGTTTCTTAACATAACCTACAAGATTTGAGAAAAAAAATTTTGTTTTGTCTAAAACTAACGGTACCTTCCATACAAATTTAAAAAAATGGTTTTCGAAAATCGTATTTTTCTCGAATTTTGCTAAATTTTTTTTTCTTTTGATAAATTTTTACGATCTATAATTTAATAAAAAAAAATTGAAATCTAGATATTACTGACTGTACCTACCATAGAACGATTTTTTCGAATTTTGAATTTCTCATTATCAGCATAACGGATTTTAATGAAATTTTTTATAAAGAAGCTCTTAAAAAGTTTAAAAAATATTGCATTTCAAAACTTAAAAAAAAAAATATTTTTTCAATTTTTAGAAAAAAAAGTCATTTTTTTCTTTTTTGAAAAATTCGATATCTCAAGAACGGTTTGGTATTTTTTTTTTGGAAATTAGACTCTTATTCGTACAATAATAAAAACTTAAGGTTGGCGTACCAAATTTTTTTCTTAAAAATGTTTTGAAAATTTTCTACATAAAAGCGTATTTTTTTAAGGAACCACTACAACGACTTATAATTTTTGTTCTTGCATAAATTCATATTTGCATAGCATTTTGTTTTTATCTCTTACTACTAAAAGAATTTAAAAAATTCATTTTATCCTTATGAACAATTTTCTTTAATAACATCCTTTTTTGAAATTCCTAGTTTATTACATATTAGCAAGTTCGTGCGACCCAGTCGTGCATTTTATTTTTATTCGGCCCTAGCGAGGTATCCGTTCGGAGCGGAAAATTCTCCGATTTCGTACGATTCGGAGGATTTTTGCTTCGAGGTATTCTTCCGAACAGCTGTTCGGAATTTTTCTCCGACATTATTTTAACGCACCCGTTGAACTGCGTTGAAGTGCGATCAAGTGCTTTATTTGTGAAATTTTTGACAGCTTAATGCAAATTCTTCGCGGAACAAATTGCGCCAACGCATTTGTGTATTATTATATTCTTTCCGATAGGATACCTCGAAAGCAATTTTAACCTCCGACAAAGTATGCGTTGCGGACAATTTTCCGCTCCGAACAGATACCTCGCTAGGGCCGATTGAATGGCATCACTAATCAAGTAAATTGAGAAGAAATAAAAGTTCCGTTATTTTCTCTTCTGTTGTTTAAGCGATACGGAAAAAGGAAAAATTCAAGCTTTTCGGTTAAGTGGCCTAAGCTTAAGGGCTATTGGTAGAAAAATTTCAAGATCCGATCCTGTCGTCCGAAATTTTGTCCAAGATCCATAATCTTATGGGACAAAAATAAGACCCGGGCGTCCGCAGAAGCTGGTACACCGCAATAAAAGGCGCTAATTCAATGCTGCATCCAATTCGATGGATTCTTTGCCGGAAGTTCGTGATGAATCGGGGTTAGGAGTTTCGGTTTCAACGGTTTTTCGTGCCTTAAAAGCAGTGGAGTTGTTGTTCGGGGCAAAATGGTGCCAGCTCCAAATCTGACAACAGCCCACAAACAAAAAAGGTTAAAATTGGCCCGTAAAAACATGAACCGGAATTGGAAAACCGTAAGTAACATTCCATTAATTTACACTTAACTCTTGTTATTCCAATGAATGTTTTTTTTTTAGATTATTTTCAGTTGACGAAAAAAAGTTTAATCTTAATGGGCCAAATGGTTTTAACGGATTTTGGCATGTCTGGAAAGGAAAAAAAGAAGTTTTTTTCCAAGAGAAACTTTGGCGGTGGCAGTTGTATGGTTGGGGGGGCCTTCTGCGACCGTGGTAAGGTCGCACTTGCCTTCATCTCTACAAGGATCAACAGTTCAGCTTACACTCAGGTGCTTAAGACGATTTCGTCGAGTTCGATATGTCTTCCAGCAAAATAATGCCCAAATTCACGTTAGTCGTCAAAGTTTGGAGTGTTTCGAATCCAGTAACATAAATTTGATGGAGTGGTCGGCACGTTATCCAGATTGTAACCCTATTGAAAACCTTTGGGAAATTTCGACCCGCAAAATGTATGTCCATAAAAGGCAATTTGTCAGTGTTGCTGAGCTGCGAGAGGCAATTGTGGAAGAATGGAACTCTAAAGACGATTTCATATTAAGAACTTTGTTAACAGTATGCCAAAAAGAATTTGTATCTTGGTCGAAAATAGGGGCAGCAAGATCCCTTACTAGTTTTTCCTAAAAAAACTTACTTAAAATAAAGAAAAAATAAAAATAAAAATAAAAATGCCGTTATACTTTTGCAATATAAGAAAATCTGTTTTTAATTTTTAAACACCAGAAGAGAAAATAACGGAACTTTTTTTCCTCTCAATTTACTTGATTAGTAATGCCATTCAATAAAAAAATAGTAAGCTGTCATTCTCATTTTAATTTTCTAAAAAACGCAATTTTACAGGTGCGGTTATACTTATGCAAGGCACTGTATATGTATACCTACTCCAAGGCACAATTCATATATGCATTGAAGCAACTAACAATGGCTTGGCCATTGAAGCAACTAACAATGACAATAATAACTGACAGCTGTTCCATGAATATTATGTACATAGGTATCGTTTTAAAATTACACACATTTATTACGTCATTGCTGCCGATGGGTAGGCGTGCCTGTCTACCGCACAACAATATCAAACATTTTGGTGACCATATTATTTAACTGGGATACCATAATGCTCATGTTCTGAAATACATACATAAATAGACTATAAGATCATCTATACATTTTGAGCAGTATCCACCTATTGATCATGAGAATGAGAACCATGCTTAAGTTGACGTTTTATATTTGTATAGACGCTTCTGAGAGTATCAACGTATTCCAAGAAAAGAAGAACTGTTTGTATACAAACTTTTCAACCATGTTATTCCCACAATATTCGTGTGATTCGTAAAACCAGTTTTTTTTTTCCTGAGGTAAATGTATTCATCATCACATCTACCATTTAAAATTCAAATGGAGAGGTTCTCTTGGAAAAGAGAGATTGTTTGAGCAGAGTTACCGTTTCTAATAACAAAATATTAAATTCACTACCTTTTCTATAACAAATCTATAAAAATGAATCCCTTCTTAAATGCTGAGTTTTTTCCCAAAAAATCATCTACAATTTAACGGTATTCTTACTACTCCCTGCAACAATCGAGATTTTGATCAAAATTGACAACGATGATGGAAAAGAGAAAAAAATGGGCCTTGGATTTCTGAAACACTCGGGCACTGAACTGTCAAAGGCATTGATCTACATTTTTAATTGTTTGTTTTCTTTTTTCGCCATTTGTCTATGTCATATCACACGAAAAAATAAATTAAGTTAGCCGCGCTTAATCTATTTTATTCTGAGCTTATAGAGCGCGTTCCAAGCTAGGCTGAGTTCGTAATTGCAATGTTTGTTGCGCCTGCCCTGCCTAAAATATGCTTCGAATACATTTATGAACACAATTACAACAGCATGTGTGCAGTCATCATACTTTGTTAAAAATGAGTTCATAATTGCCAAAATAGTTCGATATCAGCATCGGACCAGATTTTGGAATCGTATTCAATCCTGTGGATGGATAGTTATTAATTTCTTATCAAATATGTACAAATCAATATTTGTACGATTATAAATTAATTTCAAAAAAAAAATTACTCACATTTTATCCTCTGCCATTTTCCTGCAAATTCAGCAACATAAAAAAAACACATGCCAAATTGACCGCATGTTGACTGTAAGTTTACTTTTATAGCCAAACCACAATCTCGCGTTTGGTCGGTCGGGCGTTGACATTTTGAATAAAAACAATAGACTCTTATGAGGCAATCTGAAATGTTACCTCCGGCGTTGCGACCGCTTTATATCGTAATATCGTAAACGTCAGACCAACGCCAGGCCAAAGCAAAAGTAGATCTATTTTCTATTCGGTCGGGCGTTTGACAGTTCATTGTCGGCCGTATTTTGTATTTTTTGTTTTGAAAGTTGAAAATTGAAGTGAAATAAGAAGTAAGTAATTGAAGTTCTTTTTTTATAAATAATTAAATCGAATGTCGCCGGTTTCATTCGGGTTATTTTAAAAAAATGTTCTGGATCATGCTTTTGCATTGCATCATAATTAAGAGCAAAGAATCCATCAGTGTCTCTGCTTAAATTGAGCTCCCGAACCCATCGCTGCCTTTCTACTCTTTTTTCGTCGTTTTTAAATGCCTCATACCCAGCATAGCTCACAACACCGAACAAGGAAAAGTCAAGGAGGTCATCAAGATCATCCATATCGGCCATATCCATCTCTTGTTTAAGAAAATAGTTTCACAAATTAACTATTTTAAATGCCCAAAATTTAAAATACGCAATATTATATACCTTGTAAATTAATAAACAGTAACAAAATTCATTGGAATATAACAATTAAGTAGGTACTTATCAAAGATGTCATGGAAATGTCAGTCAACGCTCGAGGTTTGAAGCTAAATTTCGTTTTACAAATGCTACGGTCGCGCTTTTTGACACACAAAATCGTATATACGATCAAACGCCCATTTAACGCCGGACCGACGAACGCGAGATTGTGATTTGGCCATTATGAACACAAATGTTGCCATGCTCATGCAGAGATGATGCTGTTTGTTTACAATTATGAACGCAATTTTTGCAGGACTGCGGCAGTTTTGCAATTACGAACTCAGCCCTAGCTTTCATTGAAAAATGAAACACAACTTGAGCGGTAATTTGTGTCTGAGCTAAAAAAAGAAACACAGATCTCTTTTGACAGCTCAGTTCCCTTTTTTTCAATCTACTACTATGTATTAACCTTTACAAGTGGGAACCATTGAATTTTATATACGAGTATACACATAAGTTCTGCTTGGTTATTTTACTTGATCGTAAATTAGTTCTGTTTATTAAGACCTGAAATAAAGTAATAGTGTTTTTCAAGGCATTGCGCGCCGGTGGTGTTTTTTTTCTTGTTTTTCCTAAGAAGTGCAAATATATGGTATGCAATTTAATTTTATATTTCAAGAAGTTTCAAATCTTTATCGTCATTTTATCCTATCATAAGCGACAATTTGCACATGTTTTTTAAGTATTACAGGCAATCGGACCGGTTGTAAGCCTTCAGATAAACTATTTCAAAGCTGAAATTTGGACTTATTTGATTGGTCAGCAAAAACCAAAGTTTGCTGATCAAGTTTTGAAAAATTGACTCGATATGGTATAAACAATCGATTGAAACTGATTTTTTTGCTAAAAGTTTAGTTAACAGTTTTTGTTTTCCTAAATTTTTAAATATCTTAAAGAACGATTTTGTGTAAAGAATACCTAAGCGATGTGTACAAAGATGAATTCTTGTGAAATATTGTGATGATGACGATATATTTTGTTAATATGTATATCTTAATGCATTTGGTGTTCTTTATTTTGAAAGCTTAACGAACATACAAAATAATTAAAATAAAAGGTGCAAAATTTTAAACAATTTAGTTTTGAGGTTTAAGCGTGGTTCCTAATATTTAACAATTTGCTATATTTGAAGCAGTTTATTAAGTAATTTTTAATTTTGAGCTGGTATCATTATTATTAGGTTATATTTCGTTCATTAATGGTTTGTTTTTTGCACGAACTGTCATTGTGTTAGGCTCACACAATGACAGTTCGTGCAAATAACTACGCTAAACCATCTTTTTTGATATTTGTTATTATTAAAGTGTTATATGAATCAAGTACGATTCTAATAAATAACTACGATAACGTTTAGAATTTTGCGCCAAGAAATTAATGAAGTGATATTTATATTTAAAAAAAAATCTTAAGGCTATAATAAGATATAAGACCTTGTATGGTCCCTCTACGTCTACATGATGGCTGTTGATGATTGCATCGCATCTACACGTTGGCTGTAGAAACATGAAGATTAATGATGATGAATTACCCCATCTACACGACCGATGGCCCATCGTTGTAGAGCGACCATTAGATAACAATCAACAAAATATTTTAAGGATTTTGGAAAATGATTTTAGTAAACAGTATGTGTCGACCTGTTAACTGAACACAAATTTTTTTTCGCGTTATTTTTGATAAGTCAACGTTTATGAGATGAATTGTGCCGGTGTTTAAGAAAGTATTCTAAGTCAGGGTTTTGTTATGCACTGATATAGGATATCTCGTTCGTTTCATAAGGAGCTCCAATTGGTTTAACGATTAGGGAGAAAGTCTCCAAGATTCAATGTGATATCAGAATTTCCAAAACAAGTTGACCTTTTTTGACCAATTACTAACCAATTAGATGGCGCCAAGATCTCAGAGCCCAATTATTTTTTATCACATTATTTTTGAATAACAAAGAAAAAAAGTGCGTGGCAAAAATTTTAAAATGTTTAAAGAAAATCGGACAATTCGGTTAGACTGTAGTCGACCAAACAGACAGAATTGCAAGACGCTATTTTTTCACATTCCCTATCATGGAAATGTTTCTTCAGTTTCGGAACTATTGTTTTGGTAATGTGCATGCATCAAATCTTCATCTAAGTATGGGTGGAAGGAAGCGCATGCTCGGTGACTAAACTATCAGCTCCTCTTATGCTGTATCTACAAAAAACCCGATCTTTCTTTACTTCAAGTAGCATCCTATCTAAGGTGTTTTTGTAAGCATCTTAAGCTGTTCTGCTACACCATATGTTCGGCAAATATCAGTGTGACCTCCGGACCGACAATCGACAACTGATAAAACAAATCTTAACATCGAGGTAAATCTCGGAAAATACAAACGAATTTTTAGTGAGAGCCTCCATCTTTTTTTTTTATTTAAAGCCGCAAATGATAGGATTCATCGTCAAGAGCTCCCTTCGGGAGATCTATTCCAGCTGTGTCGCTTTTAATTGGAAAATACGAGGTACTATGTACATCTAGGGAATATATCCTTCAAACTTTTCCAAACATCAATAGGATTTCGGTAAGAAGTTGCAACTTTTTCAATCTAGTTCACGACCAGGATTTAACATCGAGGACACTTTAATCAACAATTCTGTACGCTTCTTGTAGTATCTATCTATCGATTAGGACAAAACATCACCTTATCGGAGATTCGACGAAGAATTACTTTAGGAAACCGTTGTGTTGATCCTAGGTTTTGGGAGACAAATGGGTTCAAAACTTTTAACGCGTAAGACGAAGTAAAAACTTTTCAAAAAATGTACTCTAAGTTCAGCCAGAAAGAAAGAGATTTTACTTTGAACTTTCGAAAGACAACTAAGACGGATAAGGAAGGACGATTGCAGGAGAAGATACATCCGCCAACTATATAGGTTGTTAGGAAATGTGGCTGTAGTCAAAAAAAGTTAAAACGGCTCTGCCGCATCGAGCTAATGAACAACAATTCTCCAGAGCCAAGAGAGTCTTCGAATCGAAGCGAAAAAACAGAGAACCTCTTGTGCAAGCCATCGCACATGCCAAAATGCTTGACACGCTGCTTTGTGCTCCTGCTCGGAATCAAACAGGATTTAAATATTATGGGGTCGCTTCAAGATCGATTGGAACCATTTACCCAGGGCCGGATTAACTCTCAACGGGGCCCTAGGCAACCATCAATTTGGGGGCCTTTTTTCACGTCCGTTCCCTTCTTTTTTCGATTAAAAAATAAAAACTTATATCTTTCATAAAAATTGTATTGTCACAATGTAATAATATCAATAAAATTACTATCTACATTTTAAACATGTCGTTTTCTACATTTGTTATCGGCAAATTCATCAATTATATCATCAATATCGATTTTGTTCAATAAATCTGACTCAATGCAAAGTATACCTAACATCTCGAGTCGCTTTTGTCGCGTTGAAGCTCTTTCAGCAGCTTTGATTCTTTTTAATTGCGAGGGGGATCGTTCGGCAGAACAATTTGTGATCATTTATGTTAAAAAAATTTGAAGAGCTATTTCTGTGTTAAGAAATACATCGGCTAATTGATCTTCCATTAGAATCTTATATAAATGACTATGAGTTTTTTGTGCATCAGTGTATCTGGAGTTCACGTAACTTTGGAATTGTTTCACTTCAATGAAAAATTCTTCCAAATCTCTAGAATAAAAACGAACTAAGTTATTTATAGCTTCGTGGAGGTCTCCATCACTTAGAGAAAAGTTGATAAGAAATGCAAATCTCTCACTTTCGCACGTCGTCGTTTGATTTCACTGTGAAGATTGTCGATGATTTCAAGGAAACCTTTTGTCCTAAAATCATCGCGAGGCGAAAATTCTACTTCTGGAGCATTTCCGTCTATTAGGTTATTTTTTTCTACGACGAGTTCGTTTTACGGTTTCTGTATAACCTACACCAGGTAATAATTGTTTTGTTTTTTCCTCGAAATCATTGAACTTTTCACGGAATGAAACTAAACTCTCTTCTAACGATCCGTACAAAAAAGCATACGTTTGTAAATCTGCTTTTTCACTTTGCAATGACTTACTCACTGAACGCATAGCAGTCAAAATAGAGTTCCATAAAATGAACATGAAACCAAATTCGAATTTTTGCATTTTATTCGCGATACACGTCGCCTCATAACGAGTATCAGTATTTTGTGATTCATCATCAGCAATGATTTCTAGAGCCTCTAATATGATATCAAATAGATCGTAAACTGCATTCCTCGCATTCGAATGTGCTTCCCAGCGTGTAGTTTACAATGTCTTTAAAGTTTTCTCATTGTATATTTTATTTTTTAATACGCCCCAACGTTAGGTGGAAGCGGAAAAAAAAATTATATAATGTCTGCATAATGGCATAATCTACTGCATAAAAACAGCACTTCACAGCATGCTCTCCAACCAAATTAAGGGAATGCGCGGAACAGGGAACATAGATCGCATTCTCATCCAAACTCAATATTCTTGCTTGCAGACCTAGAAGTTTTTTTCATTTTTCGGGGGCCCCCTAAAATCGGGGCCCCCTAAAATCGGGGGCCCCAGGCAACTGCCTATTCTGCCTACTTGTTAATCCGGCCCTGCATTTACCACTGGTTTTCTCATTTTTGGTGCGGTCATTGCCGAGTGTTCTGAGCGCCCAATTGAGGTGGGCACACTAAAAATGGTCGTTAAAATCCACGGTTTGAGTGGAGGTACGCGAGTATATACATATCAGTGATTTCGATTTGACATAAATATGTTTTTGGTGATGAAAAAGCTTTCCGCAAAATGGGTACCACATTTGCTCACAATCGACTTCAAAACGCAATCGTTTGACAACTTCAAAGGAATGTTTGGCGAAGTTGAAGAAAAATTTGAAATCGTAGATGAAACATGAAGACCAAAGACCAAGAAACATTCGAAACAATGCACCTTTCCTTGTGAATCGAAGCCGAAGAAGGCCTAGGTGAGTTTGTTAGAAAACAAGGTCATGGCGACAGTTTTTTATGGTGCACGTGTTGTTATTCACATCAATTACCTTGATAAAAGGTATACGAATACTGACGCATATTACGCAGAACCGCTGAATCGATTTGAGGGTATCAACGTACATATTTGTCGTGTGTATGTATGTTTTTTGACATCGAAAAGAGTATTCCTTATTTTATTTGCAGGGACTTATTGGCTTGTCTATATTTGATTTACATATATGTATCTCAAAAACAGTTTTAATGGTTTAAAAAATTTTGTGACAAATTCCCAATATAAACTACGCTTTGGTGTAGAGTAAAAATTTTGTATTGACAAGTCGCCTCTTAAGTCAACTGGGCATAGCAAATAGACTGATAGTCATCATCTGAGTTGAGAGAAACCTTGTCAATAGGCAATTTTTGATTTTTACAAATACTATGCACTTTGTAAAATAGGTACCTATATATTCCACAAACATTTATGTTTTTTTTTTTCTTTTAGACTTAAAGTTTCTTGAAGTCCTGGAAAAATGTACACAATCGAAAAGTTTTTCTGTGCTAGCTTACCAGATGGAGCAATTGCTTTTGGCTGGTTTTCTATATTCTTTTCGATTTTCGTTGCTGCTGTAAGCCTATTCCAAGCCCAACTCAGTGCTATATTTTGGTATACAATACTTGGAGCGGGCTCCGGCGCTTTATTGATAATAGCAACAAAAAGGGTTTGTAATTTGCGATTCATATGTACCTGCTTTTAACTGTACTTATATAATATAACAAAATTAATTTGTTTCCATTTTAGAGATCACATCTCTTGCTTCTACCATGGTTGGGTGTGTATGGCTTCCATCTTTGTATTTCGACCCCCTTATCCCTAGTTTCGGTCATATGGAATCATGGAAGTGAACTTGGCGTTTTGTTTGGCGCTATAATATTTTTAATTTTACAGACCCGTAAGTAAAAAAAAAAAAAACAACAATACTTTGAATATCAATCAAACGTTTTAACTGTTTTTCCATATCAAAATATAGTTGTGATCGGCTATGGATGGATTGGAGTATATTCACTTTACCTTCTGTTTAAAAGCGAGAAACAATATGGAAATTCAGCGAACCCTAGCGGACAAGTTTAAGGATACAAATAAGAAAAAAAAGTAATTGAATACTTCAATAAGTTTAAAAAAAAATAGATTTTTTATGTGTACATATTATTTTTATGTGATACTTAATAACTTTTGAGTTTTAATAAAACTCATGAAAGAATTCTAAAAATAAGTACTTTATCAGCTATGATTCTGTGATTCTTTCTTCGAAGTCTTCTAATTTTAAAATTTATGAGAAACATTTTAATGCTCCCTCTACTGAGACATCAATAATTTTAATGAAGGCATTGCTAGCTCCACTAATTCACCAATAATTTTTGGATTGGTCTAGAGATATATGTTTCACACAGGTGCGCCATCTTTTATGTCGTTATGTAAACATTGAATAACTTTGACATTTATCAATTTATTAACTGTAAATATATTTTTGAAATGTCAATTCAATACAATTTTAACCTTGAATCGCTTCACACCGAAGAAACGCGCAGAAAAAGAGAGAGCACGGAACAGTGGGATCGATACATGTCACCGCACTCAGTATTGCGGCATCAGTAGAGCCACCTTGCGGCGCATTTTGAAGGTCCTGGATTTTTTTCCAAACTCTCCCCTAATGTGAATTTACTGTCGATGATGGACTTTATCACCTAAATTCACACTGATATGGACCTATCCGGTCTTAAAAGAATGTCTCCATCTATTTACATAATCTGGCTGAAATTCTAGAAGACGTTACGAATATTAATGCCTCTTTAGTTTGATCAAGTCCTAATGCAAGTTCTTGTATTATTGTGCAACCATTAGTGGAGGCTCTTTGGGAAAATGAAACCTATCCCAGTGATTAGAAGAATAGCGTTATAGTTATGTTACCAAAGAAAGGTGACCTTAAAAACTGTAATAATTGGCGAGGTATCACCATTTTTAGTATTTTTTCCGAAGTTTTCAATCCTCGAAAGAATAAAGTCCAGGATACGGCTTAGAGGCACCAAGTGGGCTTTTGCTGTGGTCGATCTTGCGTCGATTACATTATCACCTTGCGAATTATACTTGAGCAATCATCCGAGTATCAAACGCCACTCTACCTCATGTTTGTTGACTTTAAAAAGGCTTTTGAATGGGTTAATCTAATCGGGAATGTACATCGAGATCTCTGACTGCGAGGTGTTAATGTCATCAAAGAGTCCTACAATAACGCAAGCTATTTCGTTTTATACACTGGACAGCTTTCCGATTCTTTTGAGGTGCGTCAAGGAGTGATACAAGGAGATGTTCTTTCACCTATCCTGTTTTTACTGGTAATTGATGGAGCGATGACTGCTACAGTGGGTTCAAACGAGAGTTTGACAAGCTCAGCCATATAGACTATGCCGATAATATCTATCACCTGGCAAATAGCATCGGCAGCTTGAATCATATGTGTCAATCACTGTAAGTAAATGGAGATTTGCCCGGCTTGAGAATTAACGTTCACAAAACCTTAGTAATGCACATGGGCCAAAACATTCAACAGTAAATTATTCTAAGGCAGGAGATCATTGAAGAGGTCAAGCAGTTGAATTATCTGGTAGTTGTGTAGCAATTGATGGTGAAACAGCCCTGGATGTTAACATCAGAATAAGTAAGGCCTGATGTGCATTTGGAATGCTCTACCCTGTGTGAAACACTAGTAAAATATCACTACGCATGAAGTTGAAACTCTTCGAATCCAAAGTAAAATCTGTGCTGTTTATACGCCTGTGAAGCATGCAAGTGCTCTGCTAACATCTCGAGCAGGTACTAGGCTTTTGTTAACCGATGTCTGCAGTACATTTTAAAAATCTACTGGCCACAGACCATATCAAACGTCGAGTTTTGGAATAGAACCAACGAAAACAGTGGTAGATTGGCCATACCTTGAAACCTAACAATAACATCTCGAAGCATTCTTTTGAATGGAATCCTCAGGGTGCAAAACGTGTTGGAAGACCAAAAACAACCTGGAAGTCAACTGTGATGGTAGAAGCAAGGTCTCAGGATATTCTTACGTGGTCGCAGCTAAAACCGCTTACGTCAAATCGTGACAGATGGAAGGATTTTTTTTTGCTGCCATATGCTCCAGATGGAGTTGAAGTGTTACTCAAGTTGCCGGAAACCATACATTTAGTTTGCACATATCAGAGCATCTTCTTTCTTGATGATCAAGCAAACATTTCATATAACCTTCACCGTTTGGAAAAGTTGGAGAGGATTTAAAAGGAGATACAGATGTACAAAGGTTTTGAATGTCTGAATATTTTGCCGGGTTGAGTAGTCCACATTCATGTAGTGCGACTTAAAAAAGAATCTCTGAATTTAGCAGTACGTCCGAGGTTGGTCTCAAGCAACTGGCTATTTCACTAAAACATTGTTTACAAAAATAACGGTAAGATAATGAAAGACAAGAAACATTTTTGTGGGGCTCGAGAGATTCAAATGTTTCTGTTAATAGTTTTATCATTTATCATTTTTAAAGTTCACTGGTCACCTCAAAACCTCAAATTTTTTTCCTCTACTTACATGACAAGACCTACCGTTGTGCAAAATTACAAGATTCTACGATGTCGGGAAGCCATCAAATTTTAGTCAGTAATCATTAAATAATAAAATTTCTCTATTATACATTGTAACTGTTTCAATATTACTCTACTTTAAATATTCGGTATTAAACCTTCATTATGTAAGAACTTGGCGTACTTTGAGATCTCAGTAATTTTCAAGGCTGACTTCTTACACAAAAGTTTTCGTATAGAAGAACTTGGCTCTTTTTTTGTATAATTTATGTTTTTGGTCTGATTAATCTCTCTACACTCTCTCTACTCCGCAAAATTTTGTCAGAATATTAATCCTTTTTTAGTTTTATTGGGCTATCTTTTCAAATCTTGTGTTCTTTAATTGCTTGACTGACTGTTGATTTGTTCACTTCGGTTCATTTCTCCTTTTCCAAATTATCCTGTGATTCTTAACCAAAAGCTTCTTTGAATGAGAAAGCTTATAGAGCACCAAAAGACCGAGCTTGATGGCATTGAAAGCTATAAAACAGGTTGTTTTAGGCTGAAATTCCTCTTGGTGCTTGTAGCATAATGAATTAAGTTTTAAGTTAATAAAATTTGATTTTGATTCTCTTTTCACTTTCACTTTTTTACGCGCTTTAAGCCTTTAAGGTAACAATAACAACTACCGGCGACAAAATATCTCGGTATTTTTTTGTTTTGTTTTGATTCTTTTGAACTCAACAGGTGATTTATTTATCTATTTTGAAGTTCATGGTCTATTGTGCTTTATATTTATTAATGTATCTATTTAGCAACACACACAGTCACAAATTGGGGTGGTGGTCTGGTTGAAAAGTTAAAATGCACGATTGTGTCGCATGTATTTGCATAAATTAGAGGTAAAATGTGAAATAACAAAAATATAAAATGACGAATGATGGGTTTTTATTAGTTCAAATATAAATATTCATACAACAATAATGTTATTGATGGGGTATCAAAGGCAGATGCAGGGCCAATTTTCAAAAACGTCATTTACGTCAAATATTCATTTTAAAGATGGTCTTAAACACAAACTGGAAAAGTCAACACATTAAAAACCCAAAACCAAATTTGTATACAAAACCATTAGGTGTGATTTACTATCTGGATTTACTAGATCTGGAATAATTTTTAGCACGTATTGCAAAAACAATTTTAGATCTTGCTCTCTACAGGGATCTATTTCAAAGATCCAAAAAGTAGTTCTTACTTAGGTGGGTAGATGGCTTTTTATGGTAAGGTAGTGTAAACTGCTGTGTTAAGAAAAAAGACAAGAAATAATTATTGAATATTAAAAACATAAGGAAAAAATAGGCAATAGCAATATTTGCGTTAAGAAATTACGATTAAATTGACGTTATTTTCAAGATTTCGAAAATAGCCATATATGTATATAAACAGGATATCTATTGAACGAAAATTCCAAAGGGAAGATCGTTTAAGGGTTTGAAAATCAAAAATTTTCTCAGGTATGATCAATTTGGGGTGTGAACAATGTGCACCAATTTAAAAACAGTATTACTATAGTATTTTTTCCAACAATATCTGTCAGGGAGTACGATTTTTCTTTGCTTAAATGATAACTCTAGGATAAGCACATAGAAAGTATTATTTATATATGATAATATTAATGAAGAATAATGTATATGGTTCTTGACTTCTAGACAATCCTGTTGATGCTTGAGGAACTTTAAAGAATGGAATTGAGGCATCTATTACTGCAAGTCCTTTCAAAAGGTATCCTTACATTTTAAATATCCCAGAGCAAAGGCGGTACTAAATTGGTAGAAAGGATAGTTATGTTACCAATGTAAAAGTTCACTCAGGCGTATACGTACTTTTTAATTGCGACTTATAGGTACTATAAGGCAGTTTATGCATTCGGAAAAAAAATCGAACTCGAGATTTTGATCAAAGTTGATATTACGATGATAGCGAAGACTAAAAAAGTGGGTCTCGCAATTCTGTTTGTCTGTCTGTTCGACTACACCCTAAACGGCTCGGCCGATTTTCTTTAAACTTGATAGATATCATTTTTAATTTGTTCCCCCCACATGTTTTTTTTTTTCTTCTTTTTTTTTAAGACCAAAATAACGGTACCTGTCATGCGATTTTTTTTCGAAATTTTTGAAATATTTTTTTTCCTCAAAAACTGTTCGACAGATTGAAAAAATAAAAAAAAAAATCATTTAGTTAAAGCTAGGTAATGGTTGAAAAAACCAATGGTTATTGAGCGTACCCCTCATGGAACCACTTTTTGTTTGTTTTTGATTTTCTCAAAAATGGTGACACCGATTTTGATCATTTTGTTTGACTAAAGCTCCTCTAAAATTTGAATAGTATTGTGTATTCAAATTTAATTTTTTTTTTGATTTAAAAAAAATTCAACTTTTTTGTTTATAAAAACAAAATCAAATTTTTTTTTCCAAAACTCAATATTTCGAAAAAAAATTATTTTACCTAAAAATAAAGGAACCACCATACAAATGTTAAAAAATGATTTTTAAAAATTGTATTTTGCTCGAGAACGACGGCGGCGCGGCGCGGCGCCTAAAATTTTGTTAAAACATTTTTTCTTGCAATTAATTTTTATGATCATAAATTTAATTGAAATAATAAAATGCACGACGGGGTCGCACGAACTTGCTCCTATGTAATAGACTAGGAGTTTTAAGAACAAATGTTATTAGAAAAAACTGTTCATAAGGATAAAATTATCATCATTTTTTAAATTCTTTTAGTAGTAAAAGACAAAAACAGAATGCTATGCAAATATGAATTTACGCAAGAACAAAAATTATAAGTCGCAGTAGTGGTTTCTTAATAAAATCAGGTTTTATATATAAAATCTTTAAAATATTAAAAAAAAACTTGGTACGTCAACTTAAGGTTTTTATTATTGTACGAATGAAAATTAAATTTCCAAGAAAAATATTGACATATTTTTGAGATATCGAATTTTCCAAAAAAAATATTTTTGTTTGAAAAAGTCTTGAAATGCAATGTTTCTTAAAGTTTTTAGAAACATCTCTATAAAAAATTTCATTAAAATCCGTTATGTCGATAGTGAGAAATTCAAAATTTTAAAAAATCGTTCTATGGTAGGTACAGTCAGTATAATGTCTTGTTTTCAATTAAATTATAGATCTTCAAAATTAATAGAAAGACTAAAAATTTAAGCAAAATTCTCCGAACCCTTTTTCGAGAAAAATACGATTTTCGAAAAATAATTTTTTAACATTTGTATGGAGGGTACCGTTATTTTTAGGCAAAACAATTTTTTTTTCTCATATCTTGTAGATGATTTTAAGAAACTTTTATTTATCAAGTTTCAAAAAAATCGAGCATGGGGTTTTCGAAATATTGAGTTTTCAAAAATAAATGTTGAATTTTTTTTTAAAAATCCAAAAAATTGTTTTTTAAAAATTTGAATACACAATAATATTTAAACTGCTGGGTAGCCTTAATAATAGAAAAATGATCAAAATTGTTCGTACGGTTTTTGAGAAAATCAAAAACAAAAAAATGGTTCCAAGGGGGGTACCAAAAATAATAATTTTTTGGAATTTTTTTTTCGTTCATTACCTAGGTTTAACTAAATGAAATCTTATGAATTTTTTTTTTTTAAATTTGTGCGACAGTTTTCGAGAATAAAAAATATTTATAAAATTTCGAAAAAAATGACAGGTACCGTTATTTTTGATCTTAAAAAATCAAATCAAAAAACATCCTGGGGGAAAAAAATAAAACCCATATCTACCAAGTTTAAAGCAAATCGACCGAGCCATTTACCCGTAGTCGAACAGACAGACAGACAAAATTGCGAGACCCACTTTTTTAGTCTCCGCTATCATCGTAATGTCAACTTTGATCAAAATCTTGAGTTCGATTTTTTTTACGAATGCGTAACTTGCCTTATAGTCAGTGTTGTTCCTCTACGTGTCGACTTTGATTGTCTACATTAATGCGTAGACAATTGTGTCGACAATGTAGACAATGTAGACAATGTCGACTATGGTGTCGACAATGTAGACAATGTCGACTATAGTGTCGACAATGTAGACAAAGCATGCCAGCCAATCTGTCATTCTTGATTTCTCTGTCACATTGTTTACTTCATTTAAGAAAATTTCAGGTGTTAATTTGAGTTTTTATTCAAATATTGGTCGACGAAAAAATAAAGGTTTCCATCACCTAGGTTTTCTTTTAATGGAAAACAATAACAAATTTGTAGCATATTGTACAGTGTGCAACAAAAATCTACAAAATACTGCACAGGTAAATAAAAATTTGTTAAAAAAAAGCATATTCATATCCTAATAATAATGCCTTCACATTCATTTACGAAAGCAATGCCTGTAAGCAATCCCAATCACCTGCGACATCTTAATCCGGCGATGTCTCTATGATTGTTTTGATTGATGACAATGATTTTGGCTCGAGCTCTGATTTATTAGACGAAACATAATAAGAAAAATTTAATGTCTACGTTGTCTACATTGTTGACATTGGCATGTAGACAATCAGGAATTGTATACGTTGAATTGTCTACACGTAGACAATCGTGTAGTCTACATTTTTTGTCTACATGGAACAACACTGCTTATAGTACCTTTAAGTCGAAAGTAAAAATTAAAATTAAGATAATTACAGCTTGTACCTACCATAGAACCATAATTTTGAATTTCTCATTATCGACATAACAGATTTTAATGAAATTTTTTATAGAGACGCTTCTAAAAAGTTTAAACAACATTGCATTTCAAAACTTTTAAATGAAGTATTTTTTGAATTTTTGGAAAAAAAAAATATTTCAAAAACGGCTTAATATTTTTTTTGGAAATTTAATTTTCATTCGTACAATAATAAAAACTTAAAGTTGGGCGTTGGCGTAGGTACCATCTTTTTTTTTCTTGAAAATGTTTTAAGAATTTTGTATACAAAAGCTTATTTTTTTACAAAAACCACTACAACGACTTATAATTTTTTTTCTTTAGAGCCGTTTTTGAGAAAAAAAAAAAGATTTTGCATAACGGCTGTATGGCAGGTACAGTTAGTTTTGGAGCTAAAAAGATTAAATTTCTCCTCTAGGGAATCACTTAAGACTCTTAAGTACCGAGTTTGAAGAAAATAGCCCCAGTGGTTTAGGCTGCAGGTCGAGTACAGACATACCGACATACAGACATATAGTAGTATAGACATACAGACGGAATTACCGGACCCACTTTTTTCGTATTCTCTATCATCGTAATGTCAACTTTGATCAAAATCTCGAGTTCGATTTTTTCCAACTGCAGAGCTAGCCCTATAATATGTATCTAGATATATCGCAAGTTAAAAAGAGCTCCGTCTGTCGTCTTAAATTCCGATTCATAAAATGAGTTTAATTCTGTTTTGAACCAAGGAAGTTCTGTTGCCGGATCCTGCATTTCATGATTTATATATTTTCTTATTTTTTTTTAGTTCAATATTTAAAGTAAAAGTAGGCTTCAAATTAGTTTTAATGAGTTTTTATAAATTTTCCATTAATAATAGTGGCGCAAAATCTTAGACAGCCTAATGATAAGGTAAAAGTGTGATATTATTTAACAATTTACTAAGTTTAAAGTAGATTACTAACTCTTTCTTAGTTTTAGTTTTTTTTTAGTAAGTTTTAGTAAAGTGCTTCTGAATCTGAACACACCTAAAACAATGTCAGTTCGTGCAAAAAACAAAGTTAATATTACATCCTTTTTGAATTTTTTAAATGTCAGTCATTATGAAGTTAGAAAAACACTAAAAAAAAGCTATTTGATGATTGGTGATGATGCTAAACTCAATTAAACTTTGAAAATCGTCGTTTTAATCAGATATCATACTGAAACAGTTTTAAAATCGTACTAATTCGACTAAATTTTAATTTAATGAATGGAATTTTAATGAAAAAACTGGGTACTTTTCGTTTTATTCACCTAATATGATTCACATTATAAACAAACCAAAATTACTTCAGATAACGATACCATAATACACGTACACTCCTTAACGTAAGGGCTGTAGACCTTGAACTTCAGATTAGTTTTACAAACCACCTCGCCTGTTGATTTGAATAGAATTCCTATTTAAACAAGATATAGCTGTATAGGTATGTATGTAAGTAAATATATAGGTATGAATAAGTAGAACCAAAACAAACAAAATATTGACAAGACACTTTACTGCCGCTTTTGGCGCGTACAAAAAGTGAAAGAGAAAAGAGAACTAAAACAAAAATTTACATAAACCAAATAAACCGTCATGCACCAAGCACCACCCACGATAGCAAAATCTGTTTTCAATGTCGTCACGCTAGCTATTTTGTTTGTTGCTCTATGGGGTTTGTCATTTCAACGAGCTTTATACTGACCAAAGCGCTAGTAGGCATAGAATATTCGTGAAAAGAAAAAATTGATAAAAATGACAAAAGCAACAGACTGGAAAACTTCGATGGCAAATCAGAAAACAAACATCATTCATTTACATACTACATAGATATGTTTTTTCGAAGAACGCAGAATCAAAAGCTCATTGACAAATTGAACTTATTACGAGTCAAAGAAAACTTACGGAAAACTAGGAGTGGAGGAAATTAAATGCATCAAATTATCGCATGTACTTGCTTTTTATTAAGAAAAGCAGTAGAGTTTTCTTGTAACAATGCATTGCCTTTTTTTTATTAATTATGGTTGTAGGTATCCCATCGGAAAAATTGAAGGTCTAAGTATCAAAAAACTAAGTTCAGATGATTGCCAGATGTGACAATATTGTCAGTTCTATCAATGCGCTGATAAAAAGCTGATAAATAGCCGATCTTACAATATTGAATTTTTTTTATGAAAGTTGGCTGGCAGTAATTTATTGTGTTTTGTTTATAAATTATAAAAAGAATAACAGAAGATTTTTAAGAAAAAGACGAGTCACAGATTGTTTTAAAAAGCGCTTTTTGTATTTGAATTCCATTAGTTCCAAACTGTTCCAAAGCATTCTTCGCAAGTTGCTGAAAAAAGCTTTAACAATTTGAAGTATGTCGGTAAATGAAACTGCAGAACGTTAAAGACTTTTATAATGGTACAAATGGTCCAAGTCATTTGCTTTTCCCCCTTACCATTTAAAAAAAAACACGAGATTAATTTAAACATAATAGTACAAATTTATTTTAATTAATGACAAAAATTGAGAGAAGTTATCAAGGGCCAAAAACTACCACACTTAAAAAATTCAAATGAGTCTCTGTGCAATCAGTCAACTGTCAATTCGAATGTTAGATAAACTTTGTTGGCAATATTGCCAGTGAAATTAAGTTCACCCGGTTGCAAGACATTTCGGGTATATTTGTTTCTTATACGAGGGCTGTCCGATAAGTACTTAGCCTACAAAAGAAAAACAAAAATTTTGGAAAAGTGGCGATTTATTAATCAACATAGGCTGAGTTCGTAATTGCAATGTTTGTTGCCCCTGCCCAGCCTAAAACATGCTTCGAATACATTTATGAACACAATTACAACAGCATGTGTGCAGTCATCATACTTTGTTAAAAATGAGTTCATAATTGCCAAAATATTTCGATATCAGCATCGGACCAGACTTTGGCCTCGTATTCAATCCTGTGGATGGATAGTTATTAATTTCTTATCAAAGATGTAAAAATCAATATTTGTACGATTATAAATTAATTTCAAAAAAAAAAATTACTCACATTTTATTCTCTGCCATTTTCCTGCAAATTCAGCAACAGAAAAAAAACACATGCCAAATTGACCGCATGTTGACTGCAAGTTCACTTTTATGAACACAAATGTTGCCATGCTCATGCAGAGATATTGCGGCTTGTTTACAATTATGAACGCAATTTTTGCAGGACTGCGGCAGTTTTGCAATTACGAACTCAGCCATAGTCTCCTTTTAGCTCGATACACTTGATCCAGCTATGCTCCAACTTCTTTAACTCATGCGAAAAATATGTTTTCTCGAGTTCTGCAAAGTAGGCCTCCATAGCGGCGACTCAAATTTCAATTAGCCAAAATTAGTACGTCAAATGAACGTAATATTGGCTGAGAACTTCACTGGGGGCCGTGAAAGTGTACAGCAGAACCCGAGGCAGTCGACTCGACTCTTCGCCACACACAAGCACTCGGCCTTTCGCAGATTTCAACTTGGCGAATTTTGCACCGGATCTTGGGTCTACATATGTATGTACAAGACCCAACCGAACTAGAAGCTCAAAGTTTATGGCCATAGACAACGCCCTTGGTTAGCTGACTGGGCTTCAGAGTGTTGGACAAAGAACCCCAATTTTGGTCCAAAAATCATCTTCAGCAACGAGGTACATTTTTGGATGAATGGCTGTGTTGCCTTAGGAATATGGGACGACACCAAACCACACGAAGTTCACCAGTTGACAATGCATCCTAAAAAAATTACTGTTTGCTGTGGATTTTGGACCGGAGAGGCGTCATTGCTCCGTGTTTTTTTTTTTTTTTTTGAAAACGACGTTGGTAAGCTGATTATCAATTTCTTTTAGTCCAAATTGAAAACCACATCGATCAAGACGACATGTGGTTCCTGCAGAATGGTGCTACGTGCCACATAGCGGACGCCATGATTGCCATTCTGCATGAAACTAATGTGACTCTAGCAGAGGTGATTTGAATTGACCACCAAGGTTATACGATTTGAAGCCGCTAGACTTCTTCTTGTGGGGTTTCCTGAAGTCGCAGGTCTGTTCGAATGAACCACAATCGACTGATGCTTTTAATGTGAACATTACACAGGCAATCGCTCAAAACTTCAGCCAGATCTATGCAGATGAGTCAGTAAAAATTAAAAGATCCGTGCCACTTTAAGAAGGGGAGGCGGGGACTTGAACATTATCGTATTTCATATATAAAAGTCGATTCGCAATCATGGCATATTCTGTGATCGAGAGCTCAACTTCCTCGCACACAAAGACGATATAATTCTTAAAGCCATCTCAGCACTTGGATATGTTAAATATTGGTCCAAATAATTATCCAAACCCTACCAGATGCAATCGCTCTATATAACTTTTATTCTCCTCCTATTGGAATACACTTTGTCAAGTATCGTCCCCCATTCTTTGAACAATACTTTGATTCCATCTCAAAATCAAGACCTTCTTTAACATGCTAAAAGAGAAAAAGGAAACAACCGAGAGTCTATTCATTCACTGATTCCTTTAAGATTGTGATAATTGGACGAACCTTTACACTAACCTCTCTAAAGTAAGAAGGCCCCATTTCTTTTATCTGTCCACTCATCACTGAACATTGTACTCGTATTCTGCGGAGGGTTAATTCGAACTTTAATTTTTCGACTTTAACCCCAATTAACCCCACATTCTTTTCTGTTATCCTCCTAATTTATCCAAATCTTAGAAACTTTCTTAGTTTGAACTTTAAGATTAAGTTTGTGAGTTAAGGCAGATTAAAAAATTTAGTCTCTATTAAATCAATTTATATCAATATTAAAACCATTATAAAATTAAAATCCCACAGGAAAACTATCGTTCTTATTGTTCCCACAATCGGTCTACAAAATTTTAAAAACGTCAACAATACTGTAAGTGTCAGCTTATATCTAAGAAATGTAAAAGTATTTTTGCGGATTAAATATTATGTATCATTAGAAAGGACTAATATGTCACTTTTCAAAACTTTGAACAAAATTAAACTGAATCGTTAAAAAATGACTGAGTTAAAAATCGCCAACAAAGTTACTCAAAAATGGGTTCTTAAAAATAACTTAAACAATTTTTAGTTCAACGCAGGGAAATAAGTTAAGAAAACACTTTTTTCACGTAAGGCTGATAAAATCGCTTTCGAAAGTTAAGGTAAGTCAAAAAAAGAACCCTCATTTGTTTGCGTTACAGTTACATCCCTGTTAAATTCTGCAAGTCCAACGAAGCTTCTGAAAAAAGCTATTAATCAAAACAGCTTTCATCTGTGTCAACCGAAAAACAAAAAAAAAAACACTTATTAGCAGCTTGTATTTTATATTTTTCTTCAATGCGGTTTTGCATTTTGTTGCCCAATAATTTAAAGGAATGTATCGGTTGTAAATTTTGTATTGTTTATTAGTGTTAATACTTAAATTAGTTTGTATCAAAAATTTAAAATAAATCATTAAAGTAGTTTTAGATTAAAAAGCAAAATCCCAAAAATCTTCCTTCGAAATGGCCTTAACAATAAATAAGTGCTGCTGCATTAGCCTCCCAACTGCTTGTATCATCATTGGCGTTTTAAGTGGCGTATTTTCTCTTTTAAAATCCATCGAATGTCTTACTCAGCTGTATCATTTGAAAGATATTGAAGAAGTCGATGGCTACTATGATAGATTCAGAATTGGTAAAAGATTTCAAGGATAATAAAATTAATTTGTGTCAGTGATTTAACTTTTGGTTTATTTCGTTTTTCCTTTAATTTTTAATATTCAAGATATCTATTATGTACTGGTTCCTAATATTGTTTATGCAATAGCATCTGTTTTGCTCATCATTGGAATAAGAAAGGTAATTTTGTTTTGTTGTTGTTTTGCAATTAATTTACAACAACAACTGAAATGGGTGTCACTCTGACATATTCATCTGGATCTCAACTCATCTACCATTTTTAAATCGTGTATAAAAGATGTCTTTCGGTTCAGATAAGGGGACATTTTTTGAAAGCCCTATATGTTTATTAATTTTTTTTTTAAAGTAATCTTTTTGGAAGGCGGTGTTGTTTCTACAAATAAAATAAAAATTTTCTAAAACTATGAAATGGCTGAGAGATTTTTAATTATTAAAAAAAATAATTGCACAACTGGGTCGCAAGAACTCGCTCTTATGTTCAAGAAACTCAGAACTTTAAAAATATTCTATATAGAAGGTACATTAAATATAAAAACATGAATTAATCTGGGAAAAAATGTTCCGAAGCATGAAATACATTTTTTAAATAGCTAAAATAAATTCATTAGTATTTAGAGCTGGAAAAAAAATATCGCCATGTAATTTCTTAAGCAAATATTTATAAATTAAAAAAAAATTAAATCGTTAGAGCGGCTAAAAATAAAATGCACGACTGGGTCGCACGAGCTTGCTCTTATATTAACGACTAAGAATTTCAAAAATGAATGTTATTAGTGAAAAACAGTTCATAAGCATAAAATTCAATTTTTAATAGACTAAAACAACTCTTTTAAAAACAGGATGCCACGTGATTTAGGCGAATATTAGCTTATGCAAGCACAAAAATTATAAGCCTGTACTAGTTTCTTAAAAAAATTATGGTTTCTAATAAAAATACAAAATTTTTAAAACGCTTATAAGAAAAAAATTTGGTTTTTATTATTCTTCAAATAAAAATTAAATTTACAAAACAAAAGACGTTTCTGAGACATCGAATTTTCCAAAAAAAAAAATAGACTTTTTTTCAAAAACTCAAAAATTATTTTTTTTAAATTTTGAAATGCAATGTTTTTTAAACTTTTTGGAAGCTTCTCTATAAAAAAAAAACTTCATTAAAATCCGTTTTGTCGATAATGAGAAATTCTAAATTTGAAAAAATGGTTCTATGGTAAATAGATATACAGTCGGTAATATCTTGATTGCAAATTTTTTTTTATTTGATTATAGATCGTAAAAATTGATCAAAAGAAAAAAAATTTTAGCAAAATTCTCGGAATCGTTTTCGGGAATCAAAATCAAAAAATTTTTTTTTTGAAAATGTGAATACACAATAATATTGAATGATGAGGCTTAACATAAAAAAAATGATCAAAATCGGCGGTACCGGTTTTGAGAAAATCAAAAACAAAAAAAAATGGTTCCAAGGGGGGTACCAAAAATAACCATTTTTAGTAAATTCAACCATTCCCTAGCTTTAACTAAATGAAATTTTTTTAATTTTTAAAAAAAAATCTGTGGGACAGTTTTTGAGGAAAAATATTTATACATGTAAAATTTTGAAAAAAAATCGTATAGCAGGTGCCGTTATTTTTGGTCTTAAAAATAAAAAAAACATGTGGTCGGAAAAATCAAAACCCATATCTACCAAGTTTGAAGAAAATCGGCCGAGCCGTTTAGGCTGTAGTCGAACCGACAGACAGACAGACGGACAGAATTGCGAGACCCACTTTTTTAGTCTTCGCTATCATCGTAATGTCAACTTTGATGAAAATCTCGAGTCGATTTTTTTAACGAATGCATAACTTGCTTTATAGTACCTATAAGTCGTAAGTAAAAATACTAGTAAGAACCAATAAACGATTTGGTGCAAAAGCCGCAGATTAGGTTATCACTGATGTATGCACTTTAAAGCTGAAAAAAGTTGAAAAATATATATGATTATACTCTTGAAAACGGATGGATATGGACTAGATTTTCGTTTACTATTTATAAAATTCCAAAGGGATTAAGAATTCATTTTGAAATTGCTTTGAACCTTTTCTATATAATTGAGATATTTTAAAATTAATACTCTATTGAAAATATCTCTTGCTACACAATAATACTGAAAGTCAGTTTCTAAATTATTTTGTCTGTAATAAATCCATAACTTATTTCTCCGGTTTTTCAATATTCGGACTTCACTATCATACCAACTCGGTGAAAGTGATTGGGCTGTTATAGAAAGAAATAAGAGGTACAGATACTAAAAAACAATCAAATATTTTATCATTAAATTTAAAAACCATAGAATCAATGCCAGTGTAAGTATATACATGCCCAGTCAATTAAAGATAAAAAGCTATTCAATTTAGCATAATTTTTTAAATTAAATTTATAAACTTTGTCGAAATCTTGATTACTACTCATTTCGGAGCCAAGAATAATAGATATGGTGAGTGTTGGATGGTGAGAGTCTACGCTGATCATAGGTTCGGTAGATCTTTTAAGTTCAGTTTCACTATCCAATGTTGTGAAAATTGAGTCAGGTTGGCATTTGAGTTGAGGATATTGTTTATTTAGCGCAGTCTTAGTCTGTTACCAATAGTCTCAGAGTCATCCATTGAGAGATTTCCTGTTGACATCATAGTCTATGTATTTGGATTTTGGACAACATCTCCAAGCCACATTAGTTAGATTGAAATCACCAAGAATGGAAGAGTGATAGCTTCCATAACTTCAGTACATAAATCAGACACACAACGAAAGGCAGTAATTTACAGATTCATTTCAAAACTGAAATTGGTACCAAAAGTTTCCGGAGCTATTGTCAAGAGATATATCTATGAAGAGGTTAAAACAAGTACGAGTATATCTTTGCACCACCATGATTTGATAAGTGGTAAATCGACCGTAAAAAATCTAATTTTATTTTCAAACTTTTGAATTAAAGGTATTGATTGTAGAAGGTGTTGATTGTAGAAAACAGTACTTTCAAGTTGGATCAAAGTTACCCAAAATGGTTTTAAATCACTGTGGTGTTCCTCAGGGAAGTCACTTAGGACCGCTTTTGTTCGTATTATTCACTAATGATCTTTCACCTAGAATTCGGTATTTTTTTTTTTTTTTTGCTTTACGCGGATGAATTAAAATTGTTTTGAACAAAATCTTCTGTTTTGAAATATAGCTAAATATAAACCTATACAATTTTAAAAATGTATTCTTCCTAGTGTCAACAGCCAATAAATTACTTGGATTTGTTATGAACTCTAGAAAGTTTAAATATAAGATCTTTGGATGATATCATTGAATAATTACAAACAGAGGGGACACTCAAGAAAACCACCACTAGATGATTAAAAAATCATGAGTAGCTCAATCAAATACTTCAACCCTTTGGCAAATTTATTCCTTTTGGGAAGTTTATTGCCTTTTAGGAATTTGTTTTATACTTAGAAGGGCATGTTTTAAAGTAATTTTGCTAAAGTTAAGGTCAAATATGTCGGAATTATTAACTTTACCAAACATCTTAGTCAAAGGTTAATTTTGGCCGTATTCGGTACGATGGTTTTGAAGACGAAAGAAGCTTACAGATTTCGGATCTAAAAGGGCGAGGGAGGGTATTAAGATGCAAGGTTTTCAAGGTTAACAGCTTTAAACATCTTTATTAGGAGGAACCATAAGGAATCCCTGTTGCTTAAGTGAAAAAAATGGTTTACAGTGAAAGAAAAGGGTATCAGACAATACTCTCAAAGAGATTTGGTATGTATGATAGTTCGGCAATAGATCTGTCTTCTTCTTCTTCCTTTTCTTCGGCGCTGTTATGATCTCGATGTCGAGGGGATCATAACTCTCCCACGTATCTGCTTCACACTAGTGATCCGCCTGTGGGGTTCGCCGGGTTGACCTCAGAAATCGGCGGCAAGCCTCCCGGTTTTGTATTGTTCCATTTCTGAGGCCAACTGAATGCTGGTGTTTTTGCATTTGTTTGTACCAGGAGTGTTTAGGCCTACCTTTCTTTTTATTCCAAATTGGAACGTTGTATGATATTGCCTTTTTGACGGGGTTCTCAGGATCTCTCCTTTGAACATGGCAATACCAACTGAGTCGGTCGTGTTCAATTTTTTGGGAAATGGTATTCTTAACATGAAGGCTTCCTCGGATCTTCGTACTTCTAATTCGATCAAGCTTTGTAACTCCTGCTGTCATACGAAGCATCTTCATCTCAGCTGCCGTTAGCTTACTCTCATACTTTTTGTACATTTTCCAACATTGTGAACCGTATGTGAGTGCTGGACGCACAACTGAAGTGTAGAGCTTTCCTTTCAGCTTAGGGGGCATTTTTCGGTCACAGAAGATAGCAGAATTTTCCCGCCACTTCATCCACCCTACGCTTACGCGATGATTGATATCGTCATCACAAGTAGCTTCGTTATTTATCATAGACCCCAGATATTTAAACTTTTCACACTTGGGAAGCACTACTCCATTCAAATAAATGTCTGGAATAGGCCTGTGTGGATCAGAAAATGGGCAGCATAGGTATTCTGTCTTTTTCGCGCTTATGCGGTACCCACTTCCTTCTAGAACATCCACCCATACGTCAAGTGCTCGTTGTAGGGATATCGGGTCTTCACTTATGATGGCTCCATCGTCAGCAAAGAATAACTGATGCACTTTCGGATCCTTCACTTTGCCTTCAAGCAGGTAATCAAGAACTGTAATAAAGAGCAGGGGACTCAAGACACTTCCCTGGTGTACACCTACTGTGATTTCGAATTCTTCGGTGACTCCAGCTGCGCATCTTACTTTAGTAACTGCTCTATCATACATGTCCATAATTATCCGCACATAGGTTTCTGGAACTCCTCGTTGCCTGAGGGCCACCCATATTAGATCTCGTGGTTGCCGATCGAATGCTTTTTCAAAATCAACCAATACGACATGCAAATCCTCCAAAGAATCCCGATGTTTTTCCATAATTATTCTTATACTCTGGATTGCATCCGTGGTTGACTTACCCCCGACAAACCCGCACTGGTCATCAGATAGCCTAATTATTTTTCGCAGTCGGCTACCCAAGACTCGCTCAACGATCTTCATGGTGTGTGACATCAGCTTAATCGAACGGTAATTATCACAGCTTCGAGTATCACCCTTTCCTTTATAAATTGGAAGAAGGTAACTTTCCCTCCATTGATTAGGCATGCGATCACCCCGTATAAGTTTGGAGACAAGAATCATGAGCCATCTAAACCCGATGTCTCCCATCTTTTTCCAAAACTCTGAGGGTATTTCGTCTGGGCCAACAGCTTTTCCCTTTTTGGAGTATTTTACCGCCTCACTAACTTCTTCGACTGTGACGTCGGATACTTCGCTTAAGTTAGGTGAAGCTATTGGAAAGTATAGCCTTGGAAATTGTTCGTTTAGAAGTCCGTCACAATACTGTCGCCACCTGTGAAGAATTTCGTTGTCTTCCACAAGTAGTTGGCCTTGAGCATTGTTAATGAACTTTGGCGAACAAATCTCCTGGGCATTTCTTCTTCTTTGAGCGGCTATTTTGAAGATAGTTGCGCCCTTATTCGTGTTTTGCCGTAGCTCTTGAATAGCACCAGCTGTCGGGGTAGAAATTTCATCCAGCTCCCGATACAGGTTTTCTGTATTCTTTGCTTGAATTTAGGCGCACTTCTTCGGCAATAGGTCTGTAGTTAGTGGTATTATTTGTTGGTCATTTTTGTGAACAGGCATTATGAAAGAATCTTTCCAAAGGTTAGAAAAGACTCCAGTTGTGACCTAATAGCCTACAGAATGGGTCCAAAAGTCGAAGTCATCAGAATTCTTTTGCAGCATGACTTCGACAAGCGCTGAATCTTGTATTGCAATGACTGGAAGTAGAAAATCAACTCTCAGAAATCTAAGACTTTTATGTTTAGAATTCCGTTGCATGGGATACAGAAAGAACTGGCATCTGGTTGGATCAGTACTTGTATTTTGACAGACATATAAATTCTGGTTTTGCAAGGGGAGCCTTTGAAGGTGAAGGTGATTTTCTACACAACCCTCATTCGGCCGATGGTTGCCTATGGTGATCGGTGTCTTCGGTTTGGTTCAACGTTGCCTCATCTTAAATGGAAAAGATTTTGGTGTCTAAGAGTCATTGTGTTAGGCGTTGCCGTGGATTACACAGAAAACCAGAGTCGGAGTGCAAAAATTAGAAGTAGTATTCCTCTGTTTAGACTCCGTACTTTATTTTACTTACATTTTTAATTTAAAGTTTTTATTTTTTATTAAAGAATTTTGTAATTTTTGATTATTGAATAAAAATTCTTCAACAGATACAGAATAACCATTTAAGTCTTTACAAAATTTTGAAGAGCAGAACTATGATTTGCAGAATTTCGAAATTCAGAATTTACAGAATTTTGGTTTTTGATTTATTAACAGAATTTTAGAAAAACTTTAAACACACATTGATATAAATGTGTGGTTTTCAGCAAAGAAACAAACAGATCGTGTTAAGAGTGATTCCCTTATCAGAACTTTGATTTGATTCATATAATTCACAATTATGTAATTGATTAATATTTTTATGTCATCCTTAGAATTCTCATCTGATGTTCCTACCTTGGCTTATTATTAGCGTGATTGCGCTAGTTTTATCTGTTCCTATTGTTTTGTTTTTCTTGTATTTTGCTGGTAGTCGGGGAACTACAAAGGTGCTTCTACAAACTATTGCGATTATTTGTTTATTTCTGGGTAAGTTTGGAAAAAAATTGTTGAATGGTATACATAATATAAACTGCTTGAAAATTTAACAACTATGGTAATTCCGCCGATTATGATTTCGTTTTTGTATTTATCGCCATTGCGTTTTCTTCTGATGATACGAGATGATCTATCATCAAAAATATCGGTTTTAAGTCTAAAAGCTTTCATTTAATTTTTGTGTATTAAATCAAATTCATGTATCAGAAGCCTTAAAATGTTTGTGTTCATTTTAGGCAAAATTTAATGCATGATTTTTGTTCATGCATATTTTTTGTCGGCACTCCGCATTCAGCTGAGGGCCAACAATCTCAGTATTCATGAACACATCTGGCGCCTTTTATAAATACCTCCACGGTTGAACGCATCCCAGTTTCCCAGTATTTACAAATACCGGTTATTGGTGCCTTCAACCGTGGAGGACATTTTGTGCTTTTGCACATTTAATTTTTCATTCTTGTCTAGTCAGTCGTGAAGGTCGGCCATTAAATTTTCGTTGACTAAAATAAAATTCAGAGTTCCCAAAAAAAAAGTTTAAAATAGTAAAGAATAAATTTATAAAGTAATAAAAGTGAATTAAAATAAAGAACAAAATAAAACTAAAAATTCAAAGAACTTGTTTTGTATGCGGAGAAGACATTGATCCAGCGAGCCGGATTTTTCTACCCAGCCTTTTGGAGAACGGAAAAAAGAAAACCACGCTGCCGATACGTATATACGGCGCACGTTTTTTTTGGTGTTTCTTGGGTGCCGACGACGTCTTGTCGCATGTTCGCAATTACTTTGTGACACCATCCATCCTCTGGATGCAACAGAAACTTTATTTTACAAGTTTTTATGGTTGCGAAACGACCACTGCTCCTACGCTGCAACCAGGGCTGGGTGTGACCACTTTCATCTCACATCCACAGCCGTTGATACTACGTGGCTTGCTCTTGCCACCAGTTTTTTTTGTGTGTGTCGCCAGTCTACAGCCATCAGTGGCATCGCACGTGCTTGTTTGAGTGAAGCAAACTCAAAGCGCCACTCTGAATTGCGCACCGAACATTGCGGTGCAGCAAATTTGGAAATATACAAAAAAAAAAAAAAAAGTTGACACCATTGCTTCGATTGGTGCAACGCAAAAAAGTGAACACCATTGCTTCGATTGGTGCAACAGAAGGAAGTAGAACAAGACAGAAGCCAAGCCCATCAGGAGATCATCAGAAGCTGCTTTATATATATAAAAAAAAAAAAACTTGTATTGTACAAGGTGAGTATTGAGCTTTTTTAATATTTGAATGGCATTATCCCGTTTTATAATACAAAAATCGGGCAAATTTTGGCGTCGCATTTTCACTTTTTTTCTTTTCAAATAACTTTCCTGTTGGTTTTTTTTTCCTCTCCAAGTCATTTAAATTGGTCCTTCTTTGGCAAACGCTTTAGAAGTCTTTCTTTCTCTTTTTAATTCATGCTTCCATAACCGTTCTTTCAAGTCGCGTTATAATTTTTTAAAAAACAGTTTTTTCGATACCGTTTTTTTCTATCGGTTAATTTGTGATCACGAGAGCGTGGCTGAAGCAACACAACGGGTTTTTTTTTTCTCCCGCTACTTTGATACCGGTCCTCGACTTGATACAGTTACAAGAATCATCTTCCTGTACCTAATTCTTGCTAAATTTGACAAATTTTTAGAATCCTTTTTGATTCTACATTAACTTTTCTCTTTAAGATTCTTCTTTGAATCTTAGAATTTTTGGATTTTGCTAAATTTGACAAATTTTAGAATCCTTTTCGATTCTATATTAATTTATCTCTTTGAGATTCGTTTTTGAATCTTAAAAGTTTGTATTTTCGCTTAATTTGCTAAATTTTAGAATCCTTGTTGATTCTAATATCTTGATTTATCTCTATGAGATTCTTCTTTGAATCTTAGACTTTTGTCTCTTTGGCTTAAGTTGATAAATTTTAGAATCCTCGTTGATTCTATCTTGATTGATCTCTTTGAGATTCTTCTTTGAATCTTAAAAAATTATATTTTTGCTTAATTTGATAAATTTTAGAATCCTCGTGATTCTATCTTGATTTAGCTCTTTGAGATTCTTCTTCGAATTTTAGATTTTTTATCCTTTTAGCTAAATTTGATACATTTTAGAATCCTTTTTGATTCTACAGTGAATTTTCTCTTTGAGATTCTTCTTCGAATCTTAGGTTTTGTCTTTTTAGCTAAATTTGATAAATTTTAGAATCCTTTTTTGATTCTACAGTGAATTTTCTCTTTGAGATTCTTCTTCGAATCTTAGATTTTGTCTTTTTAGCTAAATTTGATAAATTTTAGAATCCTTTTTGATTCTACAGTGAATTTTCTCTTTGAGATTCTTCTTCGAATCTTAGATTTTTTATCTTTTTAGCTAAATTTGATAAATTTTAGAATCCCTTTTGATTCTACAGTGAATTTTCTCTTTGAGATTCTTCTTCGAATCTTAGATTTTTTATCTTTTTAGCTAAATTTGATAAATAGAATCCTTTTTGATTCTACAGTGAATTTTCTCTTTGAGATTCTTCTTCGAATCTTAGGTTTTGTCTTTTTAGCTAAATTTGATAAATTTTAGAATCCTTTTTTGATTCTACAGTGAATTTTCTCTTTAAGATTCGTCTTTGAATCTTTGACTTTTTATCCTTTTAGCTAAATTTGATAAATTTTTAGAATTTTTTGATTCTACATTGACTTTTCCTTTTGAGGTTCTTCTTTGAATCTTAGATTTGTTGTCTTTTGCTAAAGTTGATAAATTTTTAGAATCTTTTGATTCTACATTGACTTTTCTCTTTGAGATTCTTCTTTGAATCTTAAACTTTTATCTCTTTGGCTTAAGTTGATAAATTTTTAGAATCCTTTTTGATTCTACATTGAATTTTCTCTTTGAGATTCTTCTTCGAATCTTAGATTTTTATCTTTTTAGCTAAATTTGATAAATTTTAGAATCCTTTTTGATTCTACAGTGAATTTTCTCTTTGAGATTCTTCTTCGAATCTTAGGTTTTATCTTTTTGGCTAAATTTGATAAATTTTAGAATCCTTTTTGATTCTCCAGTGAATTTTCTCTTTGAGATTCTTCTTCGAATTTTAGATTTTTTATCCTTTTAGCTAAATTTGATACATTTTAGAATCCTTTTTGATTCTACAGTGAATTTTCTCTTTGAGATTCTTCTTCGAATCTTAGGTTTTGTCTTTTTAGCTAAATTTGATAAATTTTAGAATCCCTTTTTGATTCTACAGTGAATTTTCTCTTTGAGATTCTTCTTCGAATCTTTGATTTTGTCTTTTTAGCTAAATTTGATAAATTTTAGAATCCTTTTTGATTCTACAGTGAATTTTCTCTTTGAGATTCTTCTTCGAATTTTAGATTTTTTATCCTTTTAGCTAAATTTGATACATTTTAGAATCCTTTTTGATTCTACAGTGAATTTTCTCTTTGAGATTCTTCTTCGAATCTTAGGTTTTGTCTTTTTAGCTAAATTTGATAAATTTTAGAATCCTTTTTTGATTCTACAGTGAATTTTCTCTTTGAGATTCTTCTTCGAATCTTAGATTTTGTCTTTTTAGCTAAATTTGATAAATTTTAGAATCCTTTTTGATTCTACAGTGAATTTTCTCTTTGAGATTCTTCTTCGAATCTTAGATTTTTTATCTTTTTAGCTAAATTTGATAAATTTTAGAATCCCTTTTGATTCTACAGTGAATTTTCTCTTTGAGATTCTTCTTCGAATCTTAGATTTTTTATCTTTTTAGCTAAATTTGATAAATAGAATCCTTTTTGATTCTACAGTGAATTTTCTCTTTGAGATTCTTCTTCGAATCTTAGGTTTTGTCTTTTTAGCTAAATTTGATAAATTTTAGAATCCTTTTTTGATTCTACAGTGAATTTTCTCTTTAAGATTCGTCTTTGAATCTTTGACTTTTTATCCTTTTAGCTAAATTTGATAAATTTTTAGAATTTTTTGATTCTACATTGACTTTTCCTTTTGAGGTTCTTCTTTGAATCTTAGATTTGTTGTCTTTTGCTAAAGTTGATAAATTTTTAGAATCTTTTGATTCTACATTGACCTTTCTCTTTGAGATTCTTCTTTGAATCTTAAACTTTTATCTCTTTGGCTTAAGTTGATAAATTTTTAGAATCTTTTTTGATTCTACATTGACTTTTCCTTTTGAGGTTCTTCTTTGAATCTTAGATTTGTTGTCTTTTGCTAAAGTTGATAAATTTTAGAATCTTTTTTGATTCTATATTGACTTTCTCTTTGAGATTCTTCTTTGAATCTTAAACTTTTATCTCTTTGGCTTAAGTTGATAAATTTTTAGAATCCTTTTTGATTCTACATTGACTTTTCCCTTTGAGGTTCTTCTTTGAATCTTAGACTTTTGTCTCTTTGGCTTAAGTTGATAAATTTTTAGAATCTTTTTTGATTCTACATTGACTTTTCTCTTTGAGGTTCTTCTTTGACACTTAGATTTTTTGTTTTTTGCTAAAGTTGATAAAATTTTAGAATCTTTTTTGATTCTACATTGACTTTTCCCTTTGAGGTTCTTCTTTGACACTTAGATTTTTTGTCTTTTGCTAAAGTTGATAAATTTTAGAATCCTTTTTGATTCTACATTGACTTTTCTCTTTGAGATTCTTCTTTGAATCTTAGACTTTTGTCTCTTTGGCTTAAGTTGATAAATTTTTAGAATCTTTTTTGATTCTACATTGACTTTTCTCTTTGAGGTTCTTCTTTGACACTTAGATTTTTTGTCTTTTGCTAAAGTTGATAAATTTTTAGAATCTTTTTGATTCTACATTGACTTTTCTCTTTGAGATTCTTCTTTGAATCTTAGACTTTTGTCTCTTTGGCTTAAGTTGATAAATTTTAGAATCGGTTTTGATTCTACATTGACTTTTCTTTGGTCTTTAAGGGTAAATTCCATTCCCATTCGTGCTTTTGCAGTCATTTCAAATAAATTGTGGTTGTTCAAACATGTCAATCTTGGATGACTTAATTTATGCCGCGGATTTGCTAGTGAAATTTCACGCATCCGCCAAAGAAGTTCCGGACCAAAACCACACTCACATGACGTTAGAAGCAAGAAAGACTGAGTTAAGAGATTTATGGCAGGAGGTTAAAGACAGATATGCTGATTGTGCTCGTTTTCGACCTTCCCCAAAAGAAGATCCCCTAGACATGGATGTAATCGAGTCTAAGTTTAGAAATAGTAATGAGACTTATGTGAGTTGTTTGGCTCTGTTCTTAGAGCTGCAACAAAAATTAAAGCCCATTATTTCGTCAGATAAACACACCGACCACGAAACAAGCAATCCCCCTCAAAAGTCTGCATTTTCTCACTGTATTAAGCTTCCGCCATGCGATACAGATTTATTTCATGGAGATTATCTTTCTTGGCCGGCATTTCGAGATATGTTTGAGGCGGTGTATATACAACATCCCAAGCTAGTTGAAGTAGAGAAACTTTTTCATCTCCGTTGCAAAACGCGGGGCGAGGCGTCGAGGACTGTTTGTCAGTTTCCATTAACCAACGCTAGTTTTTCTCTCGCATGGGAAGCGTTGCGAGCCGCTTATGAAAACACCCGCATCCTCGTGAATAATCAAGTCAAAAACATTTTCAATTTGCCTACAGCACATGAAGAATCCTCCAAGGCCATTCGAACTCTTCAAAGCAAGATAAATGATTCCCTAACAGCACTTCAAGCACATCACATCGACACCAGTAACTGGGATCCGATTTTAGTTTTTGCTTGCTGTAACAAACTACCTAAAACTACCCTTGCCCTTTGGGAACAGTCTTTAGAAGACCCTACAAAAGTTCCATCTTGGAAACAGTTAAACAAATTTTTAAGTTCTCGCTTCCAAACTTTAGAGTCAATCTCTGATACTACGTCATCAAAGCCTATCGGGAGCTACCAACAAATTCCTCGAAAAAATGTAGCCCCAAAGACTAATAAAGTGAATACGTTTCTTGCAAAGGCGGGAGGCTCTAAGTGTAAAATATGCTCTGCAGATCATTCTATATATGAATGTGCGAAGTTCTCATCAATGCCTGTCCCATCTAGAATCGAAAAAGTACGACAGAACAAAATGTGCAACAATTGCCTGAGCACCAATCACCAAAAGTCTTCTTGCTCTAGCAAGTATTCCTGTAGCTTATGCAAGAAACGTCATCACACACTTTTGCACCTTACATCTCCTCCGCGAAATTCTAATATACAGTCCACTCCTCAACCGCAAGGTGCACAAGAATCCCAAATATCTGCTACTGCGCAGTCATTCATTCCTCAAACATCCTTTCAAAACTATATGGTGACGTCTAGTAAAAGGATACTTCTAGCAACTGCATTAGTCAGTATTGTTGGAAAAGAAACCGGACATACAGTTAGGGCACTGATTGACCCGGGCTCCGAAATATCGTTCATTTCAGCAGCTGTCCAAAAACGTCTCAATTTATCTTGCTTCGAGAGAAACACTACAATTTCTGGAATAAGCGGAAACCTTGCGATAACTTCAAAAAAAATCTGCTCCTTCTCAATCACTTGCATTAACAATCCTCAAATCGCTATCTCAGCTAATGCCATTGTCTTAAAAAGCCTCACAAACAACCTTCCATGTTCATCCTTCGCAATGTTAGATCCTAACTGTTTCAAAGGTCATACACTGGCCGATCCAACTTTTAATAAATCTTCTCAAGTAGACCTTCTTATAGGCGCTGATTTATATCCTTTAATCATTCGCAATGGCGTAAAACATATATCAAATTCACTTCTCGCACAAAATACCATGTTTGGATGGATTTTGACGGGACCAGTTCCTGAGACTTTTCAATCATTTAACGTTACTGTGACACCCGGAAGTTCTTCTAGCACTTTGGATATGCAACTACGAAAATTTTGGGAATTAGAAGAATTACCTTCTACAGCTATTCGTTCAAAAGAAGATTGCTTTTGCGAAGAACTATATAAAAGAACGACTTATAGACGTCAGGATGGTAGGTTCGTTGTACGTCTTCCTTTCAAACCACAAAATTCCAATTCAATTTTAGGCCACTCTAGATTTATTGCGCTAAAACAGTTTTCTAGAACTGAAAAAACGTTATCTTCTAAAGCTGAACTAAAATCCCAGTATTCAACCGTCATTTTTGAGTACCTTTCCCTTAATCATATGCGAAAGGTTGCTCCATTGGAAAACGTAGAAAACGGCAAAGTAAAGTCTTTCTATCTTCCACATCACGCCGTCATAAAACCCGAAAGTACTTCAACCAAAGTACGCGTCGTTTTTAATGCCTCCAATGCCTCTTCAACCGGTGTAAGCTTGAATGATATACTATATCCAGGGCCAATTTTACAACAGGATCTGTCATCATTAATTATTCGATGGCGTTTTTACAAGTTTGTTTTCAATGCAGATATAGAAAAAATGTATCGTCAAATTTTAATCGATTCCCAAGATACCCCTTATCAAAGAATTCTCTTCCGCACATCTCCTCATTTAGAAATTGAAGACTTCGAATTATTGACCGTCACGTTTGGTGTTAATTGCGCTCCTTATCTGGCTATTCGCACCCTCCTCGAACTTGCTACAATAGGCAAAGCGGAATTTCCTCTTGCGTCAAGAATTCTTCAGTCAGAGTTCTACGTCGACGACGTTCTCTCTGGCGCTCATAACATACATTCCGCAAAAAGAGCCCAATCAGAGTTGATCAATCTTCTTGAATCAGCAGGGTTTGCACTTCGTAAGTGGACCTCTAATCATCCTGACTTACTCGAGGATTTGCCTCGAAACCATATTCTGAATGAGAATTTTTTGAAACTTGACGCCGATAGCAATACAAAAACTCTAGGTATCCGGTGGAACGCGAAAGGAGATAATTTTTACTTCTCCGCGAAAAAAATTGTTTTACCGGAGAATCCCACTAAACGAGGAGTTTTTTCCGAAATTGCTCGAATATTTGATCCTGCGGGTTGGTTAGCCCCAGTTGTAGTCATTGCAAAAATGTTGATGCAACAAGTTTGGAGGGAACATACTGCTTGGGACGAGCCACTAAAATCTGAATCCTATGAAATTTGGAAAAGATTTGCAGAATCGCTAACAGATATACAAGAAATCGAAATTCCTCGCTGGGTAGAATATTCTCCCTCATCGGAAGTCCAATTTCATGGGTTTTGTGACTCATCCGAAAAAGCATACGCTGCAGCGTTATACATACGCGTCCGTCAATCTGATGGAACTATAACTTCTCATTTGCTCTGTGCAAAATCAAAAGTGGCTCCAATTAAATCCGTGTCGTTGCCACGCCTTGAGTTGTGTGGAGCACTCCTACTTTCTAAACTGATTAGATCCTATATTTCAAATTTCCCAGTACACTCTTATAATACCTTTCTGTGGACAGATTCGTCCATCGTCTTAGCGTGGCTTAAAAAACCACCATGCGTATGGAAAACATTTATTGCGAACCGTACCAGCGAAATATTAGATAACGTTGGCAACGTACCGTGGAGACATGTTAAGTCGGCTGAAAATCCTGCAGATTTAGCTACTCGAGGCTTAACGCCCTCAGACTTGCAGCATAACATGCGTTGGTGGAAGGGCCCTTCATGGCTCTGCCAACCAATCTCTCAGTGGCCCGAGCCAAGTGTAATTGACCCATGTGTCGAAGATCTCGAGCAAAAAACTGTCAACTCCCTAGTAGTTCAGCAAAGTCAAGAAGATATTCTCGAACGTTTTTCTACTTTACCCCGCGCGATGCGTGTTATCTGTTATATATTTCGTTTTTACTTTAAACTTGCAAAAGGAAACAATCACGAATACACCTCACTCAACATAATTCCACAAGAAATGAACTTCGTTAGAAATCGTTTAATTCTCCTTTCTCAAAGGATTTCTTTTCCTCAGGAATATTCACTTTTGCTCGAAGGTAAACCCATTCCCTCCAAAAGTACTATTATTTCCTTTAATCCATTTCTAGATTCAAATCATCTTCTTAGAGTCAATGGTCGAATATCTCAGTCTGATCTTTCGTACAACGAGAGATATCCCATTATTCTACCTTATAAATCACGACTTTCCTATCTACTCACTCTGTTCACTCATGAAATCTCACTACACGGTGGCAATTCACTGATGCTTCGGCTTCTAAGACAAAGTTTTTGGATCCCAAAACTAAAAAATCTTATTAGATTGTGCATACGACAGTGTAAAACTTGTACTATTTATCGGAAGGAATTTAGCAAGCAATTGATGGCTTCTCTACCTCCAGAAAGATGCACTTTTTCATTACCATTCACTGTGACAGGAATTGATTTTGCAGGCCCCTTTGTGTTTAAAAGTTTTAATGCACGCAACTGTCGATTGACAAAAGGGTATGCCTGCGTGTTTGTCTGCTTTTCGACAAAAGCAATTCACCTTGAGGCTGTAAGTGACTTATCGTCCGAAGCTTTTTTAGCCGCCTTTGCGCGCTTTACGTCAAGGAGAGGCTTGCCAAGAGAAGTGTACTCAGATAACGGTACCAATTTTATTGGAGCTGATGCTATCTTACGAAAAGAGTTTAAAAAGTTTCTTACTTCAGTACCAACGGAGGTTAGTGCCTTATATGGCATCCAGGGTCTTAAATGGAATTTTATTCCTCCGGGTGCCCCTCATATGGGTGGCCTATGGGAGGCCGGTGTTAAAAGTTTCAAAAGTCATCTGAGGAAAGTGGGGACCGGTACAAAGTTTACGTTCGAGGAATTTTCCACTGTTCTAGCACGCATTGAAGCATGCTTAAATTCGCGTCCAATTTCGTCTATGTCCAATGATCCGTGTGATCTATTGGCTTTAACGCCCGGTCACTTCTTGCGCGGAGGCCCTCTTTTAGCATTCCCCGAACCTAATTTGGCTGATGCTAATTTGTCACTCATTAACCGCTGGGAAAGAATTCGGTGCCTTCAGCAACAATTCTGCCGTCGATGGAAGGACGAATACTTAAAAGAACTTCATCAAAGACAAAAATGGCAATCGCCTGAAGAGGATATCAAGATAAATGACCTGGTAGTCATTAAAAATGAAAATTTACCATCGACTGAATGGCGCTTAGGGCGTGTTGTAAATGTACACCCCGGCGTTGACGGAAGAGTGAGAGTCGCGACTCTAAGAACCCAAAATGGAGAAATTTGTCGCCCAATCGTAAAGCTTTGCCTGTTGCCCACAAAGTAACAAAATAATATTTCCTATATATGTATATGCCTTTCAAATATTTTAGAGCTTAATACTACATCTTCTTTTAAATCTTTCTTAATCTTTACTTTTTTTATTGAATTAATTTTTTCCTAAAATCAATTATCTGATTAATTTCTTCTTTGGCGCATCTCGCCAAGGGGGGCAGTGATGTTCATGCATATTTTTTGTCGGCACTCCGCATTCAGCTGAGGGCCAACAATCTCAGTATTCATGAACACATCTGGCGCCTTTTATAAATACCTCCACGGTTGAACGCATCCCAGTTTCCCAGTATTTACAAATACCGGTTATTGGTGCCTTCAACCGTGGAGGACATTTTGTGCTTTTGCACATTTAATTTTTCATTCTTGTCTAGTCAGTCGTGAAGGTCGGCCATTAAATTTTCGTTGACTAAAATAAAATTCAGAGTTCCCAAAAAAAAAGTTTAAAATAGTAAAGAATAAATTTATAAAGTAATAAAAGTGAATTAAAATAAAGAACAAAATAAAACTAAAAATTCAAAGAACTTGTTTTGTATGCGGAGAAGACAATTTTTGACAGCAGCAATGGGACTCAAATTAAATTTGAAACCAGTTCTTAAGGAAATTTCAGACCTATTGGTTTCCATGAATTATAACTGTATTTTATTTCAGGTGTCAGCTGTTGGATATGGATGGCAGTCTTCTCACTCTTCCAAGACATTCGAACAAAAAGGAATCAACAGTTATCAGAAAATGAGAAGACCTTAATGAATTTATATCCTCGTTATGAAATCGTTCAATTGAATGTTTAAACATTTTTATTTGCAAATAATTAACAACAAATTTATTGACTCCATCAAAGACTTAAGAATGAAATTATATCGAACAAAATTTAAACTAACAATAAATAATAGTGTGTTATTGTTTTTCTTTTTCTATAAATCTAGATATGTAAATGTATAAATTTTCTTGTTAAAAATTAAATTATATTATGAATAAATAAATAAAAAAAAGACAAGGTTACATTGTTGAATGTATATTTTACTTTAGAAATGTATCATTTAAGGTTTTTCCAGTTTCAAATTGGAAAGAAAAGAAGACATTTACAAAAACGAACTAGATTTCAAAAGTATGTATAAATATTATTTAAAAAAAATGAATATTTGGTCGTTTGTTTGCTGTCAAAAACCAAAAGTTCCGTTAGCTCCTCTTAGTTAGAAACTCACCCTCACCGCCCGTCAAGTTAGCATTACCATTTAAAAATTTTAAAGATGTTATAATTGGATTGACTGTCGTAAATTTTTTGTAAAACTAAAAAACTTTTAGCGGTTCTGTTTTAAAAATAACCCCTGGTTATTCTATCTTAACAGGCAAGCACTACCACCCTTTAAAATAGTGTAAACTTAACTCAAAAAAGAAAATGAAAATAAAAATAATACTTATATTTATACGTAAACCCATATCATTATCAGAATAAGAACGTCTCCCAAAAAAGATATCTTGTAGGTGAAATAGCCCCAGGTTATTAGCTTTATCCATGAAGCATTACTGTTGAAAAATGCCATTTCAAATTAAGCATTAATTTTAATATTTTGTTTGGCACTCTTTTAAATGGGTCTTAGCACTGTCATAATGATAATAGTGCAGTAATAGTGCAGGCTGTGGCGCGATGGTTGTGTGCTCGCCTGTCAACCTCATGATCACGGGTTCGATCCCTGCCGTCGTCTATGTCGCTTTAATTCCATTAAAACCTTTCTTAAAATTGTCATCAATGGGTTTACTGGTTTACTCATTACATGTTGTTCAGTCATAACACTAACAACATGTAATTGAGTTAAACTAGTATGCCCATCAAGGATGAATACCAATAAAATAATGTGAATTATAAGTGACATAGAAATTAGACACGGCATTTCTCCGCTCTAGTTCAGCCGGCATCCCTGGATATAAAAATACCTTAAGTCTCAGAACATCGTGCCACACATCTTTCCTATCCTTCTTTCTCTTCATTAACATCATGCCCGCGCTGTGTTGAAACATTTAAATAAGGGTAATCATAATCCCTTGAGCCCGGGTAGATTATAAAAAAAAAAAAAAAGACTGCATAATAGTTTTAAATATCAAAATTTTACTATATTCTGATTTTACCTGATTTGTGATTTATGAATAGGTACAAGATGCTTATTATAAAATAATTGTGTGTTCTCGAAAGTCGGTTTATTGTCAAATGTTATACCTAGATACTTGCAGCTTTCAGACCAAGCAATATCAGTAGAAGTTGCAACATTGTTTGTGGCAAGATTGCCTGTCATTTTTGAGCATTAGCCTTGACTTTCCATTTAAATTAAAAAGTTTTAAAGAAGTTCATAGAGCATTGTAAATTTGCGAGAGTGACTTAAGGCAATACGCTAGTCGCGAAAATGGCTGAGTCGCCTGGAAACATAGCTAATATAGTATTAAAATTCAGGGATGGCAAGTTGGACATATAAACGTTGAAAAGTATAGCTCCCAGAACAGAATCCTGCGGAACACCATTTAATAAATGTGTTTTCAATTGGCACGTATAGATTTTGGCGGCCTGTGGCGGCCATCTTCTTTTTTTCAGATCTGTCAAATATATTGTACAGAGTGAGCCATCTAGTGGTTTCTTTTTAAATCATAAGTTATTTTGACACTGACAGCGGGAAACAGCTCGAACTCTAGACAGGAAGTCAGTTGGAAAAGATTGAAAACTTATTTGAGTGCTGTGTGCTACACATTTTTTTCATTTTTTTTGAAATGAAGTTTTGGCTGAAATGAAGCACACACCAGCGTGTGAGACTCAATTTATGAAAATGAATTCGCCATTGATCTCAACACCAAACAGCTCAATATTTCACGCATTAGCCTGAGGAAAATTCTGCACAAAATTCTCGGATTATTCGCTTACAAAATCCAATTGACTCAACAATTGAAGGCGTACGATTAGCCACTTGAACGACGTTGTGTCCAATTATTAATGGGAATGTTTGCTCTTACTAATAAAGACATAATACATGGAAAAAATTAATTTTGTTCATTTCATTGCATTTTTAAAAAGAAACTTGTATTTGGCCCACCCTTATAATAGGAAGTTATCCGTATGATATCACATCTAAAATGTTATTATGCGTTTATTAATAAGAATTACAATTTATCAAATGGATAAGTGCTAACTCAATATTGTGGTTGTTTATTTAATGGGAAGGTTGATATCGTAGGGATAAATTAAACTTGTAATAGCCTTAAGGATGAAATATTATTGTCTAGAACAAGAACGAAATTAGAATACTGATTTGCTTAGAGGAATGTAAAATTAAAAGAAAATCACATTTTCATTCTGAACTTCCTTAGAGCTAGTTGTGTGATATATTATTAACAAATAATTCTATCATACATGAATATAGATACATAACCTACGAATAACTCAAAAAAAAAATATTAAAACCTCATCGAAGAAATGTAGATGTACCTATGTACATAAAAGCAAGATAAAACAAAGAAACTAGGTTACTTCAGGGAATAGGTAGGGAAATGCCTAAATTTGAAATACTTTTCTCCAAGCAATTAACCACAAATCGCTAACCTGAATTGTTCTCACAAACCAGAAAATGTAATTATGTATTGCCAAATACTTAAACTGGCAGTTTGCAAGTGTTACCCTATAAAATATATCTACAAACAAACTTTTACTTACTTGTGATATCTATCGGACGACATTCTGTCTGGCATGTGTAAAGAGTTGACAGCTAAAGAAAATTGAATAGCAAAACAAATGCTTTTAAATTGACGATCATCCGCTGTAGAAGTTAACTTTGAACTTTCTTTTCTGTCACTATTCAAAGTGACAGCTGTTTAGTTTATTGCAATTTTAAATTGGCACACACAGTACAAATTTTTCTCTTGTTCTCAAAACTGGATTTCACTATAATCACCACCATATGTACACTTTGCCGGTTTTATTCTATTACTCGTTTTATAGCAACTTTTTGAGCAAAATCAGGCACAATTCACTTAAATTCATGACAGTAGTTTGTATGAATGAACTCTCTAGTTTAAGTGCACAAAACTTAACTTGTCAATTAACTTCACAATTAAATAACTACATAATGTATTACCGGAGACGGGGATTATAAAAGGTGCGAATGAAATAAAAATAACAAAACAAGCGAAAAAGATAAAAAACGATGACTACCGCTTCGTCGTAGAGACACACAAATAAGAACAAACAAAACTAACGCACAATAAACAACCAAACAAAAACAAAGGTAACGAACGAGTCGGGGGAAAAAAATGCAGGTACGAGTTCAACCAACCTGAAAGTTTGTTAAGCGAGACACGAACTTTTACTGAATAGTTTAAACGTGCGTTGTTTTTCCTTGCGTGTTTGTGCCCTCTCTTTGCAGAGTGATGGAGCAAACTGTTTTACAAGTTACAACTTTACGAGGTATGAAGCCAGGCCTCCATCGGTCTTGTGTACCTATACCTACTATAAAAAAATCTGAACCTCCGATTATGTGTCATCGTCATCATCAGACATAAAAGGAGAGATAAAGCTTGGTTGAGGCAGGCAAAAGAGTTTGAGTCTAGTTTTTGTTTTTGTCAATTGTCTTACTCCAAGCTTCACTTAAACTCTGAAAAGTCTAAATCTTATAAAACATAACGAAGAACTGCACAACTTACAAATATTTACTGCATTTCCATATTTTTTTCTTTCAACTTGGTTGACAAAGGAGGCGAATGGGAGAATTCGGTCACTTCCGTCACATGTTTCACATGAATTTCGACGACTGTTTTATCGAATTAAAGCTAAGACTCTTCTAAACGAAATCAGTAGGCGAATAGAATTTTTCTAGTTCATATCACGAGTCCGACTAATTTTCTGTTTTATTTTTAATCTTAACTCACTGATATCGGCGGTTCCATGGTTCAGGGTTCAGACATATTGTGGTAATAGCCAATTACATAACTGAATAAGCTTTGATCCTTAGTTAATCCGCCAGTGAGTTAAAATCTTAAACCAAGGCTGAACCACGTTTGTAAAACTGGCTCTTAATCTTTATTTGGTACCCTATTTAACGGAACATGTCGAAAACTATCTTAGTGGATATCAAAATAATGGCCTCTTCCATAAACTTATTTGGTATGGCTTTTGATAGTTTTGAACATGTAAGACTGCTTTTGAACGATGCAATTTTTAAGCCCGTGGACGTAATTGCTGACGAATTTGCAAAATTGCAGAGTTAGAGTTATGGTTTCCTATATTTCTTGTGCGGTGAGATGACTCCTTTTCGCTTGACCTAAGACAACTTTTATTAAAAATTGCTGTGTTTAAAAGTATCCATGCAATCGAAACGAAACCAAAAGAGAAACAAAAATTAAAAATCGCTTTGGTAATTAAAAGCAGTCTAGGTTATGTTAGGGCAAAGTCTAGGACTTGTGGTGTCGTGATACCTAATTCTATTTTAATCTCTCTTTCCTCTCACTTACTCGTAAGACTTTCATGTTGATACTTTACGTATTCCCAAGTATATTTTTCGTATACTGTGTATTTCTGACCGAATAAAGAAACGAGCTCAAAGAGCAAGAGCCTTTTGGGTGTATTTGAAATATTTGCTCGTCTTAACTGTCCATATTGAAATCTTTACTAGCGTCTCGGCAAAAGCCCAGCAACGAAAAGATATCTTAAGGGTAAGTGAACTGATTCTTTCATGCTTCTGCTTTTTCAAATAAATGCCTAATTGGTAATAGAGAATTTTAAATAACTTCTGATCTGTGTTAAAGCATTTTGTGCATCTTTGGAGTCATGGGATGCCACGAATAGAACACAATATAAAACTTAGCCGTATCTTAAGCAAATGCTTCCAATTTTGGGGAAAATCTATTTCAAATCCAATATAAAGTACTTTTAAAATGACACCAGAGCAATTAGCTGTCATCATTTTTTTTTTAATTTCCATCTGTCAAATGCTTGTGTTAAGCATTTAACTCTGTCTGCTCAGTTTTTTTTTTGTCTGAATTCAAAGAGCGCGCTCTGAACACGCACAGAAAATGCTCAGAACTCTGAATTAAAAAAGAAACACAATTTATTTTTTGACAACTCGGGCTCTGCTCTAAATTAAAAAACGCATATTATTTTACCCGACAGCAGATTTGAGTAGATATATCAACATTAAGTCCTAGTTTTGTTTTCAACTTTTCTTTTTTTCGGCTTTCTAAGGTGTAAGTTCTTTAACGGTATCTTGTAGGCAAGATAAAGTACGCTTTCAAAAATATGTATCCTGGAATGCAAAATTGACAAACCAAATTTAATGACATCTTAATCAACTTGTTGTGTTCTGGAAAGATCTAAGACCTTAGTTCTGTGAACGCCTTAAATGGTCGAACACGTCCAGTCAAAGTTAGTACAAACTTAACTTTTTTTAAATATTATATTTTTCCTCTTTGAACTTACCTTTCTTTACTTGCGTAAATGCATACCATTTTGTTGAAGCCTTATCTGTTAAATCGGATGTCAGTTATTTGGTATGTCATGCCAAACCAACATGGAGTTATAGCGTTCAAGAACATGTGCAAATAATCAAACTGTTTTATTTTTATGAAAGCGGGTCTTTGGCTCGAGCAACATTTTGCGCTCATCGCCTGAAAAACTATATTCGACGACGAGGCCCATTTTTAGATGTGGATCACAATTTATATTAGATCCACCAAATTGCAATGCATCTAGAGGAAGTCACTGTTTGTTTTGGATTTTTGGCACATAATTCAGCCATGCTTTCTTCTGTCCTGAATTGGTTGATAAAGGCACTGATGTTATATGGTTTAAACAATACGGTGCTACGTGCCAAACAGCCCGTGCCATAAAGCCAACATACCTAATCAATGCCATTGGTAAATCTCAGCCTAATTATACGTCAGAGTTAAGGAAAATTAGACATTACAGATGCGTGCCACCCAGTAAATCTGCGACAGACATTTGAATGACAAATCGCATAGGTACATCAACCTCTTAATTGTATAAACAAAATTCAATAATATCTCACTCAAAATTTGCTTATATTTAAATTTAAAGATAAATAACCCTTAATGGAAAGCAAAGGCACTGTAAGATTCTAACCTATTGTAATATTTTAACTAGGTTCGTTAAATAAAACTTATTACTCCTTTTAGAATTTCTTCTTTATTTACACTTTTCGAATCAAAACAATAAATCTCAATTTATAATCAACTCTAATACTTTTATTCCAACTTAAATCCACTTTTTAATTACACTTTCCACAATCCAATAGTTCAGCTTTGCACACTTTCATAATCGAAAACAAACTGTCTTGTGCTCACCGCGAACACTCCCTTTTATACTCAAACCAATTGTTCTCGAAGGTTCTTGTCTAGAATATTCTATTTGCTTGGAATGGAGATAGAATGTTCTAGTAGTTTGGAATGAGGGGAAATTTAGATGCGAACTGCTGGAAAAGAGCTTTTTTTTTGTTCCTTCATAAGGCAGATATGTAATTCCCAACAGATGGCGCTGTAGGAGTATAAAGCTCTGTTCGCAACATTGCCCCCTTCTTAAGATTGTTCGTCCCGAACAACTCTATCACCAGCTCCGGCACTGTATCGGTGCAGTCGATCGCTATGCACAACTTTTAGCTTTCCTCTTAACCCTCTTTGAATTCGGTAAACGACATCATTGATTTTGGTGACGACAGTATAAGGGCCTTCCCAGTTTTGTTGAAGCTTCGGCGACAATCCCTTTTGACGATGTGGATTATATAGCCATACACGATCTCCTACTTGGAATCCTGTCGTGTTTGCTCTTGTGTCGTACCTTGTCTTCATTCGATCGCTGTAAGTGCTCATTCTAGTCCTGGTCCTTTCGTGGATATCGATTAGCCTCTCTTTTAGGTCACTCACGTAATTCCCTGTTTCCTGAGACTCTTGTGGTGGGTGTCCAAACCTTATCTCACTAGGCAGCCGTATGCTTCTTCCGAACGGGATTTCGGATGGTGTTTGTCCTGTTGAGCTATGTACTGCACTTCGATAGGCCATCAAAAATAGTGGTATGTGCCTATCCCAGTTTCTTTGGTAGTCGCCTACGACCTTAGTGAGGTGCTCTTTTAAGGTCCTGTTGAATCTCTCGACCATTCCATCAGATTGGGGATGAAGTGGTGTGGTTCTCGTTTTCTTAATGCCAAGGAACGCGCACACCTCTTGGAATATGTTCGACTCAAAGTTCCTTCCTTGGTCAGAATGGAGCTCCATAGGCACACCGAACCGGCTTACCCAGTTAGACACAATCTGGTCGGCCACGGTCTTGGCTTCTTGGTTCGGGATAGCGTATGCCTCAGGCCATTTGCTGAAGTAATCCATTACCACCAGAATGTATTTGTTTCCATCATTCGTTTCCGGAAATGGGCCAGCTACATCAACAGCAATCCTTTCAAACGGTGAGCCGACATTATATTGCATCATTTTTCCTTGCAGTTTTCTACCAGGTCCTTTGGTTGCAGCACAAACGTCACAATTTCGGCACCACTTTTCAACGTCGTCTCTTGCATGCAACCAGTAGAATCGTTGTCTCACTTTTTCTAAAGTCTTATTGACTCCCAAATGGCCTCCTGAAGGTCCATCATGCATCTCTCGAAGAACCTCTTTGATTTTCGATTGAGGTAACACAAGCTGCATTACATAGGATTTACCATCAGCGGACTCCCATTTTCGCCGAAGAACACCTTCTTGCACATGAAGTGAGTCCCATTGTGCCCAATAGGCCTTTAAAATTGGACTTCTATCGGAAATGTCATTCCATGCGGGTTTTTCTTCATGTTCCTTCCATGCGAGAAGAGGTTCAATGTCGGGGTCTTCTTGTTGAGCAGATCGTATTTCTTCATTGCTCCATCCACAAATGGGGTCAGCTCTTATTCGCAGAATGTTGATGGATTCCTTTTCTTCTTGTCGCCTGCAATGCTTGCAATCTATTTTACAAGGTCTTCGGGATAGTGCGTCGGCATTTGAGTGCAGCTTTCCCCTTCGGTGTTGAATTTCGTAATCGTAAGTCTGCAATCTTTCTATCCACCTTGCGACTTGTCCTTCTGGGTTCTTGAAGTTCAACAACCAGTTAAGAGCACCATGATCAGTTCGTAGAAGAAACTTCTGTCCATAAATGTATTTATGGAAGTGTTTCGTTGCCAAGATGAGTGCCAAGAGTTCTCTTCTGGTCACACAGTAGTTCCTTTCGGTCTTTGACAGTACTTTGCTGAAATAGGCGACAACCTTTTCTTCGCCATTGTGCACTTGTGACAGAACAGCGCCGACTCCCACGTTGCTTGCATCAGCATCGATGATAAAAGGCTTGCCTGGAGTCGGATAGATCAGCACCGGAGCATTGCATAGACGGTATTTCAGTTCTTGGAAGGCTTTTTCACACTCACCTGACCATCTAAACTGCTTGTTCTTTTCCGTAAGCTGATGCAAACTCTTCGCAATTCCGGCAAAGTTCTTAACAAAACGTCTGTAATAAGTAGCAAGACCAAGAAAACTTCGTAGTTGATGTTTGTCCTGTGGTGTTGGCCAATTTTTGACGGTGTCAACTTTTTCAGGATCGGTCTTGACTCCTTGGGACGAGATGATATGTCCCAAATACTTTACTTCAGTCTGGAACAATGCACATTTTTCTGGGTTCAGTTTAAGGTTAGCCTCTCGAAGTCTCTGGAACACACCCTTTAGATTCTTACAGTGTTGGTCGTATGTTTTTCCATAAACGATAACATCATCCAAGTAGACAAGGCAAGTTTTCCACGTCAGGCCTTGAAGGACGCACTCCATCAAACGCTCAAATGTTGCCGGAGCGTTGCAAAGACCAAACGGCATCACGTTGAACTGCCACAGCCCATTACCTGTGGAGAACGCTGTCTTTTCTCGATCTTCAGGGTGAATTTCAACTTGCCAATATCCACTTTTCAAGTCCAGTGTTGAAAACCAGTGTGCTCCTTCCATCGCATCTAAGGTGTCACTAATTCTTGGCAGGGGGTAGCTGTCTTTCTTGGTTACGTCATTCAACCTTCGGTAGTCAACACAAAACCGTGTACTTCCGTCCTTCTTTTTGACTAGGACCACTGGTGACGCCCAAGGACTCTTGGAGTTCTCAATCAAACCATCCTTCTTCATGGTGGTAATCATTTCCTCAGCTTCACCTTGTTTGGCCAGTGGCAGACGTCTTGCGGGCTGACGAATGGGCCTTGCATCTCCTGTATTTATTCGATGCTGCACCATTTGTGTCCTTCCATATTTTCCGTTTGGTGAAGCGAAAATGTCAGCATACTCGTTCAGAAGGCTTTCTGCCGTTTTAACCTGATGTTGGTCTAGGTTAGATGAATTAAGTATCTTTGCCTTGATGCTATTGAGTTCCTGAGGGTTTAATGTCGTTCTCGGTGTTTCAGCGTCAATTCGTGTTATGGCTGCGACAGATTCGCACTTACCGATAACTTCTCCTTTTGCTAACTTCACATCGTACGGTTTGGTGTTGAGTATCCGTACGGGGACCATATTGTTCTTCGGAGCCACAAGTGTCTTCCCAATGATGACGTTTTGGGAAGAATAATCTGGGCCTGGTTCCACCATTAGGTATCGATGGCGTCCACACTCTCCTTCTACTTTTGTCCAAACGAATACCTCAGAAGAAGTAGGAATAATCACGTCTTCTTTGATGACAGTCCTTAGAGTTGTTGTTCCTTCGTGCCCATAGATCATTGGAATCTCTGTATTCTGGTATTTGAGTACCTGGTTGCCAATATCCAAAATTACTCGATGTTCTTTCATGAAGTCCATGCCTATGATGCATTCGTCACATATATCTGCCACCAAAAATTTGTGTGAGAATTCTAGATCTGCAATTCGAATTCTAAGTCGGACTTCACCATAAACCCTAGCTACTTCTCCTGTGGCAGTTCTTAGACGGTAACTATTGGTGTTGTGTAGCCAATTCAGGTGAACTAGGTCTTGACGCACAATGGAGGCTGTGGCACCGGTGTCGATGGTGACCACACGTTTGTTGCCATTTAAAGTTGCCTCGACAGTCAGGCTTCTATTGTCTCGCTTAGTTTGAGAGACCTGGATGGTGTTTCTGGGGCCATCGATACCAGAAACCAGCTTCTGCCCCTCGAAGTTGGTTCTTACTCGTTTCCCTGTTGGGAAACTGTTCGGGAAGTAACACTGATGTTATTGTTACCTTGTTCTGGGTTTGAAACTCCGTGTCCACAATGTTGACAAGCTCTTCTTGGTGGTAATCGACATTGACGCTGTAAATGTCCGGTCTTGTTGCAATTCCAGCACTTTGCAAGTCCGTTTCGTTGGTTCCTTTGGACATCAGTTCTTTGGCATGAGCATTCTTCGACGATGGCTTCTCTAAGTCGATGTACTCCGTGAGAAGCTTGCTCAGCTGCTTCCATTGTCAAGGCAAACGCTAATGTTTCCGAAAGCGTTCGTTTTCCAGCAGTTCGCACGGCCCTTTGAAGATGTATGTCAGAAATGGCGCGAACAAATGCCTCAACTGCGAACTGGTTACAAATTTCCTCTCCAACATCTGGATATGCAAGATGAACAAGCCTTTCAATGTCCGCTTGCAGTTGTTGTAGAGTTTCGCCCCTCTTCTGAACTCTGGAATTGAGTTGCACTTTGAAGACTTCTTTCATGTGGCTGTTACCAAAGCGTTTGTCTATAGCCAAAACCAAGGACTTGAAGTCGCCGCTCTTATCTGCTGGTATGGTTTGCAACAACTCAGCAGCTCAGAGCAAGAGTTAAGGCTATATACTTGTCAGCCTCATCCCAGCCATTTGTTGTGGAAGCTGCCTCGAATTGCTTCTTGTATATAGACCAAGAAGTTTGTCCATCAAAGGTTGGAGGTTTCATCTCTTTTTTTCTCAAAGTTTCCCCAGAACTTTCCCGAATCTTTATGTTTCGAACACGGTCTAACTCTTTTGAAAACGTCTCCATTTTGTTGTCGACTAGTAATGAAACACGTTCATCTAACACTTTTGAAAACGTCTCCATTTTGTTGTCGACTTGATTCTCCAGCAATGAAACACGTCCATCAAGTGCAGATACATTATTCTCGATGTTAACAAGCTTGCCTTCTAGCATTTTTCTCTGCTCTTCGAGAAGGTCTTTTTGTTCGCTATGCTGTTTTTTCTGCTCATTTCTTTGCTCTTCGAGACGTTCGAGAACATTCTTTTGTTCGTTTTTCTGTTTATTTCGTTGCTCTTCGAGACGTTCGAGAACATTCTTTTGTTCGTTTTTCTGTTCATTGAAACGTTCGTTTTGTTCATTTCGTTGCTCTTCGAAACGTTGAAGCAGAAGACTAATCATATTTGAAACATCTACATTTTTACTTACGTCTGCTTCCTCAGCGTCAGCTTCAAAGACGAAGATGTCCGGGTCTTCATTTTGCTGTTTCAAATATTCGGCCAAGCGCAGAACAAGCTCATTTTTCGATCCTGCTCTAGAAAGTTCTCGCTTGCCTAATTCACTTTTCAGCTCATTACAGTTGAGCTCTTTTAGTAACTTGCTCATTTTTATTATTATTATTATTATTTTTTTTTTTTTTGCACACAACAATAACAATAAGTTTTATTCCACTTTTCTGACACCAATGTAATATTTTAACTAGGTTCGTTAAATAAAACTTATTACTCCTTTTAGAATTTCTTCTTTATTTACACTTTTCGAATCAAAACAATAAATCTCAATTTATAATCAACTCTAATACTTTTATTCCAACTTAAATCCACTTTTTAATTACACTTTCCACAATCCAATAGTTCAGCTTTGCACACTTTCATAATCGAAAACAAACTGTCTTGTGCTCACCGCGAACACTCCCTTTTATACTCAAACCAGTTGTTCTCGAAGGTTCTTGTCTAGAATATTCTATTTGCTTGGAATGGAGATAGAATGTTCTAGTAGTTTGGAATGAGGGGAAATTTAGATGCGAACTGCTGGAAAAGAGCTTTTTTTTTGTTCCTTCATAAGGCAGATATGTAATTCCCAACAGATGGCGCTGTAGGAGTATAAAGCTCTGTTCGCAACACTATGTATAAACGTACAAACATTTTGTATTCTAAAAACATGTCGCTGTCATTGACGGATAACGTGTCGTTTTGACATGTCACTGACAGCTGCATAGAAAATTTTTTACCCACAACACCGGAAAAGAAGTTTTACTTCAACAATCAGTTTATGGCGCAGGAGCTCGTAGAAAATCAGGGTCTAGTGACTTGAAACTTTGAACCATTTGTGTGTGCGTCTTGTCGGCAAGAATAGAGAAGATCTACAATTATCTGCTAAGATGGGAATCCCTTTTTCAAGAGAGGTGAAACTCTTACGAGAAGTTCTGACTTTCTCGCAAGATGAATTATCAGTGTAAAAACCAATTTTTGATTGTTTTTTTGGTGACAATGGTTGGTAAACGATAACAGCCCTTCGGTATTCTTATAATCCAACGCAATAGTTCAACAGGAATGGTCACAATGTAAGCCCGATCGATGCATCTATGTTTCGCATGGATGCAATTTTGCATCTCAACTAAAAAATAAGTTGTTTGAAAAATCCAGAACCAATTCCTCTGATATTTACCCAGCTTCTGACTGCAAAACGGTATAGAGATAAAATTAGTTAATATTTTAGAGGCAAAGGACTTGAAGAAAGCCTCAATAATTCTTCGCAAGAAGTAATACCCCTGAAAAAAAAATTCTGCTAGGTAAATACCATATTTTCGGGGCTTGACAGTCCAATGCTCTAACCATTACGCCTAATGCCTAGGTACCACAGCTTTTGAATTGGTTAAATTCCATTTGGACCAGATAAATTATCATCATTAATCTAAGACAATACTGTTTACCACAGGTATAATATTGCAATTTTTTCGGGCATAGGATTCTAAATTTTTAAAATAATCTTCAGCATCATCGATAAAAGTTTCAAAATTTCACCAACCGACTCAAAATTGCCATAGTTTTACTTGAATTTTGTGTGTATAAATATATTTTACATATTAATCTAAGCAAATCTTGAAGATTCAAATTCTAAAACTTCTTACGGTCTTACGATTCTAATTATAGATACATGTACTCATACATATTTACATAGATACATATTTTAATAAACAAGTGTTGGATTTGTAGTGAATTTTGTCATGCTTGCGTTTTTTTTTAATATAAACTCCATACCATTTTGTTTATAAATAACAATAATTCAACAAAGAGACCAAATGTAATGGCTGTGTAATAAAATATGAGACACACCCAGACTAAACAAGAACCTCTTAAAATGTCCAATTTTTATAGAAAGAATGCAAACAAATTTTTCTTATCGCATTTCACATGTATAGCTTACATGCTCTAGATCAATTTTAAATAAACCACAAAATACTTAAAAGATATTAGAACTTCTTTCAGAACTTAAGATCCATGGTTACCAACAAGTAAATATGTATACTTTGTTGTTCATTATTATTAAGTAGATACATATTTATGTTCTTAATAAATTTGCTGAGTAAAACTTATTTCTGTTTTTGTAGAGAAGATTCTAAGTAGTTCGGGCTCTGAGAATAGTAGTAAACACAGAGAAACCGATCGAAAGAAGTATGATGATGATAAAAGAAAAGAATTTTTGCATTAAGCATTTTCTAAATTTAAATTCGAATAAAACAAAATGTGAGTATATTTCATTGAAATAGTCTTACGGGGTTAAATCCATTCTCATCGCCTCCGCGTGAGATACCATGTTCCGAAATCGTTCGTGAAAAATGTCTATTTACTATTTACATATGTGTGGCACCTAGCGCCGCCGTTTTGTTGAACACAAATGTCATCAGTGTCCTGTCGATATCAACCAATCGGGTCAAAAGGAATTATGTATCATCAACTGATAACGCTTGCCATTAACGGTGTTGCCCTGGCCCACTTCGTTCTCAAAGAGATATGAACCGACGATATCGTCAGCACAAAATACACACCAAATAGTGACTTGCTCTAGATGCATTTGGTGGATCTTATGTGGATTGGGAATTGTGATCGTCCCAAATTCGATAACTCAGAACTCAGTTAAGGTTTGTACGGAGGTAGGCTGAAGTCATGACGAAAAATCCGGCAAGCTGTGTCTGCAAAAGGCCGAGTTTTTGTGCGCGGCGTTGCTAAAAGTATTCATTAATTATGTTGAATCGGTATCATGAAATAATTTTACATTGGGTACTAGAATCAACTAGTTGGCTCTATCCAGCAGATCGAAAATTTCAATTTTTACTAAGATGTTTTTGCCAAAGTGCATTCTTCTTATTTTCTGTAGAACCGGACATAATCGCAAGAAAATGACCAATATCTTATTAAAAACGGAGATTACATAAGCTTCAGTTAGTGAACAGATCATTTCTATGCGAAATAAAGTTTCGTTATCGTATGGATGTTGGCGGATTGTTCACTGAACCGGTAGACGTTGCGAACATTAGTCTGGGGAGAACGATTATGAAAAAAAAATTAAAGGCCATGACGGCTCAGAGAGCCTTAACCTAGTGACTTACAATTTTCAACCATGTCTGTGTCCCTGTTTGGAGAAATAAAGGGTGAATATGCGGTGTGAACGTTCTTTTTGGGTTATATAAACTTTTTGTCAAACCAAGTTTTCGGTTTTGTGAGAAAAACCGTTAATAGTCTTCTAACATTTATGTTTGTTCATTCCCTATTTTTTTTTAGATACAAATGATCGGAGAGTAAAAGGCAAGAAAAAAGGACCATGCTTATTGCTTAGAAAATGGATGTCAAACAAAATATCAATTTTATTTTAACGTACTTACAAAAGCTAGTATTTCTTCTTAAAAGCCCTAGACGAAAGTTCTACCATAAGTGTTTATAGGGTACCTACACAAAAGTAAGTCTTTTTCTAAAAACCTCAGAAGTAGACCCTTAGTTTGAACAACTATTTTTTAGAAAATGCCCAAAAATCACTTCCAAAAATATTGTTCATTAATTAGGAAACACTCTGTAAGGGGTGTGCCATCTAGTGGTTTCTTTTTAAATCATAGGTTATTTTGACACTGACAGTTGTTTTCCGATCAAAATCTTGACAGAAAGTCAGTATCATAAGTGATCATAAGTAATCGTCAGCCTACATAAGAACTGCATTATCTGCGTTCATAAAGTCAGATTTTCGATCGAACTAAACTAGCCGAACTGCAGTACCTACCGTTCGTAAACGTCAAACTATCGTCAGCGTCGGGCATATTGAGCAGCTGAATTTTTTTGGCTGCAGAAGAGCGGGAATGTATAAAATAATTTTACAGTCACCAAGAAGCACGAAGCGGCACTTACTCTAACTTGTAAAGAATTTACAAAAGTTATTGCAAATATTTTATTAAATAATTCAAATTATTGTTTTTAAAGGGATGATGAAAGTACTGTAAGTACGGTGTGGAAAACTAAACACATAAAGCTGTTAACCACCAAAAGAATAAGCATGGAGATGGAATGCAAAAAAAATTACATTGTGCGAATCAAAAATCAAGTTCAACAAAATTTGTTTGGCCGCCATTTGTTTACTGCAGACATTCTGCTTTCTGCATTGTGGGTGCGTTTACAAATTCATTGGAAAATAACTGCGATTGTCTTAGCTCAGATTTTCTGCATTTATATATACACCCCATACCGCCGCGGAACGAAATGAGTCGCTTTACACTTGAAAAACGTTGAGAGATATTGAAAACTTATTTCCAAATTGAGTGCCCAATCAGTGCGTCTTTTGAAAAGAAGTTTTGGCCGAAATGAAGCACCCATCACAGTGCTGGTATACAAAACTCATGGTCCCCGTCGTCGTACGGTGCTCACACACGAGAATGTGGCTGCTTTAGCCGAGAGTGTGAGACTTAATTCACGAACATCAACTCGCCATCGATCTCAACAGCTCAACATTTCACAAAATATCCTGAGAAGAGTTCTGCACAAAGATCTCGGATTATTCGCTTACAAGGTCCAATTGACTCAGCGTCAGCAACCGCTTCGTTATCGCTCTTCGCAGTTTGGGCCTTAGAGCAGCTTGTATTAGGCAATGATTTTGGGCGAAAAATCATCTTTTCTGCTCGGCTCGGAAAACCCGCACGTTATTATCCAGAGAGTGACAGAGTGACCATTTTTCTTCTAAGATGAGGCTGGGAACAACGTTTTGGTCAACGGTGGGCGTTACAGATCCATGTTAACAGACGTTTTTTTTTTTACTGGAATTGAAGTCAGGGATTTGGACGCACTCTCGTTCATGCAGGATGGCGCGCCATGCTACACAACCCATGTCATAATCGATCTTTTGCGCACCAAATTCCTAAATCGTGTTATCAGCCGTCCTGTCGATGTCAATTGGCCGCCTCGGAGCTGCGATTTGATCGATTTTGACTTTTTTGTAGGGAACCGTGAAGCACCACTAAAGACCAATATCATCCAAGTAATCCGTGAGCCCGAAACCGTCAACAAGGTCTTGGATAATAGGAGTGACCCACTGCGCTACTCCGAAGCCACCCGAGGCAGCCACTTGAACTATGTTATGTTCCATAATTAATGGGAATGTTTGCTCTAACTAATTAAACCATAATACATGGAAATAATTCAATTTTGTTCATTTTATTGCATTTTAACAAAGGAACTTGTATTTGGCCCACCCTTTATACCTACATACCTAATTAAAGTCGTGGTCATAATCTAAAGATCTTATGAATTTTCCCAGTCATTTAATGTTCTTAAATTTTTGCTTAATTTCTCATCTAAATTGAATCGTATACAACTACATAATGAGTATACGGAAGCCCTGAAATATGGGAAGTCACTTGAACTTGAAACTGCGCTTATGATAAAATGTATACAAAAAATTATTTCGGAGAAACGGGACTTTGCTTATGCTTAGCTTAGCATACAATTTGATTTTTCATATTTGATCCCAATTAGTTTCAAGTGTTCCTTCGAGTGATAAATATCGTTCTCGTATAAACCAAACAACAACAGCAACAAAATGATTTGCTGTTTTACTGTGAAAAGTTTTTTGAACATGAGCCTACCAACAGCTGGCATGGTCATCGGATGGGTTTCTGCAGTTATAAATTTTTTCCAAACTGGGATTCTCATTAAAGCTGATGAAATAATTGAATTCGCACGCACACACACCGATTCCATGCCGGAATTGATTGCGAGTACGTCGGATAAAAATATACCATTCGATTAACACTGAATTTAACCAAATATTTTCCCAAGGTTCCAAGGTTGGTATTTCTTTTCTTGTGACTGTATCTCTGCTGGATTTAATTGCATCTGTTTTGCTGATCATTGGAATCAATAAGGTTTGTCGATGAATGTTGTTTTTTTATTTAATTTGTATCTTAAACAAAATCCTTTTCATTTTCCAAGGGAAAGCATTTGTTTTTGCTGCCATGGCTGATCAATAACGGCATATTTTTGACTATTAAAATGTTTTTCGGAATTGGACTAATATGTGTTGCTTTGGATCCGCATGATGATTCCCTAGGACCTTGGTTTATCGTTATAATTCTTTCGATACTAGGTAAGGTTTTGGGTTTCGTTTTGTCACGTTTTTTTAATGTTTATTTTTTTCTTTTCTCCAAAGTGTTCCTCTGCATGGTATGGAATACAATCTACTCACTTTTTCAGAGTATTCGGAGAACAAATGAACAGGACATATTCGACACAGAAAGACTTGTTGGAAGTCCTAAATCCTGCAGCTACGAGCTTTTTAAAAATCCAGCATAATATTTTGGTACATTATGAATTTCAATAATTTCGTTTAATATGTACCTACACCTACATATACCTTTTTCTATATTTTTTCTTTACCATAACTCTTTATATTTTTTTTCAACAAAAACTTTTTCTTTTTTTTAAATAAAAAAGTTGTTTTTTCAAACTATGGGCCTTTTGATTTATCTACAAGTATATTTTGCTTTTGCTAGTCATTGATCGATTTTAATTATACATTTTTATATTACTCCAGTTGTGACATTACCAAACACATATACCTACGTTTTTTTAAAAGAGCCAGATCAGTTTTTTTTTTAAAGAAAAATAGAAACTGGGCCCGTATTCCGAGTTAAAAAACGAATTGAAAAAAATCGATACAGTAGGTTCGTTCGGTGAGCCCTAAGTCACCCTAGGGTCGCTCTAAATCGTTTTTGAAAAACCTGAAATCATCCTGGTGATAGAGTATAATGTATATTCAAACGCACTTATTCAACTTATTGCGCATCGAGCAAAAACCCACAAAATTTGAACAAAGCTGTTGGCTGTTGGTCCCATTTAAAATGCATGGGGCAACTAACTCCCAATTTAGCTTGTAGGGTTGAATAGAGCGAATCCCCAAAGTCGCGATTCTAGGTAGTATATTTACTCTATGCTGGTGAGTAAGCTCTTGTTGTTTGAGACCTGGAATCACCCTGAACTAACCTTTAAATAGGTATTTAAGGGGTTGTCAAGAAAACCTGAGTCGACCCTGGATAAAGTTGAACGAATGAACCTAGTTACTAGTGTTGGGCATAATCGAATGATTTAAAGAATCGAATGATCATTCCAATGATCTTCGAAACAATATCCTAGTAAATAAAGTAGGAAACAAACACTCCATTTCAAGGTTAAAAAAAGCAAAACCAAAAAAATTATAACATAATGGTTCTTGCTTCCCGTCTTTCCTTTACAATTCCATATTCAACCCTCAACGATGCATCGAGTGCGAAAATTAATTTAAATATAAACACAAAGTCGTTGAATACACACGAGGTACACATAATTATAACCAACTTCTCGAGTTCTCGATTTTGTGTGTTTTCTTTTCTGTGCTCTCGAGTATCGGTCCTCATTCGAATGATTTGAGTATTCGAATGATTTGTGTGAAGAATCGAGATATCTCGAGATGTTGTCTGAATCGATTATATCATTCGAATGCACCCACCACTACTAGTTACATATACATAAATGTCAAACGTTCGCCAAAAGCAGTCGTAAAAGAAAATTATCGTTTTAAAAAAACGTAATCGCATTATATCGATAACTAGGAATTTTAAACAACTATGAATTGTAATTTGTAAAATTTATTTAATTATGAAAAAGTTTATACACATTCAATTTCATGAATTTATTGCAATTAATAAATAATGACAGGAATAATGGTTAGTGCGTTGCACTGTCACAGAAGATCTTGGATTCGATTATGAAGGCTGCAAAAAAGTATCCATAATAGGATAGTAGATTTTATATACAAAGTTTCCCATAAATGTTATTTGACGGTTTACCAATTAAAAAACAAAACTTCAGAATTGTATATAACCAATTCCATCAGGTGCTGACATCAAAGAAGCAGAAAAGTTGACAGCTAGTCAAGTGCATGTAATGCTCGTTTGTTGGTATTGGGCTATCTTCACAATAAAACACTTAAAATCTTCCTTTGTTGTTCCGACTTAACTTTCAACTGAAAAATGCAGAGATTGAAATAAGTGTAGCAAGATTTTATTGAGATTTCGTTGAAACCAAGAGTTTTAAATGATATTTCGTTAAAATCTCCATTAAGTCTTCTTCCATCAATGTGAACATAGTATTATCAAAGAAACAGACAAAATTAACTCATTTTGTTTTTTTCTTGTATTAATTAAAAAAAAGAAGTAAAGACAAAATAGATTTTGAGAAAGCCCAATAAGCATTAGCGCAAAATTTTATTTCAATTAGTACGATGTTAAATCTGTTGAAACTAGGTTAAAGCAACGATTTTGCAAATTTTAATCAAATACAGCATCATACTTTCTCTACCCTTTTATTAAAGTTAAAATCATCAAATAATTTTTTTATTTTTTAGTATCGTGCTAACTTCATATGACTCCTTGACAAGTGTCAAAAAAGGTCTGTGTACTTTGTTTTTTGGATGAACTGTCATTACTTTAGGTGTGTTCAAAAGCAATTCACAAAAAAGACAGCCTTAGCAGGCTATTAAAATAAATTAAAAAAAAAATTTTTGCCTCCCATACATTTTTTTCCTGGGACAAATTTTGTCTTGGATATTTTTCCGAGCAGTACGCAGTTCGCGCGCAAAATTCATACTTTTGTGCATTGCTGTACAAAATATCTTCACTAAATTTTGACAGGAAAAAGAATGACACAAGCCATATTTTGCGGGACAAATTTTGAGAGCCACCGTATTTCCAAAAGTGATTTTTGTCAATACTGGTTTATGTTGAAGGTGCTGATGCTTATCTTGAGAGCATCAAGAGGAGATTCCAAAAAGGTATGAACAACTTTTGTAAGACAAAGACAACCCGTTCCAGAGATAAGCCTAGTACGCAGATCGCGCTAAATTTTATCTCCCATACAAAATTCTCTCCAAAATTTAGCCAAGCTAAAATTATCTTAAGCCTTTTAGCCGAGAGGTACGCAGCTCCAGCTAACAAATCAAATTTTCTCTTCGAACTGTACATAACTTATCTGTCAAAATTTAGCGCACGTAATAATTTATTGTCTGGGACATTTATTCTCGAGCTAAATTTCAATTTTAATTTGAAGTAGAATAATATTTGAATAATATTCAGAAGAATATTTGGTGACGGAAGTCTTGCAAGATTTTCCACAGCAAAAATCAATCATAATTCATAATTCTTATTCGTTCTCATTCATAATTCTTAAAAAATCATACTTTAAACCAAATTCTTTTAAATCTTTGAAAAAAATTCATTTAGAGAACAGCTGTTTTCTGTCACATATTCTCCATAAGGTTCTTATGTCAAAATTTAGCTTGGATTTTAGCTGATGTTTGGAGAAAAATTTGGGAGATAAAATTTAGCGCGATCTGCGTACTAGGCTATACACTAAAAAACACATTAAATTAGATTTCATCTCTCCAACTTCAAACTTTTGTGCGAGATTTGGAAAAGTTTAGTAGAGATTAAAATTGTAGAGATAAAGTTTGTCTTGTCTCGATCTGCGTACTAGGATTTAGTCCTGGGCCTTCATCGCGTAAGACGACGATAGTTTGACGACGTCGTTTGAACGATTGAACTGCTTCGTGTAACACATACAAACTTGAATCGTCTGGACGATGTCGTTAAGACGATTCAACTTTAGCTTCATGTAACTTGTTGAACTGTCAAATATGGTCGACTGAACGATTGCGATTGAACGATTGCTATTTTACAATCGTCTCATACATTTTGTGGATTTTTTGAAAGTATTTTTTTTTATTTAAATTAATTAAAAAAAATGTTACAACATTACAATTTGTTATTTTTCGATGATAATGAAAGCGAATTAAATGAAAGCGAAACTATCGAATAAATGCGAATGCGAAGGACACTAATTTCGATTTCCTTTATTTAACACTAGGGATTTCGATCCCGTATAATTTGTTTTCTTTTGGTGTGCGTATTTCGTATACATAAATCCATCTTTAAATAAGGATTCGAAGATTTTAATCTCTGTAAAAAAAATGTGTGAATGAACGTAAAATCTGTCGATTAATCGAAATCTTCATACAGAAATTGATTTCTCATGTGTAAAGGAAATCAACATAAGGAATGCATCGCACCCTCTCTCACTTCCAACGAAAACTTTAGTTTGATTACAACCAGACAGCCCAAATGACATTTTATTGCTTCTTGATGTTCTCAAACTGTGGACGATGGACGACACGACCGAACGATGCGATTGAAACTTTACACGAAGCAAACTTTTGACGACGTCGTGCTCGACAATCGTTTGGACGACGATCGTCTTGAAAATTACGCGATGAGGGCCCTGATAAAAACGGTGATGTCAAAATAATAGTATCTATATGTTATCGATAATTTGTTTTTCATTGTGGTGCCACTGAATATTGCAGTGTGAAAGTTGACAACACTTCACCAGCAACAGCAAATTTAGGACTTGGCCTAACGACGCTGTTGGCGTTGCTGTTGCTGTTCTTATGTGTGTTGAACAATTGAAATACATTGGCTCTAAATTAATGGCGGCCGCTGTTGCTGTTGACGGTGCTGTTGCTGGTTCAATCTATTCTGCGCTTTAGATTAACTCTCGAAAATTATCTGGTCTTAGCTAACTCTGTATAAATTTAAGTAGTTGTTGCATTTGCATGTAAAGCGCTTAGTCCCGATGTCGTTTTTTTTACAATTCTATATGGACTTGCGAAAAAAACACACCTATTGTTTTGAATCTGTGATTAAAAAAAAAAGTGACATACATTATAATTCATTTTGGCTTCACTTAACAAAACACTACGAAAATCTTCACCATCACTGTACGTCTGTACCACCCGCAAGAAACACAAATTTATTCAACGTCAAATAAGAAGTTGGCCAACCTGTTCTACTAGCAATTTTCCTGTGTTTTCATTTTTTTTTACATTCAATTGTAATTTTATTACAAAAAATTCTGTCTCCTCAGCCGTATGGCAGTATTGTGCTTAATCCCATTAATTGTCCAGACTTAACAGAAAAGTGTTTATTCTAAATTAAGGAATTATCAATGGGAGCTCGCAGCTAATAAACAATTTTAGTGCGTTCGCGGAGCCGTAGTGTATTTGTGTGTGTGTGTTGACCAATTGCAGTCGTCCCTTCAGTAAAATCGCCTGCAAAACAACCATCTGAATCGAATCGTGTGCAAAGCAAGAGCAACAGAAGTTTCAATTATGCCCCCAAAGGTGCTCCTTTCAACGAAGAAGACACCCCGCAGAGGTCAATTGGAAACATGAAAATATTAAATATTGATTGCAACAATGTAAGCAGATTATTTTTTATATCTAGAAAAAATGTTTTAAGAAAAATATGTGATGGGAGAAAACGAGAGTCTGAGAAAGGACGACCGCCTCGTCAGAGTTTGATGTGTTGTTTTACTTCTATTGGCATGCTAATTTAATTTAATTATCCTTGTTTCTCCGTTGGACTTGTTCAAGTTTGAGGTCAATCATAATTAAATGAATCTGTGCTTATTGCTAGCTGCAAGCTTTGTGTTGGTCCATTTTATGATTAATTCTTGTCTCGCACATCTTTTCTTGTTGGAAGTGTTGTTTCTCTTTTTTTTACGACTTTATCGTCGCCAATTAGACTCATTGTCACTTTTGTCAGTCGTGAGAAACAAACGCGTACATAAAAGCACCCGAGTTCAATTGTGTGCAGACGACGAGAGGTGAGTGACCCTGTTTTGTTTTTTGTTTGTTTAAAGGCAGTTGTTGAACTCCTAAGATCATTAACAATATTATTTTCATTTTATGCTTGAATTTTAAGTGCATTGTCCATATTGAGATTGAAGAAATAAGTTTATCCCCTGGTAGACCATTGACAGTGACCACAAAATCGTTCGAATTGGATGTGCATTTGAGGAGCAAAAAATCCAGACTTTTTTGTGTTCATTTGATTCACTTAAATGTAAAAGTCCGTTCAGTTAACTCCTCATTTTGTAATTTAAACAATTTCCAGTTATGACAAATAAATAGCGTTTGACTCATTCCGCAGTTTTAAAAGTTTTACGAGAAAACAATTGCGATTTTTTTAAATACAAATTATCTAAAAGCATTTGGGATGCCTGAAAAACCCTTCGGAAGTTTTCTATCGCCATTCATTCTTCTCTTGAAAAGAATCAAAAATGCATCTCGCCTTAATTCAGAATCGAAGCCACTAAAAGCACTCTAAGCAATGAGATTAACTGCGTTGATCCAAAAGTAATTTTTTTGATAAGCTCTTCCATTTCTATGTTGTGTGTTAGGCACGTTTTTACTATGCAGTATAGATAAACAATCAAACAAATATGTGCAATGTTAAAAATGTGCCCAGCTTTGTTCATTTATTTTAATTTAAAAACAATCTGAAAAACAGAATTTTTGTCATAATACCTAATGATTCCAGCCTGAAAAATTATTTATTAATGAAACATAATCTCAAACAGGTAAAGAGAAAAAAGTTGTTTACTTTAAGGTTATTGGTTCCATAAGTAAGATTATAAAATAACTCATTTTTATTTCGAAGAACTCTTATTAGGACATAAAAAACATTCACCCTTATTCCGGTAGTCGTTTTAATAAAACGCCTCGAAAACGAAAAGTCTCCAGTGACCACATTTTGGTGTTTAAATAATACGAAAAGGGCAGCGTTCTCTATGTTCTTCACATTTCTAAGCATTTATAACGATAATCGTTTCAATAAAATTCCAATTTTCGCTTCTAGAGCCTTGTCATTTTACTGGCGTTTTAGTAAAACGACTATCGGAATAAGGGTGATTAATAAATGCATTTCAGTCGAGGATATTTGATTATCAAAAATACCTTCACTTACTTACTTACTTAGGTCCTCAGACTTTTTATGTCCGTGGGGGACCCCTAGTGGGGCATAGGGCATCGACAACCCAAGCTCGCCATCGTGTTCGGTTCCTGGATACGCGTCGCAACTAACAACAACTTTTGCCTAGTTGGTCTTACTCCTCCTCGACTGTCCTTCTTCAAGAGCTTCTCGGTCGTACAGCTCTTCTTCCTTCATGAGTGAGCGCATTCCAGCGTGTGTCCGATCCACTGCCACTTTCAACGTCATATAATAGAGTCAATAGGCTCCTGACCCGTTTTCCTGAGGAGCTCTTTGTTTGATATACGATTGGGTCAGAAAATCCTAAAGATGTTTCGTAGACATCTATTAATAAATGTTTGCAACTTCTTAGTGACACCTACTGTTACTTTCCAAGTGCTGCAACCGTAAAGTAAAACGAATTCGACGTTGGATCGAAACAGCCGTAGCTTGGTTCTTAAGCTTAGAGAGTTATTCCTCCATATATGTATTTCTAAGCATACCGAAAGCAGCCTTTGCCTCCCTGATTCGACTGCTTATGTCTTGTTCGGTGCCACCTTCGGTAGAGATAATACTTCCAAGGTATTGGAAGCTCTGTACTTTCTCTACCGGTTGTTGAGAAATATTTATGAGAGAAGATGACTGGGTTCCGAGGCTGATCATCTTTGTTTTGCCTGAATTGATTTTCAGCCCCAAACAAAACAAAATACACTGGGTTTTAAGTAGAGATGCCGCAAATTGTGACTCGGCCGAATACCGAGTACCGAAAATTCGGCCACACTCGTTGGCCGAATACCGAATATTCGATGTGTTGTGGATCTATCTCCTACGTGACTTTTGACGAGGCACAACAGTTTCTGCCGGGAATGTTTTGAGGAAGTTGCTATAGACAAAATGATAAAGATGTTAAAAAAAACTGCCATTGAAAACAAAATAGATTTTTTTAAGAACTTTTCGCCACGATCGGATGGCAGACCCTTACAAGTGATGGTCAGCAAATACAAAACTGTTTCCCAATTTGACAACATTTGCTGAAATCTACCTCTCGTCTCCTGGTACTAGTGTATTAGTGAGAGGTTATTTGCAGAAGCTGTAATTGATTTCGAATATAGACGTTACATAAAACGTATGCTACCAACGAATGCTGAAAAAGCTGTTTTTATTCACCACAACTTACCATTAGTAGATTTTAAATACTAAAATAAAAAAATTTAATAAGAATACAACATTTTTTGTGAGATAATAAATCTTTTTTTATTTTTCATTTAATATTTATAGTTTAATAATAATAGTTAACAACATTCGGCCGAATACCGAATATCAAAAAAATAGGCCGAATACCGAATAGTGGCCGAATATTCGCGGCATCTCTAGTTTAAAGTGTTTTGAAGTCAATGAGAAAACATCTTAAAATATAATCTGGTAAGAATTCAATTTAGTTAAGCTTCACAGGGCGTAGCGTGTAAACCTTTTTTGAACCCTTTCAATTCTTTAGTATGTTGACCAAAGAACGCAGCAATATTCCAAAACAGGCAGAACTAAAGACATAAATAAGGTCTTCAAAGTATAAACATCCCTGAAGGAGTTTCGTTTCAAAAAACTCGTAAAGATTTACCTTTACACAAATATAATCGATTAGACATTTAAAATCTAGTTTCGAAGACTTAAATCCAAAAAATTATATTCAAACTCAATGAGTAATGGTGGTCTTGTTGCACAAAAAATTTTCCATTTTAAATAACTTATTTCAATTATTATTCCTTAACATCAGCCTCTGGAACAGCATAGAGTTAAGAAATTGGTCTGTAATTCTTCAGTAAGTGCTTAACACCGCTCTTATATGTTGCAACAATGAAGAATATTTTCCATTTCTCAAGGTTAACGCCAAATGTAAGGGATTTATTCTACATACGCATTGCAAAGTGAAGGAGAACATTTTGACAAGAAAATGGAAGGTATCATAGTAGAGTTTCAGTAATAGTTTTGAAAGATTGTGCCTCTTGTGTTGACGCGTGAGTTTTGCACTATTCTTTAGAGAACGATGTTGAAGAAGTCGCACGACAGAGCATCGCCTTGCCTAAAACCTTTTTTGACATCAAATGCATATGTGAGATCTTTTCCGACCTTGATGGAGTAGCGTGCATTCTCCATCGTCATCCTGGACAAACGGACAAGTTTGTCAGGGATGCCAAAACTAGACATTGCTCTTTATAGCTATCATACGCGGCTTTGAAATCGATAAAAAGATGGTGGGTGTCGATTTATAGCTCCTGGGTTTTTTCTCAGATCTGCCGTAATGTGGATATTTGACCGATGGTGGACTTTCCTGGCCGCACTGATATGGACTATCAGGTTGTTGACGAAAGGCTTCAGACGTTCACATAATATGGTAGAAAGGATCTTGTACACGATGTTCAGGAGACTTATGCCTCTGCAGTTGGCGCATTGCAGAGGATCTCCTTTCTTGAGGATCAGACAGACAATGCTGAGGTTCCATTCATCGGTCATGCTTTCTTTCTTCCCGACCATATTTTGCAGATGAGCTGGTGCATACTCTCAACCAAGTCATCGCCAGCCGCTTTGAACAGTTCGGCAACGAGGCCGTCAGTTCCAGCGGCTTTGTTGGACTGGAGATTCGATATAGCTGTCTTCACTTCGTCAAGGTCGGGTGGGAGGTATTGTTGGTCTACGTCGCCTAAGTCGAATGGTACTATCTCTATAGCAGCGGAATTATCTTCTTCATCGCCGTTATAAAGTTTGGAGAAATGGTCTTTCCAAATTCTCAGCATGGACTGCGGTTCTTTCTATTCGGTTCTTTTTATTGCAAAATAAATTTTTTTTTTTAAATAATGACGAACTACTAAATAATATTTCATTGGACAGAAACAATAATCTATCTTACATTTCTAGGTAGTTTAGGCTACCTGACTTTGGCTTTGATGGAAGTTTAAGGTGCGGATGCCAGGTTGAAAACTCAATATGAATGGCTAATGTTTCAGAACAAGTCACTAAGCTGCCTAGCCTGGCACAGCGTACATTGTGACGAACGAGTGTGGTAGTGCGGTTAAGTGACTGATACAAATTCCAGATGATTGTGCAGAAGCAAACAAAATCCTTTCTTCTTTTTGAACTCAATCCAAATTGGATGTAACCACGAGAGTATCCACAATTTCCTATATATCAATTCCACCCACAGGTTCACACGAGTTATGTAATCAAAATGGCCACTCTACAGCAACAGAAACTTTTTTTTTTTCACCCCGAACCTGGACTAGATTTTGTAATTATGAAAAATGGTGGTACCCTTTTACAGTCAAATGCGGTATGTGCTGTTGACCCCATAATTTTTGCATGTTATTACACCTCAGGAAGAAACCTTACATCTTCAACAAGAAGATTCATGGAACTTGAATGATGCTCTAAATTTTTTTTTGTTGGTGTAAATAAGAAATCTAATAAAAGAATTTGGGGAAAATTCATTCCGTGGAAGAATCACGATAGCAACAAAATTACTTTCGAAATTTCAAAACGGGACACTTTTTTTAATTTAACTTTAAATTCAATTTTCTTGAATTCAATTTAATTGACTAACTTATTTTATTAATTTATTTCAGGTTCAATCGTTTCTATGTCCAGCATAAGCTGTTTCTAAACACCAGTGCCAACTTTACATAGTTACTTAATTTTTAAACACAATTGCTGCCTCTGACTTTTGACATTGATACACAAATTCTAAGAAAGCAATATTTTTGGGCCAATAAACCTGTGAACCTCAACACATCCGTCTTTTACACGAGGAAATTAGATGATCTCATTCCGATGAAGGAATAGTAAATAACACAATCTATATTTAAAAAACTTATTTCCACTAGAACAAAGGCAGCGCACGCGTCTTAAATCCTCGTTATGTGGATAAAGCGCAAAGTAATTCAATTTATAAAAATACAATCTAAAATTTGTATTAGCTCCTTTTCAATGGAGTACAGCTTGGAATACTTTGGATTTCTGGGTTAGACTATAATACCAGAAAATAGATCAACAGGAGCAAATCAAACAACGCCAAGAAAAATCCGAAAATTTAAGTTTTCATTAAACAGGAAACAATTTTCTGTTTTTTTTTTATTTCTTGACAAAAATTACCATTGGCTGTATATTATGGGTAATTGTCTACAATGTTTCCAATCATCTGATCATACGGGGTCGGCAATAGTTACGCAGTCTGCGCATTGCCAAATGACAAATATTGACAGTTGTGGACGGGCCGCGGGAAGTGCAATCGATCGCAGTACATACAGTGATCGTCCAGGAGGTGAGTATTGTGGAATGAGTCTTATTTTTCTCGATAAAACATTTATATTTTTCTCGTTTAGAAACAGATGAATTGCTTTCTCCTAGTCCTTTAATGGCCAACAACGGTGATACTAAGCGAAGTAGTTTTAAGAAATCGATAGTTTTATTAAACGGAAATGCCAACAACATAGGTGATATTATAACAACAGGTAAGTTTTACAAACTATAGAATTAAATTTGGAAGAACTTTGAGTCACAATACATCCGATAAAGCTTATATGGGATCTTTTAAACAACACCAGCAAATCACTCCAACTTAGATTTTAATGTAATGTATCCTGTGGCGGATATTTTGTTTTTGAAACACCTAAATGTTAAGTTAATGGGCTAGGAGTTAATGTTGTTACCGTCACACTTAGATCAATGTAGATCCTTTGTGGTATCCTAGGGATTGTATCTCCCATATATTGAAACCTATAATAAATCCTACATCATTCAAGCCCATTAAGGGTGTTGATGAGTTTTAGCAAGCTGTAGAGGGCACTTCTAAGTCGTTGAAGAAATGTCTTTTGTCACATAATTACCTGGTTTAGGAGAGGTAGACGCCTTTTAGCGGCGTGATCCATTCCTTTATCCACACTTGAGAAATCATAATGGCTTGTTGCAACGTCTGGTAGATGAGTTTGATATGTCAGTGGTTGGTGAATGTGTCCGTTTCTTTGTTCAGGATTTTACCAATCTTAGGGAAAGGTTGCCATTCGACTTACTGACGTTCGTGTTCACCGTAAGAGAGGCAATCACTGGTGTAAAGGCAGGGTTCTCCGTTTGTTGCTGCTCCTACAAGAAACGTGCTTCGTTCAGTGGTTTTCGTTCGTTCTATCAGTGTCGTCCTGGACCATTTTTATGTCTTTGGACTGTGGTTGGAGGCGATTTCCAATCTCATCGGCTGGTTGATAGAACTTAGGAATTTTCAAGCCGTTTTGCAGCCTTAATAAATTTCATAAGATTTTAGCTTGGATTGCCAGAGAGTTCCTCCAAGTCATTGAAGAAGTTTCTCCCTGGGAGCCTGTTTCTCAGATGATATAACACAGGGCAGTGAAACAGGTAGTGAAGAGTATATCTCATGTTGTGTCCGGTGGTGATGCTCACGAAAAGAGATAGAGAATGTTTACTCAGTTGGATGATAATGTCGGTCACTCGGTCTCAGTTTTCTAGTTATAAGACAGGTATCGGGCTAGAACATTGCTCTCGATTACCTGTTAAAGATTATAGGGTGGGACACTGTGGTGTCTGCCTGATTAAGACCAAGGGTTGATCCTATTCTTGACAGCTCGTCAGCTCTTTTATTACCTTGGGCACGACTTGCTTTTGTTGAACTCGAATCTTCTTTTATAAAGCATGGATCCATTTGATTTGGAACCAGTTAAAAAACTTCATACCAACTCACTACTTTGGAGCAGATGCAACTTTATTAGACCTGTTTCTTGTAAATGATATTACCAAAGTTTGCAAATCAGAACCTTAATTTGTATAACGATGGAATTCCTTTTAATCATTATAAAAATATACCATGACTTTCAGTATGCCTATGCACAAAGTCAAAGGTCGAACTAAAAATTGATATTTGTTTTATTTAATTACTTTCGTTCCAATTTCGCTTTGAGATCACGTGGGTAGGCCTAGTTTTATCTTCAAATGGGTGGATAGTGCTGATGTTTGGCGAAAGTATACTTTCTATAGAACCCAATATTTTTTTCCGATTGACACACTACCTTAACACCGCACAGTTTCAAGTTAATACTTTCAGTTTCAAATATAATAAGAAAGTTCTGGTGAATAAAACGAAAATAATTTGTTCTCTGCCTCCATAATGTCTACCCAGAATCTTATCGTAGATTCGGTTTGAATGTGTGTCTACCTTAAATTAATTCGACTAAAATCATATCGTTAATTGAATTTCAGTTCTTCCCCTTGCAGTAAAAGAATCGCATGAAGTCTCAGACAACACGCTTAATCTATTATTCGAAGAGTACAAAGACCCCTACGAAGATGCCATACTCTCAGATGGCATTGAACGTCTCTGCAGAGATCTACGCTATCAGCCAGATGAATTTCCGATTTTAGTTCTGGCCTGGTGTTTAGACGCATCGCAAATGTGTCGATTTACAAAAATGGAATTCATCGAAGGATTACATAAAATGTCTGCCGACACAATCGACACAATTCGCTTAAGACTGGAACAAACAATTGAATTGATGAAAACGGATTCGGAGATGTTCAAACAACTCTATCGTTTTACATTTCGGTAAGTTGTTATAAAAAAAAAAAACAGGATTTTATGAATTAAGAAAAAATATGATTTTTTTAGATTTGGTTTAGAACCAGATCATCGTATACTATCTCTAGACATGGCAATCATATTATGGCGATTAGTCTTCACACTGCACAAGCCCGAGCTGCTCGATCGCTGGTTGTATTTTCTGGAACAGCATCCTAACATCCGAGGCATCCCCAAAGATACATGGAATATGTTCCTCAATTTCTCCGAACAATGTGATATTAACAACTACGACGACACAGAAGCATGGCCCAGTCTGTTTGATGATTTCGTTGACTACGAAAAATCCCGACTGAGTGCGACTTCCGACACAAGCAATAAACCCCAGGACGACGACAATGCCAACAATAATAATGACATGAGCCATCGCAAAACATCAATCGATGTTTCATAGTACTTTAATGCGAATGATTCTCAGTGCCGCCATTTCTAACATAAGTTGAATCCCTTATTTTATTTGTTAACCATGTTAACTTTACAATCAAAGTCGATACATAGTGCATATTTAAGATTTGTCGCGTTTTCTCTATTCGTTCGGTGTAGATCTTTTTGTTCGATCGTACTTAGAATGCGTTTTTTTTTTATTTTTGCTTCTCATAATAATGAATGCAGACTGCTTAAACTTATTAACTACCAATGCGTTAACATTCCCAAGAGTTATTGCCCGTCGTTATTATTGTTTCGTATATACTAACATATTTAGCCAAAAGGTTTGAATAACAAAAAAAAACACAAAAATGCCTTAAAAGTAAAAAAAACTAAAAATTTAGAACAGAATCACAAAAATATTCTACAGCATGTATTTTCGAAAAAAAAAATCAAATATTGTAACTCCTTTTAAACAAAAAAAAAACAAACAAAAACAAATTACAGATTCACAGACGACACGTTAACATGACACAATTCTTGCGCAAACAAAATATTGATTTTATTTTCTAATGATTGTTGTGATACTGATATAAAAAAAACTAATTATTAATTTTTATTAATTCTATAATCTTATCTCGAAGAATTATATATAAAAAAAAAATGAGCGACCAAAAAGCAGAGAGGAGCATTCACACAGAAAATATCTCTTCAACACTCATGCTACGCTCTTTAAAATTCCTCATAAATTAAAAGATATTTATATTTGTATTTATTAAAACATTAAAACACATAACGTAGATAAATAGAGAGTTTGCATGTCAGCTAGTAGTTTGTCCGCAGTCGCCGTAGTTTCGTAACGTCTCTTAAATTGTGGGGAGCACAATTACGAAATTACGAACTACGAGAAACCGAACAAACTATAAACTAAAATAAAAGCCCTCTTCATATAAAATAAAAAAAAAATCAATTGAAAGACTTCTTTTCGGTAAAAAAAAATATAATAATTAAATTGCTTAGTGAATTTTTTGGTTTTAGTGTCTAAACCTATATTTAACATTTTCGTTGTTGTAATATTGGATACAACATAAATTAGAGTTAACATTATGTGTAAAAGAACAAAAAAAAAAGAAGCAAACTACACAAGACTTGTAATATAATTATATTAAATTAAAAACTTGAATTTTTCGAAGTTAATTTGAAGAAAGAAAGCAAACAAAATAAAGCAAATAAATTAAGTTGAATTTAAATTAAGTAAAACAAAAATTATGAAACTAGCAATGAAATTTTATTTGGATAAATTTATGATTATTTATGTAAATTATATTTAATAAAAAATATATTTAATTGTAAATATACAAGAAAATATATATACATAGGTTATACATAAATAATTTGAACGAAAAATTGAAAAGAAAATATTAAAAAAGCAACTCGCAAATACATTTTTTCAACCAAAAACTATTGTCTATGTATACCTATGAATAAGCGATGGGCCTAAAACAAGACTTTTCATACGATGGGGCAGTCCACTATTCCAAAGGGAGGAACGCGCCACAGGGAAATGCGTGAATCGAAAGTAACTATCGTAACAAGAATAGCCAGTGATGGCTCAGCTCAGCAGTGTTCTTACTTAGTCTATTTTGCCTCCTGAGTAGTGGATGGACCAAGTGCAGAGAATATTTGGCTCCCTTGAACATGAAGTCTGCAAGCTTCTTGAATTTCAGTTTGTTGGAAAAGTTGATTCCCAAGTACTTCGTTGATGATTTGACTGTTACTTCAGTGCTGTCTGGAAACTTAAGTTATTAATGGCATCACAGCGTGTTGCAAATGCTCGACTTTAAATGACATTCAAACACCCAAGGAGATAGTACAGAAAATCATTGGATGAAAAGAAAAAGTTGCGACATTCATAACCACCCTTATTCCGATAGTCGTTTTACTAAAACGACAAGGCTCTAGAAACGAAAATTGGAATTTTATTGAAACGACTATCGTTATAATACTTAGAAAAGTGAAGAACATAGAGAATGCTACCTTTTTCGTATTATTTAAACCCAAAATGTGGTCTCTGGAGCCTTCTCGTTTTAAAGGCGTTTTATTAAAACGACTATCGGAATAAGGGTGAACACCTACGATAAAATGCTAATTCGTGATCGGAAACCATCTTAGTTGTAAAGTTATTGACTTGAAGCCGATATGTATTCGGTATGTAACTTTCCAAAATGTAACACTAATATTGGCACGCGCCTCTACCGATTAAGCCGAGGAACCTATCATGGAGGAGTTTTATGACCTAGACAAAACCTACAGAGCCTGTCAGAGTAAGTTGTCATAGTTGTGTCTGAGGACTTCAATGCTACAACCGAAATGAAAGACATCTTCGTCAGATTAGTTGGTAAGCAGAGTCTCTACGAAAAAACAGATAACTGCTTCCGCCTACTAGACTTGTCAGTCACCAACTCGTAATAAGCTAATAAATAGTACTAGTTTTCCAAGGCTAAGCATCCACAAAGCAATCTGGCCTTCTCCATTGGTCCATTGTCCAGTGATAGTCGAAGCTAGAAGAAGAAATTCGGCACTGAAGTGCTTAACCAGAAGTTGCCCCAGACCCTAGAGAGTACCTGAGCGAGAATAAAACGGGCAAAATGTTCATCCCGTTTATAATAAAATTATATATGTAGTTCAAAACTTTTCCATACAAGTTGATTATTTTGAGCCGAAAGGAAAATCAACTTCCTCAAATTAAATCACTTCAAATACAATTTTGTAGTGTTGTGTACCAATTTATGCTAAATTTGCTCTAGACTTAACCTAGCACAAAACTGCGTCAAAGTGCGATGGTCCAATATTGTCAATCAAAGAAAAAAATTTATTTTAAAAACTTTATTTTAATAAATATTTAATTTAAATCATATATGTAGTTTATGAATTCTTTAAAAGTTTCAAAAATTTGTCAGTTGCTCTGCAATCATCATCAGTATATATGTCGTAGAACGCATTTTGTATCAATTGCCAACTCGGTGCCTGTTCACTGTGATACGGCATTTGTAAAATACGATAGCATTTAAAACAAAAATCCACCGCTTTCAACACACTTTCCATGTGAAACAAATTTGATCCAACAACAACATAGAAATTGAGATCTTCTGTTTTGCCCAATGCAAAGACGGTGGGTGTTTCTGTATAGTAGTAGTCATTGAAGAATTCTTGAGGATCTCCTTTTATACTTTCAATATGAATAACAAGATTTCCAGAATAGTCTTTCTGGAAAGGTTGAACTTCCTGCTCGTAGTTCTCGTAGAAATAACTTAGAATCATGAAACCAGATAACTCAGAAATATGTCCATACAAATCCAGGATAAGCGGTACATCTTTGCGGCCGACAAGAAGGGCTTCGGTGAAAATTCTCTCACTCAATTGATCCCAGTTGTCAAATAGATTGTTGCTCTTCTTTGGATGTAATCTTTCGAAATCATACTCCACCAAATCATTGGCTCTAGAGTGAACGGTTGAGATTAGTTTTTCAAAGTACTCAAGAGGATCGAGAGCATTACGAAAGTACGCCATACGCAGCTCAAAAGTATGCTGCCAAGCTCTGAAAAAAGTGTCCCAATCTCCAGTGATTTCTTGTAACTCCTTTAGCTCTGGAAAATCAGCTTCGATAGTACCCTCCGGTGCTGATAAGTATCGATAATTTCTCTCCATTTGGTTAGTATATTGCAATTTCTTTTCAAGGAAGTACTTATAGAGCTTCCCGCCAGCAATGTATTTTAGAGATTTCGAATGTTCAATAAAGAATTCAGTCGGATCCTCGCCTGGAAACCTACGCACAATAGCATGAGCCAAATAGGAGAGTCTTTTGGTATCAATAGTAATAGGTGCCTTGCACTTGACAAGATTTTTGAATTCAAAATTTATAACGAGTTTTATGAGAGCAAGCCTATCTTCTTCACTTAGTTCATTGGAACTTTCGAAGTTTTTGCATATTATCTGACCTTTGGTAGATATTTTAAGAATATTCTCTAGATGTGGATCGATTGAATCTAGTTTTAGTTTCTTAAGCTGCTTTGGAGAGACATCACTCCCATCTCTTTTGTTAGATTTATCAACTTCAATTGATTTGTGTGGTTCTGGCGAGGGATTTTGTTGCTTACACTCTTTGTCCTTTATTTCATCAGTTTCTACAATTTTTACAACGAAATTGGTCAAATCGTGACGTTGTTCCAAATATAAAATAAAGAGTTCTTCGGGTATTTGAAATCCAATCTTGGGATTATAAAGTTCACATTTCTTTTTCAAATTATCGAAGGCCGAATAAATGGCGGTTTCAATATCAGTAAATAGTAGTTTTTCATTATTGTTTAAGGATGGAATTGCAATTAGTTTCTTTGCATCTTCAAATATAAATGGGATAATGGTGCCGCTTTTTAAAATCATTTTAATTCATACAACTTTCGCTTTATTTAATAACAAAACAAGAATTCAATATTGATTGGAAATGGTAAGTAACAACAAAATTTGTTTTATTTTGACATATGTATAATGACAATTCAAAAGCCATTGTAGTGATGCCAAACGATTTAAATATTTTGTAATATGTTAGGCGTGTTTTTTTTGCAAGTCCATAAGAAATTGTAGAAAAAAACGACATCGGGGCTAAGCAATGCAAATACAACAACAACTTAAATCTATACAGAGTTAATCCCCTATTACACGATGTCTCATGAGACGATACTCACGTAAGTGCGAAAAAGAAAGCAGATATGAGGAAATGAGATGCAAAAAAATATTCCCGGTGAGTACCGGGCTGATTTTTAGTAGTATCATTTTGACGTTTCTTTTTCTCATAATCGTTTTATGTTGTGTTGTGCATAAAAAAATACGAACAACTGTCAAATTTGAGACATGAGTCTCATAAGACATGAGTCAACGTGTAATAGCTTTTGCCTCACGGGATACAAATTTAAAAGGAAAGTCAAAAATGAGACATATCTCATGAGGCAACGTGTAGAAGGGGACTTAGCTAAGACCATTTTCGAGATTCTCCCCAAAGTCAGTGATGGATGCCTCACAAGTCACAAGAACAGCTGAAATTGATTTTGTGACTTTTTCGAATTCCGGCTCTCAGTCACAACTTGTGAGAGTCACAAAAACAATCGAAGCTGTGATATCCTTCAAAGCAGGTCACAACTCATAAATTTTTAAAGTTTTTTGGATTGACATTTAGTATATTTTGCGAGAAAATTTTCTAGATTTATGAATAATTGTGAGTACACAAAAATGGAAGTGGACTTTGTTCTAGTGCATATTATTGCTGATCTTTCCCACGAAAATGAAAAGTAAAATTTTTACATAAACAACATTTTTTTTAAGAAACTAATCGTATCTCATTTGCTCTCTAAGACAATACATTCATATTTTCACATTTCTTCGTTTTGAATAATCAGCTGTTAATGACACTTAAGTGGAAGCGAGAGAAAGAATTTTTCATTTTTGCCAAACGATAAAAACCATCAAGATAGTTTAGCACGATATTAGGTCAGTTCGAACCATAGAACAATTAATCCAATGAAGATTTAACAAGATAAATTTCTAATCTACTAGATTTACGAAATAAATGTTTATGGTAAATCTTTGAGATTCAAAGAAGATTTATGGTAAATCTACTTAAATCCAGGATTATCTCTTGGTGAAAACTTAGTATAATTTCGTCTAACCCCGCTGCCATATACGTCTCTCATAAACGAGTATAAAAATCACAAAATGATATATTACGCTTAAAAGCATCTTATTCTATGATTCTTGGCATCACTGGAATGGCTATTTGATTTGACAAAACAAACGAAATAATTTTCGTTGTTGGTTCTTTTAATACTACTGTCATTCTACCATTTAGATTGAATTCACATTTGTTTTGTTAAATTTTTAAAACAGAAACACCAGCTGAATGAATTAAAATGAATTTAAAAAGTGGTACCATTATCCCGTTTATATTTAAAGATGTAAAGAAACTAATTGCAATTTCCTCTCTCAACAACAATGAAAAACTTAAATTTACTGATGTTGAAACAGCTATTTATACGGGCTTCGAAGATTTAAAAAATAAATGTGAATTTTATAATCCAAAAATTGGGTTCCGAATACCCGAGGAACTGTTCATTCCATATTTAGAACAACGTCACGATTTGACAAATTTTGTTGTGCAAATTGTTGAAACTAATCAAGTAAAGGACAAAGAATCTAAGCAACAAAACCCTCTATCGGAACCGCAAAAATCTATTGAAGGTAATATATCTAACAAAAGAGATGGCAGCGATGTCCCGCCAACACAGATTAAGAAATTAAAACTAGATTCAATCGATGAACATCTGGAGAATATTCTTAAAGCATCAGCCAAAGGTCAGGCAATATGCAAGAACTTCGAAAGTTCCAATAGGCTGAGGGAAGAAGATAGACTTGCTCTCATAGAACTCGTTATAAGTTTTGAATTCAAAAATCTCGTCAAATGCAACACACCAATTGCTCTTGATACCAAAAAACTATCCAATTTGTCTGATGCTATTGTTTGTAGATTTCCAGGAGAGGATCCCTTGTTGTACTTCTTTGAATATTCAAAATCTCTTAAATACATTGCTGGCGGGAAACTATATGAACACTTCCTTGTAAAGAAGTTGCAGTATATTAAACAAATGGAAAGAGAAAATCGATATAAATTCGGTACGGAAGAAGATGATGGGATTATTGGACTTGATTTTCCAGAGTTACTGGAATTGCAAGAAATCACTGGAGATTGGGACCTTTTCTTTAGAACCTGGCAGTATACTTTTGATTTGCGCATGGCCTACTTTAACAACAGTCTCGATCCCATGGCTTATTTCGAGAAACTAGTCTCGGACCTTCACGACAAGATCAACGATCTGGTTGACTATGACTTTGAAAGACTATATCCAAAGAAGGCCAACAATCTATTCGACAACTGGGATCAATTAAGTGAGAGAATTTTCACGGAAGCTCACGTTATGGGTCTAAACGATGTACCACTAATAATGGATTCGTATGGTCCCATGTCTGAGCTATCAGGCCTCATGTTGCTTAGTTATTTCGTCGAAAACTACGGACGTAATATAAAACTCTTCGAGAAAGACGATCCTACAAATCTAGTTATTCACATTGAAAGTGTAAATGGAGATCCCGAAGTATTTTTCAAAGACTACTATGACGACTATATCCAAACTGAACCACTCATAGTATTTGCTTCGGGGAAAACTGCAGAAGAACTTATTTTTTATTGTCTGGTTGGATCTAAATTGTTTCGTATGGAAACTGCATTGAAAGCTGTTCATCTTTGTTTTAAATGCTATCAGATTCTGCATTTGAATTATCCCGATGAACAGTCAATGAGTTGGCAAGCGATACAAAACGTATTTTACGATGTAAATCGTATATCGTATATTCGCAATCCAAGGGCAACAGAGAATGTTTTGAAATTTTTAAAGAACTTGTAAACGGTATTATATCCAAATCAAGTATTTAAAAATAAACTTTTTATAAGCTTTGTTATATAAAATTCACAATTGAAGTTTTAATTCGATCGTTACAGTGACCAACAAAATTTAGCAACAGTTTTTGATATCTTGAGAATTACTATTTTGCTTATTTCTTTTTTATTTGACGCACTCGAGCGATTATGACTATCCTTTTAATGTTACGGTGTAAAATAGTGCGAGCGTTTAAGTAAAGTGGAGAGGATTTAAAAAGAGATGTCGATGCGCTTTGGTCTTGAAAGCCTGTACATCAGAATGAGGCGGGAAAACTGATAGGAGCATAATATTTCACATTCTAGTAGTGCGGTTAAAGAACCTCAATACGTCCAAAGTTATCATCAAGGGTAAACTGCTGTACATTCATAGCTAGACGAGTATTCCGGCGGAATTGTTCGAAGGGAGGAATGCAACTGGCTATTTCATTTGAGTATTCTTGATAGAAAAAGCGATACAATAATGCAAGACGGAAAACATTTCGACGGTGTACAAGAAAATCAAAAAAGTTTCTGTAATAGATGTGCCTCATATAAGTTTTAGGACTCTATTCTGAATTCTATCCAACAGGTTCAAATGAGTAATGGGTGCATCAGCCAAGATATGAGAGTTATACTCAATTTTGGGCGGATGCAAGCCTTATAGATTGTAGGCAGATTATTAAAGTTGAAAACTGCTTTATTCCCAAAAATTCTTGGTATATTTATTTTCAAATTTGTCTTCATTATATGTATATATTCAGCCTTATTTTGACATTCGATTTCATTAGAAAGTATGTCGAATACGAATAATTTGTATTTTGAGTTTCGTATGATTAAAAAAGGTACTTTATCAGTGGAAAGTTCATTTATCTTTCGAAAACTAAGCAAATTTTCACTTTCGAATCGTTGGAAAGAAATGTCATTTCATTCTCGTTCAATTTTTTCTGGCGAATAGATTCATAAAACATGTACCCCCCTATTATGGAAGACAACTCAATTATAGTTTAGTTGTAATTCTTAAAATTGGTATTATCGATCACAACCAGTTGACTGTCAAAGCACAACCAGTTGTCGATTAGCAGACAACTAACAAAATGGTCGACTTTTCAGTTGTCTCTTCGTATTATGTAAGTTGAGTTGTGCTTCAGTTGTAATAAGCGTCAAAATCAGACAACTCGTTCGAAGCAGTTGTGTAGAACATTTTAATGAAAAAATCTGCATTCGGATAAAAAATATGGACACAAAACAGTAAGTTAAACACCAATTTTAATAAAAATAGAATGAAATGAGTGTATTTTAGTTTGAAAACTACATGGCCATCACAATTTGAACGACTTGTTGCTCTATGTTAGCTGAGCATTTAACCATTTTCCACAAATGAGTTCCTCAATCACATCACTTTTGGCAACTTCCTTCGCTCATGAAACGAAGAGCAGTAGCAAGTTTAACAATTGGTGGAATCGCTGCGGAACGTTGGTTGTTTTAGGAAAACTATTTCGAATAAAAAAAATGCATACTTTAGAAATAGAAGTGTACACGAGTTTATTAAATATACGGATATTCTTTTTTATTTTGGCTACATTAAGGAAATTTTCATCTTCCAAGCCACCGAAAAACAAATCGAGATAACTTTCCATCACACAATTTCTTATTCTTGGTTTTGTATGTATTTCATGTTGAGGAGCTGGTTTTGACAGCAAATCGACTCCTAAAAGACGGCAACGTATTTTTTCATTACAACTGATTTTAGTTGACTTGCATAATACGAAAAATTTGTTTGGTTGGCTAAGAGTTGAGTTGTGTTGATGACAACTCAACTAAGTTGAGTTGTAATCCATAATAGGGGCAGTAAGTTTAGTATTTTTGTTGAAAAATAAATTAAATAAATTACTTTTTGAACTATGTATTTGTTAATGTTTTTAATGAAGGTCGCAATCGCATTCCAATTGGACAAACCGGGAGCAGAAAGAAGCTCTGATCAGATCAGGGAAATGATACAAGGGGTTGTTAAATTTTAAGGGCCGGTGTTGAATCTTGAATGTGAATCACACCTAAACGTCAAGTTTTTTTCTGCGTTTCATTTGACATTTCTTAATTTCAGACTAACTCAATTTGAACCATGGAAAGATACACAATCGAGCAACGCGTTAAAGTTATTCGGGCTTATTATGAAAATGGGCGTGCAAATCAAAATGCAAATCGTGCGCTTCGTGATTTTTTCGGTCAATTTAATCGTCCAAATGTGCGTACAATCGAAAAAATCGTGCAAAAATTTGAGCAAACCGGGTCTGTAGGAGATGTGAAAACACCAGTTCATGCTCGTAAAGCTCGTACTGCAGAAAATATTGCTCCTGTTCGCGATAGTGTGGCAGAAGAGCCGTCCACCTCAACTCGTCATCGTGCCAAACAATTGCACCCACAAAGAGTGACTGTTTGGTGCGGTTTATGGGCTGGCGGCATCATCGGGCCGTATTTTTTCCAAAATGAGGCCGGTCAGGCAGTTACTGTAAATGGTGTTCGCTATCGTGAGATGATAACGAACTTTTTATGGCCCGAATTGGAAGATATGGATGTGGACGATATGTGGTTTCAACAGGACGGTGCCACTTGCCACCAGGGTTGCAAAAGCTTAAGTCACTTGTTGGCTTAAGCTTGGCTTTAATTCACAAGCTAGTGAGTGATCATAAGCCTCTTAGTGACTTATGAATTAAAATAAAAAATAATTCAGAACCTACTAAGTGACTTATGAATTAAAAAAATTTAAGTCATGGGCAAGTAAGTGACTTATGAATTAAAATTTTTAATTCCCAACCTACTAAGTGATTTAGGAATTAAAAAAATTCAAGTCATGAGCAAGTAAGTGACTTATGAATTAAAAAATTCAAATCATCAGCAAGTAAGTGACTTATGAATTAAAAAAATTTAATTCAAAACCAATTCATAAGTTAATGGGTCGGTAAATGCTGATTAGAAAAATTATGAAATGGATAATTTATAAGCTAGCGTGATAATCTTATAATTTAAAAACTAGATTTGAAAGCTAAAAAGGTATTCAAAATTAAAAATTTATTAAAAAAAAATTAAAATTAAATGTTATACTTACTGAGTAGGTACCAAAAGTTTCGAAGTGCTTAATTAAGAAAACGGAAGGTTTTCATTTTTTAATTTTATTGAAAATACATATTGAATTAATTTCAGGTACCTACTTGAAACAATTTTACAAACAAATATCAAATAATCAACTCATGTATGTAAAATATGAAAACCAAAAAATTTAAAGGCATATGCATAAAAATATGCACTCACGAAATTTATATAATGATAACCCAGCATTTGCTCAACACAAAGATTTTATCAATATTGCTTTTTATTTTTTTAAGCTTAAAAATTTCCAATCTACCAACTAACTTATGAATTAATTTTTTTTTTAATTCACAAGTCACCAACTGACTGTGAATTAAATTTTTTTTAATTCATAAGTGACTTACTCCTTGATGACTTGATTTTTGTTTAATTCATAAGTCACTTAGTAGGTGGTGAATTAAATTTTTTTAATTCATAACTCACTTTGTTGCTCATGACTTAAATTTTTTTTAATTCATAAGTCACTTACTCCCTGATGACTTAATTTTTTTTAATTCATAAGTCACTTGGTAGGTGGTGAATTAATTTTTTTTTAATTCAGAAGTCACTTTGTTGCTCATGATTTGATTTTTTTTAATTCATAAGTCACTTACTCCCTGATGACTTAATTTTTTTTAATTCATAAGTCACTTGGTAGGTGGTGAATTAAATTTTTTTAAATTCATAAGTCACTTAGTAGCTTAGGATTTAATTTTTTTTTTAATTCATAAGTTACTTTGGGGGTTTTAATTAATTTTTTTTTAATTCATAAGTCACTAAATATCTTATGAATGAAATTTTTTTAATTCACAAGTCATCTATAGACTTATGACTTATTTTAATTCAAAAATTCGCAACCCTGCTTGCCACACAGCTAACGAAACAATGGCTCTTTTGCGCGATAAATTCAATGGCCGTGATATCTAAGATCTAACGTGGTGGCGATGTCAATTATCGCTAAGATCATGTGATTTGACACCGTTTGACTTCTTTCTTTGGGGTTATTTGAAATAAAAGGTGTACGTCGATAAGCTAGCAACAATTCAAGAGCTAAAGGATGAGATAGTTCGGCACATTAACGGCATAGAACCTTAATATTATCATATAAAAAGAAATGACAATAATTTCCTAAATAATTTGTGTTTTATTCAAAATCAACATCGGCCCTTAAAATTTAACCACCCTTTATGTATCAGGAATTGAAAACGATTCTGATTTCACATAAATATAACTAACTTCGTATTGCTAAATTCAATTGGATTTGATGCATCCATTTATCCTTCTCCTATACAATAATTGCCATTTTGTTTTATTAACGTCTCGCTTGAATTTATCAATATTTGTATGAAACAATTTACAAATGGTAATTCAAAATTCAAGTGTGGCCAGATATGAGTAAATTAAATAAGCTTTGAAGCTGCCTTCTGAATACCTGTTTATTTTTTTTTTGTTTATCAATTTGGAACACAATTTAGCTTATATGAAAATTTAAACATAAATTATTATTTTACTTCTTTTAGATATCAATACACTTACCATAATGTTTTTTAAATGCTCCCAAATTTTAAAATGTCAGTTTCTATTGATGTTTTTCAAATTTAAACTTTACTGGGACGTTAACATTACTTATCTTTACTTTATTTTTCTTAAATTATAAAGTATTATTTTTAGACCATAATGTTTTTTAAATAAAAATTATCAAAAAAAAAAACAGTTTGTTCATACTAAATCAGGTAAAAATGTTAGTATATTTCAAACAGCTGATTTCAAAAATGAATTTCATTGGGTTCATTTTATGCAATCATTAGATAATGAACATTTTTCTCTCGAATGTCAAAATATGCAAAGTTTATTCGAATGAAAAGATCTATTCTATCGAATTAGCTATGCGTTAGAATCTCAAAATAAGCATGGTTATTTACTTTTAATCTCAAAAACTAGAGCATGGCTGATATCAATCTTATATTTTCGTTATTCTAATTTTTTTTCCTGGGACAAATTTTGTCTTGGATATTTGTCCAAGCAGTACGCAGTTCGCGCGCAAAATTCATATTTTTGTGCATTGCTGTACAAAATATCCCCACTAAATTTTTCCAGGAAAAAGAATGATACAAGCATTATTTTGCGGGACAAATTTTGACAGCCACCGTATTTCCGAAAGTGATTTCTGTCAAAACTGGTTTTATGTAAAACATGCTGATGCTTCTCTTGAAAGCATATCAAGAGGAGATTCCAAAAAGGTATGAACAACTTTTGTAAGACAATACGTTCCAGAGATACACTACAAAACACATTAAATTAAATTTTATCTGTCCAAATTCAAACTTTTGCGCGAGATTTGGAAACGTTTCGTAGAGATTAAAATTGTAGAGATAAAATTTGTCTTGTCTCGATCTGCGTACTAGGCTTAACTTTCTAAAAACCTTTATTGAAAAATTCTTCTTTTTTAACCAATTTAAAAAAAAATTCTTAAACACTTCTAATTAAATAGATAAATGTATATCGCCATGTAAGTAGAGCAAAGGTTTTACATTACATAACATTATACATACAAATACAAAATTTGGATATTTGTTTTTTCTGTCCAAATTCAAACTCTTGCGCGAGATTTGGAAACGTTTTGTAGAGATTAAAATTGTAGAGATAAAATTTGTCTTGTCTCGATCTGCGTACTAGGCTTAACTTTCTAAAAACCTTTATTGAAAAATTCTTCTTTTTTAACCAATTAAAAAAAAAATTCTTAAACACTTCTAATTAAATAGATAAATGTATATCGCCATGTAAGTAGAGCAAAGGTTTTACATTACATAACATTATACAAATACAAAATTTGGATATTAGTTTTTATACAAAATATACGAACAAATAATCGACGCTGTTAAGATTGTGTAACTTAAGTTCCTTCAAATGAACAGGGCTTGGAAGTCCGCAGTAGGATCACTGATGCAGATACTCGAATAAACGTCAAATCTCTATCCGCAGCAGGATTTCACTTCTCCTTTTATCGGCAGTGATCCTACTGCGGATGTTGTATTTGTTATTCATATAAAATGCTACTGTACTACGGATAACTTTTCCAAAAAAACACGGCTAATGTGTGTTTCTTGAGAATTGATATATGTGTATTCTGCGTTCGAGAGAAAAGTCTTACGGAAAATTGTTGGCCCCATATGTGAGGAAGGACGATTCCGGAGACGGTACAATCATGAACTGTACGCAATCTACCTAGAAGCAGATACCGTGACAAAAATTAAGCTCGGACTCCGGTGGGCAGGGCACCTAGCTAGCTAGAAGAGGAACCTGCTCGGAAAGTTCTTTGTGGTACATTCTATGGTAGACGACAGCGTGGTAGACCATGCCTGCGCTGGAGAGATGGCGTGGACCAGGACGCCCGAAGCCTTGGAGTGCGCAACTGGATGGCGTCGGCTAGAGACCGGGAAAGGTGGAGAGACTTGTTGAAGGAGGCCAGGACCCGAACCCGGTTGTCGAACCGACGATGACGATATTTCCTCTTCAATCTTTTGTTGATATCTATGCTATCCAACTACTATCGAACAATTCTTACATATGACCTTAATTTATGATGCTCACTCATATGAACCTTGAAAAAACGTAAACCAATGTTTACCCCAGTTCTTGATTTGTTTGTTCTACCCTTAGCACGAAATCCCCCTGTCACTCTAGCTTTTTACAACTGACTATTTTGCCTCTGTCGTGAATACTCATCTCAAGTTTGGACTCCTTTTTACGGATTCCCTAAACATATGACATTGTGTGCCGGTCTTCTTTTTTACAGTGGCAGGATTCCTAAACAAAAATTCCATCTCATTTTCCAAAAAATATATTTTGTATACCTACATACCTTCTTTCAACATTTTCTATGCGATGCGAAAGAATTTGATAAGCTGGATTCCAAATTAGATCAGCAAGAATTGATCTTACTTACGATATGTACCTATGTATATACAGTGCAACCTTAATATAACGTACCTCAATATAAAAACTTCTTCGATTTAACAAATTCTTCGTAATCCCCTTGAATTGTCCATAAGAATCAATGTAAAATATACCTTTACATTGCGAACATTTTTTGCGAACAACCTCCTTATAACGAATTTTCAACTATTAAGCAAAAGTATAAATACCTCTAATTAACGAATTTTGTCAACCCAAAACCTTTATAAATAGATAGATAGATAGATTTATTAATTCTCTTGTTTTGTATATCTTACATAGTTATTTACAAAATCAGTTTTGCATGGCTTTGCCGTCTGCCTAATTGACATTTGACTATACAATTTTCAACATAATTTGTTTAAAGTTTTAGATAAATTTAATGAACATTAGATATAAATGGATTTAGTTACATATATTAAAGACATTTTTTTTCAGGAGGTATCTACTATGTATTTAACTAATTGCTTGTTATATTCAAGAACTCCTCGTTTATAATTCTCTTCCGGTACAATATGGCTGTTTTATAGAATTCAAATAATTGATGAATATTACTTTCACAGTTAAGCAGTACTATAACTTATATGTTACGTTTTTTGCATCGCTGCCCAGACTATTTCTTCTTATTTCTTTGAGAACAGGACATCTTCCAATAAAGTGGATAATATCTTCACGCTCTGCGAGGTTGCATAGGTTGCAGTGGATTTGTAGATCAGATCGATGAGGTATATAATTAAGCGTAACAAAGCTCTCCTCGAATATCGATGAAATTAGTTCTTGGCTGTTATCATTTTTGAAGTAGTTTTTCTCACACAAATTATGGTTCAAAATGCTATAAACACTTCTATGCACTGATGAAGTTGCTCTGTCTATACAATCCCTTCTATATTGCTCGTCCACTTTCGAGACAAGATCGTAGAGCGCTTCTTTCGAATATCCTCCAAATTCCGTCACAAAATGTAGCTCCATTCCACAGTAGTTGGCAAGATCTTCCAGCTTTTTGTACCATAAGATTTTACTTTCGATTGCCCTCCTCGCCATTATTTTAGGAAGCCTTTCCTCCGACATCTCTAGAACTTTTATGACGTTTTAACGTTTTTATGAATAATACAGATAGTCCCGTTTCAATTTATCATATAATTTGGCGTTGTGCTAGGTAAACCAAAACATCTTTTGATATAGTACCTACCTATGCAGTTTTTTTCACAGTTTCGAATTGATGGTATCCCCAAGATTGTGCCGCATACATCATGATTGACTCCACTACCGCATTAAAAACTTTGTGTATTACACTATGGTGAACCAATTTGTTAGAAAAACATTTTTTCCAGGTTGTGCTTATAGCGCTTTTAGCTTTAACCAACTTTTCTTTTAGGTGGGATTCCATATTGAAATTACTTGTAATCGTCATTCCCAAATATTTGTATTTGCTTACTAATTCAATAGGTTCGTTCTCCGTTGAAATACCACTTTTCGTTTCGGCAGGTTCTTCCAGATCGTTTTTTAAAAATCATTACTTTTGATGAGATTGACTGTTTAATTCCATAACTGGCAATATGAATAAAGACGATTTATCATCAATTGTAACGTTTCCGGCGAATACGCGAAGATGACCACATTGTCAGCAAATAGCATAGCCTTTATCAATGTACCATCAATTTGTATTCGACCAGGTAAAAAATCAATGAGACCATTGATATATAGAGCAAATAGATTCGGACTCGAAGTGCACTCTTGCCGTACTTCCATTGTGGTTTGAAACCATTTCAACCTGTTCTCTCCGCTCCACACAGCTGATTGAGTTTCTTTGTATATGTTTTCCAGAACTCTTCCAAGTTAATGACTTAACCCTGCGTTGTATAGCTTGAAGAATAAAGCCTTTCGGTCGATCGTATCAAAGGCTGCTTTGAAATCAACGAAAAAGCTGTATAATTTCTTTTTTTGTTCAATAAAAGTACCAGCGATGTTTTGCAGCACAAATATGTTATCGACGGTTGAATAACCTTTACGAAATCCACTTTCTAATTCTATTATTTAATATCTTTGTAAATATTTTATATGATGAGTTCAGGAAGGATATCCCTCGATAATTTGATGGGTCAGATATATGTATCACCTTTTTTGTGTATAGGAAATATAATAGCTTCCTTAAAATGATTTGGAATATCACCTGTTTCTAAAATTTGGTTAAACACGGTCGTTGTTTTAAGAATAAGTTGTTCAGTTGCGTACTTAAAAAACTCTACAGGGATACTACCTGATCCAGCTGCCTTTCCTTCCTTAAGATTTTTCAAGGCCATTAAAACTTCTTCATGTGCGATCGGATCGTCCAATATTTCATTGGTATGCCATGTTCTTGCATAATGCATAGATAGTTGGTTTGATGTTGGGTTCAAAAGGTCTCGAAAATGATCAGTCAGTATTCCTGCATTTAGATGGATCCCGATTTTTGGTTGTTTGCCATTGAACTTATTGATCGCGAACCAGAATTGTTTTGTATCTTTGCAGCATATTCGGCTCTATCGAGGTAACCGTCGGAGCGGAATTCTCTCCGATTTCCTACGAATCGGAGACATTTTGCTTCGAAGTAGTTCTCCGATCAGCTGATCGGAAATACTGTCCGACGAAATTCAACGCATGCCATTTGTATGCTATGCTTTGCGATGAAGTACTTCTAATGATTTTATTTTTGACAGATACAAACAAAATTTTCTCCGAAGTCCTCCGACAAGTTCTTGTTGCGGAATTAAAATTAAAATTAAAATGAAAGTAATAAAGAAATAAACTATTTGCGTTAACTTGTTAACTATTTAGAATGGACTTTTTGTTTTTAGACAGAACGAAAACACAAGTTCGCAACAATATGAGCGGATGGTGAATCTGCTGAATATTCTGATGTTGCAAAAAATTACACCAAAAGGACACCATAAATTGTGGCTGTGTTTTGAAAGATCTGGCCAATCAGCTGAAATTTTTTGGACCATGCCTAATGATTATGGTGGATGGAAAAAAGTATGTTCGTGATCTTTTGTTTTGTGCATTGATCCATTTCCATTGTGATTAAGGTATAAGTCAAATAAATAAATAAATAATATTGTGTTTCAAAAGTTTTTTTCTTCAATTTATTCTTCTTTTGACACTTCGATAGTTTTGATTTAAAAATCTGTGCAGCTAATTACATTTCTTAAAAACGCTAGCGCATTATAATTGAAAAAAGTACTTTTTATAAACAACAAACTACACTCTCTCACCGGTTTTTCATGGTTTAAACCGCTTATGGTGTTTATTTTATAAAAAACTATCGAAAATATATCGCATTTTCGATATATCGGTTAATTAGCACATCTCTGTCTGAAATTTATATCCATCGCAATGCGTCGCTGGATTTCTGTAAAATTTCTTCCGATGAAAGCTACTTCGAACTGAAATTGAATCTCCGACGAAGGATGCGTTGCGGAGAAAGTTCCACTCCGGTGGTTACTTCAATAGGGCCGATTAGAATTAGAGCTTTATTTTTAAAATATCTTCTTCGTTTTTCTTTGCAAATTTTTTTTAAATGAAGAATTTGCTTGAATATAAAAATTTCTTAAAGCCATACTACCAAACTTTCGAAATGCTTTGAGCCATCCAAAAGATTTGTTCCTTGCTGTTTCGCATTCTTTGTCGAACCATTTTTCTTTATACGCTGGAGTTTTATTTTGAGGCTGTATATTATGAGGAGATGATCTTTTTATTATATCCTCAATATCGCTCAAGCTCATCTGTATACCAGTGTTCAAATTATTTTCTAGGTTGTTTCTATATTCGATTGGGGGCGACTTTCCAAAACGTAAGCAGGAGTTGAGTTTTGATTTTTTTTTGTACAGTTAGTTAGGTATGGGTCTCAATAGAACAGGATTAAAATATTAGAGTGAGGAAACCCCCCTTAATCCTAAAAAAAATATTTTCTTTTTCTGTTTTAACCTCACTTTTTGTTTGACTCAGACCATTTTTTTGGCAAAATTGTAAAATAAAGTGCTTAATTGGTTTATTTAGTCAATGTAACTATCAATTCTGAATCGAACACAAAAAACCGAATAGTTTTATGTCTTTTAGTTCTTGAGAAAATTGAAAATTACTAAGACTACTTTTTGTTTTTTACTTATGTACTTACATAAATGCATCAGTGCTAGCATCCAGCATTATGGCGCTCCTGCAACCCCCCTTCTTGGCCCAGAATCTGTAAATTTAAATTTTTTTAATTTCATAATAAGAACAAAAGCAAATTTTTTTATTTTTCCCTAAAATCACCATACGTATGGACGATGGCCTTGACCAATTCATTAAAGGGGTCTAAAATATGTTTTTTATTGTTTCTCCTCCATTGGTACTCCACAACCCAATCAGCAAAGTTGTGGTTATAGCTGTCGTTATAAAATGACCTCTTCACCACTCTCCATTGAGACCCAATTTTTTGAGTATGAGTACCGTCTTCAGCAACAAACGGATTGTCTGGATCACTATGGTTTACGTTTTTATGGATGTAGCCATGTTGACCCAGACAATCATATGCCTTCAAAAAATCAATATGTATAACTGATCCCTCTTTTACGTGTTTTTTAATAAGAGGAATAAGAACCTGAAGAAAAAATTCAATAAAATTATATGACTATATTATATTGTAAAACAACTTACATCAGCACTGCGTACGTTATCAGTACACACTTCTAATCTTAAATCTTCAGATCCGTCCTCAATCATCCCAAGAACCCAATGCCCATCAACTCGACGACCTTTGTTGAATTTTCTTCGTCCAAATTTACTTTCATCGATTTGAACGATGCATCCAGGACCACCAATTCTCTCCTTTGATTCTTGATTCTCCAAGAAGTAATCCACTATAACTTCTCGACAATAGCTGAACCAATCAGCTATTGTTCTAGTTGACAAACAACTTGTTGAGGATGTAAAATCCTCAATCATTACAGTTTCATAAGGAAATTTTCTTGTGAAACTGTACATAAGGAACATAATAGTTTGCACAGAAATGTGAGCATGTTCAAACCATGTTCCAGTCGCTCTAGATATCCGTTTTTTGCCTCTGCAAACTCCTCTATTACATTGGAAAAATCCAATTAAACTTTGGCTATACGATATCGTCATTGGAATTCTATGAAGTCGGCACTTTCTCTTCTTCGGCAACAACCCCAACTCCTCCGCAAAGCTTACAGCCAAAGGTTCCTCACTTACATGCTGATAAAGCTTCACTAAGTTCCTAAAATTATATTTGTTAAAACCAATAATTTAAAACATAAACCATTTGAATATTTACCACTGTGTTATGGCATCGTCCGATTGAAGCCTTCTTTTTGGTAATGGTGTGTTACTTTCCTCACTAAGCCTATTAGAAGGCCCAGCAACAGAATCACTTTCCACTTTACTTCCACTTGCATTTGCCATTTTAACCAATTTAAAATGCGTTCAAAGGCTCAACTTTCTAAAACGTAAGCACAAATTTTCACACGCATTTTTTTTATTCGATAGATATACACTAAAAAACACTATTTATCGCAATCTTAGAGTGAGGAAACAATTATTTCTATTTTTAATTAATTTTTAAAGTTTCACTTTTTTATACAAATTGAACACAATAATGGCTGCGATCCACATGAAAAAAAAAATTTTTTTTTGCTTTATTTTGACAATTCTCCTTTCTTTCTTTGGTACAGTGATGTTATACGCGCTGTTTTTTTGGGATATTCTTGAAATTTATTGTTTTCGTTTTTTTAGGAAATTATTCATTTATTTAAGGGAAATTTTTGGGGAAATTTCCTTTTTTCGAATTTGAATATTTAGAAACAATAATATTTACAATATTTTGGAAGCACAAAAGAAACTTTGCAGGCGCCCAACCTCGCACCCACCCCAAATCCTATACTGAGCCAAGCAGGGGGGTTTCATATCTCACTGTTTATGCGCTATATAATGCTGGATGCTAGCACTGATGCATTTATGTAAGTAAGCAAAAAACAAAAAGTAGTCTTCAATTTTCTCAAGAACTAAAAGACATACAACCATTCGGTTTTTTGTGTTTGGTTCAGAATTGATAGTTACATTAACTAAATAAACCGATTAAGCACTTTATTTTACAATTTCGCCAAAAAAAATGGTCTGAGTCAAACAAAAAGTGAGGTTAAAACCGAAAAAGAAAATATTTTTTTTTAGAATTTAGGGGGGTTTCCTCACTCTAATATTTTAATCCTGTTCTATTGAGACCCATACCTAACTGTAAAAAAAAAAAAATCAAAACTCAACTCCTGCTTACGTTTTGTAAAGTGGTCCCCCGAGATCTGAGATTTTAGCTGGAAAATGTTGAGTTTCAAATTAATGTAGCCAGATTTCATTGAGATTAAGATTTCATTTATGCAAAGTTTTCATGAAGATTTCGCTAATATCGCCATGATATTTTGTCCCATCTATTTGAAATTTCAAAATTTTCTGGCCGAAATACCGTATAAGTATATGTTTCATAAATAAAGATAGTTAATGTAAACTTCTGGTAGTGACAATATTACAATTTGTCAATTAACCCGATGACAATACTATACCGTAGACCATAGACCCTGCACAGTTAAGTCTCATAGTGAGTATATTTTAAAGTTTAAAGCACCTCAAAACAAATTAATGGAACAACTTCAAATTTATGCATATTGAAACAACAACAAACGTGTCTCATGAGTCCGGTGTTTATGTTTTATTCCTGCCATGCCCTGACTTTGCACATATCTTGGTTCCAAATAGCCTTGACACACCGGACTCAATCTTGCCAATATAAACAGCGTAAAATGGAAATCCAATGAAATTTTAAAATACCTTTTTCAAAACATCGAATAAAATGAAGCTGGTTGGCTTACTATATCAGTATCCAATATACGTATGCGTGGTCTCAAGTTCAATTTTACCCTTACAAAAAAGGCCTCATGTCTAATATAATTACGTCATAGCCAAATAAAATATAATAAGGGTATTCATGAAACGAGATAATTTTTTGCTTTGTAAAAAAGATATAATTTTCCGCAACATGTTTTTATGAACGTCCCCTAAAAAATACTTGCGTAAATGTGGGAAATATTTTGTAAAGTGTCAAATTAAAAGTCAAAATCCATATTTCTTAAGTTTATCAGGATTATTTCTTCACTTTCCGCATCAAATTCTTGAGATAATTTTATCAGATTTGCAGAAAGTTTTTCCCATACAAATTTTGACAGCTCGTTTCTGCAGAGATAAAATTATCTGATTTCCCTTATTAAGGGTATTCATGTAAGCGCGGAAAACCCTCGTAAACCAGATAATTTTATCTCCGCAGAAACGAGAAGAAGTATGGATTCTAACTTTTAATTTGACATTTCACAAAATATTTCCCACATTTACGCAAGTATTTCTTAGGGGGTGTTCATGAAAACATGCTGCGGAAAGTTATATCTTTCTACAAAGCGGAAAATTATCTCGTTACATATGAATACCCTTAATTTGACATTTCACAAAATATTTCCCACATTTACGCAAGTATTTCTTAGGGGGTGTTCATGAAAACATGCTGCGGAAAGTTATATCTTTCTACAAAGCGGAAAATTATCTCGTTACATGAATACCCTTAATATTTCTGTTTCCTCGGGACCCGCAAACATTGGAACATACAGAACGTACGACAAACAGTATTTGTGAATTTGTCGTAAGTCTGAAACCTTACCATATAATTCTTGCCCCTGTATCTGATTTGAATTTAAAAACAAACAGAATTTTAGTTTATTTCATTTTTTGTTTTGCAAATCTATTTTCGTTTTCTTCGTCGTTTTGTATTTTTTTTTAAAGATGATTTGATTATTCTTCGCACTTAATTTCTCATTCTCCATTCCCCTTCTTTCAGTGTTCACTGTTCAGTCAATTCTTTGTGTCCAACAAGTCTGGTTTGTTTTTATATTCTGTGTGGTAATTGAATTTTTCTTTGTCCTTAGGAACAAAAAAATAGAATTAATTTTACGCAATTATTGGATTTTTAAATTTTTCCCCTTAGGAACTATTTTTCGAAACATGTTTACTGTACAGCGATTGTGTTGTTTACGATTGAACACAGCCGGTGTAGTTGTGGGCTGGGTCTGTGGTATTTTGTCCTTGCTCTATTGTGTCGTCTACGCACTGATCGTATCGAATTTAGATGAAATTGTTAAAGCCATAGTCGAACAGGGTGGTTCGGCTGCCGCAAATCTGGATCCGAGCACCGTTAGAAGTGGTAAGTTGTCGAGTTTGCAATAATTTTTCGTAAGACGCATTTTATTTTAAACATAAATTGATATCATATTACAGTTGTTATTGCTTTTATTGCAATTGGTTTGACTATTTGTGTGGTGAACCTTATTTCTTCGGTTCTATTGGTTGCCGGCACTATCCAGGTACATTTAATTTTATATATATGTAACTTAATTTTATTATATATGCTGTAAAAGTACAAAAAAGAAACAGAAAATACTTATCTGAATGCACACAACACAGATAAGTAATTGTGTTTGTTGATTGTGCGACTCACACAATCCGATCCAAAGCTGGGGATTCACCTCTCAGATATACTTGATCAATCTTTTCTCCGTTCATAGGAACGACATATGATGCTAGTTCCATGGCTGCTTAATAATGGATTTGCACTATTTTTGGGTGTTTTAAATTTGATCTATTTCATTGAAAATTGCATCAAAATGGGAAAGAGTTTGGGAATGATCCTGGGAATGTCATTTGGTCTATTGATAATAATTGGTAAGGCATGTAGTTTAAAGCATTAACTTATTTACTATCCCTAAGCTATTTCAGGAGTACAATTTTACATCTGGACTGCAATTTATTCATTATTCCGTGTCATTCGCTCATCCAGGGAGCGCCAACAGTTGATTCCTCCAACTACTGGAGCCGCTGGAACAGCCTACCCATCCTATACAAGGATCTAAGTATAATATTCTTTTTTTGTTTTTGTTTGACTAATAGCATTTGCTCCTGTTATATATACAATACCTAGCATAGTAACCGTATAATTACATAAAATGTACTTATCACTGTACAAATAAATACATATTCTTTGTCGATAAGTTGAAAGCTGTTTTTCTTCTTCTGGAGTGTTTTCGCTTTCGGAAGGGAATGATACGTATTCGTTTTCGTTTTGCATTTAGTATAAAGATGATTCATGGCACTAATCCAATGAATCTTGTTTCGATTTCACAATTCGATGAATTTCAATCAATTTTAACATCTTTCCCTTACGCGAAACTTACTTATTTTATACAAAAAAAATATTTCAGCTTCATGTTTTCAAAAAAAATCGGATGGAATTTATTTTAATTGGGATGCGATAGTGAAGAGGTTATCAACCATAACTTGACTGACCTCTAAAAAAATGTATGCTTGAGGAATATTTATTTAGTCGTTCGCTAGGCTGGTTGGAAGTTCTTCATTTGCACATAGGAAAATCAAAACAAGTGATAGTGGAATGATTACTCATTCACTTTTGCTTGTTTGTTGATCGCATTTAAAAACAAAGCGGGCTTTACTTAAGTAAAAAACATCTTGTAAACAATCTCTTTACAAATGAAACTATATACCATCTATACATACAAATGTATAGATGCTTTTCTAATTCAACTCTAGTGCCTACCTGTACTTTTTATTTAATTATGTATCCAATTATTACAATATAATTTTAAGCTTACTTTGAGAATAATCGAAACGTAAGTCATCCTTGAAAGTAAGTCTGGATTTTGATTAAAAACCTATTTAATTTCTCGTTAACGATAGTTGACATTAATGATATCTTAAAAATTTTGCTGCGTTTCAAATTGAAGTAGTGAATCGAGGATACTTTTTTTCAGTATGTATTTGAAAGCAGAGCAGAAGCAATTTCTGAATTTGCTGACATCAAATCATATCAGTACCTTCGAGGAGAATACTGTTTCCCCCAAAAATTTGTCTGCTTTCGTTAACCTGCTAAGAAATATATTTCCGGTATTATATTCGCAATTTTCGAAGGAGGGATAATGAAGAAATTTTATTTGCGATAACTAACGCCAGAGACGGTGTTTCATGTCAACTCTCAAGTTTGCTCTCTCAACTTCTAGTATTTTCGGAAGTTGATCAACTCGAAGAGAGTTGAGAATCGAAAGTTGAAACTGTCAACTTGGAGTCAAGAAAAACAAAATCATAAGTTGAGAATAAAAATCCTAAAGTTGAGGCCAACTTCTAGTGAAGAAAATGGCTCTAAATTTACCATTATTTGTCTCGTTTTGACGAATTTCTAAGGCTATACATAATATGCAATTTTATAGAAAGATCGTTCATCTGAAACTATGAAAAACTAACATAATATTTACCAAGAGCGGACAGCAAATGTTGGTTTGGGATTGTATGTACAACAAAAATATGAGTATGAGGGTTTATAGGTGCATGCATCATGGTATCGAATACAAAAGTCTGGCCGGATTTTGGTGGGGGTGAGTGGGTTAAAATTGGTGTTTTTCCTTTTTTTGTATCAAGGGTATAACGACATCAATTCCTTTATTAAAAACAAAATGAAACTCTGTCAATTTATTCTAAGTGGAAATACTTATGTAAATATTGACGTTTCGATTTATAAAACTCGAGACTGTAACCGAACCTTAACGGTACTTTTCATGTTGATTTTTTCTTCTTATAAAATCTACAAAAAATCGATGTAGCTCGCTTAAAAAACTAAATATCTTGAGTTCTATTAAACGGATTGTCAAGATTAAAGTTTTTCGGCTTAAGGAGTGTGATAGAACGTCATTTCCTCGAAGTCGTTGTGCACAAAAATAGGAAACATTTTAAACCACCATTCCCACCGAAAACGAAATAAAACTTGCCGAATTTTTGTATTCGATATCATGAAGAATGCAGCTACATATGTATAAACCAAAATCGTAAATCTTAAGCACAATGGATATGGTATTCTCGTGGTAGCTTTTGTGCTGTTAAACAAAAAAAAATTTAGTATTGTAGAGTTTTCGGTATCACATAATAACTTTATTTATTTGGTTTTACTTTAATTGAATATAGGACGAAAATTGTTAAAATATGTAGCATTAGTAAAAAACGAAGAACAAACAGGGGTGGTCTTGTTTCCTCGATAGTGACGTAAGCTCCAGTGCAGTAAAAAATCTATCAAACCGAAAGAGAAGTCTTGGTTCGATTTGAGCGGTAGAGGTTATTACCGTTCCCGATGTTATAAGGCCAACTGGAATTAAATCAAGCTAGCTAGGAAGACTTGTACTGATCATATTCGATTTGATGATATATCTCACCGAACAGTGGCAAAAAAATTCTACATCGTTTTGGAAAAGGTAAAATAATTGCTTTTGACATTTTAAAAGCAATTTATAACCTTTGGCATCAAGCTTTTTTAGCATTTTTGTATTAATCATTCTCTTTTTTGTTAGAAATTAACTTGCGAACTGCTCAATACAAGTTATATTTCACGGGTTTTTTCACTATGTGCTCTCTAAACCAAGTACTAACATAGAAATTTAAATATTATGTCAGTCAGTCAGTAAATAAATAAATTTTATAAAATTATATGTTAATAGGAATTTTGTAACGCCTGTATGTATGTATGTTTCGAACCCAAGAGGCCAAGACCCTCTACATGACAGCCCAACGCACTTACCATTATGCCAAGGGGTACTACTCCACTTAAACAACATATGCCACAAAATTCGAACTGTTTTCTTTCTTTTTTATATATTTAACTTTTTATTTAATTTTATAATTTATATATGTATATATATATATGTAATATACAATCATACTGAGAAATTAGCATTATTTTTATTATATTTTATTTATTTTTGAAACTAAACAAACCGCTTCTCTTTTATAATTTAGGGGAAGGAAATAAATTTGTATTCAATAATATTAATTTGTTAAAACATTTTAATTTATTAAATCAAATTGTTTGTGTCTGTCGTCTTGTAGTATGGCTATGGCAGGTAAGCTTGTACATTATTACTCTGCAAACTTCATTGCACCCTAGCTCTTAATGTATAGTTAGGTAGCCAGCTATTTTGTTTTGTTTGATTTACATAATGAACGAAAAAAACAAAAACAAAATTAATAAAAATCCTTGACGAAGTATTTACAAAAAAAAAAAGATTGAAAATAAACACAAAATAGTGTATTGCGAATTGACAAGAGACAACATAAAAAACAAATGATTTAAATTTCAACGGCCAAATATAGCTTCTATTAATAGCGCCAGAAGAGCAGCAGCAAACGCAAAGAAAGCAGCAAAATACACCGATCTGATATCACAATATTTAAAAAGAGAACAAAAAATTATCCTTAAACAATTACAGCTGTTTTAAATCTTCATTCGGATTAAACGTAGAACGGGAAGTTTGAAGTTGTTGATTTGTTTGCAATTGCATATGCGTTAAGATTATGGGTTGTGTAGCTGGTGACTGATGGCTTTCACCTTGGCGTCGTACTTGTGGGCATTTTTTCAAGGAAATCCTTTGCTAAAATTTCTTCAATTTCAGCCAAGCAGCTGGATACCTCCTTGCCAGTGTCAGCGAAGTTCCTGGGTGTGGGGCATGTTACACTAAGAGTGGAGAAAAATCCATACAAATCTTGCAGGGAAACTATCTGCTGGCAAGTCAGAACCAGATGAGTTCCACGCTTGCAATCTGCTTTCTAAGAATAAAAATCAATTTAAATATATTTCACTTAAATAAAATCTAAAAACAAAACTTACTGGCGAATGGACCGAATACTTTTGATCCATTAGGCGGGCAATACGACGTATGTGCGGGACATACTGAGAACTATTTGGAAGCATATCATCGAAATCACCATTTGAAATAGAGCTCTCGGATGTATTGAATTCAGTACCGACAAACGCCCATCGATACATCTGGAAATGAGGTAAATTGGTCGCTGGCAGAACACATCCTAGTTCAAGTAATTTTGCAGTTTCCAACTGAACCGCCCGCCAGTGATAGAGATGATTTTGGGAAGCTATACCATTGCTTGAATTGGCTGTCCATGACATTTGGTGGCTATTAATAAATATTTATATTTACAAATTAGTTGATAGATGATAATAAAACAACATTTTGTGAAGATAAAGCATTATGCCCGTGTTTTATTTTGTATTGAAAAATAAAACCTAATTTCCCAAATCATTAATCATAAATCGTGTATTACTGAAGTTGAATTGCTCGTTGGAAGATACTTCATAGTGATACATACCACAGACAACGAATGCGGCTTAAAATATATATACTTCGTACATGTTAATAAAGATGAAAACTTTTTAATCGTTCGCATTTCTATTTTTAATCCAAATGTAAAATTTTTTTAGATAGACGGGCAATTATTGTTTATACGTCATATTGAATAAATACACTCGCCAGGAAAAAATTTGAAAAACATTCAATATAAACATACATATGTATTTATATTATTATCTCTGCCTCTTATCAATAGCAACCAAAAATATAATAATTTCTTTTTAAGCCCCCAACTAAATTGTTGACCTGCAATTATTATAGCTTAACCTTTATTAATTGATATCAATATTGTCAAATACGTATGTATATTTATTTTATTGATTCAGAATGCCTGACTCATTTTTTGCGATATTTTTTCGACACTTTTTTGTTTGTAGCTATGCTAATCTGAATACGAATTACCAAACAATAATTATTTTTTTTAATAAAATATTACATATCATTAGGTTTTTTTTAAGTTTTAGGAGGGATCGTATGTAAGCAATTATTATGTTATATAATTTTTCTACTACCTTAGATAGAAAACTTAATCTGCGCTTATTATTTAAATTTGATATTTGTTGTTTAAGTTGGGACGGTTATTTTATGATTTTTTGGACTTTCAGAGCCGATTGCTGATACGAAATTTAAGTAGCAGCTTATGTTTTGCTGTTTCCTTAGCTTAAGTTGAAATTAAATTTAAGTTTCGTTTCAGCAATTGGGCGGGTCTCGATTCATTTAGCATTCTAGACATTTTTGAAGTAAAACTTCTTTTCCGGCGTTGGGGGTAAAAAATTTTCTATGCAGCTGTCAGTGACATGTCAAAATGACACGTTATCAGTCAAAGAAAGTAACATGTTTTTAGAATACAAAATGCTTGTACGTTTTAAGGTTAGAATCTTACAGAGGCTTTACTTGAGGAAAAAGAAGCTTATGTAGATATAAGCGAAAATTCAAAGGATCAAATATGGGAGATTCGAATCACAAATAATCACACCTGAAATGAACTGAATAATCTTATTTTTTGAAGTCATATTTTTTTCAATTTCCCATATTTAAGCTAAGTACAGTAGTAGTATGTTAGGTTCGGTTGACGTGGCTGTCAGCAGGAGAGCCGACAAATTTAGATCAGGAGTTGGTCCATTGTGGTACCACATTGATTCTTGGAGACTTTCTCCCTAACCGTTAATCCAATTGGAGCTCCTTATTAAGCGAGCGAGATTGCAGTGGCTTGATTAGGGACTACGAGTCGAATCGTTTTAGGTGTCGAAAATAAGGTTCGGTATTACTGCTTTCGCTTTCGCCTCTTTCCTTTTACATTAGCTTTATTTTCGAAAGCGAATGTGAAATGAAATTTTCATTTTTAACGCATGAATTTCTGATTTGGCGGATTGGTATATCGACAGTCGAAAGGGATATTTTGTTGTTTTCTTGGAAATAAATTTTATCTTTTATTTGGTTCAATACAAATACAGATGCTTCTTTTGAGAGGCGAAACAGCCAAGTAAACTTATTGTTTCTTAAAATAATTCAAATTTAACAAATAATAAACACCTAACACAAAAACCCACACAAAGCAAGAAAGAGGTGAAGAAGCACTTCTTAATAATTTCTTCTATTTCCACACGTTCGGCATATACACGCAATATTATAGAGATCAATTTTTTTATTAAAATTTTAATTTTATTCCAAAGTTAATGCACCTAGCACAAATGATTTTGTTTAAAATAAAAAATATTTACCTGTCAATTATCTGAAAATCTCGGAAGTATAATTTAAAACTCGCTTCGAATTCAATAATTGACCAAATCGAGACTAGTCGAAAAAGAGATATCGAATTGAAAACTACTCTTCTAATCCCTAATCAGGCCACATGACATGTATGTACATATAGAGGAGGTAAGGGATCGATTCCTCCTCTTTTTCGTCCATGCAGCTTCTGCAGAAATTGTTAGAATTAATTCGAAGCAGCGTTGCTTGCTTGCCAATTAAATAGTGTCATGTCATAACACCTATTACGGAGTCTAAGTGCGATCTGCTTAAAGATATTAAACTTTTGGAGCGCTTCGGATGATATTTTTACACCTAAGGTTTGTTCTCTGTATAGAATGTTGCTTTAGCATAAGTTTACACTTAGTGATCATTAAAGGTCTTTTCAGCTTTATTGAACTTTTTCCGGTTTTCCTACGGAGGGTTGGCTTTTTTTACTTCACGGACCCTAAGAATGTCTTTACAGCTCAACCCAAACCATGAATTCGTCTATCGGTTTGATAGACTTTTGCCTATTCGGGATAAAATTTCTCATTCCGAAAAGAAGTAAATTTGAAATGATATTTGCTGTCGAGGCCACGTCACTATAGAGGAAGCATAGCGACCAGTTCCTGAAGAAATCGTTGAGACCATACCAGTTGACTTTCTCGTATTGCCAAACGATTCTCTTAGAAATTTTGTCTCTAACTGGGTGTTGTTGACACGAGAAGTTTGCAAATATGACACAATGGTCTAATGTGCTTAGAGGTGACAATACACTTGTATTGTATATATCAATTTCAGAGGCTAGAAACAAGTCTAGAGTGTTCGCTGATTGACCTGCAACGTCATGAATTTGAGTAGACTCGTGAACAAGCTAAGTCAAGTTGTTTACTTCAGTAAAAATCTCGACACACCTTCCTTGGGGTGTGGTCAGACCAGTATATCGCAGCCACGAAGATTTTTTACATTGAAATTGTCCGTAACAAAGATTTCAGTAATGATACAGCGCATCGAATTTGTTAGAAGTCGAGTTATTATCCAAAGTTGTGCTGAGATAGATAAAGCGTGTATGTATTTAAACAATTGCAATATTGCAATATCATTTCGTACATATATAATATGCTACGGAGAACCCAAATATTTCATCATCGCCATCTTCAAGTGATGACGATGAATTCGTTATGGAATTTTTACTTAGGGTTTATTGAAAGTAAAAGACGCAATGTGAGGAATATTTCCCGCAAATAAGATCAAAATCTTCCAAATTAATGTTCCCCAAGTTAACAAAGCACCCAAGAATCATGTCGATGGATATTTGGATGATTTGCATGAAAGATTCTGTTTGATTTGATTCAATATGTTTCGACGTAGTGTTGACAAGAATATTCAACCACAAAATCTACGGTCGAATTGCCCGATTTGTTATTCTCTTCATCTGCACGTACAAGTCCATGACAAAACGGATACGATTTTTTGAATAAAATTGTTTAATTAGTGCGTCCATTTAGTTTTGTTTTGGCATATTTATTCTTGAAAATGAAAAAAAAAAATAAAAAAAACAAATGAAAAGGGAACATTTGTCTGTTATTAACGATTAGGTACGATCAAGTAGTTACGAAATTTGTTTTACTAAAAGGCCCATTTTTGTTCTTGTCGAAATGCCGTTTACTAAAAGTATCTTTGCCTATGATAAAAAGACACAAGTATTTTTTATTTTAAATAACAAGATCGTCTCTGTTTCAGTTCTCCATGATGAAATTTTTTCCATTTAGAAAAAGTTTAGAATTGGGAGGGTATAAATGTTTGTTGTTATTTTTACAATAGAATTTAAATATTTTATTTTAGCACAATATTGATATAAGCATTGTGTCTATAAGCAAGGAAACCAAAGAAAAGGGGAAACAAGTTTATATGAGTACCTAATAAAATATAAAAAAAAAAAAACAAAACTTAAATCAAACACTTATTCTTACCTCAAGTCGTCTGTAGTCGATTTAAGTTCCTGTTCGATATTGAGGAACACTTGAACCATTTCGGCAATAATTGTGGGCCACAGTGATGTCACATGGTCAGGCGACATTCTTAATAATAAAACTCGAAAACATAGGAACACTGCTGATTGTACAGCTGGAATCACAGGCAGGAGTCTCAAACTATTTGCCAGTTGTTCTAAATACAAAAATCTTCCTCATAAAATATTATATAAAAAGAATAAAAGTATCTTACCTTGAATCTCCGGCATATATTTATGATACTGATCAAGTTCACTACAGAATATTACGAACGCCAAGCGTTTTAAGAACATGGCTCTCTGTTCGTATTCCTGTTCGCGAGATGCAAATATATACAAACTCCCGCTCTGTGGTGGTGAGACACGACTCATCAACTCGCGGAAAGTAGTGCTATCATAAGTCATCAGACTGTCCATTATTTGTTTCCAAAATGGCAGGCACGAAATGTCCATTTGGAAAAAGGAATTATCCAATAGCAGGTCCAACATGTCCTTGCGCCAAGCTTTCCGTGTATATTGATACCCGCTTAGACTGGCAAGTAAGCTAGATGAGGCATAGAACGAGGGTATGTTGCGCGCTGTATGATTCTTCAGGTACGGCATAATAGTGTACATCAAATTGGTTACTATAGTTACAACCTTGTCTTTCTCCTGAGAACCGTAGGCGACGTCCAAGAGATTGGCTAGCGTTGCAGCTAAAACGGAATGCGCTTGAATGCAGTACTGTTGTGTACCCGTGAGATCCTTTAGAGTTCCATCAGGAGTAACTGGAGAGGTATCTTCTTTTACTGCCAGGTTTCGACGCAGCCATGTTGTTGGCTCAAGACATGCACTAGCCACAGTAGTAAGAGCTTCTATTAGACGTGAAGTAATATCATGAACATCACGAATGTCTTTTTTGTCTTGAAATGGCATTTGCGGACACCGCTGTACGAACTCACTTAGTAACATTAGTAATGTAAATTGCGCTGGAGGACTTAGATTAAGACCGTCACGCAGTAAAACAAGAAGCGAACTCCACGAATCACCCAATTGTGGTGCTGGTGCTGACTTCATGTAGAAATAGAATAACTCTAATGCAGAAACTTCAATGGTTAATCCAGCCGGAGGACGATGAATTGGAGGTGGTGACTTTACCACCTGATGGAGGGTTTGAACAAATGAATCCATTGGCATCACTCGGATACTGGAAACCAATTTAACCAGGCTAAGTTGTTCGGGGCATGCCTGAGGGGTGGAATTACGTAGGAATTGCTCAACGATGGAAAGTTTTGTCTCATTTCGTTCCGCAGCAGTGCGCTTTCGATGTGCCTCTCCACGTTCTTGCCAAGTGACCGCAACTGCTGCCAGAAAGTTAGCACCATGATGCAATGAAACAGGACTTAGGAACTCCATCAGTTGTTGCTTAACTTGCCTTACTTGTCCTAACTCACTGTCCCAAATCGCCGCAACGCTTGTCACAATCCGCGATAGGTGGCTAAGGACTGCGTTTCTTGCTGCCATATGCTGAGCAGTCCGGCTCTGTGCTTCAGTGGAGTTCTGAGAAGACAAAAATGAATGAACAATGTTGTTTAACAGCTGACCGGTATTGGAACTCTGAACAGCGGCGCTAGTTTGAGGGTATGCCTGATTGAAGAGATGCGACAATGTTGTTTGCTGGGTGTTGTCCAACAAGCAGTAATGGCAAAGAATTGTTATCGCTTCTAGCTGCGAGACAACATAATCGGGTGGGAAATTACACTGTTGTCTGAGAGAAAATTTCGCAATTTTATCCAGATTATTACATAGCTGATGGACCACACTGATCACAATGTTTGTAAGTGAGCCAAAAGTAAAACAATTCAATGATGAAGTTACCAGATCCGCCCAGTTCCGATGAACGTGTCTCAAGTGGTCTGCCTGCAGAGCACTTAGGACAGCTGAAAGGAACATATGCTGCTGACTGATAAGGCAGTTCGGCAGGTATTTAACGTTGGTCACGGGACCCTCAGCAGATAGACGAGTTGGCGAGTTCGAATTAATAGCGTCACTTTTTCCTACTTCTACAGAGCCACTTTCATTTTGAAGCAATGTTACTTCGTACTCAAGTTTAATCACAGCCATCAGCAAACGCAGCAATTGAATTTGGAATGATTCAGCATGAAGATGCTCATCTCCAACATTGTTAAAGTTCAATATCTCTTCCGATAGAGTATGATCACGGATTTGGTTAAACGACACCACCGACGAATTGATGCAGTGTAAAATTATCTTCTGCAGTTTACAGCGTGCCATCAAATCAGCAATGTAGCAAGCAAGCCCCTTGCCCATTCCTTTTACAATGTCAATAAGTTCACTGCAAATCAGTGTTAGTAGCTCAACACTCTGCAACTGCACTTTATAGTTGCCTATAATGTCATCTTTACGTGGGACATCATTGCCTTCCGTGGACTCCTTGTGGAAGAAACCTCGTGCGTAGTACAAACAAATTGTGACTAGAACTTCCAAATGCATACACCCGCGGTAGCTTTGACTAAATTCCGTATTTGTTATGCTGCCGGCAAAACCCTTTCCCAGTATAGTCTTGCGATGTCGGATGAGGAGTTGTTTCATCGAACCACTCGAGAATGATGTGGTGATCGAAAGGCACAAGAATGTTCGTGTATCGCATGCAATGATGTTGCGAAGTGTTTGGAACGCATACAGGGTTTGATTGGTGTCGTAGACGCCAAAGTATAATAACATATGCGTGTGGAAGGGATGAATCTATAAAACGAAAAATAGTTAATTCTGAGAAACTTGTTTATTAATTAATTAAGTGTTACCTTATCAAAATTTCGTTTAAAATCTTTTGAATTTTTCTTTTTGTGTCCATGTTTCTTGCCTGCTTCAAGCGCAACATTCTGCCTCAGTATCTCAAGATTATGTTTGCTCTTTTCGAGAGTTTCCTTGGCTAGATCCCATTCGATCTTATGTCCTGAGCCACCAGTTTCAAGACTCAAACTTCTTCTTTTGTCCTCGACGTTTATCGTAGCACTAGAACCCGTTGATTGTTTTTCACTACGCGACGATGGTTCCTCTTCAACGAAAACATCCTCATCACTACCACCTTCTGAATCGGTCACAGTGCTTTTCTCTTCATTAGAACTACGACCCAATAGACTGTTATTGCTGTCTGTCGATGTCTTCGAAATACAACTCATTCGCTTCTTATCTTTCCCCGAACCTACACTGACTGATTTCTTAAAGGTCTTTTGATCTCTCATTGCATCCACTCGTTTCAATTTTTTTCTCGGTGAGGAGATTGACTTAGGCTGATCACAGCTCTTACTCACTTCATCCATCAAATCACCAACAAATGTCTCGATTACGTCCGCCGACGAGCCAAAATACTCGTCAGCAACGTGGACAGAATCTCCACCCTCGACTGCATGTCCATCAACAACAACCGATGACATAGCGTTCTCTAGCTTCTCCATGACTTCACTGCCAGCGCGGGTCAATTTGTATGTCTTGCGATTTTTTGTGCGATCGTGTTCGGTAAGTTTTTCACTAACTCTTTCACAGTCCCCCACAAAGCGTTTAATATTGCCCAAGGATCCAGTCCCTACTCCAATTGGAATGTCTTTCTCAACACTGGTCTCCCGATTCTCAGATTCTGTTTCGAATGTACTGCATTCTGAATCATCTGTTGAAGATGTATCAAACATACCAGGTCCTTCATCATCCTCGTCTTCGACATCAATTATTTTGTCTTCTTTGTCACTGTTTCCACTACTCTTTCGAGATGTTTCCATTTTATTAGGGGCACTGCTACTCAAAGAAGTAATTTCTTCAGACCCCACAGAATCAAGTTCGTTTTCTAACGGATTAATGGTAAGTCCGATATTTGTGTCACTTTCTGTTATACTGCTGGTTGTCTTGTCGCTAACAAATATTGATGTCTTGTTCTTGCTACCCAGAGTAACGCCAAAGATCTTCTTTTGGAAAGACCTTATTGGACTGCGTTTCTTAGTTAAGGATGAATCAATATGATACTTGACGTTTCCATCTTCTGAACTTATAGCAAATACACCACGGTCAGTGACACTGTCACACTTGTCTTCGGCCTCTTTGGCATCGGCGGACATTGCTTCTTCACCGTCCTTTTTCATTAAATGAAAGTGAACAATACCAATGCGTCGAGAGTTTGACGAAAGAAGTATTTTGTGCAGTGGTTTCAAAAGACGTGAAAGATCACCACGCAGCAAGGATTCTTGGAGCCATTTGGATACGAACGTTCTTATTGGCATGTAGTAGGGAAGACCCAATGTATCCAACACACGCAAAAGTGTTTTCTCAAAACCCTTCGATGGTTGTTTGTCGCGCCCCAAATGCCATAGTAGTTCAAACTTTTTGAAACTCTGCGACTCACTCTCCCTTAAATGGTCAGTATGTTCAATTGGTTGGATTGGTGATACACACATCATCTTAATTTCAGATGCCCTATCGGTTTTGTAGTTGGAAAGTGCCTTCATATCACCAGTACGAAGTTTCAAAAGTTGTGCATCGTAATGGCTAGACATTCGATTGCCTATTACTGTCTCAACTATACCACTTTCGAGGCAATTGTGTAATTGGTATAATAAGGATGTTATCTGCATTGGATCGATGGTAGATTCGCCAAGATAATTCCATAGTACCGAAGTGATTAGTTGGAAAATTCTAGTTTTATTTTCTATATAGCTAACATGTCCGAACTTCAGCAGGGGCAGCATTACAACGAATGTCACACCTGGACTAGTTGTATGTTCGATTTGGGACTTCAGAAGACTGCAAGGGGAGATTTAATTTTACAAATATAAACTTACAATGCAGCTAAATACCTTATCAAATCGAAAAGCGTTGTAATTGCAGCTAATTGTAACTCTTTGTCGCTTTGGGTGTATGACGCTACTAGCGTAAGAACCTTCAGCCAACTAGGAAGCTCATTTTCTGTAAGAAAAAAAGGAAGAATTTGTAGGCAAATTGATTGATGATCGGTTAGTGTATAAAAACCAAGTGAAGCTTAATTTTGCCAAAGGGGAAATTTAAAATAAATATTTAACTAACCTGTTTTATCTAGCACAAGGTTTTTATTGCAATTAGGAAAAGTGGACATCTCCACTAGTAAATTTGCAGCAAGTCTTATGGCATTCCTAAGCGAATCGGAAAGTCGTAATTCCATTAATTTGTTTATGTTTCTTTCAGTTTTTTCATCGAACATTTGCAATTTATCCAAATGTTCCCCACTCGAAAGGCAATCTTTAAATTCAGCATCGCTAACATCACTGGCTGAATCTAAAGTGCTTATCAAGGATCGACTAAGTAATTGATGTAATTGCTTCGAACGACACATCATATTTACTTGAAGCGTTTCAAAGTAGCGATCGATTTCAAGCATACGTTCAACACAAACATCCTCGTAGACTTCTTCGTTTTTGAAAATATTCTCAACGTTTGGTGGTGCATTGGAGTCAGGATCTGTTTCTACTTTAACGGTGACAGTGCAAGCGGTGCGTTGCACATTAATTTGAAGGACTTTCCTTGCTAGGTAAACTTCGAAAAAGACCTCATATTGTCGAATGCACTTCTCTAATATGGAAAACTCATCTGAACTACATTCCTGATTGTCACACATGAATTGTGTCTCTTTTGCTGCTGGTTTTTGTATTGTTTTTGTGTTTTCCACAGTATCCTTGCTCTCAAGAGCTGATAGCAGAACAGAATCCGATATATCACGATCGGAAACTGGGAGTTCTTGTGGTCGTGATTTCTTAATTTTGAGTCGTAATTGTGGAGAAATCTTCTTGTTTTTAAGCTTCTTTATACTAAGTGGTGTATCTTGATCTGATGAGGACTGTGGTGTTATTAATTGGCCTGTATCTGGGCAGATCTAAAATTTGCAAATATTAATGTACATTAAATTGCATGCCATAAGCAATTAAACAACAACAAAAACAACAACATAATAAAATCTAGCGTTTCCTAAATACCTCTTTGTCCAATTCGGAAAGTTTCGAAAAGGATTTTGCTTTTTTAGTCTTTTTTGGACTTGTATGGGGTCTTCGATCGATATTTTGATTTGAATTTGAGCGACGCATCGGTTCATCAGAGCTACTCAGACTGTCCTTGTTGGTGTCTACATCGAAAGCGGCTGCCGATTGATTTAGCTTTGAATCGGATTTACTTTTTTCTAGCGTACTACCAGGCAATGCAGTGCTACTACCACTTACGGCATTTGCGCTTTGAACGCTTTCTCCTCCCATTGATTGGTCATCTTGTCCGGTTACTTGTGATTTTGTATAAAGTTTTACGGGGCTTCTGTAGAAAAAATATGCTAATTTTATATTTTCAAGAAAATTAAATTGAATGTACGTTATCATAGGTTGAACTCTAGAAACGATCTTCATGCATAATTTCAGAGAAGCTATGATGTCTTCGCTGCTCAGGTATTCCGAATGTATGGTGAGCATTTGAGTGATCGCTAAGAACACCTTGGGCAAGTAAATACGCGTTGTCTCGTTGTACATCTCTAGTGAAATGGTCTCGAGGAGGAATTCGGTCAGGTAACAGATTTCCACTAACGATGGTTCACCTGATCCCACTTGACACTGAAACTTTTCACCTTTAGATGCCGTTGATGATTGTCGGAGGTTTCGCGTTAGGTGTGACGATTCGTTCCGCTAAAAAAATTAAACACACTCAGTATAAAATCATTTATATTGATTTATCGACTAACCTTTTTGCAAGACTTCTCGTAGATGATTGTCATAAAACTCCAAATATAGGCAGGGTCAAATGTGGCAAAGAGTAGGTTAGCCGATTTAACAACTTCTACATTTCCGCTGGACAGTGACATTGTCCGAATAATATCACAGAGTACATAATCGAGTACGGCACTGCCAATTTCCGCCTTGTCCAGCAATGATACCATAATTCGGTAGGGCTTAAGGTCAACTGGTGTGCTCTCTAAGCTAAACTTTAGTGTGCATATTATTGATTGAATTAGAATATGTTTGGAATGTTTATCAAAGTTAGACTCTCTACTCTCATCATTGTCGTCGATAGACTGTTCAAGTTTTGACGGCTTAGTAACTTCTGTGCCGAGAAGCCAGGAATAAAGACGACGATTTAGTGACATATCTCTTCGAAGAATTGTGTTTAAGCCATTGGTGACTAACTTAACTAGGTCAGCTTCGCTAAGATAATGCGTGTGCATTGGGAAACCAAGTAGAAGGAACTCCAGAGTGTTCCTTTGAACTAGAATTAAAGAATCGTTAAGGCAAGCACACAAGCCGGACATCATGACATCCCTGTTGTGTCCCAATATGAAGACTTGTTGCTGCATTCCCAGTCTTTTATTGAAATGGTCCAAAAGGTAGGAGATAGCGGGCAATCGAATTGAAGCGTTCGTTGCTACACATTCCCACATAACTGTGTAGAAATATTTGGGATTAACTGCAACGCACACTTGCGTCAACAGCGAATTGGTTCTTTCATAGTGATCTAGGCCATTCTCGTAGCCAGGAAGAACACCACTTAGGAATCCACTTAGCGCTGGTCTGAGCTTGTCTCCCAAAGGCACAAAATATTTTTCATAAACACCCAAAAGGGCCGGACGCACGTTCATAGCAGCATATCCGAGTAGTGGAAAGAGACCCGCACTGGAAAAATAAAAAAAAAAACATGAAATTAGTTCTTATGAGAGAAGATGAGGAGAAATTACCTGTAGATAAAGAGTTCGGTGGCCAAGCGCTCTGGTCCAGTTTTGCTGAATATCACATCGTACGTTTCTAGAGCTTTAAGATGTACACCTGATGGTAGGGCGGGATGCATACATTGCGCCAGACGTTTTGAAATCTTTATCCGTCTCGGGATTATTTGATACTGTGTATTACTAGAAATCGCCTATGGATTTAAAGATAAAAATGAGATATTAAAACATGAATTAAAGAAAAAAAGTTCGATAATGAACAAATAAGTCTTGTTTTGTTTTAATACAAACCTATGGAAGCTTTATCAGTTTGTCATGGTTCGAGTAGGAAAATTTTTTGAACAGAGCTAGCTTTTATATTGAATCTGAATAATTGTCTTCGAAGGCAGACCCAGAGGTAAATTTTTAACAAAAACTTGAATAACAGCTATTCTTCGTGTATTATTTTCGCTAATGATCAGTAAAGATCATCCCATGAAAATAAACAAAAGCGGATCATAGTGACAGTGGTGTTATAAGTAAGTCTTTTTTTCCTTGTATTAGTTAATTTTCAATTATTTTATGTCTGTTATCCTTACACTTCAGTCTACACTACCTTGCCATAAAAGCTATTTAGCACCTAGAGTAAGAACAAATTTTTGTATTACGTGTTAAAAAATTATCCTGATCCGTAGATAATCAAAAGCACGGCCAATGACGATCTTGGGACATTGAAAAAAAAAATTAAAGCAGAAGAAGAGGTCACTAGAAATAAAAAGTTGGAAAGAATTCCTCAAGCTGAAGCGGGTGAAACTGCTAATTGGGGGCAAACATAATTGTATGCACTAATCATTTTATTAATAAGTAGTTGACTCAAAGTTAAGCATACAGCAACGGTTACAAAACCTATTTAAGCGTGTAACGGCACAGTGCAAGGCACCAAGTCGCTAACATGAATGAAAGAATCAAAAAGGCGTTTAAAATTCCTTATCGAAATTTTGAGTTCAAATTAAATTTGTTTATTCCTCTGATGACGCCAATGGAAGTAATTAAAAGAATATAAATATATTTTACATACAATTTAATATTAATTGTCTTCATATTCAACAGCAAATTATTCAACCCAACCTATCTGTCATCATAATTATTTTCAAACCAGAAATTATTTTTAATGTGAATTTAACTATGAATAGACCCTTGCTCATTAATAAAGTTCTAATATAGTTCCCTAGATTATTTCCGTGTGCTCTTCATCTTTCCTACCAGCGCACCGGAAAGAAATGCAATTTCCTGCAAAACAATTTAAAATCAATGTTCAAGCGGTTGCACTAGAAGAATCATACATTGTATTATTTAACATTGACCTATATTCTGTCTCTTTCAGAGATGCAAACTTGTGGTTAGAACTTAATTATAATGCACAGTACCTGTAGGAGGTTTAGATAACCTTTTGATGTGTTGCCTTATTTGTATCTCACTCACAAGCCACATTTATGGGTGTCGGTGCTGGGTAATGTACATTTTTTTTGCAACAATCTTACTCGGAGTCAGTTGTGTGGTTAAAGGAAAAAAGGAAATCAAATCAAAAATTCTATTAGAACATTAAAAGCACAGTATGATGCTTGGTACTTTAATAGCCTACCATCAAATATATGATTTCTAAGGTCCAATATTTGATTTAAAAAAAAAAACAATAATTGAAGTATAATATTTAGCATAAAATGAGGAAGAATTGAGACAAATTTTAATTTTATTAAAGACTTCTTTGGTTAATTCAGTTCTTAATGCAAATAAATAATATAACCACCTAACGTCTCTTTAACAAAATTATTTTATTTTCGCTTGTAAATTCAACAAAATAAAAAATATATATTGAAAAACCCGAGAAAAGCGACCAATACTTGGGTAATCGATGCACTTGAAAATAATTTGCAAGTGTTTCAGAAAAACCTAGTTACTTATATGAAATCTAAATATGTATGTTAAATTTATATATACATATGTAGTAAGTTGACAATAGCTAAAATATTGCTAAATAAAGAAATTAAATTAGATAAAATAAAATTCTTGTAGGTAGATTGTATTACGAGTAAAAAACTTTTAATTATAAAAATCGAGATTCGTATGTCCGTTATTTTCGGTTAAAAAAAAAGTAGTATGTATTTAAATAAGTTTAAAAATAGTTCAAATGCATTTAGCTGTGTCATTTGTGAGGAAGGATAGAATATTATTACAGAAGTATGCTTTTGTTGACAACACACAGACAAGAGACGCCTTATCTCTTTGTTATTAAAATATCAAGCGTCATAAATGACCTTTAAGTAATGCATCAGGGGCTAATGGAACTTCGCTCGTACTACTTACATGCCATATTAAAAGTTTTAAAATTCAATTGACCATGAATCTACACACATAGATTATAAGAAATATAATGAATTGCAATTGAAAGTATTTTCTTAGATTCTTAAATGGTGTCTTGGAATAAAAACGATAAAAGTTCAAAGTACTTGCTGATGATGAAAATAAATCGAAATTTATAAGAAAAAAAAATCATTCAAAAATTGTTCAAATAAAATAACATTGAGATCAATTGGAACAGTCATTAATGTTTTTAATTATTTTAGAAAAAATCAATTTGTGTAAATATTTTAGTAAAGATCCAAAGAAAGAATATCGCACGTTGAGAAAAATTGAGTAAAAATAAACAATACTTTAGTTCAAAAAAGATTCCACTAGAGCAGCTTCAGCATAGAGCTTGAGTTATTACAAACAAAATGATGTATGTAGACCAAATTGGAACTAATAACTAATTGGAACTAATTTCTGATAAATTAAAAGAAAAATAACATTTCTGGATTCTTTAGTTGGGTTGTTCTCCTGTAAATTGTATTTTTTGAGTTGTGATCTTATTATTATTCTCTAAAGTAAATGTAAAATTCCTTCAAAAATATCAAATCTAAACCAAGAGGGATCTCACTTTACGGTATGCTGAATACCTAGACGGAAGCCCTTTTGATTTTCACATCAATGAATGTTTGTACCTTTCCCATCAACGGATCAGATGGTATTCGCTTTTGAATCCGCCAACGAACTTCTGCATTACAATAGTTTTGACAAGCTTTAATACGTAGGCGTGATAAATCGCTCCTACCTCACCTTTTACTTATTAAATTCTTTTTTGAATAAATAAATTAGGTGATCGTGAGAACCACAGCCTAGTGACTTATGCTGTAAATCAAATCATGATTGCGTGTTGTAAGTCGAAGTACACTATTCTGTCAAGTCCAAACGACTAAGAAGAGAAGCAGGTTTTTATGACAAAATAAACTCTTGCAAAATTTCTTAATTCCCCGCAAGAGGCACTTCCCCTAAAAAAAGGAATTTTAGTTGGAAAAGACTGGGATTTTATCGGCAGTTAAACAGACTAACGATTGGGTCAAGAGATACTACTATAAACAACAGGTGCTCTGAAATAAATGGATTTCAGTGCTAATTCGAAAAACGACAAAATTTGTTTGTGTAATCTATCTTATATGTAGCTATAACTTAATTTAGACAAATTTCTTTATGAACAAATTAGCTGTATTGTAGGAAGAACATGATAAGCGAATAAATGGTTTATTTAAAATTAGAGAAGGAATTTACGTATTATGAAAACACTGAATATCAAACTTTCCGGATTGGGAAGTAGATGGATTTAAATATAATAAATTTGGGTGGTTCTAAAATATTCTTACTTAGTCTAGAAAGTTCTAGGTCTTTCTAGTGGATGATACTTTTTATCAGTAAAAATCAAAAATTCTATGGGAATAAATTGAATTTTAACACCTTAACTGTCCCCATACAAAATGATTTAAAACCACCTATACGTCCATTATTTTTTCAAGACATCAACGATAAGTCCCATGTATCATATTTGATACACAAAATTTTCTTTTTCTACGTCCATGTATCATTTTTGATACATGAGCAAAATTCAGCTTCACTGTCCCCATACAAATTGATTTAAAAAAACCCATACGTCCGGTACTTTTTTTCACAGAAAACATTATTATTTAGTAAGATTCAACATATAAGCCGTTGTTTACGTAAATAATTGGTCACTGCTGTTAAAAAAAGGAATTTGGTTTTGTGGTCATTTTTGATACATGGGCTTATGCGAACTTCATATCATGTCAATAAGTCCCATGTATCATATTTGATACACAAAATTATATTTTTGTCGTGCCTTCTAAGTCCATGAAGTGAAGGCTTCCTCAGGTTCTCTTGTTTCTTATTCAACACAACACTTAGTGAAAATATTATTTTTTAAACCCTCAAGTCATTCTTTGATTTTTGTGCATTTCTGTCAAATTAAAAAAAGGAATAAAAATATAAACGTTTCTAAGTCCTTAGCTAAAAAACTTATTTGTAATACTATTATGGATAGTGAAAGTGAAGATTTTAGCTACGGAAGTAATAGTGAATATAGACCATCTGAAATTGACTCAGGATCTTCTTATGAGTGAAAATGAGGAAGCAGGATTGCTCGTTTCAAATGCAGCGCATTCTGGTAATCTATAATATAAAAAATAAGAAATAAGAACAGAGGATGATTTAGTACTTTTTATGTATATGTAAATCCAGGTAATGACAACCTCAACCCCGAGTACCAATACCAACAATCGGTCCCACGGAAAGTTTCAGAGCAACAACATTATTTAGCTTGGCGTGATGAAATTCTTCCCATTGGGAGGGAACAATTTACTGGCATCTCTGGTGTGCATTATAAATTATGTTTTACCTGCTTTTCAAAATAATATAAAATTTGTTCATAAAAAGTAAGGATTTACTTTTGAAAAAAAATTTTTTACTTAAACATTTTTCCAATTGTTTTTGAAGTTTGGTAAAGTATCAGACATTACCTATACACGTTTATATGAAAATTAAATTTTTAGGTAATTTTGTTCACATAAAGAGGATACATGTTTATGTATCAAAAATGATACATGGGACTTATTGTTGATGTACTTTATTTCTAAGACAAAATGATGGACGTGTGAATATGTCTATATCAATTTGTATGGGGACAGTGAAGTCGAATTTCAAAATGTATCAAATATGATACATGGACGTAGGCGGCACGAGAAAAAATTTAATTTGTGTATCAAAAATGATACATGGGACAGTTAAGGTGTTAATGTTAACATTAACATTTATGATTTTTTTCCCAAAATGTTTCATTGTTAAAAAGTCGTTACAGCATAACTGGGCCTTATTCCAAAAAAAAAAAAAGAAGCAGTGGGATCAGAGTTTATAGATGAATTTCTTTCCAGTAAATGTCTAGCGAGACCCTAATGGAAGATTCACATTATTCTCACAGAAGAGGAACAGTTCTCGGCTGTTTTCGAAAACGTCAAATCAACGTCAATTTGATCGTCAAATCATCGTCATTTTTTGACGCAAATATTGGGCGCATTCACTAACCTAGTCACTACGTAGTCAAAAAGTCAACTAGCTTTGTGAATGCAAAATTGCACTACAAAGCTAGTCAATTCAAACTGTCATATTAATGACAGATGTAAACATATAAAATAAGAAAAATTGTATTTTGAGAACTTTAAATAAACTTTTTTTACAGTTTAAATTAAATAACATCAAATATAAGATATAATATTAATTTGTTCATTAATTTCACTTCGAAAATATCTTCCACCAAAAATTAAATTTGTATTTTCAAAGAACAGCTGATTGTGAAATGTCAACTAGCTTTGAAGCAGAAATTTTTACACTACGTTTGAGGGGAAATTTCAACTAAATTTTTAGTTGTCTTTAGCCAATCAGAACGATTTGACTACGTAGTGACTAGGTTTGTGAATGCGCCCATTGCTGTCGTCAAATATGCAATCGTCCTGCTTGCACAAAATCTATTTGATCAACGTCAGTGAATTTTCTTGCAAATGCATTCGACATTTACGAACACGGTCAACAAAATTAAAAATGGATTGTGGTTGAAAATTGTTCGAAAAAATTAAATACGTGCTTCTATAGCAATAAAAAATATTTTTAAACAAAAATAGGAGGCCCAGGTACAGACTGAGTATAAAGCCTATACATTACTCTTTGGGCTTTAAGCAACAAAAATTCATACCGAGAAATCGGAGATCGTTTCAACAAACCTATCAACTGCGTATTTCATACTTTAATTAAAACTTGTAGAACAATTGTGCGTCTACTTTCAAAATTTGTAAGATGGCCAACTGCAAATGAAGAAATTGATAATATTCTGCACCAATTTAAATACTTAGGTGGGCAAAACAGCTTTGCAAACGTTGTGTGTGCAATCAACTGCACCCATATCAAAATATTGAGCCTTAAACCCGACAACACCGGCTATTATAATTGGAAAGGTTATACGTCCATGGTTCTTTAAATAATTAACATCATACTTGTACTATTTTATTACACAATTACAAAAAAGACAATCTAATCTCTATTTTCTGAACTTCAATTATTTTTGTCGTCAACTCGATTTTTTTACTGCAGAGCTGCGCCGCAAATGATGTTATCGAACATATGACTTAAGCAAACTGCGTTTTCGAAAATAATGCTTTTGAATGAAAATTTCGTTTTGGATTTTCGAACAGTTGACTTTTGCAGTTTGCGCTTAAGAACATTCTGCAAATGCATTTTTGATGCAGATGACGTTTTCGAAAACTGCCCTCTTTTTGGTATTAGCGTTGTTAAAGAATGTATTTCACTTTCAAAGGTAATTAGTACCTAAAATTAGATATGAATTTGTTGGCTAACGTCTTAATGATGTACAATTATAGTTGTACTAAGTTTAAAACTTAAAATATTGAAATTTAAATTTTTGAAAACGTAACAACATCTTACTTCAACTGTCTTTATACCTTCACTATTGAATCATTTCAATGGAAAACGGATTCTCATCTTTTTCGCAATAAATTATAAGAGCTTTAAAAGCGATTTTTATATTAATTATTCCATTAAATTAGCATTGCAAAAGATTGTACCGAGAACCCGGTTTTTTGCCCTTCAATATTCAACAATGTGAATGTACTGAAATTAATAATGTTAACTTCCATGATAAACTTTAGCTTCTAAGGAAATCATATCTGTAAGCAAAAATAATAATTTATTAATACTGCTTAACATTTTTAACTTACCTTATTTAGTTTCCCCAGCGCAGATATAAGATCCGCCCATTCACTGGAATACTCAAAGTTGCGCAACGCTTTGTCAATGTTAGACATGTAGTTTCGATATTTAGCTTCATTTAGAAGCTTCTTCTCCTCTTCCAATGCATCGGCCGACTCCATGACGGCTCAGATTGCTGCGGTTGTTGTTTTATGATTTGTGTTTGTTTTTTTTTTCTTCTCTAGAATTGTATTTCAGTTCGAAGGAATTTTTATGTTGTACGAGTTTGTGTGTTGGGTTCAGCTGGAAATAATAATAAAGAAAATCAAACAAAAATGTTTAGAGATAAAAACGTGAGTTAGAGACTGTGATTTTGTTTAAGTTTGTAGAAATATTACGTTGTATTTTTGCATAGTGAGTATCGTGATAAGGGTTTTGATGATATGAGGGGGGAAAGCGAAACAGGAAAAGATAGCGAAGTTCAGAGAAATACTGATTACGTATTGAGTTATTTACACACCTATATCATCTAAGAATTGATATTGTTTTAAATTGATGAACTTGGGTGGCTGCCGATTTTGTACGGCGTCGCAAAAGTTTGTTAATATGTTTGTTTTTTTTTAGTGCAATTGGACTTAGAAGGAAGTTTTTTTATTGGTCTTTTCATATCTTTCAAATTGGGTATTCTCTTACACATCTATATATATAAAAATCAATGCCACTTTTCGTTGTGTTTCTATAACTCAAGAACGGGCTTACCTATCCAAACCACATTTTATGGCTTTGTTTGGACTATTTAGTAGATGGTTTATGTGAAGTTTGCACAAAATCGGTCGAGTGGTTCTTCATTTATCACATTTTTTGTAACAAATGAATTCAATAAATGTCGGATCATTTTGTTAGTGGGGATTTTGCTGTCAAATTGAAACTTATATTTTTAATTTGATTTATTCTTTTTTATATGAAGGAATAATGTCACAAGCCGGGCGAACAAATATAGGTCGGCGAACGCGTAATGCAAATGATGTGGCATTACTAAGTCGATCACAGACTGCAGATGAACGCGCACAAGCTAATGCATCGCAGTAAACGTAATGCACGAAATAGATCTGTTGACTCTCTGTACCTGTACTGGACCTTGCACGCCGATCACGAATACGTCGTGCTGTCCTTTTGGCTAAAATGACGCGTGCTGCTTTTAATTACAACAGTCCACATTGTGATGCGGCTAACTTTCCACGTGAAAAGCCCGGCATGTGTTGTGCTAATGGCAAAGTGAGATTTCCAGCATTAGAAACTCCACCCAAACCATTGTATTCATTTATTTTTGGGACATCTCAAACGTGCGTCGAATCACTTTTTGATGCATATTCAACAACACAATTCGGCATTTCAAATTACCTCTTTTAGTGCTACTAAAATTATTAGAGATAATTATGCCGACGTTTAAGGTAAATACTTCAACATGATTGTCCCATGTTCATATCAATCTGAATCATAAAATATTCGATAGTTTTAAAAATTCTGATCCAACATCTACCTAAAATTGCATACATGTTACAGATTCAGGGCCAGATTTATCATCAAGCTGGTTCGTTATTGCCATACTTCGACGCTGATCATCAATTTTTGCAAATTTATTTTATTGTTGATGAAAATCGTGAATTGGATCAACGTTGTGCAATTGTTTCGAATACAAGACGAGAAATTATTCGTGAGCTACAAAGGTTTTTCCATCAACATAACGCATTAGTTCAATTGTTCAAAATTGCTCTCGATCGTATGCCATCTGATAATCACAAAATCGTAATAAGGGCTGATAGAACACCTTTTGGAGAGCATGCAAGGCGATTCAATGCACCCACAATTGATGAGGTTGCAATTGTAATTCTTGGTAATCAGCTTCAATCCCGTGATATTGTACTTCTTCGCAGAAATGAGCAATTGCAACATGTTTCGGAACTTCATCGTATATGACACAATCATGCAAGCCGTTTCCAATAATGCAGGTGGATTATATTCCTTGGATGCGCCTGGTGGTACAGGCAAAACATTCGTTATGTCATTGATTTTAGCTATTCTAACTATTCGATTGGAACAGAAAATTGTATTGGCACTTGCATCTTCGGAAATTGCTGCTACATTATTAGAAGGTGGTCGGACTGCACACTCTGCACTAAAATTATTGCAATTGAATGTACAGGTGATTGAAACTCCAACTTGCAATATTTCGAGAAAAGTTCTGCGATTAACACCAATTATTTTATGGGATGAGTGTACAACAGCGAATAAAAAATCACTAGAAGCATTTAATCGAACAATGAAAGATTTACGTGGTAATCAACAGTGTTATGAATCAAGATGAGGCAATGAATTATCCAATTGAAGTTTTAAATTCATTGGAACTAGCTGGTATGCCACCGCATTGCTTGAATTTGAAAGTTGGTTCTTTGATCATATTATTGCGAAATATTAATCCACCAAAACTGTGTAATGGCACCAGATTGGCATTGAAAAAGTTATTGCCAAATTTGATTAAAGCTACGATCTTAGCTGCTAAATCAAAAGGAGAAGTTTGTTTGATACCACGTATCCCTATGATTCCAACTGATATGCCATTTGAGTTCAAACGATTACAATATCCTGTGCGTTTATTATTTGCGATGTCCATCAACAAGGATCAAGGGCAAACACTTCAAGTTTGTGGAGTTAATTTGGAGGAATCATGTTTTTCACATGGTCAACTTTATGTTGCCTGTTCCAGAGTCGGTACCCCCAGCCGTTTGTTTATTCATGCCCAAAATGGAAAAACAAAGATTATTGTTTATCCAAACGTTTTGGATTAAGTTTTAAAATAGCTAGCAATTAATAAAATATTTTTTTGTTTGAATAAATGAATTTGATGTTGCAATTAATTTTTTTTTATTATTTCACTTTATACGTAGCTAAGCACGTACCGGGCCGCTAGTAATCCATAAAATCTCCGTACAGTAGCATACTTTTTTTTATTTGTAAACAAAAATGATTTTGGCCGTTCTTCAAAACATCAAATTAACGTCAATTTAATCGTCAAACGATCGTCATTTTTTGACGTAGTTATTGCTATCCACAAAATGCAATCGTCCTACTTGCAAAAAATCTGTTTGATCAACGTGAGTAAATTTTCTTGAAAAGAGATTTGGCTCTTATGAACCCGTTATCTTTTTACTGCACAGTTTTTTTTTCGCGTACTAAAGGGATTATGACTAGCCTTAAAATGTGCAAACGTTTAGGAAAGTTGGAGATGCTTTAAAGGAGATACCAATCCGCTTGGGTTTGAATATGTGAATATCATAATGGGAAGGAAATTTTGAGTCAGGTAAAGCATTCCGCATTCGTGTAGTGCGGCTAAAATAATGTCTGAATTTAATATTACTTGAAGCACGAGTATTACAGTTAAATTTTTTAATGGAAGAAGTGCAATTGGCTATTTGACTAAAACACTGTTTATAAATAATGAATGACAAGAAACATTGCGGCGGTGCTGGAGAGATTCAAATTTTTCTTTTATAGCTCTATCACCTATCATTTTTCTCGTTTTTTTGGGGTTCTATCCAAGAGACTCATGTGGGTTATTGGAGCACCTGCCCATTTATGGGAATTGTACTCGAGCATTAAACGTATATGCAAAATGAAAAGCGAAACATTTCTTGCAACGTCGAAGATACCTAAACACTGAACTGCGTGTAGATACGAATATGAGAAGCTGAGAGTATTGTCGTTTGCAAAACAATTGAACGGATTAAAAGTTTCAGACAAAAGACCATTTATAAATATGAGAAAGAGAGACAGAGCTTTGTGGCACACCACAATTTATTTTAAAACCGTCCAATACGAGTTGTATTGATGGATTAGAAGATTGATTAATACCAAATGCACACATTTTCGATATAAGAGCTTGATGCCAAACTCAATCAAATGCTTTTGAAATATCAAGTGTTCTGCAAATGATGTTATCGAACATAATGAAAATAATGGTTTTGCATAAAAATTTTGCTTACCAACAGTTGACTTTTGCAGTTTGCGTTTTTAAAACATTGAATTTTTGTTTAATATAAAAAACAAAGTAGCAACACATAAAGAGAATGCATTTCCCTCCCAACTGTTTACTAAAATACAAAATGAATAATACTGAATAACAAACATTTGTGTGCATTCTTAAAGTAGTGTTAGGGCATCTTTTGCCTATTCAAAACATCTTTGAAGAATTTAGAAACAAATTAAGAACAAATCATTAGTCAATATACATATATTTGAAATAGAAAGGTTGCGCTCAAGCATTAAGCATTAAGTTTGGGAGGCGGTTACCGTCAATGGCGATAGCTACAGAACGATGATAACAAACTTCTTATGGCGCAAATTGAATCATATGGAAGACTGTGGTTCCAGCAGGACGGTGCTGCGAGCCATAGAGCGGACGCCATGATTGACATTTTGCATGAACGATTTAAGGGTAATATTATTTTTAGCAGTGATGACGCGAATTGCCTACCAAAGACATGCGGTTTGAACCAGCTAGACTCTTTCTTGTCGGGTTTCCTGAAGTCGCAGGTCAATGCGAATAAAACACAATCGACCGATTCCCTTACGGGTCAAATTCAGCCGGATCTATACATAATATTCATTGAAAATTGGATCACCCAGACCAATGCCACAGTAAGAAGCCGAGGTGGACATTTGAACGATGTCATATATGTATTCCATAAATAATTACATACATGGGAATTTCAATTAAAAAAAAAAGAAGTTTGTTACTATCTCACACACATCTTGTTTTATTCAATTTCAATATCTCCCCGCCATTATTGAAAAGCCCTTAACATCTCGTCAAATTCGGCGGTCAAGTTTTCAAAATAACTTTTTGACAAGCACAAACACATACATTTTATGGAATAGTTTAAAGTTTATAGAACATTTTCTATAATCATATGTACATATGTATACAGTCTACATAAGGTTATATTTAAGCTCGATATTCATTCTCAAAAAAATTCTAAGATATTAACTCTTCAAGTTCAATAGTAGCACATTGCAAAGTAAAAACCAAATGATTGTCATTGTCACGAGAATCGTATTTAAAAGAAATGAAAACACTTTATCAATCACTTGCTATTCTATATAAATGTAAAGGAGAATTTCGAATCAATGAACCAAAATAGAAAGTGAATTTATGCAAATGTCAGTGGAAACTGAATTTATTTATAAATTTAACGTTATTAAAAAAAATCAAAAATGACTTATTGCGATAACCATTTACTTATATGTACGACTAGTATGTATGTTCAATCGTCATTTAATCAACCAACGAACGTACAAATAAAGAAAAAAAAAACAGCCATGCTTTATTAAACAAAGAATTGTTTTTTTTCAAAAATAACCAAGATAACATATTTTTTTTTATCAAAGCTTTCAATATATTTTCTTAAGAAAAAAATAAACCAAGCCCCTCATAGTATATTTGTGACTATTAGCTTTTTCTAATATATGTGTAGATAGCTGAGCTAATTTCTTGGGGGAATTAACTTTTAAACTTATCGAATTCAGTTTTTTTTTTATTCGTTATATTATTTTTGTTATCAAAATAGATTTTTTTGTTGTTTGTTTGTAAGTGACTCCCTCCGTTTGTTGTATTGTAGCAGGTGGTGGTTTTTGATTAGTCATCGAATGGAACTCTGAATACAAAAACCCCCAAAACAAGAGCTACTCTTAAAGATAGAATAGTTTCCATTCAAAAACTTGTTTAAAAAAAAATATAAACAAATAAAAAGCTGTTAATAGGATTTCTTGATAACAAAATCATTCCCATTCATGATGCTAAAGTGCTCCAACATTTGTTGTATTCATAAATAAAATAAAATTAAAAAAACTACATTCATTACAAGTTTTTTTTTTTTTTTTTTTTGATTTGTCACCATTCTCTCATAAAACTTTTTGCATACGCCATTTGAATTTCTACTTTCTGTCTGTTTCTGATTTCATTCAACAGTGGATCAGTTACAGGTTAAAACTGACCGAAATATTTGTTCGATGTGTAGGATGATGTAAGATATCGGAATGCAATATAGACATTTTATAATAGCAAGAGATTTTAACATAGACTAAATGGAAACACGTGTGAGTGACGAATCGTGCATGTGTAAACTACAACGGTCTCCTTCATGGACAAGAAGTTTCAACAACTTCTGCTAAGAAAGCTGAAGCGTTTGCCAATCACTTTGAGGATAGTTTTAAAGACCGTACTTCCATACACCTTCCCGACTTTATTGAAGAAATAGAAACTCACTTTCAGGAGATAACAGCAACCACCGAAACCGTGACATTCTTCAACGAAGAAAACCCGTAAACGGATATTATCATTACTCGAAACGTTCCCGTTCCGAAGAAAAACAACCGCGCAAATGTGGAAGGATATCGGCCAATTTCATTGCTCTGCTGTACGAGCAATATTCTAGAGGAGTTAATATTGAAGAAACTCAACGTTTTCTGCAGAGAAAGAGATGTAATACCGGAATTCCGGGACGTGTTTTGAAATAAACGCTCTACCGTACATGCACAACTGGGACTCCATACTGATGTTTCACTTGGACTCAATAAAAAGGAAAAGACTGTAGCATGTATCCTGGACATCGAAGAAGCTTTCGACAGCGTTTTGATAAAAGAATTACTTTTCAAAATTTCGGAACTTGGACTCCCTAATCAGTTTGTAAGAATCATCAAAAAAAACTCCGCTACTCAGGAGGCGAAATGGACTAAGCAAGAAGACCAAGCTTCTTGTGAAGAAACAACTTATCAAACCCGGACTGATCTACGCCTTTCCTATCACCTACAGCAATGAAGAAGATAAAGCATTTTGAAATAAATATGCTCCGCATTTGCACTTGACTACACTGTAACCAACTGTCTAAAAAATATGTATATACCAACTAAGAAGCTGTACGAAGAATTAAAATTAATACCATTCGACAAGTATTTGCTGCAGCTCTCCGGACAAATCATCAGAAACCTAGAAGATCATCCCAACTCAGAAGTGCAACAACTCTCCCAGCATGAACTAGATCCTAGTGACAGGTATCTATACGTCCGAGATGAGGAAATTAGCTTGATTTTTATATTACAAGTCTGAATTACCGCTATTGGCAAACAGAACAGGGTCACATTTCACCTAGTACCTAGTCACGGGGGTGTTCATGAAAACGAAGAGGCAGACGCCTTAGCAAAAATAGCTGCTTCAAACCCTTTAACAATAGGATAAAATGTCATCGAAAACAAATTTTAACAAGAAGAGGAGGCAAGCAGATCCAAGAATTAAAAAGAACTGCAAAAGCTGAGGCGAAACTACTACTGAAATAATCTAAGAATAATAACAGGTATCCTAACTGGACAATGAAAACTAAGAAGACACCTAGGTTTACTTAGTATGGTAAGTGGTGCCACATGTAGATTCTGCAACATGCATGAGTAAACACGGAGTTCCTTAGGGATCCATTCTTGGTCCGCTTTTGTTTATTATTTATACTAACGACATAAGTTCATAAGGCATTCCCAAATTGTGCTTTAAGCCGATCATGCACTTATTTGTATGTACGGAAAGAACGCAGACGATTGCACGAATTTTTGACAAGAAGACCTCAAAAGATTCAGCGAATGGCTGAAAGCAAACAAATTAAAACTGAATTTAGCAAAATCGAAGTGCATGGCACTCATACATAACATCAACTTGAACCTAAAGATGGAGAACAAAACAAAAGAACAAGTACGATTAATTATTAATTATCTAGGGGTACAAAATATATTTTAACAATTTAAAATTACAACCTTTACAAAATCAATCTATGTGCATTATACTTAATACAAATATTGCGCAAAAAGAATTTTATTAGCAGAAATAAACTATGTTAGCTAAACATTCTTGGAGTAATTTCGTGGTTAAAGAGACTTTTCCTTGACTCTTAACACGATTGATAATTTTAAATTTCTTACGACTTTGAATGGTTTGATTCTGGATATTTGAATTTGTCGATAAGGGGACCATTCTTGATAGCCGTTTTCATAAAGGGGGCGAACAAAGGTTATGTATAAAAATCGAGTTACGTAGTGGTCAAAGAATTCTTTGGATCATCTTTTCACAAAGCCTGATGCAGAGTTTGTTTTAAGGATAATCTCGTCAATATGTATAAAAAAAAGTTTAGCTCTTCAGGCACCAGACAGAGACACTGTCGAGATCAAGTTGAAGAAGAGTAGAATCATATGTCAAACAAATAGTCTTGAAAAACTTGATATCGTAGGCGCAGTGTGATATATGGAAATATTTAATAACCATTTTAATATCGTTAATAGTAAGATTAAGAGGTCCTAAGTGGCTACCTTGAGGGACTCCGAAGGCAGCTAAGCTAAGCTATAAGCTATAAACGTCATCGCGATAAACATTAAAGGAAGATGGAAACAATTTCTGATTGTTAATACAAGAGATTAGATTCATTTTAAAAGGTAGACCATAAGTTTGTTGTAAAACTGATCTCTCTTCTCTCTCTCTCTCCTCTCAGTTTCTGGTAATAGAATTAAAGAGGAAGGTTTTGCAAATGCATAGGAGCGGGTAGAGGTAGAGTAAAAAGCATTTGCTCTAACGGTGTGATATCCGTTTTGAATGAATATATTAACCAAAAGGATACAGATCACCCGATACTTTTTGGGGAGGCATAATGAAAAGTACATGATATTTTATATACATATGTATGTACATATGTAGATGTTCAAGAGACCGGTCATGTCTGTGGGAATCCCTTTCTTCTGAATGGAAACCATGACACTTATGGGGAAATAGTTAAAAGGGGGCTTAGATTGACGACAATAACATAGGGAAATCAGAATTAGTGGTTGGGGTAAGATTAAAAGATACTCGTGTAGATTTCGATGGATGTGTTTTTAAAAGAAACTTGTTTCTGTCAAGGTTTGGGAGTAAGCAAATTACTAAGGTTATGGGAGTTACCATTTCTGGGGATATTATAGGAGCTTAGTTTAGGTGTATTAGGGGTTGTTTGGATGTAAAAATTTAGGAGATACACTAGGGAGGTTAATGAAAAATAATATTCTCGAACCCATCCTCTACAAAATTATTGTCATAGCTTTTTTGGAATAAATGCAAAATGAGGTATGCGTCGTTTCGTTTATAAATTCTATTCCAGGGAAATACAAGAGATCTAAAACAGAAGCCATCATAAATGAACGGGACATGGCGATATATCCAACTTTGTCCCGAAGATACTCAATTTGGTGGTAACCTTTTTGGCAATTCTATTTAAGAAATGCTCTTTAATACTTTTCCAATAAATGGAAATGTACTTATATCAAAGAAATGCCCTAGAAACAAATCAATTAAAAGTCTAGGAATACAGACCCATCATCACTTTTGTGCAACATGAGCAGACATCTTGAGGAACTGATATTAACACGGCTAAGATCATTCTACAACAATAAACCCATGATTCCTCCTATAGTTTTGATTCTGGGGAAAGCATTCTAAATTGCACCCACCACTCAAATTCAAGCCCAATATTGCTTTCACTATAAATCGAAACCAGGTCATTGTTGGAAGTTTTCTCAACATGAAAAAGGCATTCGGTAATTCGGGTTTTCCAGTATGCAACTAAAAACAAAAAGGTTTTAGCTATCTCTCAGATCCATATAGGAATCTGCCAATTAACAATATAGAAAATAAGAGTCGCAGTTTTTCACAATCGAAATTAGGACCATTCCTATATCCAAACAGACGACTGGAAAATGTTGATAATCTACTGTTTGCTGATGATTCTCTTAAGTAGGTTTGCCAAATCAATATCATTAATAACTTCAGTTTATGGTTGAAAAAATTTAACAACAATATCACCAATTCTGATTGATTGACTTCGAACTTGCAAGTGGGCCAGTAGAAAAATCCGACAGAACAATGATTACTTCTTTTCAGTTCATAATATCGTTGGAAAAAATGACATGAAACTATTACGTGTGTATATAGGTACATATACTTGGAATAAACATTTAAGTCATAAATTGTTTTTTATGCTTCAGGATTTGATAACATTTTTACTTTAAATTAAACTATTTGCATCAAGCTTTTGAGGGTATCTCAACCAGCTGCAAGTAGATTTACATCTATGTAGCTCATCAGTTTTGCTTTAATGAAATCGACTTTTTGCCGGATTTTCAATACAAACACTCGACTGTATGCCATTCATCTGCGTATGGCCTAGTTAATGTTTGAGTTGACCGTTTATCATTGTCTGAAATGAATTTTGATTTGTTTGCCAAGAAGTTTCACTCTAAAGTCCGCCACTCGAATTTCTCGAAATCAAAATTCAAAACAAACACGACACAATGCAACAACAACAAAGCCATCAGCCTTGAACAAGTGCACAGCCGCCGCAGGCAAAGCAAGATAATGAATTGCAGGCACTGGAGATGAAGCCGTAAATCTAATCACCACCTGATATGAATGTTCTATATAACAAACCAGCGTAACCGATTTCAGTTCACTTCAATTGCTCAATGATGTCTCTAAAGTCTCAAGAAAGGGCAAGAGCACGACACCGTGACACAAGCAAGCGCGTCGTCGGTTCGTACAAGTAGAGATAAATCGAAGAAACTTCCAAGCGTTCGAGTAACTATTCGATGTTAAGGCATATTTCACGGGGGTTTCCCCCAGCAGCTTGAACAAATGTTTCACAACATCAAAAGGTTTTCCCAACAAGATTCTCCTTCAACCTACAAACAACTCTTAGAATCAGGGCAAAGTAATTAATGCAAAAATAACAATTCATTAATTATCACAAATTGCTAACTTACTTGGCGTGTGTGCATAGAAAATTGATTTTCTGAAACATTATTAGCGTGACGATGAGGATATTTAATCGATAATTGAATACATCGTGACGAATAAGTTGATTTTTCGCCGTTTGCGTTGGCTCCGTGAGGTGACCTGACCGAGCCCGTGAGAAAAAACACTTGCGAAACACTTTTCACATCAAGGCGACATGTAAATTTAAACTTTTTCTTTAATTTTCGATAGGATAAAATTGTTTCAACTACGTTTTTGTAAAACTATTCATCAAAATTGTGTTTTCTTTTTGTTTTCAAGTTATTTGTTGCAAAATTCACTGCATTAGCACAATTTTTTTTTCTTTTCACATTCGCCACACGCACAATTTTTCTATTAATTTTTTTTCTTTTCACAAAGAACCTTCGTGTTGAAGAATTTAATTGAACTTTTTTTCTCTAAAAAAAAACTACACTTTCGAATTGTGGGGTGTAAGGGATGTAAAATTATATAAATAGTTTATGCGAATTTGATGTTTAATAATAATAAGGGTAATTTTCGCGACGACACAGAATTTTTCTCACTTTGATTTTTATGTGTAATTTATTTTTTTTCGCAGGAAAGACAGAAGAAAAATGTGTGAAAGAAACGAAAAACTGTGATGGACTGTTCTTCTTTTCTGTCTTCTGGTTCTGTTGGACTGTGGCTGTAGAAGTGTAGATGGAGCAGAAATGTAAAAATTTGTTTGTATTGTTGTTTTGTTATGCAAAAAGGTATGGATTTGTGTAATGAATGAAGTAGAATGAAAATAAATGTGGAAATAGCAGGGCAATAGCAAAGAGGAATGCCGTTTAATTGACAGTTTTGGTACTAGATTATTGCAGAGCCAAAGTTGGTAGTGGTTATACGTAGAGTGTGTTCGTCTAGTCTTGTTTGAAAAAAATTTAAGCAAGCATATTTAACGATGAAATTTATATTTAATTTTTGCATTGACATTTATCAATTATCCCGAAAACACACTAGCAAGAACTGACGAGAAATGTACAATACTAGCCCAAAGAAACCTAAGTAACTTGCTCATCAAGAGGCATAGAAGTTCTTAAGACAGTAGGCAGGCAAGTTAATTGGGAAGCAAGTAGCCTGACAGCTCCAATTGTAACATTAATTTTCAAAGTATTTCATTGTTCTTGTTACGTTCACATTTATAAATGCAAATATTTATTTTTGCTGGCGAGTACTTCAAGAGAAATCGATAGATAAATAATATAAATACAATTTCAGAAACTTCATGTAACTTGCTCGTTAAGTGGCGTGGCGCCTACGTCAAAGCCAATACTGACAGGGTTGCTTAAACATCGATAGTCTATCGATAGTATCGATAGTAAAAAACTATCGCTTACATCGATAGTTTTAAAAAACTATCGATTGTTTTTCATCTCACAAATTTATTAGTGGTGAAACCCATAATAAGCAACATAAACTAAAAATCACACTAACACTTATGCATTCATACGAGATGTGAGTGAGAAAATAGATCGGATCTCACCTTCGCACTCATTTAATTTCAAAAAAGTCATGATTCTTGAGTCAACGTGTAATAGCTGACAATATAATGACCTGACTCTAAATTTCACAACAATGAACAAGTATGCGATAAAAATAAGTAATAAAACACATTGGCGCAAAATTTTAGTTTTAGTATGAAACTAGGTTAAAATAAAATCATCGAATACCTATTTTAGTTTTTTAATATCTTGCTATTTACAAACTCTACAAAAGGTCTGTTTACTTAGTTTTGTGCCCTAATTGTCATTGTTTTAGGTGTGTTCAGAAGCAATTTATTAAGAAAATTGCTTCAGTACGATACTATTTAGAAAATATTTAAAATTAAGAAGGAGTTAGCAATCTATTCAAAAGATAGCAAATTATTAAGTAGTATCATACTAATACTTTAGTAATAGGCTGTATAAAATTTTCCGCCATTGTCATTAACTAACACTTGTGCTGGACTAGCCATGGTCTGAATTTAGAAGCAAGCTTAAAGTTACAAATCTGCACAACACGCTTATTATTAGGTGTGTTTTTTTTGCAAGTCCATATAGATTTGTAAAAAAAAACGACATCGGGATTTAGGAGCTTTTTTTCCACATAGCTGGAAGCACTGTGTACGCTATGACATTTGTCAGCTTATTAACGACTAGCATCAACCAATCCAAAAACTTCACTTTTGACGTCTCTGAACAAATTATCGATAACATATAGATAATACTATTTTGGCATCACCATTTTTATCGGGTCTTAGATTAACTCTCGATAATTATCTGGTCTTAGCTAACTCTGTATAGATTTAAGTAGTTGTTGCATTTGCATGTAAAGCGCTTAGTCCCGATGTCGTTTTTTTTTACAATTCTATATGGACTTGCAAAAAAAACACACCTATTAAAAACAATGGCGCAAAATTTGAAACGATTTAGTAATATGTTAAAGCCATTTTGGTAAGTTACTAAGAAATTTGTTAATTTTGAACGATTTTAGCATTTTACTATCTCTTAACATTTTACTGAAGTTAAAATCAAAAACTGGCTACTTTAGCTTTTAGTAACTTGCTAAATCCATATGAAATCTGTAATTTTCTTAGAAAAAAAATCTCGGCAATTTTATTTGAAAGTGTTAAATTGTATTTTTTATGATTCATGAGCTAATTGTTAAAAGTAAATAAAATAATATAAAATGTTTTCGGAAGACGAAGATTTTGATATGTTTGAAGACTCAGCTTTATGCAGTAAAGTGCGTTATTTTAAGTCCCGAGCTGGACGGTGGAAAAATTTAGCGTAGGTTTCCGATTGCACCAGAATTTCAAGTACATACTATTAACATTACATGAGGCTGATGCTGGTAAATTTACTTCCTAATGGAACACAAGGGATATATCTATGTATACCAATTATTCTTACATTACATGGACGGGTACAGATTCGTATTCGTATGGATGTTACGCACCAACGGCTAGGGCTTTTTAAATGAAAAATACTATCGATACTATCGATAGTATCGATAGTTTTATCTTAAAACTATCGATACTATCGAAAGCGCTGACTATCGATGTTTAAGCAACCCTAAATACTGATTTGACTGATGGTAGCATAATGTACCCATAACTTACCTGTCTGAGTACTTGCTTATGCTGCCACGGAGTTATACGACGATTATTTATCCTTTTTAGTGTGGCATTTCACATATCTCTGTTAATTCGATTTTGATTATTGAAATGGTTTATTTCATTCATTTTGTATTATTTTGTCTCTGAGTTGTGTGATTAGATAAAAATAAAAATATACAAATAAAATACAAAAAAATATTGTTTATTTAAAATTTAAGTACCAAAAATGTTCACAACTTTCTTATATTATTTAATTGGTTTAGTGACGCGTTTCAGAGTGTACCTCCATCTTCAGGTAATTAACTCAATTTGATGTTGGTGTTATGTGTCATAGCCAATGTTTGTTGTATGGATGCAATATTTGTTGTTGTTGAAAGTGTTTTTGTTTTGTCTTCTTTCTTGAGTTTTAGGCTAGTCGCTCACTGACAACTGTGATCGAAATCAAATAGTTTAATCACCAGTTGAAAGAGAATCGCGCACTGATGGCAACTATTTACTCACGCTCACACTCCTTTTCTCTCTTGCGCTTATAGAAAACAGCTCAACTGTTGCGAATTAATTTTAGGCAATCGTTTAGTTTGTGTCAAAACACAAACTTTTTAGTTGCTCAAATCGAGTTGCTCTTAGTGCAAGCTCATATGTTTCATTTTAGGAACTAAACAGTTGCGAAACTAAAAATTGAATGTGCGCGACTGGCCTTAGATTTCACATAAATACTCAGTCCAACCTCGGACTCAATGGAGATGTGCTCTCATCTTTTATAATAGCTTAGGAAAGGCCGAGATATGTAGTTATTAATTTCTTCATTATTTCTTCCGAAAATCGATATTTCAAACATCTCTGTATCATATGGGACTCAATCGCATTTATATTTACAAATAATAACTATCCATGTTCTGTAATGTCGATTTCCTTTACACATGAGAAATCAATTTCTGTGTGAAGATTTCGATCTCGACAGATTTTACGTTCCTTCACATCTAAAAAATTGATTTTTTTTTGACAGAGATCAAATTCTTCGAAATTTGAAGAGGGATTACATGTATACGAAATACGCACACCAACAGAAAAAAATTGACAAGAGATCGAAATCCCTAGTGTGTAAAGGAAATCGACACAATGTAACCTTAAACTTCTTATGAACCAGTTTTAACTTACTCTGCCTTTATAAACCTGTTTTACTCCGCCTCTATTCCTCGTGTATATTTTTTTTAAAAAGGTTTTTAGGCTAGGCGCACACATTCAATTTTTAGTTTCGCAACTGCTTGATTCGAGCAACTAAAAAGTTTGTATTTTGACACAAACTAAACGATTGCTTAAAATGAGCTCGCTATTTTGTGTAAAATATAATTATATGCACCTCTGCGCGGCCATTCAACCAAATAAATTAAATTATTTTTGTTTGACCAAGTTCCGAAGAGGAGCCAGAGATTCAACCAAATAGTTCATATGTTTTCTATAAGCAACCAAACAGTTGTGCAACTAAAAATTGAATGTGCGCGCCTAGCCTTACCCCATGCTACAGAAAAACACAATGGTGTACAGTTTGCTATTTTGTTTGACAGCTCACCAAACGTCATTTCGTACTGCCAGCTGTTAATTATTCCAGCTTTTTCTTTGCAATTATAAAAATTGCGTTAGTAACAAACAGGTTGTGTGTACTGACGTACGCGCGGTAGAAGTAAAACTTCTTTTCTTCAAGCAAAGCCTGTAAGATTCTAACCTATAAACGTACAAACATTTTGTATTCGCTTCTTTGACTGATAACTTGACGTTTTGACATGTTACTGACAGCTGCATAGAATATTTTTTACCCCCAACGCCGGAAAAGACGTCTTACTTCAAAAATAAAACTTTACACTTTTACCTGTTACACGAAATCTTGAATACCTCTTAAGGTTCGTATTCACCGAGCGCTCCTAAACGGCTCTTAACTTTACGAGGCTCTTAACTTGAAATTTCTGTGCGGTATTCACCAACCACTCGCAAGTGTTTTTCGAAAATGAGAGCCACTCTCTCTTGTTCAGGCATACCCAAACTGTGAAATGTTGTGTAATGTTGGTCTTGACAGCAAATGGATACTCTTCTACTTGGCATTGCTCACATGGATTCGAGTCAAATGCGTGCGTGGCACACGCACAAGCGAACAAATTTTCGAAGAGAGCGCTCGTAAGTTAGGAGTGGTCGGGACCACTCCTAACTTTTAAGAGCGCTCGTAGATCTTCGCTAATATTGCTTGGTGAATACGTTTATGAGCTTCTTAAGTTATGAGCGCTCGGTGAATACCGGCCTAAGTGTTCTATTGAAAATGAAGATTTTCAGGCTTTCAACTTTCCCGTATAAAACAAATTTCCGGCAGCCTAAAGTTGGTGGTGTTCGCTGTTTCTTAAAAAAATCAAGTTGATCTGGCAGTGCTTAGTTTTGTTATCTCCATTTTTCTTTTAATTGCCTTCCTCAACAAAAGAAAAAAGTTGTTTACGAAAGGTTTCCCAAAACAAACCAAACGACTAGCTTCAAACGTCAAAATAAAAAATGTCAAATTTTTTGACATTTCGATCCCTGCACGTGTATTTTGTATTGAAGAAATTTGTGCATCGTGTTGATTAAAATTTTTACACAAAAGTAATATCGCAATTTAAAATAAAATTTATATGAATTATTTAAACCAAGATGGATGAAAAACGTAAAACCAAAGAAACCAACACTTTTCGGGTAAGAACTCTTCAAAATATTTTAAGCTCTTTATGGTAGAATCTTGATGATTTTCAGTTCAAATCGTTTGCTGATCGAGTAACCGGAATCGACATCCGTCGTTCGGCACTTTATTACATTGGTCATGTTAATGAAGAACTTCCCGAAGATGATGAGACTTACTTTCATCAAACCATAAAGAAATGGTGTGTTCTCAATTTGACCGATGAATATAATCAATTCAGTAAGAAGTGTAATGGCATTGTTACTCTTCCGCAATTGCTCCACAAGAAAGACTTCGTTGTGGATCATCTGTTGGAAAAACTATCCACAGCAACTAACTTATCTCTGCAGCCTCTGCTTGAGATATTAGTCGTTCTTGGGCGGGATCTGCGCGAAGATTTTTATCCGTATTTTCAACGGATTCTTGATAGACTCATCTGCCTCTTGAACACCAAAGATCCCGATCAACTGGAATGGACTCTTATATGTCTGGCATATCTTTTCAAAACCATGAAACCCTTCCTCAAGCGAAATATAGGTGTGGTCTTCCATGCCATTCTACCTCTGCTCGATGAGAACCGCTACTCGGAACATGTCACCAATTTTGCAGTAGAATGTTTTTCATTTATCGCCAGGGATCTGAAAGACTATGACAAGCTGCTCGATATCATCCTGGGAACTGTGGAAAGAGAACAGCTTCAAAGTATTCAGGGATGCGGCCGACTGTTCTTTGAAATTGTTCGTGGTGTAAAAGGCCTCTTTCATACCATCGCTGATAAATTCCTAGAATTTCTCTTTGAAAGCCTACTTAAAATAGAACAGGAGCGCCAAGAACTCCTCTTCGAAATCATCTCTACAACAGTTGGTGAAATACTTAAATTTATCCATCCTCATAACATTGGACTCTTTTGGCTTGTAATTTGTAGAGTGGTTACTTTAGGATTGCGTGAAAAAAATGTGAATCGTCTAAATTCTTTGATTCTTCTGATGTCACAAGCAGCACTATGGAGAGATGGCCGATTCCTAGCCGAAATGGACACTATTGTACCGACAGTTCTTAAAGTTGTGGATACTGCTTCTGATGACGATACCATTCTGCTAGACCACATGTGTACTCTGGTCAGTGTAATTCTCGTATCGAGCAATGCCCAAGTCTCCCAACTTGATACTAGTCGCATGATCAGGAAACTAATGCAAGTGACCCAGCGCGAGATCTTCGAATCGTTCATAATAAGAATCTCCAAGCATTCACAGTTTGAGATTTTAGTCCTACCAGATCTGTTGAAGTTCTTCGAAACTCACTTCGATCAACAAGGTCTTGAACTATTGGCTCAAGTTGTTCTACAAAAGTCTCCACTCATAAAAAATGGCCAGAACGTGAGTGAATGGAAGAAATATCCTCTCCAAATGAAAAAACAAGACACTTTGAATAAATTTGAGAAGATTTTTAAAGATTATAGTAGACAAAATGGCACTGAAGAAGAATTTTTCTTAAGTCTTGTCTTAGCTCCTCATGTTGTAGGCCTAGATACAAAGATCATCCAAGTTATATGCCAGAAACTCATACGTGAAATTGTCGAAGTACCAGAAAATGGCGAAACACCAAAAGAGAAGGCTTTATTCAAATTGTCCTTATTGATTGATACTGGCATCCATTTGGAATTCAGCTGGAAGGATAACGTCTTAGGACAAATTGTAAACTTCATCCTCCCTCACTGCGGCAGCTCTAATTCTTCACTGGAAATTCTTGATCAAATATGTGCTCTTAAGCCAAATGTTGTTAAATCTAATGATAAAGTCCATGAGGTCTTGGCACGTTTCCTCAGCTCCCGATCAGTCGATGTTCGTCTTCTGAGCTCGCACTGTCTGTATTCCATAAACAAATCCAATCCAAGTAATCCCTATAAAATTTTCTACGACACCGAGAGCATTGAACCCACAGTCCATACATACAGAGAGCAGATATTGCTGCTTCAGAAGCTCGAGACAAGTGGCGAGTTTTTTAAATCAATAAAAGAGCATCGTTTTAAAGTAGATACTTTGAGGTTTCTCATGGGAATGCTCTATCATAATTTCAAATTTCTCTGGGAACCAGTTCTTAAACTTATCCAAGACTATTCCAAGGAACTGTCGACTGCTGATTTTTGGGAAGTTTATAAGCAAAAACTTGACGAAACAGCCGAAGAGATTACAAGCCTCGACAGAGGAATATCAGCAAAAGCAGATGAATTCTATTGGACAAGTTCGGCCCTTAGTTCTTTACAGTCGGTTGGAATTAAAGAATCCTCCAAGCAGGAATTGATTAACTATAGAAATTTGATTTGGAGCAAGATCTCCAGCTATGGGCAGATCAGAGAGATCAAGAATCGTGAATTAGTGACAATGTTTTTGCAATTTGTCAAAGATGAATACAAAGCCAATCAACAGAAAAAACTCTACACCTGGGATATTTCTCAAGATGATGACAAACAGATTCCAGATGATGAAGATGATGATGATGAAATGGAAGTGGCCTCAACCAAGAAGAAGCAGTCAACATCAACCAAAACGATTGTATCAACATTGACCAGCAAAATGGGAATTTTTGTAAACCAGCCGAATCCAAAGGCACTTCATAGAGAAACAGAATTGTATGCTTTCTATATGGAACTCCTATCAGGAAATGATCCAGCTTTGCAAAAGCTTGCCCTAGATTGTGTTATGGCATATAAAAATAAGTCCCTCTTACCCTACAAGGATCATCTCTATGCATTAATCGATGAAAAGAAATACAAAGACGAGTTGGTAAGCTTCAAGATCGATCGTGCGGCTGGAACAATTCAAGATGAACATCGAGAAGATCTTATGAAGATTCTGCTGAGGATTCTCTATGGCAAAATGACCACCAAGACGACTCAGAAGAACGTAAGTAGTCAGGTGCGAAAAGGAATTATTCTAAGATTTCTAGGTGGTTGTTCGACCGAAGAGATCCTGTGGTTCCTGAAGATGGCTTTTGGTATGTACGATGAAATTATTGAAGCTGAACTGGAAGACATCCCAAAGAAGGTCAAAGAACACTTCAATGTGTCTGCAGTATGGTCTCCAAAGAAACTCCAGAGCACAATAAATTTGCTCGAACTAATCCGAAAGCAGTTTGGTGGTCTCATGGAAGAAGATTTCCTGATTTACATGCTCAAATTGATCACTTTTGTTGGAACTGTTTGCAAGGAAGTGATAACAAAGGCATCTGACGAGGAAGCAAAGATTCATCCCAAGATGGCGACAATATTCAAAAACGTCAAAAACTCAGCACTTCTAAGTTTGGTTAATTTCTTTGAGCATTTTCGAAGCTTTGGATGGACCAAGGGTCAAATGGCTACTCTAGCTGAGATTTTTGTTTGGGGAACTGTTGAAAAACTTCCTCAAGACAGTATTCACTCACCCACGCCAGTTCTTAAACTGCTTCTACAATGGGGTGAAATTCCGAAGTTGTATGGATATCTTTCGACGAAGCGAAATGGAGCGACACCATTTCAATATGTCGTGGAATTGCTTTTGAATGACAAATCCAAACCACCAGTTCGAAAACCAATTATGGGAATTATTGAGAAATTACTAACCATTCAGGCTGAGGATCAGGAGGTGGATGGTGTCGAAGTCATCAAACCACATATTTTGCAGATCCTCAAACGTTTGAAGATGAATTTCAGTTCTGGGGGAAACAACTCCCGTCGTCGCACCAATCTTGACAAAAGGGATCTAAATATTTTGTCTCTTCTCACTCAGCATGTAGACGATGCTGAAACCTGTGATAGCCTTCTACAACTCCTGTTGCCGATCTTGATTTCAAAATCTCAGAGCAGCACTTCAGAGGAAGTGGTTTGCCAAGTCATTACAACTCTGTCGAACCTTATTAAAAAGTTGGATCAGCCAGAGTCGTATCTGAGAAAGATAGCTCCTCTTTTCGAACAAGTGCAAGAGGTATCAGCCAGGAAAATGCTTTGTCAGCTCCTTATTGACATAGGAAAGCGGAAGGAGACGGTGAAAGAAACAGCTTACATCATTAGAGCTTTGAACGCATGGGATAAAAGATGGGTGGAGCAACCAGACTATGATAAGCGACTAGATGCCCTAAAGGCCATCAATATAAAACTTGAAACAGAACCAATTGGTGTCGATTTAGACCTTGGAGTTCTCGTGATTTACAATTGTTTCCACTTTATAAAATATGACAAGGACATGGGATTAAGAGATAATGCATGTGAGCATCTACGAACCCTGGTTCCGAAATTGATAAAGAAATACGAGTCAAGTCGTAAAGATATCGATTACCTGGTGGGAGACATTTTGTTGAATTTGATTCGAAGGGGTATCAGAGATAGCAATGAAAATGTCCATAATGAAGCCATCCGACTGATGGGGGAGATGGTGAGACAGTGTGCTGGGGCACATCAGGTCCTTGCAGACATGAAAGATTTGGCTGACGCACAGGATCCAGAAGTTGATTTCTTCGAAAACATGACGCATCTTCAGAGTCATCGACATGGAAGGGCACTATTGAAATTCTGCACTTTGGCCAAAACACTGACTGTTGCTCCGAATCAGAGGACACTGACGCAGTTCATTATGCCGCTGGCTTCGAGGTATTTGCTGAATGAAAAGCATGCCGCCAAGCATACTCTGGTCGATGCTGCAATAGAGGCTGTAGGAACTGTTTGCCAGCTTCTTCCATGGCAACACTATCAAGCTATTTTAAAGCTTTACCTGCAGAAGATGAGAACCAGTCAAGAACATCAAAAACACTGCGTTAGGATTGTTGTGCGGATATTGGATGCATTCCATTTTGATTTAACGCAGGCATCGCAGGATAAAATGTCTATAGAAGCTTTGAAAATTAAGTTGGAGGAGAAGCCGAAAGAAGAGCCACCAGCGAAAGATGAAGACGAGTCTAATGAAGATTTAGATTCAGATTTGGATGAAATCGAAGATGACGAAGAAGAAGAGCGGAAACCACTGAAGGTAGCGATCCTTGACAGTCTTACGGTGTTGCACAAAAATGCTGCTAAACGAGTAATGCAGACCATCGCCACTATATTGATACCCACTCTAAATCGATCCATAACTGAGAAGAGCTCATATGATGGCAAGCACAAAATAAATCGCAAGCGTTTCAGCTTCGAACGCGAAGAAGAAGAGATCCAACGAGTCCCAATTGGCTTGGCTCTTGTCAAGCTTATGCAAAAGCTTCCCAAAGAAGTCCTCGACACAAGTCTGCCTGGGGTCTTTATGAAAGTCTGTACATTTCTTAAATCTCCTCTGAAATCCGTGCGTATGCTGACCAGGGATATTTTAAAGAAGATCATGTTGACACTTGGTGCTAGTTATTTAGCGATGTTGCTGGATCATTTGACTAGTTTGCTGACGCGTGGATTCCAAGTTCATGTTCTATCGGTGACACTTCATGGAATTTTGGACACTTTGAGGGACATCATTAAGCCCGGAGACATTGAAGCCTGTTTGAGTAATATTTTGGAAGTCACACTTAATGATATATTTGGTGAATTGGCAGCTGAGAAGGAAGTTGAGAAGATAACCGCCCACACTCCAGAAGCAAAGCCAAGTTCAAAGAGCTATCTTGTCCTCCATATAGTTGCGAGAAATATACAAGAATCCTGTCTATTGGACATTCTTGTACCATTCAAAGATTACCTGGCGAAGAGCCAGTCGAAGAAGATGACTATGAAGATACAAGACTGCTTCCAAAAAATCGTCACGGGATTGGTTGAAAATCCTCATATATCACGAGAATCTCTATTGATTTTTGTCTACGGAACAATGTCAGAGAGTATTCCAGATTTGCTTCCCGGTATAGAGACGAAGCCGCTAAGCGAAAATGAAAAAGAGAAAATGCGTCGAGCACGTCCAGACTGTTTCATTATCCAACCAGAGCCAAAATTCCGTGCAGGTGCTCTTCGCAAGAATGTCAAGAACAATGCGCAAGCTAACGCACATATCTTAATTGAATTCGGTCTGGAAATGCTTCATATTGTACTGAAACGGAAAAAGCTCACCGAGATTGCGTACGAACCTTTTTTGAATCCAGTTCTTCCGTTAATTCGTGATTCACTAAAGAGCACCCATATTCGAGTCACCACGTTTGCCTTGAAATGTATTACCTCAATTTGGAATGAAGCCTACGAATTGCCGGAACTCAAGAATTATCTTGACGATATTGTAACGAGGTTGTTTGAAATTTTGAAAAACTTTTCTACCTTCGGAGCAACCAAACAAGAGGAGAACTTCCAGCTGGTGAAAAACGCGTTCAAGTGTGTCGTGGCTTTGCTAAGGAAGTGTACGGAATACAAATTGAATGAAGCTCAAATCGATCAGTTGATATACTACATCGAGCATGATCTCCACGAGGGTGGTAATCAAACAATGGCGTTTTCACTTTTGAAGGCACTAGTGAATAGAAAGGTGGATACCAAAGAAATGCACGAAATCATGATTAGTCTACGAGAAATTACGATTGTCTCGTCGTCGGACTTTGCCAGGGAAGAGTCGCGGGCAATTTTGATTACATATATGATGGAGTATACTTTGCATAAGCGAGTTGAGGCATATTTGAAATTCTTCAGCAGGCAACTCAATTACTCAGTTCCTAGTGGACGATTGTCAGCCATACAGTTTTTTAACACAATTATCAAGAAATATCCCCAAAATGTTCTAGCAAAGAAAGCAGAGTTTATATTTGTCTCGCTTGGAGCTCGGCTGGTGAACGATGACACGCCAGAATGCAGAAAAGCTGTCGCTGAGTGTATAGAGTTGCTGATAGATCGCTTGGAAAGTGCGACACGCCAGGCCCTGTTCGATATGACTCTACTCTTCTTTTCGGCCGAAAAGCCATCGGTTAGGGAAATGGCTGCGATGTTGTGTTCACGATTTCTTGCAACAGAAAAGGAGACATTTGAGTGTCGTGTGAAAGTTGTCCTACCATCGCTAATCGGTCGCCTTATGTTAAATAATCCAAATGCTCCTGGACGTTTCGTGAGAGCACCAGGTGCAGGTAGTATTGACGATTCAGAAGAAACGATACCAAAAATTCATAAAGGGAAAAATGGTAGGAACGGTAAGAAATTTCAACCTCCTCCCTTGACTGAAGAACAAATCGAAATGGATGAAGCGAGAAAACAGAGGGAGATCGACCATGAACTTATCCAAATGCAGAATTGTATTTTGAAAATTCTAGAATACTGCCCAGATGTCTTGGCCAAAGAGGAATACAACTTATTAGTTGACGAAATGGCTTATGAATCACAGAAGCTCCTTGGATACGAACACGAATGGGTTCGTGTAAATTCAGCAAAGATTTTAGCAATCGTTCTTTCCACCTATGATTTTTCTTTGGTTGGCCAAATCATAACAAGGGCGGCAAAGAAAGAAGACAATCAAAGAGACTACATTTACTTGAATCCGAAAAATGACATCAAAAGTTTGGTGCTGGATTTGTGTGCGCAGGTTGTGCCTGGAGAGACGAATCCACAAATTATGGACGAGATTGTCAAAGTTTTTCTGTTTGTGGCAAATATGCTGAGGGATGTTCCATTTGATGGAGTTAAAGTGAAAAAGGAAGAAGACGAAGAAGAGATTGACGACATTGAAAACGAAAGAAGTAAAATAAATCTTGCTTGGCTGACGAAAAATATGAGGTTTTTGGCGAATAGAGAGTTGGTTGGCGCATCTCATAGTTGCATTGCAGTAAGTTAAAGTTAATAGTTTGTTGTTTTTTATATTCACCTTTAACTACTTTCAGAGAAGGGCTATCTTTACGCTCATCGAAGGACTGATAACACTGCTGGAAATCGAAACGGTGAACAAACTTGCCCATGGAGTTCTTTCGATTCTAGTTCGTGAAATGTCCGAGGAAGATGTAAACATCGATCCAGAACTAAGACAACAAGCAGTTAGAGTTGGAAGCAAGTTACGAAAACGTATTGGATCCGATGTTTATGACAAACTCAGATCTAGTATACAAATGAAACTTATGATGCGCAGGGCAGAGAGGAAAAAGCTGCTAGCACAAGAGAAAATAAACGATCCGGTGAGAGCTGCAAAGAGGAAAATTAGCATCCAAGAGAGGAAAAAGGCTTCAAAGAAACGAAGAGTGGATGTTATTCGAGGCAAAGCTGAGGGTAAGAAGAAGAGGAAACGGAAAGCAGAAGAGGATATCTTTTAGTTTTTATTTTAAGATTTCATTAGTTTGGTTTAATTAAAAAAAAAATAAAGGTATTTTTTTAAATTAGATATATTATTTGTGATTTCTTTTAAGTGATGTCTAAAACCTAGAAGAAAGCTTTCGAAGATGATTTAAGACGTTTAGAAACATTCGACATTATCACGAACTTCATCGTAATCGGAATTTTGTTACGAATCCCGACAGAGACCACAGTGTCCATTGTAGTGTAAAATCTTATACAAATTGTCCCTACGAACGGATTTGTTGATAGCTTTTTACGGAATTCGTAGAAGCACCCGATTACTATGGAAACTGGTGAGAGGATTGGTTTTATTTTTTTTAATTAAAAAATAATAAGCGTACAAAAATTGGTCAAAATAAGTTCTACTGATTTTGAGAAAATCGAAAACAAAAAAATGGTATTATGGGAAGAACCATTTTTCGGAAATGCTTTCAATGATAAGTTAGATCTTAAAAAAAATAAATATATAAGAGGCAACAACTGGCTACACGGAGTCTGAAAATCATTCCAACGCTGATTTTTTTTTTTGAACGCACTAGTGATTATGACTGCCCTTAAAGTGCTTGATCACAGTGCGAGTGTGTTAGGAAAGTTAGAGAGGATTTAAGAAGAGATATTTATGCACATTGGTTTTGAACGTCTGAATATTATGAGGGGGAAATATAGAGTCGGTTAAAGCATTCCACATTAGTGTACTGGGGCTAAAGAAATAATGCCCGAATTTATGTACGTCCGCAGTTGAAGAACGAGTATTATGGTTAAATTGCTTAAGGGAAGGAGTGCAACTGACTGTTTCAATAGAACACTGTATATAAAAATAACGCTAAAATAATGAAAGACAATAAACATTGCGGCGGTGCTCGGGAGATTCAGATTCTTTTATATTTTTATCACCTATCATTTAAAAAGCTCTTTTTTGGATTATATCCAAGAAACTCGAGTGTGTTATTGGAACACCTGGCCAAATATGGGAATTGAACTCGAGACGAATATAAGCCTTATAGCTTACAGCCAGATTAGAAGGGGTTTAAAGACTTCCTGCAACGTTGGATGAAACTTAAACACTTAGCCGTGTTTTTGACGACGTCGATTGCATGTGGCATTCATGGATAGCGCCATGGGGGGTTACATTTTAACAACAGAAGACAGCATTGAGTTTAAGAAGCATTAAATTCTACGCAGTTTATGGTTCTCCATTTGACAATGCTATCGAGATTAGAACTAATCGAGCTTATCATGCGCTACCTTTCTAGATCCACATACGAAGAACAAGGACAGGCATCCGGAACCGAATATGAGAAGCTGAGAGTACTGTCGTCAGCAAAACAATTCAATTGATTAGAAGTTTCAGACAAAAGAACATTGGTGAATATAAGAAAGAGATTCGGAGACAAAACAGAACCCTATGGCACACCATTGAATTTCAGACTTGTATTTAGCGGTTTGTAAGGTAGTTTTTAATCCATGGAAGAAGAGATTTATCAATACCAAATGCACGCATTTTCGATTAGACTCTATCAAATGCTTTGGAAATAATAAGTGCAATAATCTTACTTTCTCCATGATGACGTTTGGGATCGAATCGTTCTAGAATGAAGTCGAATTCCCAAGTAATTTCTTGACAATTTAATAGAAAATATGCCAAGGCGTTGTTTACAAGTAATACAAAACAAAGTATTATGGACAAAGTAATGAAACAAAAATTTATTCCGAAACGTGCAAGACTAAATAAGCCCAAAAATGCATTGAATACTTTTTTCTGAAAAATGTAATATTTTTTGAAATTTTTATTGAAGAAATGTTAGTTTAGTCCACACAATTAAAAAAAAACATTAAATCCTCTCTGTTTACAATGCTAAATTTAAATCACATTTTCAAACCAGTTAAAACATTTGTCCACAATTACATATCTCTAAGGCAACCCAAACTAAAACTCAAAATTCTCAACAGCAAAAAGTAAAAAGCCCAACATCGTTTCCGTTCAGTTGTATTTTATTATTTTTTTTTTTTCATTTTTCATATTTTTTATATGTATTTATTTTTAGTTAAGAAACTTACTGGTGAAAACATAATTATAGTATAATTTATATACAAAGGTTTTACTTAATTTTTTTTTTTTGAACAGGTTCATCTATTTTTTTTTTTTAATATTTTTTTGTTTGTTTTTCAAACACCTATGTACTATATAATTATAGTATGTACTCGTATATTATAAATTCCGTTTTTGTTTTTCTGTTAATATATTTGAATAAAATTACAACAAAAAAGAAAAAAAACACACAAATAAAAATTGAAAGCTAAAATAAAAAAAAATACATCATAATTAATTAGGAGGGGGATTCTGCCCATCACAAATCACAGAAATATTTTTTAAAAACAAATTATCTGAATTTTTCATTTTTCCATTTAATATTTTTTTTTGAAATTCTCTAATAAAAAGTCGTTTACACATTATTATATTGAGTAGTAGAAAAGGGTTTTGTTTGTTTTTAATTATGTTTTTTTTTGGCGGCCAATCCCATTTTTACATTAAGATGCTTTGAATATTTTATATCTCATGCCATCACTAGTTGGTCACTGTTTTACAGTTTGTGATGTTTTATGGATTTTTTTAAATTTTTTTTTTTTATTAAAAATACAATATTTTCTTTTAAAAATCTGTTTTTCTGCTTCGAATTCATCGTGTTGCTTTGTCATTCAGTCGATTGTTCAATCCCAACCAATTCGGAATAAAATAATAATAGACTTTGGGGTTAGAAAAAAACAAAAAGTCAGGAAAAAGAAGAAGAGTAAAATTCCTGTATTTTCCCTTTTTTGTGTGATTCAAAGTTGTTACATTTTTCACCTGTCTTAGTCTTATTTACATACATTTCTTTGCCCGAGGCCGTAAAAAGTGCATTCAATATTATAAAACAAAGTGGTGGGTATGGGAGAGGGGAAGGTGTTGATGGTGGGTTTCTAGGAAGGATCACGGCAACACTAACATACGCACAAGCAAACTGCTACTGCGGCTTTTGTCCATTTTAGAAGACAAATCGATTCACATTGATGTTTAGCGCATTATCGCCACAACCGCTAGAGGGAGGAGGCTGTTCATCCTCATCGTCGGGGCCATCGCCTCGCCTGTGGATTCTGTTGCTAAACAACGCCGATGCCTGACTCTGAGCTATTTTAGCTCGCCGATTTTTGAGTTCTTTGCCGAACATGCAGTTGTCACGATCCACATAGTCGCGTAATTCGGGTGAGAGTTCCTCAAGTTTAAGCGATGGTGGAGCATCAATTTTGATCATGGTACTCGGAGCAGTGGGTGACTCATGGCCGCCCATTTGATAGAATAGAATGTATGGGGTATTTGGGGGTGTTAGATTGTTTAGTTCTGCGATTTTGCATTGATTGACAACATCGTCATTGAACTTGTACCATTTGTTGTTGCCATCTGATGCATAGGTATAATAGTGCCCCGAATCCATGCTGCATCCGGAATGAACTACTCCGGCATAGAGATCATAGTGAACAGAGGCGATCTCGGCCAGAGTTTCGGCTGAGCAAACCTTCACGGAGACATTTTCATTGTGGAAGACCTTGTGCATTAGTTTGGCCCGCATATGATTGCTCTGATCGTATTTGAAGTGCTTAAGGGTGAGAATCAGATTCTTTGGTGCACTGATGACGTTAATGAAGCGTTCAGCATCGGAGAGTTTCTTGCAGCGTTCGCAAAAGTATTGATTGTCACCGTGGAGCTTTTCCGAAGAACAATAATAATCGATAAGATCTTGGACGGTGTAGTTCGATGCACAATCATTTTTAACTTCCGGAAATGATAATTGCAGGTCACGGAAGCTGTCAATATTTGTGCTTTGCCAGCTACAAGTCAAGCATTTGTAAGTTGTTGCCAATTTTCCCATGAAGGTCTTCTCGATTGTGGTCGAGGTTCGTGAAATTTGCTTCTGCGAAGACGACGATGATGGGCCATCCTCTTCATCCTGATCTGTTATTTCAGCATCCATTTTTGACAATATTGACGATCTGTGTGCTAGTTCTTGTTCGTGCAAGGTATCAAGCAAATAGCCAAGGAACTCTGAGCTATCTTGCTGTAGTCCGGGAGTGAATCCTGGTGGACGTGTTGCATCTAAAACTCTTGATGGAGTTAACTCAAATCGAGAAGAGTGCAGCATCAATGCAATGAGCTCTTGAATCTTAATAAGCAAGGGTGATTTACTCCCCGAGAGCAATATTCCACGACTAAATCTACAAAAAATAAACTCGTTAAAAATTAATATTATAAATATAGTTACTACTTACTCTTTGGTCATAGCTAGTGCTTGGAGGACACTGTTCATATAACATGTGTTACCAAGATTAACTAAACCCACTTTTGCATTCGAATTCATCATAGAGCGATTATTTTCAAAGAGCCGACTATTTGCTCTATGAGCATTTACGTAGTCAAATGATGGACTGAATTCGGACAAAGCGTCGACCTGGAGATTTAAATCGTCAAGTTATGCATATGTGTACAAAGTATTTGTGGTTTTTGGTTTTGTTTTGGAGTTATCATCTTACATTAGTTGAATTAATTATTTACATTGGCGTTTGGAGAATTCTTTCTTATAACGAATCGAAAAATCTCTTAACTTTTCCTCAGCAATAAATACTTAAATAAAATTGAAATAACTCTCCTAAATCCTTCATGTTTTTCTTAGGTGCCAACATACTTTAGTTATTTACCGATTAAGTCTGAAATACGTCAAGAACTACAGTAAATAAGCATTATTCCATTTATGGAAAACAACTCGATAATGTTGTTCGTATTCTAACGAATTTTCGAACAACAAATTCAAATGCACAACGCGCCATCTTTCAGAAAATGGATGTAACTGCATAACATTTTAAGATTTCGTTGGTAATTAAAATAATAGCCTGCTAGTCATAAAAACAGATGCAAGTCTAAATGCCGCGTTTTTTAATGTTGACACTTACTCACAGATGCATTGAAGCAAAAATGTAAGAAAAAATCCAAAAGTTTGCTGACTCAAAACTGGTCACCATCAAATAAACTCTTAAAAAACCTGAATGTTCGAGTTTAGCCACGGACATCATCGTCAGAAATTAATTTGGGGTAAAAAAGGCACTATGCCGCAAATGGTTTGCTTGAAAATGAGCTATAATTTATTGAAAATGAGCTATAAATTTATTTTTCGCCACTTTTTTTCTGTAGGACTTCTTCGAAAATGTATGAAAGGCTAGTTTGGAAGACGTTGTTGGGTCGTCTCTTAACCAAGCAGTGGACATTTCAAAAGGATCCTGCTAGAGCTCAAAGGACGAAAGCCACTCAAGAGTGGCTCCCAACTTAATTAAATGTATTATCATTATTATTGTTGTTATTGAAGCTAGCCCTTGTACGTGCAGTGAACAGTTTTTTAATACATGAGATGTGACCTACGACCCAAGTATTGGCCGGCGCTTAAGGTCATTCCTTAAGGTATAAGGCGGTTATTTCAAATGATGTATTTTTTGAATTGTAGCCATTGAGTTTTCCAATAATTAGCATACATAACATTTTTGAAAAACACTATCGCCTTTCATTTCACATTAATTTTTTTTATCAGTATTTATTGCTAGATTAGGTAGTTCCTAGTAAAATTTTCTTCACCCTGAAGAAGCATTCGCAATGTTGAAAATGTTTCATAAAAACAATCCCAACACTTGTTTTCGTTTTCTGTCATTGATATTATAAGAGGATACGAGTATGTTTTAATTTTTTTCTTTTACAAACAAAAAATTATAAAGTTTATTTACTTTGACAAAGCACTTCAGAGCAGGCATATAAAATTCAAAGAAATTGAAAGTATAAAAAAAACAACTGACAAAACGTTTTAGTGTTTATAAATATTTAAAATACTGACCGAACGGGAATACAGCATATGTGCATTTGAACATTCAAAGCATTGTTTATTCTTTACAGGATTTGTTTGTTTTAGATTCAATTTCATTCTTACAAGAGTTGTTTTTTCATGTTCATATTCAAAAAAAATAATAAAACATACTATACATGTATATTGTCCTGTTAAATAAAATAGTATGACGAATTATGGATCAGATTTATAAAAAAATAAATATTGTATGGCAAGCGTATCAGCTAGCTTATTTATATTTTTTTTCATCTCGATGTCATAAATAGCTATAAAATTAACTCACCAAATTTAAATCGAGTTTTATATTCAAAGAAAACCATGAATCAGGTGGTATTCTCCTCTCTCAAACACATTCAAACAATTCTTTATACAAACTAACTATAACCTAATACTAGCGGAAAAAACATTCCCGCTTTACCTATAACCGAATATAAAGTTTTAAATTTGAGGTGGAATAAAGTTGTTAAGTACCTCTTATAAGCCTCTTTCCGCTTAATTAGCGGTAACCGAAATTCCTGCTTATAGCAAAAAATAAATAAATTAGAGACTGTTACGGTACGTAGAGAGCATAAACCTAATGACTCTCAACTCTCTCTCTCTCAATGTGCCTGATAGTAGGAATGGAGGGAACCTTCAAATTTCAGCCGTTTCCCAACGACTCGGAGCTGCACTTTTCATGACAAGAGAGATACTCTAATTTCTGAAAATAATTTTGTAGCACCTGAGAATCGAACCCAAGACCCTATGCCAAGGGTATTGTTTATAGTTAAGTGGATATAAACGCAATGCTCTTACCACTACAATAATTAATTTATATAAATTCAGATTGGAACTGTTTCATATTCGTTTTTAGATTCACATTGTTGTCCTTCGGATGTGGACTTCGAATGGCAGCGTATGATAACCCATTAAATTCTGATCTTGACAGCATTGTCCAATTGGGAATTAAAAACAGTGTAGAATTTATTGCTTCGAAAACTTAACAATGTTGTTTACTGTCGCCAAAGCGTAACCCTCCCTCAATGCCACTATCCATGGTGTCCTTACATCGAGGAGACTAAACAGCTTTCAGTTTTAGGTACGTGGAGTGATCACATATTTGACGTCGCCAAAAACGCTGCTAAGTGTTTAGGTTTTCTTCGCCGATGCAAGAAGTATTTTACCCCTTTTGATCTGGCTGTAATATATAAAGCCTTTATTCTTCCGAAACTCGAGTCTCTTGAACAGAATTCAAAAAAGAGCTTTTAAAAAGATAGGCGACGTTTGTCTACCTGAAACATTTGTATTCCTCGAGTACCGTCGCAATGTTTCGGGTCTTTTATTATTTTGCCGCTATTTTCATCAACAGTGCTCTACTGCAATAGCCAGTTGCATTGCTCCTCTCAAACAATTCAACCGTAATACTCGTACTTTTAGGAATGCTCATCAGTTTACTCTTGAGCCCAATTTCGGACGTACTGTCAAGTACAGAGATTCTTTTTTTAGCCGCGAATGTGGAATGCTACAGCCGGACCAATATTTCTCACTCATTGTAATGTGCAGACATTCAAAACCAATGGTCATCGGTATCTCCTTTTAAATCCTATCCTACTTTCCTAATTGCTCGCATTGTGTTTAACATTATGAGGGTGTTCATAACCCCTTGAGTGGGCGTGTAATATAAGAAAGGGGATTTTTATTAATTTCAATTCTAATAGCGTAAATAAGGGTAAATGTGCAGTGAAATACAATCAAACGCTAAAAGCATAATCATGCATATTATTCATTATATATTATTTGCATGTAAAATGTAACAGCGCTTAATTAGCGTCGATAATAATATGTTCTTATAAACTAAGGAAACATTAAAACTGTGAAAAAACTACTTTTCGCGATGAATTGATATAAATGATAAAACCGCCGGCAGCTTAACATTTTGTCAAAACAAGTGCGTACAAAATAACAAACGACCGAGTAGATATTTTTTTCAGTTCTTATTGATTTTCATTTCGCTATTGACTTATTGATTTTATGTAGTTTGAGTTTGTAGTCAATTGATTTGCAATTAAGTTTCTGGAGATTTTATTATTTACTTTGCTTCTCAATTAATTAAGAAACAAATAAAACGATTCGCATTATTAAAGAATTTAGCTGTTACCATTCAACTGTTTAAAAAACAATTTTTTTAATCCTACTAATATTATAAATGTGAATGTTACGATGTATGGATGTTTGTTACTCAATAACGCTTGAACAACTGAATGGATCTTAATAAAATTTAACACACAAAAAAGTTATAGTCTGGATTACCGTATAGGCTACTTTTTTTTTATTATCAGGGGAGGGGCATTGGGTGGTCGAAACACCCCAAAATTATTTATCTCTACTTCTATCTTCGTATTGCACTGAAATGTAGTACATATACATAAGTGGTTGCATTGAAATGCCATACTTTGGTGGTGCGGGCCCAGAGGAGGGGCATTGTTTGATTAATTTACCTAAGCAGTAACGATAAAAACACTCAACAAAATTTTTAAAAACAATAAAACAAAAATAAAATTCTCCGAATTAAAAACAAAACAAAAATTGACAAATATTTGTGTGTTTTTGAATTTAAACTATTTTAAGGTAAGTTAAACTTTATGTGCCTACAGGTTTAACTACATACATTGTTATAGGATAGTTACATACGTATGTGATTTTCTCATTGTTTGTTAGTTTTTTCAAAATATCCTTCGCTTGGCTCCATTACCTTTAAGAAAAGGACTTGATTGGATTTATTGGTTTGCTGTTTTGTTTTAATCCAGGTACATGCATACGTTAAATAAAAATAATTCGTACGCTTTCAACTTCTCATGTTGAACAGGAGATCAGGGGCCCTAGCACGTAACTTGATACGATCGAGTTAGCTCGATACAATCGAGAACAGGCAGTTCCTTGTTATGATCAGCCGATTGTTTTCGATTCGATTGAATCAAATTAAATAACTCCCTATACTCGATTACATCGACTATGACCAGATTGTGTCAAGTTACGTGCTGGCACCCCAGTTGTGACAGTTCTTGGCTAAGCTAAACGTGTTTATTATTTCAGTGGTAGGTCGTCTTTTTCAAATAGAGCTGTTCAACGATGACACACAGAAGTAAAATAAACACCCAAAAACAACATTCCGTACTTCACACAAGATTTCCATTTACACAAGATTTCCAATGCAAGAAAAACTGAGCGAATCTCTGTTAGACACATGATTTATTTTGAAAAACTTCAGTTGAAAAAAAAAATTTGCTTGCGGGAGTTCCCGCACGGGTACGCTAGTACGGTATAAAATTATAAATAAGTCATTCAATAAAAAAATATTCTTAATTTCTTAGAACTTCAGGTTTTTAAATTCTAAAAGATAAAAACTAGTATTTAACTCCTAGGGCCCATTAAGGATTCAACCACTATAGTTTAAAACATCACGAATGAATGAATTATGTATTGGGGGTATTGCACTGCGACCTAGAGATCTATTGTGCCCCCACCTGGATCTTGACGAGCTTGCTCATCTTACAGTTCTTCCTTCATATCTATTGCTCTTAGGAATCTTAGTATTTCAGGTACATTCAGAGAGGATAGGCCGCTCTCACCTGGTATTGTCCCAGATAGTTTTTTTTGTGTGGACACCATTTTCCTAGTAGGTGTTTCCATATGCTTACCACACCAAGTAAATTTAGTTGTTTTCTAAGTTTGTAGTGTCCAGTTAGGATACCTATTATTATTCTTAGGTTGTTCCTACTTAAGCTTATGTAGTTTGTGAAACTTTCCTGGTTGTAATTTCCACGTAGTAGTTTCGCCTGCCTTAACTTTGGAAGTTCTTTCCAGTTCTTGGATCTACTTGCCTCTTCTTCTTGTTAATTGTGTTTAACGTTTTCTCCTATTCCGCAACAGGTCAACGAAAGAAGAATAATTGATAAAAACTAAACTAAACAAAAATCTACTTTCATTTTGACCCAACTGCCCCTTTACCCTTAGGCCGCGGTCAGATGGAGATATTCTGCGCGTATAGGGTATTTTACTAAAAAGGGCAAGGGCGTTGAATTGTTTGTAATATTTATTTAGAGCTCATGTGATAAAATCACAGATATTTTATTTTTTTTTTCGCGCATACCGAAAGAAATTGTCATTCGATAAATCGCGCATGGATTTTACCGATTACACACGTAGTTTAAATTGCTTTCTTCACACAAAAGAGTATTTCCGTTAAAAAACTTGTCACTAGCGAGAACTGCTGTTTTTATAAGCATGCACTTAATAAAACGTTGATTGAGAATCAGTCAAAGTCGAAAAATACTAACTTTTTGTTTATAATTGGCGCGCACTTAAGGGATTATGACTACCCTTAAAATATTTGAACACAGTGCGAGCGATTAGGAATGGAGGGAGAATTGAGTAGGTACTGCTAAAATCTCTATACTTGACGGTGCTTACGAAGTTAGGCTCTGCTCGGGGGTATACTGATAGCATTCATAGCAAAGCGGGAATTTGCTGAAATTGTTTTATGGGAGGAATGCATCTGGCTATTTTAAAAGGGCAACGTTTGAAGAAGTAGCGTTAAAACAGTGATTAGCAAGAGATATTTCGACGGTGTTCCAACAAAACAAATGGTTCCGTATTCTGGATTCTATCCAGTAATGGCAGTTATATTTTTGATACGCCTGACCAAATATGAGAGCTATACTATTGCTTGGGCAATATAAATAGTTGCCAGATCAGAAGGAGAAAAAAAGCTCTTACATCGTCTAAGAAAACCTAGTCATTTTGCATTTTTAGCAATATATGATATGTGGTCGTTCCAAAAAAATTGTTCAGTAACGCACATGCAAGTTCGATTCATGTATAATGGCAAATGCGGTATATTCCGCTTTAACGACTGAAGACATCTTTGAAGTATTAAATTCCACACACCATATTCTGCCGTTGCAAATCGACATTCAAGGGGAAGGGGGGTGAGTCAGGAAAGGAGTATGAAAAACTAAGGGTACATATCATCAGCGAGGCAGTTTAGTGGATTAGCAGTTTCAGACAAGAGATTATTTATAAAAATTTTCCACCGCCATTGATGAGAATTCCATAATAATCTTCGTTCGTAAATGAAATGAATGTTTGTATACAGAAACTTCAATAATTTTTTTTTCAAGACGTTCTTGTAAATTGGCGCATTTCTATCATAAACGTTGTAAAATTTAAAAGTTTTTTTTTTTTTTTTTAAACTGCTCTATTAAAAGACTCAGACTGAACATAACCGAAAAGATGTACATACCTACATTTTTATATCATGGAATTGGAGCATCTATTTGAATAAAAATTTCCAATAATCCACCTAGGTTAAACTTCACCCGTTTTCCTACAAAAACTACAAGAATCAAAACCTTTTCCTGCACAAAAGATTATACCTAACTCCAAACAAAAACAAATGTGTAGAAATAGTCGTAATCTTCTTTATATGTACTTACTACTGGCTTATAGAGCTCATCGTATCCCGGGAAAGTGGCCATCAATGCCGACGTTAGGTCAACAAGCATTTGCAAACACTTTCTGGTATCATCAGAGTATTTCTCTTGAGCTGCTTGCTTCTTTAGCTGATTGACAACTGTGGGAATCCATGGAACGACCTTAAATTGAAAGAAATCAATAAAATTACAATTTATCCAAGAAACTGATATAAAACCTTATGAAAAACATCTGGCTTATTTTTAGTTGGCTCCAAAATGGGGAACACAACGTGCATCATCATGGGTCGCAGAACTGGCATCATCAGCGTCGGGAAGAGTTTCTCGATATTCTCCAGTGCTATTTCATTGAGCAGGTCAAACTTCCCCTGATCTTTGAGGCCGCTCCAAATGGCCAGGATCCAGAGATTCAGGTTCTGACAAAAATTCAACATTTTCCACTCGCACAGGAGCTTTACAGTCTTTCGGATGGTACTATCAGGCAAGTTGTTGGAGAGCAGTGTTTGCACTGCCTCGTGCACCATGTCTTCGGTGAAAAGCTGGAAAACAATGGCAATCGCACACGACGGTGGCTCGTCAGCGGTGATAAGTTTATAGACAATGTGCAAGTAGTGGTGCGTCCTAGCTTGGTGCTCGTCATTGACTTTTGCGAAGTACTCGCCGATCTTTACGATGTCTTCCTTGAATCGCTTCAGATCTTCTTTGGGATTTGGCACACGGGCCAGAGCTCGTATTAGTTCTCCATTTATACGGGAAATATCATAGTTGCAGTTGCCTCTGCTCTGCTCCGCAGTGATAATACTGATAATCTCGAGGATACTAGAGAGATCCGGAGTCTCATTGGAAATCTTTCCAGAACCAGAGTTGCCCGAGTTGGGAGCATTACTGCAGCCCGTGGCGGAGTTGCTGCCACTGCTACCGGGATTCATGCCTTTTTGTGTTGTTGTTGAGGATGCCGATTGGGAAGCCGATTTGCCTGTCCCGGATGCTCCCGGGGTTCCATTACCTTCCGTGTTGTTCTGCTTAACAGCCATCGCTTGCAGGGATGTTCCGCTTAATGAGGAGGAGGTTGCAATAACTTCTTCCGCAGGGAGACAGACACTTGAGCGACGAGCTGAAGTTCGCTTTCGAGCACTGGCAGCGTCGGCGGCCGCACTTGATTTCCTTTTCCGCGAAAGCTGTCCAATGATTACATGCAACGGACAGAGACTAGGTGTAATATTCTCGAAGAAGCAACAAACAAAGAAAATTTTAATGAAGATTTGTTGTTCAGGGCTCCGAGAGTACCTTTGTCTTTTGATTTCCGAACAAATGAAAATGCGTTGCAAAGACGACGAGCTAATTGCGAGAGTTTTCCATGAGAAATTTCAATTGTTTTTTTTTCCACAAATTTTTCTCGGGGCAGACACAAGAGACACACACTCAAAATGAGAAGAAGAAGCTTGTCTACTGCTGGATTGAATATTTATTTTGATTGATGATGTATTTTCGAATAGATTAGTGGATTTCCTGTGTTGAAATTTATTTTTGTCACCGGAAGGAAATTTAGTTTTTTCTTTCGACTGAAATATAAATTTCGAAGAATTTTTTAGGTGTTTTGCAATGCACACAGAGAAAATTTTGGGAAAGCTGGATGTTTTTCGTGCTGCTTCTTCGAAGTTTTTTTTTAGTGAATATTTTTGACAGATGATATATGCACACTGAGTCAGGTAAGAGCGAGATAAATGTATTATTTTTTGAAACGGCCATTTTTTTTTTAATTAAATGGCCTTGAGGGATATGTTCGTAGATTAGAATATTAACAAATATTTCAGATTATTCCTTTAGAAACAATATGGAAATAAAAAGTATTTTGCAAACTTGCGAAATTTCATTTTTGCAAAATGTGGATATAAACTAAGGCCGGTATTCACCGAGCGCTCATAACTTAAGAAGCTCATAAACGTATTCACCGAGCAATATTAGTGAAGATCTACGAGCGCTCTTAAAAGTTAGGAGTGGTCCCGACCACTCCTAACTTACGAGCGCTCTCTTCGAAAATTTGTTCGCTTGTGCGTGTGCCACGCACGCATTTGACTCGAATCCATGTGAGCAATGCCAAGTAGAAGAGTATCCATTTGCTGTCAAGACCAACATTACACAACATTTCACAGTTTGGGTATGCCTGAACAAGAGAGAGTGGCTCTCATTTTCGAACTTCGAAAAACACTTGCGAGTGGTTGGTGAATACCGCACAGAAATTTCAAGTTAAGAGCCTCGTAAAGTTAAGAGCCGTTTAGGAGCGCTCGGTGAATACGAACCTAAATATCATAGCTACTCTTCTCATATAGAAGAGATTTAAATTTATAAATAAGTTTTTCAAGCTGATATTATATTTGATGCACTGGGTTTTTCGACATATTCAAATTTAAGGGGCCAGTTATAGCTTTCATTGAAATGCATCATTGGAACAAATCAGTGGAATGCTGACTTCATTTTTTTGACAAGCCAGTTATAGCAATCATTGAAAAATTGGTCTCAGTAAAAAATCCTGTCAGTGGCTGATTACAACCAATTCTATGCATTTGAGGTTAGAGTTGATCATTGAAAGAAAAACTGACATTTGAGAACAGAAAGAGAATCGAACACATTCAGTGGAACGATTGTGTCCCATATTAAAGAAACGAAAATCAGCTGTTCATTGAAATTGATTTCTATCAGTGAAATAATAAAAGTGGATTTAAATAACTGGTGCCTAACTGAAAAAAAAATACGCTACGATACGTTTTTTGCTTATCATCCGGAACATGCGTACGTGACGTGCATGGTTCCTCGGGTAATAATATTTATAAACTAAATTTTATACGAGTATTTAAATACACAAAGGTTATTGAAGGTTTGAAGCTAAAATATGATCATAGACTATATGATTTGTTGGTTATTACGATAAGTCAAATCAATTTTATAAAAACCGGTGATTTTTTACTTTCTTGAAAATATTGCAACTATTACAAACAATTTACTTATACCATTTAGTGATACTTATATCATATAGTTTCGGAAAAATGGTAAGTACATAAGCAAAAGACAACAGTCTTAGGTTGCGCGTACAGTAGTGCGACAAAGCGATGCAATGCGAGAAGAGTTTGCGTGCGAGAAAAATATTTACATTAATTATATGCGAAGCGATATTTTATGCAAGTGTTGTGAGTTTCTCGCATGCCTATCGCAAGCATCTCGCTCACAACCTGATCTGACCACTTTTTCAAGCGAGTTTGTGCGAGAAGGTTCATATTGTTTGTTTTGACGTTCAATGAAAAAAAAAATCAAAGGAGTAAAATGTTGTTATTTTAGTGCTTGTGTTGTGTGGTGAAACTTTTTGATAATTTAAGAGGACATATTTATAATATAAAGGAATTGACAACACAACCACACAAAACCACACAAAATCGCTTTACTGTGCGCATACTATGTCGCTTCTAATTCTCGCATCTCTAATCGCTTGTCGCATCGCATCGATTTGTCGCACCACTGTATGCGCAGCCTTAGGGAGAGTTGTACAAACTTTGGTTCAACAATTTTAACTCACCAATATCGGCGCCTTTACTGAAGTTGAAGCGTGGTTCAGGGCTTAGACATTTTTGTGATAATAGGCAACTACACAAATCAGCGTGTAAACTCTGTTAATCTGGCAAGACCAGTGTGTTAAAATCTTGAACCAAGGCTGAACCAATTTGTAAAACTGGCCCTTAACCTTTAATTTATCGAAAGCCCTATAAAGGATAGAAAGAATTATGAGAGACAGAATCAAAGTGAATATTTTTTATATAGCTGATCGATTTGTTCGTTAATAGAAATGACGAACTGTATAAGCAGGTTTATGTTTCTGGAATAATAAGAGTTATAAAGGGACGCTCAAGTTGCTCGATAAGGGACTTTGCTAATCAATTGTGCCTTCTTAGTCTTAAGAATCAGCGATTGGCAAGAGTTATTCTAAATTTGATATCCAGCGCTGACGTTTGTTGGTGGGTGTCCCTCTTGATGACAGCATATTAGTATTGCCCTCATTGATCGCTAAATCATTATCTTCCTTTCCATCTTAATGCCTACAAACGCGCCACTGACATCACGCTTTGTTCTTCCAATTCTGATGTCAATATCGTATCCGAGTAATTGGACGGAAGATTGTACCTCTAGTGGTTATGCGGGTTATGTGGTTATGCATTATTCTTTCCAGAACGATGTTGAAGATATATGTAAGTCACATGACAGAGCATCGCATTGTCTAAAATATTTTTTGACATCAAATGCATCGGTGAGATCTATTCCGACTTTGATTGGAGAGCGTGCGTTCTCCAACCTGCACAAACGAAAAAACTTACCTGGGATCCCTAAACTAGACATTGCACTATATAGTTCGTCCCTATAGATGCTATCATGAATAATTGATGAAAATGTGGTAGGTGTCGATTTGAAGTTCCTGGGGTTTTCCAAGGTCTACCGTAATGTGAATAATTGGTCTATGTTGGACTTTCCTGGTCTAAAGCAGCATTGATATGGGCCTATGTATCATGTTGTTGATGAATTTAGACGTTCCCATAATATGGCAGAAAGGATATTGTATGCGATGTTCAAGAGACTATAATTATCGAAGTTCAGGTCTCCTTTCTTGAGGATCGCAACGAAGTCATCGGCTACCTCTCAGAACTGTTCGGCAGCGAGGCCGCCAACTTCAGCAGCTTTATTGGACTTCTCAATTCATTGCTCCATCAAAAATTCTTTCAGTCCCTCTAACTAAAGAGTTTTTCAACAAGGGAAGGTAGATGTTGAAATGGAATAAATTAAACTGTGTGTAAGGAATTAACAAAATTGTTTTTCTTATTAGAAAGGGCCATATATGCCATTATGTATGTAATATGACATCGTTCGAATGTTCATCAGCTTCTTGCTGTAGAACGGGTTGGAATGACTCTTCCGCATTGATCCAGATGAATTTGAGTGGCCTATGTTATACTTATTTTCCCACAACAAAAGTCTAGCGGGGTCAAATAACATGACCTAGTTAGCCAACTCACGTCACCCCTGCGAGAGATAACCTTACCTTCAGATTGGTCATGCAGAATGTCAATCGGTGCGTCCGCTTTTTGGCACGTAGCACTGTCCAATATAGCGTTCCTATGAAGTATACGAATGCTGGCTGATTGATTACCGAACCGGTCGTCTCAAATTTGGTCACCAAAGGTTTAAGAGTCGACCCTCACTTCTACCGTAAAATGAATGCAACGCGTGAAACGGCTGCACTAACAAACACTCATTTTGATAAAAAAAAGTTTTATTATTTCTTGTAACTTGCCACGGTGATTTGGCATCAGTAGTTAAATAATTAACAACAGATTTGACAGCTGTTACCAAAACAATATGGCCGCCACAGACTGCCAAAACCTACCCGCACCAATTGAAAACCCTTTATATAAATCTTTTAGACCTAAGGACTATTTATAATTCAAGACATTGTTAGGAGAGTATAAGCAGTTTACAGATTGGGCGTTAGATGTCATCAAACAGTCGGCTTCGGGTTGAAGCTGGGTTCTTATACATTAATTGCAAATTACTCAATTTTTCAAGAAATATGAAGAAATCATGACGTGTAATTTAAGATTTTTTCTGGAAGTAAGGGTGTTTTAATAAAGACTTCTAGATTTTTTTTACGTATTGCCTTACTTATATTTTTCTTAATGGTATATACAAAGCTAAGCAAGTTGACGAAAATAAATTTTTCGCAGATAATATCTATTAAATATTTCTAACAATTTAATATGCTGAAAATTTAAAGCAGCATATTTTTATTACCTTCTTGTTCGCGTGTTTTTAATTTTTCAATCCATCTCAATTTCAGTTGAAAAGGTAATTATTTTTAACTCCCACACAAATTCTGGCCCCCTTTTAATACCTATGTATGTATATATAAAAAAAAACACAATCCTTAAGCTTAAATTTTCCTTCTTATTTAAAAAAAGGTAAGAACTTATATACAAATACAAACATATGTATGCATGTTTGCTTAGTTCCATTCACAAAAACTCATATTGAAAATGAAGCATCTTTTTTTTTAAAGTTTCCCAGTCTTCTTAAAGCTTCAGATGTGCACTTGACATGTTGATGCTTTTATGTAGGTATTCGCAAAACCTCCTACACACTTATCTACTTGCTCCGTTTCCGTCACTTACAGATCGAACGCCGCATATTATATGAAATATTCGTAATAACCTTTTTGCACTTCCAGAGCTTTGACCTTTTCTTATCATTATAAGAGGGTTTGCCAAAATATGAGCCCATAGAAACCCTTACCTATACCATTCGACAAAAAAGTCTTATTACTGTCGCCCACGCAAGTCATTCATTAGTTTTGTTGGAGCATTTCATTCACAGTTTTTTTGGGGATTTATTTTGTTGTTGTCGGTGCCGATTTTATACAAGGGACACATTAAGGCAAAGAGGCGCAGCAAAAGGGCATAGTTTAGGAAGGTTTCGGTATAAGTTAATGGCAGCATTGTAGCGGTATGATAGAAAAGTTTTTGATATCTTTCCGAAGCGCATGCTTCGGTATCATTCTGAGTAAAAGTTGAAATTCCTCAATGAATTTTGGTATAACCAAAGGGGGATGCTTTTGAATGTGATGGGATTTTACTTGTTGGTTTTACAATGAAAGGATATTTCTTTACTTGCGGTAAGATATGCCAAGTCAGTTAGTAAGGTTCTTTTTTAATTATGTAACGATGAATTGGTGAAACGAAACTTTAAAGTAGCTTACTAACTCATTCTTAATTTTAACGATTTTCTAACTACTATCGTACTAAAGCAATTCTCTTAATAAATTGCTTTTGAACACACCTAAGACAATGACAGTTCGTGCAATAAACTACAAGTAAGCAGACCTTTTGTGGCATTTGTAAATAGCACGATACTAAAAAAATAAAATACCTAGTTTCATACTAAAACAGCTTTTACATCGTACTAATTCAACTAAAATTTTGCGCCAATAAGTCCTGCAAGCAATCGCGTTTGTAAAATGGTATAACTTTTTTGTCGATTATTTTTACAGCTGATTTCTTCACATCAGCGCCTATAAACATTTGGTTTAGTAAATAGTCTAACAACTTCAGAAATTATAGGTTACATATATATTTTCCAACCTTGCTACCCCTATTCTTCAAGCATATAACTACAGGTGTTTAAAGCTAAATGTATACGATTGATAGATTTTAAAATTTTGCCAGGCCTGACAATGTGTGACAATCTACCAATCTATCAATAAGCTGACAATTAAGTTGTAGTGTCTGTACATGGTTGGTAGAAAATTTACCAATTACTTATAATTTACTGTCAGAAGTTGGCTGACAATTTATTTTCAGACAGCTGGCTAAAAACCAACCAATTGATTGTAAGCGATTGGTAGATTTTCTACCAACCGTGTACACACACAACTAATTATCAGTTTTAGTTGGTTATGGAAACTGCTTCATTTGAACCTTGGCTGTAAATCGCCTGACAGTGAAAAAATTGGATGATGCTAAAAAACGTACATACATCTTAAAATTTTCTGAAATTTCATTGTCATAAACGCCAGACAACGATAAAAATTGGCAGGCCTGACAAGCAATTGTGTTTGTACACGATTATCAAATACTTTACAATTTACCGTCTTACAATTAATTGTCAGATACATTTTCTGACAATTGATTGCAAGATTACACGATTGTCATCTAGCGTACACATGACTGTCAGATTTCTTACAATTAATTTTTAGACAATGATCTAACAATTAATTGCCAGACCAATTTTCTGACAAATAATTGCAAGTCTACACGGTTGTAACTGTAAGATATTGTAAGCGTGTTTTTCACTGACAGATCTGACAATAATGTTAGATTTACCAATCTTGTACACTTAGCTTAATATGTACGTCTGAATTAGTCTAATACTGATTTTAGCTCAGTTTTTTGTTTCTTTTGTCATTTAATCAAATTAAATAGTAAGGTTGTAACCAAGTCAAATAATTGTTCGCTTTACTTGCAATTCAGCCGCCATCTGCCTTTCTTGCCGCGCCGTAAGAAGCGAGAAAAATTATGCACCATAACATGAAGAACATGCTTGGGCCAAGATTTTCTACTTTTCACTATCCACAGTTGTTTATTACCACAAATGTGATAAGGAAAGGTGAAACATCAGACAAATATCGATTCTTCTCGCCTATCGTTGACTTTGTGTTATGTGTTACCAATATCAAGTACTAAGCAAGAGGGTATCCATTGAAGCAAGTTACTGGGTACGTAGTGTACCAGTTTATAGACTTCTTGAGTCTTAGCCAATACATTGTTGTTGTGTTCGTCTTTTTCGCATGTGCCCTTATTTTGTTTCAAACTTCGTTTGAGGCTGGGGACTTATTCCCACATTTGAACCGTGCTGCAATTTGAACCGAGGCTAGAAATTTAATCTCAGCTACCGTTCACCATTCCATCAAGGCTAGGAATTTAATCCCATCGTCTGCCCGTGCCCTGTGCCTGTCATTGTTTTAGGCTAGGGATTTATTTAATCCTGATCAGCGTTCGTTTAAGGCTAGGGATTTAATCAAAATTAGAGTTTGCCTTAACGTCAGTCAAGGCTAGGGACTTATTCCCACTGTCTGCCCTTGTATGAAAAACCATGTAAGTTAGGAATTATGTATGAGAAATTTGTGTAAATTTAAATAAAAGGTGGACATTACTGTAGTTCTGGACTTTTTAATACCGAGTTTTGTGCTTTCTTTGAATTGACCCTGGACCTGGACCCGATGACCGCTATCCCAGCGTTAGATAAAAAACATCACAAGGTGCTGCGAATAATTTGGTATGTGAACATGTACACATATTTTGCTCCGTTAAAAAGCAGCAAAGACCACACCGATATCCTGGGCGTTAAAAAAGCTTTTTAAAAAAGGCAATGTATTTGCTTTACGATCGTTCTTAAAACAATAATGTACGTTCGAAATCGAAGAACGGCAGTTTCACTTAGGGCTGTATAGTGCCAGCTTAAGTAAGTAATGTAATTTGTATCGTTTACTAAGGAGGTAATATACTCGCTATCAAGTTCAGTAGAATATCAAGTAATAGTCCTTTTTGAAGGAATAAAGCTGATGACCGATTTTGGAACTAATTTTGTATCTAGTACCGGTACCAAGAAACTGTGCGCTGATCTTCTTTAAAATATTATACACTGCTCTCTAAGTTACTTGTAACTTTTGTGTTTGTGCCGAATCTGAAAATATTAATTCACAAGAAATTTCGGTTATACAACCCACTATCTGTATTTTAAATCTTAAAGTCAATATAACGTTGAAGGATCAGCTGTAAGATAAACATCAAAGAGTCATTAAGTCGAGAAAAGTTTCAAAAGATAACAAATTTTAGTCTGAACAAAACTTTTTGTGTTTAAGGCTTTTACTGTAACTGAAACTAATTTATTTATAGCCACTATATTTTTAGCCACTTCACTAAATTGTGATTTATTTTACTTATGCAATTTTATAAAGTCTAGTTGTTAAATAAAGTTCAACATAACCATTAATTCTGGGCTTTAGCTAAAGTCATGCGCTGCGAACATCAATCCTTACATGCAAGAGCTTATTCGCCTTCTTTTTTCTTAAACCAACAACTCAAGAATAAAGCTTAATTTTCAACCCAAAACGATTGATACGGATTTTGCGTCACGAAAAGTTGATACAGTTTCAATTTAGACTTCGCGAGCGATGCAGTGAATAAGAATAATCAGGCCAAAGTTCAGTGAATAAGCAAACGACCCTTAATAAGCTTTCCATATTATTTTTTCCATCTATATAATTCCCATGTACAAAAGGAAAAACCATACTCTTCAAAAACTATTCTATTAAAATTTTCTGAAATATTGGTTTGAAAGTCGCTAACATAAAACGAAAAACTTAAATCGGATATTTTAAATAAAGCTACCGTTAAATTGTGAGCTTAAAATTTTGAACAAGAAGAAAACCATTGAAAACTAGGTTTTGCTTACGTCTGCAGCAGTAAAATCGATTTTCCGAAGAAAAGACAAATTTCGAAACAACAAGGGGGCAACTACGACGACGACGACGAAGACGATAAGGAAAAGTGAGACGAGTAGAGGTTGATACATAAACGATATGGCCGGCCATATGGTTTATCATTATTGTGATAAAAATTAATTTTGTTCAACGACCAAAAGGACACTTCACTGCAGAATTTCTATCGCTAAAGCTAGACAAGATGGCTCTATGTGTGGCTTCGGCCATACCCATTTTTGGGCTAGGTCTCCATTTGCTACTGCTCGCCAACCACCTGGCGTATTGCGAAATGTCGGTGTACCCAGGTGAGTGATCCCGATGTGTTCTTAAAATAGATATCCCAACCCACTGCTATTCTACCTATTCAACCCTGCATTTTCGCTAGTTCGGTATATACATATATTTGACGTCAAAGTGGGGGCTAGTCCGAATTCGATTCAGGTTGCAATGACGTTTTGGGAAAGGAGATGGTTGAAGGTGTGCAGTTCGCCCTCCAATGGGACGTGTTTTCAAGGAAATTAATTGCTTAGCTATTTTTATAAGTGTCCGTTGGTATTTATAAAAGTTGGAGTTGCGAAAAAATCGATAAGGGTTTGCATTATTAATTCAAATTAAAACAAGAAAAAAAAAATAAAATAAAATGGATATTACTTTTGTAGGGAAGTTTCAGTCCAACAGATGGGTTGGTTTTTATATCTACTTTTCTTATAGCCTTCAAATTACGTATGCAATGTTGTGCTACTTTTAGAAATGCTATCAGAGCTCTTTGAATTGGTAATTTGAAAAAATTCTTATCGAGTGCTGCAATTACCAACTTCTTCACAATCACTTGTTTAGAACTTCTTTGAGGCGATGTGAGGTATTTTTTTTATCGAATGGATTAATATGTTTCTACAAGTTGTTATTTTTTATTTCAGTTTCAATCTTGACTTTAACAGCTAAGAGTGTTTTATTGAACTGAATTAATCTTGGAAAGGATAACGAAGGTTTAGAAATTAATTTTAGAACTAATCTGTGAAAATATATTCAGGATATCTGGATATTATTTCTAAAGGCACGACCCTATTTTAATTTAAAACCATTTACATGTGTGTTGTTTTTGTTTGACATTTTTGATAGTGCGCAGTAAGTCATAATAATTGTTATAATCTACTATATAGAACGAGTGTTTTTCTTATAAATACATACTACGAGTGGGAGTAGTTTGAAAATCAGGAACATTTTATTGAAGTAAAGTTTGTTCCTTATGTTAACATATGAAACATCGTTTCAAAAACAGTTGTTTTAGACATCTTGAGTTTTTCGGGCAACTATTTTTGTCAACTTCCAACCTTGTTAGACACTAATCACTCAGATAGATTCTAGACAAAGAATACTCTAGATCTAAAGTACCTAAGTTAAGCAATCTTCTTTCTAAATGAATAGTTATGATGCTTTTTCTCCGTGGCCAGGATTCTTACCAAAAGAAGCAGCAAAACTTGGTCTTGGAGGGTATAACTCCGAATGAAATAGCTTTTATATTAATATAGCTTAACTCTCAATCAATTTATTTTTTAGTTTTTAATTCTAACACGGTATTTCAGTATTTTTTTCTCTTAAGATATATAATCTAGTCTAGTATATATTTCGTACAATACAATATTAAATGGCTTAAAATAACTATCACGTTTTTCATATATTAGATTTCCTCCCGACCACTAGACCATTTTCCAATAAGATTACAAGATCCTTATTACAAATGTATGTAGACAATGTGCAATTATACAAAAGGTAACCTCTTGGCCTATTGAAGATTGCGCATAAACAATTAACATAGGTCTTGAAGTAATTTCGCGCTGGTCTAAAAACAAAGTGTCTTGTTATCAGTAGGAAAGCTTTAAACCTTGATTACGTTACCTGTTTATACTTGAACAATTCACCTATGTCTTATATTCCAATTTCAAAAAACCTTGGCATTTTTTTCCAATTACACACTGACTAGGGATAATCACATAAACGCAACCGTTGGCAAAGTTCGCGCACCATGAACTTCGCATACTCTGGTCATCTCCGCTGAAAACACGTTTGCTGTAAACTGTAAACGCTTGTAGTACCCATATTTACATACGGATGTGAAGTTTTTTGTCACTGTGCTGCAATCATCAAGAGAAGGCTTAATGTTGTTTTAAACAATACTGCGCCTTATATTTTCGGCTTGCGGAGAGGTTTGATCATATATCAAGCTTCTATGCTAATGCTAATTTTTAGTATCTCACTTGATCATCTTATAGGTTGTTTATATGGAGAATTGAATCGGGATTTAGCTTCCTGTACATACATACATATACCTTGCTGAATCAGATTGAAATTAGATTACTCGATCCTATCCTACTAGACGAGCTGGATCGAATCGAAAATGTGTGTGTATATCTGAATCGAAGAATCGGGTTCACAGTTGCTTATTGGCGTAAGTTTGCAATAATTGTGTATTTTGCTTTCGGGTGGTTTTGACGGCAAATCATTTTTCCATTTTGAACACTAAAGCCTAGTACGCAGATCGTGTAAAAATTTTGTCTCACATACAAATTCTTTGCTGGGACAAATTTGATCTTGGATTTTTTTTCCGAACAGTATCTACGCAGTTCAGGCGCAAAATTGATACTTTTGTGCATTGCTGTACTTTAATATTCCAAAAAGTCTCCACTTAATTTTGCCAGGAAATAGAATGATAGAAGCATTATCAACGACTTTTGTAAGACAACCCGTTCCATAGATACACTCCAAAACACCTTCACTGTTCGCTTTTCAGATGCTCGAATGGTACGTATATACTGAAAATGTTTGGGAGTGTTTAGTTGGAGTGGCCTGTCCTGTAAACATGGTTGATACCTTTTTAGAATCTTCTCTTGAATTCTTGTTGCTTTAAAAGGAAGCATCAAAATCTTTTAAATAGAAGCAGTATTGAAAAAAATCACTCCTAGAATTCACATACTGATTCTATATAATGCGTATTCCAAGATGGACTTTTTTCAACATTTCTTTTAAGTAAAAGCTGTTAATGCCTAATCTTGTAAGAATCAGGAGCAGATTCCAAAAAGCTATCAACCACTTTTGTAGGATTATCTATTCCACAGATAAACTCCAAAACATTTTAACCCTTCAAAAAAGGCGAGCCCGATTATTATCAATCGCATATTCCACGTACATGATTGGGAGAAGTCAGAGTGTCGGAGGTGCCATCGATTCCATTGTCTCAATAGAGCTTTGTTAATGGACATCAGCTTCTGCTAGAAGGATATTAAGATCCAATAAAAAATATAACCATATCTCATTCAATAATATGTTTTTTATATAAAAAAGAATTAAACATTTCATTGACGGTGCCTTCCACAAGCCAGCTGTAAAGGTCGTGAATCATGACAAACACACAAATAGTACTTAATCACAAATAAGTCAACAGCCGTTTTCCTAAATAAAGTTTTGCAGCGCATCCTGAAGAGCTCGCAATCGACATCATTTGGTGTGTTTTCGGGTTGGCTATGTATGGGGTGTAATTCTTTATAATTTCAGGATGTTATCAATTTCAGGATCTGAAAATGTTTCTGTGGAATGATAAATAAATCATATTGATTAAAAATCATACTCTCACTTTTATTTGTTATAATATACATAAATGTTCGACAATCGTCACCACACAATTAGTCCAGCCTGCATTTAGCGTTTTCCAGATTTGGTGTGTTGTCGGATTTCCTTGTGTATGGGCTGTAGTAATTTTAGGATCTGAAAATATATTTGCGGAATGATTGTAGCATCCTAAATATATCAAATTGATAAATCTTATAGACTTTTTTAATTCGATCGCTCACTTTTATTTGCTCACTGATGCTTATGAGCACTTTTCATGTTAGGATATAAGTTTTGAAATATCACCAGAATTTAATGTATGTACTTAGATCTAAAGTCATAGAAAGATATGTAGTAGTTAATGCCAAAGAGCAATTAAACAACAAAGCTTATATATTCTAAGATTTTTGGCCATCCTTAATCAAAGCTGAATCGTACCACATTTTTATGTAATATATGTGTATATCTATGAACATTTTAAAATTAATATAATAAAAATCATCAATGTAAAGTAGCAATCCTATAAAATAAAATGTAATTCTTAGCCTTCCGTATATTCTCAGGACTACGACGCAAGCCCTCGACCCAAGCTCTACAACAGCAATTTGATATTTCACCAGATTTCTTAGCTCAACTTATGGAAGAAAACGCCCGTCGAAGGCTACAACAACAATTTGAACAGCAATTAGAACTTATCAATTTGCAGATGAATAACCGTCGCCAACAACAATACGAAGGACCAAATCCAATGCAATATGACAATCAGAATGAGCGGGTAGATTTTACATATAAATTTGCGCCCAATAACTATGATGGAAGTCAAAATGAGGAGCGAATCCCGTTTGCTGTGGATCCCTCGGATCCAAGATTTTATGAAGAGAGTCCCAAAATGTCTGATGATGATATTTTCTATGATGAAGAAGAAGAACAAGAACAACCAGAACAGCAACAACCTGTGAAGCAAGTAGTTCAAGTTGAACCGAAACCAAACAACGATGTTACCTTCCATCGAGTTAAGCCCCCAGTTGATTTGACCCCAATGAAACCCGTGCAGAATTCGGCCTCAAATGTGCGTGGTCGTGATGATATAAATGCTTTGATCGATAAGCTTCAAAAGGAGGGAAAAGCTGGTGCTATTGTGAATTCGCAAATTAACGGACATGATGAGCATGTCGTTGTTCGACAACATATGGGAATCGAAGGTGACATGGGAATGTACGTGGTGGCATTAATTGCTGGAGTAAGTGCGGCTGTGACTGTGGGACTTATTGCTCTCGGTATTGCTTGGTACACGTAAGTTTCGAGTTTTTGATCATATTTTTGATGTTGACAAATTTTGACGACTTTTTATATCTTCTACAGTCTTCAGAAGAAAACAAAAGCAGCGGCTGATGTGGAATACCCAGCTTATGGTGTAACCGGGCCAAGCAAAGATATTTCACCATCTGGGGATCGTAGGCTCGCTCAGAGTGCTCAAATGTATCACTATCAACATCAGAAACAGCAGATTATAGCGATGGAAAATCGTCAAGCTGCTGAGGGTCATGGTGGACTCTCGGACGTTGAGAGTGACGATGACAACGAGGAGGGTGATTATACTGTATACGAGTGTCCTGGCCTAGCTCCGGTGAGTAAAACTTGAGGAAACAGAGTTCAAATAAAAAAATCGGTTTCTTTTGTGAAGACTTTTTACTTTTTTTTTTTTAAAAAGGCTTTTATCAAGTTTATTAAGGATTTGTATTTAAATGTTCGTCATTTTAAGGACGGTACTCCCCACTGATGTCGTCGTGATTTCTTGAACTGTTTTGAATGTTATACACTTTCAAACATCTTTTACTTTTTTGTTCTCAACCTCGGATGTGCGCTCTATTTTTCAGTTTATCGCTTGTCAATATGTCAAATTAAATCTTTCGCTTACTTTATTTTGGACATATTTGTGACAACGTCATTTAATACAATCTAGAAATGAAACTTTAGGGAAAGCTTTAGCTCCTGTTATTTTTTTCTTGCACTTCAAGTCTCTCAATGCGAAAGCTATACGAAACTAATTCAATTTACGGACGGAAACTCGGTCCGATATTATTGAAAAACTGGCTCATGCGAGAAGTTACTATTCATAAGGGGCCGAACACCGATTCATTAAAGTTCTTAATCTTAAGAGTAAGAATATAGAGATTTTAGATGATGTGTGCCTGTTGCATTTGATAAATTGCATATAACATGGCACCACGTGTCACGAGCCATGAATTATTTGGCATGTAGAATAATGCTAATGCAAATGGACCGTCATTTTGTATGTTACGGAATGTGTGAAACCGAGTAAAGTTTCGGCCCCGATCGACAATCTGAATTCAGTTTCAGTCATATCTTTTGTAAAAATCATTTTTTGACGATTAGTTTACTTAAATATTTATTACAATATGTTTTTTTTTCGTTGTACGGATCTGATACTCATAATTTTTTGAATAATTTTCAAAATATTCCAAATTATTAAATCAAAATCATAGTAATCAGTATATAATTATAATTTAATAATTTGAGAACAGCCTATTAGTGTTAAGATATAAGTATTATACTACTAAACAATTTGCAAAGGATACTTTTTTTTAATTTAAACATTTCTAACTGATGTCGTGCTGAGGCAATTTTTTTAATAAATCTGCAAATTTGACAATTCGTAAAAAAAAACAAAGCAAACAGATCTTTTTGATGTTTGTAAATATCAAAGAGTCATATGAAGTTATTACGTTACTAAAAAGATAAATTATTTTTATAGTATACCTATCTCGTATTAACCTGTGAATGGAATTTATATGGGAAATTCTGGACATTCTCACGGCGTCATCCAGTTTGGATTAAGTTTAAAAATACGAAAGGTCCTAGTAGGTTTTAATGTCTCTTATTGTGTGTTTGCTTTGGCACAATCATCTGAAAATCGCATCACTCACCCAATCGGACCACCACACTCATTCCTAATGATTGTGCTCTAAATTTGGCCAAAGCAGGGCATTTGCAGAGGAAATGGAGAACTGTTTCCATTTCCCGCTGGTCTACATAGCTATGACAGTGAGTGTTGTGAGAAATGCCTAGCTTCGCTGTGTGCTCTCTCAGTGGCCGCTACAAATCACTACGATCCTCGCTATGTCTTGTTGCCTGGGTCTGCATATCAGATCAAGCGTTTGGAATTTATTATAGGTGGGCCAAATCTTTCTAGATATAATGCCGTTAGTCAAACTACTCCACCTACGGTTTGATTCTTTGAACAAAATGAGAAAACATTGCCCCTCATAACTACGAGCGGAATGTTAACTCTTTCTACAAGTGAGTTATGAATGGCTGATATTTGGCTGGCTAGCTCGTCCTCCCGTTCATATTCATCTATGCCATAATGACCCGGAAGCCAGATAAGTGTAACATTGTGGTTAATATTGAGGCTAGAAAGTTCATTCCGACATTGCAAGAACAATTTGGAGGATAATGTACTAGAATTAATGGCTTCAACAGTCGCCTGACTGTCTGTGATAATAACCGTTTTCCGGTTCTTGTTTGGGCCTTATTAGAGTACCTTGCATGCTTCCCAAGTATCATAACAAAACAGTTTTAACATCGTACTAGTTCGATAAAAAGTTTAGTCAATAGCGCGAAATTCTAGTTGAATTAGTACGATGTAAACGCTGTTTTAGTATGAAATTAGGTTAAAACGACGCGACGTTTTTGCAAATTCTAATCGAATTTAGCATCATATTTTCTCTAACCTTTTATTAAAGTTAAAATCATCGAATACCTATTTTATTTTTTTAGTATCTTGCTGTTTTCAAACGCCACAAAAGGTCTGTTTACATATAGTTTTTGCACCAACTGTCATTATTTTAGGTGTGTTCAGAGGCAATTTATTAACGAAATTGCTTTAGTACGATATTAGTTAGAAAATGTTTCAAATTAAGAATGAGTTAGTAAACTACTTTAAAGTTAGCAAATTGTTAAGTGGTATCATACTAATATCTTAATACTAGGATGTTTGAAATTTTGCGCCAACGTATTTAAGTTATTTGCAATTGAATGGTTTTAACTTTAAACAAAATTATTTATTTTTCAAAATGTTCTTTCTTTCCCAACAGACTGGTGAAATGGAAGTAAAAAATCCTCTTTTCTTAGATGATACCCCAGTTACTCCAGTAACTGCTGGTAATCAAACACAAAATCCACAGCAAAACCAATCACCCCAAAAGCAACCATCACGTAAAACATCAAAAACATCCAATCATCCAATAACCGGTGTTACGTCGTCATCATCAACGGCTCCAACTTCATCTGAAAATCCAATTGCTCCATCAGATGATAAGAAAAATGACGGAAAGTAATTTGTTCGCCAAAATAAAAAAATAAAATTATTACGAGTATGTATATTTTTGGTGTAACTAGATAAATTGTAGTCTTAATTTAGTTTTTTGTTCTTATAATTTTTATTTATTTAAAAAAAAATCTTCAAATAAGATGAAAAAAAATATTATCAAATCAGATCTTCCTACTGTTAAAAGTGTCAAAACTCTAGTTGTTATTATTTTAGATGTTGTATATCTTTTGGATTAAGTTAAATTATTTTTTTTAATTATAATTCTCCAGCCTCATGTGCTTAAAAAATTATTTCTTCTAAATGGATTTGTAACACAATGACATACTAAGCTTATGCATTTGAACGTAGATATACAATTATATGTAAAAAAAAAAACAAAAATAATAATCCAAGTCAATTTATAATTTTGCAATTGTAAATTTTAAGGCCACATTTTTACAAGAATTACTTTCAATTCTTGGTGTTTTGATAAAAAAAAAAACACCAAACTCACTTTTCATTAGGGGCAGCTTGACAGAATAAAACCAAACACCTACCACACTATAATCGCTGCTGAACTGTCACATTTAATGCCTATGGTGAGTTAACAACAGAGATTGAGGTGAGTTCCTATAGCATGTACTGGAACGCACTCCAAACTAACTTATGCAACTATATCCGAGCCTAGAGATGTCTATATAAAATTGTTGTTTTTTTGTTTCTTTTTAATTTTAAGTTAAAAGCTAGTTCTTAAAAATACAGAAAATATTATTTAATTTATATTTTCAACTCTTAACTTTAGTTTTAGTTTAAAACGAACTGCTGGTTAACAAAAGAGAAAAAAACTTGTTTATAAAAAAAAACTAATATAAAAAATACCACGACTTGTCTCGTTGGTAAAAGTATATTATATACATATATTTTATTTGAAGAAACATCTATATTTAAAGTTAAAACTAAAAATTATATAAATTACTAAAGAAACAAAAATAAAAAAAATAAAACACATATATTATATATTTTCTTAATCGTATATTTATGTACCTATTAATTGTATAAAATCAGAAAAAAATCATAACAACATCTATATACTATTAACAAAACTTTATTAACTTAACGAATAACAAAGAAAATTTTATTAATATCTTTTTAATACTACCAACAGAAAACAAAATAAAATTTAATACTATATCGGTGGGAATACATTTTTGTGTTAGGCTATGTTGTTATTTGATGTCATTGGAATCTGAAACTTTGTAAAATATTCGCTAAATTTATTTATAAATTATAAATACTTGTCTTGAATTTTAGAAAAAAAAAAATGAACTTAGTCACAAAATAAACTGGTTCCGTGTTTTTGTTTGAGTCTCTTGTGCAACGGACATGTGAAATTAAATTGAAATGATACCAATTTATAAATTAGAAACACAAAACAATTAAAAAAAGTTTAAAAAACAAAAAAAAAAAAAAACTGAATTTATGAACACAATTTGACTGAGAAATATTTTACATTAAAATTAATTAAACAAAAACAAAATCATTAAAACCTACTGTTTCAATTAACATTTTTTAAAAAGCAAAATGCAAGCATATTCCATCAATCAATTATTTTCTAGAAAAAAAAAAGAAACAGATAAATCAAGTTAAAATTAAATTTTTTCGCGAATTTGCATTAAAATGTTATCTACAACCAATCACAGTATATATTAAAAATAAATAGAAATTAAATTTGATTAATTAAAAAAAAAAAAACAGAACAAACACAATTTACAATCAATTTAATATGACTTTAGACAAAACTAAATATAAATATAAAAATTATATAAAATAATTCAACACAAAAAACTTGTTGCTCCTGCTGGTGAATATGATGATTTTTTGCTGGCATCTGACAAGGAAAGAAATGTAAAAATTCAGATCCAAGTATTCAAAAATCTACATTTTCACAAATACTTTGTAAAATATATATATTAATAAAATAAAACTTCATATTAAATAAATAACACAAAAAAAAAATCAGAAAAACATAAGAACACATTACCTTGTTAAATTATTATAACAGGGGATTTTTCAGTTAAAAAAAAACTTTAATTTATATTTTTCACATTCAACAGTGAAGCCCTTTAGCAGCATACGAACTAAACAATGAACAATGTAATGTACACATTAATGTGCATTTGTATAATACAAAAATGAAAATATATTATGTATAACATTAATTTGAATAAATATATATATATATACATATAACTAATGTGAAAACTGTATAAAAAGTATTAAAACTAATTTTGTTTCTTATTTTTTCTTGATCATCCAATCATTTTCAGGTCGGTAAGGGACTGAACCTGCCATAACTACACACAGAGAAATTACCTCACTGGCATTTAACAAAAATGTAGTAAATTTTACAAAAGGCACAAAAACCACGACAACGTAGCGTTCGAAGTAAAATTTACCATCAATGTAATGAAATTTATTATAAAACTGCAATAGATATCACTTTTTTGTTTAATGAATTTTACTACTACTGTGGTATATTTTACTACAAGAGCAAAATATTTCACTGTTTTATGTAATGAAATTTATTACCACTGTAGTAGATTTTATTACAACTGCAATAGATTTTCGTGTTTTATTTCATGAATTTTACTACCACTGAAGTATATTTTACTGAAACTGCAAAATTTTACTTCACTGTTTCATGTAATGAATTTTAGTACGTGTGTCGTAGATTTTATTACTACGGCAATAGATTTTACTGCCGATGTTCTAAAATTTAAGTACAACTTCCATAGATTTCACTCTTTCTGTAATAAATTTTACTACAGCTGCAGTAGATTTTAATTCTCTTGTACGGAACTTTAAGTACAATGACAGTATATTTGACTGTTTCTGTAGTCAATTTTACTATCATTACAAATGTTAATTTTATTTCATGTTGTATTGAATTTTACGACGTGTATGATCCGATTTTAATTCTTTTATTTTAAAATTTACTACAGTTGTTCGTAAATTTTACTGATTTTTTCTCTATGTAGAAGCCAGAAAATTTTAAGATCCTATAGTTGTATACTAAAGGTGTAACCATACATTCATTAAGGATCTTACATTTGAACACCAGCAAGTAAGTAATTAAGGTTTACGGAGTGATCAAGAAATTCCATGTACCAATTTGAACTACTTTAGTCTAGTGTTTTCTTTATAACCATTGGTAGATCACACCAATTATACCGCGGTGTCCAATTGATGGATTATTTTTGAAAACCAGAACAGTTTTAATTGTTATAAAAATTGTGTGTAGATCGCACTGACTTATCTCGGAAGACTATTCTAAAGTTTAATTTCACGAATTAAAAACGACGATGAAAGCCTAGTACTTTTTTTACGATATATTTACGACAAATTTACGAGTTCATTTTACGCTATTTTGAGGGGTAGTATTGCTTACATAACGGACATGAAAAAACTGCACATTATCAGCGGAATGATAGACGAGCGCTGACGATGTTGCATTATGGAGGTAATTTATAAATATAGAAAGCAGAATTTGCCCTAATATGGATCCTTGAGGGACTCCTGAAATGATCTAAGTAAAATCACAAACTCAACAGCATCACCCTGCTGGGCTATAATAATGAAGAATTATTCATCAAAATCGGTCACGCCATTTTGGAGTCCATAAGGAACTCGCGCAAATACATATGTACATATGTACATTGATTTACATATCTGTTGGCAAATCTCTGATTCGAGCCCGCATTCCATCACACCGCTAGTTTATTGAATATAAAAGAACTAACATTATATACAAAGTAGATATGAACTGAAGTTTCATCATTTAAAGGCAAATTAAATATTTAAGTATGCTTAACTAAATAACCGTTAAGATGTAGTTTAAGAAAATTTTATAGATACGGCTGTTAGTTTATAGGTGGGTTTTAAAGTTTGTTTACTTTAAAAGCGCTTGGTGAAACCAAAGAATCCCATTTTATAGTATAGAAGCCTGTTAAATGTTTAATGGCCAATTTCATGGACCTTATTCGGAATTCCAACCCCCCCCCCCCACCAAAATGAACTTTTTTTTTACGAATCGATAAAAAAGTGTTTGCTGTTGATAAAAAACATCAAATTATGGAGGAGAAACACTTTTTTATGGTAAAAAAGTGAAGTAAAAGCGGACCACCCCCAGTACTGTTGGCCCTTATTCGTTATTCCCCCCCACCAAAATTAACTTTTTTTTAAGAAATCGATAAAAGAGTGTTTGCTGTTGATAAAAAACATTAAATTATGCAGGAGAAACACTTTTTATGGTAAAAAAGTGAAGTAAAAGCGGACCACCTACAGTACTATAACTAAAACTACTTTGGTATGGGATATTTGCTTTTTTTGCTTGCTTACGCATTACGGCGGCGTTAAAACAGTGATATATGTATGGGGGGCCATGCTGCCCCCCTGCAACCCACCTGCTTGGGCACACTATAGGATTTGGGGTAGGTGCGAGGTTGGGTGCATGCAAGGTTTCTTTTGCATTCACAGAATCTGGATTTAAAGAAACTTTGAATTTACCCTATGGCCTATATTAATTTTTTTATACTTCACTTTTTTACCATAAAAAAGTGTTTCTCCTCCATAATTTGATGTTTTTTATCAACAGCCCACTTTTTTTTATCGATTCATTAAAAAAAGTGCATTTTGGTGGGGGGGGGGAGGTAATTCCGAATAAGGACCAATTTCATAAACAAACACTAAAAGCACTTTTATCAAAAATCTTCTTAAATTTTATCAGTCTCTTAAATCTTTCGAGTTTCACCAATCTATAAAAGGGAAATTTTAGGGAAATTTTTGTTAAAATTGAGTTCTCCTTACATACCTGAGAAAAAAAATTGGTTTTTTCTTTCTAACAAGCGAAATTTATGAGAAAGAATGAGAAAGCATTATGTATTGAAACAAATACCAAGAAATACAAAAAAAACGAAATGCAAACAAATATTTGGATAGATCCTGTGGCATAAAATGCTTAAGTAAAAACCACTTTATTTATTGCACTGATGGGTTTGTATTGTTTCCAAATGGTGACAAAACAAATTCAACAACTGATCCACAGATGCTTTGGAAAGTCAGAACATCTAGGCCTATTCGGCGAATTATAATTTTGGTATTCGGCATGCTTAAATCTGTTATAAAATCTGCTAATAAAACATTTATGAACTGTCAAACGTTCGAACCTAGAAAAAATGTTTTACGAATAGCATTTTTGGTATTCAGCATGACAAAATCTGTTGAAAATCATAAAAGAATAAAAGACAAACTTCTGTTAATTTTATCATAAAAGATTTAAATAAATACACAGGTGCATCAAGTAAAAATGAATGTTTATCTTTTATTTCGTCAACGAAATATTCTTAAGAGGAGACAAATGAAAAAAAAAATGTATTAAAACTCATATCATATATTAGCGAAATTATCCAGAAACAAATCTTTATAATTTTAACTTTTATTTAACTCTTATTTAAATATAGATACAGCGAACACGTCTTCTTGCTAGGACTTTATAATAACGACTGACTTCATGAGGCAAACGTGTATGTATCTCAGAGATACTTTCTTAAAGAGACACAAATGTCGTCTCACTTTTATTTATTTCTAACACATATAAACATATAAGTAGAGTATGGCCATGGTATTCCATTGTATATATATTTTAAAATATATATACAATGGGTATTCCCAGAAACATATGAGGTAAAATCGTGTTCCATGGTATGGATACCAATAGTGTGTAAGATTTTACTTTTTTGTTCGTCATCCATTTTAATTATGTCAGATGAAATATTTTACATAATTGCAGCTGATTATGATAACAGATCTCGTTTTCGAAGTAGCATAACAGACTTTTATAAAAGTTCGAACATCTTAATACCAATCATAAAAGATCTTTTAAGGTGGAAATCTATTATGATTCATAACAGAAAATCTATAGTAGAATAACAGATGTGGCAAAATAGGCCTAATCATTTTGAAGTCATAGTCGAAGAATGGATTCCTGTGAATCCGAAACACTCTTGCTCGACGAATAACTATGCATTGCACTTTATTCTAAATAAAAAACAGATCATTTAAATATATGTACTAACTATTTATTTTGTATATTAAAAAATTGAAAACTAAATTATTACCAAACAATAATTTCAAGTGCTATATCCAATTGTTGTTATCTACATCTGAGGACATTTCAATGACACTTTTAAAATTTAATGAGCCGATAATGGGCATTTAGTTTATAAGGGTGTTTAAAAGCTTGTTTAATTTAAAAGCGCTTCGTGAAACCAAAGCATCCCCTATTAAGGTTTAGAAGTCTGTTAAATGTTTAGAAGTCCTTCGTGAAATCGGGCATAAAAGTCACTTCCAAAATCGGCCATCTCTACAATTTAACAACCTCAACAATTTTTTCTACCTCGGCCATCACAAAAATCCAACGGGTTTCAGTATTGCAATAATCGAACATGTTAACCTCTTTTCCAGCCCTTTTTTGTTTCGAAAGATATTAAATCTGAACGTATAATTCCTGAGAAAAAAAATATATAAGATCATCTCTGGACACATCCCCAGCGAAACACTCGAAATCGAATCACCCATTTCCCATATCATTCCGCTTCCAATTTTTCCACTTCATTTTCTCAAAACATGAAAACGAAACACTCACTGAAAAATGGAAAACTTTACTGGAAAAGGCAAATCCAAGAAAAAGAATAAATAAGTAAAATTCTAGCATCGTTCGGAGTAGGTTGGTCATCTGTCTCGGGTTGGGTTTTTGCAAATCCCACAGATAGTTAGTTTTTTTCTTTTATTATTATTTTGTTCATTTTATAATTTAATTAATGTCATAGCAAAAAGAATAAACCGCAGTAAAATAATTCAGCTGAGCGCAATTTAAATTTAAAAAAAATACAAAACCAAATTCGCCTCAGAGTGATGTGAAAATTCTCGTCGAAATCAGTTTTTCAATTCGTTTGCGAAGAAAAAACAAACAAATTTACTGTGTGTGTTTTGATGTGAAAATTATAAAATAAAATTGAAAGAAGTGAATTTTAAAATAAAATATAAAACGGTAAAATAACAAAGAAATAATACATCAGCAAATACATCTAAAAAAAGAGTCCCAAAACGGGAGAACAAAAAACGAAAAAAAAAAAAACTACACGGTAAGTAATTTGAACAATCATCACTTGCCAAAGGGTCGGGAGGTGGGAGAGGTAGAAAGGTGGAGCATTCTGGTCCTCTCAGATTGTGTATACTTATTTATAGAACTTGCAATGTCCAAAAACAGTTTGGCAGCAACGAAAACGCAAAGCCCGTTTTAGTTTTTATTTTGTTTCCATAAAATGATAAAACTCTTCATTTGCCCCAGCCCGGCTTCCTCGGACGACTTCCAAACTTGTCGTTTGTCGAATGTCGAATGTTGAATGTCGAATGTAATCAAGCGCCAATGCAGCTGCTGCAAAACCAGACCTTCCTCAGCAAAACTCACAGTAACTTATTCCCAATTTGGAGGAGTGAACGAAAACACAAAGTCTCGTTGGCGTCCTCGGATCCCATCGTCATTGTTGAAATTAAAATTAACATTCGATTTTCATTTCCGCCGCAGAAATCGATTTTGGACCCCAATTGAAGAAGAGGGACTCGTCGGGCTTCGGGCGGATTCATACGGCTGACGGTTGAGCTTGGTGAACCATCACTCATGAGTCTCCACAGCGCGCACCCATATTCGCTATTGATGATTCACTATTCTTTCTTATTTATGTTGTTTTGTTAGTTCTCTCCTTTTTTGCTTGTTTGTTTATGGACATAGGGTTGGTTGGTTGATTGGTGGTGGTTGATTGGAAAGACTACTTCAACTTGGTCATAGGAAGGAAGCGCCTTTTGCATTATTATGAGAGTAGTTGGTATTGTCTGTGGCGTGGCGGTGGTGTTGCATTTATGCTTGGATGGATGTGGAACGAGTTGCCATTTTTCGGAATTGTGTTGAAGCCAGGACGCACCTGGTGTGCTGTAAAATTATTAATTTTGTATAAAGGCAGCTGGATCTTACTACCTGCCCATAAAAAACCGGATGGGTGACAGCAGGCACAGGTGATCCATGGTCCTTATAGAGAATGTTGAGTCATAGTCATTTGACGAAGATAAATGTTTTATTTGTCTTTAATTTCGTAACCGCTCTTCGTCTCACGTTCCAGGATAAATCTAAAAGGTGGTTTTGTTCCTTTCGTTTGTGGTTTTGAACTTAAAATTATAATTGAAAAAAAAAAAATAAACTAATCACCCACAAAAAAAGGACCAGTGAGTGGTTTGTTCGATATCTATAATTATTAAAAGAAATATATTCGCTTTGCTCGTAAAACACAAAATAAACTACATGTATCTATCTGCCTCCGTTTGAAAACAAAGGCCCGACCGTTGAATAAAAAAAAACTATTATCTCTCTGCTTAGGAATCACCACAAATCTTAACTCTTGAAGAGAATCACAACAGTTGTTTAGGCTATGGGTCGAGGTACAGTCGTGCAGGTAGATGGATGGAAGTGCGGGACCATCCTCTCCCGAAAAAGAGAAATGACAACTTCGATTCGGCAAATCTCCGATCGATAAGTCTTCTTTCGAGTACCAGTAAGGTATACGAATAATATATTAATAGAGATCTGTCCAAATGGGCGGGGGACAACATTATAATACCGGATACTCTGTTCGGTTTTAATGTAGGACATGAAACACTTCATATCGCGTCTAAACTAGTCTCTGATCTACAATGGAACAAAACTAAAGGGCAGAGTACTGGTCCGTGTCTGGTTGATTTGGGGAAGGCTTTCGGCACCCTACGGTTAAAGGGTCTCTATCTAAAGTTGGTAAGACTTGGCATAAGTGAAGCACTATTATATATGCTTTATGACATGCTCAATGGTAGAAAGTATTTTTGTCAAAAGTGACAATGTAACTTCTACCGAAATTTTCGATATTAAGAATGGTGTTCAGCAGGGAGCGATTATATTCAGTATTTACAATTATATTCAGTATTTACAACAGCGATCTGTTAGGTAGTCTAACTCAGGCAAAGTCGAGGTCATCATAATTCTTTTGCAGCGTGACTTCAACAAAATTCAGCGATATTTCAGAAATCTGAAACTATTCTGTTTAGGACTCCGCCGCATGGAGTGAACGTACTACCACATGAACAGCCACTGGCAAGTAAAAGTATAGTAAAGTACATTGGCATCTGGTTTGATCATTATTTGTATTTCGACGGACAAATAAATACTGCTCTGACCAGGGCTGGGGGAGCTTTTGATGTCTAGAGTCTCTGCAGAGGTGATTTCTATCGGGTATGACGTTAACAGCAATGGTCAACGGACGATGGAGATACATCAGGACATGGGTTGCTTAAACAACCATTCGAAGGAATTACGGCTGCTCTTGAAGGATATTTTAGACGAACCCAGATATCCCGCACCACAACCAGTAATGGTGCACAACAGTCTATCTATCCTTGAGGAAATCCAGAACGCTGAAACCAACGCTGTGACTCCTTCAATCTCACAAATTGCTGATGTAACTTCTCCTCCTGTTCGTGAGTTACCACCCGTCCTGACCAACAGTCACCGATGTCACTTCTACACGTCCGTCCCCACCCACGATACAAAAATTTGTCGTCTCCTGGAACCTTACTGAATGGAATAATAGATTAAGCAAATTGGAAACCGCCAATAATAGCTACTTTTGCTTGAAAAACACTCCCCACTTTGCCAATGTAACCTGGGTCAAGTCTTACTTTAAGCGTCGATTCTTCATCACTGTCTCTGAATGTCATCGGATGTCGTCCAGATGTTATAAAATCCAGTTTTCCTCAAAGTACGCCTGGATATTTCACCACCTTAGTGGATCGCTTCGCCTAAAGAACATGATGCTATCCAAATGAAAGACCGGAATTTCAACTTTTAAACATAAAAATCCTAGTTCTAAGAAACATGTTTCATCTAAGATCTAACCTATCCATACCAGACCCCACCTCTGTACCAAAGCAACGTCAAAACCCTTTTCGTAAGCCACATCAGCCGTCGACATCCAGAAATAAACAAAACCCTAATAACTGGTCCTTCAAAATGGGCATCATACCTAACTTCTCTCGTTCCCTATTCCAGAACTCATCTCTATCCGGTAATCCATCTAAATCTAAAGGTCAAAGGGTTTCCTTTAACCTAACTCCTTCAACTCATCTCTTACCCCCAACAAATTCTAATTCAAAGTTCAACCTCAATTCTGGAGCCAAATATTCTAATTTTCGCAGATCTCATATTCTTAACCCCTCGCCAACTTCTAAAACACCTAACCACACATCCTCTTCTACACCAAACCCATCAATCCCCGTCTCTTATTCTTCAGTCCACTCTACCTCTCCCCCGACATCAATTACCCCTCCCTTAATCACCACCCAGTCTTTTACAACTTTCCCAACGGCAATCTCACCTTCATCTTCCTTTATTGACCCCCTTCTACCCCCTACAGTCAAATGCACCCAACAATCTAGTGAATCCACTGAATGCCGCTATGCTCTCTCTAGGCTTAGAGATAAAAAAACCTATGAAAACATTCGTCTGTTTTTGGCATATCTGCACAATAAACCGGACTCCGTCTGCTTTGAAGGTAAAACGAAAACAAGTGTAATGGTCTCGATTCAACAAGAAGGTCTCCCCACCGATGTCCCCAGTCTTAGGAAACTCTTCATGAAATATCATGATTTTCTTAATTTGTCTCCCCAAAAAGTTGCGAATGACTTTGAGGCCTTGGGAGAATTTATTTATTTATTTATTTATTTATTAATCATTATTCTCTTTTACAAAATTTTACAAAAATTAAATAATTTTACTAACAAAAATACAATAATTACAATGGATAGAGAACAGTTAGAGACATTTTATATTCTGCTAATAAAAAAAGCGATAATAGTGTTAAATGCCACTTCAAACAAAAATTACAATAAATGGAAAACAAAGTCAATGTGGGGTGACTGTATTTAAATTTTTTTTTTTTATCTTCAAAATTAACATGATAGAAAAGTGAAGTAGATACCATATACCTAGACAATTTTAAATTATAGATTTTTTTTTTTTTTTTTTTTTTTTTATTTTTTTTTTATTTTTTTTATGCAATGTAAGTGAGCAAAACTTCAATCTCATCGTGGTCAAAATCAAGAAGCCATAATTTTACTTTTTTTTCAAACATGTTTAGGGATCTTAATATCCTTATCTCAAAAGGCAGACGATTAAAAAGCTTACAAGATACAACTGGGTATGAGTTTCTGTAGTGAGTAGTACGAAAAACTGGAACGTCAACAACATGACGAGTGGAGCTGCTTAGATTACGATTATCAAATATTGGGCTTTGAAAATAACCACCTCTCATAAAAAAAATTTTTGACACTCTAAAATAAAATAAATGTTTAACTGGTAGTATTTTCATAGATCTAAATAATACCATCGAGTGAGCAAGGCGATGCGCGTTACTGATTCTTCTAATAGCACACTTTTGCAGGATGGAAAGTGGTTTCAAGTTGGTGGAGTATGCACTCCCCCAACAACTTATTCCGTACTGTAATTTAGAGTGGAAAATTCCATGATACACTGTTGTAAGTGTTTGGTTAGAACAAATTTTTCTTAATCGATAAAAACAACGAGTTGAATTTCTTAGGTAAGTTTTCAATTCCGAAACATGTGTCCAACTCATATTTTGGTCAAGAGTTATACCAAGGTATTTAAAGCTTTTAACAACTTCAATTCTAAAACATTTCGAATTGCATATTATATTTTCATTATATGTTGCACCAGACTCTGAGGTGCAGTTACAGTTAATTATGTTAAATTTTTGGCAATCACAAGAATGAAAATAAATATCAGAATATGGTATCTGGGCCGATCCCAGACAGAAAAACATTAATTTGGTTTTGTTGCTTACAGTTAACTTGTGAGTAGCAAACCATAATCTTAGTAGATAAACGTCATGGTTTAGTTCGGTTATAAGATTCAGAGGACTCGTTGACCCATAAGCGATGCCAACATCATCTGCGAAGGCCGTCATATTGCCTGCGAGAGGGAGAGAAAACAACGAATTAATGAAGGCAAGAAAAAGAATGGGACCTAACACAGACCCTTGGGGTACACCAGACCTTAGAAACATGAGGTTACTTAAACAATTTCTTACTTTAACTCTTTGTTTTCTGTCCTTTAGATATGATGCAAACCAGTTGTGAATGAAGCCACGAAACCCTGCATCATAAAGCTTACTCAAGAGAATGTCATGAGAAACCGTGTCAAAAGCTTTTGAAATATCAACAAATAGACCAGCACAGAACTTACTTTGATCCAAAGATTTGTCAATAAAGGAGCAAAAACTTAGAAGAGCATCCTCAGTCGAACACCCTTCTCTAAATCCGAATTGTAATGGGCTAAAAAAGTTTATTCTTGTTAGATGTGTGCACATTCGTTTTTTAATTGATTTTTTAAATACCTTGGAAATCGATGCAAGTAAAGAAATAGGCCTATAATTATTTTTATCTTTTCGGTTTCCTTTTTTAAAAAGAGGTAATACGTCTGCAGATTTTAAATTATCAGGGAACACGCCACTAAATATACTGAAATTAAATAAATACGCAAGGATATCAACCAAGTTAGGCGCAATTTTCTTGAGGGAAACATTGGAGATTCCATCGTTTCCCTGAGATTTGGAGTTATTTAATGAGTATATCGTTTTTAAGACCTCTAATCCCGTAATTTCTTCAAAAAAGAAGTTATTTGCCGAAGGCGTACTTTCAACCATTTGAGACCTTACACAACTGCTGCAAACCAAACTACCGTTATTTTCTGTAGGCGCATTACCAACCGAGGCAAAAAATTTATTAAATAAATTGGCTACTACTACAGGCTCTTCAATTTCAGTATCTTGATCGATCAAAACAATTGATTTTAACTGATGAGAACGGTTTCTATTGACAACACTATTGATGAGGTTCCATTCTTTTTTTGGGTTACCTCGCGCATCCTGGAATTTAAATGAAAAGTAGTTATCACGGCAAGAAGAAATTTCCTTTTTAATACCCTTGCTCAATTTTTTAAACCGAGTTTTTAAGTTGGAGTTAAATGGATGCGTATAACATAATTTTCGGATTTTATTTTTGTATTTAACTTTTTTTAAAATACGAGAGTTTATCCACGGTTTTAATTTCATTTGGGATTTTTCTTTTATAGCAGAGAAACTAGAAATTCTCATATAGTTTTGGAGAATGTTCAAAAACAAGTCGTATGCCTTTGAAGCATTATCCTCGGCAAAAACCTCATCCCAATTTTCGAAACGCAGTTGGTTATTAAGCATTGTATAATTTATATTAGTAACTGTTTCTGAACAAATTTCACCATTACGCTTCACACCTGAAAATTCTTTTAATAAGATACCTGTCATACAGTGATCACTTATTTGTAAGTCGAAGTTGATACCAACGCATTGTTCTAAAGAAATTCTCATAAAACGACCGAAAACATGATCAATACAGCTTCCCGATATTGGTCTTGTAACTTCATTCACAAATGATATAAATCCATAATGAGCTAAAAGGGCTAGAATATATTCACTCAAAGCGGATCTCGCACCTTCAACGTAGCAGAGCTGACCATGATAAGTTTTTTCGTTTCTAATATTTTCCCAACCTCCGCTTCTCCTTCTTCCAAAAATCTCCCTTTTTCTTTCTACTATCAAAATGTAAGAGGCCTTCGTTCCAAAACTCAGTCAGTTTTGCAACAAACTCATGCCTTACCCTTCGATTTATACGCACTAACTGAAACGAACCTTATCCCCAGCATCAAAAATCAAGAATTGTTCCCTTCTACTTTTAACGTTTATCGCGATGACGATCCTAACCGACCCACCAATGATTACCTATTCTACTATTGACTCTTCCCTCATTGCCATATCTTCTTCCCCTATACTTGATTATGTGTCAATTAAGATTTCACTACCCCGAAAGTCACTTTACGTTGTCTGTTGTTACATCTTACCTTCACAAACCATCGAATCCTATGAACTTGTAATTAAAACAATTGATCACATCACCGATTTGTGTGACCCCCATGATGAGATCATTCTTTTCGGTGACTTCAACCTTCCTAATTTAAAATGGTGTCCATCAGACGATCTTTCGTTTTATATTGCTTCCAATCCCACATCTGCCAAAGAATGTCTTTTCTTAGATAGCCTCGCTGATTCAAGCCTCTGCCAAATTAGTGGCATCTCAAATTTCATGGGTAGGTAACTAGACCTTATTTTCACAACAGACCCCATTAACTCATCTGTCTCACCTAGTCCCCTTTTTCTATCAACCATCGACAACTTCCACCCTCCCCTTCTTGTCTCATTTTTTCACGATTCTCCACTACAGTCCACCCCTCCTACGGATCTGCCTTCTTACGACTTCCATAAAGCAAACTATCTTCTAATAAATGAATACCTCAACAAAGTCTCCTTCAATTTTGACAACTTAACCATAAATGATGCCATAACCTTATTCTACAGAGAAATATTTAACTCTATTTCTCTTTATGTTCCTTTTTCCCGCCACAAAACCTCGTTTACTTCTCCACCCTGGTACAATCGCAAACTTCGTTCTCTGCGAAATAAAAGAAATAAGTTGTGGGAAACTTACCTCCGTTCTCGTTCTCCTACTGACTACTCTAACTATCTGGGTTCTTATCTCCATTTCACCGAGCTATACAATTCCCTTTACCAGCGTTATCTAATGGAAACGCAATCCAACCTTATCAAAGACCCTAAGTCATTTTTTCAGTTTGTTAACTACAAAAGAAAATCCGGTGGCTATCCAACCACTCTCTCTTTCAATAACGAAACATCAAACGATCCTAACACTATCGCCAACCTTTTTGCTACATTCTTCAAACAATCTTTTGCTGATGACTGCTTTGTTCCTGATTCAGCCTATTTCAATTATCTACAAAGTTTTTCTGTTGGACCGCTTCTCCCTCGTTCCGTCGATCCCCATATCATCGAATATAAATTGAATCAACTTAACGATGAATTCAATCCTGGTCCAGATGGTCTCCCTGCCATCCTTCTAAAAAAATGTTCTTCCATCCTTTCTCTTCCCCTCTCAAAAATTTTCAGCCTTTCCCTAAATAAAGGAGAGTTTCCTGAGATATGGAAATTATCTTTCATAACCCCTATTCACAAAAAGGGTCCGAAGAGCGATGTTAATAATTATCGTCCCATTGCCAAACTTTCACACATACCCAAACTCTTTGAAAGTATTTTGTATGAAACCTTAAGTTTCCACTGCAAATCTCTCATCTCCCCCTCACAACATGGCTTTCTCAAATGCCGGTCTACAACCACTAACCTTGTTGAATTTGTATCCGTCACCCTTTCAGCCTTAGAAAAAGGCTACGAAGTCGATGTAATCTCAACCGATTTCAGCAAGGCCTTCGACAAAATTTCCCATAAGCTTATTCTTTTCAAATTGTCCACTCTCGGCTTTGAACCCTCTTTGTTACAGTGGATCTCTTCTTACCTTGAAAACCGTTATTACAGCGTTCGATTTAGATCTGCCACCTCATGCCCTTTCTTAGCTACCTCCGGTGTCCCCCAAGGCAGCCACCTCGGCCCACTTTTGTTTATTCTTGCTATTAATGATATTGATAGGGTCATCAAACATTCTTCTGTCTCTCTGTACGCCGATGATACCAAGTTTTTCAAGACCATTTCCTCAACACATGACTCTTCGCTTATTCAAAAGGATCTAGACAGTTTTTCAGTTTGGTGTCTAAAAAATTGCATGGAGCTTAATGTCGTCAAATGCCAATCAATTACTTTTTCAAGCAAACGTAACAAATCTCCTCCCCGTCTCTACCTGCTCCATAATCAACCCATACCCACAGTTGATAATATTCGTGACCTTGGCATTTTATGTGACCCAGAGCTTAATTTTCTCACTCACATAGACGATATCATTCTCAAAGCAAACTCAGTGCTCGGTTTCGTCAAAAGATGGTCCAAAGAATTCTCCAACCCCTATGTAACCCGGTCCTTATACATATCGTTTATTCGTCCACTGCTAGAATACGCCTCTCAAGTTTGGAGCCCTTACCAAATTACTCATATTTCCAGAATCGAAAGCATCCAACGTCGATTCCTACGCTTTGCTCTTCGAGGTCTATCATGGAACAATCCTCTGATTCTGCCTCCCTATCTAGATCGACTTAAACTAATCAATCTGAATTCGTTGGAAGAACGAAGAGAGATATCAGACATACTCTCCGGTTCCGTTGACTGCATGTCGCTCTACAACTCCATCTCTCTCAATACTAATCCCCGTAATACACGAAACCCTCGTCTCTTTTATATACCCATCCACCGAACCTCTTACGGCTCCAACGAACCTGTCTCTCGCATGCTACGGGTTGTTAATTTAAACATATGCTTCTTCGACTTTAACCTGAGCACTCCTTCCTTAAAACTCCTGCTTCTGAACCGTCCTCCTCCTCACTAACCTTAGCCTAATTTCTTAGTTTTTAAGTTAGATTAAGAATTAGCTTGTATTAAGCCGAATAAATGGGGGTTTTGCCCCCACCAAAATTAAATTAAAAATTGACGAAACGGTACGGTTGTTTTACAGCAGTCGGCTTAATAGCAGGCTGAAGGTGATTTGCTACATGGCCCTCATCCGGCTGATGACTGCTTATGGGAGCCCCGTATGATTCAACGTTGCCCCATCTCAAATGGAAAAGATTGGGGTGTTTGAGAGGCAGTGTCTTCGACGTACACAGAACACCAGAGTCGAAGTATGTACAAACATTATTATTCCAATTATTATTCTATACAACGGATCCGTTAATTTTTTGATAAAGCTGATTCTGGGTCACATTGCAAGAGCACTCGCCATCGCCCAATATTTCACGCACTAGTCTGAGGAGAATTCTGCACAAAGATCTAGGATTTCTCACTTACAAGGCCCAATTGACTCAGCAATTAAAGGCGCAGGACCATCCGCTTCGTTATTGCTTTGCAGTTTGGGCCTTAGAACAGCTTTTTTTTTATAATTTACTCGCGCTCAAGGGATTATGATTACCCTTTAAATATTTCAACACAACGCAGGCGTGAAGTTACGGAAGAGAAAGAAGGATAGGAAAGATGTGTGGCACGATGTTGAGACTGAAGGTGGTTGTCTCAGATTTTTTATCTCCAGGGATGGCGGCTGAACTAAAGCGGAGAACTGCCGTGTCTTATTTCTATATCCCTTATAATTCGCATTATTTTTTTTTTATTCGTATTCATCCTTGTTGGGCATACTAGTTTAACTCAATCACATGTTGTTAGTGTTATGCCTGAACAACATGTAATGAGTAAACCAGCAACCCATTGATGACAATTTTTAGAAGGTTTTAATGGAATTAAAACGACATAGATGACGGCAGGGATCGAACCTGTGATAATGAGGTTGACAGGCGAGCACACAACTATCGCGCCACGGCCACCCACGGCTTGAATTTGACAACGATTTTAGGCGAAATATCATCTAATTCTAACAAGGTGCATCTTTATCTCGTCGGCTACGCTAAAAAAACAAAATTGCCATATCTGGGGCTCGGAAAACCCGCACATTATTGTCCAGAAGCCAAAGCATCCACAGAGAGTGGCAGTTTGGTGCGGATTGTGGAGTGGTGGCATGATAGGACCAATTCTCTTCGAAAATGAGGCTGAAAAATTGTGTTATCACCCGTCTTGGCGATGTCAATTGGCCGCCTCTGAGCTGCTATTTGACCCCTTTGGATTTTTTTTTGTGGGGAACCGTGAAGGACCGATGTTATGCCAAAAATCTGGAAACGACTCAAGTACTTAATATCATCCAAGCAATCTGTGAGCTACATCCCGAAACCATCCACAAGGCCTTGGAAAATCGAAGTGACAGAATGCGCTACTGTGAAGCCAGCCGATGCAAACACTTGAACGAAGTTGTGTTCTTTAATTAATACGAATATTTGCCCTTACTAATAAAGCCATAATACATGGAAACATTTAATTTTGCTAATTTTTAGACCGCCACACTCGTCATACTTTTGTTTGAACTTTTTCCTCATTTCAAAATTTCGTTTGCTTAAAACTTCAAATTGTAATCCCATTGATCATAAATGTATATTTGACTGGTATGCCCATAAGAAAACTTCCTCCTTCGCATCATTTGCAATTATCACCCATCATTACCTCAGACCACATCCAAAGACAAATTTTTAATACTGAAAAGGTTTGACACCCACTTTCGGAGCAAAGATCGTATCTTAATAAATTAACGTTAAATATAATCAAGATAAAGACTAATCGAAAAAAAATATCTTTGAATTGAATTCAATTTGCTGCTTCTTCGTCATCTATAAATAATCGAATGAAATTCTTGGAATTTTGTCTATAATAATACATAATCCCCTTCTCTTACGTCCCCCCAAAATTCCAATCCAAAATACCAATCCTACGTCAGCATCAGCATTTCATCCGCCTAGAATGAGGTATAATTCAATTCATTTGGAAGACAAATTGTATACCTTACAATTACACTGAGAAAAACTTAAAATAATTATGACGTTTCTTGCTAATCCATACCTAATTATTCTTGCTAAATTTCAAACATTCATCGCCAAAGAATTTGACTATGACTAGCTTACTTATTCGACAACTCTCGCCCAATGAAACACACCTTTTCACCTATTCGCAGTTGTCGGGTTGCTTTCATTGGAAGCTTTTGACGTTTTAGAAACACATTCTTGGTTGGAATATTTCTTTTGAATTTGTTTTTTACTCCACAGCGTTATAGCGATTCTTCCCTAGCACACGACGCAAGTTCCATTAAATTATGGAACTAAAATACTGTTTAATCTCAGTGTAGACAATGATGAGCACAACTTGCGCGTTTTTGACCTTCAAGTTTCGCATACGAACACACACAACCATCGGAATGGGGAGGTAAGTTCGGAGGTTTCTGCTAGTCGATGGCGGTGTGTCGGTCGGGAGCATTTTTGTCGACGACTACGACACTAAACTGATAGTTAATGGAATTCTATTTTCATATCCTTTGGAAATGACGTCGTAAAAGTTGAGTGGGAAGCAACAGAAAGTTTCATCAAACATTCATAAAGCGCTCTACAACTACAAATATACCAGTAAACGATTCTTTAATTCAATGGACCACTGTCCCTCGCCCCTTTCCACCAACCACCACCGTTAGAGATTGAATGGAAAAATATTTATGTACATATATTCTGTTGCTTCTCCCTGAGGAACAGAACAGCCAGTAAGAGGCAGTCGAAAATAACAAAAGTGGCCAAACAGGCTACTTAAGCTCGTAGGTTTTTATTGGAATATCATTTATAGAATTTTCCTGAGAATTACTCGCCTGTCGTAAACAATGATGGGTGTTTATGTTTCTTGTACCAATCTTTTTTTTTGAAAATCACGAGTACGACGACGAGCGGATATGGCTTTAATAATTTTAATTGCTGAAATGATTTTGTTTATATCCATTCTCATTTTGGGGTGTTGGCTGTGGTGTTGAAAAGAATACAACCACAAAATTTATAATCAACTTGTTTGTTTTGTTTAAATATTTAATTTATATTTTTATTGAAATTTGTTAAGAAATATAATTGAGTTTAAGATCAGCGGGCCAAGGTTTACCGTGGGAAAGAACATTGGCATCAGTGAAAAAATATTGCATTCTTCAATTTTTTTTCTTTTATAAACAAAAAACTGCAATAGATTAAAATATAATTAAAAAATAATGTTTTTTACAAAATACAAGCGTTATGACTTGTTTTTGAAGTAAACATAAATTGTTGGTAATGCAAGGGGTTTTCATTTTAGGCCATAATCCACCTGTAAGCGCCATCCAAAGTAACTCCTTAAACACGGTTTAACTGAAAATTAGAACTGGATTCTGTTCTAGCACATTTCTTCAACAAATTCCTAATTGTTCTAACTCCGATTTAGATCTCAGTTTGAATTAGAACTTTGATAAGTTTAGACCATGAACTCGGTTTCATTTTTTCAACCAACGTTTTATAAATAGAAAATTAGTTTTGCATAAATTTTATTTATAGATTTGTCAAGACCACAACAACCTAACGCAAATAAATTCGAAACTTGAAGATATCATATAGTTCATTCGTTTGGACTGTTAATTATTTTCACTATAAATACCGAGGTATAATAAGCTAAGACCCCAGGTAGTATTTTTCAAACAGTCATAGAACAATTAGAAATGCCATAATGAACTCTGTGGTTAACAGGGCAACCATGGTATAACCTAAGAGACTAAGGCCCATTTGCTGATACGGAACATAAATATTTATGTTCCACATAAACCCTTAAGTGACACTTATTGCTTTGCACCAAATGTAAACTCAAACATAAATATCCTTAAGTTGAACATAACTTAAGTAGAAGAAAAAGTGCCACATAAAATATTTATGTCAAACATTAATTTTCATTCACTGTTGTTTTTGACTTATTTTCTAATAATTACGGAGATAATGTTAGTATAATATTGCTAAAAAATAAATAAAAATGGATTTTGAACTGTCGGACTTGATCGACGATGACGTGGAAGTTCTTGAAATCCTAGAAGTGGGGGTTCCTCGTCAAATTTACGAGAAATGAATATTTTTACACTTTTGATGAGCTATCTTTTTACAAAAGATTTCGTTTAACAAAGGAAATAACACTACTTGTTTTGAATCGAATAGAAAGCTCTTTAGAATATCCATCCAACAGGTACAGTTATGCTGAACAATATTATATATTAACACATAATGAAAGTATTTCCCATACTATAGGAATAACTCTATCGCACCTATTAATCAACTTTTGGTTGCGCTACGCTTTTTTGCAACAGGTAACCATCTCCTAAGTATAGCCGATTTTGGTGGAATGCATGTCTCAACCGTTTCAAGAATAGTTTTGAGAGTTTCGAGAGCAATAGCTAAACTTGGAAATAATTATATAAAATTTCCCGAAACAGCAACTGACATTTCAAATAGTAAACGTGATTTTTTCGACATAGCATCTTTTCCTAATGTAATTGGAGCCATTGACGGCACTCACGTCAAAATTCAGTCCCCCGGTAAATTATTATTTAAGATTTACATGAAAATTAATATACCTACTTACATATTTTTGTTTGTAACATGAAGGTGGAACTGATGGAGAAATTTTTAGGAACAGGAAAAGTTATTTCTCAATAAACGTTCAAGCGATTTGCAACGCTAAAATGATATTTACTAATGTGGTAGCTAGGTGGCCCGGATCTACACATGACGCAACAATTTTCAGTAATTGTAGAATAAAAAATGTTTTGGAGAGACAGTCAAATGCAAATGCAGAATGTTTTCTCTTGGGTAGGTTTCATTTAAATTTGTTTGTGTAGGTACAAAAACTATATTTTTGTTTTTTTTTATTTAAATTTATTTAAACAGGAGATTCGGCTTATCCTCAAAAATCTTATTTGATGACACCTCTTCTCAATCCAAGAAGTTCAGCAGAACAATTGTACAATGAGTCTCAAATTCGTTCTCGAGGTGTAATAGAAAAAGCTTTTGGGATTTTAAAAAGAAGATTTCCCGTTTTGGCTTATGGTGCCCGGTTAAAACTGAGTACAGTATTAACAATTATAATTGCGACATGTACTTTGCACAATATATTGAGGGAAAATGGTATACGTGATGATCCTCCTGAAAGCTTCGATTTCAGTGAAGAAGATCTACAACGTGTTATTACTAATGGAGAGATACATAATGAAAACCCTTTTCAAATTAACAATTCAAGCTCAAACTCCTTGAATTTGAATATGCAAAAGCGTACAGATTTGATAAATAACTATTTTGCAGGATTATAAACATTACATATATAAAATTTGATACATCAAAAACTCAATACAAATAAAACAAAATTTCATTTCAAATTAAAATCATATTTAATTCAGTCACAATTTTAATAAAAATAACATTTTAAAAGAACATAGGAACATGGAAAAAAGAATCAATAGTTGAAACAATTTTTAGTTAATATCTTTAAAAAACAACTCAATGTCTTTTAAAACATTGTGGGCATCTTTTGTTGTGCTGTTTTCTTTCTGTATCTTTTTTAAGACTTCACTTTTAATTGCGATGTCTAGCTCCAATGATTTTCGCTTCAACTCATGCTCAACATTGCTTTGATATTTTTTTTGAATTGCTTCTTCTTTATAAGTATCATATTGCAGTTTGGCTAGTTCGATTTTAATCTTCGAAAGCTCAGAATACTGCTCAGATATCTTGCTGCTTTGCAATGTTGAGGCGACTGGTCTTCTTCTTGAAGTCCATGGAGTATTATCCAATTTTTCGGAGCTGCTAAATTGTTTTTTAAAGCCCTTTGTTATGACAATTTGTGGCGCAGAGCCTTTTGAAATATCAGGCGAAGTTTCATCCTCAAAAATTATGTCGTCTCCATCTGCTGTGTCGGGAGGAGTTTTCAACTTCGGATGAACTTTTTTTTTTAGCATTGATGGCTTATAATTATACTCCAGTCATTATAGTCATTATTTGTTTTTCCGTTCTCATCGCGCTGCAAAATATTTAAATTTTAAGTAAACAGTTTAAAGTTTTGCAAGTTTATTTTTAGGTTACCTTTTCGCTTTCTTGTTGTTCCACACAGGAGTCACCATCGAATTCGTTTTCCAGACCATAAACCGTTTTTGGGTTCATAATTGCTACAGCCAGTTCAAAATTAGGGTCAGAAGGTGTGAATGGCTTTCCTCCTCCTGTTTGCAAACTAGAATTTTTTTCTGTTGCCGCCTCCTTCCTTATTTCGGCTTTGTAGTTATTGTAGAACCTCTTGAGCGACTCGCTGTTCCTATAACATGATCCGGACTGGCTGTTAAATTTTTTTTCGATCCTGTTCCATGCATTCTCCTTATCTTTCCACGTCGCACCATCGGTTTTCTTGTTTTCTATTACTTCTTTTTCATCAAAAGCACAATGAAGAAGAAGTGTTTTTTCATTTTGTGAAAAATTTGGATTTCTTTTTTTATTATTTGCTAACATTGTTAAAATAAATACCGTCAGCACGTTAAACACTCAAAAACTCAGAATATTTCTTTGAGTATATATAATATGGACAGCTCGTTTCTATTCCAAATGCGTGACTATCATAGGGGGCGCTACTCAAATTTGTGTAAGACAAAGTTATTGCCGAGTGCTTCATATCACATGTGACGGAGAACTATATGCGAGGAGAAGGTAAGCACAAATCGGAGGATACGGCTGTATCCTTGACTTACAGAAAGTGAGACAGCGACCCCTATCACAACTTCAAGTACTACAATGCATTAGGGATAGGAACGAGCCCTCCATATTATATATACTCAAAGGAATATTTTGACATTTGCGCAAACTGACTTGAAGTTAGTTGAAATTCAAAAACTCGTCCCTTACTATGATGAACATAAAATTATTTGTGCAACTAACATAAATTTAAGTATCACATAGAATTTATGTGGAACATAGCTATGCATAAGATTTATGTTCCGTATCAGCAAATGGGCCTAAGGCCCATTTGCTGATACGGAACATAAGTACTTATGGCCCTTAGGGCCATTTGCTGATACGAAACTTAAATATTTATGTTCAACTTAAGCGCTTATGTTCTACTTTTTCCTCTACGTAAACTGTCACATAAGAGTTTATGTGGAACATAAGTATTTATGTTCCGTATCAGCAAATGGGTCTAAAACATTTTTAATGCATAAAACTAAGGAAAAAGATGCCAATTTTCTAGTGACTGTTGCTTTACAATAACAAAAGTGCATCTAAACGCAGGCTCTACGAGTGAAGGTAACCTTTTCACCTAATCGGAAGAAAAGATATTTTCCTGCAGCATTTCCAAAACATGCAATGACCATTATGTTAATCGAGTTATAGGGCATTATGGGCAGTTTTCTTCAGTCAATGTAAAATTCAACTAGAGGATTTTTATTTTCTTCAACTTGTGATTTTGGTTTACTTCACTCAAAGTTGACAGTTTCGAATTCTGATTTTCTCAACTCTCGAGCAAACTTCAGATTTTCCATGACAATTCAGATTTCGTTTAATCAAAAGTTGTTTTCGCTTTCAATATTCAGAATAAATTGATTTAAAACTATAATGTTTCGAGAAAATTATTTTTGGTAAAGACGGCTATCATCGGAGTTTCGGAGAGCGAAGATAAAGAAGAAGAATTTTTGACTCCTGAAAGAACATATGGGACAAGATGGACTTGAGAAAAGAGACGACCGTGACTTTGTTTATCGTTTTACTCTTTAAAAGCCCACCACAATAATAGTGCTTCATCTACAATGAGAGACGGTATTGGTTTCAAGATTTAATTAATATTCATTTAGCTTACAAGTTCAAGTTTTTTTTTTCGGCTTACAACTCATAAGATACTACATATGTATGAAAATTTACATTTGTTGGCTCATAGGGGCCTAACTATATACAGTGACTTAAGATTATATGCACTGACAGCCTCTCTGTTATCCACGCGATAAAAAATCTAAATAATAACACACCAGCAGTGATAAAGCTTAGAGATCTACTAATTAAAGCACAATCAAAGATCAAAATCATGTGGGTACCTGCTCATATAGGTATCAAAGGCAACGAATATGCAGACAGAGCTGCTAATTCTGCCAGCAAAACACCTACGCTTTTGTTCAACACATATAGTGAGAAAGACTTTTTACGAATAATAAAATCAAGAGTCATATAACGTCCGAGATGGAAAACTGGACAAGCTATAATCACTACTACTCAAGTATAAACAGCAATAAAATTCAACCTATCTATCCAGTTAACTCAGCCAAAAAAACTATCACCAACTTTGTACGCCTTCGGTTAGGTCATACTTTAACAACACATCAGTACCTTCTAACGAAAGAAAATCCTCCAACATGTTGGAGCTGCTCACAAATACTAGATATCCAACACCTCTTAGCCCACATCAGTCGTTCTCTACCCAACAATGATGACATCTACGAAATCCTCAAAAATACCAACAAAACAAATTTAGATACAATAAGTAGTGCTATAACAGATCTCAATTTTACACTATAATATATTACAGCGAGCCGAAAGCCTTTGCAGCATGTTGCTCTCTAAACCTAGTACTAACCTAGCAATTTAAGATTACTATGTTAGTCTGTATAAATAAATAAAAATATTTGTATATAAAATTTACATGACGAAAAAAAATAAAATTTAAAAGGTCGGTTGACTGTATTATCCTCAGGGTGTTCATTCCAGGTTGTCAGTGGTGATTTTTGTGGGTTGTGGGCAGGGATGGCGTTTTAGCCGCGGTGGTAGGCTGACGAGACTAATTCCCCGTTGTCCATGATTACGTTATCATCCAGAGTTTCCATCACACTGAGGTACTTCGGTTCGGGATGTCGTTCTTCTGTGGTCATCCTTCTCATAAGCTGATTCGGGTGGTCGATGATGTTCCCTATTAGTTTCTTCGTTGAATGAACTAGATATTTGTCTAGTGGGATAAAATTCGCTTCTGTGTAGAGATGCTCGTTCCTGTAGTGTTTGTGTTGTGGCCGGTTGAAGTAGATTCCAGTGCAGATCCTCAGTATCTTCCTTTCGAATAGTTGAAGTTCCTTCATAACTGTCTTCATTAAGCTTACGTTAGATCACGTGAATTAAACCAATTACTCAATTATTGAAGTTTCAAGTTTCTTTTTAGAAATGCAATAAAATGAACAAAATTAAATTTTTTCCATGTATTATGGATTTAATTGTTTTTCCCATTAATTATGGAATACAACGTCGTTCAAGTGGCTGTCTCGGCTGGAGTCGATTGGACCTTGTAAGCGAATAATCCAATATCTTTGTGCAGAATTCAGGCATGCGCGTTCATGTTGGTGAATACTCTTGACTAAAGAAGCCATATTCTCGTCTGTGCGCACCGTACGACGACGGGGACCATGAGTGTTGTCCACTAGCATACCAGTTTCACGAACTTTTTACACAACAGGTTCTTAATTTCGGCCAAAATTTCTTTTAAAAAAAAAACGCACTGTTTGGGCTACACAGCACTCACTTTAGAAATAAGTTTTCAACATTTCCCAACGTTATTCAAGCATAAAGCGATTCATTTAGTTTCGCGGAGGTATGATACTGACTTTCTGTCGAAATTTCGAGCGGGAAACATCTTGTTAAAATTTCTCTGTGAAATGAAACCATCCCAGTTGAGGTAAAAACAAAATAAAGGTTTTTTATTTAATTATTAAATTAAATATATTATACGACTAACTCGTATCGCAGTTGTATGAGAAGTAAGTATTCGAATAAAAATTATTGACATTAAAATATTAATATACAAAACGAATACTTAATTAATTTAACAAGGTACTTATATAACAAGTGCTGTATTTCAACACTCCTCCTCAGCTTGATCATATAAGCCCAGTTGTTCTCGAAGTTCAATGAACTGAACTTTTGGCAAACCTTTTGTCATGATATCAGCTATCTGTTTCTTTGAAGGTAGAAACATTACTTTTATTTTCTTAAGTTGAATAGCATCTCTAATAAAATTATATTTGATATCAATATGCTTCATCCGTGTATGTTCTCTAGGTTCTTCAGCAATTTTGATACAAGCTTGATTATCTTCAAACATATGTATTGTTTCCACTTTTATATCAAGTTCATATAGTAGTTCCTTTAGCCAAAAACCTTCACATGCTGCATTACATAGAGCTACATATTCAGCTTCCGTCGAAGAAAGACTCACCGATTGTTGCTTTCTTGAACACCAAGAAACTGTGCAATCAAAGACTTTGAAAACATATCCTGATATAGATTTTCTATCGTTTATATCATTTCCCCAATCTGCATCTGCGTATCCTTGTAATGGTATGTAATTATCTGTCTTCGGATACACTAATTCAAAATTAATAGTCCTTTTGACATATCTCAAAATGCGTTTTAGGTGATTCCAATGAGATTCTGTGTAACAACTTTGATACCTACTGAAGAAATTAATTGACGCACTCAAATCAGGACGGCATGACATCATAACGTACATCAGACATCCAATTAATTCTCGATATGGATATCTTTCATCAAGTCCTTCACCGATAGGTAGTTGCAAATTACTTTCCATTGGAGTAGAAATTTCCTTGGAGTCTTGCATTCCAAATCGTTTTAGTACATTTCTCAAATATTCCTTTTGGCTTAATTTCATTCCCGTTGTCTTACGTTTGATATGTATTCCGAGAAAATGTCGAACTTCTTTTAGGTCTTTCATTTTAAATTCCTTGGATAAATCGCTTTTCGTATTGTTGATTTCATTTAAATCCTTTCCAACAATTAGGAGGTCATCGACATAGATCAGAATAAAAAGTTGACTTTCCTTGCTTATTCTCGTATAAAGACAGTAGTCTGAGTTTGTCCTTTTAAATCCAATTGATAAAATAAATTTGTGGAATCGCTCATTCCACATTCGTGAAGCCTGTTTTAAACCATATAGAGATTTATTAAGTTTACATACCAGATGATCTCCATTTTCAAAACCTTCCGGCTGTCGCATATAGATTTCTTCGTTAATGCTTCCATTCAAAAATGCCGATTTCACATCCATCTGATGAATATACATGTTCAATTTATTTGCCACAGCCAGGAGCACTCGAACTGTAGTTAATTTTGCTACTGGTGCATATATATCCGTGTAGTCAAATCCTTTTCGTTGTGAAAACCCTTTCGCAACCAGACGCGCTTTGTATTGGCAAACTTCACCGTTTTCATTTTTCTTGATTTTGAAAACCCATTTGTTTCCAATAGCTTTCTTTGACTCGGGAAGTTTAGTTAAAGTCCACGTATTGGCTTCTTTCAAACACGTTAACTCCTCCTCAACAGCACATTTCCAATTATCCCAATCGGTGCTTTTTCTGGCGTCTTCCAGACAAGTTGGTACATCATCAACATAACTTTCAGCAGCAGTTAAAGCATATGCAATGTGAGTTGTAATATCATATTCTTTGAATCTGCTTGGTGGTTTGACAATCCTTTTAGTACGGGGATTAGGACCGCCTTCTTCTTTGTCTGCTTTTTCTAGACCCTCATTTGAATTGCTTGAGCTATTATCTGTATGAATTACTTCATCATTCAAGTTTTCATATTCTTCAGATTCTCCCCCTGCTTCGGACACATCTTTGACATCTTTTTCATCATTTATGCTGAATTTTTTTCAAAAATTCAAATCGATTTGTTCAGATTTCGAAGGCTTTCCAGAGTTTTCATTGAAAATCACATCTCTTGCTATCACAATCTTCTTCGAAACAGGATTCCACAATCGATAGCCGTTAGGTGCATACCCAACCATAATGCATTTGATTGATTTTGATTCAAGTTTTGTACGAAGCTGTCCAGGAATATGAATATAAGCTGCACTTCCAAAAACGCGAAGATTTTTTAAGTCTGGCTTACGACCATACCATAGCTCCGCAGGAGTGACATCTTTTTCCTTTCTCTTTTGGAACGCCCGAGTATAACTTCTGTTCGCCAAGAAAACAGATAACAAAACAGCTTCTCCCCATAATGATTTATCAATTTTTGAATCTATGATTGTTGTTCTGGCCTTTTCCATTATTACACGATTGAATCTTTCAGATACACCATTTTGCTCCGGTGTGTATGGGACTGTATAGTCTATTCGGATTCCTTGCTGAATACAGAAACTTTTGAAACTTTTTGAAGAATATTCACCTCCATTGTCGACTCGCAGACGAGATATTTTTCGTTCAAAATGAGCAGTTACAAATGCGGTATATTCCATGAATTTGTTGAGAACTTCATGTTTGCCTTCCATCAAATAAGCTACAGCAAAATGTGTAAAATCGTCCATGAACATGACAACATATCTCTTGTTATCGTAGGTGGTTGGCGTTATTGGTCCCATAACATCACTATGTATTAGTTCCAATGGTCTTGATGATCTGTTTTCCGAAAAACTTTTGTGTGGCTTTCGATGTTGCTTACCAGCTACACATGACTCACAGAAATAATCCTGGTATCCTGATTCCAATGCATCTAGTCCATTAACCATTCCAGTGCGTTTCATTTTTAAAATGTCAGTAACATTTAAATGACCCATCCGCTTATGCCATAAATCAAGACTTCTTCCAGAACTTACTCCAGCAAAACGGGATTTATCAATTTCCATACATACCTCATAAAGTTTACCATTGCTTACAGCTTCAGTCAAAAGGTTTTTGTCTTTCCAAATTTGTGCTTTTCCGTTTTCAAATATTACTTTTATCCCTTTCGACTCCAATTTGCGAATTGAAAGCAAATTGCAAGATAAATCCTTGACGAATAAGACATCTTCAATCACACCAGCATTTTTCTTTCCTTTTACTGATAGATTTCCTTTGATTGTTCCAATTTTCGTTGCCATAAGATAGACTCCATTTTTTGCAACTGATATCTTGATCGGGTGGTCCAAAATTTTACACTCGGTCATACATTTTTCGTCATTGACCATGTGATCAGTAGCTCCAGAGTCAAGATAAAATTTAAGACTATTTTTCACTTCAGCGTTAAGACCCATCTCTGTATGTGCAACGAACATAAACTTTTCGGCATTAGTGGTACTAACTTTGGCCTTAACAAGAGGACTTTCGTTTTGTTTTCTTCCACTCTTGCATTCAGAGCGCTTGTGCCCCAGCTTTCCGCATTTATAGCATTTGATTTTGCTTTTTGAATACATTGCTACGCAATCGTTATGCTGAACATCTGAGCTTGTTTTCTTTTTGGCTTCATCCAGAATTCGGCTCTTAACAAACTCTATGGTGAGATTTTCCACATTCATAGTTTCCAAGGCAGTGACTTAAGTCTCAAAAGAAGATGGCATCGTTAACAACAAGTGACAAATGCTATCAACTTTTTCCAAGTTTGCTCCTGTAGAACGCAAATCACGAATCAGTTTGTCAAACTTTAAGAGATGTTGTTCCATGTCTCCTCCTTCTGGGCATTTAAGAGTAAGTATGCTTTTCCGCAAACAAATTTGTGAAGCAATACTTTTCCTTTCAAATGTGTCTACGAGACTTCCAAAAATTTCTTTTGCGGTTAGTTTATCCTTAACGTACTCCAAGTGACTGTCTGCTATGCGATGAATAATAAGAGATTTGCATTTCTTCTCCTTTTTGCGTATCTCTGCTTTTTTAGATTCCGTAGTTTCAGCTGCTAACATAGCATCCAGATCCATGAATATGTAGTTTTCAAGATCATGCTCCTCCAGCATAGCAACCAAACGAAATTTCCAGTTATTGAAATTTGTACCGTCGAATAAATGAACTTTATATTTATCTTCCTCCATTCCTGGGCCCATAACCTGTTAAAATTTCTCTGTGAAATGAAACAATCCCAGTTGAGGTAAAAACAAAATAAAGGTTTTTTATTTAATTATTAAATTAAATATATTATACGACTAACTCGTATCGCAGTTGTATGAGAAGTAAGTATTCGAATAAAAATTATTGACATTAAAATATTAATATACAAAACGAATACTTAATTAATTTAACAAGGTACTTATATAACAAGTGCTGTATTTCAACACATCTGTCAGTGTCAAAATAACAGGGTGATGGGTCACCTTGTACAACAAAAGCAACAACAACAACAACTATATAACTAGCTTTTCAGATAAGGCAAATGTACTCGCAGCTGCTAGCTGTGTGTTGCCATACACCAAGATTGCCTCTCCTGTACTTGAAAACGTAAATCATTCAATGCGACAGGTATATTCCCGCACACGTACAGTTGCAAGAGCCTTTCGAAATCTTGATATGTATAAACAAATACGCTGGTCCTGGTGGTATGTCCCCATTTTTCTAAAAAGGTGTTCTGTCCCATTGCGTAAGCTTTTCCAACACTCTTACTGTTCTGGAATCTTCCCTAAAAAATGGAAAAAAAGCATTTGTTTAGTACACAATTATCAAGACAACACTAACAACTGCCTCCATTTGCGAAAGTAACAGCTTCTTCTGACATCTGACTCTGACAGAGCATAAGAGCATGCATGTGTAAACCAGTAATGATTTTGTTTTTTTTTTTAATAAATAATTCTTCTCTATGTGATTTCATCAACAGTATTTTTGCAGCCGGGTCAATAAGATCGACCTATTCGTCAAAAGCACATAAACTTCAAAAGAATTTATTTATCCTCTTATATTTATCAAAGGTCATCATCAAAGATCACGCTAAATTATTATGAATTTTTCTAAAGTTTAATTAGTCCTGCATTTGAGATTGAGAGTGCATGACTTTAAAATTCACTTAGGTGCTTTTGACAGCTTTATGAAAGCTTGTTTTTCTAGATTTTTCTCCATCATCTCTACTACATACATAGCAACTAATTCCCTATGTAAACTACAAAAACCCATAAAATATAGTCTGGTGGGGAATTCTTCTTAAATCCATAAGCGATAAGAAAAGTCAACTCAAAGTTGAATTCTAAAGTCAAAATATTTGCTGACAGCGATTATGAAAGCAGATAGCTTCAAAAACTGATTTAACTATGAAATTAAATTTTTATTTTTTTTTTTTCAAATGAAAAGAATAACAATTTTCTTGGAAGAATTTTTCAAGATAACTTTGATTTTAATAAAAAAAAACTCTAGGATTAGGGTATTTTTAGAATCCACAAGATTTAAAAAAGAAAGAATCCACCCACAGGCTGTATCTCCATGCAAAAATCCCAACTCAGTCCAGGTTGTCATGATGTGCAAATTCTTTTGTTCCCTTTTTCTTGAAGTTTTGTTACGCAAATTAATGGAGAAAACATGTTAAACGGATGAATCCCCTTTGCATTAGCACTGCTACTCGGGACAAGCTGATGCTCTCTCCAAAACGGGGGAAGATGTACTCATATATAGATAGATAGAGGGTGCGAAGACACATGGTTACGCAGCCCATAATGCAGATACAACCGCATAACTATAACAGCTCTCGATGTATATAGCTTAGGGAGGAACACAACAATTGCACCCTTATAAATTTAAAAATAAAACATTTGTTTAAATTGTTCGATAAAGTTGTTGGGTACTTGTTGTTGTTTTAGAATCTTTTATTGAATTATTTCGAGCTGAAAGGGAAAAGACACAAAAGGAAATTGTGTGTTTTTTTTTTGTTTATTTTTGTTTCGTTGTTTGCTGTTGGGTGCCGATTAAGGTCATCTTTTGTATGTTTATTTGCGTGTCCTTTGTTTTATGTAGTTTATTAAGAAATTGAGCGCATTTCGAATTGTTTCGCAATTTAAAATAGATTGGGGTTAAAGCGCACATCTGTTTTCCGCGATATGAAATAAATTTGGTCCATGTGTCGGAGCAATTTGTATAAGAGGTTTTGACTACCCTTAAAATGAATAAACACACGAAAATAGAGAAGGATTGAAAAGGAGATACCCATGTTCATTGGTTTTACAGCCCTGAATTTATCAAAATGAGAGGGAACAATAGAGCCGTGTTAAACATTCCACATTCGTGAAATGTGTGGATCAAGAAAGTCCAAAACTGGGTCCGAGTGGAAACTGATGCACATTTCTAGAAATGTCGACTTCACTTGAACATAGGGCACCTGCAAATATGTGAGAATTATGCTCAAGCTTTGGAAGGGCTAAACAAATTTATTGCATCGACGAAGCAAAAAACATAGACACTTGGTCGCTTTTTTCTGACACCGATATGGGAGGATAAGTTCACAGAAAGTGGTCTGTGATGCACTTATTTATTTCAAAAATTGCTTACAAGGTAGGACATAAGTCTTATAAAGTATTGCAAGCCGGTGTATATAGTCAAGCTGTTGAGTTTAAATGATTTCATTCAACTCAGAGTGACAGTTTATTAAATTATCAAGGCTACAACTAGAAATCTATTCTGTAGACGTTGTTAAAAGCAACATTCAATTTGCGGCTAGTCGCAAAGTCTAAGTTGCAAAAGATTCCACTTCGATACGGCATAATAGGTAGTGAAAGGGCTTTAGCAAGTATAGCTGGTTATTTTTAGTTAGTTAGTTTTTGTCGGGACCATAGACTTTTCCAATTGAGAGTTCAATTGAACAGTATTACTGGGTTTTAAGGAGGTCCAACATACACAATGGTTTCGTCATCAAGTTTCAATGGATGTAAAACCCATAGACCAAAGTTCTTGCGATAGATGAGGGGGGTTGTTGATTTAAAGGGGATTTGAGGAGATCGTTCTTTTTGGACCACTACTGCATTATTTTGAGCCCGAAAGGTCTACTTATCAAGCGCTGCACATCATCAGTTTAAAGATGAATCAGACAATGTTAAGAAACTTATGGTAACTAATTTATGCAAAGTGAGAAGAGGATCGGTCCAAGGATAGATCCCTGTGGCTCTTCACCGAGAACCTTCAGAGAAATTTCAAAACTTTCTACATAGAATTAACATGGTGGTTAACAGTGCCATACAGTGATCAGTCTTCATTGGCATTCTTATTTCATGAGTGGCAAAAAGTGATGCCGATTTGCAGCTTTGCTTGGGGCGAAAACCCGAAAATTAGGTACTTAACATGTTGTTGATCGCAAGATATTTTTGAACGTGCTTGAGATCGGAAGAATGACTACCGGTCTCAACTCTGTAGCAATACCTTTTTGCTTTTTTGATATGGGAATAATCTTGGCTTTTTTCCGTTCTAAAGGAAACTCAGAAGTTGTTATTATATATGCTATTAAATATGTGGGTTTTATAACGCAGTATAGAAATAGTAGTGTTACGAACTTAGGGCCCATTAGGTCGAGGCCAGTAGCATTCGAATTAATCGACATTATTGCCCCTACAATGTCTTCCTCTTGTAATCTTATAAAGTTAAGACAGCAATTAATAGCGGTTGATTCCTCTTCAGTAAGGGTATTAATGGGTGAAGCAATTTTTAAGGGCATCTGCACTGTATAACTTATTGGGACCTTTTAAAAGGCCTTACTAGTCTGCTTGTATGTTTGGGATCGTTATCCTGCTGAAATGTGGCATATTGATTCCGCATAAGGAAGCATGATGTTTCGCATAATATCAGCATATGTTTCGGGTCCAAAATAAAGGTCCTGTTCCACAGTGAGGAAAACATTAACGGTCCTTGTCACGTTTCGTGGCTTGTATTCAACTTTGTGTGGTCCTCTTATGTACTGTCTTCGGCCAGTTTGATTACTTTTTTACAATTTTTTGCATTCTAGCAATAAGTTTTTAACTTGTTTCATACCCTTCTATCTAGCTCCTCACACAATAACTCTTCAGGGTTTACATATATCAGGTGATTGCTTCGGCCATGTCATGAGTTGTAAAATTTCTTCGCTTTTTCTCTGTTTGAGATAATCCTGGAAAAGTCTCATCAAAGCGTTTTCTTCCAATATATTCGTATATGCCTTCTAGTTAATTTTTTCCAATAACTCGAGTGAAATCCCCCAATCCGCTTGAAGTGACACATCCCCAGACCATCACAGAACCACCTCTATGCTTAACGGTGGGAACCATATCATCGAGGCGCATTTTTCCGTTTTGTGCCAAATACCTCGAACTTGGATTCATATATCGATAAAATCGTTAAAATCTTCTTCCGCCTAGTTTATAGGCTTTTTGCAAACTTTAACGGTTTTACCCAGTTTTGTGGTCGAAGAAGGGGTTTTCAAAAAGTAACTTGTCAGAATACTTAAGCATCTCTTAACCTCCGGTTGACCTTCGTCAAGGATGGCGGCTTAGTATTTATTTCGGCACGTATTTCCGTTGCTGTTTTTCGCCTATTTCGTTTGCTTCTAGCAGATCCTCGTGTTTGGTTTTAAATCTAGACCGTCCTGTCTGTGTGGATGTGTGTTCTTAAGACAGTAAATTGCATTTCCGATTTAGAATTAAAGGCTTCTGATTTATTAAAAAAAACCACATTGCTTATGGACAAGAATTGTGTTTTCTCTCCCTTGAATCTATTGATTTTGCCCGACCTTAAAACTTTGCTAAATACCTAACATAAATCAACAAAAAAACGTTGAGGTTATACTTTTCTTCCCAGACATAATCGACAAACATAAAAAAAAAACAAGAAGCCCATTAACAAAATAAAAAAAAAGTAAATTAATTTTTGTCACGCAATTAAACACGTTCGCCCGCACATTAGGCGAACAAGATGCATCAATAATCATGCAACATAAGGAGCTATGTATATGAAACGATATCGGCGTGTTGTAGGTATAGCAGCAGCAAGCATTTAAGCACGACTTCGAGCTCTTAAGCGAAGACTGTGTATAAGCGTTACCATTTTTTGTAATTCGATATATGAATATGCAGCAACAATTATTGTTGCTTCTTGTGATTGTGGGACGGTGGACGCTGCAACACAGCGATGTGGCATGGCGGTAACTGTGCACTCATGCGCACTAATATTTAAGTAGCAAGTGAAACAAACAACGAAAAGCCAGTAGGCTAGATTTTGAGACGCATTAATATGTTTTGCTTCACGCAGTCCGTCCACCTGTGTGAGTTTTTTCGTGGTCGATTTACGATTCGAGGCTCTAGCGGTCGTGTTACATGATATGCCTCAAAAGAAACCACGCAAGGGAGTGTACTATGAATATGGTATAGGCAGGGGTGTATAGGTGTATGTGTAAAGTAATTTGTAGAGTGCGTCGTATCGTACTGAAAGAACCAGGTCGCGGTCGCTTTTTCTACGGAAATGCACGTTTAAGCGGGCAGCCAAGCCTTAACATTTTTTTGTTTTTTTTTTTACATTTATAGCTTCTAAAAACCTCCTAGTAACAAAAAAGGTCATCCGGGCTTCTTCGCCTTACTGAATAGTCAAACGAGGTTTTGGCATACCTAACAATAATTTCTAAAGGGCTGGACTTGGCATTTTATTGTTCTTCAAAGTCTAAAGCATACGAAACAAAATAGTTGCATTCCCCCTAACACAGTGCTTCCCCTAATTCGAACCCTTTATATTTTTAAACCGATTTATTTCAATTCCTGTATTGGTCGGGGGAAAATAATTTGTAGGCGAAAAATATTCAGCTTGAAATTTTGAGTATTTGCTTTTTCCATCCAAGATCGAAATCTTTGTAGTTAAAAGCCCGTTTTACGTCAATTTGATCTTAAAGTTTTTGTCATTTTTTGACGCTATCGTTTCAATATGCAACTATCCTGCTTGCACAAAATCTGTTTGATCAACATCAGTCCATTTTATTGCAAACGCATTTGAAGTTTATGGGGCCAGTTATAGCTATCATTAAAATGCATCATTGGAACAAATCAGTGGAATGCTGACTTCATTTTTTTTGACAAGTCAGTTATAGCAATCATTGAAAAATTGGTTTCAGTAAAAGATCCTGTTAGTGGTTAATTACAATCAATTCTATGCATTTGAGGTTAGAGTTGATCATTGAAGGGAAACTGACATTTGAGAATAGAAAGAGAATCGAAAACATTCAGTGGAACGATTGTGTTCCATACTAAAGAAACGAAAATCGTGAAATAATAAAAGTGAATTTAAAAGAAAGTTTAAATCAGAATTTTGTATTTTATAGAGTAAACAAATTCTACTGCTCATTACCTTCATTTTGGTACCAATTAAATCCATTGCTATTTGTTTATTCGTCCTAAAAATAGGAATGAAAATGTTCAATGATGCATTTCAATGATAGCTATAACTGGCCTCTAAGAACACGCTCTATTACTACGTTTATATGGAAAATTGAATCAGGATTTAGCTCCGTGCAGCGTTACCACTTCCGGAAAAAAAAGTGGAAGAAGATTTGAAGAAAAAAGTGAAAAAAATTGAGAAAAAGCGAAGTAGATTTCACAATGACTTTTTACTTGCTTTTAGAAAAAATATTGCATACAAAAAATTTTGTCCATGAATATTATTAAATATTTAAAATTGTCAATACATTTCTTTTAATTTTAAAGAAATTTTGTATAAAATTACTCATTTGTGTATTTGTATTGTGTTGACGTTCTTTTATTTTATGGTAATTATGAGGTTACATACTAGTCGTACTACTTAGAGTGCAATAGAGAAAAAGAAGTAGATTTGGGCTTTATTTTGTAAAATTGAAGTAGGATGAAACAGAGATTTTAAAAAAGAAGTAGATTTTAGTATTTTGCTGATGGTGCGAAGTAGGAAGTAGATTTTAAAATATTTTGAAAAAAAAGAAGTAGATTTACTTCAATTGAAGTAAAGTGGTACCACTGGCTCCGTGTATACCTGGATCGGATTGAAATAGGATTTCTCGATCCGATCCCACTAAACGAGCTGAATCGTATCGAAAATATGCTTGTATACCTGAATCATTGTATATAAAATCTAGATTATATATACAATGCCTGAATCGAGGAATCGAAGAATCGAGTGTGTGTACAACAACAGTGTAACAACATGGTATGTGTAAAGTGTTGTTTGATTTCAGATGGGTTTGTTATTTTCTTGACGCCATGATACCCACAACACCGCACGCACACAATTAAAACCATTGTCATTTCGATTCCATTTCAATTCGATCTCTCGATCCAGTGCCGCCATATACCTGGATCGATATCTCAATTCGGATTCGATTCGATTCCTTAGGCTAGTCGCGCACTAGCAAATGTGATCGAAATCAAATAGTTTAATCACTAGTTGATAGAGTACCGCGCACTGGCAAATCTTTACTCACGCTCACACTCGCTTTCTCTCTTGCGTTTAAAGAAAACAGCTCGACTGTTGCGAATTAATTAATTTAAGGCAATCGTTTAGTTTGTGTCAAAACACAAACTTTTTAGTTGCTCGAATCGAGTTGCTTTAAGTGCGCGGTGTGCCATATAAACCTATGTTTCATTTTTGCAACTAAACAGTTGCGAAACTAAAAATTCAATGTGCCGGCCTGGTTGCAAATTGAAATAGCAAGGAAAAACCGCCGTGCCGGGTAAATTGATTCAGATCGTGTTGTTCGTCTAAAAAACGAATCTCTCTCGAGGGTGAACTGATGAGCATTCCTAGCAAAACGCGTATCATGAACTGATTGAGGGGATGAATACAACTGGCTACTTCGAGTGAGTATTGCTTATAAAATAAGAGATAAAATAAGGAAATATATGAAACATTCCGACGGTGTTCAAACGAGGGGAATGATTCCATGATAGCTCTGTTTCCTATTAGTTTTAAGGCTCTGTTCTGAATTATATCCATAGATGAAGAGAAGTTAAGGCAGCCTCTACCAAAATATGTGAGTTGTACTTGAGTTTTGGACGTATAATCGCCTTATAAATTGTAGCCAGATCAGAGTAGGTGGCAAATTACTTACACCGATATAGAAGTCCTAAGCATTTAGCAGCATTTTTGGCGGTCTCGAGAATGTGGTTATTCCAAAGAAGATCTTCGTTGGTTGACACACAGACCAAATACTAACAGCTTTTCGGTTTTCTCGATGAAGGTGCCATTCAGGGACGATCGATGGCTTCAACAACATTAAGTTTTCGAAGCATTAAACTCCAGAAGATTTTGTATACCTCATTTAGCAATGCTGTTAAGATAGGAGTTTAATGAGTTTGTTGTACGGTACCGTTGCAGTTCCACATCCGAGGGAGATTAACGTGAATTTTAGAATGAGTATGAGAAGCTGAGGGTAGAGTCATTAGCAAAAACGTGAAGTGGATTAGAAGTTTCAGACAAGAGATCATTTATAAAAAAATGAGAAAGATAGTCGGAGACAAGACTGAACCCTGTGGCACCCCAGCTTATATTTTTTGAATATTAGACTTGAAACCGTTTAATACAACATGTATTGAACGATCCAAAAAATTATTTCTAATCAAAAGTATTAGGATTTCATTGATACCAAACGTACGCATTTTCGATAACAGAATGTAAAGATCTGTTCTACTCTTCGGTGAGTTAGGCCAGCAGATTACCAGTGCAACGATTGCTGCCAAAAGCCGTATTACCGGTCATTCAGAAGCTTTCGATCTTCGAGATGTTTTTGGAGCGATCAGCGTTTCCATGATCATGAAAGGACAGAATGTAATTCAATTGGTCGGTAGGAACAGGGTGAGGAAGCGATGCCCTTTTTAGTAACAGGCTGGAAAATGCTGTTTTCCATCTTCTAGCAAAGATTCTAAAAAAGTAGGAGCAATGGCAATCTTACGCAATAGTTCTGCCAACGCGGAAAAACACCTCTTCAGAAGAATGGGGGGACCAGCGGATTTGTTTATATAAAGACTTTGAAGGGCTCTGGCAACTGTACGAGTGCGGAATAGTCCCATTGAATAGTTTACGTCCTCAAGTAAAGCACCTTGGAGTTGGAACCGAAGATGAAGTTGACTTTATTATGCTCTTCACAAATGACCAGAAATTTCTACTGCCTTTAAGACACTGCATAATTTGTGCCTTAATTTCAGGTAATATAGGAACTTGATTCTTTTGAAAGTAAATTTAAGTTTTGAAAACACAAAAAGACAGAAAGACATACAACAGCAGAAAACAATAACTGACATGGAAACAATTTGACACGTGAAGTGAGATGTAATTCGTTGAATGGATGTATTCATCTTTAAAAGTTTTTTTTGCACTTCAAATGGATGTGTTCACAGAGAATCTTTTTCAAAAGAAAGTCTATTGAAAGTTTTCAATTGAATATTTTCTTTTATTCAATTTTGACGAATTAAGGATTAAGGGAGACAGTTATTTGTATTATGGTATGACAAAAACCATTTTGATAAGAAAAAGGGGGACTGTCCTTACTAAAAGATCGTGGAATTCTAGTGATAATTTTCTAATTTATTAATTCTTTAGTGATTATGGAGCAACGGGTATTTCTTTGCAGTTTTACCGGCCCAACTACGCCTACTGGTCAAACACTTATGAACCATCCTTGTCGCCTCGAACCTTGGGCCCGAGATTTAAAAACACTCTCAACTGGAGTATTGTTGTCGATTTGCTGTCAATGAAGTCGACTTGTTTGGACTTTCTGGAATACATCCATATCTTGGTACAGCTCATAGAGTTCTCAGTTGTATTTTCTCCTCCGTTCGTTTTCCTTGAACACAGTGCCATATGTCTGTAGATACGAGTACATACATACATATATGTCCAGTAGCAGCTCGTGCCTTATGCTTTTCACCCAATAATTGGTGCACTTTGTCGAACAAATGAGAGTTTTCAAACTCATTTATTTCATCATAGCGAAGTAGTCAAAACTCCACAAAGATGTCAGTAAAGGAGAAACTATATTTACTCCAAGGTGGATGAAGTCCTTAAGTACTTGAAAGTTGTTGCTTTCAATATTAACTTTTTGGCCTTTTCGGTGAACAGATGTTTGTTTGTTTGTTGATAGCATATGGTCTCGTCCACGTTTACTTCAAGACCAAAAAATATCTTATGATTTTCAAACTCCGTGAAGGATTCTAATAGAGAAGGTGTAAAGGCCGATGAAGTCAATGTCATCTCCGTACATCAATAGGTGTTCAAATTTGTTGAAACTACTGCCCTTGGTGTAAACGCCTGCCTGCCATCGGAGTCAAACCGATATTTAAGTGCTTATGCCACTGAAGCAAGAGAGTTCTTATAGAACTTTCTGTTTCTGTGTAATTCGAGTGATTCAACTTTCACCGTCGTACAACTAGCCCCGCCCTACCCTACCATTAAATTCAGGGAATCTTTCTTTGGTTGGACTAGATGAATGTATAAAGCTTAACCGGACTCAATACTCGTATTTCCCTCCCATAGTGATATTCAAAATCAATGTGGATCGGTATCTACTTTTCCAACTTTCCTAAGCTTTTGCACTTTGCTCAAACATTTTAAAGGTAGTCAAACCCCCTTCAGTGAGCGCATAATTATTTAAAAAAAATATATCCAAAAATTGGGATTTAAAGTGCTCTAACGATGGCAAACAAATTATTTATTTTCCAATGAAATACTAAATTCCCATAGCAATTTTGACTGATTTAATTCGAATATGTTCTCTTTACCTCAGAACCTCAGAATATTTTAGTTTTTCTTTTCAAATTAAATTGTAAGAATGTTTTTTTTTTTTGCCCCGAAAATCACATCTTGTTCTGTGTTTGTCTACTCTGATTCCGAAAATGCTAATTTTGCATCTCCTCACATACAATTTGGCCTACAATTGCATCCTCGATAGAAGTGCTGCTGGTCGTCGGACAATGTGTGTTGGTTGAGTGTGGTGCACCAGAATTGTGCCCTAGTTTCACTCGTTTTGTGGGTCAAAACCGAATCGTAAAAGCACTCAGCTATAGCTGTCAGTTGTGTTCTAACAACTAATACCAACTCCAAATGTACCAAATGTACATGCATAATTGCATTGAGATTTAAATACAATTTTTAATTTTCTTAAAAATGTCTAGATAAACAAAAAAACATAAACACAAACATAAAATTGTAAATCGATTCGGTTCATATTTTCTCGAGAGGGTGTTTTGAGGGGTTCAACCACATCTTGTTTTTTTTTTTTTTTTATCTGAACGTTTCATTTTTATGTGTTCACTTTCTATTGAACTCTCAATTGCTTAATTGATTTAGTAGCATTTAGGTGAGAACATGCTCCATTCAATTGATTGGAAAATTTTTAATTTTCTCACAAAAGCAAAGCAAAGCAAAAAACATAAATTAGAAAAGAAAATACTTCGACCCTCATTCATTCTCAAAATAAAATTAAGTAAGAAGTACACTCAGAGAAATAATTCAATAGAATAATACTTGCAAAGGCGCTTTTTATAAAAATGAAGTTGCACTGCAAGGGAGGGTTTTAAATTCATTGAAATGAGGCAAAAGGGAAAAGGATTTAGTATTGGGATTCGGTTTTGGAGGCAGGAGCTGGAAGATCTGGGGACCGACCGTGCAAAAGACGGTGGCTAGTAAAAAGGATGTCTGTTGTGAGGCACGGCTGAGCTCGTAAGAAAAGGTGGGGATCCTTTCCCTCGTAGTTAGACCTCAATTCTTTCAAAATTATTTATCATGCCTGAAACAAACAAATAAGAACCATTAACGTTAACTTTTTGATACCACCTGTAGTACCCTTTGGTATAATGGTTAGTTCTTCGGACTGTCTCGATGGTCTTGGGATTGATTCTCAGCCAAATCCTCTAAGATTATATCTTGCCATGAAAATGCTGCTCATTAGCCTTTGGGAATCGGCAGAAAATTCAAGGTCCCCTCCATTCCTGCTAACACGCACACAGAAATGGTTGAGAGTTATAAGTCACTAGGTCCTGGTTCACTTCGAACCAAGCCAGCCGGGTTAAAGAATTCCACATTCTTGAAGTACGACTAAAGAAAAAGTCTCAAATTTTATAAGTACTTTTAAAGTTGGGCTCAATTGGAGTACTTGCTCAAATATGGTAATTGTATTTGAGATTTGGACGAATATAGCCCTTAAAGATTGCAGCCAGATCAGAAGGTCTGCAAAATTTCTTGCATTGTCGAAGGAAACTTAAGCACTTAGTAATGTTTTTGGCGACATCGAATATGTGGTAATTCCACAGAATATAGTCTGTGATGAGAACTGAAAGCTCTTCAGCAAGTGCCGCTCATGGTTACTGATACGGGAATAGGGTTTCGCTTCAAGAGCAGGAGACAAAATTGAGTTTTTGAAGCATTAAATTCTACGCGGTAAATGGGTCCCCACTTAACAGAATTAATTGACTCTGCCGTTTCAAATCCACATCCGAAGAACAAGAATAGGAAAAGAATATGGGAAGCGGATTGTACTGTTGTCAGAAAAACAATTTATGAATTAGAAATTTCACATAAAAAAATCATTGATAAATATGAGAAAGAGAGTCGGACACAAAACGGAACCTTGTGGCACATCAGCACTTATTTTATGAACATCATACTTAAATCCGTCCAACATAACTTGTATTGAGTGGGTCAAAAGGTAGTTTCTCATTCAACCAAGAAGAGATTCATCAATAGCAAATGCATGCATTTTCGATAAGAGAGCTTGATGCCAAACTCTATCAAATGCTTTTTGAAATATCAAGTGCAATAATCTTACTTTCTCCAAAACGATGTTAATATTTGTACCACTTTTCGTTAAGATATACCATCAGATTACCAGTGGACCTTATGCTTCGAAAGCCATACTGACGGTCATTGAGAACCTTTCGTTCTTCAAACTATTTCTTGAGCTGATAACTTATCAGCGTTTCGATGAACTTGGAACGAAGGTCTTCCACAAGATCATCTTCAATTTGAGGTCTCTACTTTTTACCAAAAGTTTTGCTGAAAGCTTAAAAACTTATGCAAGCCTCTTCAATACTTACAATACTTAAAAACTACTTTTGCGTGCCTCCAAGATTAGGATACATTATTAAGAGGGAAGCATCCTTTCAAAATTATTTCCACACATCCACACTGCCAAATCTTGCATTTTTTTTAAATGCTGTACAAGTGGTGAAATTCATACACTCAAAAAATTTCGTGTGTAAATATTACTAATTCATGCGTACATTCTACGAATTTTATTCGTGGTTTTCAGCCACGAATAGTATTCGTAGAATGGAGGTTTATTAGTACATATTACTAATATTTTATTAGTATTCGTAGCAAATCAGACGTATATTGTACGAATACTATTCGTACAATGTACGAATATTATTCTAATATTTACCAATGCCATTCGTATATTGTACGAATACCATTGGTACAATGTACGAATTTTTACCAGTGCCATTCGTATATTGTACGAATATCATTGTAATATTTACTAATGCCCTTGTATTTCATTCGTAAATTATACAACTCTATTCGTATATTGTACGAATATTATTGTAGAACTTACTACCATTAAATATGTTCTCTGAAATTTCCTTAAATACCTATTGTAAGAAATAAATAACAAAAGATATTTATGTTGTAAGTTAAAAATAGTTTTTTAATTCATTTTATTGTCATATATATGAATAAAGTTAAAAATTAATTAATTCATTATAAATATAATTAAAAATCAATTAAATATTTAAAAACTCCTCATTTTATGTACTAAGGGCCACTGAAAATAAATTTAACATTTAAGATATTGAAAACTTCGGAAAAAAAATTGTACTTACATTGAAATTATTTTAGGAATAAAATTCCCACATATGTATGTACATAAGTATGTATGCTCTGCTGCTTCTGGATGCTGTATATAAAATATAAAATAAGCTTTAAAGCATATGTATGTACATTATGTCTAGGTACTTACCTCATCTTTTCGAAAAAAGCAGATGTGAGTCTGATCCACCACTGCAGCACTTTATAAATAATATCACGTTTGAACGTGTTGACTAATGGAATACATTTAATTTTTAGAATTGAACACATATTATTTTTCTTACTCATGATTAGTAAATAATACTAATGCACTTCATGAAAATACGAAGTTATTAGTACATTCTACGCATAATGCGTACGGTCAACCTACGAATGAATTCTGTCTACTAATATTAGTTTTACTTAGTAAATAGTACGAATTTATTAGTAAATACTACGAATGCAAAAGATTAAAGTACGAAGTCATTCGTACGAGAAATTAACGAATGTTATTAGTTATATGTACACAATAATTCGTACAATGTACTCAAACAAATTGTTTACTTCTTGTTTACGAATGAAATTAGTGTATTAAACGAATAGATTCGTAGATAGTACGACAGTTATTAGTAAAATTTTACGAATGCATTCGTAGATATACCACTGTACAAATACTTCGTACATCTTACGAATATTCGTACAATGCACGAATATTTTATTTACGAATATCATTCGTAGCCATTTTACTAATAAATTTTTTGAGTGTATTTGCTTGATAAATTACATGCCATTTTGTCTTTTAACTCCGATTACTTTTTTAGAAAAATTTATTAATAATGAAGTAGTTAACCCTTTAAATTTATTAAAATAAAATATCATATACAAGTTATCGCAAAATTAATCACCCTATCGAAAGCTGATATGATTTTTGAAAATGGCGTCGTACATCAATCATATTTGACATTTATGATCTAGACAGCTGCAGTATACAAAAATATAATCAATGGAGCGTTACACTCCGCTTTACACTCCGATTTACTAATCTTGTCGAGTCAACTGGGCAAATAATCTAGTGCTTAGCTATACTCGACTCGAACAGACTGGAACCACAGGAGACCATGCATGGCGTGGCCACCACCGAACTGGTCGTTCGACCGGGAATATCGCGACTGTTGCTGCTAATGTCACTGAGAATGATGAAACATCAACCAGACGACGGACGGGCCACCCAATTGGACATGACCACACGGACCCTACCGTGAATTTTATTGAAAGACTTATTTAGATGTTCCCAGTACAAAGTGCAAACTGTGCATTAGTTAATGCTTGCCATCATGTCAAGCCATCCACAATCTCAACAACGAAGAGGACAATTTTGTGTTGAAAATCATCATTTGCAACGAGGCGCATTTCCATTTAAGCAGTTACGTCCATAAGCAAAAGCTTCGTTTCTGCGGCATTGTAAAACCTCCTATAGGTACTATAAGGCAAGTTATGCATTCGGAAAAAAAAATTGAACTCGAGATTTTGATCAAAGTTGACATTACGACTATAGCGAAGACCAAAAAAGTGGGTCTCGCAATTCTGTCTGTCTGTCGGTTCGACTACAGCCTAAACGGCTCGCCCGATTTTCTTCAAACTTAGTAGATATGGATTTTGATTTTTTTCCCCCACACGTTTTTTCTTTTTTTTTAAGACCAAAAATAACGGTACCTGCCATACGATTTTTTTTTCGAAATTTTATAAATATTTTTTTTTCAAAAACTCCCAAAGATTTAAAAAAAAAAAATCAAAAAATTTGATTTAGTTAAACCTAGGTAATGGTTGAAAAAAAATTTTAAAAAAAATATTATTTTTGGTACCCCCCTTGGAACCATTTTTTTGTTTTGGATTTTCTCAAAACCGGTACAACCGATTTTGATATTTTTTTTTCCCCAGCAGTTTCAATATTATTGTGTATTCAAATTTTCAAATTTTGTTTTTTTGATTTTTAAAAAAAACTTTCAAATTTTTTTTTCGAAAACCCCCATGCTCGATTTTTTTAAAACTTGATGAATAAAAGTTTCTTGAAATAATCTACAAGATATGAGAAAAGAAAAATTATTTTACCTAAAAATAACGGTACCTTCCATACAAATGTTAAAAAATGGTTTTAGAAAATCGTATTTTTCTCGAAAACGGTTCTGAGAATTTTGCTCAAATTTTTTTTCTTTCGATTAATTAAGGTCTATGAATTAATACAAAAAAAAAAATTGAAAACAAGATATTACTGACTGTAGAGGAGAAGGGGTACACTTGACACTTAGTTTTTAAAAGTCTGTATTTCCGAAAACTGTTAATGTATTCCATTGTTTTGTTTTGTATTTGATTTATTGATTATTCAAGATTATGCTAACATATAATTTTTTGTTTTAAAACATTTCCACATTTTAAAGAAAAATATTTTCTAAAAAAGTCATTTTGTCAAAAGTGCCCCGGTAGTGGGGCACCTTTGACTTTAAAAGGGGTACATTTTACAATGGTGGATTAAACCCCACATCGTGTGCATTAAATTTCTAAAAGTATCAACGGATCCAGCACGTCTGTTGTTTGAATAGTAAAAAAGTAAATTTTTGTTTTTGAACAATTTATTAAATAATATAACGAAAAAAATAAATCAATAAATTCACTTTCTAAAAAAAAATAACAAGAATAAAAACCATAAATTATTTCATAAAAAAAAATCAGTCCATGTAAATCTTAATTCAAATTTATTTAAATTTAAATTTTATTTATTTAATTTTTTAAACAATTTATTTAATATATAATTTCCCAAAATCAACGTCAAACAAATATTTTTTGCGAAAGTCAAAGGTGCCCCGAAGAAACTACTATAAGGTTTTTTTTTTAATAACTTATATTATATTTTCACAAAACTGGCTTTAATTTATTGAACTTTAAGCATAGTACTATCATAACATTGATTCACGATAGAAAAATTTATTTTATTATGTTCACAAATCGCTTACTTACCGGTGGTCAAAAATTAGAAGACACAGAAAACACGAAGAGTTAAAGAAAGACTGATAAATTTCATAACGTTTCTTTAAATCAAACTAAGCTTCATCCAAACTTTTCTTTTTTAAGGGCACGATCATACAGAAAAACGCAAAGTCAAATGTGCCCCGGTGTCAAATGTACCCCAGCTTACCCTACCTACCATAGAACGATTTTTTCGATTTTTGAATTTCTCATTAATGGCATAACGGATTTTAATGAAATTTTTCAGAGAGAAGCTTCAAAAAAGTTTAAAAAATATTGCATTTCAAAACTTTAAGAAAAATATTTGTTTTAAAAAAAAACTTTTTTTTTTTTGGAAAATTCAATATCTCGAACACGACTCAATGTTTTTTTGTAAATTTAATTTTTATTCGAACAATAATAAAAACTTTAAATTGGCGTACCAAATTTTTTCTTAAAAATGTTTTAAAAATTTCTTATATAAAAGCTTATTTTTTTAAGAAACCACTACAAAGACTTATAATTTTCGTTCTTGGATTAATCCTATATTTGCTTGAATCACATGGCATCCTATTTTTACAACCAACTACTAAAGAAGTTGTTTTAGTAATTTAAAAAATTAATTTTATGCTTATGAACAGTTTTTTTCTAATGAAATTCATTTTTGAAATTCTTAAGTGCTAAACACATGAGCTGCGAACTGCGAATGCAAATAAATCTTTTTAAGCTATTTTCACAGCTAATATCAATTTTTGTTTGGTTTTAACTTTACGATGAAGTGAATTAATGATCGGATCAACTCTTTAAAAGGAAAACACTGCATAAAATAATTATAAATTGAAATATTTTTACGTTGTTGGTCGCGTAAAAAAATATTAAAATACAAAATATTTCAATTTATAATTATTTTATGCAGTGTTTTCCTTTTAAATAGTTGATCCGATCATTAATTCACTTCATCGTAAAGTTAAAACCAAACAAAAATTGATATTAGCTGTGAAAATAGCTTAAAAAGATTTATTCGCATTCGCAGTTCGCAGCTCATGTGTTTAGCACTTTAGTCTATTACATAGGAGCAAGTTCGTGCGACCCAGTCGTGCATTTTATTTAGTAAAAAATTAATTCAAAAACAAAATTGGATGATTAATTTTGCGCCACTATATACAATTCTTGGTATAGTAGCTTGCTCAGGTTGTTGTTGTTGTTGCAAACCTACAGTATTAATTGTGATGGTGAGAAAAGCTTTGAATTCTACTGCGTGTATGTTATCATAGAAAAAACCCCTGTCAAAAAATAGTATATCTACTTCAATTTTTGCTATATAACCCCAAGCTTCAACTAAACGCCGCCTCGCCGAATGTGGAATTTTATAAGATAACAAAAAACCCTATTTTTTTCAAACCACAGTATTATACAGTTCTTGCAAGTATAGCACAAATATACAAAGAAATTAATATTTATTATCAAAACCAACAATCCATATCAAATTTGAGCTTTTTTGATAACCTTTTATTTTGATTACTAGATCAAGTTTCATTTTATTCTACTTCCCCAGCGAAAGATTTAGCTTAACAATCAATTCTTCTATTTTGTTTCTATTAACCCCAAGACCAAGTCGTGTTTTTTTTTTATAAAAAAAAAAAAATCCTGAGAATGCTATCATTCAATGCGCATTTCGGTACAATCACAAAGGAGGCATGGCAGCCTTAACCTTGAGTAGATGAAATAATGATACAAATATATAATTACAAACAGTAGATAGAGTAAATGGAGTATGGGTTGTTCATTCAATAAATACAATTTATTTTCTAAAACATGAGTTTTCGAGTCGGTTTCAGAACGATACGTAGTAACAAATTTCTTATCAAATATGGAGGCACAACGCTCTAAAAATCTAATAATTCGCATTATGCAACATGAAACAATGAACTTTCAGGGTTGCTATACCAGATTTTTGTTTTGGCAAACGGTCAACATGACTTCTACGACAGGAAAGAAAAAGAAAATCTCAAAACATGTGTCACATTTTTCTTTTTTTTTCAAAACAAACTTAAAAACAAAAGTAATCTTGACAGCAATAAAAATAAATTATTTGACCCCCAAAATCTATCCTTATCGATAGTAGCACCGTGCGTCGCACCCACACATCTGGTCAATTTAATCTTCCCTTTTTTGTTTGTTCTTCTAAAGAATTTCATATCTAGCCCCCCATATTTATCATTTGTTTCCTCTGAGTAGCAACAAAGTTTACAAAGCGCCAGCCGTATCAGATCATCATGAAAGTGTGGCATCACAAGGCTACACAAGACCAGCAATTCCAAATAATTGAGCAGCAACGATAGTAAAAAAAAATCTAAATTAATTTTTCCCTTTTTTTTCCACTCAAAATAAGGTTATAAAAGTTCATAGCATCAAAGTTGTATATGCACTGATTACACTGAGAGAATTGTATCACTAAAGATATAGAATACAGAGGAAGAAAAAATTGTCACATTTTTAGTTGATTTCATCATGTTAACCACTTTAAAATTTTCTAGATTTTATTTAAGAAAAAAGTATACGAAGGTTTTAAGTCTTTTACGACTTGTTAATGACAAATTTACAACAATTATTAACACTATCCTTTTTGAGTTCATTTTACCTTATTTTGAGTGGTGGTAGTAATAACTTTAACTTTAGCATTACATGAGATCATTTAAAAAAAAAGTTGGATTTTACGACTTGCTAACGACAAATTTGCGACAGTCATTAACAATTATTTTAAGTGATGGCAGTGCTTACTTTAATGTCAAGTTAGCTTTACCAGGGGTCATTAAAAAAAAAACACAAGCGCGAGAATTTTTTTGATTTTACGACATATTTACGACAGTTTATTAACACTGTCCTTTTTGAGTTCATTTTAACCTATTTTGAGGGTTGGTCATACAAGCTTTACTGTCAAACTAGCATTACCAGGGGTCATTTAAACAATAAACAAGCGCGACAAAATTTTTGATTTTACGGCATATTTACGACAATTATTAACACTGTTCTTTTTTTTGAGTTCAGTTTATCCTATTTTGAGGGGTAGTAAAGCAAATTTGACTGTCAAGTGAGTATTACCAGGGGTTATTTTTAATTGTTTGTTTCACAAAAAATTTACGACATATTCGAGATTATTAATACAAATATAATAATTATAAATTTAAAAGTGGCCGGACATGAATACATCCCAGTGTGATCAAATTCTTATGTTCCATTAAGTTTGAATTGATAAATATGCATGCAAACACAAAACACAGAATCCCAATTCATCATACTTCAGTAGTGTGACTATCGGTTCATTATAAAAATGAACCGTTCTGTATTTGAAGAATATGTTTTTATTAAGAACTATTTTGTATGCCAAATCGTAATTCTGTTCTGTATTTCATATTCTTTTATTCTTAAAATTAGAATATCAAAATCCAATAAATGAACGAACAAAACATATTACAGACAAAATTATTTTTCCCTGAACGCACTCATCGATTTTGACATATCCGTCATTTGCAAATCTAAAATTATTCAAATATCAAAAAACATATCCGTTGTCTGTGCTTCACTTTTGCATTATAGAATTTTACAGATTAAGACCCAGGAAATATACAGGACGAAATAATCCCTACTCAACAAAGGTCTAAGATTAAAACTCAACAAATTAAAAATGGGCGTTTCATTGGTAGTTACAAAATAATTATAAACTAAGAGCCTTAATATTCAAAAAAAAAAATAAAATGTACGACTGTGTCGCACTAACTTGCTCTTATTTAACAGAGACTTAGAATTTTAAAAATCCATGTTTATAGTGAAAAATATTCAGAAACACGAAATTAGTTTTTAAAACGCTAAAATCATTTTTTTGTTGGTAGTTGGAGCGAAAAACAGAATGTCATAAGAAAATATGAATTTATGCAAGAATAACAATTTGAAATCGTTAAAATATTATTTTGCATATATAAAAAATTTTGAAGAAAAATTTTACGTACGAATAAAATAAAAAAAAACTGTTTTTGAGATATTGCATTTTCAAAAAAAAAAAAGAAAAAATTTTTAAGTTTTGAAATGCAAAGTTTTTCAAACTTTTTAGAAGCTCTTTTATAAAAAAAAAATCATTTAAACTCGTTATGACGATAATAAGAAGTTCGGAAAATTGATTTTATGATAAGCACAGTCAGTAATATCTCAATTTCACAATTTTTTTATGAAATTATAGATCGTAAGAATTAATGGAAATAAATAAATTCAATGTACCGTTTTCGAGGAAAATACGATTTTAGAAATCCATTTTTACTTGCGATATAGGTACTATAGGGCAAGTTCTGCATTTGGAAAAAAAATCGAACTCGAGATTTTGATCAAAGTTGACATTACGATGATAGCGAAGACGAAAAAAGTGGGTCTGACAATTCCGTCTGTCTGTCTGTATGTCTGTATGTCTGTACCTCGAACTACAGCTAAACTACCGGACGTATTTTCTTCAAACTCGGTAGTTAAGGGTCTTCGGTGATTCCCTAGAGGAAAAATTGAAATTTTTTTTTTAGCTCCAAAACTAAGGGTACCCCCCATACACCCGTAATGCAAAATCTTATTTATCTCGAAAACGGCTCTAACGATTTTGATAAAAAAAATTAAGTGTGATATTATGGACATGGACTATATTTTGGTGAAAAAAAATTTGGGGGGAAATGTTATTAGGGGTACCTGTCATAGAACGGTTTTTTTGATTTTCGAATTTCTCACCAACGGCTCTAACGATTTTAACCAAAATTTTTATGCAGGAGCTGCTTTGCATTTGAAAAAATATAAACTAAAAATTTTTTTTTGAAAAAATAGTTTTTGGATTTTTAAAAAAATAATACAATTTTTTTTTTGAAAATTCAATATCTTGAAAACCGATACACGATTAAATTTTTAAATTACGTTTTAAAATGTATTTTATTAAATACTAACAATTTTGCATATCAATTTTTTTTATAAAAATTTTAAGGAAAATTTAGTACACAAAAAACATGTTTCAGTGTGTCTGTATGTCTGTACCTCTCACTACAGCCTAAACCCTTGGACCTATTTCTTTCAATCTCGGTAGTTAAGGGTCTTCGGTGATTCCCTAGAGGAAAAATTGAAATTTTTTTTTAGCTCCAAAACTAAGGGTACCCCCCATACACCCGTAATGCAAAATCTTATTTATCTCGAAAACGGCTCTAACGATTTTGATAAAAAAAATTAAGTGTGATATTATGGACATGGACTATATTTTGGTGAAAAAAAATTTGGGGGGAAATGTTATTAGGGGTACCTGTCATAGAACGGTTTTTTTGATTTTCGAATTTCTCACCAACGGCTCTAACGATTTTAACCAAAATTTTTATGCAGGAGCTGCTTTGCATTTGAAAAAATATAAACTAAAAATTTTTTCGAAAAAATAGTTTTTGGATTTTTAAAAAAATAATACAATTTTTTTTTTTGAAAATTCAATATCTTGAAAACCGATACACGATTAAATTTTTAAATTACGTTTTAAAATGTATTTTATTAAATACTAAAAATTCGCATCTCACATTTTTTTCTTGAAAAATTTTAGAGAAATTTCTTATATAAAAAATATATTTAAAAATAAAACGATTTTTTAAAGTTTATTTGCATAAATTCATACTTTTCCGGAAACCAGACGACAATTTTATGCATTTGAACATTATTATCTCATTAAATCCATGTTTTATATTTATAAAATGTATCTTAAATTCCAAAGTACTTTTACATAAGAGCAAGTTCGTTCGATTCAGTCGTGAATTTTATTTTTTTTAAGAAAAGTATCATATCTAGCGCTTATTTTCCTTCTAATTTCAACACTTTTTGGTTAGTTTTCTATTCGGCCTTCTTTTAACCATTTTATTATATTAAATACAATTGATTTGCTTTTTGGTTTTTTAAAAAAATCACTTATTTCGCGTACTGTTTTACCCTCTTGATGGTTTAAAATCAGAATTTGGCTTCCTTTAACAGTTGTATGTCTGGAAATTTTGATTTTATTTGTTAAATGTAATCATATGAACGCTGTAAAAAGACTGCCACTAAAATAATAGATTAGTCATTAGGGCATCTACCGTTAGTTTTTATAGAAAACAGCAAGTGTCCCACTTTGAGTGTGAGTAAATGAAAACAGATAGTTTTATGAAAAAGAAAGAAAAAATTAATTTAATGCTTAATTTTTTGTCCTATAACATTCATTTTTGAAATTCTTAGTCTTTTAAATATAAGAGCAAGTTTGTGCGACCCAGTCGTGCATTTTATTTTTTAATTGATTACATGCTCTATTTTGATCGTAATCAAGATCTTGAATTCGTGTTTGTTTCTTATCAGCAACATGTTCGAAAAACCTTCTTCACATAGGTGTGTGTATTTAGTATTGTAGAATATCTTCTTCGTTCGATTAGAAACTATCTTTCGAACCGCTCAATACATGTTGTTTTGGACGGTTTTAAGTCTGAAGTTAATAAAATAAATGCTGGTGCGCCACAGGGCACCGTTTTGACTCCGACTCTCTTCCGAATACTCATCAATGACTACTTGCACTGAGGAAACCGATAAGTTTTGAGTTCTCGGTATGTGCATCACAGACCACCTTGTGTTGAATTTTGCATGTCTGGGTTCAATTCCCAGCCGATGCTACTTTAAAACAAAAAAATGTTTCTTCGGGGGTACTGTATCTTACAAGGAAGTGCAAGTGCCAAACCCTCCAAGAATACATATCTATTTTTATGAAAAAGTTCATCAAATTTGATTTTTCTTCCAATAGCTTAAATGGGTTGTTAAGAGGGATACCAACCCGCGGTAGGAGACCAGTTTCTAGCACGTTTTTGTTAGGAATCGGAACTTTTATAGCAGTTTTTCATTTGAAGAGGAAGTAGTTGATACTAAGAAGGTCATGACTTTTTGTGGAAGTCTACTTTTTTACATTCTATATATCTTCAAATTCGACTATTATTTGTTATTGCTTGTCGATTACCCTAATAATCTAGTTTCTAATGTCCTATATCTTATGAATAAATTATGTAATCGGAAGCAAAAAACACCAAAGAATAACCTTTCCATCTATTAGATTCTATAAAATATAGATTCGTGTGAATATAACCTTGCTCAAGTGAATTTCCACTAACTGTTTTGTTTTTTTTCTTCAATCGAGTCTATAGCGAAACAGTAACCGATGTGGTCAATACTTGAACTAGAATCACCTTTCCCGGTAGCTATTTAAACACGTACACAGTAAACATTTATTTTCCATAATAAGCATATTCGATAGCTTGTGTCTGTCCATGTCCATGTCAAAACAAAATCTGTAAATAGAGTTTCCTCATGCACACGCAAATGCCAATAATCTCAAACAGAATTTTTGTCCGTACAAACAAATCATTGAAAAGGCCATAAATAGATGCAGCTCTTCCTGGTTTCAATGTACACGCACCAGGCAGGCATTCCACCATTCGATTCACACTCCAAATCGGATCAGTACAAAACGGACTGTAATTGATCCGCTTGAGTGCTCCTAACATTTCTGCCGCATCTATAAAGCATCTCATCATATCGCGACGTATCGTATCGGCGCAGAGTGGAGCGGCAGCAGTATGAAATAAATGATCCAACTTGATTTCGAAAAAGCATTTTTATTGCTGGCGAACCAATCAATTGTCCACATAATTTGATCTCTCTCAAGTGGTATTACATTATACGAGTATGCATGTGCTGTGCATCGTGAATCAAAGGAAAATCTCTTTATTTTCTATTTAAAAGTAATACATAAATCAACCGGTAAAAAGAGCAAGACAAATTGCGGAAAATGAAAACACCAAAGTCTGAAAATCCTGGCATCATTCATTGATGTTTTAGATTAGCACACTTGACAGAGCCGCCAAGCAAGAGACTGATATATTTTGATTCAAGTGATTTACTTACCTGCCGGGCAGACTTTGAAACCATTGCATGAAAACTCTCACAAGTGGTCTATTCATAGAAGAAAAGGCAACAACTCAATTAATGTGTTTTTGCTGTTTTGTTTTGCCTGCGAGGCCGGTCGATCTTATGGTCAGGTGTTGGGCTTATAAAATATCTCAACAAGGAGTGCAAGACAAATTGATTGGTGCCGAAACGGAGGCTTTCAAGTTACGTTATCTATTCCTAGCAGACGGGAACTCTTTGCTGGAATAGTACTATTTATTTTGATTATAACTGCAATCTTTTAACTATACTTTCAATTGTCCATGCACAGTTTAAGAACTTGGTAAATTTATTGAATACCAGATAATGATCCTGATAAATACACTTTAGTGTATTATCGGCTCTAGGCACATCAGACCATTGTGTCAGATCTGCCTTTTTCTCGTGTCAAAAAAACCCAGTTAAAAAAATAATTCCCAAGACAACCGTTTAGCAATACGAGGAATGCAACTGGGCCGGTCTCAACGATTTTTTCAGGAACTTTAACTGGTCACAATGTTTCCTCGATAGTGCACATATAATTTCGAATTGAATTCTTTTCAAAGTGCGAAATTTTATTCCAAAAAGGGGAAACTATCAAACCAAAAGAGAATTCTTATTATGGTCAGAGAAGTAAGTTTCCGATTTTATAAAGCAAACTTTAATAAGGAAAACCAGAATAAGTCCGATTGTACTTCCGTTTGCGTACATGGAAACGCCGTTGAACAATCAGCTCAAGAAAGATCTCGAAAATCGAAAGCTTTTTAATGACCGGTTGTACGGCTTTCGAAGGAATAGATCCACTGATGGCATATCTAATCGAAAAATTTAACCATTCTTTACATAATTTTGGTGGAACAAATGTTATTGCACTTGATATTTCTAAAGCATGTGATAGAGTTTGGCATCAAGTTCGCTTATCGAAAATACTTGCATTTGGTAGTGACGAATCTCTTCTTCGTTGAATTAGAAACCGCCTTTCGAACCGCTCAATACAAGTTGTGTTGGACGGTTTTAAGTCTGAAGTTCATTAAATTAATGCTGGTGTACCACAGGGCTCCGTTTTGTCTCCGATTCTTTTTCACATATTAATCAATGATCTTGTTTCTGAAACTTTTAATCCATTTAATTGTTTTGCAGACGCAGCTTGTCACATTTTTTTCCAGAGTCATATTCTTATTCTTCGTATGTGGATCTGGAACTGCAGGGTATGATAAGCTCCGATCTGTCAATTGTGGAAACAAAAACCTTGTAGAATATAATGCTATGTTCAGACATTCTATCTTTTATGTCGAAGTGAAAAATCCTCAAAGAGTATCATCTCTTGTCATGAAAAGTGCTACTCATCTTAGGCTACGGCCACGCACTGAGCGACGAGTCGCTGAGCGACGCAAAAAAATTAAAACACATGAAATTGTATAGAGGTGGCCACGTAAACCCTGAGCGACTTGTCATTGTTTTAAGCGACAGAACGACGTCGCTCAATCGCTCAGTCGCTCGAACTCGGAAAGAAAATTGTAGGTCCCCTTCATTCCTGCCGACAACACGCACACTGGAATGGTAGAAAGTTATACATAAGTCAACAGGTTTAGGCTATCAATGATCTGTTGGTCTCTAAGTTATTCATTCGATTTGGGTTTTAGTTCGAAGATAAGACCGTCATAATTTCCAACAGGGTCATGATACCTGCCGATTAAAAGCTACCATGGGCACAGGATCCTCCAATCTAAACCCACCAGGAGAGTATTACCTGCTGAATTTACGCCACCAAGAGCATTTAACCTGCTGATAGATCATTTGGAAAGCAACTAAATGCATTTAACTTGCTGATCTTCTAGCGAAAAAGACTGCTGATCGGAAAGTTAGGGTCGTATTACCTGATGATCTACAGGTATGAAAGTCTGCTGTTTCGAAAGCCAGAAGGAGAATCAGGGATGTGATGAACTTGCTGATCTACCAGTACCACAGCCTGATGTTTCAAGAGTCCCCAGGGCCGACGTACCTATTGATATGAAGCCAATAGTAGTATTAAAGCTGCTGAACTGCCATTACAAAAGCTTGATGTTTTTTAAAAGCATCAAAGGGCGTAGTACATATACATACTGATCAATCGCAATAAGGTGTGTAGTTAATTCAATAAAATTTATGTTAATTACCAAAATGCCAGAATCCCAGATAACTTAAAGATTCGTGGGACTAAACCAGACTACTGAAGTTAAAGTATAACCGAAACTGATCCGTACTTAATAGTTGTTTAAAGAAAGATGTTCTAATAAAAGGTTCTTAAACCTTTTTCACTAAAGTTAAGTGTTTTTTTTTCCCGACGACCATGACGAACGGCAAGCGAAAACCTTGACTGACAAACAAAATAGACTGCAGACATCATAGTTCGTCGGAAAGCCATTTGAAAGTACATAAAGCCCTTCAGTTTTTAAGTGCGTGATCATCTGAGTTTCAAATTTCAAAAATTGTGAATTAAATCTGGTTTAACTTTAATCTATGTCTGTTCACAACGGATTAAATCTTAACTTTGATTTTATCACAAATTCTTATACAATTCAGTGTAATTGCCAGGGTCCAATAATAATTAAAAATAAATTGTGGAACTTGTGTATTTGCTTTATTTCGTTGGAACATGAGATGATTTAAGTCGACAACTAGATATAAATTGAATAACTTGTTGTATTATGTTTGGTTATTATCCCAGCGTAGATCTCCAGTGAAATAAAAAAAATTTATACGTTCCGCAAAAACCTCACATCTGATAAATTGAAGTAGTAATCTCCAGTGAAATGGATAAATGAATACGTTCCACAAAAACTTACATCTGATGTTTTGAAATAGTTATCTCCATTGAAATGGAAACATGAAAATGTACCACAAAAATTCACTTCTGATTAATTGAATAGTGAATAGGTTCCACTGTTCACTTTACGTTTTTTAATATTTCAATTCCACCTTTTCAAATGGATTTGTCATTTTTACTTGCGATATAGGTACTATAGGGCAAGTTCTGCATTTGAAAAAAAAAATCGAACTCGAGATTTTGATCAAAGTTGACATTACGATGATAGCGAAGACGAATAAAGTGGGTCCGGCAATTCCGTCTGTCTGTCTGTCTGTATGTCTGTACCTCGACCTAGAGCCTAAGCCACTGGACCTATTTTCTTCAAACTCGGTAGTTATGGGTCTTCGGTGATTCCCTAGAGGGGAAATTGAAATTTTTTTTTAGCTCTAAAACTAACGGTACCCCCCATACACCCGTAATGTAAAATCTTATTTATCTCGAAAACGGCTCTAACGATTTTGATAAAAAAAAATTAGGTGTGATATTATGCACATGGACTACGTTTTAGTAAAAAAAAATTTGGGGCAAAATGTTATTAACGGTACCTGTCATAGAACCGTTTTTTTGATTTTCGACTTTCTCATTAACGGCTCTAACGATTTTAACCAAACATTTTCAGCAGGAGTCCCCCTAAGTTTAAAATAATATTGTATATAAAAATATTCGAAAAATTATTTGTTGGTTTTTTTTGAAAATTTTTTTTTTGAAAAATCAATATCTTCAAAACCTATGAACGATTATTTTTTGAAATTATTTCTTAAAATCAATATTATTAAATACTTCAAATTCGCATCCCACATTTTTTTCTTGAAAAATTTTAAAGAAATTTCTTATATAAAAAATTTATTTATTTAATAATAAAACGATTTTTTAAAGCTTGTTTGAATAAATTCATACTTTTCTAGAAATCAGACGGCAATTTCATTTTAAATTCCTGTTTTATATTTATAAAATGTACTTAAATTTCAAAGTACTTTTACATAAGAGCAAGTTCGTGCGATCCAGTCGTGCATTTTATTTAGTCGGTTTATGTGAATTAATCCACAATTTTCAACTGAAAAACTTTTTTTTTTTTAAAGTGAAAACATAACAAGCAACAACCTGCGACCACCTTAACTTGCTAATGTTTCATCTTTTAGCATAGATTGAGTTTGTTCCATAATTGGCAAAAGCCAATGGACACTAATGCAAATTAGGGCATAATCCATGGTAGATACGAAGCCTTGTTTATTTATCTCTTTGGGCATTTTTGTTATGCTTGATGCAACCGCCCAAGCTCCTTCTTATGTACATACTATGTATAATATGGTTAGTTGAAAAAGAGGGGCTGTTGTGATGAATATTTGTGCACCGAGTGAGTACACACGTTCGTATCCAATGAATACACTCTCTGCGATGTTTTGTTTTGTGATTTGAATAATTAAATAGAACACAAGCACCTAGCAGCAGTAGCAGCAAGCTTAAAAGGGTCGTTCTTCATTTAAATAAATATTGTTATCAGTGCTGCTGCCTCACCGAACAGTGGGGCAAAGTACCTTTATGATTGGTAATAATTCAATAGGTTGAGAAATTTATCATAGTCAATTTTTTAATTTGATCAAAAGTGAATTTTCAAATAAATATTCGTCGACACAAATTATAAATAGTTCTTAACCAAGCGTAATTTGTGTAAAATTGTTTAAGAAATATGTTTCTTCTATATACATATATTACACAAATATATTTTTCATTTATAAAACTGATTGACTCAGGGCTTAAAGACAACACTGAAAACAAAATAGCGAGTTTTGTTTCAATTTTTTTTTTTTTTTTTTTTTTTTGTTTGATCCCGACTTTACGTTATGACTTCCCACTGTCAAAACTAAACGAGGTGACAAAAGTTGCTTTAACGTCACGACCACGCAGCGGCCCCATTTTTTCTACAACATATAGACAACTACTGCGGTAGGTATTCCGACTGTTTGGATGTGTGGATATGTGAAATGCGTTAAAAATAAATTTTTTAAAATAAAATTGTCTCCTTGTCTCCTATTTTTAGAGTCTTGTCGTGGTGGGTGCGATGTCTCTTTTCAATGCGGATTTTACTTGAATTTTGTGATTTATTTGCAAAAAAAAGAAAGTGTTTCTGTGCATATGATAATTTATGCGTTAAAATTTCTTTCGATTTGAATTTTTGTTTAAAATTAGCAAAATCATTACTTTTCCTTTTAACGATTTTTTTCCTTAAAAAAAAATATTTTTTTTTTCAATTAGTTTTTGCAATTATTTGTTTTGTTTTTGGGTTCAGAACATTAGACAAGGGTGTAAATTTTTCTTGGGCTTAAAAAAAGATTGATTTTTGAACCTTGCTTGCTGATCCTCGGAAGTAGACTTATCGACCGGATATTCGGCGGATTGGAGTTTGCCTTTCCCTTTTTTGGTATAGTGTGAACCTCGGTTGTATTCTACTGTACTGGATTTGATGTTTTATTCAGAGCGTTGTTAAACAGTGTGGTATAAATGTCGACGGTTCCAAAGGTAGCTGTCGTAGTACAACGTTGGATATACCATCGACTAATGAGAACTTCTTTTTCTTATTAATGAGTCAAAGATGAGCTGGAGCTTTACCTTCGAAACTAACAGGGAACTGGGATCGTTTCGCCAAAATATTTTCATTGTACCCAGTGAAACCGCGGTTCTCCGATCGCCATTCCATCAGTTCGTTTCGAAAGTAAATGTGATGAAGCAGGGCTCTGTTTTCCAGGTCATGCTTTAGGCGGATTCTAGCACTAACTTTGCACACTTGCTGAAAAGAACTCTCCACTTTCTTCAACAGTCCAACTGGTTTTGTGATATAAAAGTAAAAATAACTATTCTATTCTATTCTATTCTATTCTATTCTATTCTATTCTATTCTATTCTATTCTATTCTATTCTATTCTATTCTATTCTATTCTATTCTATTCTATTCTATTCTATTCTATTCTATTCTATTCTATTCTATTCTATTCTATTCTATTCTATTCTATTCTATTCTATTCTATTCTATTCTATTCTATTCTATTCTATTCTATTCTATTCTATTCTATTCTATTCTATTCTATTCTATTCTATTCTATTCTATTCTATTCTATTCTATTCTATTCTATTCTATTCTATTCTATTCTATTCTATTCTATTCTATTCTATTCTATTCTATTCTATTCTATTCTATTCTATTCTATTCTATTCTATTCTATTCTATTCTATTCTATTCTATTCTATTCTATTCTATTCTATTCTATTCTATTCTATTCTATTCTATTCTATTCTATTCTATTCTATTCTATTCTATTCTATTCTATTCTATTCTATTCTATTCTATTCTATTCTATTCTATTCTATTCTATTCTATTCTATTCTATTCTATTCTATTCTATTCTATTCTATTCTATTCTATTCTATTCTATTCTATTCTATTCTATTCTATTCTATTCTATTCTATTCTATTCTATTCTATTCTATTCTATTCTATTCTATTCTATTCTATTCTATTCTATTCTATTCTATTCTATTCTATTCTATTCTATTCTATTCTATTCTATTCTATTCTATTCTATTCTATTCTATTCTATTCTATTCTATTCTATTCTATTCTATTCTATTCTATTCTCTTCTATTTTATTCTATTCTATTCTATTCTCTTCTATTTTATTCTATTCTCGAGGTATGCAAGCTTTGTATTAAAGCTTCGAGTAATGTCCCAAAGGCAGCAGAAATTACTTGTCATTTGTGAAAAACTTTCAATATTCAACGGTTCCAACGTTCATCTACAACGATAACCCATCATTTTGATGCTAGCTCTATGGTGCCAGACAGCGAGATTGCCCTTCCTGTACTTGAGAACCTAAATTTTCAATTGGACAAGTATATTTCAGCACTCGAACAGTTGGAGGAATTCTTCGAGTTCCTTACATGAACGAATCTGCTGGTCCTAATTGTATACCCTCTATTCTTCTGCAGAGGTGTTCTTCATTTCATATTTCCATCTCTAACCTGTGGAATCTTCCCTATTGGATAGAAAATAGCATTTGGCCAGGTTTCTTTTATAACAGGTAACTCATCTTTTCCCTCCTCCTATCGACCAATTGCACTTACATCCCTTCTTTCCAAGCTCAAGGAATCGCTGATAAATCATAAGCTCTAGTAATATCTTAAAGATCGAGAGCTTCTGAATTACCGGCAATACGGCTTTCCCAGCAATCGTTCCACTGGTGATCTGATGGCATATCTCACCGAATAGTGGAACAGATCTTTACATTGTTTTGGAGAAAGTAAGATTATTGCGCTTGATATTTCCAAGGTATTTAATAAAGTTTGGCACCAGGCACTCTTATCCAAAATACGTGCGTTTGGAATCAATGAAAGCCTTATTTGGATTAGAAATAACCATTCTGTATCGTTCAATACATAATCTATTGGACGGGTTTGCGGGCCAAACTTCTCTTCATTTACTGCATAGAATTTTGACCAGAGCAATAAAACTGGTAGGAAACAGAACTATCACGGAATCATTCCCATCTCTTGAACACCATCTGTAAAATATGTCCTTTTCTCGCTTAGTAGCCAGTTCTATTTCTCCCCTCAATAAGTTCACCCGTGATACCCATTTCGCTAGGAATGCTTATCATTTCATTTCTAGTCTAATTTTGGACGTACCGTGAAAGTCGTGCACGAATAACTATTTCGTTGCAGTGTGGATGGTATGTGGAACGCAAACAGAGTTTGACAGTTCGCAACAATCAGATTGCAATTCGTGACAATCAAATATATTTTCTCAAATTCTAGAATCTTAATAGTTTTAAACAAGTTGTTTTACTGTTTGTCTAGTTTTTGTGATAAATTAAGGCTTATTAAGTTTTAAATATCATTTGTCGCTCTCATGTGAATAGTCGCTTAACGTCAGCTATTATTTATAAGAGAATTTCATATAGTCCTGTTTCCAAGATTACAAAGTAATTCTAAGGAAAATAACGATACACATTTCGTTTGTAGATAAACTAAGTATCTAGAGAACTTAAATAAACAAGTTCCTCTAAGATAATCAAATGATGTGTGGAATCTAGCTAAAACGAACAGGAAGACTATTGCATTCACCATGAGATTTATCGCATCAAATTTAAGATTGCAGCGTGTGCATAAGAAATTAACAAACAAACAAACAATATTAGCACTGTTATCACTTTATTTAAGCAAACATCACACATCAAACAAAACTTTCGATAAGCCAAGAGAGTGCCCTTGACCAAAGAATGCCAATGAAAGTCAAATAAATTGGATTCCAATGTCCAATCGAATTAACTGCTATCGTGACGTGATAACTAATCTTATCGAGCGCACAGCAGTAGTTTAAAACAAAAAAAACCTAAACATAAAAAATTTTACCTTCCTATCGGTTCTAATTAGCCAAGAAGGCCAGCTAAAAATTGTCTATTGTTTTTCTAAAGACGATCAAGAACGATTCTTTTAGATAGAAAGCTAAAAAGTGTCTTTTTTTATCTCGATTTGAAATAATTAAACATTATTAAGATCAATAAAAATACGAGATTATGGAGCTCCATTCATAAAGGGCGTCTCTATTGTGCACGCATTTTGAATATTCACAAAGCAACGCCCCGCCATGCCATATAAAGCGCATCAGCGTAGAATTTATTGTATGAAGTGAGGCAGCCTAGTGCCTGGCACTGAATATTCGGACTTGAGACTTGCAAATTCTGCTGTTGGGGCTTCTTTATTTAGACGCCTCTCTTATCAAGAGAATATAATAGAAAACTGAATTAATTTGTTTGCTGGGAAATTCGTAGCGTAGAAGGAAGTGACGCCACAGCATTATCGTTGTCTTCAACTTTTATCTTAAGCTGGTAATAAAAATGGCGGCATACAATAGGTATGCGCACATACATATCTTGAATTGGCAAAGAATTTCAAAATAAACACTAAGATCATCAACCATTCTATGTTTTAGAATTCAAAATAATTCTAACAATAACAATAATAGGCTACCCTAACAACTTATAGCTTAAGGCTTCATAAATCAATACACGTTGTCAAGGTGTCATTGGCATTCTGAAGCGACTCTGTGCCTCGAAGTTGGTACAAGAACAAACAACAAGTACGATTTCGTATTTGCGCGTGGTTGACATGACAAACATTATAAAAGTATATTCAAATGGAATTAAGAAACAGACGCGAATAGTGTTGCCACTTTAATGCAATATTTATTTTTGGATTTTTATTAAAATAAAACCGGTACCTACACCTTGGAATAAAATTTTAACATTGAAGAGCTTTATTTTGTTTTCTTAAACATTTTCGAAAAAGAACACTGCATTTAATTTAGGTTTTCGTTTTTAAGGGAGATGGTGAGTTTGCAAAGGAGGTGAAATTCAGTTTTTGCAAATTTCTCGAAAACTTTCAATATTTTTGAAGAAAATGTTAAGTAAAAAATTAGAGCTTATTGAATGGTACACAAAAGGATATCCACACTTATTTTCGTACAACCCACCATGATCTAAACAGTACCATTCGCTGATTCATTGAACTCGTTTTGAACGTTTTTTTTTTTCTCAAAATCTATTGATTCTATACTAAAAAGTGTTGAGACCTTTTTTATGTAGGATTATGTAGGTTCATAAGCTGGATATTTTTAACCTGTCATGGTTCGATTAAAAAGTAAAATTGTATAATTTTTTTCGTTAAGTGTGACTAGTTCAAGAGAATCCTGTCAGAGTCTGACGTTTAAGCATCAGTGTTGTTATCAATTCCAATTGTCAAAATGCGTTGTGAACAGCGTTGTCATAAGAGTATTGTCAAAATGAATGGTATACTTCTTAGTTTGCTAATAATTCTTTAAATTTTTCAACATTGTTGGCAGTTTTCGAAAAATTTGAAAACTTATTGGCTACATTTAAAGAATCCTACTATTTTATTGAAAAATATACAATGTTGGAGGTTTAGAGCTCGATATTTTCTTTCTACACATTATTTTTTGATAAACAGGGGAACGACTTTTAAAATAAATAAGTCTTACTGTCGAATCCTATAAGAAATTTATTGACATATTTGTATATAAAGGGTATTTCAGTACGTGCGGGTAGATTTTGTACGGTTATATGTATATGGCGGCCATATTATTTTGGTGACATCTTTCAAATCTGGTGTTTATTACTTAGTTCCTGAACCCAAGTCACCATGGCAAGTTACATGATTAAACGTTAGTCCAAATAATAAAATATTATTATCTAAATGAGTGTTCGTTAGTGCAAATTTTGCAAACGTTGCGTCCACTTTACGGTAGACGTGGTGGCCTTTCACAGTTGACTCTTTGTTTGGGGGTCAAATTTGAGACAACTAGTTCGGTAATCAATCAGCCAACATTTGTACGAAAGCAAGATTGTTCGAGAACATGCTGCGGTCCGTGAATTTGTACAGCAGAATCCGAGGCAGTTGATTCCTCGCCGTATACAAGCACTCGCGGCCTTTTGCAGACTTCAACTTGTCGAATTTTGCCTCGGGATTTAAGCGTATACCCGTACAAGATAAGATCCAACTGACATATGAGCTCAAAGTTAGTGGCCATAGACAACGCCGTTTGTTAGGCGACTGGGCTTCGGAGCGTTTGGAAAATGACACCAATTTTGGCCATTAACATTTTTGGATGAATGACTGTGTTAACAAGCAAAATTGCCGTATACGGGACGTCACCAACCCACACGAGGCTTACCAGATGAAAACACATCCTCAAAAAGTTACCATTAGGTGTGGATCTTGGCCGAGGGCGTCATTGGTCCGTATTATTTCCAAAACGACGTTGGTGAGTTAGTCACCGACCAGCGTCACAGAAGTATGATAACCAATTTCCAACGATTTCCTAACATGTGGGAGCCTCGATTCACATTCTGCATGAACGATTTGAGGATAAGATTATCTCTCGCAGAGGTGACGTGAATTGGCTGCCAAGGTCATCCGATTTGATCCACCCGAATTTATACCACTCGGATCCGTGCCACCGTAAGAAGCTGAGGCGTACATTTAACAAAGCCCTTTACTTGCGATTAAATGTTATTCAAAAAAGTGTTAAACTTTCAATAAAGAAAAGTTATCGGTTAGAAGATAATCAGTGCTTTAAATAATTCTTGTCCGTTAAGTTATGTTACCCGTTCAATAATTGGATTAATTGTCGTAAATTTGTCGTAAAACTGTAGTGATAAAAAACAAATTGTTTAAATAATTCCTGGTAATTATAATTTGAAATTCAATTTAATATAACCAACCCTCAAAGTAGTGTAAAATACTCGTAAATGCAACATAGATAAAGGGGTCGTGAATTTGTCGTAAAACATTTCGTGAAAAAAATATAGCGTTTCTATTTTAAATCATTATTTAACAGTTGGCATTACTTCTTCTTTAAATATGGTAAAATGAAGAATTTAAGTCACCAATTTTTGTAAATTTGTAGTAAAATTCTCATTAAAGCAACAAAATTGTTGCGTTTGCTTTTAAAAAGAAATTAAACCTACATATATATACTATATTGACAGTCAAGAAGAGTTAAAAGCTCTAAAAAAGGAATGTGTGAACAATTGCTGTAAATTTGTCGTAGAATTTTTGTCAACGAAATAAAATGTTCGCGTTTGTTTTCTTAAAAAAGAAGGTAGTTTTGGAAATTTTAAAACAATCCCTTTTTAGAAAACCACTCTAAAATTTAACTTCTAAATACAATACTAATAATAATAACAAAGATGTTAAATTGCTTCTACTTTCTTTGGTCTAAATTTTGTCGTTTGAATAAATCGTATCACAAATAAATTTATCGAACTCATATTTTCTAAGAAAACAACAGTGAATAAAGTTTAAGTTTTGTGTTAGTAGGAAAGTTTTCCAAACAATTGTCCCTCCATGCCTTCGAATAAGTCGCGTAATAACAGCCTTTTAAACATTTAGAATCATTTGTTTTCTCAGTACTGGAATCAATACAAAATCCTATTTTATGATTGAAAGATTTAACCACATTTTGTTGCCTACCAATTTAGCATTACTAGGGGTTATTTTATGAAAAAAACAAACATGACAATTTTGTCCTTTCACTAAAAATAATACTTACGAATAATTTACACATCCTAAACATTTTTAACTGGTAATTCTAACTTGATGGGCCCACGAAAATTGTATTGAAGGGGGTCTAGTTCCCAACGTTCATGTGAAATAGGAAATTTTCAAAGAAAAAAAAAAAAAAAAAAAAAAAACAAATTATAATTTTATAATTGACGGCAACACCTACAATATTTAACCAGACATCTTATCTTTTATATTATTTTTAAATCAGGTTACATGTTTCAATGAACTGTTAACAAGAAAATTTAAATAATATTTTAAATTTAAAAATTTGAAATTATTATTTTTTTTTTTCAAAATTATTCAGCATTTTGAGAAAACTAGAATAAAAGATTTTTCAGAAAAAAATCTACTACATAAATTATTCCTTAATTGGGAACACTTTTTTATTGAAGAGACCTTTTTCTCATTCTCGAATTTGCAAAGAAATTTCCAAGAAAATTGTGTTTATTTGAAAATAATTTAGAGGTCAAATTTATTGTACTGCCAAACATAGCCAATTGCGCAATAATGAATGTCGTTAGTGTGCCGGAACGAATGAAATGACAAAATGTTATGCCGACAGCCTAATTAACCTCAAGCAATTAGTTTTAATTTCAAGAAGATATAAAACAAAAGTTAACTTAGTTTAGGCAAGACGACGATGATGGTTTGAGAAAAGTGTCTAACGAGCTAAGCGGATAAGAACTTTTATGTTTTGCTGGTTGTTTTTTTTTTTCTATGGATTTGAATTGGATGGTGACATTGGATACTAATTGAAACGTTGGTTTTGTTGCAACCTTGAAAGACAAATTAGGTATAGTCTGTGTAAAGTGGAGTCAAAAGTTAAATTAGATGTACAAAATCAGAAAGTTATTCTAATTGAATAAATAAATTATATTATTTGAATAACATTTGGTAATCTACATTTTTCGTTTCCGTATGTTTGAGGCTATGTTTACATTATGAGCCAATTTTTATCTAACAGGAAACTCGTTTCAGAATTTGAAATTTCATGTACTAATCTTCCTCTTCAAAAATCAATATTTTTTTACTCTCCTAATCGTAAGTTTTTTTTTTAATTTGAAAAAAAAAAAAAAGAAAAAAAAAAAAGGTAACAAAAAAAATTTCGACGTGTTTGACGTATCTATTGTTGAAAAAAAAAAAAAAAAAACAAATCTTTGACAGATTTTGGACTAAAATTAGTAGAAACTGACAGTTTGGAACAAATACAAAAAAAAAAACAGACATATTCTGTCTTATTCATTATATTTCAATAGATGGTTTGCCTAGTTAGACAGTGTCTAAACTGTTTTCTCAATATTTGGGCATCTTATTTATAAACTCACTCAAAACGATGATGTCTAACTTAAGACTATTGTCCAATTCTAAATCCATTTTTATAAACACTCTAATTTTAGCACCGAGTTTGCCTGTCTTAATCTGTACTTAAGTAATTACATATAATGCACAATGTAAGGAAAGTTTATAGTTTACAATTCAAAAGTTATTTTAAAAGATATCCAAGAGTGTTTTAAGAATACCAAATGAAAACTATTAAGTATGTCTGCTTGTTTATTTGCTCAAAACTACCAATTTCAATTAATTGTACTCCAAAATCTGTCAAAGTTAATATAAAAAAAAATTGGTGGAATCTGCCACTCTGCCAGTTTTGGGCTAGTAAACGAACAGGGTGAATAACGATTATTTTGCTTAAAAACTGACTTACTTAGACACAGCGATCGCGTACCTAGTCCTTGATTAAGTCGCGGTTAAGACAAACAATTTCTATGTCTAAATTAGACAATTCTTAAAAAAAAAACAATGAAAAATGAATATTAATATTTTTTTGAAGTTAAACTGCTGTTTAAAGTTAATAATGGTTTATAAGTAGGAAATAAAGAGTTTTTTTGTACACATAATTATGAAATATGTAACTTGAAACTAAAAATAAAATGGCGTCAGTGAATACAAATTTGAAATTGGTTTCATTCGAAAATAGTTTGAAAGTTGCTTTGCAAAACAGTCGATAACTCTACTTTTATTCTATACTTTTATTACATTAAAACCTTTTACACTCCTTTTTGTAAATTTCACACGACATCATGTTAAAATGACATTTATATACTACCTCTAAATGTCCTCCTATGAACCAGTTCTAGCTTAATCCGCCGCTATTCCTCGTGTATTTTTTTTTATAAATAAGCGTTTCAGGATTAAAGTCGGTCTAAACTTTACTCCATCGCTAAACCAAGTTAATAAATAAGTCTGATTGGGTTTTCCATTGGCAAATTCAGATTTTAATCAAAAACTGATTTTTTTCGCTGCGAATGGAACGCGATATGAAATTGATTTATTTTTTTTTATTGTATTCGTGTAATTTTGTATTTTTAAATATTTTCGAAAAAAATATAAATTTACTTTAAGTAGAGAAATATTTACTTTAAGTAGAGAAATGAATTAACGGGATCATTTGTAACTGTTTCCATTTTTTACAAGAAATAATTTGCTCCATGTTTGGCATATAATTTTTTAGAATTATAATCAGTTAAATAAACCTTCAACCACATTTACACATTTGACAGCTGAACATTCTTACAGGGCAGAGTATTAAATCGAAAAATAAATCAATTATTTGACCAATGGAATGTAAAAATTGCCAAAACCGTCATTTTGACAGATCTTAATCGAACATAAATTGATATATTTTACCAATGGAAACCCACATTAGTTTTACTGAACAAATACATAAGTCAAATTAAGAGCTTTTTGTCTAATTGGAAGGATATTTATTTTTGTTGCTTAACTGTCACTTAGGTCAATGTCACTTGTGTAATGAATTCTCGATTCCATCACTCTGACTTTACAGCACGTTTGCATATGAACTTTTTTCCAATAAGAAATTCCAATTAAAAAAAAAAACAATTCACTCTTATTAACTTCCTTTGCTGTTTTTTAATGAATGAATTTAAATTACCCGCTGTGGATTTTAAGTGAGAAAAACTCGAACGAAAATAACTCGAACGAAAAAAACAAAACAAAAGCTATAGTGCGAATAAATATCGCATAATTTGTTGTAAAATTCATTGTCCAGCTAATTTATAATCCCACACTTTGCTTCATTTGTAAATTTCAAGTCATTACCAACTACTGACATACTACATCGCTAAGGAACATTTAAGATTCATTATTTTTTTTTTTATTAAGATGTAAATTATTTTTGAATCAATTTGAACGTTAATGCTGCCAGTAGTCATCGTATACCTTACTACGACATGCTATCGCTCCACCGCCGAGATCTAAGATAATTTGTTTTGTAATTTTTTTTTTTTTAATTTCCAGAAGTCTTTCTAATGGTCTTCAACCCACGAACGTCCATTTGGAAGCATTTTTTCTGCATACCCCTTTCGTTTCTTCTTCTGGTTATAAACAATACTATATTCTGCAATTAGTTGCTCATTTGGACCTAGTGCAAAATAATTCCTGTTTACAGAGAACGTACAGTGAAATCTCTTTAAGATGGCGAAGATGTTATGGAGAATGTTTTACTTAATAAAGTTTTTGCTTGTGATGTAGCAGATATACCGATATATTCGGCACTTTATTTTGTAAAGTATAAATCTTACTAAAAATCCGTTTTTAGTAACGATCTGAACAACTTTTATGTACAATAAGCGGTTCTCGAGAAATTGGTTGAAAGTCGTATTCAGAATTGCTTTTGAAGCACACCAGCTATAGCCGTGCCATTTGGTGTGAATTCTTAGGGTCCCACCTACCAGCTCTTTTAATAAAATTTGATATAGTTTGATCATTTAAATCTTTGTCTTTGCCGACTGGCCTAAGGGTTGAATGTGTTCTTACTGGGTGAACTGAGGTTGCAGCTCCTTACACTCTCAAAATTAAGATCCAGGGACTGGCATGATGTATTGAGTCATCTTGACTGACTACAAAAAGGAACTAAGAAAAGCCAAGAAAAATAGTTTCACTTCCTTCTGAGAGATCATTTCTTGAACTCCATGCTGCGGAAGAGCCTTACATCATTATCACTTCGGCACACTCAGAGGTCCACTATGCTACTTAACACGCACTTTCCATTCGGTCAACCTTTAACAGAAGACTCTCTAGAGAGAATACCTCTCAAATCAAATTTAGAAGACTGGAACATAACTGGAAGCATCTGTCCAAGTAAAAGATTAGACTGGACAATAAGCACTTTCGACCTTTTAAATCACCAGGTTTAGATGGTATCTTCACAACCCTGTGACCAAATTGCATACTCCGTAGTAGCATTGCTCTTGGGTGTATTCCATGTCTGTGGAGAAGAGCTAAGGTAATATTCATTCCTATAAGCGTAAAATGATGCAACAGATCGGTCTTTCAGGCCGATAAGCTTAACATCCTTTGTACTGAAAACCTTGGAAAAAATAGTTGATAACTTCATAAGATCAGACGTTTTAGTAAATAAGCCTCAGTATACCAGCAATGCGAACATGCCTACCCTACAGAGCGGATAGATTTATAAAAACCGCCATATTCGAACTCACAAATACGTTACAAAAAGCTCTAGATAGAAAGGAAACAGCTTTGTGTGCTTTGAGTCTTTGATAATACCTCCCATATCGCTGTTAATAAAGCCCTAGTAAGGAAGTGTGTACCCATTACCATAACTAGATTGATTGGGGGAAATGCTGGGCACTAGAACAGCAGATACAATAGCAGGGCATAATATACAGAAAATTATCACAACAAGAGGTTGTGCACAAGGAGGTATACTATCAACCTTCCTGTGGAGTCTTGTAGTGGATGAACTCCTAAAAATTCTCACCTCTCAAGGCATACGCCGTATCAGTCGGTTTCTCTGATGATATCGTTATTACAGCCCTAGGGAAGTTTGAAGCAAATGTATAAGCCATAAGGATATCGAAAGTTGGCAGTAACAAATATTACCGACATTCTTAGGGATGGAATTATTACAGAGTACAAAATTTTAAAATGGAGCGGAACAGAAAACGAAACACTCAAAGCTAACTCCATTAAGTGGTACACGAATGGTTCGAAAACGACAGAAAGGATTGGTGAAAAAAAGATAGCCAAATCGCACTCAAGCCACTTATCTCATACACCATCACGTCTAAGTTCGTGTGGGAATGTGAAGGAAGGCTAAGCGAACTTGGTAACAACAATAATGTCTCAGCACTTCATTGGGTATCTGGAGATATTGGTCTCCAGGAAATGAAGAGGCAGACTCTTTAGCAAAAATAGGAGCAAGGGATCTTTTTTATTCATTTGTGGCTTACATACTTTTGTGTACATACATATTCCCCAAATTCTATATAAGATCCATTTTTTTTTCTAGGAAACGATTTAACCGATTTTGATAGTAATTTGTATCAATTTATATAATTTTTTGTATTGGTTTAAATCAATTTTGCTTATGTTTTTTTTTTAACAAAGATCTTTGATTGCCAAGAGAATCTACAGAGACTACACATTTTATATCAATTTAGTTTATACAAAAATATATTTTTCAGTTCAATAAATATTTATAAAAAGAAGTGTTTACGATTTTCTCCGCCTAAGAGAGATTTTACTGTGTGAATAGATAAAATTAAGAAAACAACAAATAATTGCAGTTGGAATGTTATTATAATGAATGCCACCGTGCTGGAGATCGATGTCTCAAGTAGCTAGTATAGTGTCAGAATGACGACGCCAAATATCATTCAGATTGTCGAGGCACACAACAAAATATATTAATTTCCCTTGTGAAATTGCAAAAGCATATTTGAGGCATCATCGAATGATAAAAATAGAAGTACTTTGCATTTTTAGCTCTGTTCAGCATTTTTTTCTTTCTTTCTTCAATTTGGACTTTTGAATTTCCGTAATCTTTAACCAAGTTATCCAGTGAACTTTCCGGAAATTTTTGTGGCCGACCTTATTTTTCTCACAAAAAACCACAAATTTTGGTTCATTTTAGATTTTGTTTTTATCGAAATTGTGGTTGTGGAAAAATTTTTGATTCACTTACTTGCTGCGCACTTAGATTTCATTTATCAATCAGATGGTTCTTTTATTTGCATGTATAAATTATTGTAGACAGAAGCTTTATTTGCACTTCGCAGTTAAAAATAACTTAAATGCGGTTTCTCCAGCTGCCATCTCGATAAAGAAAATGGTGGCGGAGAAATTCATGAGAAATATTTTTGACATTGCGTCGAAATATTATTTTTTTTTGGAAGTTGTTTAAAAAATGGCTTTACAAAAGAAATATGTTAAATCGGTATACGCAATAAAAAGCAGATAATATTGAACTTCGTCTTGAATATACGGATTTTTGATCCAATTTGTTTCGTCAAACTGCGGCTTGCATCCGTTTTCCAGGCCCATTTTTCATAGGATATCAATTTAAATGTTCTTGCTGGAGTTAATGTTTAGGTGTTTCGTGCTCAACTCAATAACTATTGTTGCAGCGATCAAATGTGATGCTTTGTCCGATAACGAAACACCGGAAAAAATTTTAACTACCAAGTTCCTCACGAGTATTTGATAAGTTCTCCAAGTTCAGATAATCCCTATTGAAAACGTACAAAGTCCTTGATTAAATTTGTTAAAAATTCTCATTGTTCCAGCTCAATTGTTTATCCAAGTGGTAATATTGGGGATAAAAGAAGTCATATCTTAGCTTAAACCACACTTTCACCTATTAAAATCTTTGAAAAAGCAGTCCTTACAAAATCTACAACAGCCGTAAATTTTCTAAAAAATGATCATACATATAACAATAGTCTAAGCGTGCCAGACTTTTTGCTGGGAGGCAGTTCAAGCTATCTATGCGGACAAAGTGGTAGATCAACTGGTTAAGAAGGGTTCGCTTTATCATCTAAACTCCAGAATTTTTTCGACATTCAAAACTCTGGAAATTTTAGTTAAAGAAACCATATGTTCAATACTCGTAGAGTAAATTCAACTTGGAAGTCTTTAAATACCTACCATGTAAATAATTATTTTTTTTATAATTTGTTCAACCTGAAAAATTCTAAACAAAATCTTTAATAAAAAAAAAACTTGATCACTTTCGCTTATCCACTTCAAAAGCCGAACATGTGACACTTAGTTATTTACCAGATCTCCACATATCACCAATCGACATTAAGACTTCATTTATCTTCAGTTCAGGTGACTTCCATGCAACAACAAATAGAGGAAAAAAAGAACCAAACAAATAAAAACTTGAATTCCTACAGACACAAATATTTACCTTCTAAAGACTACAACTCTACAAGATATAAAGATACATCTTTACATTCTCTGGTCATCAAAAGAAACTTGATGTTTTTGTTGATGTGGAGAAAATACTGAGCGGAAAAACTTGTTTGAACGAAATACGAGCCCAACATACGAACGTCCCGATCTTCTTTATCTTGCCGCTAATGTTTTGGCGTACTTTCTATGTTTTAATTTCATTTTTTTTTTTTTGTGTTTGTTCCCTGACCCACACACTAAAACTGGAAAGTTCGTGTTTTTTATATTTTGTTCAAATGACTTTCTGGAGTTCTTGGAGGAAGTACATACTCACATAGATCAATCTGCCATTAAGAAAACCTATTTTATCTTACGGTAATTGCTACACACTCACCAACCACACACTGAATGTGCAACGCAGTCCAAATGAATTTATCCATCAGGGGCGAACGAACAAAGTTCCTTCCGCCATTGGAAGTCGAAGAGAAAATCAGCCCGAAGATTGACGATGATTCCACTGCCACCACTATCTGCAGTTGATGTAAAATGCTTCATTCGAGAGATGTTCATGGGCCAAGGTTGACTTTTAATCACATTTACTGGCACTTAATTAACTGCATTACACGGTGATGTGGGTCGCGATTAAAGTCTAATGGAGCAATGCCTTTGAGAAATGTTGTAATTGTTTTAGTTCGTGTAGTGAGCTTGAAGTAGAGATTGGAATTGAGGTGGAAGATAAAAAAATTAACATGAAAGATTTTCCTTTAAGATGCTTGAATATTAGAAGCTCTTAAGCATTTAAAGCTTATTTTTGCCATTGACATATACATATATATATATAATTTCGATCCTTTCTTTTCTTCCTTGCAGACTTAAATCATCTCTACCAACCGAAGAATCAATCCGGCAGCAAACTGTTGTCCTTATATTCAAATCTACACTTAAATTCTGGAAATGCATTGAATGCCATGATGCGCTACTCGGAAATCTCTCGAGATCTATCCTCGGATAGTCTTAAATTTGTCGAGGTAAGTTAAAATAAGTTAAGGCAAAAATGTCCACAAGAAAAATATATTTTCCTTCTCACAGCAGCCACACGGAGAAGAATACATTTACAAGAATTTACGTGACGAATCCCCACCGAGCGATATCTCAACTCACAGTGGTCCATTGTTGAGTAAATCATGTCATCATCAGAATCAAATCGGTGGCAGTTATATTGCCAACAATCGTCTTTCCTATGGATCGTCGACAACCCCACGACAAAAAAAGGACAAAAGCCTCATGTCGAGTGCTAAAGACAGAGAATTCGAACGAATTCCATCGAAGACGCTCAGTGCAAAGAGTTCCAGAAGGAAAAGTTCAATTGGATCGGCATGTTTGAATGCAATGTCAACTTCTCCTGGTTCAGGGTGCTATTATTGTTATGGGTACATTATTGTCATGTCTTGCCTTTGTGTTATTATTAATCAATATGATTTGCATGTATTTTACAGATCAACGCCACCTGGAAAGACACAAAGTCTTCCACTTAACTCGTCTATTAAAAACTACGATTCGGTTATATTGAGTGCTCTAAGAGTCTCAGCCGAAGAATTGGCCAATCAGATCACACTCTTGGACTTCCCTGTATTCGCTGCCATTCAACCAGACGAATTGACGAGCTGTGCATGGACGAAAAAGGACAAACACAGTGTTACACCGAATATTGTTGCATTTACTAAGCGATTCAATCACACTAGCTTCTGGACGGTGCAGGAGATCTTGAGCGGTGATCTCCCCAAACAGAGAGCCGAAATTTTAACACATTTTATAAAAGTGAGTGCAAAATTTTCTACTTTTATGTAAACACCAACATGAGTCTTTTTCTCTATCATTAGGTTGCCAAAAAGCTTTACGAACTAAACAACTTACACTCGCTGTTCGCCATAATATCGGCAATGCAAAGTGCCAGCATATATCGCCTCAAAAAGACTTGGTCATGTCTCTCAAAAAAAGACAAACAAACCTTCGACCGATTGGCAGATGTCTTTAGTGATCAAAAGAATTGGGCGAATTTGCGGGAGTATTTGGAAAGCCTCCGTTTGCCATGTATCCCATATTTGGGACTCTTCCTCACCGACTTGATTTATATCGATCTGGCTCATCCCCATTCGGGTGGTCTGGAGCCAGAACAACGACGCAATAAGATGAACAATATCTTAAGAGTGATATCAAACTACCAACAATCGGATTACACAAATCTTGTGCCAATCGATTCATCACAAAAGTACCTACAATCCATCAGGTACATTGAAGAGCTGCAAAACATTTTTGAGGAGGATCAATACAAGTGAGTTTTGCTTGATCATAAGTATATAAACTTAATTCTTGACTTGGTTATAATTTAGAAAATCTCTCAACTTGGAACCATCCTCTTCGGGGCCAAGTTCATCATCGTGCAGCTCGAAGGAGTCATTTAATGTGGATGCTGCTGCACCGGCACTTGCTTGTCTTAATCTCTCACCCGCCAAAACAATGGGATCCGTGCGTATAGCAAACGGAACTAAATTCATTCCAGGCCATAGGAAGTGCCGAAGCTTAGGCTCAAAGTAAGTTTCTCTAATGCAATTAGCTTTATCGACTAACACAACAAATTCAATCAAAAATATCAAAATTCTTTGTTTATTTCCATTCAAACCTCAAAACACTCGCATCTTTGTCTGTCTCTCTTGCCTGACATCATAATATAATGCAACGATTCACCAAAACACATCCAATTTATTTATTTTGGTTTTCCGTTTTCAAAAAAAAAATCTTATTTCATTTTTGTTTGCCCTTTAACCATTCACTACCACACCCATCACCAATGCTCGATTGTTGATTTCGTTATTTTTGTTCGTTATACACTTTTTCAATTCACTTGGCTCCTCTCTCCGCCACCACTCTCACATAACATCCACACAACACAATTTGGTTTTTATAATTTTTTGTTCTTTATTTTTGTTTATTATTCCAACCCCCCCTGAAAAAACAACAACAAACAAAAAATAAAAACACCGAATTGATTGCAAAAATATAAATCGAAATCGAATATGAAAACAAAAAAGATTTCGCAGCACAAGCTTGCCGCGAAATTTTTATCAAAAGTGCAACTGCCCCATTATGATGATTGCGCCCGGAATTGGTACGATCTCAAATAAGCGATGCAAATGCCGGTGAGTGTGTACAGTTAAGAATGTTTACAAAAAAACTAATAATTTTACCCCTTTGAAATGTTTATTTTTTTTTATATTTTAATTTTGATTTGGTTATTAAATGTTTCCACTCACAACTCCCTATCTATCTTTAGTAGATGTTTAGTTAGCCCCTCCTTTTTCAGAGTTCTAAATGACACATTTTTAAACGTGATTAACGGTTAATGCATAAAGAATGTTGGCGAAGATTTATATATTAGGAGTAACGATCAAAAAAACTTTGTATAAATTCAATTAGGCGGGTATTTCACCTAATCGGACTTCGGTTAACTGAAATTAAGTTTGATTTTGGGAAAGCCATATTTAGAAGAAGCTGGGAAGCCAAACATGGATAGCGGCATGGGGGTGGGTTGCGCTTTAACGACAGAAGGCAGCATTGAGTTTTTGAAGCATTAATGGTTATGGTTCCCCATTAGACAATTCTATCGAGATCAGAATTTAATGAGCTCATCGTACGATGCCTTTCGAGATCCACATCTGGAAACGAATATGAGGAGCTGAGAGTACTGTCTTCAGCAAAACAATTCGATGGATTAGAAGTTTCAGACAAAAAGCATTGATGAATATGAGAAAGAGATTCGCAGACATAAGGGAGCGCTGTGTGCATTAGAATATGCTTCAATGAATGAACACTTTTATATCCCACAGTAATAAAGAAGTTATTTCGAAATAGAATTCTTGGTACAACTATGATGTTTAAAAGTTATCAAAATGAGAGAGTTGATCTTTCGATGCTACGAGTACAAAACCATATTCTAAGAGTAACGTTCTCAAAATAAAACAAAATAAAATTTGCTTGCAATGCAGTTTGCTGCAAATTCGACTTCGCCACACGGTGTTCCCTGCACTTGGGAGCGTAAATTGTTTTAATGGCATTCGTACTCTGTTCCATGTAACACCTCACTATATTTGGCAGACAAAGGGCTGCAAACAATACTTTGTCTAAAAGCCTCCTCGCTGTGGGTCAATAATAAAATTGGCCACTCCATTACACCATACCTCAGATTCAATTTGATAAAAACTTTCAGGCGACTATATCTTCAAGAGAAATCTAGGAGGACATAGCATTCCTTTGAGATGATTTTATCCTTTTTTACACCGATGGATCAAAAACTAATGACGAGGTTGGTGGAGGTGTTAACTCAGGCAGACTTAATTTAAGTCTCCCTTTCGTCTTCCCAATCACTGTAGGGTATTCCAGGCTAAATTTTTGGCGATTAAAGAATCCTGTCTTGGCTTAAAGAAAACGTTATATCAAATAAAAATATCCCCATCTTCTCGGACAGCCAAACAGCCATAAAATTTCTTGATTCTGTCTCTACCAGCTCGATAACAGATCTTAACTACCGATCGTCTGTGATGGAGGTGGCGCAGCAGTTTCACATTCAGCTCTGCTGGGTGCCGGGCCACATGGATATTTCGGGATATTGTAAAGCTGACGAACTCACCAAAAATGGAACAATGATACTTTAATTGCCAGATAAGGCAAATACTGGTATTTCCATCGGTACGTGTAAAGTTATGCTATACAGAGAACAAACCTTAGATGGAACAGTATCACAATCTGCTTGGCGATAAAACAGATTTGGCCAATGCTGGACCTGAAGCGTTTCAATAACAGATCTTAACCAAAAGGTTTAGTATCTTTAAGCAGATCGCACATAGGCTCCATAATATGTTATAACAAGATACTGTTTGATAGGCTGTTTATTCTAACGATTTCTGCAGAAGCTGCTAAGACGTGCAACACGCACGGGCAGTTGTTAGTCACTGGAAGAGTTTATCATCATCATCATCGGCTCGACAACCGGGTTCCGGTCCTGGCCTCTTTCAACAAGTCTCTCCACCTATCCCGGTCTCTAGCCGACGCCATCCAGTTGCGCACCCCAAGGCTTCGGGCGTCCTGGTCTACGCCATCTCTCCAGCGCAAGCATGGTCTACCACGCTGCCGTCTACCATAGAATGTACCACAAAGAACTTTCCGAGCAGGTTCCTCTTCGCTCATGCGAGCTAGGTGCCCTGCCCACCGGAGTCTACCGAGCTTAATTTTTGTCACGATATCTGCTTCTAGGTAGATTGCGTACAATTCATGATTGTACCGTCTCCGGAATCGTCCTTCCTCACATATGGGGCCAACAATTCTCCTTAAGACTTTTCTCTCGAACGCAGCTAAGAGGTCGGAGTGCCTTTTGCTAAGCACCCAAGTCTCGGATCCATATGTGAGTACTGGCAGGACCATGGTCCTGTACAGCAGCAGTTTTGAAGTTATGGTGAGATTTCTGGATTTGAAAAGCTTTGACAGACTATAGTAGGCTCTGTTGGATTTGAGAAGCCGCCCGCGTATTTCTTCTTCTATATTGTTATCGGCTGCTACTATTGACCCAAGGTATTTAAAGGATTGCACCACTTCAAATTCGTGCTCCGCTACCTTGATTGTTTGACCAACTGTTCCTCTCGCATTCGACGCCACCATGTACTTTGTTTTACCTTCACTAATGTGCAGCCCCAGATTTTGTGCCGCCTGCTCGATCTGGATGAAGGAATCGTGTACAGCTTGTTCGGATCTTCCGATGATGTCAATGTCGTCTGCGTAAGCTAGTAACTGGCTGGACCTGTTGACGATGGTCCCTCTCGTTGCCGTGCCAGAGTCACGGATTGCTTTCTCCAACGCCAGGTTGAAGAGGAGGCAGGCCAAACCGTCCCCTTGTCGGAGTCCATTAAAGATTTTGATTGGTCTGGATAGCAATCCGGCTATTTTTACTTGGCTTGTTACGTTGGTCATGGTCAACCTACATAATCGTGTCAATTTATTTGGGATGCCGAATTCTCTCATGGCTTTGTAAAGTTCTACCCTGGCTATGCTATCATAGGCGGCCTTAAAGTCTATAAACAGATGGTATGTTGGGATGTTAAATTCTAGACATTTTTCCATCGCCTGCCTAAGGGTAAAGATCTGATCAGTTGTTGATTTGCCTGGAATGAAACCACACTGATATTGTCCGATGACGGTTTTAGCGTATGGGGTTATCCGGTCTTGTAGGATAGAGGAGAGTATCTTATAGGCGGTACTCAACAACGTGATACCTCTATAATTGCTGCACGTTGTGACATCTCCCTTCTTATGTATGGGGCATATTATGCCTTTTCGCCAGTCTTCTGGCATTTCTTCTTGCTCCCATACGTGCACTATAATATCATGAATTGCTTGACGTAAGGCTGGCCCGCCGTGATGAAATAATTCGGCTGGTATGCCATCGGCTCCCGGGGATTTGTTCTGTTTAAGCCGGCCTATAGCCTTCTCAACCTCTTCTATGCTTGGTGGCGGCAACATAGGGTATTCTTCTTGAAGTAGTGGAGCCTCCTTTTCTGCAGTGAGCTGACCATTTAGCAATTCATTGAAGTACACTTCCCATCGCTCCAGTATGCTTTCAGGATCGGTGATCAGATTTCCCTCTCCGTCCTTGCAGTATGTGCAGCGTGGTGTGTACTGCGTCATGTTTCGGACGGATTGGTAGAACTTCCGCGCCTGGTGCGGACCTCGCTCTCGGCTGTTTTCTATTTCACAGATTAGGTTCTTCTCCCAGGCTGATTTCTTTTGTCTGTGAAGCCGTTTTTCTCTTCTTCTGAGCTCTTTATATTCCTCTTCGCGTGCCCGCGTTCTTTGAGATTGTTGCATTGCTCGGTACGCAACATTCTTACGTTCAGTCGCTAGCTTGCATTCATCATCAAACCAGTCGTTCCGATTTTTACGACTGCTGCCTAAGATGGAGTTGGCAGTACTAATGACAGTATTTTTAAGACGTGTCCACTTTTCATTTACGTCCAGCATACTGGCTCCAGGACTTACTCTCCCTAAGACAGGTGTTTCTAGGGCGAGTCCTAACGCATTACCAAAGGTGTTACTGGTGTTTTCATTGCGCAGGGCAGCCGTGTTGATTCGAACCTGATCGGCGGATGCAATGCGTCTTCGCAAGGCAATCCGCCCTCGGAAAACCATACCAACAAGATAGTGATCCGAGTCGATATTGGCACCTCGGTACGTTCGTACCGTCATCAAGTTCGAGTAGTGGCGACGGTCTATCAACACGTGGTCTATTTGGTTACGAGTGACTCCATCAGGTGATACCCAGGTGGCTTTGTAGATATCTTTACGCGGGAACCTGGTACTCGCAACGACCATGTTTTTCGATGCTGCCAATTCTAAGACTCGAAGTCCATTGTCATTAGTGTTCTCATGCAAACTATGGGTGCCTGCGTAATGCCTGAATACCGGCTCCCGACCTATTTTTGCGTTCAAATCCCCAAGGATGATTTTAACATCATACCTTGGACAGGCATTGAGGGCCCTCTCGACTTGTTCGTAGTAAGTCTCTTTTTCTTCGTCTGAGGACTCCTCCGTAGGTCGGTGAACGTTAATGAGGCTGATGTTCGTAAATTTGCCTCGCACGCGAAGGGTGCATAGCCTATCGCTTATAGCGTTAAAGCCGATGATGGTAGACTTCATTTTTTCGCTGACTAGGAAGCCTACCCCGAGCACATGGTGTTTTGTATGACAGCTGTAGTATATGTCATATTCTTTCTTCTGTAAAACACCATTCCCTGTCCATCTGATTTCTTGAAGAGCTGTTATGTCAGCTTTATACTTTGACAGGGCATCGGCTAGCTGCTGAGCAGCTCGAGCTCTATAGAGCGATCGTACGTTCCATAAGAAAATTCGTAAATCGTTTTTCCTTTTTCTTTGCGTAGGTTGTCGTCGTGAGATCAGTCCGTTTCCGAGGCTTGTTGTCGGTCTCGTAATTCTTTTAGTTTTACGGGACAGGGAATTAACCTGTCGTCAACCTGAGGAACCAGCCTGATCATATTAGCCAAACCTTTTTTAAAAGGCTTGTTTCTAGCGGCCGCCGCGGAGAGGCTATGATCACACTTCCACCAGTCCCGAATAGTTACGGCACGTGCATGTTTTCGTATGCTACATGTTGTTCCCCCTATTCGTCTGATGGCTGACCGCCCTGGAACAGTTTATGAAGATCATTAAAAAAGATTAACCAAAAAAAACTAAGTTTAGTAAGATGGTGAGAATGGAAGTGATATACAACAAGATGAACATTGTGGAAAAAATGGCATCTGAGAAAATAGAAATTTGATATTCAAATACTAGTGGTTTTTAGGAAATTCGAATGTATTCTTATCTTTTTTGCTTCAAGTATGGTGCTGTAACACTTTTCCGAAAAAAAAACACGAAAAATATCAATTTCATTTATTCTTTGGTATATTTATTTGATGCTCACTTTTTTAAAAATGCATTTATATTTTATTTTGCCATGTGAGCCCGTACAAGCTGGCTTTATGAAGAATAAGGGAAAATGATCACCCTGGTGGTTATACTTACATATCTCGATCTTTAAGCTAAATCCTTAACCCTTAAAACTCTTTGCAAAATTTCTTTCATTAGGCTTCTTTGGACCGAAAATCATTAAAAAAACAAACAAACTAACATTGAAGCTTTTCGCCAGGAAATACAATCAATTAGCTTTTACAATACTTAAGCAATTTCTTTCATTTCATTTTCATATAATTTATTGAGCACATAGATGTTTTTTAATCTTATTTAAATTTATACATTTTTCATAACTTCATACATTTTCTTTTTCAGTATATTCGGCAAAATCACAAATGGTCATATTGATGTTACTGCAAATCACCTGACACCCGATCCGAATGCAGATCATAGTGTATTAAGTCAACCGCGACATCTGCTTGACGATTCTGTCCTTGAAGATGGCAGCTTTGCTGTCGCATCTGCTGCAGAAACAACATCAACAGAGAGCTCTGAAGGAGTCTGCCATCGGGATGCTGCCGATGTTACTGAATTATGTGCCGAATCACTCAGCTTCCAAGGTTGTGTTCGAAGGAAAACTGTTCTCAAAGAGGGGCGGAAGCCGGCAGTGGCGTCGTGGCAACGTTATTGGCTACAAATTTGGGCCAGTTCACTTGTATACTTCCCACCTAAATCTTTTAAAGGATGCGAACGATCTGATTTCAAAAGGGAACCATGCAAAGTATGTCCTTTGGATGGATGGTGTGCACAGGTGCTGGACAATCCCAAACACAAGAATTCATTTGAACTCTTCAATCCAGCCCACGGAACAGTGTATAGATTCCGCACGGACAGTCCACAAGCAACTCATCAGTGGACGAATTCGATATGTAAAGCATCCCAGCGCAACGCTGACAAACCTCTTCCAACTAATCTCATGTCATTTGAGTAAGAAGAAACCAATAAATAGATGACACGACGGTCGCTCTCTCTCTCTACTCCTCAAACATACCCAACATTTTTCGCATGGTCATTGAATAAAATGAAGACTGACAAAATCAAACTCATTCACTTGCATACATGGAAACACAAAACAACCACCACTAACACCCTAACCTATACTACTACTCATTGCTGCTCTTTATTGATTTTTTGTTTGCTAAAAGGATCCAAAAAATTAAATAAAGAAAAAGAAATTGAATAACAAAACTCGACAGTTTTCTACTCTTCCCAAGGGAAACCCTAAATACTAGTTTATAGATTAACAAAAATACATATTATAGAAATACATATAATAATACATATAATGTATATACACTATTTAGCCTCACTATATACAAAATCATGGAAATGAATTTGCTTTTATTTTTTCAATTTTTCTACTCGCTTTCTAAATGTCCAGTTGCAATAATAATTTTTTAATCTTTTCTTTTCAAATGATTTATATTCAATGTAGTTTCATTCTGAATGATAATTAAATGATATGTAACTTGTGTATTAGTATATTTATGTATGTATGTATGTTTATGATATTGATCATTCTATGATTCCTTAGCGTGTCTTGGCTTAACTTAGTTCTATCAAAAAGAAAGAAAGATTTTATATATAACTTTATATTAAATGTTGTTGCCATTGTCTATGCCTTGACTTCTAAGAAATTAATAAGAAACAAAAGGATATTGAATAAAATGAATCCTCTGGATACTCTAGAAGAAAACTAAAAGATATTTTTAACAAAGTTATATATGTATATATAAAAGAATCTATGAACGAAGAATTCGGTGAAAAAAAAATAAAGAGTTATCTATATATGTATATTCTATTTGTATTGTGCTTTTAAAATGATTATTTCCGCTGCTTTTTTTTTCTATAATAATTTCTATTTAATTGTAAGAAGCGTACAGAAAATATATTTCAAAGAATAATACTATGTGTATGTTTTAAAGAAGAAAATAATATAAACTAATATTATGAAATGATAAAAAGTAAAACCTGTGTTTCATTTAGAATGCTAAGAGAAGTTAAGTAATTAAACTGAAGATATGAACCGAGGATGCACTCTTTTTTATTGTTTAAATTTAACAAATAATATTAAAAAAGATCTTTGTTTAAAGTTATTCTATACTACACTTGGTATTGTATATTTAACATCATCAAATCAAAGAATAGAATTTTATACATAAAGTTCACTTAGGCGTATGAGTACTTTTTTTTATTTCACATTAATCAATGGTTAATCCAGCTATCAATCATCGAATATTGAAAACAGGGACGGTTAGCTTAGTAACGGTTAGCGAAAACATTTACCAACTGATTTTGACGGTTAACGCCATATAAAAAAATGTCTTGAAAGAATTTTGGTTGTTTATGTTTGATAGCAAATTTATTATGATTATGACTAATTGTATGACATGAAATGACTTTAAATGTTTAAGCACAGTACAAGCGTTAAGAAAAGTTGATCATTTGAAAGCAGTTACCTATGCACAATGATTTTAAATGACTGAATATCATAATGGGAGGGAAATATTGAGTCTGATAAAGATAAAGTGCTGGTAAAGAAAGAATCTCTGAATTTGCCAGTACATCGTAAGTTCGGCTCAATAGTACAATATTGAAAGACGAAACATTTCGGCGGTCCTCGAGAGATTTAAATGTTTCTGTTATAGTTATATCCACTAGCGTTTTTAAAGCTCGTTTTTGGATTCTATGAAAAAGACTCTAGTGGGTTATTGGAGCCCCTGCCCATTTATGGGAATTGTACTCGAGCTTTGGATGAATATTAGCTTTATAGAGTACAGCCAGATCAGGAGGTCCAACAATTTCTTGTATCGTCGAAGAAAACCTAAACACTTAGCAACTTTTTAGCGACTTTGAATATATGATCATTCCACACAAAGTGGTCTGTGATGCAGATACTGAGAACTGAAAGCTGTTTTGTTTACTCAATGTAATTAACGCTCATGGATTGCGGCATGGATGTGAGTTCCGCTTTAACGACAAGAGGCAGCATTGAGTTTTGCAAGCATACAATTCTACTTGGTTTATGGTTAACTATTTAAAAATGTTATCTAGATTAGAACTTAATGAGTTATTATACATTGTCGTTCTAAATCCACAATTCAAGGACAAGAACATGAATCCGGAAACGAATATTATAAGCTGAGAGTACTTTCGTCAGCAAAAGAATTTAATGGATTAAAGGTTTCAGATAAAAGATTATTGATGAATATTAGGAAAAGAGTATTGCTACGAAAGCCATACTGCCGGTCATTAAGAAGCTTTCGTTTTTCAAGATATTCGGCTCTAGCGAGGTATCCGTTCGGAGCGGAAAATTGTCCGATTTTATACGATTCGGAGGATTTTTGCTGCGAGGTATTCTTCCGAACAGCTGTTCGGAACTTGTCTCCGACATTATTTTAACGCACCCGGTGAACTGCGTTGAAACGCGATCAAGTGCTTTATTTGTGAAATTTCTGACAGCTAAATGCAATTGTTTTTCCGATTTCGTCCGACACAAATTCTTCGCGGAACAAATTGCGTTTGTGTATTATTTTTTTTTTCCGATAGGATACCTCGAAAGCAATTTGAACCTCCGACAAAGTATGCGTTGCGGAGAATTTTCCGCTCCGAACGTATACCTCGCTAGGGCCGATTTCTTAAGTTGATGATTTATCATCGTTTCCATAATCTTAGAAAGAAGAGATGTAAGTGCAATTAGACTATAGTAAGTAAGAAGGGGGAGACGATTCGCCTGTTTTAGGGAAAGGCTAGACAAATGTTCCCTTCCATCCACTCGGAAGGAGATCAGTTGAGGAGGATAGATGGAAAAGCTTACGCAATGGTTTTGCCTGCGTTGAAGAACACCTTTTCAGAACAATAGGGGCCACCGGATTTGTGTATGTTGAGATCTTTCAGTACTCTTGTAATGATACGAGGGAAGATTTGTTCCATAAAATCGCTTACACTCTCAAGTACAGGAGAAGTCATGACACTTTCTGGGAGCATCGAATTAACAGCAAACTGCACTGCAAGCAAATTGCCTTGTTTTCTTAGAGATTTATGTGCTTTCTTTGGGAATACTTTGGACACCGACGAGCTTACATCAGCTTCGAGAAAAAACCATGAAATAAGCTTATACAACTAAGGTTACTAAATACACTGCAAACATAGTTAAGAACTGACTCTTTTTTCAGAAGATAAAGTGATCAGCAAATAGTTATTATTTTAATCTGGTTGAAATCTAATGGGCAATAACCGAAGGAAGGCTTGCATCCTACTATTACACTTCAAAGAACTTGAATGACTTAAAAGACCGAGTTGCAAAAGTCTAAATATTTTCCATCATGATATAGAAAAATATATTGATTACGAGTACAATGTAAATTAGTTTGAAATGTGTCATCAAAAGTAATGAATTATGGGTGCCAATACCGAGTACCAAAAGAGTTACAAAAAGAAACCTTACGTAAAGGTATAATTTAAGTTCGTAATTAAAATGTTTAAACTATTTTTTAAACTTCTTCTTTGAACTTGTTTAAAGTAATAAACCACCTCTCCAAACTTAAAATAACAATAAGTCTTGATCGCTAATAATAATATCAGATTCTGTGCCTCCATTATCGGTTACATAAGTTAAATAAAAGTTAAATTGAATACAAAGTGCCAAAACCAATAAAATCAGATTACTTTCATCAATACTTACATAAGTCTAAACAGACCTCCCAATTGTTTTAATTTCCTTATGAAAACAAAACCAAATCAAAGTCACACTTTTTCCATAAAAATGATTTCGAAAAAAGGAAAAAAAAATGGCAGGTAAATAGCAAACAATTGAATTAAAACTCACGTACTTTGTGACGTGAATAAAAGCAGCACGTCTTTTACGGGTGCAGTAGCAGCCATCGAACAGTTAAAGACCATTCAAAGAATTAGACATTTGGTCAGGCTTTCAATCCAAGCTTAACATTAAAATTGACAAAGCATGCAGAATAGTAAAAATGGCATTTTACAGTTACGACGCGTCGCGTCGTCGTCCATAGCCACCAGAGAGGGTGTACCTACCTAATGTGTTTCCGATTTTGGCTGCTGTATAAAATCATATCAAAACACGCGTGCAAATGGCTAAGTAAATTATTTGAATTCTGTTACTCAATCAACGAACAACATTCGCGGAATCGTCGACAGGAACAGGAAGTGGATATTTTTTGAGATTGGAAATTTGTTTTCTGTCTGCAATGAAACTCAGTGTAAGCCTTTCGGATGGAATTTTTTCTTGTTATCGTTTGATGTTACATTTTTGTTTTGATATTTTGTGCAGATTGTAACGATAGTTGTGTTTGCCGTAACAGCGATATGTGGGCAGGTGAAAGGACATCCGGGAAAAGTCACAACGAAGTAAGTAGAGTGCTTGTGAAAATGGCTTGATGAAGAGAATTGGTAAAAAGGGTTATGGTGAGTTAAAAAAAGAAATTGCTGTTGATAAGGACTAATTGAGTAAATGGTTTTAAAATTAAAGTGCAAAAAATCCTGAAAGGTTGAAGTTTAATTAATCCCAACGTACTACAATGGAAAATTGGATTTTGTTTTGTGAAGTAGTAATAAAAATACAAGAGAAAAACGTTGAGAAATGGGATTAAGGGCGGTAGTGTATCGATAGCTAATAATGTTAAGAGGCTCATAAATCTATATTTATGAGCCCACATAAGACTTTTTTGACTAATATCACGTATATAAACAGAAAAGCATCCTGTACAAACCGTTTAATTCACGGATCAAAATTTAAACCCACCGATTTTGGAGGATTAACTGAGGTTCAACCACGGGTTAAGTAAGTGGTTGAAAAGGGCAGGTAGTTGTTGAAATGGAATAAAACAACTCTTCCTGTGTTATGTTCACCTAAATATCATCATCGGTCGATTGTGATTTATTCGCATAAATCTCGGACTTTAGGAAACCCCACAATAAAAAGTCTAGCGGTATCAAATCGCATGACTTTGGTGAGCAACTCATTTCACTTCTGTGAGAGATAAACTTACCCTCAAATCATTCAGGAAGAATGTCAATCGTGGCGTCTTCTGTGTGGTACGTAGCGCGTCTTGCTTGAACTACTTGTCTTCTAGGTCTATATTTTTTAATTTGGGCCATAAGAAGTTTGTTGTCATCGTTCTGTAATGCTCGCGATTGACGGTGAACGCCTCACCAACGTCGTTTTCGAAAAAGTACGGACATATGAGGCCACCATGGCAAAATCCACACCAAACGTAAGCTTTTTTCAAGCGTTGTCATCTGGTGTACCTACCTTGTTTGCATTGGTATCGTCCTATATACGGTAATTTAGCTTGTTAACAAATCAATTTATCCATATATGCACCTCGTCGTAAAGCTGATTTTTCTGCTTAAATTGTTGTCATCTTCCAAATGGTCCGAAGCCTAGTCAGCAAACAAACAGCGTTCAGGGCCGCCGCTACCATATGTGCAAAATGTGCGGCGCACAAGGGCGCCAGCGTCTAGGGGCGGAAAATTAAGAGATCGATCTAACTCAACATATATATAGCATACTCCAAAAGTTTTCCTTAAGTTATTGGAACCTGTTTACATTTGACCGTTCACTACGTAGTGCCCACACACAATCTACTACCAATCTTTATTCATATTTTGTTTGTGACTGTCGCACCTCACAACAAATAACCTCTTCGATTGCAGTCGTAGTCTAAACTGCTTAACGCCATGTCGCCATAGATTGATACTTGGGAAATAGCTTTCAACGCAACCTACATACATCTCAGACTTATAAACTCGAAAAGGATATTGATTTTTTTAGATTTACAGCCCATGTATTTCCCATAAACTAAAACGAACTAGTTTCAGCAAATGGCCCTAAGTGTCTTAAAAAGAGAGGTGAAACCAAAAACTTTTAAAAGTATCAAAAACCACTTTGTTTTCTTTCTGTCAAGCTATAAACAATTGATTAACATAGGGTTGATTTGACATACATAAATTAAAAACTGTGCTAGGAATTCGAATCTTCGCATTTTATATGAAAATGGTTTTGTTGAAGAAAATTATTCGCAATCGCCAAATTTTGTGTTTCATCTTAAAATAAAATGCACGACTGAGTCGCACGAACTTGCTTTTATGTAAAAGAATTCAAAAATTAATGCGATTAGAAAAAAAACTGTTCATAAACATAAAGTTCATCAATTAAATGACTAAAATATATCTTAGTAGTAGCTGTTTAATTGTAGAACGTAAAAATTTATCATAAGAAAAAAAATTATCAAGATTCTCGGAGACGTTTTCGAGAAAATACGATTTTTGAAAACCATTTTTTAACATTTGTAGAGTAGGTATCGTTATTATTAGGAAATACGTTTTTTCTCTTTATATTAAAAAACTTTTATTTATCAAGTTTCTAAAAAATCTACCAAATCCAAACTAATTTTTTTTTTTGAAAATTTGAATGCACAGGAATATTTAAAATTTTGGGGCACTTTATCATAAAACAAATTATCAAAATCGGTTGTACCGATTCTTAAAATTTTTTGATTTTTGTTTAAACCTATTGAACATTGTTTTAAATTTGTTTTTAATTTCGCTAAAAAATCGTACCGTTATTTTTGGTCTGAAAAAGAAAAAAAAAAAACGTATGGGGACAAAATTTCGTGACCCACTTTTTTACTTGCGATATAGGTACTATAGGGCAAGTTCTGCATTTGGAAAAAAAATCGAACTCGAGATTTTGATCAAAGTTGACATTACGATAATAGCGAAGACGAAAAAAGTGGGTCCGACAATTCCGTCTGTCTGTCTGTATGTCTGTATGTCTGTACCTCGAACTACAGCCTAAACTACCGGAGGTATTTTCTTCAAACTCGGTAGTTAAGGGTCTTCGGTGATTCCCTAGAGGAGAAATTGAAATTTTTTTTTAGCTCCAAAACTAAGGGTACCCCCCATACACCCGTAATGCAAAATCTTATTTATCTCGAAAACGGCTCTAACGATTTTGATAAAAAAAATTAGGTATGATATTATGGACATGGACTATATTTTGGTGAAAAAAAAATTTGGGGGGAAATGTTATTAGGGGTACCTGTCATAGAACGGTTTTTTTGATTTTCGAATTTCTCACCAACGGCTCTAACGATTTTAACCAACATTTTTATGCAGGAGCTGCTTTGAATTTGAAAAATTATAAACTAAAAATTTTTTCGAAAAAATAGTTTTTGGATTTTTAAAAAAATAATAAAAATTTTTTTTTGAAAATTCAATATCTTGAGAACCGATACACGATTAAATTTTTAAATTACGTTTTAAAATGTATTTTATTAAAGAATAACAATTTGCATATCAATTTTTTTTATAAAAATTTTAAGGAAAATTTAGTACACAAAAAACATGTTTCAGTGTGTCTGTATGTCTGTACCTCTCACTACAGCCTAAACCACTGGACCTATTTCTTTCAATCGTGGTAGTTAAGGGTCTTCGGTGATTCCCTAGAGGAGAAATTGAAATTTTTTTTTAGCTCCAAAACTAAGGGTACCCCCTATACACCCGTAATGCACAATCTTATTTATCTCGAAAACGGCTCTAACGATTTTGATAAAAAAAATTAAGTGTGATATTATGGACATGGACTACATTTTGGTCAAAAAAAAATTTTGGGGCAAAATGTTATTAGGGGTACCTGCCATAGAGCGTTTTTTTTTTATTTTCGACTTTCTCATTAACGGCTCTAACGATTTTAACCCAAAATTTTCAGCAGGAGTCTCCTTAAGTTTAAAATAATATTGTATATAAAAATATTCAAAAAAATATTTGTTGGGTTTTTTGAAAAAAATTTTTTTTTTTAAATCAATATCTTCAAAACCTATGAACGATTATTTTTTGAAATTATTTCCTAAAATCAATATTATTTAATACTTAAAATTCGCATCACACATTTTTTTCTTGAAAAATTTTAGAGAAATTTCTTATATAAAAAAATTTTTTAATAATAAAACGCTTTTTAAAGTTTATTTGCATAAATTCATACTTTTCCGGAAACCAGACGGCAATTTTATGCATTTGAACATTATTATCTCATTAAATCCATGTTTTATATTTATAAAATGTATCTTAAATTCCAAAGTACTTTTACATAAGAGCAAGTTCGTGCGATCCAGTCGTGCATTTTATTCACTTTTGTCTTCGCTATCATCTTAATGTCAAAATCTCGAGTTCGATTTTTTTACGAATGCATATCTTGCCTTATACATAGTACCTATAAGTCTCAAGTAAAAAGAGTAAATAATCTTAAAAGGATGCAAATATTGTATATGCTATAACAGAAACTCTCAAACTCATTTACAGGAGAGACCCCCCAAATCCTAGTCTGACTACGTTGGTTGTATAAGAATTTGATGTAGATTGGAACGCGACAACAACAATGCACATTGCTTAAATTTTTCAACTGCGAAATGGAGAATAAATAAAACTTCCGCTTATTCAACGTAAACACCCCCGGCATCCAAGATATGGGGCGGCAATTTAAGGTTCTTGCACAAGGGCGCAAGAACAACTAGCGGCGGCACTGACAGCGTTGTCTATTGTCATGAACTTTGAGCTCCCAGGTCAATTAGATTTTGTATATACATAGGTGTAGCCCTGACATCAAGTTGAAGTTTCACAAACACCGAGTTCTTGTGCACGACGAGAAATGAACTGGATCAGGTTTTGCTGTACATTTTCACGGCTATCTTCTCGGCCGATCTTGCGTTCCTTTGACGTACGAAAGTTGGCTGATTATTATTGAACCGGTTGTCTCAAATTTAGCTACCCTACGTGGAAGAGTCAAATGTGAAGGGTCACCACGTCTTCTATAAAATGCAACGTGTGCAACATTTACACTAACGAACATTCGTTTTGATAATAAATTTTTATTATTTGCTGTTCAATCGTGTTACTTGGCATGGTGATTTGGCACCAGTAACTGATGCCTTGACAGGGTCCGTCATAGTCTTCGCCTTAACTCGGTATATCGGCTGCACTAAGACTGACTTTTCCTGACTTTTTTTCCAGATCAAGAGGGCTTCGGTTATTCTTGGTAAGATAGCCAGGAAAGAGAAAGTCAGAACAGTTCATGAGATAAACTAAAATACCAAAAGATCGTTCAAGAGAACAACAATCTTCTGGAAATTTAAGAAAAAGCCCTTAAACTAAACAGGTCTTAAGATGAAACCAACAGACCCCAGAAAAGGAGTAAGTTTGACGGCCCAGCGCTAATTGGGCCACAGCGCTAGACTGAATAATAAAAAACATATTTGACTGCGGATCATATCGTTTCTACATCTCTAAAACTTTTAAGCAACAATGAAAAATTGGATTTTTTCAAGTAGGTATTTGTAATGTTTCGTTAAAGGAATTCTGGCTGAAATAGATTAGAAAAGTTGGGCATCTAGAAAGATCTCTACTCTGTTCAAAAAATTGTCAATACAAGGCTTTTTAATAGAAAATCACCAGAAGACCTCCGATTTACCTTTAGAATAGTGCAATTTTTCGTAGAATTTCGTACGTCCTACAATATCCAATTTGCCAAATTGTCGATGTCAGAATGAATGTGGTTAAGGTTTCAAAGAACCAAATTCTTACATGACCAGAAATTAAGGCAAACAAAAATTCTGCAATGTTCCAAAAGCAGTAGAAATTTTTGGACATTTGTCAAGCTCTTCAGACATGGCGAATGTACTCGATCTTAATTTTGATGCTAGATCTACTATACTTCACAGCAACATTGTCCCTCCTGTACTTGAGAAGGTAAAGCCTTCAATTGGATAGGTATATATCCATACTCGTACAATTGCAAGAGATCAAGATATACATATCTCGAAGATCGAAAGCTTCTTAACGATCGGCAATATGGCTTTCGCAGCAATCGTAAGATAATTGCGCTTGATATTTCTAAGGCATTTAACAGAGTTTGGCACTCTGAATCTCTCTTGACAAAAATGCGTGCGTTTGGTATCAGCAAAATCCTTATTATTTGGATTATAGATTACCTTGTAGATCGTTCAATACATGTTGTATTGGACGGTTTCAAATCTATAAATACTGGTGTTCCCCAGGGCTTCGTTTTGCCCCGACTCTCTTTCTCATTTTTATAAATGATCTTTTGTCTGAAACTTCTAATCCACTTCATTGTTTTGCCAAAGACTCTACATTCAGCTTCTCATACTCGTTCAGCTCAAACTTCTGTTCGTTTATTAAATCCAGACCAGAGCGTTAAAATCGACAGGAAACAGAAACAGTATAGACATCTTCGCGATGTTCACATTTTTCTCCATCAATCTGACCAAAATTTCTATTTGTCTTTTGTTCGTCATCACTTTTGACCTTCATAAAAAAATATTTGAATGTTTTGTCCTTAAAATAATTAATTAATTGAAAGAAACTTCTATTTTGTTCATAAGAAATACTTCTGGACTTCACTTTCCTTACGCTTCGATCAGAAAATGACAATCGAAAAGAAACGACTGTGAAATCAAAAAGTTTCGATCACAATCGACATTCGCAATATGAAATAGAGTAATCGACGATCGATGATCGAAAACGGTCGATCATCGATTAGAAAATCGACAACCACAATCTGGGCCTATGATTGCTCTAATTAGTATCAAAATAAAGCTAATGAGTTATAGAATTTTGTTTACTCTAAAAAATTGGTACTAAATTCTGATTTAAAATTTCTTTTTAATACACTTTTATCAGATCATTGATGGAAATCAATTTCGATGAACGATCGTTTCACTGAATGTGTCCGATTCTCTGTCTATTCTCAAATGTCAGTTTTACTTTCAATGATCAACCTCAACCTCAAATACCTAGAGTTGGTTGTTATCAGTCACTGACAGGATCTTTTAGTGAAACCAATTTTTCAATGACTGCTATAACTGGCTTGTCAAAAAAATAAAGCCAGCATTCCACTGATTTGTTCCAATGATCGATTTCAATGAAAGCTATAACTGGTGCCTTAGAAATATTTCCGTGAGAAATTAAATCAATCTGCCACACTACAATATAGGCTGACCAGAATGGAACGAAATGGTACATATAATAATGAATTCCATGATCGCTGTGGCAAATTGATGAACTTTCGCCCAGTCGCCAAATTTATCCTTGACAACTTTGGGCGTTGAGACTTTTTTATGGTATGTAGCACAATGTTTTAAGAACTGTAGCTCGGATATATCCATGTTGTCAAGTTGTGGCCATAAAAAGTCGGTTAACATAACTCTATACCTTTGCGCTTGACTTTAACAGTGTCTCCTTCCTCATGTTGAAAGGAATAGGCTGGGATGATGGCGTCATGCCATAAACCGCAACAAACAGTCAATCTTTGTGGATGCATTGATGCTTGGTCGAAAACTTGTGGATTGAGTTCGCCCCAATAACGAAAATTTCGCTTTTTTGATATATCGACTGAGTCAAAAATAGACCTTGTCCGAGAAATAGATTTTTCGGCCAAAACCTGAATCTCCAGTCAAAATTTTAAGCGTCCAATTAGCGAACTCATGGCGCTTTCTTTGTTTTTGTTTTTTTCGGATGAAATGGCAAACCGCTTAAATATTTTGACAGTTGGATGCCATTGCCAACTTTGACATTTGCTGAAACATATCAATCGGAAAATCTATCATTGCTTTCTGGTCACCATTTTTTGGACAAGCAACAGGTTGATACGTGTGATTTGTGTTGTCCAAGTAGTAGGAAACACAAAGAACTCTTGTATTGTATGACTCTACATAATATAATCCCAATAATAGAAAATTATATCTTGTTCTCTAAAGCAGGTTCTTGTGCCGGGTTAAAAAAACCGACATTTTAATCAAATCAGTTCTTTCCGTTCTTTCTTAACGTTTCATGTTTTTGCAAAAAAAAATCACATAATGTAAATAGGGTTTTGTTTATTTTTTGAAGAAAAAAAAATTGGTTGAAAAAAATAAATAAGTTTGGTGGCAACCCATGGAAAACCAGGGCTGAGTGACTGCAACTCAAAGCCAATCATGACTGTATGTTGTTTGTCACTTAGTATGGACGGGGCTTACAATAACGGTTAACGGTGAAGATGGGAGGCACCCAGTGCCGCCGCTGGTGGTTCGTGCGCCCTTGTGCAAGAACCTTAAATTGCCGCCATATATCTTGGGTGCCGGGGGTATATACGTTGAATAAGTGGAAGTTTCATTTATTCTCCATTTTCCGCAGTTGAAAAATTTAAGCAAACGTGCATTGTTGTTGTCGCGTTCCAATCTACATCAAATTCTTATAAAACGAACGTAGTCAGACTACGATTTGGGGGGTTTCTCCTGTAAATGAGTTTGAGAGTTTCTGTTATAGCATAATACAATATTTGCATCCTCTTAAAATTATTTACTCTTTTTACTTGAGACTTATAGGTACTATGTATATTTGTATAAGGCAAGTTATGCATTCGTAAAAAAATCGAACTCAAGATTTTGATCAAAGTTGACATTACGATGATAGCGAAGACGAAAAAAAGTGGACCTCGAAATTTTGTCCCCACAGGTTTTTTTTTTCAAAATTTAAAAAAAAAATAGTTTGGATTTGGTAGATTTTTTTAAAAACTTGATAAATAAAAGTTTCTTAATATAAAGAGAAAAAATGTATTAACTAATAATAACGATACCTATTCTACAAATAATGTTAAAAAATGGTTTTCGAAAATCGTACTTTTCTGGAAAACGTCTCCGAGGATCTTGATAATTTTTTTTTCTTATGATAAATTTTTACGTTCTATAATAATTAAAAAAAAATTTAAATCAATATATTGCTGACTGTACCGACCATAAAACCATTTTGTCGATTTTTTAATTTCTCATTACCGGCTTGCATCACATGGCATCATATTCGTAGCTCCAGCTACTACTAAGATTTGTTTTAGTCATTTAATTGATGAACTTTATGTTTATGAACAGTTTTTTTCTAATCGCATTCATTTTTAAAGTCTTTTACATTAGAGCAACACAAAATTTGGCGATTGCGAATAATTTTCTTCAACAAAACCATTTCATATAAATTGCAAAGATTCGAGTTCCTATCACAGTTTTTAATTTATGTATCGCCGCCTGAGTACTTAAATGCCCCACAGACCACTTTTTCGGGAAACTGAGTTAAAGATGCAGTTATAATAATTCGAATATTCTCTATCGTTTGGCGCTATCCCCGTTGCTCTATCTTCATTATTAAAGAAGTTACATAAAGCCAGTTTGCTCCATAGACCACTAATTTGTGGGTCCTTTTAGTGCTTATTTGCCGCATATTCAAAATTTGTACTAAGTGGGGCAATCTTTGTAGAAGAGTTCTCAAAACGTTCATTTAATGCATAAGTGCCCCATATCCACAGAAAATAGGTTATAGAGCATTTAAGCTCTCATATTATCGTAACTAAGTTACATTTTCAGTGCTTATGTGCTCTATATCCTCTATGTCTCTATATGCTTTATATCTTTTAACATGCAAGAACAACATGTGGTCCAGGTTTCTATCGGAGGTTATTTCAATAACCCAAAAGTAAGTTTTCGATTTGACGATGGTAAAGAAAAAAGAAATCATTAAAGTTAAAAAACAATTAACCATGGGGTAAATAGAGATGGGTGCATTCAATACAGTCTTGTAGATTTTTTTAAAGATTTAATTTAAGCATTTTTTTTTTTATTTTTTACTAAAGTGGATAAAATCAAAAAAGCTAAAAAAAAATTTAAATTTAAAAAAAACTTTTGAAAATAAATAATAATTAATACAATGAAATGTTGACGAATTTCTATAAACTATTCCGAATTAAAAAAGACGTCTTTTTCTGGAAAATTTTAAGGACCAAAGTTAGTTTTAAGTATTTTTCATACTTTAGTATTAAAATACTTAAGCATATTCTTACTTATTTTGTTGACTTAGAAATAGTCCAATATAAGATTTAGTAAGGTATACCCACTAAATTTATAATACTTTTTGTTTTATGTTCTTATCAATAAAAATAAAATTATAAAAAATAAATAATGCCAGTGATTGTGAATTTTTTGGTTCTTCTTGATTACATTGAATTACCTCCTTTCAGTGCACAAAAGTCCTATATCCATAGGAAATTTTCAATTTGGTTTTCATCGATTTCGCATTCGTATGGAAGAGGGTCCTATATCCATTTCTGACTTTTTTCATACTTTTATTTTTAAAAAAATAACCGTTACAGTTTTTGACTTCTTTTCTTCAAATTCCAACAAAGATATTTTCAAAAAATGTTTATTAAAATTCAAACATTATATTTCTCAAGAAGAAAGTAAGGAAATTATTTTTTAAACCTTAAAATTCGTTTTCTGGGGAACATTTTTTTTTGATATGGGGCATTTACATAAGTACTCAGGCGGCGGTATGTCAAATCAATCCTTTGGTAAAAATCAATAGTTAATAGCTTGACAGAAAGAAGACAAAGTAGTTTTTGATACTTTCAAAAGTTTTTGTTTTCACCTCTCTTTTTAAGACACTTAGCACTTAGGGCCATTTGCTGAAACGAAACTTAAATATTATTTATGTTCAACCTAAGCGCTTATGTTCTACTGCATAAGAGTTTATGTGGAACATAAGTGTTTATGTTCCGTATCAGCAAACGGGCTTTAATCATTTACTTCCGGATCTGGAAGCATTATATATAATTCCTTGACATCTTAGGTATCCTTTAATGGAATTTGACATTTTGTGATTTGTGTGCGAACTATATTTTGATATAAATAGAGTCTGAACTCTGAATGTCAATTGAAAGCTCAAATTCGAACGAACAGTGAAACGTTAAATTTCTGGGTTATACTGATTTTTTTCAATCCGTTGACATTTAAGTTATTTATCAATTCAATTCTAAAATTAATTAAAAACTATTCGTAAATCCTTATTTAAAAACAAACATAAATATTTAGAGACACAAAACTTTTTTTTCCTTTTACCTAAGACCCTGTCGCTGTTTTTTTTTTCGTTGTAAAGGTGGTTTGTTTATATTTGTTTACAATGTTTTAAATCATCTTCTATTAATTTCTTTCTAAAGTTACCAACTTAGATTTAAGATATTTAGCTATATCATTGCAATCAGAATATTGATACCCATTCATACAAAAATACGAGTAGTTAGTAAAATTAATGTTTTCGAGACACTGTTTTCGTTTTATTTTATGGGAAATACATGGGCTGTAAATTAAAAAAAAATCAATATACTTTTCGAGTTTATAGGTCTGAGATGTAGGTTGCGTGGAAAGCTATTTCCCAAGTGTCAATCTATGGCGAGATGGCGTTAAGCAATTTAGATTACGACTGCAATCGAAGAGGTTATTTGTTGTGAGGTGCGACAGTCAGAAACAAAATATGAATAAAGATTGGTAGTAGATTGTGTGTGGGTATATTACTACATAGTGAACGGTCAAATGTAAACAGGTTCCAATAACTTAAGAAAAACTTTTGGAGCATGCTATATATGTTGAGTTAGATCGATCTCTTAATTTTCCGCCCCTAGACGTTGGCGCCCTTGTGCGCCGCACATTTTGCACATATGGTAGCGGCGGCCCTGGAGGCACCTTTTCCCCTTAGAGATTTATCACTTCCCAGGAAGAGACAGTATCCAAGAACAATATTTTTTTTAGGAACCAAAGGCTGGGAACTAAACCCCCAAGCCCCGGTTTGACAGTCTAATGCATTAACCATAACTACATACCTTGGATTTTTGGATATTTCCTTTATTTTTAAATTCATACAAACCACCTTTAACCTTAAGTGAAACCAACTGACCTCTTATGACCAATTAGTGAAATTTAGGATGGTACAGATTTTTCAAATATCATGAGGAGTTTGAAAAAAATGTATAAAAGTCTCTGACCAAGTAACCAATTACTTAATAAAACCTCAAGTTTAGCGACCATTTAAATGGCTTATTTTTTCCGAATATCCCTCATTTGTGATGCTAAGATCCCTGAGCCCTGACATAATCAAGCTTTTAAGACACGAATGTTATTTTATTTTATTTCCTTACCTACTTGTTTCGACGACATTTTTCTCGTAAAATGTCGGTAAATGGTAGCAGGAAGTAATTAAATTTCATTAAACTTTCTTGTTAATTAAGCGTATGGTTATTTTTGTATCAATTTAGAAATATTTAGTTTTTTCTTAAAAACTAAATATATATGTACACTACATGAGGTTGATAATAATGTTTCTTTTTTCTTAGAGTCCAACACACAGAAGCTGAAAATCCCGATGACAATGGTTTTTGGCAAGAAAACATCTCCTGGAAACCTCGATGGGTGAAATATTGGCGCCAGAAGGCTGTTTACATTCCACTGTGGAAGAAAGTCTGGGGTCCGGTTGTTCAAAAAGAATGGGTTCCAATACCAAAACCACCACCAGATTGGGAGCAAGATACAGAAGAACAAAAAGAAAATTGGTAGACTTACCTTTTCTGATCCTTCCCTAATCTATTCATTAAGTATTAATTAGTTTAATTTATTATTTATGCTTAGAAGAAATAAAATTGAAACAAAATTGATGAATTTTTTATTTTTGAATTTTTATTTTCTTTAAGAAAAAGAAGAATAAAATCGTTTAAGATCGTTTGGTCTTGGGGCCCGGGAAAGCCCTTTTGAATTGTGTGTGTTTTGTGACCTTGGCTCGTACAATATCAATATATTCTTAACTTAAGCATTTATTCCATAATAACAAATTACTAGATCAACAAATAATATAAAATAATCCTTAATGTACCTTATTATCGACTGAATTATTTACAAGGATGAATTTAGCAGTGTGCATAGTATCAACCTAAACACATGCCATCTTTTTTTGTAGGATTTTTTTGTTTAAATAATGACAGTTATAGAACAGAAGGAAGAAAATATGTTTGTTTCCAAAATGGCGCATAAATAGTCTCTACGTGACTCTCGAATGGGTTTTTTTAAAATTAATTTAAAAGTCCTACTCTAACCTATTCTAAGACTTAGAGGACCTTTAAAAGTCGACTGATCACTGTTGCGGCGCTGTTTGTGCCTTTGTCGCTGGCTCGACTGCCACCGTAGCTGGTGCACTGACAGTAGCTACTGCTGGACTACTGCTATTAGTATTTTCAAGTGGTGGATTGGCTGCTGCTTCACCACTTCGTTTCCACACTACTTTGGGATCATTGTCTTTTCGATCCCAACCTCCGCCGCCGCCACCGTGATGAAGATCGTGATGATCTGGAGTTGGGAACCATTCAGAAATGACAACTGGTTTCCAGATTTTCTTCCATGCCGGAACCCAAATTTCCTTCCAGGCAGGTACCCAAATTTGTTTCCACGCTTCCTTCCATTCGAGTTTTTTGTCTTCGACCCAGATTTGCTTTTTGGCGGGTTTCCAGATTTGCTGCCAATCTTCCTTCCATTCTAGTTTCTTGCTAGGCACCCATATTTGTTTCTTAGCTGTTTTCCATATTTGTTTCCAGGCTTCTTTCCATGCTAGTTTCTTATCGTCGACCCAGATTTGTTTTTTGGCTGGTTTCCATATTTGCTTCCATTCTTCTTTCCATTCGAGTTTCTTGCTGGGTACCCAAATCTGCTTTTTCGCTGGCTTCCAGATTTTTTTCCAATGAGATTTCCAGATCAACTTTTTCTTCCATAGATCGTGACTAGTGTATTCCCAACCTTCGTGGTCCTTGCCCAAGAATTTCTCACCAGGAATACCAACTTTTATCCATTCAGGTGTCCAATATTGCTTCCATTCAGGAACTTGAATCTCTTTCCAGGCAGGAACTTGAATTTCCTTCCATACTGGCACCCAGATTCTCTTCCAGTCAGGTACTTGAATGTCTTTCCATGCAGGTACTTTTGTGGGCACCCAAATCGGCTTCCAAATTTTCTTCCAATCAGGAACTTGAATTTCTTTCCATGCGGGTACTTGAATTTCCTTCCATACTGGCTTCCATATTTGTTTCCATGCTGGAACTTGAATATCTTTCCAGGCGGGTACTTTTGTGGGAACCCAAATCGGTTTCCAAATTTGCTTCCATGATGGCTTCCAGATTTGTTTCTTTCCCGGTTTCCAAATTTTCTTCCAACCCTCTTTCCAGATTACTTTTTTCTTCCAGTAGCCGGGATCATGATGATGTTCGTGGTAGTGGTCATGTACGTCGACCACCTCTTCTTCAGCATAGCCGATTCGTTGTTGCGCTACACTTGTGCTTACAGCTTGAGAGGCTTCAGCCTGCTGATCGATTAATGCTTTGGCAGAAGTGAAAGTGATAATGTAGGACACGCACAATGTGGCGATCTGAAAAAGACAAGCATAAATTTGAAAATTTATTAGTTGATTGTTTTAGTTTAGAGTTTGAAAGGTTGATGAATAATTTTGAATTTTTTTTTTCAGCGTGAACCGTGAAAAGTGAAATGTTTGAATTTTTTGTTTGTTTGACATTTGAATGATGTTTTTTTCCATTCATAATGGCATGATCCCGAGAAAAAGTTTGATAGAAATCTTATTCTTAATACAAACATTCAGTTTAATTTAACTATAGAAACCACATAATGGATTACCCTGTATTATAAAAGTTGGCGTTTACGAAAAAACAAAACTTGATGATTTGTTTGAAATACATGTGAAAACTATTCTTGGTAATGGAATGATTTAAAGAGTATTCCAAGAGTAACACATTGAAAAGATAGGAGTAAGTAGCAGAAACCGATTTCAGTAAAAAAATCGTCTTGAGCGGGTGCGACTCATTTTTGAATGAAGGGGTGAATGCAAAAGTACCAAATTTGTATCGATGTCAATCAACACCAGGTCTACCAAGTGGCAATGTTTCCGCAGTAAGTCACTGTTTGGTGTGGATTGAGAACTAGCAGCATTATTGAGCCGTTTGCAAAACCCATCAAAAATGAGCGCAACTGATCGATGACAAGAAAAGTCCCAGCAGCCATTTAAACGATATCATATTCCACACATAATTTCATTGATAAAAAAACTCGTTAACATCTCACACTTATATTATTTTATTCCATATTTAAATCTGGGCTTCGTTATTGGAAACACATTTAGAAGAAAATAAATATAGAATTGGAAAAGATCGCCGACTGCATATCCAGTTTAACATCTATGTATGTAAAATCACTGAAACATTAAGCCCCGAATTGTTGTATTGATAAGTAAGCAATAAGTTACGTTGGTAATATGGCTTAAGATATAAAAAAGCATAGTATCGCGTGTCAAATTCGGTTTTTGACATTTTATTCCCTTTTTTTGATATTCACACGCATGTCCTGATTTACGAAATGTTTGCATGTAGAACTAAACGGTTCTATCAAATGTATGCGTGTTGTGAAAGTTATCATTTCCTTGAATGCCAAATGTTGCAAGTGTCACAAACAAAATTAATTGACAAATTTTCCCAATGTCCCATTTCAAATTGTCCACTCTTGACCTTAAATCCTTTTTGATAAAATATATTTCCTCTTACTATGCTTTCTCCGGTGTCCCCCAAGACAGTAACCGAGGTCCTCTTTTATTCATTTTTACAATCGACTATATTGAAAGGGTCATCAAAAATAATTCTTCTTTCTCACTATATGCATACAATTTTTCAAGATTAATTCTTCGACACAAGACTCTTTCCTTGTTCAACAGGATCTTGATTAATTTTTAGTTTGGTGTCACAAAAATTGCAAACGCATTTAAACTACTTCCCGTATCTACAATCTCCTTAATCAACCTCTCCCCACCATTTAGTACATTCGGGACCTTTGCATGTTATATGACCACGAGCTCAATTTTCTCACTCATATAGACGATATCATTCTCTAAAGTCAAAGCTTATTCAGCACTTGGCTTCGTCAAACGTTGGCCCAAGGAATTCTACAGGTCACATAGGGGTGACCTGGTCCCCCCTATACATAACCTTTTTTTCGCCGACTCGTTGAATATGCCTCTCGCTTAGCTCTAGGTCTATCTTGTAACAATACTTTAATCCTACCTCCCTATCTGGACCGCTTGAAACTAATTAACTTTTTAGTGGTTGTGGATTATTCGCATGGACCCACGACTTTAGGAAATCCCATAAGAAAAAGTCTAGTGGAGTCGAATTACATGATCTGGGTGGCTAATTCACGTAACCTCTCAAACATCATCTCTCAAACTTCAAACTCAAGTCGTTCATGCAGAATTTCAATCGTGGCGTCCGCTGTGTAGCAAGTAGCGGCCTCCTGCTAAAACTAAGTCCATATGGTTCAATTTGGGCTATAAGAATTTGGTTGTCATAATTTTGTAACACTCGCCATTACCGACGACCAACTCACCAACGTCGCGATTTCGAAAAAGCACAGGACCAATGACGCCGCCATGCCAAAATCCGCACCAAACGTTAACTTTTTGATGATGCATTGTCACCTGGTAAACCTCGTGTGGGTGGGTGTCATCCCGTATTTGTTTGTTAATACAGCCATTTATCTAAAAATGCAACTCGTGGCTAAATATAATTTTTCGTATAAGATTAAAGTCATCTTTCAAAAGCTCCAAGGCTCAGCTTTGGTTAGATCTTGTATACAGGTTTAGGCCCAAGACGCTACGCCAAATTCGCAAAGTTGAAGTCTACGAAAGGGGCCAGTTATAGCTTTCATTGAAATGCATCATTGGAACAAATCAGTGGAATGCTGACTTCATTTTTTTGACAAGCCAGTTATAGCAATCATTGAAAAATTGGTCTCAGTAAAAGATCCTGTCAGTGGCTGATTACAACCAATTCTATGCATTTGAGGTTAGAGTTGATCATTGAAAGAAAACCTGACATTTAAGAACAGAAAGAGAATCGAACACATTCAGTGGAATGATTGTGTCCCATATTAAAGAAACGAAAATCAGCTGTTCATTGAAATTGATTTTTATCAGTGAAGTAATAAAAGTGGATTTAAAAGAAAGTTTAAATTAGAATTTTCTATATTATAGAGTAAAAAAAATCTACTACTCATTACCTTCATTTTGGTACCAATTAAAGTCATCGTAGTTTGTTTGTTCGTCTTAAAAATGGGAATGAAAATTTTCAATGATGCATTTCAATGATAGCTATAACTGGCGCCAAAGGCCGAGTTCTTATACAAAACGAGAAATCGACTGCCTCGGGTTCTTCTGTACACTTTCATCGACCGCGGCGATGTTCTCGCCGATACTGCATTCCTTTGACGTACAAAGTTTAGCTGATTGATCACCGAACCGGTTGTTTCAAATTTGTCCACCAAACGTTGTAGATGCTACTCGTACTTTGAAGGGCCAACTAGATTTTAACCCATTTCATCCATTCTGATAATAAAGTTTTATCATTTGGACGTGCAGTTCAATCATGTAACTAACCATCAGTAACTGAGTAATAAGCAATAGATTTCACATATGTCACTGAAATAACATGGCCGCCACAGGTCGCCAAAATCTACGACGAGAACTGAAAAACCCCTAAGGCCCTAGTTATAACTATCATTGAAAACCATAATTGAAAATTTTGTTTTCACTTTTTGGGGTGGTTGAATATTGAGAATGTTTGGTATGCAGATGAAGCTAATCACTTATATATTTTACTTTTGCAAATAAAAATAATCAAATATGTTAAATAATATTTCTCATAAAACTACTTTTAATTTTTCAATGATGAAATCGTTTTCAATGAACAGCTAATTTTTGTTCCAACAAAGTGGAACACAATCGTTCCAATGATTTGTGTTCGATTCTCTTTCTATTCTCATGTGTCAGTTTTTCTTTCAATGATCAACTCTAACCTCAAAAAACTATTCAGTTTGGTTTTGTAATTTAGCAAGCATCCAAGCGACAGATCTTTTCAATGACAGCGAAATTATTGATTGCTATAACCGACTTGCCAAAAAATATTCCACCGTTCCACTGATTTGTGTTTCATTGCGGTTTTCAATGATAGCTATAACTCGCCCATAACAATTGCTTAATCACTGTTCTTCGTAGTTTATTAATAAGAGGATATCTTATTTCGTTTCTTGCAAATATTTTTACAAAATATTAATTCAAATTCATTAACGATAAATTTATATAAATAAAATAAAAACAGCTTTAATCCGCTCAAAGTTGTAAATGCCATAAAGAACCAGATGACAACAAATTCATAGAATCTTCACGTCACTGTCATATGACGAAATGAAATTATATGCAAAATTATACTAGAGTTATTCTAGTACAATAAAAATCACTGTGATTCGTGTATCGCTCCAATGTTCTGATTTGATAGCTCGATAACGTGTAATTCGGTCCCCGGTGCCCCGGTTGTTATAAATCCAAAACACTCGTAATTATTTGTAAAGCTGCCCCAAGAAGGTACATACATCAGGAAGAAACAAATCACTTCAAAACATTTTTTATGACGATGATTAGTGGTTTGTGCTACAAACTGGATGCCGTTACAATCAAACTGGAATCACACATTGCCCACTTAAATCTCCGTACGCACTATCCGGAAAAAAAAAAAAACGAAAAAAACATTTTTCTAAACCCAACCTCTTTGTGTTTCGTTGAATACATTCCTTGCCAAAACGTGTTCACCTGCCAACCCGAAGGAAGCAAAAACGTGCCTTGCAAAAAGCAAAAAGCATATAAACAACAAACAAACATGATAAAAGAATTAATATTCAGGAAATCAAACAAAGTCCACTTTCACTTAATCCAGCGGCAGCGCCAACGATCGGATCAATCGATCCGTGATTCCGTGGTTGCGATAGTAGTTCAACTAGGTTTTACAAGCTCGCATCTCCGACCAGACCATACCGAAACCAACAACAAATGGAATACTTTTCGAACGTTAAACCAAAAGCTCTTTTTGTTTTGCTCATTCGCATTATTCCTTTTGCTCTTTTCTTCTACATTTTCCATTTAAATGGTTTCTTTTGTTTTGCTTACACGGTTCGTTTGCAATTGGTTTTGCTCTGTTTACACTCGCCTTGACTTTGGATCTTTCGCTTTCGTTCCATTGAAATCGAAAGTGTTTTTGGTTGAAAAGCTTTCATCATCGACGATTATGGTGTGTCAGAGCTGCGACGACGGCAAACGGTTGTTGTGTCTGATAATTTCATCGGTACACGTAGATTTTGGTGATCTCAATTTTTGTTCGATCCGTGCATCGTGTCGTATTGCATGATACTTGATCTTCACCAGCAAAAGCAAATAACCGCTTGTGGTAAATTGTTGCCGATTGTGATGGCGGTTCGGATGGATTGCATAACCTAGACACCTGACTGCTTCCATGCACCGTGAAGACAATGCTTTGGGGCCAAAATGTCTTTGGGGAGATGTTATTGTCTCGTATTGCGGGATATCGTTTAAGTGATATTTCAATGACTTGTCCGTGTCCGTGATGTACCGCAGGCAGGTTGGCCTTTATGTAATATTTCTTGTTTAGTTTTTGTGGTACAAGAGGATCTTGGGAATTTTTCTTGCATAACTTGCAACATTCTCCTCGGCCTTTGGCCATCATTAATCAATTCGAGAGGTGTTTGAGCTTCAGCTTAGGGTCCCGCAGCTTAAGAAGGATGTTACAAAATCAAATATTGTGACTGAAAATATTAAAAGACAGAGCGAGCGGAGGTGGAACAGATGTGTCAGACCATACTCAAACATCAGATAATAATTTCGTGCAAATTCGAAAGTGATTCCCTTCTCGAACTCTGAGATTGTATAATTTTAAACCCCAGAGGTATGCGTCATCGTCTCGAAACATGTAAATCACGAGTTCATTAGACGAATTATTATTTGATTTAATTTAATAGAAACAAATTTATTCAAAGTGTTCATCAGACTTTAATGGGATTAACTATTGGATGATTTGTTACCGTCTGGTTAGATAAAAAACAGAACGAAATTAAATACCCAAAGCTCATTATCATATCTCTCACGAAACGAAGTCAAAACGCAGACTAATTTAATGTCCGGCTTAGGTGTTATTTTTGTTGTAGACGGTGGCCCTCCGGTGATGGTGATTAGTGGAAGATTTTCTTAATTAAAACAAACAAAACACAGATTTGAACAACGATAGGCTTCTGTCGTGGATTAGTGTTACGATCGATTTCCTAAGAAATCTGAGAAATGCGTAAAACTAAGTCAATGTCAAGAATGCCATAGAAGGAAACCAAATGATTCAGTGTTTTGTAAAAATAACGTAACTTTGTAAGAAGAATTGGCAAAGTACGTGGGAGATTTAGGTCAGCGCTAAAAGAAGAGTTTCTGTTTTTATTTGTGTTGGGTAAGTTTTAAGTGGCTGTTTGCGAAAAGAACAATAATTAGAGCTCTTTGCAAAAATAACAATGGTACCAAACCAAAACGCCCAATGTGCAGAAACTTAAAAAAAGGCAAATGAATTAAAAAGTTTGTGACCCATTTGCTAAAATAGATCTTTGCGTAATTTTGAATTCGATCTATTTCCGCTAGGCCTGAGAAAATTGTCAAATTCTAAAAACTGTCAAATCACTCAATGTAAATCTTGGACGTTTATATATCACAAAATACACTTTTACTAAAGGAATTAAAGTGTTTTATCAAACAACATATAACAGTGATAGTATATAACTGTCATATTCCGCATCTTTTGATTGACTTCAAAGCCCGATATGATATAGCATTCAATGTCCAAGATCTCATTCTGACCATTGTTTAACTAGGTATCTTTACAAAACTAACTCAGGTTTATCAAGTGAAATTAGAAAATACGACGTGCAATGTTTAAATAGAGGATAACACATCTAGGCTATGTATTACAAACATTCACGGGGCTTCGACAAGCAAATGCGGTACAATATTATAATGTCTTCAATCTCGTTCTAAGGAATTACTGCGCATTTTTAGGACTTAGAAAATTTCATGTCCATTGGATGAGATCCGGCAAAAAATTACTTCAATTACTTAATATTCTCAATGCCAGAATGTAGTATAGTTTGAGAGCTTGTCATATTCATATTTCTATCCTCTATCAGCTCAGCAAACTTTTTTTTTTAAATATGGAAATTTTTAATATTCCCCCTTAAGTCGACAGTAATTTTCCTTAAAATATTCAAAATTTTGGTGATTTGGTTGTTGCCAAGAACATTTCATTTTTAAATTCTTTGCCGTTTTGAAATCACAAATTCCAAAATATTTAAAAATAATAATAAACATCTATATGAAGATTAGTTTAAGTGAAACTATTATCCACTTAAGAAAAATGGCGCTGAGTTCTCTAAGGAGAAGACTATTACACCCCTATTACGATTGTCAATTAAGTTGATAAACCTTGAAAATTGGGTTACAAAATTCAATTTATTAAAAAACTAATCAATTTTCTTTTTAAATTTTTCAATTTGCTTGTGTTTCGCAATGGTCTGAATCATTCTCAATGATCAAAACTTTAATCAATTGGGTTTTTAAACATTGAATTAAAAATTTATCAACTATCAAATTGATAGTTGACAATCATAATAGGGGTGTATACCACGCCAAAAAACCTAGCTCATACCACTTTGCTCGGCTGGTATTACAGTGGTATACCCTAAGGCTAGTCACGCACTGGCAACTGTGATCGAAATAAAATAGTTTAATCACCAGTAGAAAGAGAACCACGCACCGACAACTCTTTACTCACGCGCACACTCTTTTCTCTCTTGCTCTTATAGAAAACAGCTCAACTGTTGCGAAGGCAATCGTTTATATTGTGTCAAACACACAAATTTTTAGTTGCTCGAATCGAGTTGCTCTAAGTGCGCGGTGTCATATATAAGCCCATATGTTTCATTTTAGCAACTAAACAGTTGCGAAACTAAAAATTGAATGTGCGCGCCTGGCCTAAGAGACATGTGGTTCATTCGTCTACTATGGGGTCTATACTAGATTCGTGCCACGGGTGATAGACTCCAAGTCTTGTTTTAGGGCAAGCCAAGCTTTGGGCGATAAGCAGAAATGGAGAACTGATATTTCGCTCTGTGGAAATTAGTTCAAAAAGTCTAACAAAAGGAGCAGAGTGCTCAGAATAAGAAAAAAAGTAAACAAATAAATTAGAGCCACAACGGCTTGAAGAAGACCTGATACTTACTAAAACTGAAAATCATTGCTATGTGCGTGTTGCAAGTCTCGCAGTCTTAGAAGAGCAGAATTTTTAGCGACAAGAGATACCAGAGAATGGCTGATGCCGTCAGTGTTGATATACATTTGTGTCAGTTTTATCGCATTTTCCATGACTTGCCGCAGGATTTCCGGTGATTGGCTCTGTAGCGTTTGCCAATAACAGCGACCGTATTGCCGATGGCGTCCCCCAAAAACGAAGGTCCAATCACTCACCCTGCGTAAACGCTGCGCGAAAAAGTGGCTTTGATTGGATCCAATGGCTCTTCCTGCATCACACACGGATTTTCAGTGCCCCAGAAAAGAACATTTTGCTTAATGACGTAACCGCTTAAGTGGAAATACTCCTCGTTACTCATGATGATTGTCAACACAAAATCGTCCTCTTAGTTGTTGAGATTAAGGGTGGGTTCACAGTTATTCACACATGACGGACGGTCAGTTTAGACGGAGTACAGCGCTCTATTGCTTGTCTGTTTGTATTCTGCAGTTATCTAGTTCACAAATGTCAAATACGAATGACTAAAGCTAAGTGTACACGATTGGTAGATCTTACAATATTGTCAGATCTGTCAGTGAAAAACATGCTTACAATGTCTTACAACCGTGTAGTCTTACAATTAATTGTCAGAAAATTTGTCTGACAATTAATTGTTAGATCATTGTCTGACAATTAATTGTAAGAAATCTGGCAATCATGTGTACGCTAGCTGACAATCGTGTAATCTTCCAATTAATTGTCAGAAAATGTATCTGACAATTAATTGTAAGACGGTAAATTGTAAGGTATTTGATAATCGTGTACACACACAATTTATTGTCAGCCCTGCCAATTTTTATCGTTGTCTGACGTTTCTAACAATGAAGAAATTGTAAGATGTTCGTTTTTTTAGCATCATACAATTTTTTCATTGTCAGACAATTTGCAGCCAACGTTAAATTGTCACAGTTTCCATAACGAACAAAAACTGACAATTAATTGTGTGTGTACACTGTTGGTAGAAAATCTACCAATCTCTTACAATTAATTGGTAGGTATTAAGCCGGCTATCTGAAAATGAATTGTCAGCCAACTTCTGACAATTAATTGTAAGAGATTGGTGGATTTTGTACCAACCGTGTTACACACACAACTTATTTGTCAGCTCATTGGTAGATAATTGTCAGAGATTGTAAGATCTTACAATATTGTAAGATCTACCAATCGTGTACACTTAGCTTAACGACGCCATTTGCAAATATTACAACATTTTCTGATATGGTGATTCATTTTTGGCCACCTTGTACTACATAAGCAAATTGATTGTTTCTTCGACTTTTCTTTGTAAAATATTATTTGTACTTAATTTGAATGCAAAGTTGTTTTAATAACTTAGAATCACCGACAGAAAAAAATAATAACAAACCATTACATAGCTATTTACGAATAATTATAAGGCAATCTTCTTAAAAAAAACCGTATGTGATTTTAAATTGACAATAAAGTCCAAATTTTACATTTGGAAAAAAACCGAACTATAGATTTTTATCAAAAATGACACTAAGATGATACAGAATGAGAAAAGTGTAGGTCGCACAATATTCTGCCCGTGTGTGATGATTTTCAACTTTCTCAAATTTAGAAAAGTATTGTATATTAAAGTTTTTAAAAAAAATATTTTTTGGATTTAAAAAAAAAAAAACTACGTGCGACAAAGTCGTGCATTTAATTTTGAAAAACAATTAAAACGTGCATTATTTATTTTACCTTTAATAGTTTTCGAAAACTTTTGAAATGCTCTTCTAGATTATCAGACAATTTCAAAATGGACAGTTGAACAGACAAATAGTTCAAAGAACGGAATGACGAAAAGCACTTTTTTGAACTTAACTGTTGTCAATTATCAATACGATATTTGAAGTTTTCTCAAAAAATTGATGAATCGTTATTATTATTGTCAACTATTAAAAATAAGATGAACTATATCGTTCTTAAGATTTGAGATCTATTGTGAATGGTTCAATTGACAATCGTGGTATTATCATTGTCAAAAATATTAATATTTATCAAATTTTCACTCAATTCCATATTTGATGTTTGCGATCATATTAATTAAAAAATCAATATTTAAAAACGCAATGGCGCAAAAATTTTAAACAGCCTTGTGGTAAGATATTAGTATGATACTTAACAATTTGTTAACTTTAAAATAGTTTACTAACTCATTTTTAATTTTAACCATTTTCTAACTACTATCGTATTAAAGCAATTTTCTTAATAAATTGCTTCTGAACACGCCTAAAACAATGACAGTTCGTCATATGAAAAAATTTCAGTTGAATAAGTACGTTGTTAAAGCTGTTTTTGTATAAAACTAGGTTAAAGCAACGATTTTTCAAATTTTAATCGAATATAGAAACATACTTTCTCCACCCTTTTATTAAAGTTAAAATCATCGAATACCTATTTTATTTTTTTAGTATCATGCTATTCACAAAAACCAGAAAAGGTCTGTTTACTTAGTTTTTTGCACGAACTGTCATTGTTAAAGGCGCGCTCAGAAGCAATTTATTAAGAAAATTGTTTTAGTACGATACTAGTTAGAAAATGTATGAAATTCAGAATGAGTTAGTAAACAACTTTAAAGTTAGCAAATTGTTAAGTAGTATCATACCAACACCTTAATGTTTAAAATTTTGCGCCAGTAAAATTAATTTACAAAACTAAAACGTCAAACTCAATATGAACAATTTACAATAGGTTCAATAGGTTGCTTGTTGTTCACAATAGATCAAAAATAAATTAAATTTGAGTTATAAAACCGTTTAAATAATTCATTGAAACATTTTGGAAACTATCCATTTATTAATATTTGACAATACTGTATTAAGAGTGTAATACTACGTTTTCACCAAAGGTAAATCCGGGATTTAAGTGGATTTACCATAAATCTCCTTTAAATCTCGTAGATTTACCATACAAATATAAATCACCTCAAATGAAGATTTAAAATAAATCTCCTTGAAATCTTCTCGCAATCAGAAGATTTGCAAAACAAACAAACCTTATTTTGCAGAACGCACCTATGAACACCCACTTTCTTCATTGACAATCAACACAAAATAGAAATATCTGTTTTTTTCCTGTTTACCACCCAATGCAATTTTTTTTCGCTTGTCCAAATTGACAATTGAATGACAAGACAGAGTGAAAACGTCAAATAAATCTCATTTTCTTTGGTGAAAACACTTCAGGATTTATTTTAAATCTCTTGCCTTAAATCTCGGATTTATTTTTGGTGAAAACGTAGTATAAGACAACTCCTAAGACAGTTCAAACTTAAAAAATAGAAAGCTATGTGATTTCTGGTAACAAATATGAATTTATGCTAGCAAAATTATGAAAAATCCTTTGATCAGTTTTATTATAGCAACTCTTCACTCGCGCCCACACTTTTCCCTCTCGCGCTTATAGAAAACTGGTCAACTATTTAGTTAAATGTCCCCGCAAGTGTATATCATAATATGTAACACAAAATTAAGAGTTCATTTTAGGCAATCGTTTAGTTTGTGTCAAAACAGTAAAACACAAACTTTTTAGTTGCTCGAATCGAGTTGCTCTATGTGCGCGGCTTGTCATATAACCCCATATGTTTCATTTTAGCAAACAAACAGTTGCGAAACTAAAAATTGAGTGTGCGCGGCGCCTAGCCTTAAGTTTTAAGACTGTACGTTGATGTACAAGCATTATAAACATAAAGGCATATAAACATATAGGTTCAGCCAGATAGGCGGAATTTTGGGACCCAATTTTTTCGTGTTCTCTATAATCTCTATAAGGTAAATTTTAACAAGAATCTGGAGTAAGATTTTTTTCCAAATCCAAAAACATGCCTTGTATCTACATTTATCGCAACTAAAAATTGAAGAAGCCTTGAACTCCATTACCATATTCGTACAATACTGTCACGCATATTTTGTGAACTTTGTCGTTCGACCACTAAAGGGGATGAGTTTCATTGAAGAGATGGCATATAATTTTTAATTTTGACATGCTCTCTACTATTGATTGCGTTTCATAAAATTGGAAAGAACGAGACTTTCAAGAAAGTGAGTTTCTTCTGATGTCTGTCTAAGCATCTAGATATTCATCGATACTTAAAGTATGAGTAAATTTGTTTTATGTTCGTTACAGAGCATTTTTTATGTAGCTTCCTAGCGGGACAATTCGACTTTTTGATGAAGTTCTTCTGAAACGGGCAACGATTAAACTTAACACCCGATATATCTGTGCGATGCCGGTTTTTCCTAAAAAGTTATAGCAGCAATATAGCTCTGAAGTTGTTTGAGTTATTTCCCTTATTTTAGGGTAATTGGAGCTTAGACCTTTAATGGTTCAAACAATTTTGTTATAATTTTGCAAACATGTATTTCTATAATCTTTTATTCCAAAATAAAATTAGGTTTTGAAAAAAAAAATTAACCGTTCTTTGGATTACATAACTGACATAACCCACCTGACATACCATAGTCAGGCGTGGTAAAAACGTCAAGCTCATCAAAAGATCATGAATGAATTAAAACAGTAAAAACATTATAAACATTTAATTAATCTAATAGATCTGACGTCATTATCAAAATTTTTATGCTGCGCTACTAAATACAATTACCATAACCGCTCAAAGGTGAATAAATACTCTTGCGCAATCCTATGCCAGCTGATCTTCTTGCAACAACCTTTTGTTAAGAAAATCATTTTGACAAGCAACTCTTAAGTGCTAATTACATGCACACGAATATCATGTGCATGAATCGTAATATTAAAGCAGTGAAAGTGAACAAAAAAAAAAAAAAAACACAAGACTTCCATTAAAAGTTATTTGTACTCATATTAACTTAAATTTTTCATAATTTTAATTTTATTTTCAATTGCTTTCAAATACATGGATAATTATGATAGTCATGATATTTGTATTAAGAAAAAGTTATGAACACGCACTTTTAATTGATGAAATGGAAAAAAATTCGTCATGAGTTGTAATTGTATCTTTATGTAACACTTTCGTAAAAAAACTATTAAAAAAAAATAAACGAATTTTTGGTGTGGATCAATCACTTTACATTAAAATGATTTTGTTATTAATTTATATGTTTAATTAATTTGACATTTCGTTGGTTCTTTTTGTTTTAATAATATTAATGAATAAAGGAAATCAAATATAATGCTTCAGTGACTGTTGTCATTAGCCGTGTTTTTTTTGGGAAGCTGTCCGTAGTATTGTAGGAATTTACATGACTAACAAATACAACATCGTCAGTAAGAATACTGCCGATAAAAGCTCACTGCGGATGGGAGTTCCACCTACATATGTACGTACATAGTACATACATACATAAGTGTATTCGAGAAACTAACGGATTTTGTGTGGATTTGTGCTAAAGGGTTTTCTCAACTGGTGCGGGTAGATTTTGGCGGTCTGTGGTGGCTATTTTGCTTTGGTGACATCTGTCAAATTTGTTTATTATTAAGTACAGTTCACTATGACTAGTGACACGGTTGAACAGTACGTCCAAATGATAAAACTTGCGTCCATTTTACGGTGGACGTAGTGGGTCTTCGCAGTTGACTTTTCAGCATTTGGTGGTCAAATTTGAGACAACCGGTTGGGTAATCAACCAGCCAACATTTCTCAAAGGAACGTAAGATCGACCCAGTGTCAGTAGATTTCTCGCCGTGCACAAGAACTTGGCATTTCGCATACTTCAACTAGGCGAATTTTTCCTCGGGACTTGTGACTACACCTGTACAAGATCAAACTGACATAGAAGCTCAGAATTCATGATCATAAACAAAGTGGTTTGTACGCTGATTTGGCTTCGGAGCGTTTGCAAGAGGCAAACAAATTATCTTCAACGACGGGACCCTCACGAGGTCCACCAGGTGCCAAAGTATCCTTAGGCCAGGACCGCACTTGCGATTTTAATCGCACGATTTTTCAGTCGTAAAAATAGAACACATGAATTTAAATGAGAATGAACGCACTTGCTACCAACAAATCATGACGCTTTAAATGTCGCAATTTGTTTAATTTTTTTTGGGATGCGATTGTCGTAAACTTAAATGAAATAATGTACTTAAATGGATATGCCCACACTTGCGATTTAAATTACTACGACTTAAAAATCATAGTCGCAAAGAGAAATGGGCATGCACGCACTTGCGATTTTTAATCCACTATTTTTTAGTCGCAAAAAGTAAGACACGTGGCCTTAAATGTGAATGCACGCACATGCGACTTAAAAATCGTAGCGATTATAAAAATGAAACAAATTCTATTTTTTCAAGTCGCTCTTATTTGTAGCAAATGCGTGCACTCACATAAAAAGTAGTGTGTTTTATTTTTCGCTATTAAATAATCGCGTGGCAAAAAAATCGCAAGTGCGTGCATGATAATAATTTGTAGCGACTACGACTTTTTAATCGCCTCGACGAAAAATCGCAAGTTCGGTCCTAGCCTTAAAAAGTTACCGTTTTGTGTAGTTTTTGAGTCGGCGGCGTCATTTTCGAACATTTTCGGAAACGAAGTTGGTGAGGCGGTCCTTGTCAATGGCAAAAGCTACAGATGATGATCTTGAATACTCCTGTGTTTTTTTCTTTGATGTAGCAACAATTTCCGCCGAAGTTAACATTTATACTACATGAGACATAAACGACAACATTTTACTTTTATCATAATCTACGAACCAACCCCATTTTCAAATTATTCTGACAGCTGTTTGATAGTACCAAATGTAATTTTTTGTTTATAATTTTCTCGCGCTCAAACTGTTTATTGAGACCCTCGTAATATCAAACGCAGCAGAAGCTATGGGGAAAATTAGCGAGGGAATAAAAGGAATTGTCGATGAATAATGGTTTCAACAGTTGGCAAATTGAAATGGCAATGGAAAATAGTACCAGATAAATTATTCTATAGTCGTGGTATGCGACCGAAAAATCTCTTGATTTAATGGTGCGTCTAAAATTAGACTCGAGGGTGAAGTGCTTAGCATTCATGCAACTGACTATTTCAGTTGAGCATCGCTTGTGAAAGAAGCTATAAAACAAAGCAAGACATGAAAGACTCTGACGGTGTTCAAGGGAACGATTTCATGATTTTTTTATAATTCGCTTTAAGGGTTTATTAAGAGACCCTTATAATGTTAGACACAGCACGGGCGATGGAGAAATTAGGAGGTGTCGATGAACATTGGTCGAGAATGTTTCCATAATCGTGTTGTGCGATTTAGATCGAGGGTGTTCAAGACATGGAAATTAATCCATGATAGCCTTGTTTCCTATCAGGGGCCAAATTACTGCATCAGTTTTCGAGTAATACGTGACTGAATTATGTGAGTTTGGCATTACCGCTTACGTCATCGAGCAATCGATTACTCTTATTTGACATTTTCATTCGATCACTGATGGGACTCACTCACTCGGTCACTGAAGCGGTGATTTGGCCCCAGTTATAACGTTTTGTCCTGAATTCCACCCAATAAGTGGAGACAAGTTTATGCTGCACCTGCCTAAAGATGTAGGTTATACTCAAGTTTTGGACGTATACATTTTTAATTGAAGCGAGATCAGAGGGGATGAAAAATTAATTACACCGATAGAGAAATCTTAATTATTTATACCAGCATTTATGGCGGTCTCGAGGAAGTGGTAATTTCAAGGAAGATCGTAGTTGCCAAGTAGATCGTATTTGAAGGAAAGTACTTCCCAATTTTTTTTTTAGAAGAACCACTTTTGATTTAATAAACGCAGACCTTGGTGTACATGAAGGTAGGCACCATGGTGCACTACTCTTTATCGTTTCTATGTATGACGTTGTTTGGATATAAATTCCTGTAGGGTCCTTATGTATAATATTAAATTGTGTCTAATGATATTAAATTATTAAAAACATCAGAAACCAGTGTAGTTCTGTATCACTTTAATATGATTTATGTTAATATTTTTCCGATTGATGTTCTCCTATACTTTCTAAGTGTGTCAAAATGGCAATTGATGGTTAGTTTTTGTATCATATCCTTACAAGACTATAAGGCCTGTTTTGACTCTTGTGGTATACACAACCAGTTAAGTTCGACTCCTTTTGCTCAAGTTTTGATCTAAGAAGAAAACGACACAACTTGACACATAAAATTTTTAAATTAACATTGAGGTTTTGTGCAGTAAATAAAATATATGACTGGGTCGCACGAACTTATATAATAGACTTAGAATTTTAATAATGACTATTCAATGGTAGGTATTTTCATATTCAACACTTTTATTAGAAAATTGTTTGCTGTCAATATTCAAAAAATCCGGGTCTTCAAAAAAAAAAAAATTGAATACATAATACTTAGAAACTCAGTTGTACCGTTTTTGAGAAAATCGAAAGTCAAAAATGGGCGTATACGGGGGTACAATTGATAATTTTTCGGAAAATATTTTATCAACAATAGACTACGGTTTTTTTTTTAATTAGTATTTAAATATCTGTGAAATAGTTTTTGAGAAAATAATGTGTATGGCAGGTACTGATACTTTTCGTCTTAAAAAAAGGACAAAAACGTGTGTAGGAAACATTTTTGAAATGTATCCTACCAGGTTTAAAGAAAATTGGCCAAGCCATTTAGGCTGTAGTCGAACAGACAGATTAGCGAGACCCACTTTTGTGGCTGTCGTTACCATCGTTATATAAAGTCTGGTCAAAATCTGGAGTTCGATTTTTTTTAACAAATGCATAACTTGCCATATAGTACCTGTGGCAAGTAAAAATAATAATCCTCTGGAAAATACCAGGATTTATTTCAATATTTTTCTTTCGCATATTTTGAAAAATTGGATTAGTTGAGTTACTTCGTAATTTTTCGAACCGATACTATTCTGTACAAATGCACAAATTATTAAGAAGGCGAAATTCTTTTTTTGAAACATTTTGATTTCCTAAAAAATTTGTAAAATCGCAATGTGCAAGGTCGTGGGAGCTTTGCAATTTTATTTGTGCTTTTAATTAGCAGCAACTACTTTTTACTTGCGATATACTCGTAGGTACTATAGGCAAGTTCTGCATTTAGAAAAAATTGAAATCGAGATTTTGATAAAAGTTGACATTACCATGATAGAGAGCACGAAAAAAGTGGGTCCGGCTACTCCGTTTGTACGTCTGTACCTCTCTCTACAGCCTAAGCCACTGGGGCTATTTTTTTCAAACTTGGTACTTAAGGGCCTTTAGTGATTTCCTAGAGGAGAAATTGAAAGTTTTTTTTAGCTCCGAAACGGTAACGGTACCTGCTATACAGCTGTTACGTAAGATCTTTTTTATCTCGAAAACGGCTCTAACAATTTTGATAAAAAAATAAATATGGTAATATGAGCACGAACTACATTTTGGTAAAAAAAATAATGAGGAAAAAATTTTATTGATGGTACCTGTCACAGATAGATTTTCAATTTTCTCACTAACACCTCTAAAAAATTTGACTAAATGTTTGTAAAATAATATCGTATATAAAAATATTTGAAAAAAAAATATATTTTGGGTTTTTAAAGAAAAATTTCAATTTGTAAACTAAATATCTTCAAAACGTGTGAACGATTATTTTTTGAAATTTTTTCTTAAAATCTATATTACTTGTAATCCAAAATCTTTTTCTAGAAAAATTCTAAAGAAATGTGTTGTATACAAAACTAATTTAATAATAAAACGATTTTTAAACTTTTATGCATAAATTCATACTTTTATAGAACTCAGAGGGTCATTTTATACATTTGAACTTTTTGCTCGAATAAAAACCATGCCTTTATATTTATTATAAACAATTACTAAATTCCAAAGTACTTTTAAAATAAGAGCAAGTTCTCCAGTCGTGCATTTAATTTTTTCGAAGGGAAAAGTTGTTGGTAAAACTTTTAAAAAACAAATTTCAAAAAATTCTCTAATTCAAATCATTTTTTTTACAAGAACTTCTAGGTATAAGGCATAAGAATATTTCAAATCAACCATACAATGGAGCTAAGAACATTCAAAAAAGTTGTCATTTTCATACAGGGCTGCAAAAGTTTAAAAGCCAAATCCTCTGGTTGAATTCACAACTGGATAAAGTAAATGCAAATTACAGAAAATTTAATTTAGAGGTATTTTTAAAGAGTTAGGAATTGGCTACCCAGTGAGTGAAAAGTTCAAGCTACAACTTTTGAACGAATAAATATTAAAATGCCATTACCGACTAATGTACGCCGCGCCCGGCCGTTCAAAACAAACAAAATAATTAAAGTATTTGAACTATCAAGATCAGCCTGAGACCTTGTTTTAGAATCTAAAAAAAACGGCATTCTTCAATTCGAAAGTTCTTAAAGTTTGCAAAAAAATTCAGATACATTTTATTGTTTTTTCCTAATACGTTTTATAAAAATATTGTTCAATATTTTTCCCATAATTTCATATCTATCTAGGAAATAAAACGGCATTATATTTTGATATCTCAAACTATCTTAGGAGTTGTTTTAGCAGTTCAAAAGATGAACTGCATGTTTTTATCATCTTCCGCTTAACATGTGGTTAAAAAAAACAAAAATATTGACTGTCATTAATATAAAATTCAAAAATTAATTAGAGGTGCAACAGCTCGTATAGAACCTCAACCCAGGATTTGTTACTTCTCCGCAAAAGGGTTGGGTACGATATATCGCTTTTTATAATCCCGTTTTTATAATCCCGTTTTTTATAATCCTGTTTCTTATAATCCCGCTTTTTTAAAATCTCGCTTTTTATAATCCCGTTTTTTAAAATCCCGTTTTTATAGTCCCATTTCTTATAATCCTGTTGCTTATAATCCCGCTTTTTTTAAATCTCGCTTTTTTAAAATCTCGCTTTTTTAAAATCCCGCCTTTTAAAATCCCGTCTCTTATAATCCCGGTTTTTATAATACCCTTTCTTATTACGACGTTTAAACAGTGAGTTATGTAAGGGGGGCAGCACACTATAGGATTTTGGACAGGTGCGAGGTTGGGTGTATGCAAAGTTTCTTTAGCATTTAAAGAATCTGAAAAATAACCAACATAAAATCAATAAGTTTTAGCTACGTATTATAAAAAACGGGATTAGCGGGATTATAATAGATCGGGATTTTGAACAAGCGGGATTTTAGAAGACGGGATTTAAAAAAAAGCAGTATTTTAGCAGACGGGATTTTAAAAGTTGTTTTTTCGGGATTTTTGAAATGCGGGATTCCAATAGGCTCCCCTCTGAAAAAAAAAATTTTTTTTTTGTTTTTACATGGCCACAGCTGAGAATAGTTACCAGACCTTTGGCATAAAGTCTCTAAAAAATAAGCATTACGCCACGAGGTACTATAAAATTACATATTTTTTTCTTAAAATAAAACAAAGAATTTAACTTATTAAATCTTATTTTATGTTTTAAATAAGGAACTTGCGAAGCTGAGAAGCTGCTTCAATGTAATTATAATAAATACTCAAAAGAAATTTATATAGCTTATGAATCTGGTAAGCAATCAATATCGGTAAAGATCTATTTTCGTATCATACATAAAATATTTCGGAAGTTTTAAAGAAGTTGAAAACCTTAGTCGAAACTGAAATTTTAGGACAATATTTTGGGGTCAGAAATATTGAGCTAAAATTCTTGTACTAAAGCGCTTAAATCGGGCTTAAATTCACTATGAATCTTAGATTCAGCATTGTAAAATATTTTTTTTCTTTTATTTATAAGCTTTGTGGGCATTAAGGATCTGAAAAGATATGCATTTTGTTAAATATGCTATTTTCCTTGGGATAAAAAATCCTGTATAAAATGCAGGGTTCTATCACTAGATGAACATGCCTTAAAATATTTTTTGAAAGAATAAAAACAATTTTGTATTATTTGTAAGGGCTTATACATATATCTTCAGATTTGAAAACAAATGTTAGCGCCATGAGATCATATTATAAACAAACGCTTATTTTCATCGACAGTAAAAGTTGATAATTCAATACAATTTTAAGAAAATAAACCATTATATCAAATAGGCACAACTTAAAGATCGTCAGGTTAAACTTTTCTCTTTAAAAAAGTGTATGATATGCATTGATTTGTAAAATTGAAATTTGAATAGCTATCATTTTATTATATTTATTTCTCCAACTGTTTTTTTTTGTAATCACTTTTTTAAAATAGTCAAACTGAGTGTCAAATATTTTTCGTTCACTTTCAAACAAATTTTTGACCTTAAAATGTTTATCCTTTTATCATGTCTATTTATTAACTTTTTTAGTTTAAAAAAATCACAATTATTGGATGCATGAATTTCACACTCAAAATTATCACTATTTAAGTTTTTATTTAGAATAAAATTTCAATTCATACCACAAAACTCCAACGGGTTTTCATGGTTCCCGGGAAACAGGATGAAACTTTTTTAAAAAATCACCAAAACAATTCACTTAATTTGAATACTCCTTCCAAGGAAAATACAAAAAAAAAACACCCTTGTCAATAAGCGCCTTTGTGCTTTTATAAAGAAACGCACCACCGTATCTTTGCACCCAACCCAATCGTCTTTGAGGGAAAAACTGTTCCAACAAATCTTTGACACTCGAGTTAAATACTGTTCAAATGCAATCCCCCTGTTCAACGGTTATAACCGACACATAATTTTAACCTTTTTAACAAATCTATGTTGTTGTAGAGTGTTCAAGAAAAAGCTTTTCTTTTTTATCTTCAAAAGCCCACACTCAAAACTAAAACCAAGAAGCAACAAAAGTTAAACCTTGATTCGGTTTCGTCACGACATTGATATTGGGGTAGGGTTGGTGCTGCACAAGTGCCTCAAGTTAGCCTCGAACGTTAGTGCTGTCTTTGCAGACTTAAAAAAAGCTCTAAAAAACCCATAGTTATGGAGGCTTAAGTTGAGATTAAGCACATTGCTCCACAAAAGCTACTAGTGTTTATGTTTGTTTTGCCCCTTGGAAGTGGAATCCGCACGTTTTTTTCAATTTTGTTTATTTTTCCAATTCTTTTTCTCCCAACATTTCTCGGTTTGTTTGTTTATTTGTTTATTTGTTTTTTTTTTTTTGCATGATCGAACAGTGATATCATCTGATACCAAAAATGTAACTGTTATGCTTTGTAATTTTATTAAGTAATGCTATAAATGATACAAAGTTTATAGAAAAATGTGCACAGGAAAGAAGTGTAAGCGCAATGTATTTTATATTTTATTATGGACGGTAGACGATGCCTGGTGATGTTGTCACAGCAAGGTCGTTGTTCGGGGTGGACTTAATAATATTTGCAATGCCATGTGCTTATGACCAAAATAGTCTTCTTTCAATTAAAATCAATTTTGTCCAAGTGTTCACTTAAGTACAAACAGCTAATGATATGTCAATAAAACCACAACAGCTGCCCGATACAAAAGAGCTGATGTACGAACTTGAAGTTGATTTTCCTTTGAAGTATTGGTTTAAACGAGATTTGCCAGCGATTTGAAGAAATTTCAGTAAGTGATGTCAGAGATGTTTCGAAATTGTCTCTAAGCTTCGATTATGCTACTTATAAAAATTAAAAAAAAAACTTAAAGAACTATATCAGAATGGCACTTATGTCTTTGGGAGTATTTGTGCGTCTTACTCTTATTTTTTTCGCAAAAATCAACGAAGGGGTTAATTTGTTCAAACAATTATTATAATATCAAACTGCTTGTTGGACCTCTTAGCAACCATGACGGAAGCATTCGCAGTTTAAAATTTTTCCTCCTCGATCATCTTGTACGTAATATAGACTAACAGTTTTGCAAAAAAAAAAAAATTATATCGGCAGTTACGGAAATCTTAAATCAAATATGAGCGAATAGAAAAAAATAATAAATGGTTGTAAATCCATTAGTGTTGGCGTTGACCGCACTGACACGATCCATTTCCACTTGTTTTGCATAACAGTTAGTAATATAGTTGTTATAGCCGTTTGAGAAACGAAATAATGTAATATGGATGTAATGGATACGCCGAGAAGTATCTATCTCTAGTAAACAGGGTGTTGTTGTTTTGTTGGAATAGAGAGTTTATGATGTGGTTTGTAATGGCGCCATAATTTTGTAAAATTAGCTAAACATTTGTGAGAAATTTTAATTGTTTGGATTTTTTGCGTGTTGAAAAAAGTTCAAGTGGAACTTATGGTGTTTATTTATGACAAGTATTTGTATATGGAATTTGTATTATAAAAACCTTCATATATAAATATTTGTCATCAAAGTGACCGTGTCGACAAATAATGAGATGCAAATTGTGTCGGAATATTTGTAAAGTATGCAACCAAAATGGTACTTAATTACCAGATATTCTGCAGATGTTTGATTGTACAGTTTTAAAATGGGTAAACTGGTGGTGATATGGAAGATAAATTTACTAACTAACTAACTTTGGAGGACAAGGAAATCGGTTATCGACTTCAGTATGATCAATAAGGATTGAACCTGATAAAAAAAAATAGAAGTTCAATGTAAAAATTTTCCCATCATATACCGATTTCTGTAGACTGGCTCGATAATACTACGTCAAATCAAAGAAGTCTTGAACTCTTACCACGCGGTCAAAATGAAATCAGAAAAGAATTAATGTTTACCAAGAAGAAACCCAAGCTTTTGAGCAAAGCAAATGATTCGGAAGAAGTAATTGCAACGAAACATGTTGAGTTCCACAAACAGCACTGTGGCACAGAATGGCTCCAAATTTAAACAAAAAAGGTTTAAAAGTGAATGCATTTTAGCCCATGAAGTTCGGTTACCTTGTTAAATGCACTCCGAAACTCCAAATGCTAAAGTTTTAGAAGGTAGCATCATGAAACAAATTCAATTCATAAGAACCTTTGCCTAAAACAGAAAATCGAGTTTGCAAACTTTCATGCTTGTACTCCTTACGAATCGACGCCGTCGACTTAAACATCATTGTTCTGCTGTTCGCTGATAGTCTGCTGATACTTTCAGAATAACCAGAAAATCTGCAACTGATGATCAATCGCCTGGTGGAATTAAATTTAATGTTTTTCACCAGATAAACAAGAAGTCAGAACACTAACAATTAGAACTTTAATGATTCAAGTTTTCAAGGTCGTTAACGAATACAAGTGCCTGGGTGTAAAATTTAATAGGACTCTTGATTTCAGTTATCATCTTACAGAACAATCAAATACTTCACAAAAACTTGTTAAAAGTGTCACGGAGACACATCCTCTGAAATAATCAAATCAACCTTTCATAAAAGTGTAAAATGTTTGAAACTGTATAAAAATTTGCTATCTAAGTTTGGAGAAATAATTCCCCAATGAGTACGAGCCCATTGAAAAAATCCGTAGGAATTTCTTAAAAAAATTATTTAATTTGCCAATAAACCGATAAGCTATAAAGAAATATTCATCATTTTTAAAACAACATTTGAGCTACCCGAAAGTCCATACAAGGGTAGTTTCAACCAGTGCTGTTCGTTGTGTTATCTTAAATCCAAGACTTCTTTCATTTTCGAACCATATGTCCAATTTTTGCTTCTCATCGCCGTTCATACTCGTACTTCGGAAGGAAATCTCTAACGGTGAAGGAAACCATCAAAATTCTCAACGAAATCAACTGAAAAACCCATTACAACTTTTTGAAAGAAATTTCTAGAAATACAGGTTTACAATTTCAATAGGTGAAGCAAATTTTGAAGGATTTTAACTGATAAGCCTTGAAAATAGTTTAAGGTTTTTCTCATTTATGTTCATGCTATTCCTTAAAGAAAAAACACAAATTTTTGGTTCGACTCATCGGGAGTATCAACTTGTTCATTTTTTGACATGTCCTTAGTACAGAAAATAATCCTGCGCTCTCTCCAATGAGCTTTTAGTTCTTTTTTTTCTTTCCACCAGGGATCTCCAAAAGAATTAGCGAAAGAATTCTCTAAATTAAATCCACGCTGGTGTCTACAGATCTACTTAAGCCAAAATATTCAATGATCGATTTACGTGAGATTTTATGACATATTTTAAAGCTGAAGTAGGAAACGATTTTCAGTAGTACCCAGAATACTATAAAAGAGATGAGTAGTTCATAAATCCTTTGTGGGCCAATATTGTAACGAAGCGTTCCATGCTGCTCTACTCTATACTACATACTTCTGCATAAACAGCGAGAATCGTAATTAATACTAAGAATTATACTTCGCCCGGATAAGATTCACACACACCATAGGCTTATGACGTCACACAAAAAGCAAACAATAATATTTTTCGTTCGTCACCTATATAATTCACATTCAGTTTTCACTGAAAAACTATCAAGAGGACCTACTCGGGTGAACGAAATTCACCTCTCCTCGCTCATACATACAGTCAGGTGGCACAGTAGATTGATTGAATAAATCTTTTGAAGTCCAGTCGTAGACAAGACGTATAGACGAGTTGGTCGTTTAGCTTCCCTTGCTTTTTGCGGAGCTTCCCCCCACCAGTGGTAAGGGGTTTCGTATGAAGACAAGTTAGGTAGGTGAGATTGTCCAGCTATTTCTTATTAAGGCTTCCCCCCACCAGCGGTAAGGGGTCTTAATTCGAAGTTTAATGTCCTAATTGCCACCAGGGGCTTCGGTACCTGCTGATCTACCAGAGCGTTTAGCCTGCTGTTTTGTGCCACCAGGGGCCTTGAACCTGCTGATCTACCAGAGCGTTAGCCTGCCGTTTTGTGCCACCAGAGGCCTTGAACCTGCTGATCTACCAGAGCTTTAGCCTGCTGTTTTGTGCCACCAGGGGCCTTGAACCTGCTGATCTACCAGAGCGTTTAGCCTGCTGTTTTGTGCCACCAGGGGCCTTGAACCTGCTGATCTACCAGAGCGTTAGCCTGCTGTTTTGTGCCACCAGGGGCCTTGAACCTGCTGATCTACCAGAGCGTTAGCCTGCTGTTTTGTGCCACCAGGGGCCTCGAACCTGCTGATCTACCAGAGCGTTAGCCTGCTGTTTTGTGCCACCAGGGGCCTTTGAATCTGCTGATCTACCAGAGCGTTTAGCCTGCTGTTTTGTGCCACCAGGGGCCTTGAACCTGCTGATCTACCAGAGCGTTTAGCCTGCTGTTTTGTGCCACCAGGGGCCTTGAACCTGCTGATCTACCAGAGCGTTAGCCTGCTGTTTTGTGCCACCAGGGGCCTTGAACCTGCTGATCTACCAGAGCGTTTAGCCTGCTGTTTTGTGCCACCAGGGGCCTTGAACCTGCTGATCTACCAGAGCGTTTAGCCTGCTGTTTAGTGCCACTAGGCACGTTATACCTACAAGATCCCGTCAGGAACCCGACATCCGAATGAAAGGGCCCGTTTGAGGCCGAATTACCAGAAGCCAGAATACCCATAATCAAGTACCAGATCCGGATCATCAGCGAGCAGTATAACTGATGCGAGGCCACTAGACCAGAAGCCAGAAGAGTTGATGCCCGTGAACCGTTCAATTACCCGAATTAAGTGAAATATTAATAGCAGAATATTGTATGTTATAGATTTAAGAGTTATTTCCAATAAAGATTTTGTAATAAGGTTTGAAGACCTTTACATCTGGAGTTTCGTGTTTTCTTCAGGACGACGACCCTGGCAAGAACGACGAGCAGAACCTCGGCTGGAAAGCAAAAAGCACATCACAATATCAACTCTCATATCTCCGCAATGGGGTACTGGCATTGGATTATCTGACCTGCTTTTCTTAGGTACATCGAAGGCTTCCTCTCGAAAATTTGCAGGTTGTATCATCTGGTGAACTTCCTTTTTATGGACAATGATGTCCCTCAAATGGCAACGATACCCCGAACTGCAAAAGATAATGACTTAAAAGTAAGTCACTTGAACTTAACAAATCTCTACATCCAGGTTCAACTTAAAAGCTTGAATATGTCCACATGTGAAATAAAGGCAAATACCAAGTCATGACCTTGATGGCCAATCGTCGTCACCTCTGCGAGAGATAACCTTACTTTCAAATAGTTCATGCAGAATGTCAATCAATCGTGGCATCCGTCATCCGTGTGGTATGTCGTCTAGGTCTATATGGTTCATTTTGGGTGACAATAAATTGGTTATAATCGTTCTGTAGCGCTTGCAATTGACAGTGACCGCCTCATCAAAGTTGTTTTCGAAAAAGGATGGACCAGTGACGCTGTCGACCTACACCAGACGGTAATTTTTTGAAGATGCATTTTCTTCTGGTGAACCTCGTGTTGGTTTGGTGTCGTCCGATATATGGATCAAAATGATTTTTCGCCCAAAATTAAGATCCTTTTCCCAAAACTCCCAAGCCCAGTCAGCGAACAAATGATAATGAACTTTGAGCTCCTAGGTCAGAACCTAAGTTTAGTTTAACGTGAGTACCTGCTTACCTCCATCGGAGTCAGATTGGGTCCTGACCATTAACCCTGACATAGCCGAAGCCATCTCAGTGGCAAAACTGTGACATGTTGCCGCAAGAACATACCTCTTGCTTGGAGGCGAGGTCTATCTAATACCTCTTAAATCCATGCACGCCTAGAAACCATGTGTCTCCGCATTCGGAATAAACCACGCTACCACGATACTCCCACAAGGGGCCTACCTCATAGATAGCATTAAGAATGCGACACGCATGCGACAGCTGCATCTCTCTATCCGAAGATAGAATAAAAGAACCCGAAGACATGACAGCTCACAAACCTCTGGGCAGTATCTTCCGTGGTGCCAGAATATATAGCTTCGCCACCATGAAGGTCACTTACAGATGAGTTCCTGCAAAACTCAGCGCCTGTCAACCCCAGATACACACACCCAGCATTTAGTCGAGGTAGAAACATCAACCAAGAATGTGCACCCCTCTGGTGAGTTGTTACACACTCCTTAGCGGATTCCTACTTTAAGAACAGCGTGCAGACTGTTCCTATCTAGTTAGTTCAGTTACTTACGTAACCTATCCACAGGCACCACGCGGAGGTCGATAGGAACCGGAAGAAGTGATAGAGTTGTGCATAGGTAGGTAGCAATACCAGCAGAGTTCACAGAGCCCCGGACATGCCTAAAACTACCAAGCACGCTATCACCCCCACCTACAAGCGAGCTCCTAGGTCAGTTGGATTTTGTATGGGTGTAGGCTCGCAAATTTCGCCAAGTTGAAGTTTGCGAAAGGCCGAGTTCTTGTGCACCGCGAGGAATTGAATACCTCAGGTTCTACTGCTGTACACTTTAACGGACCATGGCGGCTGATCTTGAGTTTCTTTGACGTCTGAGTGTTGGCTGATTGATTACAAAATCGTGAAATGAAAAACTCATTAATTTGTTATCATTTGGTCGCACTGTTCAATCGAGCATCTTTCCATGGTGATTTGGCATCAGTTACTGAATAATAAACGACAGATTTGACAGATGTCAGCAAGTTCAAAACAGGAGATTTTGTGAATAGGATCAGGTATTATGAAGAGGTTATTAGAAGTAAACTCATTGAAGCCGATAAGTGATCATCTGGCTGTGATCCACACCAACACCACCTTCCAAAACAAAAGCCTAATTTACAAAATCGCCTCTACCAATGGAGCTAATGAAGCAGAAGAACGTTTAACTAGGAGGAACTTAGATTAACCCCGCAGAGTCTGTCTGGAATAGGATGTCAAATATAAGCTTAGTAAGCACAACTTCCATGAAATGAAAACAGATAACATCTCGCTTTCAGAGTGATAGACTTTGCAGCAACTCGTAAAACAATGATAAGTAGAATTAGATTTCCTGGACTAAGGATCCACGAAATAATCTACCATCCTTGAATAGCACCACCAACCAAATCGACCATGTGCTAATTGATTTAAGATAGATATTCGACATCTAAGATTTGCATACATTTCGGGGAGTAAACGGCGGAGCGGACCATTTAGTTCTAGTGTCTGTGAGATCCTGAGTTCAACTGTCAATTCAAAAGAAATTGCGAATCAGTTACATACCTTGAGATGTAAGAGACTATAGAGAAAAATCTAAGAGAGGGAAATTCTACGCCGTGCATTCACACAAACTTTGAAGTCCGTTTTCATGACGCATGACTGTAGGCTAACCACCGTACGGAAGAAAATGAACTGAAAAAAGGTAAAAGAAGATGTATGTTGGTTTGATTGATCGAGAAGAGTTTGTTCCGAGTCCTTTTGGAAATAGCAACTGTAACCTAGTCACTGAATCAAGGAAATTTAGATTTTAGATTTTTTTAGCATCCACTAAATAAGCATTATGTAGAGCGAATGATTTAGGACAAAAAGATAACCTTCACCCATTTCGACCACCACAGTAAAGAAGAGTTGATCTTGGTTATAAAAAAGCTATACTTAGACCGGAAGATCTGATGTCTTCCCAGCAGGACTCTTCATATACGGAAGTCATTTTCGGGTGGGCTGCATGCAGAAAATCATCAACCAAGTACGGGTGGATGGATTTTCTCTGGGTCTCTGAATGTCTCAAGGTGTTTTAAGCTACCTGATTTTATCAATGTCCCTTAACCTGAAAAACTGGCAATAAAAGAAGCATTATGCAAGATCCAAATCAAAACCGTAATACGGCCAAATCTTACAGACAGCCAGGTGGCTGTTAAAGCTATCGATTCGGATTTTGTATCTTATGAATTATTGGTGCAGCAATACCGGGAGAAGCTTGCGAGCATGAACATTAACCTAAATGTCACTCTAATATCTGAACAGGCTTACGAGCTAGCCAGATAACGATTAGTCATAACTCACTTGCGGAAAGAATTACCATTCTTCTTAGATCTGGGAAGGGCAAAATCTTCACAATTTTTCTCACAGAATACAACCGAATATGGAGCAGTTTAACCAACTGCGTTATTTTTAGAAAGATGTGGCCCCTATAACAAGTTCCATACAAATGACCAAATATACAGACCCAGGCAACACATAGCCAGGGAACATGCGGCCAAGCTGTGAATTCCTTAGAATACTCATTGTCGTAGTTGAAAGGATCAGTAAAACAAGGAAACAGTTTTTCATTTCCTCTGGTTAATGTCTTGCTCTAGCAAGAATGACAGACCAACTATTCGGAAAGTTATTCTTCGACAACCTTAACGAACTATTTGAACTGAAGATCAAAGACATGATCTCTTATCTTTACACTATGCAGTTTCTCTAAGATGAACCTCGACTACTTCTAGAATTAGTACTGCTTGATCTTAAGACAGCAAGCTAGCAACTTTCAGGTAGTGGGGAGCTCATAAATCCCTCATCATATCCCATTAAATCCATAGGTCAGACGAGCTTATGTCATCAAAACGGCGGCGCACTCAAGCGCTATTTGGATCATTGAGCAAGACTGGTCGTGGCTACCATTTCTACCTACCATGAGTGGACCGAGGCATGTCCAATGAATGGAGTATCAACTTAAACGCCCCATTTAATATAAATCTGCTATACGTCGCATAATAAATTAATATCAAATATGAGTGTCTTAAGACCTTCGAACATACTATATTCGGTTGTCGCCTTCTGTCGAGTAAATCGACCAGTCCTGGAAAAGGGCACCGAATTTCAAATCGAGACTCACCATTTTTTCATCGGATTTGGAGTCGGGTATGATTACATAGCTCATATGGCCTTTGGCGATCTCAGGATCCCGAGAAAAACGGACCGACTGTGTCGCATGATATTGCATGATACGAGGTGAAATGTGCAACTAGGAAAGCGCTCCTCCGAACTACTCCAAAAATGCACAAAGTTTTGGTAAGGAAATGCCCTAGCATGTGACTTCTTCAATCTTTTTCTGGAGCCGATAGTGTGGAGGTCTGACATTAATGCCTAGGACAAGATACAACGAAGAGAACATACAAGCGCGAACTCCATCGGCTGAACCAAGATGTGGATGTAGTTCAAAAAGTTAATATACGCTGACAATATTGGTATGGCCCCATCGAAGGAATGGATAATAACGCTCCAGTTATGAAAAACGAACCAGTGAAGAGCGTTTACGAGTCCAAGGACCCTGGTTCGAAGCGACTAGAAAGACCGAACCTCCAATTTAAACACAAAGTAATATTAGACGCCAGAGTTCTGGGTCCAGAGGACTGGAAGCAGCGTGCCCGAGAACGAAGATAATTGAAAGCTACCGCGTCTCACGATTCAACCCTTCATTGATCGGAAGCTGACTAACCAAGTAAGTATTTTCGAAGTTTAAAGAAAGTCTACAGTTTCCTTTGCAAAAAGTTAGACTTCATCTTACATATGATTCGAAGACATGGTTCCTGAAACTTACACATTCTCCAATCGAATCGAATGCGTTCAACAGGAATTCAAATCCCCATTGCATTACATAAGCCGAAACGAATGACGACATCAATGTTAACGTCCACACATTTGTATGCTTTCGCAGACAAGTTAATTGTACTCACAAAGACTGCGTCCTGAACCAAAATATCATAACATAACCAAACCATGCCTACTCGTATAATATTGGTCTTGGTGTGTGGCAAGCATTCGAAGCAGCCATATAAGGAAGGAATGATCATAACAACATAAGACATTGTAAAAATAAAAATCCTCTTCCCCTCTCGGCGAGTATATTGTTAACGACCATCAGAGGAGGCTTAACGATCCGAGACAAGCTAAAATGGAACTCTGAATATAACATTTTAGGTCGAGACTCGCTGGACCACTTTTACTTTCCTTTCGGCTAACAAATTGCCCATATTTGGGACTCTTTTATATATTTTAAGCCACATCATTGAACTTAACTTTGGACATTTACCAGTTAATGAATGCAGTCTCCGAACACCATCAAAACATGATGGGGGCTCATCGCATCGCTGTGTGCCTTTGTTGGAACTCAACTATACAATCTAACACCTTTTACTTCCGACCACTGCGACGCGTGGATGCTTCGCATAGATATAGAGATACATTCAGAAAGAAGTTGACTTTCCTGTTCCTTACAAATTAAACAGAAACAAAGAAAAAAAACATCCTATTCAGATCTCCTAGGAAGGAAGGAAGGCCTTTGGCTAAAATGCTAGGCACATCTTTTGGTTAACAGTGAAATCGATCATTTGACTTGTTTACTATGCTGGGGCAGGTTTGAATCGTCTATTTTGTTCGTGGCATCATTACTTCCTGTCTGGTGAGGTTTTTAAGTTTCTTAAGCGAATACCGATTCGAAAGACGTGGCACTAAGACTCTGTGTGGAATGTTGAAGTTTTCTAACCTTGCAGTAAGATAGTGATGTGGTGCTTGTATCTTGTGGCATGCAATATTGGCGGAGGGAATAAAAAGTGAAATCATCTTTACAAACGAAATGGAATTGGTGAAGGATTATTGAATCACGGTCGTGTTTTCGTTAATGACCTTCTTATGAGGTTCTTTGATAGGTTGATTTTGCGGCTTGATGGTAAAAGAGAATGATGAATTTCGGGAAAGATGAAAGAAAGGGTAGGCAAAGGCTGTCTGGTGTTGGAATTATGTTGAACGAAGTAGCTAGGCGTAGTCTTATTTCATTGAAGCCCATATCTGCAAGAATACTGACTGCAAGGTTTCGTTCAAAAATTCACAAAATCACAATTATTCAGTGATATGCCCGTTCTACGTTCTGGAACACGTCATGGGAAATTTTATAAAAATGCTTTAAATGAACCCAACATATGTCGTAACTATAACACTACACTTAACGACAGAGCTTCGTCACTAAACGAAATTCAACATTCAGCTATTGACGAGATGTGGGGTGAAATAGAAAGTGATGAGGTTGGACAGTCAGACAGATAATGCGGAAAATGCTGCAAGAAGAGGAGATAGCAGAGAACTGTACCAAATATCCAAAGAAGTTGTCGGCAAACAAGCAAAACCAATCATCTGGTAATAGATGTGGATGGCACACTATAGGTATCAATTGGGGATATGCTACGCAGATGGAAACTTCCCCTTTGTTCCCTGCTGAATGCAGGATCCGCTGAAGTTTCCCAGTTCTGTAGCTATATTGTGAATCGCTGTTCTACGTCACTAAAGATTCGCTGGTCACAAACTATTTCTAACTAGGAATTGTAGCGCAAGGCATGTGAAGATCAGCTGGACGTCGACGTTAGAAAGCAAAACTGGCAATGGATTTATCACACACTGATAATGCCAAGCAGTACTTTGAACGGAATCTTCAGGGTTAATGGCTGGTTGGAAAACCAAGAACAACAAGAAAATCAAGAGTCTTAGCAGATTCATATTCCCAGAACATCTCTTTTTATATAAAGTATTTTTTTTTTTTATTAAATCCAATAACTGTCACGTTTCAAAAAAAAATAAAATAAAATAAAATGCACGACTGGGTTGCACGAACTTGCTCGCTTGCGTCTATGTAATAGACTAAGAATTTCAAAAATGAATGTTATTAGAGAAATACTGTTCATAAGCATAAAATTATTTTTTTTAAAGGACTAAAACAACTCCTTTAGTAGTTAGAGCTAAGAACAGGATGCCATGTGTTTTGAGCAAATATTAGTTTAAGTAAGAACAAAATTATAATTCGTTGTATTGGTTTCTTAATAAAATAAGCTTTTATATGCAAAATATCTAAAACATTTAAAAAAATTTTTCATACGTCAATTTAAAGTTTTTATTATTGTTCGAATTTTCCAAAAAAAAAAATAGATTTTTTTTTTCAAAATTATAAAAAAATATTTTTTGAAATGCAATGTTTTTTAAACTTTTTAGAACCTCCTCTATAAAAACTTTCATCAAAATGCGTTATGCCGATAGTGAGAAATTCAAAATTCAAAAAAATCGTAGGTACAGTCAGTAATATCTTGTTTTCAAACATTTTTTTTATTAAATTATAGATCGTAAAAATTAATGAAAAGAAAACAAATTTTAGCAAAATTCTCGGAACCGTTTTCGAAAAAAATACGATGTATGCCTTAGCATACAATAATAAAATGCAAGACTGGGTCACACGAACTTGCTCCTGTAATAGACTGGGAATTTTAAAAACGAATGTTATTAGATAAAACTGTTCATAAAGATAAAATTAATTTTTTAAATTCTTTTAGTAGTAAAAATTCAAAAAATATTTATTTTAAAGTTTTGAAACGCAATGTGTTTTAGACTTTTTAGAAGCTTCTCTATTAAAAATTTCATTAAGATCCGTTATGTGGATAATGAGAAATTCAAAATTCGAAAAAATGGTCCTATGGTAGGTACAAGCTGTAATGTCTTAATTTCAAAATTTTTTTATTAAATTATCAAAATTCTAGGCGCTGTTTTCGAAAAAATACGATTTTTGAAAACTATTTTATTTTAAATTTTTTAGAATTTGTATGGTAGGTACGAGTACCTTTATTTTTAGGTAAAATCAAATTTTTTTCTCACATCTTGTAGATTATATTGAGAAACTTTTATTTATCAAGTTTAAAAAAAATCTAGGATGGATTTTTCGAAATATTGAGTTTTGAAAAAAAAAATTTGAAGTTTTTTTTTTTAAATCCAAAAAATCTTCTTTTGAAAATTTGAGAACACAATTCTATTTATGTTTTTGGGGAGCTTTAGCAAATAATACTGATCAAAAACGGTTGTTTCGTTTTTGAGAAAATCAAAAACAAAAAAAATGGTTCCATGGGGGGTATCCTCAATAACCATTTTTCGGAAATTTTTGTTAGCCATTACCTAGCTTTAACTAAATGAAATTTTTCTGTATTTTTATTTTTAAAATCTGTCGAACAGGTCTTGAAAAAAAAATATTTCTAAAATTTCGAAAAAAATTCGTATGGCAGATACCGTTATTTTGGTTTAAAAAAAAAAAAAAGTTGGGGGAAAAAATTAAAAGTGATATCTACCAAGTTTAAAGAAAATAGGCGGAGCCCCTTAGGCTGTAGTCGAACAGACAAACAGACAGATAGACAGACAGAATTGCGAGACCCACTTTTTTAGTCTTCGCTATCATCGTAATGTCAACTTTGATCGAAATCTCGAGTTCGATTTTTTTACGAATGCATAACTTGCCTTATAGTACCTATAAGTCGCAAGTAAAAATAGGAGTGGTATTATTGGCATGGACTACAATTTGATCAAACGACGAAGTGGGTCTCGCAATTCTGTCTGTCTGTCTGTCTGTTTGTCTGTTCGACTACAGGCTAAACGGCTCGGCCGATTTTCTTTAAACTTGGTAGATATCATTTTTAATTTTTTCCCCGCCCTCCGTTTTTTTCCTCCAATGGAACCATTTTTTTGTTTTTGATTTTCTCAAAACCGGTACAACCGATTTAGATCATTGTTTTTTTGCTAAAGCTCCTCAAAAACATAAATAGAATTGTGTACTCAAATTTTCAAAAGAAGATTTTTTGGATTTAAAAAAAAACTTCAAATTTTTTTTTCAAAACTAAATATTTCGAAAACTTCATCCTAGATTTTTTTTAAACTTGATAAATATAAGATTCTCAATATAATCTACAAGATGTGAGAAAAAAAATTTGATTTTACCTAAAAATAAAGGTACCTACCATACAAATCCTAAAAAATTAAAAAAAAATAGTTTTCAAAAATCGTATTTTTTTCGAAAACAGCGCCTAGAATTTTGATAATTTAATAAAAAAAAAATTGAAATTAAGATATTACAGCTTGTACCTACCATAGAACCATTTTTTCGAATTTTGAATTTCTCATTATCCACACAACGGATCTTAATGAATTTTTTTTATAGAGAAGCTTCTAAAAAGTCTAAGACACATTGCATTTCAAAACTTTAAAATTAATATTTTTTGAATTTTTGAAAAAAAAAAATCTATTTTCTCTTTTTTTGAAAATTCGATATCTCAGAAATGGCTCAATATTTTTTTTTGTACATTTAATTTTTAAGAAACCACTACAACAACTTATAATTTTTGTTCTTGCATAAATTCATATTTGCATAGCATTCTGTTTTTGTCTCTTACTACTAAAAGAATTTAATAAATTAATTTTATCCTTATGAACAGTTTTCGCTAATAACATTCGTTTTTTAAATTCCTAGTCAATACATAGGAGCAAGTTCGTGCGACCCAGTCGTGCATTTTATTTTTATCAAAATCGTTAGAGTTAGAGTTAATTTTGTAACTAAAAAAAATCAATTTCTCTTCTAGGGAATCACCGAAGAACATTGAATACCGAGTTTGAAGAAAATCACTTCAGCGGCTTAGACTGTAGGTCGAGGTACAGACATAAAAACATACAGATATGCAGACATGTCTTTTTCGTGTTCTGAATCATCGTAGTGTCAACTTTGATCAAAATCTCGAGTACGATTGTTTTTTTCGAACTGCAAAACTTGCCCTATTGTAACTATTTATATCACAAGCAAAAAGAAATTTAATATATTGTACCTACGTTTCTAACAAAGGTTTTTCAGTTTTTATAACTCTGGCGCATAAATCAGGCTGAATTTGACCAATGGCAATGTTTATCTTGGCTTTCAAATGAGTGGTGGTTCGTGGTTTATGGCCATTAACCTGTGACTTAAGAAAACACCACAGAAAGAAGCCACACGATTTCGGTAACCAATTTAATTTTGCTCGTCCAAAATGTCCATTCTGGCACGGGCTGTGTTTCACGTAGTGCCGTCCCGTTTTTATATCATCTAATGTGTTTGAATCATCATTTGGGACCGATAAATAGTGATGGCCTATGGCGGTGATGGCCTTTCAAAAAGAATTGACGCATGATTCCGCTAGGCCCAAAATCCACACCGAACTCCTGCACACTCTCACGGAGAGTAGCAGTATTTTCGGCAGATCTGGCAGGAAAATTTGTCCCCACTCTGTGCGAGCTTATACAAATAGCCCTTGATCAGCTTAGTAATTGGGCTACTAACTGCGGATTTAATGTCAACCCTCTTAAAACAGAACTAGTTGTGGTTACGAGAAAGAAAAAACATTTCAAACATAAATCCCCCTACCATAAATGGGAGGCCACTCTATATATCTAAAACTGGAAAGAGAACATAAGAAAAAAAAAAAAAAAAAGATGCAATAGCCTTCTACACCTGCAGTAGAATTTTTGGCAAAAGATGGGAACCCAAGTGCAAAACCATTCATTCGATATATCCAGCCATTATAATGCTGGATGTACACCTGTTTGGTTTGGTACCAGCCTTGGATAAGGAACCAATCTTAAGGCCATGACATAAATTCAAAGACCAGCATTAATCGGCACAATAAGTGCCATGAATACCACGCCAACCGCATCCCTAGAAAATCTCCTCTCACTTGCCCCACTTGATCAATTCAAGAAGGAGCTGGGGTCCAAAAGTGCTCTTCGACTTAAGAAGTGTTAAAATTGGAAAAGGGGCCGCTGTAGTCAGAGAACCATTGTAAGCTTCACTGTCATAGACATTCAAACATACTTTATTTCACCGTACATAGATTTGAACCCAGTCACGCTAACAAATATTGGCTGGAAAAACGGATCCTAAACGAAAATCATATCATACAACCTACCCATGAATAGTAAATTAAAACTCCCCAACTTTTGCAGTGTTTTACAAGCGGAAGTGCTTGTAGTTTTGGAAGTCGCAAAATATTTTTCCACATGTGAACTGACGAACTAGAACATTGATACTCGTATCTTCATAGACAGCCAGGCGGCAATCAAAGCTAATTCGTCAATTGTCACGAAGTCAAAATTGGTTGCTTGTTGCCGTAGTGAATTAAGATTGCTCGGCGAAACAAATTCAGTCAACTTTCGATGGGTCTCGAGACACCATGATATTTATGGAAATGGACAAAAACGGTTCATCTGAGCGTCATCCCAGTCAAATTGTACCCTGGGTACTTATGCAACTGGAGCAGGAAAAGTATAGAATTCACCAATGTTTCCTTAAGACAGCAATTGACAGTTGGTCAACAGTTGACATGACACCTTTAGGGTTTCAAAGAAATCTTTGGCCAGATTTTTCAAAGAAAAAAAAATAACAGAGTATCTACTGAAGCTTAGTAGACATCTCTTGGTTGGAATCCTTACGGGTCACAACTCAACATGAGCAGAATGGCCATCCACACATCTGTCTTATGCTAGGGTGTCAAGACGAAGAGGTGGAAGAGAGCTCATCTCACTTGCTTTGTGTATGCCCCAGCCTAGCCAGAACTAGAAAATATGCCCTCGGAGAATACTTTTTCGGCGAGGTCTCATTTTCACCACTAAAAAGCATCCTTAACTTCATTTAGAAATCATGATGGTTCAGATAGGCACACCATACCTGAGACTTCCACTAAATCGTTCCTCTAACCCTTTCTATTTCTACAATTCCTACACCCTGGGTAGCCTGGAGATCCGAGTAAAGTGATACGGCTGGCCGTACCCCACCAAACCAAAACCTAACCGAGCTTCGATTGAGCTCTGAACTAAAAAATAAAATTCAATTTGAACGCTTCGAGTTAAGAAAGTAACATAGTTCTTTTTTTGACAATTCAGTACTCCACTCGTGGTTGAAAAAAAGCCTATTTGGCCGCAATCATCTGTCAAAGTTCGATTATACACATTGGAAAACTCTTTATTGAGTTCAAAATTTCACGTCAAATATGTGAATAAAAAAATTAAAAGATTTGTGTATGAAGAAACTAAAGTGAACTAAACATTGAATAGAAAATAGATAACGCTAAAATCTAGACAATTCTAACTTAAGCTTAAGAAAGTATTCAAGCTAACGAGCAATAGTTTTCTATTTTCATTTTCCAAGTGGCATACATACATATATCTCGAAAATCCAAGCTAATGACGGGTAACAGATTTAAGTTTAACTAATAAAAATAGTAGTCCCCCTTGGCTATCAACTTTGCTTAATAGCAGATGTTTCAATACATTTTATAAAAAAAATCCATTTTTAAAGTTTTTGAGTATGATTTATTTTAAATACAAAAAATACAAAATTTATAATATTTAGCCTATCTTTTCGAAGGGAAGTCGTCGTAATTATTTGTAATTTCATATGTGTATGTTTGTAAGGGGCAGAATAAGATTTTGGTATTTTAAAACTATGTACAAATATAAATCAATAAATGTGTGCTCAAAATTATTTTCCCCATCCAGAACAAATGAGTTTCCCGGCGACAGATTCATCTGATCCAACAATGAGGGGTGAATAGTTGACAATCGTTGGTGATTGATGTCCAAAGCGAGGCTCAGAATTATGAATTTCAAAGTTCAGCTGTTGGTTTTGCACATCCTGCACGGACTGACTGTGTTGTTGAAAGTAAACATTTTGGTTTTCAGGGTGTTCAAAACTTCGGTTGTAGACCTCCTCTGTTCCCTGAAGTTCACAAATAGTCCAATTGTTCTGATGATGCTGTGGCACTGATTGGTAGAATAGCTGGGGCTGCTGATGGTAGTTGATGAAATTTGTATGCTGTTGCTGTGAATATGCATTGAAATTGGGATTGGCAGAAATTTGACTTGGAATCCAATCTTCATTGGAGTTTATGTTGGGCTGTACCGCATTGTAACAATCTTGATAATATTGCTCTTGATGATAAATTGGTGTAAAGTCATTTTGCTTGTAAGTTGGCTCATAGCCCATCCAATTGTTTTGTTGAATTTCTTCTTGAGTTTCACCACCAAATTCTAGAGAGTTTATAACTGGCGGTTGTTCACTTACACAGTCATTGCTAGCGGTCTCACTTTCTTCAACTGTTACAGGATCCACATCTTGTTGGTAGGCACAATCAAATATATTTAATGAGTTGGCCACATTAAATTTGTCATAAGGAGAGGTATTGATTTGTCGAATACCACGATGAACTTCAAAAATTTTGTCCATTGAGTTCTCTGCACCTTTGATTGTAACGGATAAGCCAGTTTCTCGCTCCTTATGGGACATAGTAATGTAAACACCAGCTCTCTTTCCAAGTTCCATTATTTCTGAGGCACTTCCGTTTTCAGCAGAAATGTCGAAAGTCAATACGATCGGAAAGTAACCAATGAGTTCTGCTCTAGCCAAGAGGGCTTCATCAATAGATCCTGTAATATTCACTTGGGATCTTCGATAGCCTCTCATGGAAGCATGTGGAAAAAATATTTTCGTATTGGTGTGGTTCATTATTTTAGTGATGTTTTGACAGTTTTCTCCTTTCACCAATTCCTGATACTGCGGTGGAACCTCCAGTTGAATGCTTACTATGGTAGAAGTTCCCATTTTCTCCGGTGCATACTTGAGAAGCGATCTTGCAGCTTTCTTAATTCTATCAACTCTTCTGTTTGATGCTCGTATCGTTGCCAATAGAGTGTTTGGCTTGGAACTCGACGAGAACATAACGTGTACTTTAAAATAATGTCCGATTTCCTCCGGAGATGGTATTGGTTGATTTGATGGAAGCTCAAACGACATCCAGATCGGTGAGGATTGACGAATTAAACTCCTTGCTTTATCCAGGTCACCAAGGGCTCCAATAATTGCAACCTGATTTTCTTTTCTCACCAGATTTGGATCAGGAAATTGGATATTGGTTTGAGTTTCCGCCATAATACGATTGATGTTGTTATTATTTCGTCCCATGATTAGAAGATGATCGCCGTTGAAAATGGCCATTTTGAGTCTACACACAGAGCTCCTGACTTCAAGACTCGATAGGATCAGTCCTTTTGCCCAAGTTACATCTTCCAAACGTTTTCCAGAAACACGAACAAATGGATGGGTTTTATTGTTGGTGTCATCCGTGAGGGGTTGTTGCCATTCGATTTGAGTCTGCGTTGTTTTCATTATCTGCTCGAAGTATAATTCTGCGTTGGTTTTTCCTTTGATGAATGTCATCATCATCTCATCCAGTTGTGTTCGATCCACTTGAAAACGTTCCTCATGAAGATCTTCCTTTTCGAGTGCTTCGATTTTTGTACGAATTTCTGCATTCAGTTTGGAATGGAGATGGCTTGACCGTGTTGTTTGTTCTTGTTGATGGTTTGAGGTTGCCATTTTGTTTTTAATTTATAAGTATATATTAAATTTAATTTTAATATTAACAATTTAATTCCTTTTTTCACTTTCCGTAATTTGTGTTATTCACTGATCTTGAAACAAGATTGACTGATTGCCGATATAGCATTTCCAATCCTTTAAATAGTCCTCCGAAGGATCAGGTATACATGTAGCACAAATCCTTAATTACTTAATATTACTCAAAAGTAATTAGGTAAATCCGATAGTCAAAATAGGATTAGGTCACAGGTAGATATTTTATAAACTTTGTTTGTAGGTTGGATCTAAATAATCTTAACTTAACCCTTATTGTTTCGATCATTATCGACTTAAGCTAATTTTGAAAAGCTGTAAATCCCTTTTGGATGTTGATGTTTTACAAAGATCAGGTAAAATATTAATGATATTGCTATAAGTTTTTAAATAAATATCCTTTTGATGTGTTTTTTTGAAAGTAATTAGCTATGTGTGACGTAAATACATATAATCCTTATAATAATATTTATTATCTTCTAAATAAATTTTGTATACATTCGAAGATTTTAGTTAATAAGCTTTTTCAAGTTATAATTGAATTTTGTTTCTTAAATTTACTTATATTTTTAGAAAACTATAGAATTTTTATTTTACCTTTTTGTTTTTCTTCATTTTAATTTAATTTGATAACACGTTGTCAAATAATTTATTATAAAATATTTTGGTAATTTTCATATATAATTAAATTTCTTATGTATTTATGTTATTAAAAACGCATGTGTTTTATTTTTATAGATACTGATTCTGAGGCCAATAGGTCCTCGAAATATATATATAGAAAAAAAATAAAAGAAATGCGTTTTATTAATTTAAAATGAAGAAAAACAAAAAGGTAAAATAAAATATAGTTCTATAAATTCAGCAATACAAAAATCATAATAAGAATTTTTCTTAAGTAAATTTTTATTATAAAAAAATATAGATCTTTAAAAGTCTTCATAAAAAAGCTTTTTCCACATTTTAAATTCCGACATAGTTCATAAAAATTCGAACTCGGGGTTCTGATCAGACTTGACATTACGACGATAGGAAAGACCAAAAATAATGGTACCTGCCGTACAAATGTAAAAAAATGCTTTCCTTAGAATTTTGACAAATTTTGTTTTGCTTCGCATTAAGACATCACCGACAGCATCTATCATCGAACATTTTTTTATCTTTTACTTTTTTACTATCGGCATGTCGGATTTGAATAAGAAAATTTATATAGAAGCTTCTAAAATAAAATGCACGACTGGGTCGCACGAACTTGCTCCTATGTAAAAGGCTAAGAATTTCAAAAATGAATGTTATTAGAGAAACTGTTCATAAGCATAAAATTCATTTTTTAAATGACTAAAAAAACTTCTTTGGTAGTTAAAGATAAGAATAGGATGCCATGTGATTCAAGCAAATATAGATTAATGCAAGAACAAAAATTATAAGTCTTTGTAGTGGTTTCTTAAAAAATAAGGTTTTATATAAGAAAATTTTAAAACATTTTTAAGAAAAAATGTTGGTACGCCAATTTGAAGTTTTTATTATTGTATGAATAAAAATTAAATTTACAAAAAAAAGTATTGAGTCGTTTTCAAGATATTGAATTTTCAAAAAACAAAAAATTGATTTTTTTTTTCGAAATTCAAAAAAATATTATTCTTAAAGTTTTGAAATGCAATGGTTTTAAAACTTTTTAGAAGCTTCTCTCTTCGAAATTTCATTAAAATCCGTTGTGCTGATAATGAGAAATTCAAAATTTTAAAAAATCGTTCTATGGTAGGTACAGTCAGTAAGATCTTGTTTTCAAAATTTTTTATATTAAATTACAGATATTAAAAAATAATAGAAAGAAAAAAAATTTAAGCAAAATTCTCGGAACCGTTTTCGAGAAAAATACGATTTTCGAAAACATTTTTCAACATTTTTATGGAGGGTACCGTTATTTTTAGGTAAAATGAATTTATTTTGCTTGTATATTGTAGACTATTTTTTCAAATTTTGATTTATCAAGTTTTGAAACAAATCGAGCATAGGGTTTTCGAAATATTGAGTTTTCAAAAAAAAATTTTGAAAGTTTTTTTTAAAAATCCAAAAACTTTGTTTTACACAATAATATTCAAACTACTGGGAAGCTTTAGCATAAAAAAAATGATCAAAATCGAAGGTACCGTTTTTGAGCAAATCAAAAACAAAAAAAATGGTCCCAAGGGGGGTACCAAAACTACTCATTTTTGTGAAAATTTTTTTCGACCATTACCTAGTTTTAAGTAAATTAAATTTTTTTAATTTTCTTTAAGAAAATCGCAGGGACAGTTTTTGAGAAAAAAAAATATTTATAAAATTTCGCAAAAAAATCGTATGGCAGGTACCGTTATTTTTGGTCATAAAAAATCAAATCAAAAAACATCCGGGGGTAAAAAATCAAAACCCATATCTACCAAGTTTGAAGAAAATCGGCCGAGCCGTTTAGATGTAATCGAACAGACAGACAGACAGACAGACAGACAGAATTGCCAGACCCACTTTTTTCGTCTTCGCTATCATCGTAATGTCAACTTTGATCAAAATCTCGAGTTCGATTTTTTTTACGAATACATAACTTGCCTTATAGTACCTATAAGTCGCAAGTAAAAAATGAAAAATTATTTTTTTTTCAAATTCAAACAATAGTTTTTTTAAGTTTTAAAATGTACAACATTTTCAAAATTTTCTCTATACAAAATTTCCGTTGAGTCGATAATGAGAAATTCAAAGTTTAAAATTTTTTTCTCACATTTTAGGAAACTTTTATTTGTAAATTAAAAAAAAATCGAGCTTGGGGTTTTCGAAATAATATTAAGTTAAAAAAAAAAATCAATTTTCCAAAAAAAAAAAAATTTTCTTAGCTTGATGCTAAGATCGGTTGTACCGATCTTGAGAAAATCAAAAACAAAAAATGGGCTCAAGAGGGGTAGGTTAGGTTAGGTTAAAGTGGCTGCTGACCGGAAAAGGACAGCACACTTAGACCAGTATTTGGTCCGTTGTGATACCACAAGGATTTCAAAAATCCCCCTTACTCGTTAAACCATTTTGAGCTAGTAATGAAGCGCTTGAGACAGTGAATGTCGGAATTATTTAGATCACTAGGATCGTTATAGTAGTAGTCTCCCAAGTGGAGTCTACGTCTTTGCGCTAGGGCAGGACAAGAGCATAGAAGGTGGGGAATTGACTCCTCTTCTTCTTCATCCATGCAGCTTCTGCAAAAGTCATTTGCAGGAACTCCAAGACGAGAAGCATGTCTTCCTATTAGGCAGTGCCCAGTAAGGACACCTATAATGGAGCTAATATGCAATCTACCAATAGAAATTAGTTGTTTTGAGCGTTTAGCATCAAACAATGGCCAAATCAGTTTAGTAGACCGGCAAGTTGGGGTGCTGGTCCACCTGTGGTTGGCTTTCTTTATGGTATCTTGCTTTAGCATAAGTTTACAAGTAGTAGGGGTATACCGATGTTAGATTTGCTATCCAACAAAGGTAATATTGTTCCGTTTTTTGCAAGTTCGTCAGCTTTACAATTTCCTGGAATGTCTCTATGCCCCGGCACCCATGTAAGGTGAATGTTAAACTGTTTTGACATCTCCACCAGAGATGATCGACAATTTTGGGCTGTTTGTGAGTTAATGGAGACAGAGTCCAGTGACTTTAAGGCAGCTTGACTGTCTGAGAAGATACGTATATCGGTTGTCGATATAACGTTTTCTTTTAGCCAAGAGAGGACTTCTTTTATTGCTAAAAGCTCTGCCTGGAACACGCTACAGTGATTGGGGAGACGAAAAGATAGACAAAGATTTAATTTTTCGGAGTATACGCCTCCACCGACCCCGTCATCGGTTTTAGATCCATCTGTATAGAAATGAATTGCTTCGTCTATCAAAAACGACTCATTTTCCCATGAAGACCTGGAAGGGATGGATACTTGAAAATTTTTATCAAATTTTGGATGAGGGGTGGTGTAATCGACGTTACTAGGTAGACTACTGAACGAGTTCAGTATAGTAGAGTGACCAATATCATTATTGATCCACTGCGAGGAGGCTTTAAGTCGAATGGCTGTGTTAGCGGCCGATTGTTTGCTAAAAATATCTAGCGGTATGAGATGAAAAAGAACATCAAGTGCAGCAGAAGGAGTTGAGCGGAGAGTTCCACCCATGATTAAACAGGCTGTTCGTTGGACTTTGCTGAGCTTATCGCGGTTAGTTGCTGTTTCCAGCGCAGTCCACCATACTGTCACTCCATATGTAAGTATCGGTCTAATGACTGAGATGTATAGCCAGTGTGTTATATGAGTTTGTAGACCCCATTTATTACCTACGGCTTTTTTGCAAGAGAAAAGAGCTATGTTGGCTTTGTTGACTCTCTCTTGGATATTGGGCTTCCAGCTTAATTTCTTGTCCAAAATAAGACCCAGATATTTTGCTTTGTCTGAGAATTTAAGCGGTATACCTTTGATGAGGGGAGGGTCTATGTGTGGGATTTTATATTTCCTGGTAAATAGGACAAGTTCAGTTTTGTGGGGGTTGACACCGAGTCCACATTGATCTGCCCAGTTAGTAAGCTTGTTTAGAGCATTTTGTAGGAGTTCCTTCAGAGTATTAGGATGCTTACCAGATATCGCTATCGCAACATCGTCCGCATAGGCAATCACCCTGTGCCCCTCCCCTTCAAGAATCACTAGTAGTTCATTTACGACTAGGTTCCAAAGGAGAGGAGAGAGGACGCCGCCTTGCGGCGTACCCCTACTGACAGTCCTTCGAGTAGTAAAATCGCCCAGTTTTGAGTTAATAATCCTGCTTATCAGCATATGATTTATCAAATTACTGATTGACTTATCCACCTTCAGAGATGACAGCGCAGATGTGATTGCGGATGCGTCGACATTGTTAAAAGCTCCTTCTATATCCAGGAAAGCAACTAAGGTGAACTCCTTATGATGAAGGGAGTGTTCGATAGTACGAACCAGCGTATGTAGAGCGGTTTCTACAGATTTCCCTTTGTTATAAGCATGTTGAGCATTGGATAGTAAGGACTTATCAATGTTTGCCCTCAAATGGATTTCAATCAGACGTTCAAATGTTTTAAGTAGGAATGATGAAAGGCTAATAGGTCTTAGATCTTTAGGATTAACATGGCTAGGTTTGCCAGCTTTGGGGATGAAAATAACATTTACTTCTCTCCATGACAAAGGAATGTGAGCCAGAGCGATACAACCATTTAAGATGTTTACCAGAATGGGTATCAGAATATCGGAATTTTCCTGTAATTCCGCTGGAATTATTCCATCTGGCCCAGGAGATTTGTATGGATTGAAGCTGTTTATTGCCCATTTTAATTTTTCCTCTGTAATCAGACCTTGTGGAGGAGTTATGCTACTGAGTATGTTGTTAGGATCAGAATCAGTGCTATTAACGTAAGGAGAGCTGTCTGGAAAATGTACATCCAGGAGCAGATTGAGCGATTCTTCGCTTGAGTTTGTCCAGGAACCGTCATTGTTTTTTAGGCAACTTGGCATTACTGGATTTTTGGAGAGGATTTTTCTTAACCTTGATGCCTCTGAGTTGCCTTCTATATTGTTACAGAAAGTTCTCCAGGACATACGCTTGGTTTTCCTCAGTTCTTTTTTATATAACTTGAGGGAGTCTTTATATGAATCCCAATCAGAAGCTTCTCTGGAGGTTTTCGCTCTATTAAAGAGTTTCCTGCATTCTTTTCTTAGTGGATCCAGCCCCGAGTACCACCAGTGTGGTTTCTTTTTACCTCTTATTTGTATAAGAGGGCAGGCAGTTTCCAGAGATTTGTTGAGGGCTGCTGTGAGGTCATTGACTTTAATATCAAGATCCTCAGTGTTGTAGGGTATGCTGTATAACTCAGGCCTGATTGACCTTAATAGAGTTGCCCTATATAGAAGCCAATCTGTTTTCCGATGGTTACGGAAGGAAGGTTGGCTAGGAGGTTCGTCCATTATTTCGAATTGTATGTATCTATGATCAGAGAAAGAATGATCATTTGATACTTTCCAATTCGAGATAGTATGATAAATTTTATCTGAGACAAGAGTTATGTCAAGTACTTCCTGTCTGTTTTTAGTAACAAATGTGGGTTCATTTCCAACGTTACATATTGTTAGGTTAGTGTTCAAAATATAATCGAAAAGAGACTCACCTCTGTCGTTTATATTCGTGCTACCCCACACTGTATGATGGGCGTTAGCATCACTTCCAATAATGAGGTCAGTCTTCTGCCTATCTGCATCAGTGATAAGCCTCCTCAGAGTGTCTCCTGGGAGAGGGCCAAGGTGGTCATGGCCTAGATATGCCGACGCCAGCCAGAAAGTTCCTTTGGCTGTTTCCAGTCTTGCGACGGTTACATCTCGATCACTGAAATTAGGTAGTAAAAATACATTTAGGCTACTTTTAACTAGTATGCAAGATCTGGGTTCACCTTTATCTAATGCATACAGCAAGTAGTAGTTTGGAGTCCTTAGTCCCCGAACGATGGATTTCACAATCCAGGGTTCTTGGATTAGGACGATGTCTTCTCCGCTGCTGGATAGACGAAGAAGCAGGGAGGCCGAGGCCTTGATAGAGTGTTGGAGATTAATCTGAAGAAATCGCAGCATCTTTGCTACAACCCTCCCGATCAACCTCCAACACGGTGACGTTGGAGTCTTCCGATTCCGAGGTTGAGCCCAGAAGAGCGTCCTCACTCAGAAGATCTTCATTGTTGTGGTCATCGATCTCCATGTCGCTGACTGTTTTTATTGTCTCCACTGTTGCCGAAGATGACCTGGATGCCTCTTCCTCTTCCAGTGATGGGAAGGTGATAGATGCACCAGGGTCTGCAGCAGCAGTTTCGACTACGTTGGAGGAAGTGGATGCACCAGTAACATCCGCGTCCTTTTTATACACCTTCAGTGTGATGGTCTCAAACCCAAACCTAATCACACCTTTGGTCTGCGCCAGAGGAGCAAGGGACTCCTTATTTAGTACAATAATTGCACCTCTGTAGGGTCCCTTTTTCTCCTCCAGTTTCGCAACTTTCCAGTTGTGAGTAGGAAGGGATGGGTTCGATAGCCGGATCATCTGGAGTATTACATCCATGCTGGAGAGTTCGGCTGTAACCATGGCGCGAGCTCTTGGTCTGCACGGGATTTTCTCCTTAGCAACAACCTCGAGCTTAGCACCAGGCCAGACTTCCCCTAACCGGCTAACGGCCAACGATAGAAGATCACACGATCTCTGATCGTCACAAACCATGAGCTTAACATGTCCTTGATGCCAGCCTCCATCGTTTGTGATTGGAGGTGGTCCAGGGTTCTCCATCATGATACTCATGAAGCTCAACTGGAGCTTCCCCTTGACCACCTGCCAATTTTCCGCAGAGATCGTGCCATCGACGTCGTTCCCGTCAATGATCGCGACCACGATTTTGTTTTTAACCACATCACTGAAGGTCTTATTCCCTCCACAGGGATGTGATGGAGCGCTGATGTTGTGCACTTTGGGGCGTTTGGGTACTGAAATTGTGCCCTCCATAGACCTTTGACGCTTCGACGTGGAGTCTCCGCTGGCCTGGACGCTATTATTAGCTAAAAAGCTTTTAGCCCACTTGATTTTTGCATCATGCTGAGAGTTCCCCCCGGCGCCAGGTTGTTCACCAAACACCCTGAGTATTCTCTCAGCATTGCGAATGTCCTTGTAGAGTGTCCTAGAAGGGTTGGGCTTACGTCCGCTCCCCCTAGGGCCTTCTTTAGGATTTGTGGAGTTGTTAGAGGTGGAGGGACCATGCTTCACAGTCCTACCACCGCTGGAATGAGGCAAAGAAGTTCGGGGAGGTTTACTCTCCTTAGTGGTAGCAGGACCATGCTTCACAATCTTACTACCACTGAACCGCGGTGTCGAAGTTTGGAGAGGTTTACTCTCTGAAGTAGTAATAGAAGGGCCATGCTTCACAGCCCCCCTGTTACTGGAAGGAGGTATTTCTACCATTTTACTCCTGCTTTTGCTTTCGGCAATAGGACTGTGAGAATCCACAGTACTACTACTTCCAGCGCAAGCCGGAGAAACAGCAGACGGCTTTTCAGTCGCACTGCTGGCCTGTCTCAAAGACCAGGACTTTCCACCATCTTTTGAATTTAAATTTTCCATAAAAGATCCCACGAGTAACGGAGAAAGGGTGGTCCATCTGCACAGAGATCCGTATATGCAGATAAGGCTAGTTAATCCGGAGGTCGCCTGGTATCCGGATACTCCGTTAGCGACTGAGCTAGTTTTTTGATTGGGCCCTCAGCCAGGCTGATCATCGGCACGGGTCGTATAACACCTTGAATCCAGCCCAATTGGGAAGTTGCAAAAATAGGAAAAGGAGAGAGTGGGCGGGGAATCAGACAGTAAGCACCGTTCTGAAAAGAAGGACGTTAAGGGTAATAGAGGAGCTGGTAACTTTGGATAGCTTTTCGCATTTCCAATGTGGGAGAGGGAGGGATACAAGGATGTGTAAGAGGATGATGAGCGTCCTTTGGTTTCAGGACTCTTCTGGAGATGACATCTCGAGAATCATTGACCCTACTCAGCTTCTACAACTCGACAAGTTCGACGCTCAGGTAGAAGTCAAGAGGGGTAGGTACCATTAATAACCATTTTTCGGATTTTGTTTTTTCAAACAATACCTAGATTTAAATAAATGGAAATTTTTCGAATAAAAAAAATAAAGTGCACGACTGGGTTGCACGGACTTGGTTCTATGTAATTGACTAGGAATTTAAAAACGAATGTTATGAGAGAAAAAAAATTATAAAATTATTATAAAATTATAATTATAAAATTATAAATTATAAGCTTTTATATACACAATTTTTAAAACATTTTTAAGAAAAAAATTTGGTACGTCAACTTAAAGATTTTATTTATGTATTGAGCCGGTATCTCAAATATCGAGTTTTCCAATATTTTAAAAATTTTTTAGAAGCATCTTTATAAAAGAAAATTTTATTAACATCCGTTTTGTCGATAATGATAAATTCATATTTAAAAAAAAAAATTCTATGGTAGGTACAGGCAATAATATCCTTAAATCTTTTTTTATATTTAATTATAGATGGAACAAATTTAAAAAAATATTTATCACAATTCTCCGAACCGTTTTCGAGAGAAATACGATTTTCGAAAACCATTTTTTAACATTTGTTATTTTTAAGTAAAATACAATTTTTTTTTTCACATCTTGTAGATTATATTAAGAAACTTTTATTTATAAAGATTAAAAAAAAAACAAGCATAGGGTTTTCAAAATATTGAGTTTAAAAAAAAAATTGAAACTTTTTTTAAAAATCCAAAAAAACATTAACTTTGAAAACTTGAATAAACAATTCTATTTAAACTGTTGGTGAGCCTTAGCATAAAAAATTTATAAAAATCGGTTATACCGTTTTTGAGAAAATCAAAAGCAAAAAAACTGGTGCCAGGGGGTACCATTAACAACCACTTTTCGGAAATGTTTTTAACCATTATCCAGCCTTAATAAATTAAATTTTCTTGTATCTTTCTTTTTTAAATCTGTCGAACAGATTTTGGAAAAAAAAAAATATTTATAAAATTTGGAAAAAAATCATGTGGCATATACCGTTATTTTTGGCCTTAACAAAAAAAGAAAAAACGTGTGGGAGCAAAAATTAAAAATACTTTCTACCAAGTTTAAAGAAAGTCGGCAGAGCCGCTTAAGCTATAGTTAAACAGACAGACAGGCAGAATCGAGAGACCCACTTTTTTCGTCTTGGGAATGTCAAAATCTCGAGTTCGATTTTTTTTTACTAATGCACAACTTGCCTTATAGACCTATCAGTCGCAAATAAAAAGTATAATTTACAATACGTTTCAAGAAAACTGAAAGAAAATAAAGTATTTTTAACATGAACTAATCATCACATAATTGAGATATACTGAGTCCCAGATTAGATTTGGGTTTTATGCGCTACTTATATGTTTATGTCAGACATAAGTCCGACAAATAAAAATTAATTTATCTGTTGTTAGTTTGTCTGTTCTTTTTAGTTTCAGACACAAAAGATAAATCACTATAGCAAGTCAATGTGTGGAGCAGCACGTGCAATAGCAAACTATAATCATCACGAGCAGTTTGTTAGCAGACCGATTGTTCATATATCCAATAACTCGAGTCAAATCTCCAACTTCACTCAAAGAGAAATATCCACAGATGATCACTGTTCCCAACTCCGTGTTTAATGATAGGAACCATACTTCGGGTAGCATCTCTTAGCCTCCATTTGAACATTGTCAAGGACAGTGGCTTATTCCGTATTGTATTTATTTCGGAACGTATGTCCGCTTCGGATTCGGCACAGATCACAAGTGATCCAATTTTCAATGACTCTTCCTCATAGAGCAGGCTGAATCCCTGCATTGGTCTATAGTGGTTTCCGCTCGCTATGAGGCACGTAACACCGTCCTACTTGAACCACATGCTTATGGTCCGCATATGGTTCAATTTGGGAACGTTTTTTTTAACGAACACTTATTTTAATAATGAAGTTTCATTATTTGGACGTGGCATTCAATCTGATTACTTGACATAGTGATTTAGCATCAGTAACTTAATAATAAATAATTGATTTGATAGATGTCAACTAAAACAACGTGGCCAAAACAGCCAGCAAAAATAGCCCGCTCGAATTAAAAAACGTTTTATAAATTGGTTTAAAAAAAAAAACGCCCTCCCCTTTCGAAAAAATCCATCTTTTACTAACTCAAGCCGTTGCGTATTGTTCAAGTCAAAAACCGAATCTTTATTGAAACTTTTTAGATATTAGCTGTGTTTTATTTTACCCGAGATCTGATCCAGATTGGATCTTCATTCAAAATTACATGTATAACAAAAACAACACAAGGACCTGTTTTGTTTGTATTTGTTGTTTTACATGTTATTTTGAAAACAAAATCCAATCCGGATCAGATCTCGGGGAAAATAAAACACAGCTATTAATAAGTAGATTTCGTTTGCTAGTAAAACCAAGTTTGTGACAAGATTTTGATAAAAATTCCCACAACGTTATTTTAAGATTAATATTGTCAGCCTTTGGCGTCTCCTATTATTACACTCCATGTATCAATTGAAAATAAATTTGTAACGCCCGGCGGAAAGAATGTTAAATATATAGGAATTACTACCACCTTCATTTTAGCTGAATTGATCTCAATATGTTCATTTTTATTGAGTCATATAATTGACTAAGGGATCCCCTACAGGATCCATTATTTTAACCAACAACGTTTTGTGGGTTCAAAACGAAAAACAGGTTCCATTGGCTTGAGGGAATCCGAATCAGTATTATTGCTCATTGAAAGCTATAGATGAAATTAACAGTTTTTTCTTAAAAACTACTTTATGAATTTTTATTCAACTTGATAACCACATCGATAAAGTTTTGCTATTGGGCATAATCGATTACTTTTAGTCTACTATACATTTGGTAGGATTCCGTTTAGTTGGATGTGGATTCCTCTTTGAAGGTAGACTTAGGCAACGATCTTTCAGTGTATAAGGTTGGAGAATTGATCAATCAAAAGAAGGATTATTAATTAAAAGCTGGACGGGTATTCTGCAAGAAGATCTATCAGTACAAGCTACCGGCAACCGGCAAGGCGGTGTCCTATCACCTAATCTTTTTAACTTCATAGCAAATGAGCTGTTGAGTTATCTGGAAGTGCAGAGTTACAGAGTTATTGCCAAGGCAGATGACATCAGGAAAGCTTCATAATACCCTAAAAGATATATTACAATATGCTTTGAACGAGCTAACAAACTGAGCTGATCGGTGTGGACTGGATGTCAGCCCTCACAAAATAGATCTTATCCTCTTCTCTAGGAAATATAAAATTCTTGACTCTTATTTTAGACAAGAAGTTGGAAACAAGTGACTCTGTGACGCTTCTCATTCTAAAAAGCCATTGGAAATAAATGGTGACTCCAACCCCGCATTACTCACTGGCTATACATTTCGGTAATACATAAGACCGATTATAACATGCGAAGTGGCAGTGTAGTGGATATTTGTTTAAAAAAACACTAATTGCTTAATATGTACTATAAGCATGGTAAGCTTGTCTTGGGCGGCAGACTTTGCGAAATCCATCCGCTAGACTTTCTGTTCCGTTTGACAGCCCTCGATATATTCGGCAAACAAACGGCTGGTAACACAGCTATTCGTCCTTAAGCCTCCTTGCTGTAGAAATTGGTCACTCAATTATTTTAACTTATTGAGTTTACCTCCAAGAAGCATCGATTACACCATTCCTCAGATTAAATTTGGTGAAAACTAGAGAAATTTGGGAGGACATGGCATTCCTGGAAGACTAATATCAGTATCGTATTCCAGTTGAATAATCCCGTTTTTTCAAATCCCGTTTTTGTAATCCTGTTGCTTATAATCCCGCTTTTTTTAAATCTCGCTTTTTTAAAATCCCGCCTTTTAAAATCCCGTCTCTTATAATCCCGTTTTTTATAATCCCCTTTCTTATTACGACGACGTATAAACAGTGAGTTATGTAAGGGGGGCAGCATGCTTGGGCACACTATAGGATTTTGGACAGGTGCGAGGTTGGGTGTATGCAAAGTTTCTTTAGCATTTTTAAAGAATCTGGAAAATAACCAACATAAAATCAATAAATTTTAGCTACGTATTCTAAAAAACGGGATAAGCGGTATAAGACGGGATTTTAAAAAGCGGGATTATAATAGAACGGGATTTTGAATAAACGGGATTTTAAAAAGGGGTATTTAAAAAATAATGGTATTATAGAGGACTGTATTTTAAAACTTTTTTTGCGGGATTTTTGAAAAACGGAATTATAAAAAGCGGGATTCTGTTACGCTCCTGTTCGCTTCATAAGAAGCCTTAATTGGTTTAAGGATTAGAGAGAAAGTTTCCACGATTCAATTCGGTATTACAATGGACCAATTCATGGCGGTTTTCTTGCTGACAGCCACGTTACCCTAATCTAACTTAGGCAAGAAATGTAGAGTCATAGGTACAATTCAGATAATTTTAGAGAAAATCTCCCAAAAGATGATAGAAATGATGAAACCAAAGTCAGGTTCACCGAGCTACTGGGCGTGACAAACATATATGTATCAGAATCGACCTAAGTATGACAGTAAATTTTTTAACTGGAAGTGAAGAAATCTTTGGTGGTATTGTCGGAAAAAACATATTGCACGAAACTGCCTACTATAAACACTTCAAGTTAATCGATTTCACCTTGCATCAACAACATTGTGAAAGCTACAGCACCAGTCTCACAACTTAACACGGAAACGGGAGATTCTCTGATTGATCAGATAGCTAGATTAACTGGATTGACCATATTCCGATTGATACTAGCAACGCTTTCGTTATTATTGATGTTCAAACGTTTCGGGGAGCCAACTTTCACGTGAACCAGTAGCCTATCGCAGTGAGAAGGATATCCCGAAAAATGCTAAAACGAGGAAATAATGTGAAGAAATTCGACATTAAGCTAGACTACCAGGTCCTTATCGTTTCGAGTCTTTTCCAAAAATCTCTTAAGAATTATCTTGGATCTCATCAAGTATTGAAATTCTGTTACAACTTTGTAAAAAAGCTGTCTGGTTTTACTATTAGTACTGTCAAGCGTATTCAGCTAAAGAGGTGGAATAGCATCGGCCGGTAGATGGCGGTACATAGAAAGACCTGATTTAGAATTCTGGTCGAAGGAAAGGAAAAGAACATGACCATCAAGAAAAGTTAGTTAGAAAAGTTACCATCAAGAAAAGTTACGCCTTAACTTTCCCCTACTAGATCTGTCGCACTTATCTGATCGCCTTTCATCAGAAAATTGATAAGTCCATACCATTGTGTCCAAAAAGTTCACTCTAGACTAAATATTCAACTTAACGTCAGAACTTAAAAAAAAACACATTAACACCCACCATATTTTCATCAATTTTAAGGCCGATGATGGAAAAGGATAAAGATGTAGATCTCACAATTATCTATCTAAATCAATCAAAACCTCACTGATACTCTTGAAGTTAAAGCAAGTTAAGATTCTTTAATATCGTTCTTCAAAGAATATCCAAATCCTCGCTCCAAACCCTATAGGCACAATAACTGAATATTCAGTTCAATCAATCGCTCAAGCTGACCAAACTGCGCTGACATAATCAGAAGAACACAGAGTCTTAAAAGTGATTCTTTGGGGAGTATTGCGACGGAAGCAGGGAAGATTTATTCAACGGAAAATGAGGGCAATAGTAAGTATATACTGTCATGAAGACAAGACAGGACAAGGCAACCAACACCAACCGTCAACGTCTTGGAAAGAAGCTATAACTTCAAAATAGTTAGAGATTTTGTCTACCTTAGGCCCGGTTTAAGATCAGGCAACTATACCATTACTGTGATCAAACAAAAAATGATTGTTTTCAAGCACTGCTTCTTTGTTCTTAGAAGGAAAATGAGTAGAAAAAGCTTCTCTTGAGCAACTAAAGAAAGTATTTAAGCTTAGCCGTCAGCTCACCGTAAGCCGCACAAAAAAGTCAATCTTTGTAAATGCATTGATGCTTGGTCGCTTGGGATGAAAAAGAATGAAATCTTGAATGATATCACTTAAAAGATTCCATTCATTGAATTCAATTTGAGACTGCGAGTTCAAATTCGCAATCACCATTCATTTGACATTAAAAGGATTGCAATCACTTTTCCCTATTCATTACACTTCTCAGAATCCATACATTATCTGAATTCTTTTGCATTTTGTATTGTACGGAATGCAAAAGAACGTAAAAAATGAACGAATTCTCAGAAGATTGCAATCAATTGGTTGCTCTGTAACGAATGGAGAATAAAATGGACGACTGGATCGCACGAACTTGCTCTTATGTAAAAGTACTTTGGAATTTAAAATACATTTTATAAATATAAAACATGGCTTTAATGAGATTAAAATGTCCTTTTAATATAAAAATAATTTTTTATATAACAAATATCCTTAACATTTTTCGAGAACAAAATGTGGGATGCCAAATTTTAAGTATTTAGTAGTACTAGCCGACCCAGCTCTCGAAATTCGATTGCCAATTTATTTATTATTTACTAGCGGCCCGGTACGTGCTTCGCTACGTATAAAGTGAAATAATAAAAAAAAATTAATTGCAACATCAAATTCATTTATTCAAACAAAAAAATATTTTATTAATTGCTAGCTATTTTAAAACTTAATCCAAAACATTTGGATAAACAATATTTTTTGTTTTTCCATTTTGAGCATGAATAAACAAACGGCTGGGGGTACCGACTCTGCAACAGGCAACATAAAGTTGGCCATGTGAAAAACATGATTCCTCCAAATTCACACCACAAACGTGAAGTGTTTGCCCTTGATCCTCGTTTGAACTCAAATGGCATATCAGTTGGAATCATACAGATACGTGGTATCAAACAAACTTCTCCTTTTGATTTAGCAGTTAAGATCGTAGCTTTAATAAAATTTGGCAATAACTTTTTCACTGCCAATCTAGTGCCATTACACAGTTTTGGTGGATTAATGTTTCGCAATAATATAATCAAAGAACCAACTTTCAGATTCAAGCAATGCGGTGGCATACCAGCTAGTTCCAATGAATTTTAAAATTCAATTGGATAATTCATTGCCCCATCTTGATTCATATCACTGTTGATTACCACGTAAATCTTGCATTGTTCGATTAAATGCTTCTAGTGATTTTTTATTCGCCGTTGTACACTCATCCCATAAAATAATTGACGTTAATCGCAGAACTTTTGCCATAGCAGAATTTCTCGAAATATTGCAAGGTGGAGTTTCAATCACCTGTACATTCAATGGCAATTTTAGTGCAAAGTGTGCAAGTGCCAATACAATTTTCTGTTCCGATCGAATAGTTAGAATAGCTAAAATCAATGACATAACGAAAGTTTTGCCTGTACCACCAGGCGCATCCAAGAAATATAATCCACCTGCATTATTGGAAACGGTTTGCATGATTGTGTCATATACGATGAAGTTCCGAAACATGTTGCAATTGCTCATTTCTGCGATGAAGTACAATATCACGGGATTGAAACTGATCACCAAGAATTACAATTGCAACCTCATCAATTGTCGATGTTCTATCAGCCCTTATTACGATTTTGTGATTATCAGATAGCATACGATCGAAAGCAATTTTGAACAATTGAACTAATGCGTTATGCTGATGGAAAAACCTTTGTAGCTCACGAATAATTTCTCGTCTTGTATTCGAGACAATTACACAACGTTGATCCAATTTACGATTTACATCACTAATAAAATAAATTTGCTAAAATTAATGATCAGCGTCGGGGTATGGCACTAACGAACCAGCTTGATGATAAATCTGGCCCTGAATCTGTAACATGTATGCAATTTCAGGTAGATGTTGGATCAGAATTTTTAAAACTATCGAATACTTTATGATTCAGATTGATATAAACATGGGACAATCATGTTGAAGTATTTACCTTAAACGTCGGCATAATTATCTCTAATAATTTTAGTAGCACTAAAAGAGGTCATTTGAAATGCCGAATTGTGTTGTTGAATATGGATCAAAAAGTGTTTCGACGTTTGAGATGTCCCAAAAATAAATGAATACAATGGTTTGGGTGGAGTTTCTAATGCTGGAAATCTCGCTTTGCCATTAGCACAACACATGCCGGGCGTTTCACGTGGAAAGTTAGCCGCATCACAATGTGGACTGTTGTAATTAAAAGCAGCACGCATCATTTTAGCCAAAAGAGCAGCACGACGTATTCGTGATCGGCGTGCAAGGTTCAGTACAGGTACAGAGGGTCAACAGATCTATGTATGTACATATTTCGTGCATTACGTTTACTGCGATGCATTAGCTTGTGCGCGTTCATCTGCAGTTTGTGATCGACTTAGTAATGCCACATCATTTGCATTACGCGTTCGCCGACCTATATTTGCTCGCCCGGCTTGTGGCATTATTCCTTCATAGAAAAAAGAATAAATCAAATTAAAAATATAAGTTTCAATTTGACAGCAAAATCCCCACTAACAAAATGATCCGACATTTATTGAATTCATTTGTTACAAAAAATGTGATAAATGAAGAACCGCTCGACCAATTTCGTGCAAACTTCACATAAACCATCTACTAAATAGTCCAAACAAAGCCTTAACATTTGGTTTGGATAGATGAGCCCGTTCTTGAGTTATAGAAACACAACGAAAAGTAGCATTGATTTTTATATATTACTAGACTAGACTAGATGACCCGGTAAACTTCGTATCACCTTCATATATTTTTGGGAAATGTGGTCAAAACTTAATACAAAATTTTTATCTACATACATTAAATACAACACAGTTATTCAATTAATCAATTTAAGACTTTCTGATGTACTATATTTTTTGTCTTATTTTGCGGTGCGTAAATATATAAGAAGATAGTTTTCCGACTCGCAAACTCGCAACTTATAATTGCCCATGCGCGAAACAGGGAAACTTCAAGTTGATTCCGTAAACTTTAAAAGACTGGCCTTGTCATCGCAAAGGCCAAACGGACGAAAAAATGGCAAATCCGTTGGAATTATCGGTATACGCGGGATGGAGACACCCTCTCGTTTGTATTTTCCCTTGATTATATTGGCCTCGATGACGTTATTCATTAGGTTTTTTCCAGCCAGTCTCGTACCATTGCACAGTCGAGGTTGATTAATGTTAGGCAGAATAATCAAAACTGATCCTACTTTTAATTGTAAATTCTGAGGTGGTAGTCCAGGCAAATTCAGAGAATTTAAAAACTCTGTGAAAAAGTTGCCTACATCATCCTGGTTTGTAACTGTGTCAACTGATTTATAAGATAACAACTCTCCGGGAAGAAAATTTTGAATTGTTACGTTGAAAACTTCGACATCTTTGCTTATGGTCGCCAATATTGCTCGTTCACTCAGTCAATTATGGTTTCTGAGCCGTTTTTCTATGTCCGTAAAAACACGCCGAATAAGCTACTTTTTTGAATCGACGAAGTGACAAAAATCCTTGAGTAGTATAATTAATCCGGTTGAGGTATCAACTGTGACTTTACCATTTTCAATATCTAAAAATTGCTTCGAAAACATAATAGCAGTTTGATCTTGTTGCAAAAATACTCGCTTGTGAGTTGTTAATAGGAGTGTACTTACATATTGCCACAAATTAGAGAATTTTAAGCATGCGTTTAGTTCGTCAGCAACAGTTGATCGGGGAATAATTGGAAGAGTCTGACGAAAATCACTTGACAACCGAATCATGGCTCCACCAAAAATGTTTTGGCTGTCACGAAGATCTTTTAACGTTCTGTCCAGTGCCTCGAATGATTTCTTGTACATCGTAAATTCATTTCAAACGATCAATTTGCGTATCTGTAGAATCTTCGCCATTGCGCTATTTTTGGCGATGTTGCAAACTGGAGCTTCGTTGATTTGGATGTTTAGTGGAAATTTCAAGGTAGAATGTGCACCTTCCACCTTCTAACAATGTTGCAGCTATTCCAGATGAAGCCAATGCTAGGGCTACTTCATTTTGCGATCTGATCTTTGCCAACAGCAATGAAATTAGAAACGTTTTCCCAGTTTCCCGGGAGCATCAAAGAAGTAAATTCCACCAGATCTACTGTTCACAGCTTCAATCGAAGTATCATACGCAATTCTTTGCTGTTCATTCAATTGCGGAACTGTTTCGGCCAATACTTCAGTACCGTATTCTTGTTCTCTTCGCAAGTCATGGTTAAATGTATCGCGCATCGGACGATTGGGTGGTGTTATGCCCAAACACGACATTACTTTATTTACAATCAATAAAAACAAATCTTCTATCATGATCAATGTCTCATTGTAAATTTCTGCAGTAATTTGTAGTGCAAAGACGTCAAATGTTTCACAGCTAGGAACATTTTGTATTGGAAAATAAAATTTTCATTTTTAGTATTTTTCCGTTACTTATTATGTATGTTTCTCACCGCTTAAACCTTCCCTGAACTTCCACAAATATTTTAAGATTAAAATTATCAAAATCGGTCTAGCCATTCTCAAGTTTTAGCGAGACAAACGAACAGCAATTGATTTTTATATAATATTGTGAATCTAAACCATTCTCAGATCCCCTTGAACACACACAAAAAATTTCATCAAAATCGGTCCAGTCGTTTAAGAGAAGTTCAGTGACATACACACTCACAGAAGAATTATATATATAAAGATTGTGAATCTAAACCATTCTCAGATCCCCTTGAACACACACAAAAAATTTCATCAAAATCGGTCCAGTCGTTTAAGAGAAGTTCAGTGACATACACACTCACAGAAGAATTATATATATAAAGATTATTTTAAACTTAAGAGGGCTCCTACTTAAAATTTTTGGTGAAAATCGTTAGAGCCGTTGATGAAAAAGTCAAAAAATCAAAAAACGGTTCTATGACAGGTACCGTTAATAACATTTTGCCCCAAATTTTTTTTTGACCAAAATGTAGTCCATGTCCATAATATCATTCCTAATTTTTTTTATCAAAATCATTAGAGCCGTTTTCGAGATAAAAAAGATTATGCATTACGGGTGTATGGGGGGTAAAAAAGGGATTGCAATTTCTTAGTTTAAATTAATGGTGATTGAAAAAATTGAAGTCACATTCTAAAATTGAAGTCAATGAACTTAAATTTTTGAATTGAGTTCAATGAATGATGTTAAAAGATTGCATTTACAAGAGATTCATTTCCTTGGACGAACACTTGTGGATTATGTAATGCTGCGCCATAAATAGGCCTCGTCCGAGAAGATGATTCTTTGGCCAAAATCTGGATGTCCGGCGAACTCACGGCGTTATCTATGGTCGTCCGGATAAGATGGCTATCCTTACTGATTATTTTGACAGCTGGGTGTCATTGGTAACTTAGACAGCTGTTCAAAAGATACAAAAGTGGAAACACTATCACTGATATATGGTCTTTCTATATTTTAACGGTCTCGGTCGTTGCAATATGATCGTGTATGGGGGCCTTAAGAAAAGTTCGAATCAGAGCTATTGGTGGCCAAGAGCAATGTCATTACAACGCTGATACAAGGAAGTTATGTATGTCTTTTGTAGTTTTGCAATTCATAAACTTATAACGCTTTATCCTAGCAATCACAGAAGTTACATATAAAATAAATACCAAAACTGCAACCCGGACGAGAGATCCTTAAAAATAGCACCAATAAAAGGTTTCTAAACCTAAAACCAATCGAAAGTAAATATAGCTTCAGTGGTGGTCCGTAGTTTGGACAAAAAGGCAAAATTAATGGCCCCTTCGGTTGGAATTTGATGTGGACTGTGGCGGTACGAAAACGTAATCCCATACACTGACTCTGTTATTATTTCTTTAGAAAGGATTGGCTTTGTTTTGCTTTCATATGGGACGGATTATGATTATGTGCGTCGACAGCTTATTTCCGTCATAGGCACGTTGTTAAGTTTCCTACGCGTTTGTTAAACTAAGACCGGTCGTAGGAAACGCTTGAGGACTCATAAACCAAAAGCGACTTTCATTATAATGATTATGACGGTAATACTCTTTGCTTTTCATACAAGTCTTACAGCCTACAACAGACCTTGTTTTTTTTTTGTTTTCTTTTTTAAATTTTCCTTTTCATTTCTTTATGCCTCTATAGAGTGTGGTTTACATTTAAGGTTTCAATTGCGAGAGCAGTTTTGCAGCTGCAGCAGGTTGTTGAGGAAAAAAAAACAAAAATAAAAAAGGATTGCATCAGGTGCCGTTACTTTACGTGTGTGAGATAACTATATTTGGGAAGCTCATTAAATTGAAATTCAAAACGATACACTGCACTGATGCGTGTGGGGCTGGCGGAGTGGTTATTATTAAATTCAGAAGCGAAAACTTGGGTATGTATAATAAATCTCTTGATGGACGGATCGAGCACAAAGAGATCCGAGACATGCTGATAATATGCCCAAAATAAGCTGTCTGAGGAGAAATGAATTAAATTTATTGCAGAGATGCTTGATTTCAGGAAGGAGCCAGATTAACTTTATTTGCGCTTAATATGAACTAATGAAAATGGCAAGTTATATATTCAGCTTTTATCTTTTTTAGAGGTTATGTATGACTTCACACATTTCATATATTCTGAAAGTTATGATATATTGTGAAGAAAAATAATCAATGTTGAAAAACATGGGGAAACATTTTGAATACCAACGAAGCTATACATCTCCAAAAACGGGTAAAATTTTATAATTTTTAAAATCTTAACTTTCTTCGCAAGCATTCATCTGATTTGATTTTAAGACATGGTTAAGACCTTATAGCGTTAGCTACAAATCACGTGTACCAATTTTTATGTGTGATTAATACAATCGATTGGTGCTAATCTGACGAATTTTGTCGTAACAAATGGTGTTTTCAATGAGTACGAGTAGATTTTGGTGGCCGCCACAGGCCACTGTGTTGTTTTGTTGACATCTGTCAAATCTGTTGTTCATGATTCAATTCCTGATGCCAAATCACCATGGCAAGTAAGACCATTAAACAGCACGTCTAAGTGAAAAAACTTTATTGTTAAATTGAGCGTTCGGTAGTGAAAAATTGGAATATGTGCCACACAGCTTTAGCCACGATTTTTTGAAATTCTTCATGAACGATTTGAAGTTAAGTTAACTCTCGTAGGGGTGGCCACCAAGGTCAATTTTCTGAATCTGCAGGCTTATGCGAATAAGCAACAATTGACCAACGACGCTATTTAGGTGAACATAATACAGGCCATCGCCTAGATCTCTGCGGAAGAGTCATTGAAAATTGGACCATTCGGATCAGAAGAAGACGAAGCAGGCATTTGAACAATGTCATATTTCACACATAATGGCATACATGGGATTTTCACATAAAGGAAGAATTTGTCAATACCTCACACAGAGCTTTTTTATACTATTTCAACACCTACATGCCCATATTGAAAAGCACTTTATAAATAAATGTATGATCTTTTTTACTATTAGTTGTAAAAAATTCCATATCATCCTATCCAGAACTGTTTGGGAACATTCGTCATTGTTTAAAGATGAATCGGTTCTTTTCTACAACTGAGGGATCAAAAACCGAGGACGGGGTTGGCGGAGACGTTTACTCTGACAAACTAATCTAAGGTCTGTCATTCTACCCTCATATTAATTGGCTTCGTGTATCAGGGGAAATTTTTAGCAATTATGGAAGTTTTCTCTTGGCTTCGGGAAATCGTGTTAGCTACAAGGATATCCGTATTCTCCAAAGCTGTTATAAGATCTCTCGAATTTGTCTCTACAAAATCTAAAAAAAAATCTACACCGCAGATAATTTCTCAGTTAGCAACTTAAGTAATCTAACCTTCGGTATTAAAACAATAAAGCCACTGCAGAAGAAGGATATTAAGATCACCTGATACTTAACAAAAATACGAAGAAGTTACCGAGTTTATTAATAGTTGGCAAAATAATAAGAATTATTTCGGTCCAGACGGTGTAACTTTATCTTAAAAAAGTTTCCCCAAAAATAGTATCAATATCGAAGAAAGTTTGATAAAAGTAGCATTTCTGGACATTTTCCCAGGTTTCTTCTAAGCAATACAGCAAAATAATTGAAAGACTTACTTTTTGTTGGTATTCTGCAACACTAATAACATTCTCCGGATATACAGTTTTGATTTTGGAAGAAACAATTTGAAGATTCCAAAACGACATTGTTAGCACTCCTAATACTTATCAGTTCACTATTATGCTTTATGGATATTGAAAAAGAATTGGACAGCATATAGATACATGGACTAATACCACAAGCTAACCATTTTAAATTTGATAAGTTGAAATTGAAAATAAGCAGGCAACATACAAAAGCATTAGATCAAAGTCAACTTAGCCCTCGGTACTTAAAAAGAAACCAACAGCCACATAACATTGCCCTCAACTTGCCCAATGGATCGCAACTGACAACCAAAGATTTTCTGAAATATCAGGGTATTAACTCTCATCTAACATCTACTTTCTCTTCCCTCTTATGAGGAAAAGGAATTGACTAAGTCACAAGGCTCAACGGCTTTTCTAAAAAACACTAACTAACCAATCATCTTGTACAGATTTGAATTTCAAATGATTATTTAGAATCATAGATAGTACCCACATCTGTAATGTTTTCATCTCTTCCCAATAAATTTCAACCAAGGAAGCAGTAGTGAGTTAAAAGAATACTAGAACCTTCATAAAGAAATATATCCGTAAGATATTTTGCTTATTTAAATTGAACGAATTTTCGGTACACCAATTAAAGAGCTTTGTGCATTCAAACGGTTTTTCATGCATTTATTTTTCAAAAACAAGTTCAAATGGTGTTGAAATATAATTCAAAAACAAAATTTCAAGATCGATACATACTTTGTCATTAATAAATAAAATAAAAAGCAGTGACCCAAGATGACTGCCTTGAGGTTCGCCTGAAAAAAAATATATTTGCCTTGAAAATCTATCATTAATAATTACTCTGGATTCCTTGAATATGAAGCAAGAAATCCAGTTTAACATTGCAAAGTCCAACACAAATTGATTTAGTTGCTAATAGAGCAAATCATTATTAACGGTAGAAAATTGCTTTCTTAAAATGGTTTTATTTTGTAAAGCTGTAAGTATCATTTTTGCTAATGTGCTAGGTTACTTGCACATGAGCTTAGATCAAAATAAACACACTAACCATTATGAATCTCAATTTCTTGAACATTTGTTTTATACTTAATGAGTTTTACAATTCGACTGATGAAGTGCAATGAAATTTTAAATATTTAGAAAGTACCTGATTCCAAAATTTAAGATAAATCGGTCAAGTTATTGAAGTCATAAGGGAATAACTCACATGTCAGAACTCATTTGACATTGTACATCATAAACATACGATTGGGAATATTAATTTAAAACATTGAAACAACTTCGTTTAATAGATGAACATTTTTTCAGAAGAAAGTTTCGAAAAGCTGTATAAGGAGTCATTATGTATAACGACATTAATTCGAAAAACTGTCGGAATAAATAAAATTTTCTTCAGACTATCGATTAACAAACAAAAAAACAAAAGAGCTGAGGTACAAAATTTTTCGTTTCCATATTTTGTATCGATTGCAAGAAATTCAATTTTATTCATTAATTTGTTCAGAGTAAATAATAAATTAATCAATTAATCTTTTTCCTATGAAATAAAACGATTTTCATTCATTTTAATTGGCAACTATTTATTATTCATTCTGGCTATAATGAAGAATGTTGTATTGCAACTCTTTAATGACACATGCAGTGCATTCACAAATAGCCAAACGACATTGAACTCGTCTAAATGAAGTTTTTTGATCCCCATCCATCGAATATGACAAACAGTAAATGACACAATCATAAACTAAAAGAAATAGGTTTATCAAATAAATTGCACAAAAGAAAAATCCACATAGCGATATAATATGTATGTATGTACTTAGAGGTATAGAAAAGTCATCAAATTGTTTGGTTGGTGCGCATAGAAGTTGTGCCAATCCCTGATGAAATGCGTAAAATCCATTCGGCTCACTGACCATTTCGGTTAGTAAATAGAGGTTTCAATAGAGATATGCATCATCCTAATTAAAATTATAAAAGATTCAGGCTAAAAACAAATTTTTTTTAATGTTTTTTTTTTTTTTATTTACACATGGAACACACCCATTCTAAGGTCACTTATGGTTATGGTGACCATACCTGTAGTTCTATTTTCAACAAATTTGTAAGAACAGGTTCGATTTTATATTAAACGTGTTCCTGGGAGTCAAAAGTATACAGACAATATATATGTTCGAGCCTTCCCTTCCCTTCCCTTCAGCACACTACGTTTTACTAGTTTCTGTCAGATTTCTGTCAGATAGAGAAATACCCCCTCAATCTCTCAAGATTCAGTTTAAATGTCTTAATATTTTTTTTGAATATGATAAACCAATTTTTTTTAAGCACACAGATGATCTATATACGAGTATGTATACAAAATATATAACAAACAGTTTCGGGGAAAATATCAGGTAAAATTAACTAGAAATTAAGCAAGACAAGAGTTTTTGGAAAGCGGTCTTGACAAATACAAATAAAATGCACGGTTGGATCGCAGGAACTTGCTCTTATGTAAAAGTACTTTTGAATTTAAAATACATTTTATAAATATAAAACATGGATTTAACGAGATAAAAATTTTCAAATGCATAGAATTGCCGTCTGAATTCCGGAAAAGTATGAATTTATGCGAACAAAGTTTAAAAATTGTTTTATTATTAAAGTAATTTTTTATACAAGAAAATTTCTTTAAAATTTTTCGAGAACAATACAATATTATTTTAAACTTAAGAGGGCTATTTTGGTTAAAATCGTTAGAGCCGTTAATAAGAAAGTCGAAAATAAAAAAAAACGGTTCTATCACAGGTACCATTAATAACATTTTGCCCCAAATTTTTTTTTACAAGAATGTAGTCCATGTCCATAATAACACACATAATTTTTTTTTATCAAAATCCTTAGAGCCGTTTTCGAGATAAATAAGATTTTGCATTACGGGTGTATGGGGGCACCGTTATTTTTGGAGCTAAAAAAAAATTCAATTTCTCCTCTAGGGAATCACCGAAGACTCTTAGGTAACTACCGAGATTAAAAAAACATAGGTCTAGTGGTTTAGGCTGTAGGAAGAGGTACAGACATACAGACAGACAGAGGAAATTGTCGGACTCACTTTATTCGTCTTCGCTATCATCGTAATGTCAACTTTGATCAAAATCTCGAGTTAGATTTTTTTTCCAAATGCAGAACTTGCTTAATACTAATAGTACCTATGTATATCGCAAGTAAAAATGGAGAACATCAACACTGTGATCAGGTTAAATACAGAACATATTGTCTGTATATTGGTTAGACCAACAAGACGATCTAGTTGTTTGAGTAAATAAAAGCAGATGTATTATAAAATTAACACTCTCAGAAAGAAAGAAAATTCACGCTCAAATGAAAAATTTAGCGGGATATAATAGTGAATATATAAATTTATTAAAATTAGATAAGATTAGACGTTTGTTTAAATTTATTTAAATGTAGAGATGACATGACAAATATCCCCTGTAAGATTGATTAAAAATGTGTGTTAAATGTTTTCTCATTTTTGTTTGATTTTTTTTTTAAATTTAAATTTTACACTTTCCCATTTTGTATTGATTTATTAATTTTATATATTATTAAACAATCCAGAAATGATGATGTTCTTATAAATTAATATTTCTTAATTGAATTCAAATAATGTTCCCCAAATATCATTATTAACTCTCCACAATTCCACACAAGGTCACGTCTCTGGAATCATTGATATTGTGTCTTCTTGTCTGAGGAGTTTACATAACTTGGTATTTCGAAGTGGTAGTTTATAATTTGATAAAAAAAAATCATTTACCATTCTTAAAATCCTCCACGTTACGATTGTAAATTCGCTTCAATTAAAAAGAATTCATCCGTTTACGTGTTGAAATAGCAATCTTAAACTAATTTCTAACTACTCAGAAAAATCAATTTTAAATAGAACCTTAAAACTTTTAACTAAGCTCAAAGCTCAATTGTAAGCAATTTTAACTTTTAGTTTTTTCTTACTCTTTCTTGATTCTTTTCTTTTTGTATTTTAACCTTGATTGAATAAAGAACTTTTAATTCTGATATTGTTTTTCTCTGCAATCAGCACGTTGTTTAAGAGTAATGTTAAGCCAAATCGGTTTTAAGGTATCAGATTGAAAAATTGTCGGGATCCTGTTGAATAATGGAAGATTCATGTGTCGGGGGAATTGTCTTGAAGAAATTTGTATCATCTGTATACAAAAAAATATGAGATAATAGAAGGAATGAACAGAACTGGACCTAAGTGGCTACCTTATGTTAAACCAAAAGAGGAGGAAAAATGTCTAGAAGATGCAGGTCTTAAACGAATTGTGTAAAAACGGTGCTCCATACAACAAATTTATCTTAACAAAATGGGTTAAAGGCAGATCGTGGATAATTAAAAATGTAGGTTGAAATTTGCCGAATTCCTAACTAGCTTCCAATGCTGAGATGGTGAAGGACACAAATAAGAGATATATGCACTTAAAACTTAGTTTCTTATAAACAATTTTTTAAGAGTATGGGTTTGGCAGTGGAATGGCATTTGTTAACATTGCCTTTTGAAGGTTTTTTTTTTTTATTTTATTGGCATTATTAAAGTGGTTTTCTATATTTAAAAAAATTCTCTTTGATGCAGGGATTAGCTGAAGACTTAAGTGAGATTATGAAGAGCATTTTTTTTTGGAAATATGGTATCGAAGTACAAAGTAGTGAAGACACCAACCGCTTGGACGGAACAATAGGAATATCTAGTCTATTCCAATTGTTCCCTCTATTGGTGTCTCAGCTTCTTTCACGATCGGTAATGCAGTTGAATTTTCGGCAACCAGTGCTAACCTGGGTTCTATTTAGATTCGTCATTTAAGTAATGTTAAATGTGACAAAAAGTGTTTCGCAAGACATTATCAAGAAAGTCAATATATCATTGTAATATTTTTTACAGCTACGTAATTTTCTTTAAAGCGAAGTCCTGAATTTTGATGCTAAATAAATCGTTACTTGTGATGAATACAGTAGTCAATTAATTCAATACCAGGTTAAGCTTATAATGTAAATAATTAAAATAAAATGCACGACTGGGTCGCACGAACTTGCTCCTATGTAATAGACTAGGAATTTTAAAAACGAATGTTATTAAAGAAAACTGTCCATAAGGATAAAATTAATTTTTTAAATTCTTTTAGTAGTAAGAGATAAAAACAGAATGCTATGCAAATATGAATTTATTCAAGAACAAAAATTATAAGTCGTTGTAGTGGTTCCTTAAAAAAATAAGCTTTTATGTACAAAATTTTTAAAACATTTTTAAGAAAAAATTTTGGTACGCCAACCTTAAGCTTTTATTATTGTTCGAATAAAGGTCTAATTTCCAAAAAAAAATAATAAGCCGTTCTTGAGATATCGAATTTTTCAAAAAAAAAACGACTTTTTTTTTCTAAAAATTGAAAAAATATTTTTTCTTAAGTTTTTAAATGCAATGTTTTTTAAACTTTTTTGGAGCTTTTTTATAAAAAATTTCATTAAAATCCGTTATGTCGATAATGAGAAATTCAAAATTTGAAAAAATCGTTCTATGGTAGGTACAGTCAGTAATATCTAGATTTAAAATTTTTTTTTATTAAATTATAGATCGTAAAGATTAATCAAAAGAAAAAAAATTTTAGCAAAATTCTCGGAACCGTTTTCGAGAAAAATACGATTTTCGAAAACCATTTTTTAAAATTTGTATGGAAGGTACCGTTAGTTTTAAATGAAACAAATTTTTTTTTCTCAAATCTTGTAGATTATGTTAAAAAACTATTTTTTGTCAAGTTTAAAAAAAATCGAGCATGGGGTTTTCGAAATATTGAGTTTCCAAAAAAAAAATTTTGATTTTTTTTTTAAAAATCCAAAAAAATAAAAATTGAAAATTTGAATATGCAATAATATTCAAACTTTGGAGGAGCTTTTGCATAAAAAAAATTATTTAAATCGGCTGTACCGTTTTCGAGAAAATCAAAAACAAAAAAAATGGACCCAGGGGGTCTACCAAAAATAACAATTTTTTGTAAAATTTTTTTCAACCATTAGCTAGTTTTAACCAAATGAAATTTTTCAAATTTTTTTTAAAAAATTCTGTGGGACAGTTTTTGAGAAAAAAAAATATTTATAAAATATCGAAAAAAAATCGTATGGCAGGTACCGTTATTTTTGGTCTTAAAAAAAAAAAAAAAAAAACGTCCGGGGGTAAAAAATTAAAACCCATATCTACCAAGTTTGAAGAAAATCGGACGAGCCGTTTAGGCTGTAGTCGAACCGACAGACAGACAGACAGACAGACAGACAGACAGACAGACAGACAGACAGACAGACAGACAGAATTGCGAGACCCACTTTTTTGGTCTTCGCTATCATCGTAATGTCAACTTTGATCAAAATCTCGAGTTCGATTTTTTTTACGAATGCATAACTTGCCTTATAGTACCTATAAGTCGCAAGTAAAAATTATTATATGAGACGCTAAGTCGACAGGCTTTGTAGTAAAGTATAACTTATATTTTGTTAAAATCCTGCTTATTCTATAATTTACTAGAATTGTTTCTTGAACGCAGTAGAATTACAATGTTATCAGAAATAGTGCCATTTTAATTTAACCATAAACAGTATACATGTGAAAGTACACATTGTAAATTTAACAAGACAATTGTTAAATGTTTGTCTGATGGATTTCTCTGTATGCAAATCAACGAGTTTTAAATAATCAACGATTAGCCTTGTGCTTTGTGGATGGTAAGAGCAAAGGCAACTGGAGGTTGAAATCGAATGATAAATCTTTGGAAATTTGCAACAATGATAATTCTTCGATGGTTAATCAAGTTCCGTTGCACAACTTTCGTGGGGTTTAAGAGGCAAATGAGTATCGCCACTTTCGTGTAATTGACGATTCTTCGTCAATTACTTTGTCGAAAGAATTTCAATTAAATTTTTTCATTAAGCTTGTTAACATCATCACTTTTTGGTACAAAAATAACACGTTCGCAAATCCAATCCGGATTTTTTTAGTTGGTTGTTGGCTCGGGAATACCTTGTCGACAACGGCTTATATTAGAAAGAAGTTCTGTGGGAAAGAAATTTCATTCGTGGACGATCGATTGGAATTTTGACATTTCCGATGTCCAGAGGTTCAGCTGTTCTGTGAACATTATCACGGTATAACAGGCAAATCTTGGCGGAAATCACCAGCAAGAAGAATAAGAGTACCTTCCAATCGGTTAGTTGTTTCCTCGAAAATCACGCAGAGACCGGGCATTCTTCCCAAATGATAATTTTAATTTCGCACTTTTTGAGGATTGTGGCTATGCCTGCGCTGAGTGCACACTGCATCCGCCATTTCATAATCATTTTTTGCCAAAAGTGGCGGCATGCAATGGCGAGCTGTAAAACTCGAGCACTCTAATCTCGCATATAGATGAGGGTCATTTCACTGCAACTGTAGTAATTGTCAAATAAAAAAAAAATAAATTAGAGAGCCTTAACCTAGTGACTTACAACTCTCAATCATTACTGTGTAGTGTTTTGATAAATGGAGGCAACCTACAATTTTCTGCCGATTCGGAACGGCTAATAAGCAGAACTTGTTGTGACAAGAAAATTAATTATGTTTCGTGTGTTCTGTGTATTCTTCGGTATGGTCACCATATTTATTAAGAGGCTCTTCAAACTGCAATGGAATTTAAAATTTTAACATAACTATGACTGGAGGTCAGTCTTTTTGAATGGTGAATCGGGATTCCCACATGTCAGTAGCCCGCCTACAATTGCAGCTGCAACCGCAACCTGCTGCAGCGCGTACACGATGTAATCTTCAATGAAATGGAAAAGCGTATGTCGTTTTCTGTTTTGTTCCATTATTCCAATCTTACAACCGGAAAACAATCAATCATTGCATGGACAATGGAAACTTTTTTTTTGCCTTCTTAATGTTGGTGTATTCAGTGTTTGTGGTAAATGGATTTGGCACAATTTTAGCTTTCGCAGTCTAATTGAATGCAAGTTGTAGCTGTGCTTCAATACCTCGGTTGTCTACTCTGTGGCTGTGGCATCAGTGGTCTTAAATCGATGACAAGGGGAAACATTGTTATATGGGTTTTTTGTTAAACTCTTCCATCATGATGGTATAGAGAGAGTCTTTTCCTGTTTTTAGCGTTTGTTAGCGTGGTTTGTTTAATTCGTATTAACATCAACTTATTGCCTCATTATTAAACCAAAAACAAAAAAAGATATCATTCGAATTTTTTATTATGTCAAGCCTCGCGGGACCAAGGGAGAAGACCGAAGGGATGCGCAGGGAATTCTTCTTTTACATAATACTGGATAAAGTGATAACAGGTGTTATGTCATTGCGATTTTTAAGAGAGCTTCACTTGACTATTGCGTTGAGGTTGAAATTCAATAAATAGTAATGGCTTTTAAATTATGTCATTTGAGTACAATGAACGTACACTTGAAAACGAAGACTTTTGTTAAAGAGTATGGGTTGGTGATTGAGTGATTGAAGACAATTGTCGTTCGTCATTATAATGTACACAATGGAAAGATTAGTTGTATGCAGTTGGATATAGCTCAGTGATAAAATAAGCCGTAAATGATGAATTGGTGGCAAATCGAACAGGGATTTTGACAAAGTCAGAGCTAACAAAGTTTGTATTTAAAAAGTTTTGGAAACATTTACATAATGGTTAGTGCAAATATTGGACTGTCATGCAGGATGTTTTGGGTTCAATTTTCAGCAGCTAAAAACATGTTTTCCAGGGGTGTACTGCCTCTTGCGCATCTGCCTTTCCGAATTGGCAGCAAATTTTATAGGCCCCATTTTGTATTTTTTTAATAATTTTATGCGCACTTAAGGGATTATGACTAACCTTAAAATGTTTGAGCACGTTGGAGCTAGCGCTAAGGAAAGTTGGACGAAATATAAAAGAAGATACCAATAGACATTGGCTTTGAGTGTCTGAATATATAATTCGAAGTGAATATAGTGTCGAGTAAAGCGTTCGTGTAGTGCGGATAAAGAACGAATCTCTACATTAAACAGCAAATCTGAATCTGGGCTGAAAGGTAAAGATTAGATTCGATTATTTTATTTGATACAACAACAAAAATTTACATAATTTCAATATAAAATACGGACATGGCAATTCTGGCGTCTGCCAGATATGACATTTCATAAAAAGTGAATATTTGATAAAAAAAAGTGTGAGTGCCTGGATTCACAGTTAAGGCTAGGACCGCACTTGTGATTTCAATCGCACGATTTTTTAGTCGCAAAAATAGAACACATGAATTTAAATGAGAATGAACGCACTTGTTACCAACAAATCATGACGCTTTAAATGTCGCAATTTGTTTCATTTTTCTTGCGATGGGATTGTCGTATTCTTTTATAATCGCTACGATTTTTAAGTCGCATGTGCGTGCATTCACATTTAAGGCCATGTGTCTTACTTTTAGCGACTAAAAAATCGTGGATTAAAAATCGCAAGTGCGTGCATGCCAATTTCTCTTTGCCACTACGGTTTTTAAGTTGTAGTAATTTAAATCGCAAGTGTGGGCATATCCATTTGAGTACATGTGTTTCATTTAAGTTTACGACAATCGCATCGCAAGAAAAATGAAACAAATTGCGACTTTTAAATTGTCATGATTTATTGGTAGCAAGTGCGTTCATTCTCATTTAAATTCATGTGTTCTATTTTTGCGACTAAAAAATCGTGCGATTGAAATCGCAAGTGCAGTCCTAGCCTTCTATTTTTTCAAGCGATTTTTCTGTCGCTACTTATTTGTAGCAAGTGCGTGCACTCACATAAAAAGTAGTGTGTTTTATTTTTCGCGATTAAATAATCGCGCGGCAAAAAATCGCAAGTGCGTGCATGACAATAATTTGGTAGCGACTACGACTTTTTAATCGCCTCGACGAAAAATTGCAAGTGCGGTCCTAGCCTAAGATGTGTAAGCATCAAATTTACCCGCCATGTGAGCATACTACATACTTCGATTCGCAGATTTGGCACTGTTGTGTCGACACATATTCATTTCACATGAACCAAAAACCTTATCGACAATATGCTTCGATGAAGTAGTTCGTGACGTGTGTTAGGGGATATTGGACTCCACTACGTAACGTGAAGTCAATTTGACTTTTGTTTAAACAGGGATGTTTTTTTAAGACAGCATTACATTTGTACACTTATATTCAAAAAGAGATGTTATCTGATAGAAAACAGACTGTTTTTACACGATACCGATTTTTAATCTCTGTTTCTCTTTTGGCTTCCTTTCGATTGCATGCTTTTAAACAGCGAGTTTTAACTATAAATTAACTTTGTTCAAGAGAAAAGGGGTTGGCTTAGTTCATAAATAATGTAAAATTGCAGAAGTAATGCAAAATTTGCGTCCATAAATGAGATAAACTGCATTATCTTTGCATTATAGCAGTCGGTAACTGTGTTCATAAAAGCAAATTGACAGTCCGAATGCGATCAAGTTTGCAGTGCTTTTTGTTTTGTTGCCGCGCTGCAGGAAGATGGTTGGAGAAAATATGTAAGCAAAATATTTTTGAATATTTTATATTTTCTGTGAAAATTTGATGTGTTTGTGTATTAATAATTTATTATTTATGTTTCATAGGAATGAAAGTGAGCAAAAATTCTGCTCAGATACTGATACCAAACTCTTGAACTTAATTCGTTTGGCAATAGAGTCCGAGTTCATATCTGGCCGCAAAAAGAAATCTATGGTTTGGGAAAAAGTTTTCACGGAAATAAAATCCATTTTATCCTTGATTAACTTTACAGTAAGGAAGACATCAAAAGAAAATTCCAAAATTTAAAAGTCACGTACATTTGCAAGAATAAATAAAATGCACGACTGGATCACACGAACTTGCTCTTATGTAAAAGTACTTTGGAATTTAAGATACATTTTATAAATATAAAACATGAATTTAAAATGAAATTGCCGTCTGATTTCTGGAAAAGTATGAATTTATGCAATTCATGTTTTATTATTAAATAAATAAATTTTTTTTATAAGAAATTTCTTTAAAATTTTTCAAGAAAAAAATGTGGGATGCGAATTTTAAGTATTTAATAATATTGATTTTAGGAAATAATTTCAAAAAATAATCGTTCATAGGTTTTGAAGATATTGATTTTTCAAAATAAAATTTTTTTTCAAAAAAACCCAACAAATAATTTTTCGAATATTTTTATATACAATATTATTTTAAACTTAGGGGGACTCATCCTGAAAATTTTTTGGTTAAAATCGTTAGAGCCGTTAATGAGAAAGTCGAAAATCAAAAAAACGGTTCTATGACAGGTACCGTTAATAACATTTTGCCCCAAATTTTTTTTTTACCAAAACGTAGTCCATGTCCATAATATCACACCTATTTTTTTTTATCAAAATCGTTAGAGCCGTTTTCGATTTAAATAAGATTTTGCATTACGGGTGTATTGGGGGTACCGTTAGTTTTAGAGCTAAACAAAAAAATTCAATTTCCCCTCTAGGGAATCACCGAAGACCCAGAACTACGGAGTTTGAAGAAAATAGGTCCAGTGGCTTAGCCTCTAGATCGAGGTACAGACATACAGACAGACAGACGGAATTGCCGGACCCACTTTATTCGTCTTCGCTATCATCGTAATGTCAACTTTGATCAAAATCTCGAGTTAGATTTTTTTTCCAAATGCAGAACTTGCCCTATAGTACCTATATCGCAAGTAAAAAGGAAATACATACGAACATGAATTTTACACCTTTTCATACAAAATGATTTCTAAAAACGTGTCGTCTGGAAAATTTTCTATTGTTTTCAGAAAATTTCTGGTTTTTGGGATATGCCTTGGTGTCCAATTATTTTTATTCAAAAGAATCGTCCTAAACACTTTCAAAGTTAGTTTCGTTCAAGAGATTAAAAATTAATCCTAATATTACATTTATGTTAGACATTTTCCGCTAATTTAGACAACAAGCGTCACTGAGAAAAATTTTAATATCTGTAATTTTTTGCCGCCAAATAACTTTTCTATTTATGAACCCTTTTTGCAATGCAGAATTGCCGGATACTTGCAGCAGTTTTTCTATTCATAAATGTATTGAGTGAATATTTTCTGCATGGCATGTGCAAAAAATGTTGCAATTATGAAATCAGCGTTATCACTTCGCGCTCCTTACTCTACTCAGTTAAGCGAATTTCACTGAGCGAACACCAAATATAAATAAAGGAATCCAGAAAGAAGAACAAACGATAATTCCGCATTTTTCTCAACCCCAGTAAGTTCGTTTAAAGCCAGATATACATCGTTCATGACAAGCATGGATGTAGACTTGAAGAAAAATTAAAATCTTTGATTTTCTTTCAATCAATCGTACTGTATTGAAGTAGTGTATATGCAAGATTGGTGATTGAACATGTATTTATTGGTTCGTTTGCGTATAGTCTTTGAAGAGATGAGAACACAGCGCAGCATAAACAAAAATTTTATGATGAAAAAGACAGACAAAATAAAAAAAATTACTCGGATAAAATTACAATTTTGCCAAAAAAACCTCACAAAGGATGTAAAAATAAAAGATTGAACACTCATGCTTAATGCATGTAGGTATATTACAACTTCAACCAGATTTTACTAATACACTTGCACGTGCTTGTTATGCAATATATGTATGTATATCTGGCTTAACCCCCCCATCACATACGACTCTCGCAAACATGCTTACTAATTGCAGAGTTAAAAGAAGTCATACTACAATATTTGCTCGGAACATTAATAGGGGCGTTCATATTCTCAAATTTCAACAAGCACGGCATGATGAATATTTGATGGATACAAAAAGAAACGTTCACATTCGTCAACATGCTGTCAGACATCACTTCTCATTAGAACTTTGACCATGGCGGACCAACATGCTTGACGAACATGCGTTCAGTTTCGGAAATATGCTCGTCACGCAGTGAAAATGTCGAAATATTTTTTGTTTGACAAGCCACTAGATGGAGCGTTCACCTTATTAAAAACAAGCCAATCCTCCAACTTTTTTTAGGTTTCTGTAATTTATCTTACTCCCTCTGTCAAAAATTTATAAACGGATTGACATCATTCCCACCTTGTAATGGAAATTGGTAAAGTAAAATAAATGGGAAAAACTAAATTTTTTAATCCATTGAAGTCGTAGTCATCATCCAGTTCATGGCTTGACAGATGGAGAACGATCTATATTTTGATATAGTGAATGCTAAAAGAATATTTTGATATAATATTAAATATATAATTCGATAATTTAAATAATTATATGGTATGACAGATAAGGGACAAATTAAATTTTGACGTATCGAGAATATTTCATTGCAGATGTCAACTGATTGCCCTGAACAACATTTTTCGCATTTTTAAATGTCAACTCTGAAAATGCATTTTTTGGGAGAATAAAAAAAAATGTAATCGTCCATCACTAACGTAAAGTGGATTTTTTTAAGACATTAAATGAACCCGCTATGAAAATGTATACCAGTTGTTTTGTCTTTCGTCTTTTTGACATATTGGTCTAGAGGTGAAGAAATGTTGGGGGATTGAACTAAGTTCTAGCCAGAAATGGAAAATAATAAAATCGAGATTTCAGTACTCAAAGCCTCCAATGTAAACACGATGTCGTAAGTATGCAATGTAAACAGGGTGTTAAATACAATCATTGTTACGGTAGGTTGCTACACGGAACGTGTAACCTTACGTGTGACCGTAACGTGTAACCGTAAGGGGCTACACGGAACGTATATGCTTTACCCACGTTTTCGATTCACTCTACCGCCGACAAAGATGTTTACACATCAAAAGAAGAATGTAATTAATAAAATTATTTGGATACAAGCTAAAGATTGCAATGAAAATAGTTAATATTAAGAATATTTGAAAAAGAAGGCGGTTATCATGAGATTTTTACAATTTTAATGATTTGCAACATATGTTAAGTATTAATTTAAGGTTTAAAATGATCGAGCGATAAACGCAGATTTTTTTGGAATTTTAATGATCTACAAAAAAAAATAAAAACAACAATTTAAAATGATTATGTAAAGACATAGAAGTTCAAATTTTATTTGTTGAAAAAAAAAAATGCTTTTTTAAAAAGCAGTTTCGATACATTAGAGAACCTTTGCAGTATTTTATAGGTATGTAAACGCTGGACTAACCTCGAACGCCATTTAATATTTCATACAGACATAACAAGTGACATAAAACTTGAAAATATAAGCGTCGTATTTTTGGTAAAATAAGACAGTTGGCGATAAAGTGGTAAATATCTTCAGATTCTCTTCTGTTACATAATTTGCAAGTTTGCTGAAGATCGGTAACTGGTCATATATTTTATCATCAATACTTTGACAAATCATTGTAGAAAATATACTCGAATGCTGCCACTCATGGACTTGCCTTTTAGTAAGAGATAAGTATATTTTGAGAGACAAAGCTAGCTGGTTCCTTTCCCTAAAAGGATAAGCATTGAATTGAAGTACCAACATCGATTTGTGGAGACTTCTTTCACTCCTCATCACTCTCACTAAGTAATCTGAATGAGATTTCAGGTTTCAAATGCAGATGTTTGGAAGCGCAGATTGCACATACATATATGTATAGCATAAGTTGGTGCTGTATTCGGCAATCAAAATATACGTGTGGAGAAGTATCTTTTTACGACTTGAATTCTCCAAATAAGGTGAAGTCAAAAGCTTGCACTTTGTAGCACATAACAGTGCTAGTTATATCATTTAACACTTTATATTTGGATGAATGGTTAATATTTATATTAGAGAACAGCTTAAGCCACATGATGTTAAGTGCTATTTCAGCGTCACTGCAAATCAACAACACTCTGAGGTACTTAAATTCGAGAACTATATCAATACACTCATTTTATTGCCTGCCGATACTAAGAAACTGATGATCTTTGTTTTCTGGACTTTGGTCCCATTTTTTACAGTTACAGTTAGAAGAGATTGTCAGCTAATAATACCAAGTTATTAGCGTATAATAATACCTTAATGAGAATTATGGCGAAGATGGTGCCCCCAGGAAGTATATCAGTCATATCATAGATTAGCAGTGCGAATAGCAAAGGACTACTCAGAATACATCCCTGTGGTACACCTGCAGAAGTTGCAAACCACTCTGACGACAACTGCGAGCTATCCCAGACTACTGCACTTCATGAGGCGAGAAATTTCACATAAAGCAGAAGAAACTTCCGAGACACTACAAGCATGCCCGGCTTATAAATCAGAGCCTGTCTTTTGACTATATCGAATGCAGCTTTTAAATCAACGAATCACGCGTGCACTTTCTTTTTGTTTTCAATACTTTTTTTTTGGCAGTTCAAGTCAAAGCAAAAATTTGATCTGTAGTAGAGAATCTAGAACGAAAACCAGTTTGAAATATACTGAGACCATTTGTGCGCCTTCAATCCAGCCGGGGAGTCTTCAATACACAATCCCTGCAAAAATCTTTCTCAGTGAATTTGAGAATTCAGTTTGTAAGATCTTAAAATGCGGATAATCTGACCAAACCTAAAATATATTGATCTTCTACCTATCGCAGAAGAAAAGGGAAATTATTCAATTTTCCAAAGTGTAATACAATTAACCTACTCTTTTCAAATTTATCGCTTATCAAAATCTTTCTTTGAATCCCCTTATACACGTTCATGTGTTTGGCAACGCGACTCATATCTAATGATAATACGACAAAATGCATTACAATTTTTTTCCTTTTTGTCGGCTTAATCCGAATGCGCTTAGTTAAAAAAAAAAAACAAATAAAACATTACAAATTGTCTGGTGAGACTGCACATTTCCCAATATCATGATCCTCTCGTAAGCCGCCAAGCGCAAGTCTAAACGTTTTTCATGCAACGAGGCGGGTGACTTGGCCCACAAATAAATAAGGTTAACAACAATGAGTCTTCATGTCGTTCGAGTATAATTCAACTAGCAGCACTATGTCGAGCTGTTGTAAACGAGTACTTGGTACGTAAAGCATCTATTAAGCCAAGTTAAATGATGCAATTTCGTACTTCAGATTAATTTTAAAACAATTTTAAAGTAGTAACGGTTACAGCTACAGCAGCAGCAGAAAAAGTGAGCACAATGATAACAAATTACGATGCTATTAGTGATAAACGATTGTCTTTATGCACATATTATGTTAATTTTATAGTCCAGAAGGTAGGGTTTTAGAAATGACGATCATAGATTTTACCCAAGTGCAATTTGGTATATTAAAATTTGTTAAAATCAGGAAAGGGCGATTTCATTCGATGTGAAGCTGTTTTTCATAAGAAATAATTTATATTTTTTATGTACAAACCTTAAGGCGTTTTTGAGACAGATAAATATGTTTTTTTTTTTAACTATTTGGAAAAAGTCAATTTTCAACTTTTACCGACTTAAGAGACGCCTACTTTGCCATTGCGATGGGCATGCAAAATTACTTTTTTCCCACATGATAATGTCTCTTGACATTTATACGTACAGGGTGCGTTTTCTGTTCCAGGTCGACTTAATTTGGTTTGCCATTTTTGTGAGAACGAAATTTGTCAGTTTGCAATTGACAGTCCTAGAAATAGGTCGATTACAATTTATTATAAATATCACTGTATCAACTAGTTGAAATTATCAAAACATATTTTTTTAAATAACTGTTCACTTGTTATATACGCGGACAAAATTACCTGACGTTTTTGGGGTTAATCACGTGTATAGCATGTCAACTAATTAGAGTATAATTTTGTATTTTAAAATTTGCATACACTGGGAGATGAAGTGAAGCCTGGGTGACAACAAAGCCAGAAAAGATTAATTCAGAATATTACTGAATGTTCGGGTCCCTCTGATAGACGTCATGCTCAAGAAGTGCTAATTTTAGATGACCGCCATTTCTGGCAAAACAACATTATGAGCAACGAAGCATATTTTGACTTGGCTAGCTTTCTTATTAAACGAAATAGCCGCTATTGGGGCACTAAAAACCATCGACTGATACTCTGAAGACCACTTCACCGCATTAAGTAAGTGTATGGTGCGCCATTTGAGCTAGTGGCATCACTGGACCATATTAATTCCAGAATACCATGACGATGCTGTAATACTTTCTAGTAACAGCTATCGGGACATGTTGGAAAACTTTCTTTTGCATGAAATTAGGCTTAAAGACTATAGGGTTCCAACAAGACGGTGCCACATCACACCCACCTTATGGTACGATTCAATTTTTTTTCTCTAGCCGAAAGTGAAATATCAAAAAGTTTTCTTATCTTCTGGCCCTCACAGTCCCCTGACTTGATGCCTCCTGATCTCACATTTGTGCCTCGGCCAGAGGCGCTCACTTGACTGATATCACATTCCATACATAATGTTAAAGACCAAATCCTTACTTCCTTTCACTTGAAATTGGTTTGATTGCTCAAAATAATAGGCCAACTTATAACTAATGCAGCAATTAAAAATGAATAAAACACTTATACTCACTTTTATAGTAGCTTTTTTTTTAATTTCAAAACCACTGACACGTGTCACATTTTTCTTTCTGCATATCGTCGGTGACGCGTGCAAAGTGTGTAACTCCAAATTTTTCGAAAATGAGATTTTGATGCAATCCGTTAGATTGAACCGAATACTACAATCCCTCAAACCGGGAATTCCGTATTTTATTTAAAATAACCGTTAAAATGGCAATTTAGAAAAAAGTGTAACTCCTTGACCTATCAGTTTAGTGAAGAAAAAAGTGTATCTCCACAATTTCTAGTTGTAAAAGGTTGTGAGTGACATGGTGTTGTGAAAAAAATTAAATATTCGTGAATATTAGCTTTTGTTATCAGTTCTGATAGGTTTAATTTAATAATAAATTGCCGGTAGCAACAGTTTTTTTATAAAGAAAATCAATATTTTTTCCACAAATCTCCTAAAAAGTCGTAAAAGAGATACGATATTTCCACTTGTCCACTGTAATAGAAAAAAAGGAGATATACGTTTCTTGTGATAGCCATTCAGTATTCAAATTGAAGCTGATAATAATGCATGGACTACATTAAATGTACGGCGGGGGGGGGGGGGGGGGGCAACTCCAGAGTTATGTAGTTCGTGAACAAACAAGTTCAACGAACTAAACAGGCATAAGTATAGAAAACTTATTTGTATTGTTGTATTTGTATCTGTCGATAGATTTTCTAAACATAAGAAATTTTAGAAAATTGTCCAAATTGTTAGAAAAGTCAAATAAATCAAAATGATCTTGGAATTTAAGGAATTTGATATTTCTGAAAGATACAAATATTTTACCATGTTTGATGAAGTTTTGATATATCCGTTTTTTTTTTTTGACATAGCACATTTTTTGAAAATAAAATCTTTCAGTTCACTTTTCATTTTTATTACTTTAAGCGATAGTTTTAAAAATCAAGGTTTAAGGGATGTTAGAAATTATTATTAATTTGGATTTTAAATATGAAATTGTTTCCATTTATTTCAAAAATGGTTTACAATTAAGAGTAATATTGGAGAAAAGCAAACTCAATCTTAATTCAAGATAGCGACAATATACAACCGACTATCGGGTCAAAGAAAGTGTTTCCTATAAATTTTCCTGGTAAACGAAGAATTTCGAACCAAAATGAACGAATTAGTGCAGTAGGGTGAATTGAACTAAATTGATCAATCAATCAAATGAACTAAATAGCACAGCTCTGATGAAACAGATCCCATTTGATACATCAAAATTACCTATCTGGAAAGCAGAAAAATCAAAAAAGAAAAATACGACCACTTGCAAGCTTTAAAGAAAAGCTAAGAGTCGGACTATAATGCTTTCTATGATGCGATTCCATTTGCCACAAACTAAATCACTTTATTTATTTCTTGTATGTTTGTTTCATAAAATAGAATAAGTTTTTTTTTTTTTTTCGTTATATTTTGTTGAAGTTTTAATACTAGTTTTATTTTATTATTTGTACCAATTAAATTTCTTGTATTTTCGTGTTCAAAATAAATTTTAAGTATTTATTCCAGTTATCTTTTGTTTCAATAAAATGTTTAAATTTTCAAAGTATAAGTGTTACTAGTTTTGTTTAATAGTTTTATTTGTACCAGAAAGATTTTACTTCATAGGAAAACTAAATAAAAAAACTGTGTAAGTCCCGAGCGAGCGACAAATTTTTCAAGGCAAAGTGTGTATATCCAAAAAAAATATTTAATAACGCATTATTTTACTTTTGAGTAATATTGATAAATATTAAACATTATCAAAAATTAGTAGTTAAAATTTCATGAAAATATCACTACTAACTTTGAAAATAGGAAGTTTTTTTGCTCTCCTGTAAAATTTGGTTCGATGGAGTTACACACTTTGCACGCGTCACCGACGATATGTATTAAGCGCCATCTAGACTCTTGACATTTTAAAAATTTAGATTGAATTTGTCTTCACTCCAATTGCTGATTTAATTTTTTTTACACTTTTACATATACATATACCTATGTTGCTGCTTGTGTGTCAAAAGTTGCCGGCCTGGCAGTTTACTTTTGATCTTGAGTCGCATGTGAAATCATTTACCGCAAAACAAAACTCAACCTCCCTGACTATTACGAGTATGTTAGCATATTATGAGAGCTTTTCATTTGAGTGAAGTTTATTTTTATTTTTACGTAATAATAAAAGCTTTTGAATTAACTTTATGAAAGTGTCTTAAGAGGAGTTTGAAAGAGTTAATAAAATATTATAATGTGAATTGGACAGTTATTATGAGTTCAAACCTAGTTTTCTTCACTGCATATTTTTAGGCAGGAAATTTTATTGTAAGATTATGTTCAAAAAAAGAAAGGCTTTCTCTGTGGTGGCTGACAATGAGGTGGCGTTGTTTATAGTTTGATTCAAAACTTACTTAATTTTGAATTATTCACTTACTTTGTATCAATAATACGAATATTTAATAAATCGGCACATTGCTACCCATTGGGGGAATGGAAGTGTAAAAGGAGCTTAAAGATCAAGTTGCCCGGAAAAGCTTGTAGGTAGATAGCCACCATCATTAAATACCTCCTTAAGAAGGTTCTCGAAGTATTTTATTGTCAAAATTTTGTAGAGTGTCAAAATAACCGCTTTTATGGCACTGAAAACCTTAGATTGATACACCAGAGACCACTACAACTTGTAGAATAATAAATGGTCCGCCATTGGGCCATATTTAGTTGTGGATGTCATAAGCAATGCTGTAAAAGTTACTGGTGACCGCTTTCCAGACCTGTTGGAAAATTTTCTTGTGCCCGAATTGGATCAAATATGATTACGAAATATTTTGTTCTAACATGGCGGTGCCACATCAAAAAACAAATCATGCTACAATGCGAATTTACGAGACATTTTGACTGGTCCAATAATAATAAAAAAATGATGATATGAACTAGCCCTAACAAATCAACTACAATATCCATGCATAAAGACAACATTAGAAACGAAATTGCTGATATTACAACAGACAGAAGTCTTCGAAATTGTTAATTAAAATGGGCTTAAAAGAGCTCGCATTTGCGCCACGGCCAGGGGCGCCCACTTTACCTACATCATTTTGCATTCATAATATTAAAAGCCATATAATCAATCAATTAAATATATATTATAAAATTGTATTTCTTTTAAAAGTTATTGAAAAAAAATCGGCCTAGAAAATAAAACGCACCCTGTAGAAACAATTTGAATTTCAAAAGTAGACTGCTTGCAGATTTTGCATTTAAGCAATCATTTCGGCAAGACCCGTCTGTTAAGGTATTTAGTTTTATAAAGTCTGTCAAAAATTTCATTGTTTAAATTATCTGAGTTCAGAAAAAGAGTAAAATTCATAGTTGCATGGTGGTTGTCTTCAGACACTAAAGGCTCACTTGATTTTTCCACTATAATGCCTTTGTCAATGGTGGTGAATACTAGATCCAGTAATTTTTCATTGGTATTTGAAACGTCGTTAAATTAGTGAAGTCCAAGAGATTTTAAAATATTAATTTATTTTGAGTCGTCCTATTTAAGATTACGAGATGGTAATATGACATTTGAATCAGAACAGTGAATCCAAGTTACGTTTGACTTAGACTTACACGCGTGAAAACTTTAACAGACCAAGCAGCTCAGACATAAAGGCCACAGACAATGACATGTGTTCGCTAACAGCTCTCGAGCAGTTGGAAGTTGACCAAAATTTCTGTCGAAAAAGCATATTTAGTGACGCGGCCTATTTCTGGATGAATGAGTTCTTCAAGAAATCAAACTTTTTTCAAATTTGGGTTGATCACAATCCACACGAGATCGACCAATTTGCAACGCACCCAGAGAAAGTCACTGTTTTTTGGGGGTGTTGGGCTGGTGGCATCATCAGTCAACATTCTTTGAGAATGATGTTGGCTAGGTCTTCACCATCATCATCGTTGATGCCCAATTTTGTCAAGTCCAAATTGAATGATATGAACACCGACGGCATACGGCTTTACCAGGACATTATGCACGATACTGATAGGAAACTCAACACCTACGGTTATAACGCAACTTTTTTCCGACTTCTTTCAATGTGCCTTCAACTGTGATACTTCAAACTGTGATACCTTTAACTGTGATTCCTCAATCTGTGATAAATCTGACGAAATGGATCAATACTTTGACCATTTGAAATCTTTTACTTACTTGACTGATATGAACTTTAACATTGATATCGACAACATTGTAAAGTTTATATATAACCTAGACGACAGCTGTATACCAGGTCCTGATGGTATACCCTCTACTATTTTGAAAAACTCTGTACGTTACTTGTCATTACCTTTGTCTATTCTTTTTAATTTTTCAATGTCTTCATGTTCATTCCCATCTATTTGGAAAAGTTCATTCATTATCCCTCTACTTAAAAAGGGATAAAAAGACGAAGTGAAAAACTATAGGCCTATTGCCAGATTATCTGTGATTCCTAAACTTTTTGAGGCTATTATTTGTGAAGCCTTATGTTTTTATGTTAAATCATTTATTGTTCCTAATCAGCATGGCTTTATAAAAGGTCGCTCTACTGTTATTTTTCTAATAGAATTAGATGAAAATTGTATTGATTCATTTAAAAACAGTAAACAAGTAGATTGTGTATTTACTGATTTCAGTAAAGCTTTTGACAAGCTGTCACATCGTGTTTTCCTTTGTAAATTAAGAAAATTAGGATTTAGCGAAAATTTTACAAAATGGCTTCAACCCTATTTATTCGATAGATCATATACGGTGATATTTAACGGTTGCGAATCAAATAAGTTTAAAATCAATTCAAGAATCCCACAGAGTAGTCACTTATTCCCTATTCTTTTTATTTTATTTATAAACGACTTAGGATCTATGTTAAAATACTCCAAATGCTTCATTTACGCCGACGATATAACAATCTTCAAAACTATTTCAAATACTCGTGATTGTGAAAAATTGCAATGTGAAATAAATGTAAAACTATGTGTTTTACAAGAAAGTTTTCTTTTATTTCGTTCAACTATTTGTTTAATGGTATGTCAATATCTCGTGAAACAGTTATGTCTATTCTTGGTGTCACATTTGATCGCAAACTCGAATTTATTCAACATATAGACTCCATTTAAAATAAAGCTAATTCAATTCTTGGTAGGATAAAAAGAGAGTCGAAACAATTTTCCGACCCTTTCGTGACAAAGCAGCTTTTTATATCTTTTGTTCGACCCATTCTAGAATACGCTTGTCAGGTTTGGTCACCTCATTTCGAATGTCATAAAAATAGACTAGAACAGGTGCAAAAAAGATTCATTACGTTTGCCCTCAGGGGACTAGGTTGGGATATTCCTTATGATCTCCCGCCTTATAACAACAGACTTAGACTTATTGATGTACTCAGTCTCGAGAACAGACGTTCCTATTTATGTTTCGTATTCATTGTAAAATTAATCAACGGTAACATAGACTGTTTGCACCTTCTGTTTCGTATTAATTTAAATATTCCTCAAAGAACTCTGAGGAACATACCGGAGAGTATACTATCGTACCAATTATGAAAAATTTTCTCCATTAAATAAAATGTTTAAGCTATTTAATTATTACAATCTTAAATATAACAATTTGTTTAATAAAACAATAATTAATTCGTGTTAATTCAAATCAAAATTTTTCCATGAAATTGCTTAAGAATCTTAATAATACACCTTTGTAAGAAATTTTGTAAAACTATCAAATTTAGTTATGTAAATAAATAAATAAATAAATATAAGTGGCATAAAGTTAGATTTTTCCAAAATATTTTTAATAGATTGATAAATCTTCATTTAGCTTCTCTATTTAAGAAAATGCCTTTTGACCTCAGCTAGTTGTGTGAACATCTTTTGATTTAATTCCATATTGCCATCGTAAATAAAAAGTTCTCACCACTTTTCAAAAGCACAAATATTGTTCATGAAACGTGATGAGAACGTTTCATTATACTCGTATATGACCTATTTAACCTAAACTATACTCGTACTGTATACTCCCTAAGACTTGTTATAATTCCAAATAATTTATATGCTACGTTAGATCATATGCACTGCACGTAATTTTTAGTTGCTTAAAATCTTACGAACCATAATACTTGCCCACACTGGTACTATAAGATACAACTAAGATATTATTTATAATTTTGATACGTGTTCACCTTGCAAAATTTTTGTGAAAAGAAGCAGCAGCATTTCAGTGTGCCAAAAACTCCAGAAAGTAATTGGTTTATGTCAAGAGTTATGTGAACAAACTGAATGGTAGCTTCATATTTTTTTAAACTGTGAAGATTTGGAGATAAGCAATTCTGAATGTCTCTTATTTTGTCCCACAGTAATTTAAATACAATTTTTCAAAAAGAGCATTTAAGTTCAACTTGGTCGTGGTCGTTTTCTTTTATCATGACTTTTACATCCATATGAGTTGAATGAATGATTTGCTGTGAGCTATTGTTCTTCAGCTCTTCCTCCAGATTTCATTATTTGAGAATACATACAAACATGTAACTTATTTTTTAAATCTTATGTTAAACTCGAACTTGTAGTTCTATTTATTTTTTAATAGTTCTTATGTTAAAGTTTAAATATAATCTGAATAAAATATTTATTATTATTTTATATTATTTTTATTTCATATTGTTTGACAGTCACAAACTTATAATGTGTGTTTTATCAATTTGTTTAACCGGTAAGAAATCGTTCTGTAAACTTTACCCATCGGACTCATACTTAGTCCTTACTTTGGTTTTATAGACTCACAACATATTTTTTGTATTACTTCACTTTTAAGGAGTGTTTTTTAATCAAACTCCTTATCCTTACTCACAAATAAAAAGCACCAAATTATTTTGAAAAATCTCATATCGGCTTTTTAGTATTCGATGAAATTTTTCCCTTTTAAAATTCCCATTTACCGACGAGAATTTTCCAACATTTTCGACTTAAGCTCACGGACAATTGATCAGAAACTAAAAATTTTCAAAGAACGAATACATCCTTAAGTGAAAAATTGTGCTGAAAAGTGGTCACCTGCAAAAATCGATATCACATCTCAAAAGAGTTTACCTTCACCTCTTGATAAATACCAAAATTCTAAAATGTCCAGTAAATTTAAAAATTCACTCAAATATTTAAAAAAAAATAATTATAGATTACCTACTCAATAATTTTAGTGTTATAATGGTCACGTCTAACTATGGCATCTTTATGCCTTACTGCGCGCAGTAATTAAGTCATAAAAGTTGGTGTTGCATTTTTTGTTTTAAGTGGAAGTACTGAAGTACATGAATGCCTTTACACCATGTAATTTCTAGGCCACATACGCCATTATACCCGATCATATACTGGATGTTACTAACAATTTACTTTTCTATTAAAAAAAAAAATAAACAACAGAAAAACTCACTCACTCAGAGATTTTAATTTAGCACACAACAAAATCGAGTTCGTTGCTCAACTCTTTTGTTTTGGTTTACCTCTCTTGGGGTTTTTCTTTTGTTTTGTTTTGGTTTTTGTTTTTTTTTATCAGTTGTTTTTTTTTGTGTTTGTAACAACCCGGCGAATGGTAATAAAATACCAGAAATAATTACCAAAATGAAAAGATGATGGTAATAAAAGAAGTTAAAAGTGACCTTGGAAGCACTCTGGATATTATTTACGCCTGTTAAGGATGGTCTGAATCTAAAGTGGTTGAGTTTTTGGATACTGTATAAAAGTTATGGTAATTGTAATTTTGAATCACCTTGTTTTTGTTATATCACCGGTACTTACTTTTGTGCAGGCCTTAAGACGGACCATTAAAAATGAAATAAAAAAAATACCAAAAATGTAATTGAAAAAGACATTAAAACGCTAACAGTAAGTAGTGTGTGCAATGTGTGCTCTCTTTGCGTCCAATAAATCCCCCAAACATAAACCTAACATCGGCGTAACTGCATTATGATACTTATCTCGTTTTTTTTCCTTTCGGTTAAATAATCAATTTATTGCTTCTTTAAGACATTTGTCACAATACAAACGGTACGCACGATGGACAAAGAGATACTTACCCCATTCCAAATATCTAATCATAATACATTTGATATTGTGTAATGAACTTGATGGGAATTTGTAATTGAAAAGGTAAAAATTAAATGACATGCAATTTGTTGCAGCTGCCCTGCAATTAATTTCAAAGCTAAATACACCAAAACTGTACCCAGGTCACTTCCGTTTACTACGAGTATTTTTGTTGAATGCGCTATGAACTTTCCATTTTAATTTTTTTTTCTTTACAAACCTGAATCATAGCTCAAAAAGGCTCTGACGCTCTAACGCTCTTTGCAGAATAGTTACTGTATTGTACTCGTACTGTGTGGTATTATTAAAATGGAATGAAAGTGAATCTTCTCTCATGAACAAGTTTGATGCGGTCGGCATGGGGCGATGTTGAAAAATGTCTTCTACAAACTGGCCTTGCGGCTAAGAAGTGAAGTGGTACAAGTACACGGAGGTTAAAATTTTCTTTCCTGCAGGTTATTACATTGAAGCTTGGGAGTCGTTGAATCGCATAAAGTGTCTCTCCTTGAGACAGTGCTGGTTATATGTGGTCTTTGATCGTGAATACAATTTTCACATTGCAAATGGCAAGCAATAAATAATCAAAATACAGTAGGATATTTTAGCTGCAAAAGCGAACAAAATTAATAAGCTCATCTCTAACATTAAAAAAAATCTGTGTTAACAGAAAACATGTTTGAAACTTTTGTGTCAAACTACCCGTCATACCTAGTTTCGATAGTTATTTTGAAGTTGCATATTTTTCCATATTTTCGGTATTTATTTGAATTTGACATAACAAACTGTTTAATAGCTTAAAATAAAACACAAGCTCCTTGGAGAATACATTTTCAGATATCGTTCTGTCCAACATGTTCCTATAATAAAGTAGCCAAATAGTAATCAAAAATGTATTCTGAAGATAATTTCCCTCACAAGTCATTGAAATTTGATTTAGAACAAATTTAGACAAATTTTTGTTAATAAGAATTATTACAGTTTATGATTTTTAGTGGGAATGGTTTTAAGTATATTTTAGTTTTTGGTCCTATTTCTTAACTAAAGCTACCCCATTGTGCGACGTGATGTGAGCTGACTTCCGTGAGATTATACTGACAAAAATATGGGGGTGACCGAAAAGGATGATGATGGTATCTTTTGGTTCGGTTACGTAAGATTTTTAAGTTGCGGCAAGTGAAAGGGAAAAGATGATCTTTCAAGATGATTATAGATCCTGAAGAATGCACCTTGGGAACTGAAAATGGCATAAGGGATTTTCGTTTTTTTCAAGGCTAATTTCTCTGAGGAAGAGGTGTTGGATTTAATCTCTTAATAAAATAAAATGCATGTATTGTTTAAAAGAAGAAGGAGCTCTTGCATATTCATTTCAATGGAAATTGGTAAATCTGTTGACTAGAAAATAAACGGTTCTGTGGCAGGAACCGAACGCATTTCCCGCTAGTGTTGCAAAAAAGCAACGTCATATCTGAGGAGGTCTGGAACTTTACTGAACATCAATTTAAATAAACTTAATTGTAAATTAAACTGTCAAATCAATCTGTTTTTGGATCGTGATTTTTAGGACCTTCAAAATACGAAATGTTAAAAATTTTGACGTAGCATTTTCGAACTATTGAGAAATGTCAAAATTATAATTTTTCAAAAGAATGTCAACTACAGGTAAATAATGGTTGAAATTATGTTCTAAAATAATGTTGACGCAATTTATGTATATGAGTGAGATGAAACCGCTATGTTGCTTTCTTGCAACGCATTTGAACGAAACAAATAGTTGCGTTCGTTGCATTTTCAAATCAGTATGATCGTTTGATCGGGTTTTTCTCAGAACAGTTGGTGTTTATGTTTATAATGTAATGCTAGTGAGCTCGAAGAGTTATTGATGAATCCGAGTTCTGAAGAAATCGAAATGAAGAAATTAATCATAATAAGGGTATTCATATAAGCGCGGAAAACCCTGATAAACCTCGGAAACCAGATAATTTTATCTTTGCAGAAACGAGCTATCAAAATTTTTATGGGAAAAACTTTCTGCAAATCTGATAAGATTATCTCATGAATTTGATGCGGAAAGTGAAGAAATAAACCTGATAAACTAAATTAATATGGATTTTAATTTGACATTTCACAAAATATTTCCCGCATTTACGCAAGTATTTTTTAGGGAGTGTTCATGAAAACATGTTGCGGAAAGTTATATCTTTCTATAAAGCGGAAAATTATCTCGTTTCATGAATACCCTTAATGTTCAGCTTTTGAATTGTGAAAATATGTTCCTAAATGAATTAGCTGGTGAAATTGAGCTAGAATGTAGATTTTATGATTGAAATTCTCAAAAGTCCAGTGAAAAGTACGACGAACCGGAAGTCGATGTTGTATCAAAAGATTCAAACAATGTATCAACATTCAAAAGCGTCTATTCATCATCTAAATAATAATCAACATGAGTTGCCAAAATTGTTAAAAAGCCGTCGAGTTAAATTTTCAAAAAAAAAAAAAACACAAAAAAAAAACAATAGACGTGTCAAGTCAAAATATACGACCAATTTATGACAAAATTGTTAAGCTTATAATATTTATATCATTCAGAATGACCCCTTCTCTTTTTCTTAAAGGTAATTCGCACTACACATTTCAGAAATTTTTTCTCCATAGTATCTTTTAAATTATTAAATAGACTTCCTACTAACTTAGGATTCATTAGATCTCTTCCCCTTTTTCTAAATAAAATTAAAATTTGGCTTCTAGACTTCAATCACGATGAAATAAAAGCTAAGCTGCAGTATTTAACTTAATTACGTTTCGAATATAATAATTGTACGTAAGATTTGGTACTTATGGTTTCTTTTATTGATCTTTTGCTTTAATAAATAAAAAAAATTTAAATTTATATTAGCAAAATATTGATGTTCATCCCACATTTTGAAGTTATTTTTTTAAGGAATTGGCATTAACACTATTAATTTTTTTATTTTTTTTTTGAATTTGTTATTATTATACTTGGTACAAATACTTGTTAGTTAGTTAGTTAGTTAATAAGTTATTTTATTTATTCATTCATTTAAATTGGTAGATGTGTACATTTTCATAATTATTTTAAAGAACAAATTAACACAATCAAATCAAAAATTATAAGTAATAGACCTCATAAAATGTTCTTCAAAACCAAGATTATATTATACAATACTCGTATTATACTACCTGTAAAAATGAATAAAATGGATACACTCTATAGCGAAGCAAAAAGCTGACGCTAGTATTGAATGTACCAGATAACAAAAATTAAACCAAAGAAAATTAATAATTCATTAGTGTGTGTGAGGTTTATGCCAAATATATGTATTATATACTTATATACATTCTATTTGATAGGTGTTGAAATTAAAAAGCCAAGATTCTGTTTTAAAGAGAAAGTCTTGTAATTTTCTTAAACGTCGGATGGAATCAGGTAACTTGTTAAAAATTGTAGGAGCCACTACTGTAAAGAACTTTTTGAAATGAATTTTTTTATAAGAAGGGACATTGACGTAATTATTGTAATTAATACGTAAATTATGCAAAACATTCCTTCTTATGGAAAGATGTCCGCTCCTTATAAAAATTATCTTCAGAACCTTATAGTAGTAGAGATGCCTTAACGGAAGGATTTTGAGACCCTGTAACAGAACAAGACTAGCATGCAAACGGTTTTTATTACAAATAATACGCACAATATTCTTTTGCAAAATTACGAGTGGCTTTACTTTATTATAATATATACGACCCCAACAGGTTAAGCCATATTGAATTTTGGAATGAACAATGCCATAATAAACCATAACCAACACTTGTTTAGAACAGTATGAGCTTAAGTTATAAAAATGCCTAGAACAACATAATAAATACTTTTTTAATGAGTCGGTATGGTCCGCCCAATTTAGTTTGCTATCCAATATAACTCCCAGATATTTAAAAGAATTGACAAAGTCAATTCGAACACAAAATTTGGAGCAGGGCACATTTGGAAAAAATGAAAAATCACTATTTCCGGAAACACACGTATTAACTCTCAAACCCAATTTACCACACTCAGAAGAATGATAGATAATATCGCAATCCAACGGTGAGGAACCTGAAATTTTAAAGTACATTGCCTTAGTCTTATTACTCAAAACCATCTTATGAGTTGATGTCAGCAACAAGATCAAGGGGCGATTTACAACCATTACAACCATAGGAAAAGGCAATGTCATCAGCAAATGCTATGGGTTTACCAAAAAACTTTTGCTCAAAGATGGAGTTTATATAAATAAGAAAAAGCAATGGGCCCAAGACTGAACCTTGTGAGACGCCAATAATTAAGTTGCAGAGATTACTATAACAAGCATTTATTTTAACCATTTGCTTTTGGTTTGTTAAGTAAGAAGCCAACCAATTATAAACAAAGCTACGCATTCCCGCTTTATAAAGCTTACCTAAAAGAATATTATGGTCAACTAAATCAAATGCTTTAGTTAGATCAATAAAAACCCCAGCAGTGAAAAGATTATTATTAATTGAACTATATATTTCAGTACAAAACTTCAAAAGAGCATCTTCTGTAGATCTACCAGATCGAAAACCAAATTGGCAGTTATTAAAGTAGTTGTTACTGTTTAAGAAATTTAAAATTCTTTTTTTCATAAATTTTTCAAATATTTTAAAACAGACAGGTAACAGAGAAATTGGCCTATAATTGTTAAGATCTGAAGAATTACATTTTTTTATTAAGAGGGATAACTTCAGCAACCTTTAGAGCACAAGGAAAAATTCCATTATAGACACTTATGTTAAAAACATGTGCAAGAACACCAACGATATTGAAAGCAATATTTTTAAAAACAACATTAGAACAACCATCCGCTGAAACTGAGTTAGAATTTTTTAATGATTTAATTATGCAAAGCAACTCACCAGAAGAAATCGGATCAAAAAATAAACTCCGACATAAGAAGCTGTCATTTGTTATTCCTCCTTCAACCAAATCAATGTTATTCATAAAGACCTCAGCAGATAAGTTATTGGCAACAGAAGCAAAAAACTCATTAAAAAAGTTAGTTACCTCAGTTGGATCGGAAACACTATTACAACTTGTGAATAAAATAATAATAAAATAAATGAATAATAAAAAATAATAATAATTTAATTCTTCTGAAAATGCTGGAATTATTTCTTGACACTGAAAAAATACATTTTATTGCTGAAAGCACGAATGCTGAAGTGTCAAAATAAATAATCCAACATTCAAAACTGAGTTCAATGAGTTTCGTTAATTCATTGGAATAATGTATTTTTCTGGAATGCATACAATGCCACAGTTGGATTTATATTGGTCTAATCAAGCAGTATTTCGAAAAGTCGTTCTTTTATTGATTTTGCATTCCACAAGAAAATTAAATTTCAGCTTTTCGTTGGAACGACAATTCGATTTTTACAGTTTTGTTAAATCATTTAAAGAACCAACCAATCAAAAACGATTGGTGGAGTTCATTTGTTAGATAAGCTACAAGTAACTATCGCATTCGAATTCGAGGAAAGAATTGGTACTGGCCACTTTCATCAAATGCACTGCACTCAGCATTGGTAATTGCATGGAAGAAAAATTTAATAAGGAAACACCAAGGCCACAGCTAGAATTAAGAACATTTGTTACAGATTCCTTGTGGCGATCAGATTAAATATTCAACCTAAGATTTAAACGGAAGAAAACACCATTGAAGCAGTTCGTTTTGATAACATCAAACATACAGTCATCAAAATAGAAACTCGTCAAGAAATTTAATATCCGACTTCATCCAAAATGCTTCAATGAAAACCACACAAAAACCAAATATTTGAAATAAAAAATAATTTAATTTTCAACAATCTTTTTATTACCTTTTTACTTATATTTAATTAATTTTTCAGAAAAATATTCAAATAAAGTTGATTCATACTGCATGTAAGAAGAAAATTATCTTTCAACAATTTTAATACCCCTTTCGAAAACGCAACATAGACAGGATGTAAAGTTTCAAGTTTCTAAGACAACTGGAACTAGTAGCCATCGGAAATTAGTTAAAAGTGCAACATCGAAATTTAGAACAAATTTAAAAAAATTACACAAACATCTAATTTTAAATTATTTTACTTATGAAGTTATTTAAACATGTTTGAATTAAAATTTGTTTTTATTTTTAATCTGACCTTTACATGCGTCTCCACTAGCGATAAATCCAGAGCATGCTTTCAAGCATGCGTTCATATATCGCAAGTAGGGACCGCCATCGCAGCTATATTTTCAAAGCATGCGATAGAAAGTATGCTCTCATCGCATACCATTCGTCGCTTGCTTGATCGCAAGGAGAACTGTCATATTCGTCTGGCCTTTCCAAATTAAATTTGTTTGAGTTTGAATTTTACGTGGGAAGAAAGCTTTTGCTTGAGATTTACGTTTTTCTAATAAAATTAAAAAAAATAGGATTTGAAATTGTCCATAGAACTCATTTATACTAATTCCTAATTTGAAAGCCTTTGTAATTTGATCCATTACAATTATTCACTATACTAAAAAAGTATGCGATGAAATGCCCAGCCACAAAAATCTGACAGTTCTTCTGCTCTCTGCTTTCTGCTTTGGCTATTGCGATTGGGATGGATTTATCGCTAGTGGAGCCGGCGGCGCGGCGTGTTAGTATTCGGCGTACTTTTCAATTTTTATTTGAAGACTTAAACTATCAGATGGTTTTATGTCTGCTAGTTGTTGAGGATAATATAAGATTCTCGAAATTATCTTCATAAGAAAATCTCTATTTGTTGATCTATTCAAAATTAGTTCGGTTTTATGGAAAAAGCTTGAACATATTGGTTTCCATTCAAGAATTTTGAATTGAATAAATAGTTATGTGACTGATCGTAAGCAGTATGTTATTATTGAATCTTCCTAGTAAAATATTTCTGGTGTTCCTCAGGGCAGTCACCTGGGCATTGTTCTTTTCTTGCTATTTATTAACGACTTACCTTCATATGTTAAACACTCAAATCGCCTTTTTTTCGCTTACGATTTAAAGTTATTTAAATCCATAAAATCAGTTTTAACGTTCCCTAAAATAGCTTCACCTACTATTGTTCAATATAATATTAAGAGCACTATCCTAAAAAGAGTGGACAATCAAAAAGATCTGTCTATGTGTACATCACAGTGAAGAAGAAAAATCGAATGGTGTAAGGTATTCCACATTCGAGTAGTACGGCTAAATAAAGAATCTCTGTATTTTATAGTACCCTCAAAATCATGCTCAAAGGTAAACTGATGAGCATTTTTAGCAAGAAGAGTATTACGGCGAAATTGTTTCAAGGGCGGAATGAAGTTGGATATATCATTAGAGTCCTGTTTATAGAAGAAGCGATAAAACAATGTAAGACAAGAGACATTATATTCAATGTTAATATATAACTATGTTCATACAACATTTTTAATTGTAAATCTAGTCTATGAAAGTTATATTCTTGTAAGACGTTAGTAAATAAATAAATAATTAATTAAATCCAACATAGATAGAAGTTAAAACTTAATTTTAATTTTAAGTATCGTCATAGATAGAGTATTAAAAGTTTTGATCGTCCAATTTGAAATCCCCTTAATATGATTTCCAACGCTCGACTAAAATTGGTTAAATTATAATCAAATAGCAAGAAGCCAATTTAATGATAAACTAAACAAAAATTTGAAAGTTACGAGAAGGCAAACTTTTGTTTTCAAAACTTTGAATTTGAGAAGTTTTATTTCAAAATCTGTTGACTGAAATATCTTACTAAAACAGAGACACTGATCAAAGCGTATTCGATTACAAATTAAACCTCTCCTGCTTTAGATGTCTTTTTTCATGTTGGTCATTAGCCATTATATGACTAGTAAGAGATCTGGTATTGTTTAAGAAAGACACATTTCAGCTGATTAAGCGTGCCGATTCCTTAAAAGTCGGGCGATCGAAATCGCAAATCCAATCCTGGATTTATACTTTTTCATCTATTTTTTATATTCTTCTTTATATGTGAAGTGCATTAACGGTTTTAAAACTAAAACCCTTGGCTGGCTTCTTGAGAAAAAAAAAAAGGAACTTAAGATGCCTCGAAATTTTATTTTGTCGATGTAGTGTGATCTGACCGTGCTGAAACCCAGATATTTCGATGTACATAGTTTACTTTAGGTACATACAAGTTCTAAGCTTAGATCATATCATACCAGCTGAGCTTTTCTGTTTCTGATCCAAATTCATAAAAAAATAAAGAATATAAAATATTTTAGTTTATGTTTGTAAAAGTTTCGTTTATTTACATAAAAATTACTATCGTTTCGTTAGACTTAAAAACTACAACAAATTTAAACATTCTAACAGCGTTTACTCGTGACATCATTCGGTTTTTTTTTTTCTTAGATATTAAGGAAGTTTGGTTGCGCCACCCGCATAGATGGCTCTGACTATATACACAAAAACACATGGTACACTTGAATATAAATGAAAACAGCGATAGAAGAAGAGAGTGACAGCTGAAGAGTATTTACAGCATATGAAAACAGTCGTGGTACATGGAATGCACTTAACTAAGAGATAACAAGTCGAGGATTTATATTTTGGCTGAATTAATCCCATCCATGGTGTTCATGGTGTTCATGATGTTCATGGTGAATTGGCACCCAAACCTTTTCCCATACTGGCTTCCAGACCTTTTTCCATGCTGGCACTTTGACTTCCTTCCACACTGGTACTTGAATGGATTTCCATTCGTCTTTCCAGGCTTCCTTCTTTTCGGTGGCCCAGGCTTGTTTCTTCTCCGTCCGCCATATTTGTACTTTCTCTTCCACCCATGTTTCACGTTTCTCCTTGATCCAGATTTGTTTCTTCACCGGTTTCCACACTTGAATCCATTCTTCCTTCCATTCGAGTTTCTTCTCGGGTACCCATTCTTGTTTTTTCTCTGTGCGCCAGACCTTCTTCCACACTGGTTTCCAGATTAATTTCTTTCTCCATAAATCATGACTTGTGTATTCCCAACCCTCGTGATCTTTACCTAGGAATTTCTCACCGGGTATTCCCATTTTTACCCATTCGGGGACAAACATTTGCTTCCATTCGGGTACTTGAATTTCTTTCCAAATTGGAACTTTTATCTCCTTCCAGATGGGTTTGTTGATTTTCTTCCATTCGGGAACTTTTTCTTCTTTCCATGCAGGTACTTCACGTTCTTCGATGTGGGGTTTTTTCACAATCTTCCAATCGGGTACTTGAACTTCTTTCCATATCGGAACTTGGACTTCTTTCCAAATTGGCACCTGGATTTTTTTCCATTTGGTTTCCCAGGCTTCTTTTTTGACGGTCTTCCAAATTTGTACCCAATCTTCTTTCCATACAAGTTTCTTTTTCCAAACTCCTTCTGGTGGGTGGGCAAACGATGTTGAAATTAGCAGACTGCAGCTGACTCCGAGCAACTGCAAAGTATATAAAGAAAAGGCAATATTAATTTTGAGGTCTATTAGAAAGAGATTCCTATTTATGTTAAAAAGTCCGTTAATATTTTAGAATTAAAAAATGAAAGCGTTAATGTACGCGAAACAAGATTCAGGAGTTAATCCCAATTCTTGCTAAATGCAACTTTTTTTCATGAAATTGGAGTCAATTTTATTTTAGAATTTAATTTATTGATTCAAAATTATATTGTTTAACGGAATATTTGAGATTTTTTTTTAATTTTCGTTAATGTTTTACCATTAACATAATCGTATTTGCAACTGAAAGCTTATGAGGTCTTAATTTAAATTTGAAATAATCTAATCTCTATAATGGTGAAATAAATTAAAATTTTAACATCAGAAATTCATTTCAAATTTGGAACCCTCAATATTTTAACCCCGGGAGTGTGATCAACCAGCAAAAAATCCGCATTTACATCGAATTCAATAACTAAACGCAATAGATAAACTGTTATATCGATCTGCTAAACTACCTTACCATTTCCCGAAATTGCTTTACGGTTGATGTCATTTTTGACATAATATCATTTCAAATCTCATTTGTGAATAAAATGTAAGGAAACGATTTTTAAAGTGAGTTCGACTTTTTATAAAAACGAATGGATCTACAATCTGCCATAATTTTGTAAATTAAATTATGGCAGATTATAGTGAAAACTCTCTATGACAGAAAAGTCACAACCCAACAACGTCGGTAATGCAGATGAATCTCCAGGGACCAGTGGTGTCAGTAGGAGCATAAATTGTAGTGTTTAGTACCAAAGCCGTCTGTCAAAATAAAAATAATGTAGTATTGGAATTTTTAGACTTTAAAAAAGGAATATTTTAGGATTTTATCATTCAATGTGTCAGGTGTCACTAATAAGTCTCCAGCGATTTGTATAAGTTTGTTTTTTTTTTTTTTTTTATAATCTACCCGCGCTCAAGGGATTATGATTACCCTTTAAAAGTTTCAACACAGCGCGGGCGTGAAGTTACGGAAGAGAAAGAAGGATAGGAAAGATGTGTGGCACAATGTTCTGAGACTGAAGGTTGTTGTCTCAGATATTTTATCTCCAGGGATGGCGGCTGAACTAAAGCGGAGAATGCCGTGTCTTATTTTTATGTCGCTTATAATTCACAGTATTTTATTCGTGTTCATGCTTGTTGGGCATACTAGTTTAACTCAATTACTTGTTGTTAGTGTTATGCCTGAGCAACATGCACTGAGTAAACCAGCAATCCATTGATGACAATTTTAGAAGGTTTTTAATGGAATTAAAATGACATAGACGACGGCAGGGATCGAACCTGTGATCATGAGGTTCACAGGTGAGCACACATCCATCGTGCCACGGCCACCTCCTAAATATAAGTATAAGTTTGTTTATTGTTTTGATATAATTTTTCTGCATGAAACTTTTGCAGTTCTAAACTGTGATTTCTCTCTAGAAGAATTAGAAGCAATGATTGGGGCCCTAAAAGATGAAAAAGTTGGTGGTGGGAATGGAATTCCGGCTAAGATTTATAAATACGGTACTATCTTGTAACGCTGTATAATAAAGTAATTGAAAATAATCTTTCTCCAGATGAATTCCGGGATGCTATAATATTCCCAAAACACAAAAAATGCTTTGCTGTCTAGGGTTGTCTCTGAAGTTTGGACGCGTTCTCGAGGAATTGTACAGAGGAACAAAGGTTGCAGTGTGGACCGGAGAGGAACTTTTTGATTGGTTCGCAACTAAATTAATAGTAAGACAGGGCTGCACATTAAGCCCCACTTTGCTTGCGCTCTTCATAGACGATCTCATCGATTACCTTCCTGGTGGAGTTGATTTAGCCGAGGTGCGTATTCAGGCATTTTTGTTTGCAGATGGTATAGTCATGTTTGAGTATTCCCCAGAAACACTGCAACTCATGATAAATAGGGTATACTAGTATTTTCGGCTATGAAACCTAATAGTTAACATCGCTACTTTGTTTACAACAATTTACAGTAGGTTCAACCGTAACCTTGCAAAAAAAAAATACTTTCGTGACTCAAAAAATGCTTACGTGATTGCTACAATGGTTAGACCTTGGAGTGAATTACTCAACTTAAACTTCAGACCCGATCTTCCTCTGCAGTATAGTATATGCAACTTGAGGATGTTACGAGTATTTACTTCATCGGAAGGTGTCCAATTCTCAGCGGAATTAGAAGAAGTATTTTTGGAAGTGACTTTTTATCGGAAGAAGAAATTGTGAAGATTTCTGACTTTTGTTTTTTTTTTTGACAAACACGCATCTATAATTGTTTGATTATTATTTTCTTTTTAAATTTTGAATCCCAAATTTTATTGTGATAGCTTATTACATTTGTATTAATTGAATTCTGTCAGACGTAACCTATAGTACATTCATCGAAATCTGTTATCAGGGTGATTTTTCTGTTCTTCATTTGAAAGTTCTTGAAAAAATTTAAGATAAAGAAAAAGTAAAGTAGTATGAAATCATTACCTTCTTTTAATGTTCAATAATTGCAATCTATTAGTTCTTAATTCAGCACTAAATTCCTTTTATTTCTTTTTTCAGTTTACCTCTTTAAGCGTTTGCCTCATTAAGCTAGATTTATTGGAGCAAACACCAAGGCGATTCGACTTTTTAAAAAAAATATTTTATTCCTTTGTATTTTCGGTATTTCAGGTTAAATACTATCTGCGCCCATTTTCATTTTTCAAATCAAATAAGCTCTGCACTTTAGATTAAATATCTCACAAAGGTTTTCAATTAAACGTTTATGTGCAAAGAACACATTTTATTTGAAGTTGAACTAATTAGTTGGGAAAAGTTCATTTAACTAATAAAAGAATTGAAATAAACTATTGCGAAGTAAAGATTTGTTGAATGGAGGACAGTTTAAGTTAAGCAAAGTCTAATATTGAAGTTAGTTTTGGTCAAAAATTTCAGATACTTTAAACAAGCTTAACGGTCAAGAAATTTACTGTTCTTCGCAACAACTTTTATGTTCAATACGTTGAACTGAAATAATTGGCGTAAAAATATACACAGAATAAACAAGGTTTATGCGCAGTGTAACACTAATTTTTAGATGCATAAATATTATTTTATAATTGCGCACTTAAGTAGTATCGATGCATATTAGTTATAAGCACTCAATATTAAAAGTGCAAGGATTAAACAGAGTCCGTCAAGGTATTCCACATTCGTGTAGTACGGCTAAACAATGAACTTCTGTACTTAATATTACGTCCGCAGTTGTACTCAAGATAAACTGATTTGCATTCTCGAGTATTGCGGTTAAATTAGTTCAGAGGATTAATGCAACTGTAGAAATAACGATAGAATATACAACCCATGAAACTTTACGTCGGTGGTCATGAGTTGTAAGGATTTCCGTTATAGTTTAATTACATTTTTTTTTGCATTTTATTAAACTTAAGAAGCAATACAAAAATTAAATATAAAAGCTTTATTTTGGTTAATTGGGTTTTAATAAAGTAAATATTTGGTTGTTAATTGATCAATTATTATAAGGTATACATACAATCATAACATTTTTGCTTTCGCCCAGTTTACACGGAGTTATAGTTAGAACTAAGTTTTGATACTTTTTAATTTCAATTAAATTATTTAGTTTGAGGAGTAAAGGTATTGAAAACCTCATATTTCAGTATAAAGTATACTAATTTCCTTATAGCCTCCAAAGAAAAATAGTCAGTTAAATATTCAGTTAGTACGTGTTATCTCTGTGTAAATCGTTCATTTCAAATGATCGAATCGTTCAACAATCGATTACAATAATGATTCGATCATTTCAATCAATCGATAATTTGATCATTTTCATTTCACTCAAATCACTCAAAACTGTTCCGATTCGATTTTCATTTTGATTTCCAATTCCAGTTCAATAAAATTAATTGAATACAATTTGATTCAAATTAAAAAAAAAAGAATTTCATTTTGTTGAAAAATCAAAGCGGAATGAAATAAAAATTCTTTTGTTTGTAAGATAACAGATTTAAGTAAAAAGCGGAGTGCAGTATGGATGCACTTTGATCAAAATTTTAATGGAAGAGCAAAGTGCAGCTACTACCACCGTAAACATCCATGATCCTGATAACTCAAATAATTAGCACCAGTTTAACCCAAGAATTACTTTTACTGTCCACAACATCAACAACCCACACAATCAAGCATGTTCTTCAATGTCGAGTTCAACCCAGAATTATAAACGATATTGATTCAATCGCGCAAATGGAATCGAATAAATCATGGTTAATCGAGTTTACTGATATAGAAAATCGAGATTCGTTGAAATGATTGAGATTGGAATCAATTTAAATGAAAATTTGTGATTTCAATCATCAATACTTTTCGATGATCGAATCAAAAAAAATCGAATCGTTCCTGATTGATACATCCCTATTTTATGTTCTTCTCCTATTAAATTAAGTAAACATGTTGTTTGCAATAGATATAACGTATTTCTATGTATAAATATTTTACCACTATAAGTAAATCATCTTAGAGTGATAAAGAGATGTTTCTAGGATTACATTTTTGGTTCACTTGCATGAAAGTTTTTTTTTTTTGAGTGATTTATAAATTCCTCTTGCAAGGAATTGACAAATCTTCCAAGAGTAGCTCGTGTCATGAAAAGTACTGCTCGTTAGCCGTTCAGAATCGGCAGAAAATTGTAGGCCCCCTTCATTCCTGGTAACACGCACACAGGAATGGTTGAGAGTTGTAAGTCACTAGGTCCTGGTTCTCTTCGAGCTGTTGCACGACCAAATTTATTTTTATTTTTTTTATAAATTTATGCAACAAAAAAAAAATTATAAGCCACTGCTTACTATTGTCAAAAAATTATCGTGAAAGTCATCGAAAAATGTAAAACAATAATAATTTGTTATTTGTAGTTTCAAAAATAAAAAAAAATATTATCAAAATATAAGAATGTTGAAAAATAGTCACATGACATGACAACTTTACAAAAACCCATTTTATGTACTATGCGAAAAATTATTAAAAAATTGCCTTAAATATTCCATGAAAACAAAACATTAATTTTGTATTATTCCAAAAAAGAGTTGTTATCCTATTCGGAAATTTTTGGGCCAATCAAAAGTTCCCATGTGATTGTTTTTTTCTTAAATGAAAAATTCAATTTTGTTATATCTGATTGTTTAAGAACCTAGCCTCATTATTTTTCTAAATAATTTATAGTAAGAACAGCTAAGCTAGTGGTCAAGACAACTGTTACAAAACCAACAATTATCCTATACAGAGTTATTTGATTTAAAATAGTCTGGTTCATAGCTCTGAATTATCTACGAGTATGAACTAGAGTTTTTACATTCAGTGGGCTTAAGACCTGTTTGTTTGCTGATGTGAAACTAAAGTATTTCATTATATGTCCTTAAGTGGGCTTTAGGTCATTTTTATTCCATATTGATTTTCAATAATCAACAGAACTGTAACGATTTGGGTATCCTTACACTCTTCTTCAAATTTTCAAAGGTAAAAACGCTTTTTATTCATCTCCTTTTTTGCATATTGAAGGAGTTTCGTTTCAGCAAACGGGAGTAAGTGTTTTGTATTTGAAACTTAAATATTTTTGTTTTGTTTGATGAAAACGGAGCTTAATTATTTGTTTGGTTATGTTATAGAATTTTATTAAGACATCTTTAAGAGTCCTATTCATGCTTAAAAAAATTGAAATAAAGTTCCTAAAAATCTTTTTTAAAAAATTACAACAAAAAAATCCTTGTTTAATAATAATTAATACTAAACAGATACAGTTGACTTAAGTTCAATTTCATAATGTATAGTTATTACGTTAATTCAACCCGACTTATTGATTGACTTAAATGACTACTCATTCATCATGATAATATTATTCAAATATTTGTAAAGGAAAAAAGTCTTTTACACACATCACTCTGTGCAGAATGATGACTTTGCAAAAAAAAAAATAAAAAACGGTTGGCATTGAATGGCAGTGAACTTGGGAAAGCAATTTTATAATGACTTTTCGGTTTCTTTGATTGATAGGAAAACTAACACGGAAATTAATGAAGATATTTACCATGCACGAAAAATATACATAAATATATTGTGCTGGCATACTTTGCAAATTTCCCAATAGTTTCTTTGTCTTTCGAGCTTAAATCAGAAATATTTTTTAAGACTACATAATGTAGTATTCGCAGGGTTCATGAGCTCTTAAGATTGTTGGTTCGAAAAGCAAAGCAAAAGATCCATATAAATTGATTTAGGAGAAAACAAATCAAAGTTTCAGTTAGAATTCATGTAAAAGTCATTTCTTAAAATACTATCGAATCTGAAATTTTTCAAAATTTATAAAATTCTAAGCGGAACTACTCGTACCAGCACCATTTCTAGAAACTGACCACGTGTTAGTACCTATTCGATCAACAGATTAGTTCATATGAAACAATCATCCAATAAGTGTCTTTGCAATAGGCATGACAAAAAATTACTACCAAAGCCCGAGGTTTCGAAAGGGTTACATTTTGTTTTATTTTCATCTAGAAGCATTTACACACAGATGTGTAAATAATTATAACAAAAGATAAGTAAAAAGCTTACAATTTAGAAAACTCGTACTTACAAAAACAATTAATTTTTAAATTTTTCACGTGATAAATGTAAGTCAAAAATGTTTAGTTTTTAATTTGTAGCAATATATTCTTAGGAATTTAATTCCTCATCTTCAAGGTCTAAGAATTCAAATTAAAAACTAAAATTAGCATTTTATTGAACTTAAGAAGTATCTAATACAAAAATAAAATATAGAAGTATATTTAAGAAAATTCAGCAATACAAAAATTTAAATAAATAAAATACACGACTGGATAGCACATACCAATTCTTATTGAAAAGTACTTTGGAATTTTAAAAATGTTTAAAAATAAATATAAAACATGTATTTAAAGAGATAAAAATGTTCAAATGCATAAAATTGCAGTCTGATTTCTAGAAAAGTATGAATTGATGCAAACAAAGTTTAAAAATCGTTTTATTGTTGAATTAATTTTTTATGTAAGAAATTTCTTTAAAATATTTAAGGAAAAAAATTTTGGGATGCCAATTTTAAATATTTTATAATATCGATTTTAGGAAATAGTTTGAAAAAATAATCGCTTACACGTTTTAAAGATGTTGGTTTTTCAAAAAAAAATATTAATATTTTTCAAATATTTGTGTATAAGATATTATTTTAAGTTTAAAAAAGCTCCTGCATACAAATTATGGTTAAAATGGTTAGAGTCGTTAATGAGAAAGTCAAAGATCAAAACATCTTTGACAGGTACTGTTATTAAGATTTGTTCCCAAATTTGTTTTGACCTAAATGTAGTCCATGCTCATAATATCACACCTAATTTTTTGATGTAGTACCACTTGGCATAATGATTAGTGCGTTGGACTGTCATGCGGAAGGTCTCGAGTTCGATTCTCAGCCGCTGCAAGAAAGTTTTTTTCAGGAGTGTACTGCCTCTTGCGAGGAATTGACAAATTCTCCAAGAGTATCTCTTGTCATGGAAAGTGCTACTCATTAGCCGTTTGGAATCAGCAGAAAATTGTTGAGAGTTGTAAGTCACTATAGGCCCTGGTTCTCTTCGAGCTGTTGCACCACCAAATGTATTTATTTTTAATTTTTTTCATCAAAATCGTTGAAGACGTTTTTTAGATAAATACGATTTTGCATTACGGCTGTATGTGGCGTACCGTTAGCTTCGGCGTTAAAAAACATTTCAATTTCTCCTCTAGAGAAACACTGAAGACCCTTTAGTACCGAGTTTGAAGGAAATAGCTTCAGTGGTTAAGCCTGTAGCTTGAGGTATAGATATACAGACAAACAGACGGAATCGGTGAACCCATTTTTTTCGCATTCTCTATTACTGTAATGTCTACTGTGATCAAAAACACGAGTTCGATGGCTTTTCGAAATGCAAAACTTGCCTATAAAAATAACTATAGCTCACCACTCACTATCAATTTAACTACTCCGTGGCTTATTATTTAACTCAATAGTAAACTTTTCTTATTAATAAAAACAACAAAACAAAACAAAAAAATGCTCCGCAATTCCGTCTGCCTATTTGTATGTCCTTAAGCCTAAGGCGCGGTTTTCTTTAAACTTGGTATTCAAGGTTCTTCCGTGTTTCTCTAGCGAAAAAATTGTGTTTTTTTAGCTGTAAACCTAACGGTACCTGCCATACAACTGTGTTGAGAAATCTTATTTTTGTCAAAAACTGCTCTGACGATTTTGATGAAAAAAAACTGAACTAGGTATTGTAGACGTGAAATTCATTTTGGTAGACACAAATTTTAAGAAAAAATATTATTAACTGTAATTGAAATAGAACTTTGTTTTTGTTTTCGACTTTTTCATTAACGACGCTAACGATTTTAATCAAAAATTTTTGAAAAAACAGTTATTGGGTAGGTTAGGTATCTACCTATTTGAAAACAAAATTTTTTTTTCTTAAATTCAATATCTTGAAAACGAATTAATAATTAAAAAACCATCTCCTTAAATATATATTAATAATTAATAAAATTTTGCAATATTGCAATTGCAATTTTTTAAGACATTTTTTCCTACAGAAAAATTAATTTATTAATAAAGTAACTGCAACGATTGTTTAAATTTCGTTTGCATACAATTTATTTTTATTTTTGAGCCAAACTATTTTAGTATTTTTCTTAGTAATTTAAACTATAAAAACAATATTATGCATTCGACCAATTTATGTCTATTGATTAAAATTTGGCCATTTTCCATGAATTTATGGGAAATTGATGCTAACTCGGACTTATTAATAGAGGATAAGGATAAGTATTTAAGTTATACCGAAATGCAGCAATTTCCCAACATTAATTTATGTTTGACTAAAATATTTAAGTTTCAGAAACTTTAAGCCAAATTACATTTTATAACAATCGTTCTTGTTGATTCTCATAATATACAGTCGCCAAAAACCCTGTTAAGTGCTAAGGTTTTCTCCGACGAAGCAAGAAATGTTTCACCCCTTCTGATGTGATTTTAATCTATAAAGTCATTATTCGTCTGAAACTCGAGTACAATACTCATATTTGTTCAGATATTCCAATAACCCACTTGAGTCTTTTAAGCAGAATTCGCAAATTATAGGTGATAGAAATATAACAAAAACAATTGGATCTCTCGAACACAGCCGCAAAGTTTCATGTCTCTCATTATCTTATCGATTTTTTTATAAACAGTGTTCTAATGAAATAACCAGTTTTATTCATCCCCTTAAACAATTCAACCCTAATATTCGCTCATTTAGGAATGCTTATCAGTTTATCATTGGGCCAAATAGAAATTCTTTTTTTCAGCCGCACTACACGAATGTGGAATGATCTGTTTATCAATATTTTTTCTTCCCATTGTAATATTTAGACATTTAAGACTAATGTGCATCGGTATCTTCTTTCAAAAGCTTCCCTATTTTGCTAACACTCGCACGGGTTGCAATAACCCCTTGAGTGCAAGCATTTAATAAGAAAATCTTCATTCAACCAAAATGAAAACTTTAAATGAACATGTAAGTGTATAGAATTATTGAGTGTCAAATTCTGACTCTTTCAACTCAGCATATTTTGAAAAAAATAGAATCTTTGCTCTTGTTGATTCTCATTAAAACGAGTCAGTAAAAAATGTTCATTCGAATTTACACATAAACTATAATCAAATCCCACTTGAAATTTCTGGCCATCCCAATTATCGTTCCGGCTTCCATTTTCATTTTTCAAAATTAAAGTAATTTTAATAAATAAAAAATAATAAAAGTAGAAAAAAAGACAAAAATAAATTCAAAATTTTTATGAGCAGTAAATTTTTTTAAAATTATTTGAATATTTTTACAAAAAACTTATATTGGTTAAAAAAATGTGGATTTTTTAAATGTTGATTATTTTTTTTTTATTTTCATAATGGTTTAAAATTTTTGAGTATCTTATTAATCTTTATCAAAGCTGTTCTTTTTTTGGAAAAACTTGTAGAATTATGTATTAAATGGAGTGGTTCCCTTTTCTGTTTTCCAAAAATTAGGTTAAGTATACAATCTTGTTCGTTTTAAAATTTATGAAAACTATTTAGGATATTAGAATTTATTCTTTCAAAAAAAACTCAAACGTTTTTATTTGTAAAGCTTTATCCAATATTTTTTTTTAAATATTTTGGAGCACAGATTTAAGAAAAAACAATTCTGAACAAAGAATTTCAAAAACCCCTAATGAAAGAGAATAAGGACTTCAAAAAATGAAAAAAAAAAAATACGAGCAATGAAACAGTATTTCTAAGCAAGCATTTCGAACATTTGCTTGTAAAGAAAAAAGGAAGACAAAATATATTTTCAATGTGTTTTTTTGTTATTTAACATTTTTGGATTATTTATATCCTGAGGGTGTATATACGAATTCAGAACCATCGATATAAATTTGAAAGGCAACCTTGAGGGATTTTATTTGTTTAGTCAGTTATAATTAAACAATAAATTAGGATTTATTTTTGAGATTCCATAAGGACTTTTACGATACTATGGAATATAGTCTATCATACGAATCACGCATTTTTTTATTAATTTTTTGCAGTTGCACTAGAGAACACAATTATTCTCAAAATTATCAATTTTAATTTAACAGTCTTTAGTGACAAAAAATTGACATTAATATCAATTTGAAAGGACACTTTTGGTTTATTTTCACTTCACATTTTGAGAATATTCGTAACAATATTTTTTTTATTTTAAATTTTTAAACAAAAACAAGAAAAAACAAAGCACCCACCAATAACGTAAGGGATCTCATCCTGGGTAAATCCCTTCGCGGTTAGTTAAAGTTTAAGCGTTAATCACTTGTGAATGTTACTCCTCTCCTGATGAGGTCTTCTAATCACACTATCGTTCACTAACTTGTGAACATCTATTTATATTTTGAAAAAGATATAAGAGACATCAAGAGCCAAACCAAATGCATGTAGCTTTTAGTGTTTGCTTCTCTTCCAAAAAAAAAAAAAAAACCAACAAAATATGCACACCCAGGGTTGTGTATATGCAATTTGAGAAAAGTTCATAAAAACACAAAAAGAAGAAAATGCAAAATAACAACAAACAAAAAAAAAATCACAATAATAATTTCAGATCCCCACACTGCCAGCCACAACCGTGCACGAATAAGCCCCAAAGATACATTTGTCTATCTTACTCCAACATTTCCCCCAAAAACTTATACTTTATCCCTTCTTAAGTGGTAAAGTGCGGACAAAAAGTAAAAATATAAAAAAAAAATTAAAGAAGCTAAACCCTGAGTGGGTTCAAGTTGAGATTCGCATCTTCTCTCATCACACGGTTAGGCTTTAAGTGAGCTTAAATTTGTGGTGGTACAACGTTGTGTATGGGCTATAGCGAAGAGCGGAACCTTCACGTGAGTCGAATGCCTCGCACACGGCAGTGGTGAAATAAAATTAAGTTATTCAATACGAAATTCTCATGTTGCGCGAAGCAAGCCGCATCACACCGAACAACGGCGGCAATTACTCTCCCTTTCAGTGAATTTATCTGCGTGTAACAGCAATAGATACGAGCGCCACTAGTTGAATTTATTTGCATTTAATTGGCAAAACAATGTGCACTTGAAACATGTACGGTACGAATGCACGGAATTATACAGTGGTGCTTGACTTCACTAAATAAGATATAAATATAACAAAGTATTTAATGCATTGCCTGCGATTTGTAACTAGAGTTGATCTAAGATGTGTTAAAGAGCTAGGACTTGTTAGAATTGGAGCAAGTCACCGTTTAGCGGACAAAAAATTACCTGAAATGGGAAAAAAAATAATTTAAAAACTACGGGGCAGTTACAATATTATGCTAGGGCTGTTTTTAAGGGCCAACATTATTTTTATATCAGGTTGTTTTGAAAAATATTTTTTCGAACTCAAAATTTTGAAAAAAAAAAATCAATTAAAAAGATATTTCATGATTATTCGGGGACGTTTGCGTGTTATGTGGATTAAGTATTAGTATGGTTTATAGCGTTCAATACTCTTACCGACGAAATTTTTAAAAACTGAGAAATGGCCAGTTGTATTTCTCCACTAAAGCCATTCAACCGCAATACTAGCGTTTCAGGCACAAACTATCAAGAACACAGGTTCATTCTTTAGACGTACCACATGAATGTACAATGCCTTGCGGAGTATGTTTTTCCTTCCACTTCCAATATTCAGAACTAAAAAACGCATGCGCATTTACACCTTCTATTAAATCATTCCCTATTTCCTTCAACCTCGCACTGTGTTAATCATACTAATAGGTAGAATGCACGCTCATTATAAAAAAAGACGACTTTCGTCAAGTCCTTGACATAATTTTAAATAAGATGATATATTTTGCTTAAATATTTGTTTAAAACCGAAGTGTTTGACGGCCAGAAACCGACTGAATTTTAATCTTCTTTAGAATTTAAATTTGGGCCTATCCGCTTCCCCAGAGCTTCTATCCATTCGGCCATCTTACTTTTTCTTAAACCAATTTTCACCACTCGTATTTGTCGTGATTAGATTTTTCTTCATTTTTTTCCATTAAAGTCGCAACTATGTTTTTCGTGTCTTCAGTGATCCGTACCGGTGAACTTATAAAAGGTTTTCCATTACGGGATTTTTGTTTTTGAATTGGAATAAAACCAACTGTGAGTGAGATGTAATTGATATTCTTCATGTTCGCCACGGATTACGTATAAATTCCTTAGGCGTAGATCTATGATTTAACAAAACCCCACAAGAAGAAGTTTAACGGGGTTGAGTCGCACGATTTATGTGACCAATTCACATCGCTTTCCTATTGGAAAACCCTTAAAAATAAGGTAATTTGCTAGAAATTCTACAAATATGTGTGCAATTAAATACAAAATCACATTGGAAGATGTGCCAATTTGACATTTGCTACGGGTTGTGTTAATTTTTAAAGACACCGATATAATTTGTATGACCTGTTATTAAAAAAAAAAACATAAAAAAGTCCAATGTCGTTTAATCACATGTTCTCGTCGTCATGAAATATGCCTTCAGTTTGCTCGCGCAAAATGGGCATTGTGTAATCGGCTGTGTGGCCCTTAGTGTACTACTTTTGGAATCACATATCGATCACATCCATATCATCCAATTTGAAATTGGGTATCATTGATCGGTACGGCTCTCCCTTGATGGTTTTGGTAAGTTTTTTGAAGAACTACGGACGAATTATTCCATCGGCACACAGAGCACACCGATGCTACTTGATAGACCTCGTGTAGATTTGGTCTTTCCAATCCAATCAGTCAATTTTGGTTGAGTCTGCACAGTTGGTGAAATGTAAGGTCACCACAATTTCATAGGTGGACAAGGCAGATCAGTCATCGACCTTTGCACTGCCAATAATGACTGGATTGATTGAATTTAACCTTTTGAAGTCCAGTGTAAGAATTATTTGGACCATATGCATATTGTTGTTGAAATAGCCAGCCATTTACTCGTATCAACACGTGAAAGAAACCTTTAACTACTTCCGCGGCTCTGCTGGAAAAAGGAGGCAACATCTTTGTACCGACGTGCCGTGGACGACCTTTTGTTAAACAATGCTTCGTCAACCGAATCTGTTGAAGTACTTAAAAATCAGTTAACAGAATGCAGAACGAGTTCAACACCTACAAACTCAAATTCCAACTCCAAATTCAAGCAAAACTGGTATGACTATGATTGCTTCAATGCACGCAACAAATTTTTTACACTTTTTAAAATACTGCGATCATCAAGTAACCCTTAATTAAGAAACTGGTATAATGAAGCAAATACGCATCAGACCAAAAACATAAATGTTAAAAAAAGATCCAAGTTCTTCTATACAAAAACCTTCAAAAAGTTCTTACTTTATGAAGGTTTAATACTTAAAGTAGAATAATATTGAAACAGCTACAATGTAACAGAGAAATGTTATTATTTAATGATTACTGACTAAAATTTGATGGGTTCACTGGTCAAGTTTTTAAAACCATTCGAATTGGGCATACAAAAAAAACTTGCCAAGTAAGTCCATCAAATTTATTCCTCTGCTTGCATGACAAGACCTACCGTTGTGCAAAATTACAAGATTCTACGGTGTCGGGAAGCGCTCCATAATTTGATGATCTGTCAGTCAATCAGTGAGTCAGACAGTTACGGTTTTTGCTATTTTTGAGGCCTTTTATCTCAGGAACCGCTTTTGCCAGAAAATTTTGAAATTCAGTGAGGCACCTGTGCCTGATTAGCTTAGCAAATATTCGTAATTTTAAGTTTCTGACTTCATTGGTACTTAATATAGAGAGGAGTCAAAAATCGCCTGAGTTTATGCCTGTAAAAAGGGTGTAGTGCCAGAACTTGGCTTTGAAATTATAAAAAGTTATGTTTGCAGAAGAAACACGTACTAGTATATGATAATGAAAACGCACTTAAACTAAGCCATACCAAAAGTTCGAAAGATTTCGAAGGAGATTAATGGAACCAGCTATTAAATAGGAACAGTCATTTCTACCGTCTGCTCATTTAGCACTGCGGAACCATTTACCATCAATCCAATATTAGATTTCGATATAACGTTTGAACAAATACAAGATGTACTAAGAACGTCAAAAAATGACAAGGCACCAGGTGAAGATGGGATTCCTTAAGAATGTTTTAAAAATGCAACCCCTATGTTTTTAATCATTTAAAGTTCCACTTTAATAGAATCTTTTTATATACTGAAGTACCGTTTTCATTAAAAAAAATCCGTAATTATACCTATACATAAAAAAGGCTCTCTAGAGGCTCCTGAAAATTACAGAGGCATTTTATCAATGAATGTAATAGCAAAAATATTCTGCGGTGTATTGGTAGAAAGGCTTGGAAAATGGGTCGAACGATAAAATATCTTATCTGACTTACAAGCAAATTTGAAAAAAAACTTTCAACAATCGATCAGATATTTACACTTTCGTTTATTGTCAAAGCGTTTCAAACCAGAAACAAAAAAGTATATTTATTCTTCGTCGATTTAAAAGCTGCTTAAGTCAACAGAAATACACTTGTTTATTATTAAAATGATGATCTTTGCACAAACTTCAAACGCTCACAATTTAAGAAGATATGGATATACAATGAGACTGCTCTAGAAACAAAATAAAATGCACGACTGGATCGCACGAACTTGCTCTTATGTAAAAGTACTTTGGAATTTAAGATACATTTTATAAATATAAAACATGGATTTATTGAGATAATAATGTTCAAATGCATAAAATTGCCGTCTGGTTTCCGGAAAAGTATGAATTTATGCAAATAAACCTTAAAAAATCGTTTTATTATTAAATAAATTTTTTATATAAGAAATTTCTCTAAAATTTTTCAAGAAAAAAATGTGGGATGCGAATTTTAAGTATTTAATAATATTGGTTTTAGGAAATAATTTCAAAAAATAATCGTTCATAGGTTTTGAAGATATTGATTTAATTTTTTTTTTTAAAAACCCAATAAATATTTTTTCGAATATTTTTATATACAATATTATTTTAAACTTAAGGGGACTCCTGCTAAAAATTTTGGGTTAAAATCCTTAGAGCCGTTAATGAGAAAGTCGAAAATCAAAAAAACGGGTCTATGGCAGGTACTTACCCCTAATAACATTTTATTCCAAAATTTTTTTTGACCAAAGTATAGTCCATATCCATAATATCACACTTAATTTTTTTTTATCGAAATCGTTAGAGCCGTTTTCGAGATAAATAAGATTTTGCATTACGGGTGTATGGGGGGTGCCCTTAGTTTTGGAGCTAAAAAAAAAATTTCAATTTCTCCTCTAGGGAATCACCGAAGACCCTTAACTACCGAGATTGAAAGAAATAGGTCCAGTGGTTTAGGCTGTAGTGAGAGGTACAGACATACAGACACACTGAAACATGTTTTTTGTGTACTAAATTTTCCTTAAAATTTTTATAAAAAAAATTGATATGCAAATTGTAAGTATTTAATAAAATACATTTTAAAACGTAATTTAAAAATTTAATCGTGTATTGTTTTTCAAGATATTGAATTTTCAAAAAAAAAATTGTATTATTTTTTTAAAAATCCAAAAACTATTTTTTCGAAAAAAGTTTTAGTTCATATTTTTTCAAATGCAAAGCAGCTCCTGCATAAAAATTTTGGTTAAAATCGTTAGAGCCGTTGGTGAGAAATTCGAAAATAAAAAAAACCGTTATATGACAGGTACCCCTAATAACATTTCCCCCCAAAATTTTGTTTGACCAAAATATAGTCCATGTCCATAATATTACACTTAATTTTTTTTATCGAAATCGTTAGAGCCGTTTTCGAGATAAATAAGATTTCGCATTACGGGTGTATGGGGGGTACCCTTAGTTTTGGAGCTAAAAAAAAATTTCAATTTTTCCTCTAGGGAATCACCGAAGACCCTTAACTACTAATTTTGAAGAAAATACCTCTGATAGTTTAGGCTGTAGTTCGAGGTACAGACATACAGACATACAGACATACAGACAGACAGACGGAATTGTCGGACCCACTTTTTTCGTCTTCGCTATCATCGTAATGTCAACTTTGATCAAAATCTCGAGTTCGATTTTTTTTCCAAATGCAGAACTTGCCCTATAGTACCTATATCGCAAGTAAAAAGAGATTTATTATCTAGGCTTAAAACTGAACCCAACATTAGATTTTAGCAAACACCTATCTTGGAATGCCAACAGCTCACAAAGTTTGGTAAATCTGTCATGAAAAAATATCTTTTAGAAACAAACACCTAACTCTATCAACAAAATATAAATTTTTAGATTCGGTTGTTAAATCATGCTTATGCTATGCTTCCCAGGTTTGGAGAGCAGAAGAATTTGATGTCATTGAAAAATTTTATAGGAACTTCTTAAAGAAACTATTCAACCTACCCCAAAATAAAGCCATCTATTCAATATACTTAGAAACTGTTCTTCCAAAACTATTGACAAAAATGCTTAAATCGAAAAAATGCTATTATTTGAGTTGCGGAAGAAAGTTGATGGTTCGCAAGATGGCAATCTATTGGCAATGCTTATGGAGAGATGTTATACTCTGTTCAACAAAAATTGTCAGTACAGGGACGTTTGCCTCTCACTCTGGTTTCATTGGCTTGTATAAGTGTGTTGCCTTTTAAAGCTCTCACAGCGTTTCCTTAGCTTACATTATAAATCGCCAACACTCAACATACTCAACTTCATAAAATTTGTTCTCAAAAGCTTCAAATTCAAAAAGCTCCTTAATAAAAACCACTGAATAAGCTCCTTGCTTGTAATTGAGAATGATAATGGTAACTCTGTTTTAATGTAGATAACAAGCGCACGATCGTATTGACTTGACAGTATCGCTATCCCTTCAGCAGTGGGAGACAACGGTCATGTTGGGGTTTACAACTTTTTGCGAAGATTACAACAACAATTTTTTAAGGAAAATGAGTGGTGTATCAGACGCAACTGCTTTGGATAAAGCTCTCCCGTAAGGCCTGTACTGTCAATTTTTGTTGAACAGAGTATAGATGTTGATTTGAACAACATAAAAATTTTTAAGGAGCAACTATAATGCTTTATACAGAAGAATGAGAACTCAATCCGAGACGCATTATTGGAGAAAGCACGAGAGTCTACCAGTAGGATAAAATATAGTCTCCTCAATTACAATATTGGTGACAGAAACTTTTTCCAAGATTCACTTAATTATAAAAAAAATATCATTAATCTTTAAGGCAAGATGCGTATTTCTAATATAAACAGGCAGTCCTTATAATGGTAGTTTTGAAGAACTTTGTACGCTATGTAACTTGAAATCGAAAGAAGATTGTTTCCATTTCATCAGTATATGTCCAATATTCAAACCGCGAAGAGGTAAATTTTTCGGAAAAAAATACTCTTCGTTTACAAAAAAACTACATATCTACATCCTAAACCAATACGACTGGAGAACGTTAAGCAAGTTTTTGAAAACGATTTAAAGTTATAGATTTTTAATACTGACAGAATATTGTTTAATTAAAACAACAATTGTTAGAAAGGTTCAGAAATGTATCAACCCCGCTGAGGTTATAAATTCAAATTATTGTTGTTAAGAACTGAATGTAAATAAATAAATTACTTACTATACTTAATTTACAGATCTGTCAAATAGTTATGTTTTGACAGCTATTTTATGGCTATTTTATTTAAAATGGAAATAAGTACATATATTTCGAGTGCTCACTCAATACTGCTCATTTGACGAGAAAAGTAATCAATAGCTTGACAAATATTTTAGAAACTCTTCGCCATCGATTCTAACCATTCACCACTGGTTTACTTAATTCCAAAGAAGTGGTCGTTCCCGTACAAGTGGAGGACCAGTAAGTGAAGATGCGCGTGCTTGAAGAGACTACAGGCTTATCACGTGGACCAGTGATTTCGATTAAACATAACGAGTGATTTTTAAGAGCTATCGGAAATTAAAAAAAACACATAAAGTTCCGAAAAATACATGAAATCTTTATTTAAATCGATAGTACGGTCGATATAATTTAATGTTTGAAGATAATTTCATTTAAATGTTGGCCGCGGCTGCGCCTAAAATGGTCCACCCGCATAGTCCAATTTTGGCATACTCTTTCTAACATTTCAGCCGGTATCTCACCGTTCCATTGTTATGCGTGCTGTGTGGTATGTGGCACCGCCTTGTTGAAACCACATGTCAAGCAAGCTCTTCCATTTTGCGCAAAAAAAGTTTTTTTTTATCATCGCACGGTAGCGATAACCATTCACAGTAACGTTGCGATTCACATCATCTTTGAAGAAATACGGCCCAATGATTCCGCCAGCCCATAATCCGCACCAAACAGTGACTTTTTCTAGATGCATTGATAGTTCTTGCAATGCTTTTGGCTGCTCTTCACACTAAATACAGTACTTTTGCTTGTTCACGTATCCAATGAGCTTCGTCGCTGAACACAATTTTTCGATAAAAAAGTGGATCTTCGACCAACTTTTCAAGAGCCCATTCACAAAAAATTCGGCATTGTGGAAGGTCGTTTGCCTTCAATTCTTGCACCAGCTGTATTTTGAAAGGCTTTACACAAAATCCTTCTGCAAAATTTTCCACGCAGTGGAGTAACAAAGGCCCAATTGCTGCGAACGGCGCCGATATTTTCCTCAGTTCGCACTCTACGTAAGCGTGTTGGTGGTTTAATGTCCAACAAAGTAAATTTGGTGCGAAATTTAGTCACAATAGCCCGAATAGTAGGTCGATTAAGCTGACCGTAAAATGGGAGAAGCGCACGATAAACTTTCTTAACAGAGCACGCATTTTGATATCAATAATTTGCAATTGTTGTTCGTTTTTAAGACGATTCATGGTTAAATAATAGACCAAATGTTTGACAGTGACACAAAACACGAAAGCGTGAGCTGTCAAAACCAGTGTTAAAAAAAAAGAAAATAGCAAAAAAATCACTCTTTATATTTAATTCTGTTCATTTTATTGAATTTTAAAAAACAAACTTGTATTTGGCTCACCCTTTAGAATAAGAGCAGTGTAACATACAACAGTCAACGTTGTTTTCTATGTGCGTGTTTATTGGCAGTTATAGAAGCGACCTATACAATTTTCTAGCAAATTCAAGCGGCTTTGCTGGGAAGTGTTTTTCATGACTGCAGTGAGATATTCTCTTAGATTATTTGTCATTTCCTGCTGAGGCAGTCGGATTCGACTCGAACACGGACCTCTGGATTGGCAAACCCACGGATTTTCTATATCGCCAAGAAGTACTAAAAACATTTTAAATTATTTTATTATATTTATAGTTTTATCATGTTTTATGATATTAATTTTTTGTCACACCATATTTGTGTGTGTTATAATTAAATACATGCCATTTTAGCAAGTCATCTAATATTCAATTTCCGGTAAATGTACATATATCATTGATTATCACGTAAAGTTTATACGAAGCATAACCAAATTCAACGTTTTAATATTAATACTCGTATGTCTCATCAATTATAAATAATTCACTGTATATTTCACATAATGTGTTTTCCAAGAAGTAAATGCTCCAGTTTTTCTTCCTCTTTGTGCACTTTTTTCTCAGTTCATTATTGTACATGTGCTCAGAAAAAAACGCTTTACTCTTTTCATGGCCGTGTTCTGGTGTGGTAACTTTCAATTTCAAAACATACCGTCCATCAAAACACACACTGTGCCACAAGAAATGGGTTACTCTGCGTAAGGTGATCGGCGTGGACGTCCATCCAAATCATCATTTCAGCAGTCCAATTGAATTTTTGCTTTATCGCTCCATCATTGCATCTGTTGGATACTTTTTCGAGGTAAACAATCCTTCGGTTGATGATGGTTCTGCAAACCGCTACAATGGTATTTCCCATTCTCATTAAGCAGTCATTCATTTCCCTTAAAAAGTTGCTTAAGGTCTTTCGACGTGAAGAAGACGTCTGCAGAAAAACAAAAATTAAAAAAAAAAAACCAAATGACATAGCAAGGTGGCCATACAAATTCCGCAAAGAAGTTGAAAATGCCATTAAAATTTCTTCAAAATAATTCGCATTGGTTAAAAGTAAGGGACGGTGGCGCGGCGGCGGCGAAGGTGGCGGTATAAACTACATAGAGGGACGAACAACATCGAACGGATCCAAGAATTACGTAACTCGAAGACCAGATTTACACGAATCGATCGGATTGTGTCCAGTTTTGGTGCAACGGAGCTTCTCATTGTAGCTGTCATCTTCGTCGTCGGTGGTGCCGGCAGCGATAAGCTGACAATTTTATTTCATTGCGCTTGGGTTACCTAATGCCTCGAATGGCAGGTACAACCAGTACCACATACTCTTTTCCTTAAGTGAAAATTAATTCTGCCCCGAATGTTGCTGTTGCGCTTGTCAATATGGGGTGGCCAAACCCGGTTGTACACTTTTTGGCGGGAAAAAGACATTTAGTTCAAAGGAAAGTAGACTAATTACAATCATTCGAGGTGATTTACTTTTATTACGGTTTCCCAATATTGAGTTTGGCAGAAGATTGGTATGGAGTGAAAATCAATTGAAAATGAGGTATGATTATGATTCCTTGTGACAGACCGGTCGGTGCGGTACTTAAGTAATAATACAAACCAGGCAGGCCCTTTTCATCTTATGCAACATTTGATATAATTTATGCGATGACTATCCCAATGGGATGCTTTCACTGGGCCCATAAGTTGTTGGTGTTTTTTGTGTGTTGATTGTCCTTTTGTGATACTCATACGTTGTTATGGAAACAGTTGGCCATTTAAACGGTGAACATGAAATTTGTGTGTTTATGATGAATTGCTGTTATTATTCATCCAATTAACAACGCGGCGTCTGTTAGTGGGTCTTTAAATCTTTTTCATAGGCAGTAAGATATTATCATTGATGATGGATTGCTCCGTTGTGTAAAAGGGTAACTCTGCGTTGGGTGATGGTGGACTTTTTAATTTCGATGATGACGATTTTTTTGAAGATTATTGGTTGAAGTGACCTTCGGTAATAGCTTTTTTAGCTGAAATTTATTTTTAACATCGAAGGCCTTACGATGAGCGTGTGCTAATAACAATTAATTATTATTTATAATGTTTCATCTGGTCGATGAGTGATTCGATCGATTAGGATGTTATGTACTTTTGATGAGATTTTATTTCATCTCCGGGTTGTTTAAAAAATCTAAAAATAGGCAGCTTTGTAAAATATTCTAGTGGATATTCAGATTTTACTTGCGATATTATATTGGAAGCTATGTATAGGTTTCTAAAAAGAATGGAATTAGACATATTGATCAAACTAGAGATTACGATGAAAGGGAAGACGAAAAATGTGCGTCACGCAATTCTGTCTATCTTTCTGTCTGTTCGACTTCAGCCTTGATAGATTTAAAATATTTCTTCCCACGCACTTTTTTGTCTTCGGACCAAAAATAATTGTAACTGCCCTAAGTATTTGTTTTGGAAATTATAAAAAATATATTTTTTTTTCTCAAAAACTGTTCTACAGATTTAAAAAACAAATCTTAAGTAATACACAAAATTAAATAAGATTTGAATAATTTAACTTGGTTACTATGGCACCTATAGATCTAAGAAATAATCTTACCATACAAACATGGATTTGTCACTGGAAAATTAGCCTTGACAAATCTTATAATTTTCAGTAGCTATGTATGTTGTTAGATGTTTCGAAAGTGGATTTCAATTTGTTGTCATTTACACCGATTTCGCCAAGACCTTCGATCAAAATCTTGATGCAAAAGTTGTTATATTTATGATGTCATTTAAATCTTTTGAAAACGTTGATATAAATAATTTTAAGTTTCACCCAATTAAAGTTACCTCTGGTGTTCCTCACGGAAGCCACCTTAGACCCCTTTTATTTTTATTTTTATTTTTATTTTTAATAAATGATAATTCACTTCATATACGACTTTCAGAAAAATTTTATTCTGTCGCATAAAATCTATACTACTAAATACCAACTTATTGGCTTACTGACCGGCGTAAATATTTTTCCATTCCATTTTTTTGTTAAGACTGCGATTTTTATGAAACATACTTTAGACAATCTGTCAAATTAGAGGATGAACTTATGGCTTTCAGACAGGAGAACTCACCGTTCGTAAGGCAATCTACACCACTTGAAACCAGCCGTAGTACCCCTGTGCTCTGACTGAATACCTATTAACGATCCAAAACCCTCGACCAGAAATGCCAAATATGGCAATGCTGCCAGAGGAATTTAGAAAAGATCATTGAGGGTTCGTTTCGAGTAACAGTTTAAGTGGGACTCCTCCATTCTTGGCAAGATTACTAAGAACTAGTATGCTGGAATTGTACTTGCGATAATATTTTGCAAAATAAGATCAATTATCAGAAGATAGTTCTTGAGTAGAACAGTCTGTTGGCTGCGCGCGTAAAAAAAGCGTAATAGATCTCACGAAGAGACCGTTTCGTTCCGTTGAAAAAAAATTAAAGCTAATGGTCTGAAAAAGGCTGGGACGATAAGAAGATCCGAGCGCCATGTATAATAAGTTCCGAACAAATGCACTTATATGCAGGACTCAGGTAAGATATAACGAGGGTAGTTGCAACAAATATTAGACAATGGTTAATAGGGAAATATGCAGCGAAGCTACATATACATACATTCCTTACAACACTTATTTTCGTAGTTGTGGGGATCAGAAGAAAAAGGAAACAGTCATTCATTTTCTCTGTAAATGTCCTGCTCTGACGAGAATGATATTCAAACCATTCGGAAAGTTATACCCTCGACCACATTAAGAAACTATCTGAACTGAAGATAAAAAATTTACACACTTTTCTAAACACGACGAAGTGGCTCAGAGACGAACATCAAGGACTTCTGTAACGGGTACTCCTCCATCTTAAGCCCGCAAGCTAGTGGACTTCATGTTCAATGAAGCACATGAATCTCTCATCATATCCTATTAAATCCACAGGTCTAACAAATTTATTGTGTTAAAAAATATAAAATTGTTTTAAATATTATCTATGTCCATATCATTCAGTTCGTGTCAAATGAAATTGGTTACCATCGTCCGATATCGCTCGACCTTGACGGTAATGGCCTGACCAAGTTTCTTACCTTACGAGTATTATTATTATTTTATCATTCAATGGGAAAAAGCGTAATGAATGTCTTATTTCTTATATGTACCCAAGCTCTCGGTTCATCTTTTCTCCCAAAGTCGTACTCTTTCTAGAGGACTTAAATTTTTGTCTGATGAAAAGCGGTGCGAATTTATTAAGGAAAAAATAGAGATGTGGTAGCGGTATGGGAGAACGCTAGACACAGCTTCAAATTTTAAAGGAGTCAGCCGAAAATAAGCGAGTCCCACAAATGCCTAGCCATTGAAAATATGGCATAAAAGATGGGCACACCAAAGCGTTCTGACTTTAAAGAAAACAATATTAGTTTAATTGATGCCCAAGATTTGTATGCGATGCTTGTGTTTATGGAAAGCAACGACGACTATCGTTTCTACGTAGCTCGGTGGTGGCAAATCAGCCAGCAATAAAAAAACACTTCGTACTGACAATGGATTGAAATTCGTCAATGAATGCATCAATTACCCTTCATGAAACCACAAATTCCTAACAAAACCAGGGTAGCTATTTTCTTAATGCTCACACTGTATCTCTGGCATATTAAGGGTATACAAAAAACCCCTTGAGTGGGCGCCGATTATAAAAGAAAAAAAAAATTGAGCGAGAAAACCGTACAGTGGTCGAAGCAGCTCGAACAATGTTGAGTGCCAAGGATTTGGGCATGCAGTTTTGGACCGAAGACATTAACACGGCTGCTTATAAAACCGAAGATTTGATAACTTCCTTGGAGATAAGCCAATAATGAAATGTGATATGGAGGCAAGGTCCGTAACGAGGGCTTCAAATTGTTTGCACGTCCCTCAGTAAAAATGCAGAAAATGAAAGAAGAACAACGAAAAAAGGTGATTCGTGGGGTATTTTGGTACATCAAAGGGTATACCAGTAAGACGAAAAAGGGAGATCGTCAGAGTTGTCAACTTAAGGGAAATTGAGCAGCAAATTGAAAAGATGTGTGTGTCATAAGAAGAACACAATGATGACCCATCAATAGAAACTGACAATAATGGCACAGAAAAGCAAGATGTTAATGAAGTTTATGGATCTAGAGAACGACTCATAGATGACGAAAAATATCAGTCTGCTGCTAAACAAGAGGAAGGGGTAAAAGAGGTATATAATGTTTGTATTCCTCTTTATATTCCATTGAGCAGTAACATGTATTTATATTTACTAAAAAAAAAAAACAAAATTATTTTGGATTTCAAAACAAAACTGAAAACTGAGTATTTGAGAAACCAAATATTCGACCTTTCGAAACACAACAATAAACAGTTTTTAATACTATCTACAAGAAAAAAAAATAAAAATAAATTGGTGGTGCAACAGCTCGGAGTCAACCAGGACCTAGTGACTTACAACTCTCTACCATTCATGTGTGCGTGTTACCCGAGAACGGAGGGGACCTACAATTTTCTGCCGATTCCGAACTGCTAATGAGCAGCACTTTCCATGACAAGAGATACTCTTGAGGAATTTGTCAATTCCTCGCAAGAGGCAGTACACCCCTGAAAAAGACTTTCTAGCAGCGGCTGAGAATCGAAATCGAGACCTTCCGAATGACAGTCCAACGCACTAACCGTTATGCCAAGGGGTACTACTATCTACAAGATGTAGACAAAAATTGTTCTGTAATAAATAAAATAACCCAAAATCAGCACCTAGAATTTTAATAATTTTTACTTACGACTTATAGGTATACTATAAGGCAAGTTATACATTCATAAAAAAATCGAACTCGATTTTGATCAAAGTTGACATTACGATCATAGCGAAGACCAAAAAAGTGGGTCTCGCAATTCTGTCTGTCCGTCTGTCTGTTCAACTACAGCCTAAACGGCTCGGCCGATTTTCTTCAAACATGGAAGATATGGGTTTTAATTTTATCCCCCCCGGATTTTTTTTTCTCTTTTTTTTTTTAAACCAAAAATAACGGTACCTGCCATACGATTTTTTTTGAAGCCTTATAAATATTTTTTTTTCTCAAAAACTGTCCCACAGAATTTTTGAAGAAAAATTGAAAAATTTCATTTAGTTAAAACTAGGTAATGGTTGAAAAAAAATTTACAAAGAATTGTTGTTTTTGCTAGCCCCCTTGGTTCATTTTTTTGTTTTTGATTTTCTCGAAAACGGTAGAACCGATTTTGATCATTTTTTTTATGCTAAGGCTCCTCTAAAGTTTAAATATTATAACATATTCAAATTTTCAATTTTTAATGTTTTGGATTTAAAAAAAAAAATTAAAATTTTTTTTTTGGAAACTCAATATTTCGAAAATCTCATGCTCGATTTTTTTCAAAGTTTATAAATAAAAGTTTCTTAACAAAATCTACAAGATTTGAGAAAAAAAAAGTTTGTTTTATCTAAAGCTAACGGTACCTTTCATACAAATGTTAAAAAATGGTTTTCGAAAATCGTATTTTTCTCCAAAACGGTTCCGAGAATTTTGCTAAATTTTTGTATCTTTTGATTAATTTTTACGATCCAAAATTTAATAAAAAAAAATTGAAATCTAGATATTACTGACTCTACCTACCATAGAACAATTTTTTTTCGAATTTTGAATTTCTCATTATCGGCATAACGGATTTTAATGAAATTTTTTACAGAGAAGCTTCTAAAAAGTTTAAAAAACATTGCATTTCAAAACTTAAAAAAAAAATATTTTATCATTTTTTGGAAAAAAAATGTCTTTTTTTTGGAAAATTCGATATCTCAAGAATGGCTTATTATTTTTCTTGGAAATTTAACTCTCATTCGACCAATAAAAAAAACTTAAAGTTGGCGTACACAAATTTTTTCTTAAAAATGTTTTAAAAATTTTGTACATAAAAGCTTATTTTTTTAAGGAACCACTACAACGACTTACTATTTGCATAGCATTCTGTTTTTGTCTCTTACTATGTACTAAAAGAATTTAAAAAATTAATTTTATCCTTATGAACAGATTTCTTTAATAAAACATTTGTTTTTAAAATTCCTAGTCTATTACATAGGAGCAAGTTCGTGCGACCCAGTCGTGCATTTTATTTTTTCTGTTTCGCTTAGTTTTTACGATTTACAACTCATAAGAAATTTAAATTAAAACATTACAAAAATTACCTACCACAGTACCATTTTTTTTTGATTAAAATAAAAATTTTCATGAAAGTTAAAAAAGTTTTTAAAATATTGAATATCAAAAATAAAAAGAAAATATATACCTTTTTCATATCATTTTTTTTTTGTTAAAAAATTAATTTCTCAAAAACGAATTAATGAAATTTAATATTAAAAACTTAAATTTTTCGTACCAAAAAATGTTGTACAAAATTTATATAAAACAGTTTTTAAGAAACCATATAATAACCTTTTGGGTGTTTGTATTGACATGCAGAGGGTCTTGGGCTCTCTACGATCCGTTATGACCTCTTATTTTTATTTATTCATTATTTGGTCCTTTATAAGCTTTGTTCATAGACGAAAAATAAAATTCCAGATGGGTTTTCAAACCATGAATTGTTTTCCTCTATTTAAAATATGTATCTGCCTTTGACTAAAGATCAAGTTAGTTAATAAAATACATACTTACTATATAATTTTTTTTACAAATTTTGTCTCAAAAACCCCCTATATCCTCGCATTACCTTCAATTTTCAATTCAAATACAATAAATGGCAAAAATCTTTAAAGAGCATTGTCTTTGAAATCCCAGGCACTAGGTGAATGACAAGGAAGGTTGATAATTGAGTAATTATGGCAAGCAATGTGACAAGCAGAATTCAAAACCTTTCCCGTTTTCAACCACATCTCATGCTGTTACCATTTAGTAGTAATTTTACAAAATTACATAATGATAGTCTGGTCACTGGTCTAGTCAGCCTAGAGAAAAGTTTCTACTCACTTTTCATATTTAACATAAATTATAATTCAACAGATTTACAGAAATAATAATGCCTGTCTGTCGAGCTGTCAAAAATTCCCAAAAATGTTTTCTATCAATGATTAATTGATAATCACACATTGTCTACTGGACGTACATGAATCAAAAACACATTAAGACCGATGAACACTCTTCGAGCGTCGACTACTAAACGCTCAATCACTTGTTCCAATGTCACTAATGCAAATTTATATTTTAGCTAACACATCATTTATTGCTCTTGACCTTGGTTAAGTAAATAAATGTTTTATTTTCGCATCATCAAATTTGGCACTTTGATGCGGAGGAGTGCTAAATCCAGCTTTATTCCGTAATTAAAATTTGAAGATATTAATGTAGGTGTTTTTGAGTAAATTTTTTAGTTTATCAACCTATCACAATATATATATTCTCAAATTACAACATATTTAAATATCCGTTACAAAAACGAAGGGAAATGATTTATGGTGTAGGTTGTTTTATGGCAGTACCATTTCCAGAGCTCGTATCTTCATCGAAATCGAAAGTCATCTAATGGCTCCGGGAATACTTATGATTCCCTTCTATGGACATTAATCACTCCTTTGGTGATTAATACTTTACTGTCAACCTGAGACGCCACTGCCGTTACTAACATTTACCCCGATACAATAACAAGATCGGCCTTCAGGCATCATAAAACATCACAAGGGCTTTCATTTGAAGTTCAAAATTTAAAATTCAAATTTCTGAATTTTTATTAATTGAATCATAAATGTATATTTACATGGAGAACTTCATTTAATAAATTAGAGGTTCGTTTACATACCTAGATATTTTTTGTATGAAAAACTAGATTGGTTTAGATACATTAATGAATACAAGATACATAAATAATATTAATTTAATGAATAACAATTGTATTATTATTTAAATGCGATTTTATGTAAATAAATTCGACAAATATGTAGTTCCGAACTTCTGGCTTAAATTTGAGTTGATAACTTTTGAAATGGATGCAGAAGCATTGACTGAAGATCGAGAGTTTTGTATAAATTAAACGTCATTAAGTTGTGTGTGCCTGGTGTTTTTCGGATTTACAAGATGAATAAAGTTTTGTGATTTAAAATAAAGACGTTGTGTTTGTTTTGGAAAAAAGCTAAATTAGAGTTGAAGTTTTTATTGCTGATTCAGCATTTAAGTCATACCATTTATTGTTTAAATAAGTTTATTTCGAGTCACGATATGCATACATCTCATTTAACTAAAACTGAATATTTCAACGGTGGAATAGTTTTTATGGATCAATTTTGAGATTTTATCATGCTGTTTTATTGGTTTCAAAGTGTTTAAAATGAAATAGCTGTATTGCTACTGTTTTCGATAAAAATATCAAATGGATGTTTTATTTAAATAAAAAAAAAAAAAAAACGAATAAATTAAATTCAAATTAAGTTCATACTGATACAATTCATACTATAGGAAGTTGATTGACAAAAAGGCACTATACTTGCTCTTACAGCTGAAATGACTATAGAATTGTTACTAAGTAGAAACAAACAAAATTAATATATTGTTCCCCTTACAAATAAAAAAGAATACACGACTGAGTCACACGCACTTGCTCTTATATGTTCAACAGCCTCAAAAAATTTAAAAACAAATATATGATACTAGCCAGTAATACCCGGCGGCGTTGCCCGGGTCTTTTTTCACTGCAATCCTCAAACTGAATATTAAAATCAAGCAAAACAATGTTTTAAGATCATGATTCGAAAAATTTCCAAATTTAAGTAATCCACCCTTGACCCTTTTTTTGTTAAAACTACTTTCAATTTTATTTTTTTATATAAGTAAATCTAGTTTTCATATTTTATTTTTTAGTTTCTTGAATATCGTACTTTCAAAAAAAATGATCATTCATTTTTTTTGTCAAGTGGGTTAAAGAGAATGGCGCAAAATTTTAAACAGCCTATTATTAAGGTTAGTATGATACTACTTAACAATTTGCTAACTTTATAGTAGTTTACTAACTCATTCTGAATTTTAAACATTTTCTCACTAGTATCGTACTTCAAGAATTTCCTTAATAAATTGCTTCTGAACACACCTAAAACAATGACATTTCGTGTTAAAAAGTAAGTACACGAACCTTTTTTGATGTTTGCAAATGTCAAAGAGTCATAATTAAGCTAGCACGATACTAAAAAAATAAAATAGGTATTCGGTGATTTTAACTTTAGTAAAAGGGTAGAGAAAGTATGATGCTAAATTCGATTAAAATTAGCAAATTCGTTGTTTTAATCTAGTATCATACAGCTTTAGCATCGTACTAATTCAATTAAAATTTTGCGCCAATCTTATTAATAATGGTAGATTGAGCTGAAGGGAATAAAAAGCCAATGTGTCAACGCATTTATGGAATAAACAAATATATGTTTTACTCTTACTGATCACACACATTTGAGTTAAATGTTTCGTATAAGAAAAAACATTTTTTGAGTGTTTACGTCGGTATAAATTACAAAATTCATTATGAATTATAAATTCCTAGTGTAAATCACATCTACTGGAACTTCACACGTACCCTTGAAGTCAAATGCAAAGTAAATAATTCTTCAATTGTGGACAAAGTTTTCATCCACATATAATCCACATTTTATATTCATTACGAGAATCCTTTTGAGTTTCACTTATTCGCGTACAGCGCTTATTTCTCATCATATACAGATCGGGTTATCCCAGAGTTAAGTGCAGGGCTGAAAATGTAACCCTTCTTATGACAAAAATATTGGAATTTTTTAGAACATTTGCGGCCAGTTTTCAGTCCTGGTGGTACTCGTAACTTTGAGCTTAACCTACAAATAAATTGAACCCAAGTTATCTCAGAAATAGTTTTCCAACTTAGAAAATTATCAACTGCCAAAAATCTATAAAAATCAAAGTGCGACACTATGGAAATGTGTTTTGACTAACGAAACAGAGATGTAGTACATACGGTACTATGAAAAGGGTGATTTCCATATCATACCCTTAAAATCAATCTATCTCTCTCAAAATACATAATTTTTCTTGATGAATTGCAAAATATTGTTATGAACAAAGCTTTATACTACTACAGCGCCATCTGTTGGAAAATTGCATATCTAATTTATGGAAGAAACAAAAAGCTCTTTTCCAATGTCAAATGTATTTCCCCTTATTCCAACCATCTAGAACATTCCAAGACAAGAACTTTCGAGAACAACTAATTTGAGTATATAAGGGAGTGTTCACGGTGAGCGAGGCAGTTGATTTTGGATTATGAAAGTGTGCAAAAGTATTGCTTATTGGATTGTGTTATTAAACAAGTGTGATTTAAATTTGAATAAAGTTATTTGAGTATATTATAAATTGAGATTTACTGTTTTGAATTGGAAAGTGTAAATAAAGAAGATATACTAAAAAGAGTAATAAGTTTTATTTAAAGAACCTAGGAAAAATATTACAATATTTATGAAAACTATCATATCGGCAGAATTTGGAATTTGAATATGAAAACAGACACTTACCGCCATATCATATTCACTCGATACATCCACATTAAAACTTAAATCTGGACGTATTCACTTTTTGTATAATTTACATCCGGATCTAAGTTTTAATCTGGATAAATCGAATGAATAATATGCCCTTTAGACTCTGTTTAAATAGTGAACAGAGCTTCTCACGGATATTATCGAAAATACATCGTCACGGATGACGTAATGAAAAGTCATAATCTAAGCAGGATCTTATAAAGACGCGTGTAAGTACACCTTATGTAAGTGGATGGCAAATATGAAAAGTGGCGCTGTTATCGTTAAGATGGCCGTAAATAGGAAGAAACGTCAAAACACTCAAAAATAGAATTCCTCAAATTGTTTCCATGCAATTTTTTTATAATTTATTTTCAATTTTATTAGTACAGTTTATTTAGCAAATGTTTCACTTTCAGATGGAGCTTATAACATAACAGATATATAAAATTTTTAATTTGTGTATTATATTCATTGTTTTTTTTTTGTTTATTAGTTTTGCTGTCATAAATAAATTAAAGTTATGTACATATATGATAAAAATGTTCATTAATACAAAGTGTATTTTTTTAATGAATTATTAGTTTGAGTTGAAAATAGAATAAAATGTGGTTTCTTAAGCAAATATGAATTAATGCAAGAACATTAATTTTGAATCGATGTAGTTCGTTAGTTTTAAACTAACTTTCAAAACATTTCTAAGAAAAATATTTTTGGTACGCCAATCTTAAGTTTTTAAGGATCTTATGTAAATATGAAAATGAAAATTAAAACTTATTAAGAATGGAATTTTTCAACAAAAACCTCAAGGCGGCCATCTTGGTACAATACTATTCACCTTAACAACCAACGATGTTACTCAAGTTTTCGGTATATGAGGAAATCCAGCGTACCTTAAGATTTTCGTTTAAAAAAAATTCAAATCATTAACACACCAAAACAGTTGATGTTTTTATAATCAAAGTAACGTCAGAAATGTAAATCAAGTCGCGTTACTAAAATTCATCAATGCATCAAAAATTAATTGATAAAAATATGTCGAGTTTCTACACAGGTGCACACAAAAAAAATAAAAAAGTAGTTAATTTCAAAAACCGAACCTATATATCCTTACGTATTTTGACGCGCTAAATTTGAATTTCAAGTTAGAATTGGTCCACCACCCTCCAGTTTTTTTTCAAATCGTAAAAAAACTTACGACAAGTTCATCGACCATTTTTTTTTTCGGAACTGTTCACTATTTTGTATATTTCAGTTATTTTTTTACTTTCCTTAAGTCAATATGTATTTTAAATACTAATTACATGATATTTCAACATGAATATTAATATTAATTAATAATAATTAATTAATATTAATCCACTAAATTTCTTCTTGAAAAATCGTAACGGTACAACATTGAGCTGTGTCTCGAAGGAAAGCTTTATTTCGAAGAAAGATGGAACAAGTGTACAAAATTGTAAGCACGCAAGAAATCAATAAATTTTTGCTTTTGACACAAAGTTTGTATAAAAGGCTGTTGAATTCAGGCGTCCAGGTCACATTGCGAAGGCATAAATGCCTGGGTCGTCCGATTTGTTTTGTGAATTTCCTTATGCATGTTTGTCAGAGAGTAAAGTATCACTTACTTTTTACTATATGCCCTTATTTCATAACTTTTACATCAATTTAGTGTTTAAAATTATAAAATAACAAAATAAAAGTCCGAGAAACGTACATGAAATAAGTTAAAAAATTTTATCAATTTTCGTTTAAAATAAAAATTCATTTAAATAATCTATTTAGTGGAATAAAAATGATACTTAATACAGTTACTTTTTCAGCACTCACTCTCTGGATAACTTCAGGTTTCTAGGCATTTCTAAGCTTTTTTTGAGTGTGCTCTTTAATTTTCTACATCTAAAATAAAAATTACGCTGTCGAACATTTTTTTAATTCCTCAATCCTACTTAATATTATAAATGTGAATGTTACGATGTATGGATGTTTGTTACTCAATAACGCTTGAACAACTGAATGGAGCTTGATAAAATTTAACACACAAAAAAGTTAAAGTCTGGATTACCTTATAGGCTACTTTTTTTTTTATTATCAGGTGAGGGGCATTGGGTGGTCGAAACACCCCAAAATTATTTATCTATACTTCTATCTTCGTATTGCACTGAAATGTAGTACATATACATAAGTAGTTGCATTGAAATGCCATACTTTGGTGGTGCGGGCCCAGAGGAGGGGCATTGTTTGATTAATTTAGCTAAGCAGTAACGATAAAAACACTAAAAAAAGTTTAAAAAAAAATAAAACAAAAATAAAATTCTCCAAATTAAAAACAAAAAAAATTTGACAAATATTTGTGCGTCTTTGAATTTAAACTATTTTAAGGTACATAAGTTAAACTTTATGTGCCTATACAGGTTTAACTACATACATTGTTATAGGATAGTTACATACGTATGTGATTTGTTATCCTTCGCTTGGCTCCATTGCCTTTAAGAAAAGGACTTGATTGGATTTATTGGTTTGCTGTTTTGTTTTAATCCAGGTACATGCATACGTTAAATAAAAATAATTCGTACGCTTTCAACTTCTCATGTTGAACAGGAGATCAGTTGTGGTAAGTCGTCTTTTTCAAATAGAGCTGTTCAACGATGACACACAGAAGTAAAATAAACACCCAAAAACAACATTCCGTACTTCACACAGGATTTCCATTTACACAAGAAACTTTTAGACACATGATTTATTTTGAAAAACTTCAGTTGAAAAAAAAAAATTGCTTGCGGGAGTTCCCGCACGGGTACGCTAGTAAGTTTATAAATTTTTGAGGCACATTAATTTTTCTGGGCTGAATTTCTTCGTTTTTTTTTTATAAAGAATATGCACAAAAAATTTTATTACAATATATAAATGCATCAAAAAGTTATGAAAAGAAAAGTGTAACGATCTAATTTTCAAAAAGAGCGAGGGACGTGTTTTTCTTAGTTCACCATTTCAATATTATTAGTGGCACACCCAAATATCAACATAGATTATGGTATACTTAGTGAAGTAACTACAATATTTATTTCAATTTTCAGGTGGATCAAACATTGCATCAAAAAGTTACAAAGTTTTGAAATAAAAAAACATTGAAAGGGACAAATTAAATTATTAAGTTTCGTTGTTTTCACGTAATAAAATAGCTGTATATTCAAAATTAAAACATTTTGTGTTGAAATGTACATATAGATCATCTTTCTATTTAAGTCCTATTTAAAAAATTACACAAATAACAACTATTTTAATGAACTATATTTTTATATCTGCTAGTGACATAAAATCCTAAAGTACGCTAGATTTCCTCATACATATATGCTGACGATATGAAAATATTTAAACGCATTTTATCAGTTGCTGATGATTGTACTTAGTTGATGCCATCATTGTCCTACACTTTGTATTCAGTTTATCAAATACAAAATGCCAAATGGTAGCAATTACATCCTACCCAATCAATACAAATTGCAATTGAAAGTTACTCTTACGTGATCAATTCGAAATTCATGATAATCAAATGGATTCGCCCCAGTTTCTTCTCACGACCAAATTCCGTGTCCAAATCTTGCACATTATGTATTTAATTTATGTATAAAAAATTTACCGAAAAAAAACTTTTTTGTGAATTTAACATTCCACTTGAAAAACATTAATCAATTGACTCTCAATTGATAGTGTACCTATAGTAAGTAAGTACCTACTTAAAAATCGATTTTAACTTATTTTTGCATTCGCGAACATTGAAAAAGTTTACTATGCTCAATTCATTTTACAATACCTCACTTCTTCCATCACTTATTAAAAAAAAAAAAAAAAAAACTAGTTCAATGTGGAACTTACGTCTTCAAATTTCATGGGTTAATCTTCAAGCGAGGACATTAGCTTCATCTATTAAGATAGGAAATCTGTGTTCAATGTTAGGTGATGGGTTTACGGAACATTAATGTTGGACTAACTAGTATTACATTTGCAACTATGATAGAAAATCAAAAGTAAATGCTTTAAGGTTACATTTCGCAACTGTAATCTCAAAATTTAATCAATCTTGATAAATATTATAGAATGAGATCTCCTCATTAGAGTTTCATAAAAGAAAACTTACGCTAATGTGGGGAACATGCAGGTTTATCAAGTTTGTAGATAAATATTCTGACCTAGTTTCGTGCAACATTCTATATGAATCTTATCATAGTTAAGTATTTTGTCATCAAGAAAGCCAAGTTCTAGTATTCTTTCCACGTTTAATCTTTCCTTTCTTTCCAAATTACCTTGAGAGGTGTTTTTTTTTTAACTTGCTGAAAGAGGAGGGCAGCACTCTCTTAGTATCCGTATCTTGAAGAAACAATAATTTATTTTTTAATTGTGATACTTAAGAGTGGATGGGTGATCCACTATCTACAGAACCTGGTGACAGATTAGTGGTCTGATAGTGGGTTCGGGAACTCTATTATCACCGTTGACAAGCGGTTGGTCTGGTTACACTCAAATACAAAAAGGAGCACGGTCGACACCCGAATGCAGAAATTAATCTTTTTGAGTATTTCTGTGTACTCAACCTAAAAGGATCAGCAAACTTTCGAAATACAGAATTATTGTCAATCAATCTATTCTTATTTTATTGTCCTCCAATGAAATTAAGTTTTGTTTGGGTTTTTGGAAAATACATTACAAATTTGAATTGAAGAAATTTAATTGCTGAATGGACACATTCAATTGCCGACCACTTAAAGTCGTGCTAGAGGGTGGTTATCCACCCTGATGATTTAGAGAATTATAGTGAAAACAGAAAATAGCTGCTAAGTTTAAACAACTTTTGCTAACTAAGTCTGGCTACTACTGAGTGATGATCTGACCGAATTCTTCCTAATGGATTGGTGCATTGAAAAACAGAAGACATCATCAATGCAAGGTCAAGGAAGGATTTTTCTTACGCGTATTGGGAGTAATCTAGCTTATTGAAAAAGAAATGAAAATTGAGAAGAAAAGAGGACATCCAATGCATGACTTATAGTTTTTAATTAAATAAAAGATTCTTTGTTGATAAAAGTTGCGGAGAGCTCTATTCAGGAGGTTTACTTGGATGCAATAAAAATTGGCAACACCACAAAAAGATAGGTAAAATTGTTCGTTATGTTGCATTGTAAATTGAATCGTTTTCTTTGATGGTGTGTGCTTTGCCATCGCAGAATTTCAATAAAGCTAAATTCATTATTATTTCAAATATAAATAAAATTGAGGCCATAAGGGCTCGTAGGGAGCCTAAACAAATCGCTTTACAACTCTCAACAATACCTGTGTGGGTGTTAACAGTTATTTTCTACGCGATTCCAAAGGGCTTATATGCAGCACTTTTCATGACTATGGATACTCTTGGAGTATTTGTCAGTATACCTCCGCAGTTGCTGAGAATCGAACTCCAGGTCTTCTGCTTGAAAACCCAACGCATTACCATTATGTCAAAGGGTACCACTCCAAAACATTTACGGTTCATCCTTGTTTCCTTCATCCAAAAAGTCTGTGGTAAGGCCTACTAAACTTCAATTTTTCCCAAGGAAAATAAATATTTTTCATTTTTTTTAATATTTCAGCGTCGATTCTCTTTCTGATTGTTTGTAATTTCCTTATCTGAAAAAAAAAAGAAATGGCGCTAATTTTGATTATTCAACTACACCACTCACGGAAGTTAAAATTAAAAATTTTAATAAATTAATTTTTATTTGTGATACATAAACATGTTTTTATCTTCGTACTACATACGTATGTACATAGGTATTACATGGCATGTTGAAAAATCGAACTCTTGATTTTAACCAAACTTGACGTTATGGTGATAGAGAACACGCAAAAAGTAGGTCTTGCAATTCTGTCTGTCTTTTCGACTTTCGACTACAGCCTTAACGGGTCGGTCGTTTTTCTTTAAACTTGGTAGATATAATTTTTAAAATTTCCCACCCATGATTTTTTTTTTAAATCATAATATACCTGTCATTTTCTTAAAAATTTTATAAATATATTTTTTTTCTTAAAAATTGTTTCACATACTTAAAAAAAAATTCCAAAAATTTCATTTAGTTAATAAGAGGTAATATTTAAAAAAAATGGTTACTTACGGTACTCCCATAGTTTTATATTTTTATGTTTTTTATGTTTTTGATTTGCTCAGAAACGGTTCAACAGATATTGATATTTGTTTTATACTAACGCTCCTTAAAAGTTTGGATATTTTTGTGTATTCGTATTTTCCAAAAAAAAATTGTTTGAATTTAAAAAAAATTCCAAATTTTTTGTTGAAAACTCAATATTTCGGAAACACCATGCTAATTTTTTTTAAAACTTGACTGTTTAAAGTTTTTCAATACACGGATTTTAATGAAATTTTTTATAAAGAAGCTTCTAAAAAATTTGAAAAACATTGTAGATATTTCAAAACTTAAAAAAGAAAATATTTTTTGTATTTAAAAAAAAAAAATTAATTCGTTTTATTTTGATAATTCGATATCTAAAAACGCGTCAATATTTTATGTGGAAATTGAATTTTTATTCGTACAGTAATAAATACCTAAAGGTGGTGTCCCTAAATTTTTTCTTAAAAATGTTTAAAAATGTTTGTATATAATAGCTTGTTTAAAAAAAAACGTTACAACGACTTATAATTTTTGTTCTTCCATAAAGTAATACATATTTTCTTAAGAAATCACATGACACTAATTTTAGCTCTAACTACTAAAGGCGAGTTGTTTTCATCATCATCATCGACTCGACAACCGGGTTCCGGTCCTGGCCTCTTTCAACAAGTCTCTCCACCTATCCCGGTCTCTAGCCGACGCCATCCAGTTGCGAGTTGTTTTAGTCATTGTTTTAGTCATTTTAAAAATGAATTTTATTCTTTTTAACATTTTCTCTCGTAACATTAATTTTTAAAATTTTTATTCTCTTACTAGTCGGGCAAATTATTTTTAATTATCGTGCCATTTTTATATGACTGTTAGACAATTACAAACGTCTAAAAGGGCCTGTTAACTTTGGTTTTTGCACTAACTGACATTGTTTTTAGATGTGCTCAGAAGCAATTTATTAAAAATAGCCTTAACCTTATAAAATGTTTAAAATTAAAAAAAATTGGCAAATTCTTAAAAAGTCTCATAAAAATAACTAACCCTAGGCTGTTTAAAATTTTGCGCCATTGAGTTTTATATAAAATATGAATGATAACTGTTACTTACGGGCGAATCGTTTTTGATTAAAGCGGCTAAAATTACAGCAAAGTTTCTGAAAGATAATGCTGAAATTTTTGTGTCTTCAAGTGACAAAGGTAATTTGAACATTATTGCTAAACGTATAACGTACAGATTTTGATGATAAATGAGTAAACTTATTTAATGATACTAATAAATTTGAAGTTTTGGCTTCAGATCCCACGTCATCGCTACAAGCTAAAAATAATCGCCTAATAAGTACTATTTTTAACAAAAATAGAAAATTAATAAGCCAACAAGAGTCTAAATACCTTCGTGCATATATTGCTATTTCACCTCGTGCATTTGGACAATACAAGTATCATAAAGAAAATTTACCAGTCCGACCTATTATATTTCAACAATAAATTCTCCGAGTTACAAATTATCAAAATATTTAGCTAACATTCTTAAAGAATCTTTTAAATCAAAATTTACAATCAAAAATTCAAAACAATTTATAAAAACAATTACAAAAACCAAAATTCTACCTGGAAATATACTTGTATCTTTCGATGTATCAAATTGTTTTAACAATATTTCAACTGAATTAGCACTACAAACTGTTGAACGTAACTTTGAACTACGTATCAAACCTAAAACTAAAATTCCAAAACAAACATTTATGATCATGTTAAATTTTGTCTTTCTGATTGTAATTATTTTTGTTTTAAAAATCAGTATATTCGAATGAAAACAGGACTTTTCATGGGATCATCTTTGGCTCCAATTCTCGTGGAATGGGTTTTGGATGAAGTAATATTAAATGCTTTGAATAAAATAGATTTTGAGCCACAATTTTGGATAGCATATGTAGATGATCATTTAACAGCTATTCCAAAAAAAAATTGACGAAGTAAAATCTGCTCTGGAATCTTTTGACAAAAATATTATTTTTACATATGAATTGGAAGACACACTTAAAAATGAAATAAAATATTTGGATGTTACAATCAAGAGAAACAATGATGGTAATATTATCACAAATTGGTTTCATAAACCAATTGCATCAAATCGATTATTAAATTATTATTCAGCTCATTCTACTCAAATGAAATATATAATGGTTAAACACTTTATTCGTAAGGTATTCTCATTTAGCCATAAGACCTATTTTAATAATAATATAATAAAGATACAAAATATATTAAGAAAAAACAACTATCCAATTAATATAATCAAAAAACTTATTTCATCAGTTAAAAACGAAAATCTACAAGCCAAAATTATTTCACCTCAAAGATTTGACCAAAGTAACTACAGCTTTCTATCTAATAATGATGTTCGGACAAAAGATTCATCAGATACAGATAAGAAAATTTATTCAGCGATGACATATGTACCAAAATTAAGTGAGTCCTTAGCAAAAGTGTGCCAATATTTTGTACCAGATGTTAAAGCAGCAATGAAGCCAACAGAACAAAATTCAAAATTCCTTCTAAAAACAAAGCAAAAAATTAATAAAACAGAAAACAGTGGATTAGTTTACTCTGTAAAATGCAATGATTGCGAAAAAATATACATTGGAGAAACTATTCAAAAACTGGGATCAAGAATGAATCAACACAATACCGAATGTCAAAAAGTTAACCAAGGATCAGTAAACAAAAATATAGCTGCTTTAGCTGATCACGTTAAGAAAAATGGACATTCTTTTGATTTTAATGGTGCTAAAATTGTAAAATTAGAAAAAAACAAATTTAAGTTACAAATTCATGAAGTTAACCAAATTATAAAGAATGAGGGCATTGCGTGTAACTATACAAAACAGATAAAAGAGACTACACTAATACATACTACAATCTAATAGTTAATGCAAATTTACAGAACAATCAAGTTCAAAATTAAATAAATTTATACACTTTAAATACTTAGTAACTTTATAAGAAAATTTGTTCAATGATTTTTAATTTTTAATTTTTTAATTTCAAAAACAAATGTCTAATATTAAAACAGATTGTTATCAAATAATTTTCTATAAAATAATTTTGGTAATTTTTATATATAATTAAATTTCGTATATATATTTATGTTAATGAAAAACGCATGTATTTATTTTTAGCTACTGATGATGAGGCAAATAAGTCCCCGAAATATATATACAGATAAAAAATAAAAAGAAAATAATGCGTTTTAATTGAATTAAATGAAGAAAAACAAAAGGTGAAATTAAATTTTAATTTTCATAGGACAAATATAATAGAGGTATGGTACATAACAACTAAATCAAGGTCGAAAATCTTTTGTCTTTTGTTAAAAATAATTGTAGGCGGAGAATTGATTAGCGCCGCACAGATTTTCAAATAAAAGTACAAAAAGGTCTCTGAAATATCATAATTTTTTTAAAGTTCCATTTTTAAGATATGTCGGCGGGAAATAATATAATGCGATATTTGATCAATAATTCACTATATTATATAAATCAGGTATAGCTTATTAAATGATGATGAGTTGTACAATGTATATCATTGAAAAGAGGATACAAAAATGTTACTCATGCGAAAATGATTTTTAAAAAGGCTTTATTCTTTTGAATTTGAGTAAATTTTTTGAGTAAATTTTCCAAACAAAAATTGAGTTTTAATCATTTTAAAACGTGACAGAGCAGATCAAAGGGCACGGGAGTGCCCAGACAAGTTCTCGCACTACACCCTTTTTACAGGAACAAAGTCAGGCGATTTTTGACCCCTCCATATCTTCAGTACCAATGAAGTCAGAAACAAAAATTTGATGGGCTTACTTGGCAAGTTTTTTTTTAATGCCCAATTCAAAAGGTTTTAAAAACTTGAGCAGTGAACTCATCAAATTTTAGTCATTAAATAATGAAATGTCTCTATTACATTGTAGCTGTTCCAATATTATTCTTCTTTAAATATTCGGTATTAAACCTTCATGAAGTAAGAACTTGGCGTACTTTTAGATCTCAGTACTTTTCACGGCTGACTTGTTACACAAAGGTTTTTTTTTTTTTTTTAACTTTTATGTTTTTGGTCTGATCTGAAATATCAAGAATCTACTCGAATTTTCTTATATTTAATGAACATTTTAACTTTTGTGTAATGAAAATTGCATGTAATTGTTTTTAGTTTTTTAAGGAATTGTATTTTTAGATGTTAGAAAATTTTAGTAAATTCAAAAATTGATTTCGATAAAAGAAATTAATAAATTTTGATCTTTAAGATTACGATATTCAAATGAAGACAAAATGGCAAGCTAGATTTTTGTGTAAGAATTATTAAAAGTGATGAAATTCATATTTAAATTGTTATTATGTGAAAAATTTATTCGATTCTTGGCAATATACTCGTACATACGTTCAAAAGTTGAAAAAAAAAATTAAAACTATGAAATAAAATTATGATCATTTTTGCTACAATCCTTCACAAATAAATTTAAAGCAAATGTTCAAGGATATGTTCAAGAATCGCTATGCTTAAATTGGTTTTCTAGGTTTCACAAAAAAAAAACAGATTTTAATCAAAATACCTCCTCTTATGTTCAAAAGGCATAGGGTTGTTAATATGGATGATACTGGAGAAAAATGCTCTGAAACATAAGGCAAACAAAACTCTCTTTACAATTTTACAATTTAAAATTGTGAAAAATAGTTATTAGTCAATCGTACTTTTAAAGAAACTGGCTGTAACAGATGGCATTGAAATACATGCTCTGCAGAAAGTCTTCCAATCTATCGATCTAATGATAACCACATAAATTGACTCACGTTTTAAATATATAGCATATTTTAATTCGAATTTATCTATACACCATTACAATGTGTAACCCACTAAATAATTGAAGCCAGCCGATTAGGGAATGCATAGAACATACACTTATTAGGTGCTCGACCAGCTTTTGAATGAGCAGCTGCTTTTGAATGATACATGCTGACACAATATTTTCTTCAGAACTGAGGCTCATTTATCACTTTGGGCTGTGGAATTCTTTATGATTGTTCGCAAGCTGGGCTCTCGAGCAGTTTAGAGACTAGGCACATTTGTGGATGAAGAAACTCGTCAGCAAGCAAAATTTTCTAATTTGGGACGATCATAATCAACTAGGATTCACCAAATTGCAATTCATTCAGAGAAAGTCAATGTTTTGTGTGGATTTTGGGCTGGTGGCATCATAGGTTCATACTTTCCTAAGGACGACGTTGGCCAGGCCATCACCGCTATTGGTCGATAATAAGGATAACCAATTTATTTTAGCTCAAATTAAATGAAATGCACTCCACCGACAAGTGATTTCAACAGACCGGCTCAACGTGTCACATAACCCGTCCCAAAATGGACATTTTCACGAACAATTTTCGAACATGGTAGCTCAAGTGGAGTTGTTGTGAATTTGCCACCGAGATTGTGCGATTTCACCCCATTAGACTTCGTCGTGTGGGGTTTCCTTAAGTCACAGGTCGATGTCAATAAACCACAAGCTACCACTGCCCTAAAAAGCAACACAAATCATTGCTATAGGACGAACTCAGTCTAATTTGTGTGCCAGCAAAGCCTCGGCGAAGATTTGAATCATGTTATATTTCGTACGTGATGGCATACATATCGGTTTCCACTGGAATATAACTTACATAATTATCATCTAATACATTGCGTCTTAGAAGGATAAGAAAGCATCTAAGTGATAAACCCATATATCGTTCCTGGTTGAAACTAATTTGAAGAGCACAAAAAAAATCATTCCAATATGCACAAACACAAAAGAAGATTGTAAACTTTTATATTGTTCATTATTTTTCTTTTTCTTGTTTTGCCGGGAATACTCCGTGGTTAACTGTGTACTGCTAGTTCACTCTTATCCTAACCGCTTGATTGTATGCCAACGCCAGAGCACTAGATACACAAGTGACGTAAGCTTTGCATGACGCTAGACCCTGAGAGACTCCAGGCGTTAGCCTTAAAATAAACCCCTTGCAATGAATTTGTAATAAAAAATCTTGACAGATATTTGAAGTAAAGTTAAAATTAGCATCGAAATTAATCCCTGTTCAGCTTTTTCACTACTTAAGTTGCAGTGCTGTCGTAAGGAATTCCGTATATTCCAAACCCCTCCTGAGTTTCGTTTAGCAGCAGCAACCAGATATCTATAACTTAAAATACCTGTCAATCAAGGCAACATTATACGATTGGAGATTCCGTTGTCCTAATTTACAAATATCGTTTCAATTTCAAATGCCAATGATATAACTGCGAGTATCAACCGGTTAAAAGCCATGTTCAATATCTACTAGTGCGTTTCATTTAATTGGTGTGAGAAAAACGGCTTCCTGCCACAATGTGCCGCATGGGTCATTAATTTGCCCATAAAATGTCGTCGTTTGCTTCAAACACACAAACATTCAACACATAGCAGCACCAACAAGGTAAACGTTGAAAAATTTCCCTTATATAATTACACTACCGGCATCATTGGAAATGAAAATAAAAATAAACATCACTTACACCAAAACCACGACATCATTGTCAAATGTAATCTTGTTGCACTTCCAGCGAGTTCAACACGAGCGAGCTGCTGTACCCTGATGCTAGTGGTTGAAGTAAACTTGAAGCTGCTTGCTGCATGACTTTTCACTGCTCGAATCTAATTTTGTGAGCATGAAAACTCAATCAAAAGATAATTAACTGCACCACCTTGCATATGTTGATTATTGTGATGCTTTAAATCCAACACCCTGCCACCGACTCTAAGCCGCAACAATCTTGACTCCCATATTAAGCGCCCTGACTTTGAGGGGCTCGCTATTGATGTGCATTAATGCCACCATATTCATGCAGCTACTCTATTTCATGGGCTTTTCAAGTTTCACATATTTCGGTTGGCTTCAATGAATAGGCAAGATCCCTTAATCATTGAGGAAATGCAGGCAAAAGACGGTCTTAAATTAATGATGAAAGTTGCACGATAAGCCATCTTAGCAGGAATGTCAATAGGGCATTTGCAAAAAGTCACTTCCCAGTTTTCCGAACACGAAGAAGTCATGAAAGACGCAGCAGTGTCTATGGTGTGGCCCAAAAGATTTCCAAACAAGCTCTCCTCCAATAAGGAAATGAACAGAAGAACCTGAATCACAAGATATAGTGTCGAAACCAACTCAGCGAGGAAGATGCTACATTAGACCCGCAGACTTTGTATTTGAAGACTTTTATTAGGCGGAGTGTGTCTCCCTCACTTCTTGCCATTTTATTCGTTTATTTGCAGAGCGGGTGATGCATGTTATGCAAGACCAAATCACATCATCTCTTCCTCTAATTTAATTAAAAGAACTCAATTTGCGTTTTGGTTTGTTCATATTTTTTACGGAATGATAAGCGACCAAGCTTTGTGGGTGAGCCTTGGATAATAAGAAGTTGAGAAAACAACTTAAGTGTCCCAGCGCGGCCACAGGAAAACGTCCAATTTTGAAGTGTTGAATTGTATGGTAATTTTGTTGTCTTATTCATGATCGCTTAAGATCTCTTATTGAGTTCTTGAAGTCAAAATTATTTCCTGTCATTACTTCCGGATATTTTTTATATAAATTTTTCTATGGAAGCATCAAAGTTATCATAGACATAAAGGCTTTTCCATTGAGCGTTGTCTATCTTTAAATTTGAATAAAACAAACTGCGAGTGAGATACGAGTATTATTTATTTTTCTATTTATTTGGAAGGCCCATTTAGGCCATTATAAATGGTGGGCCAAATATAAGTCTTTTTTTTTTTTTAATGCGATAAAATTAATGAAATAAGACTTTTTTCCATGCATAGAGGCTTTATTATTAAAAGCAAACATTCTCATTAATTATTAAACTTTACGTCGTTCAAGTTCATGAATTAAGTCTCACACTTTCGCCTACCGCAGCCACGATGGAGACCATGAGTGTTCTCTACTAGCATACCAGTCTCACATACTTTTTGCACAAACTTGCGTACAGCAGGCTTTGTGAGTGCTTCATTTCGGCCAAAACTTCTATTCAAAAAACTCACTACATAGCACTCACTTTGGAAACAAGTTTTCAATATTTCCTAACGTTGTTCAAGCGTAAAGCTGTTTATATGGACTATAGCATCATGCAAATATCTGTCGCTGCTTCGCTGGGTGGCGTGTATCAGAAAGGTCCAATTTTCCATTGATTATGTTGACTTTAAGGGTAGTGGTGATTTTTGGTTTATCCGAAAAGACCTGTGACTTAAGACAACCTCACGGGAAGAAGCATAGCGGGATCAAATCGAACGATCACGGTTGCCAATTCCCATCACCTCTGCGTAAGATAACATTGCTAGGAAATCGCTCGTGTAAAATGTTTACTGTGGCACGGGTTGTGTAACACGTAGCGCCGATATATTAAGACCATGGGAAGTCGGCATCGTCCATATCATGTGATTCGGGCCAAAATAAATAGGTTAATATCGACCGGTAGTGCTCGCCGTTGACAGTTAAAGCCAACGTTATTCTTAAAGAAGTTTGTACAGATGATGCCGCCAGCCGAAAATCCTCACCAATCAGTGATATGCTCTGGGTACATTCCAATTTTGTGGATTTTGCTTAGATTGTTAAGTCGTTGACTTTAAATTCCTTGGTTAGTTTAAGTTTGTACGGTTATAGGGGCAAGTCTTGACGCCAATTTCGCCAAGTTGTGGTCTGCGAGTTCTTGCTTGAATTAACTCGCTGAATCAACTACCTCGGATTATCTCGCACACTCAACCGATCGACTCGAGTTTATCCACCACGTCACAATAAGTCTTTTCGAAGGGACCATTAATGTGACCGTAAAATGGGCGAAGTACGAGCACGTGAAATTTAGCTCGAAAAGACGCACTTTCATAAAACAATTTATTCATTTGTGAATGTCATTGAACAGATATGGCTTCAATAACTTAAAATAATATGGAATAGGAGTTTCTGAACTTTGAATTTTTAGAATTGTGTATTCAAAAGAAATATTTGTTTTTCATTTCCGATACGAGAAACTGAACTGGAGAAGATTCCGTTCAGAAGTGGAAGAACGCCTTCAAGAAGTCTCCAGCATCAACATCCTCAACAACAATGAAATTGAAATCAAGATATATCAATTTGAAACAGTGGTCAACAATGCTTTGGACAGGAAGAAAACTTCCCGCACCAGCAGAGATTACAGGTACGCAAACTTGCCCCAGCATTCACTCCGCAAAAGCCTGCAAAGAATATACCACAGGGCCTTCAACGGGGAAAGCGACGAATAAAAGCAACTGCATTCAGAACTTCAGTGCATTAACAGAATGTTCAACCAGGCATTAAAGCATCATTAGGAAAGGGATTTCAGGAAGAGACTCGTAGATATCAAAGATCAATCTGATTGTAGTAAAAGTGAACTCAATACATGATACCATCCTTCATGGATAAGAAGTTTCCACAACTTCTGCTGAGAAAGCTGAAGAGTTTGCCAATCACTTTCATGATGGTTTCAAAGACCGCCACCCCATTCAACTTCCTGACTTTATTGAAGAAGTAAAAACTCGCTCTTAGGAGATATCGACAACCACCGAAACCCCGACACTGACACTTCTCCTGAAGAAGTGGGTGACATTATCTTCACTGGAAACTCAAAAAAAAAATCAGCAGGAAGCAACAGGATTTCTAATTACGTACTTGATAAGTTACCAAATCTTGCTGTTCTCCAGTTGACTATAATCTTTAACAAATGTCAAAACAACCGCGCAGATGTGGAAGGATATCGGCCAATTTCGTTCCTCAGATGTATGAGTAAGATACTAGAGGCGTTGATATTGAAGAAACTCAACGTTTTTTTGCAGAGAAAGAGATGTCATACCGGAGTTCCAGTACCCTACTCTATCCTAGATCTGCTACTGGGACTTCATGCAGATCACTTCATAAGAATAATAAAAAATTTCCTAACCCATAGACTTTTTTATGTACACGTGGCAAAACATTCATCAACGCTGGAGTTCCTCAAGAGTCAAGATTTTGACCGCTCCTGTTCAACATTTACACTGCTGATCAACCAGCCAACTTTTCCAACAAATTCAAATTCAAAAGGAATGCAGACTTGATGTTGAAGAGAGCCAACTATTCTCTGCACTTGGTCTATTCACTACTCAGGAGGCGAAATGGTCTAAGTAAGAAGACAAAGCTGCTTGTGTATAAACAACTTATCCGACCCGTTCTGGAAGATCATCCCACCTCCTATATCATGAGCTAAAGCCTAGTAGCAGTTATCTATACACCGGAGCAATCACTGACGATCGATATGAAGAACAGGATAACAGGATACCTAGCTTTCTCGACATATTCTAGTTGTTGATCTGCAAGATACAATTTTGGAAAATAGCTATAATCGAGGTTATTTTTGTAGACGACTAAGCATTTGGACTTTCCTGGGTTAAGGTGAAGGTTATTTATGTTGCTTATAAGATCAGTATGCTTCTAAGACCAGTACTTAATTTATATGCGCCATTTTCGATCACACCGAGCCTGCATCTTATTCAAACTTGAGCATCGTCAGCATATAAATCTATTGAGGCAAATTTAACTTGTAGTGTAAGATAATTTATAAAAATTGTGAATAGTAGAGGACCTAGAATTGATCCCTGGGCTACACCTGAGAAAAGATTTAAGAGACGCGAAATTTTTATTTTTTATTTTATTATGAAGGACTTTTCTAATACTTTGAAAAAAAAATTAAAAATTGATATGGGTCTGAACTCTTCTTGAGAAAAGCGGGTGGCTGCTTTTTTTAAGACTGGTATTACTTTTGCCAATTTCCAACAGGATGGAAAATACGATGTCATTAAAATAATTTTCAAATATGCGTTTGGACTGGTAGAATGTGGGGTTAAATCATTTTAATGAAGAGTGGGTGTATATCATCCAAGCACTGAGCACATGTTTTTGAGTATAAAACTAAAGAAATTAACATAATCGACCCGATAGTCTTCATCATTCTTCAAAAAACCGAAAAGCATTATTTGAAGTTTTATTTTGGAAATCAGCAAATTCTTCATTTAAAGAGTCGGGGCATATACAGGGTGTCCAGTAATTCATTTGTCTTACTTTGGGATGTGATTCTTGGTCATATTCTAAGAAAAAATAAAATGCACGACTGGGTCGCACGAACTTGCTCCTATGTAATAGACTAGGAATTTTAAAAACGAATGTTATTAAAGAAAACTGTTCATATAGTCCAGTCAAAGCGTCATTTGACCTTGCGCGCAGAGGCATGGTCAATTTTTTTTTCATGGATCGATAGGTGCTTATGAGAAATGCTTAAAACCAAATTTGCACCACATGACAACTTTTTTTACCAAAGTTATTGGTAAAAATGTGTTTTGTGTCATTTTTTGGTCATTTGCGAATATCTCGGCTCCACTATCTCGTACAAACAAAAATTAAACATGTATTTATTCCTAATAACATTATCTATTATGTTCTAAAAAAAACATTTGTTTAAACAAATGAAAAAAAAAGTTATAGTAAGTTAAACAAATTTTTTGTTGTTTAAAAATCACTTTTTCGTGATTATTAAGAAAAAAGCTCATTTAACGATGAAATTTTTATATTTTATTATTAAAGTTCTTGTAATTCCCTACAATTTAAAAAAAATTCAACACCCTACGATGAACAAAAGCCGAGTAATAAATTATTGAACATAGGTAAGTCAGAGCGCACCCACGCATTTTATGATTTTATGTTTTAATTAATATCTCAGCCCCAGTATGTCGCAAAGTGAAAATAAAAAACTGTATTGCTAATAACAATATTTTCTATCAACTTGCATTTCATTTAATATGTTTGAGCAAAAATATAAAAAGTTACCGTTGGTTTCAACGTTTTTTTTCTTGTTTTTAATACCTTTTTTTCATAGTTATTGAGAAAAAACGGTATTTCACGGTAAATAGTTTTCAGTTTTGGATTTTTGTTTTATAGTCCTGCTAATTTTCTTTAAAGTAAAAAAAAAAATAGTCCATTACGACAAACGGGAGCCAAGATATTCATGATTTAAAAATTTGGGAAAGCTTACAATTTAGTATTTTAACCTTGTAGCTTGTAATTTTGGTGTCGCCAGCAACAAGAAGCAACAAATATGTGTAAGTATGTGTGGAGTGTTTGAAGGATACCCATATGTCTTGTTGCTGGCGACACCAAAATTACAAGCTACAAGGTTAAAATACTAAATTGTAAGCTTTCCTAAGTTTTTAAATCATGAATATCTTGGCTCCCGTTTGTCGTAATGGACTAATTTTTTTTTTAATTTGAAGAAAATTAGCAGGACTATAAAACAAAAATCCAAACCTGAAAAGTATTTACCGTGAAATACAGTTTTTTTCTCAATAACTATGAAAAAAAGGTATTAAAAACAAGAAAAAAAACGTTGAAACCAACGGTAACTTTTTATATTTTTGCTCAAACATATTAAATGAAATGCAAGTTGATAGAAAATATTGTTATTAGCAATACAGTTTTTTATTTTCACTTTGCGACATACTGGGGCTGAGATATTAATTAAAACATAAAATCATAAAATGCGTGGGTGCGCTGACTTACCTATGTTCAATAATTTATTACTCGGCTTTTGTTCATCGTAGGGTGTTGAATTTTTTTTAAATTGTAGGGAATTACAAGAACTTTAATAATAAAATATAAAAATTTCATCGTTAAATGAGCTTTTTTCTTAATAATCACGAAAAAGTGATTTTTAAACAACAAAAAATTTGTTTAACTTACTATAACTTTTTTTTTCATTTGTTTAAACAAATGTTTTTTTTAGAACATAATAGATAATGTTATTAGGAATAAATACATGTTTAATTTTTGTTTGTACGAGATAGTGGAGCCGAGATATTCGCAAATGACCAAAAAATTACACAAAACACATTTTTACCAATAACTTTGGTAAAAAAAGTTGTCATGTGGTGCAAATTTGGTTTTAAGCATTTCTCATAAGCACCTATCGATCCATGAAACAAAAATTGACCATGCCTCTGCGCGCAAGGTCAGGCCCTTTTTCATGACGCTTTGACTGGACTAATAAGGTTAAAATAAATTTTTTTAAATTCTTTTAGTAGTAAGAGATATAAACAGAATGCTATGCAAATATGAATTTATTCAAGAACAAAAATTATAAGTCGTTGTAGTGGTTTCTTAAAAAAATAAGCTTTTATGTACAAAATTTTTAATGCAATGTAGGTACAGTCAGTAATATCTAGATTTAATTTTTTTTTTAATTAAATTATAGATCGTAAAGATTAATGAAAAGAAAAAAAATTTTAGCAAAATTCTCGGAACCGTTTTCGAGAAAAATACGATTTTCGAAAACTATTTTTTAAAATTTGTATGGAAGGTACCGTTAGTTTTAGATGAAACAAAATTTTTTTTCTCAAATCTTGTAGATTATGTTAAAAAACTTTTTTTTGTCAAGTTTGAAAAAAATCGAGCATGGGGTTTTCGAAATATTGAGTTTCCAAAAAAAAATTTTGATTTCTTTTCAAAAATCCAAAAAACTAAAAATTGAAAATTTGAATATGCAATAATATTCAAACTTTGGAGGAGCTTTGGCATAAAAAAAAATATTTAAATCGGCTATACCGTTTTCGAGAAAATCAAAAACAAAAAAAATAGACCCAGGGGGGCTACCAAAAATAACAATTTTTTGTAAAATTTTTTTTAACCATTAGCTAGTTTTAACCAAATGAAATTTTTCAACTTTTTTTTAAAAAAATCTGTGGGACAGTTTTTGAGAAAAAAAAATATTTATAAAATTTCGAAAAAAATCGTATGGCAGGTACCGTTATTTTTGGTCTTAAAAAAAATAAAAAAAAAGCGTCCGGGGGGAAAAAATTAAAACCCATATCTACCAAGTTTGAAGAAAATCGGCCGAGCCGTTTAGGCTGTAGTCGAACCGACAGACAGACAGACAGACAGACAGACAGACAGAATTGCGAGACCCACTTTTTTGGTCTTCGCTATCATCGTAATGTCAACTTTGATCAAAATCTCGAGTTCGAATGCATAACTTGCCTTATAGTACCTATAAGTCGCAAGTAAAAAGTGTTCTACAGTAAAGTCTGATTTTCAACCTTGACATCACTTTTTCACGATTTAAAAAGGCTAACTTTGGTGTACCCTGACCCATGTTAAGGTGAATTTCTCTGTCAGTATTAATGACAGACTTTTTTTTAGCAAGAATACTAACCTTTAAAACTGCGTTTAAATTGAGCTGATAAATTTTTAGGGTTACAAGATATTCAAAAAAAAAATTTCGAAAAATGCGTAATAAACATTAAGTATTCTTATTTTTACCTGGTGATCAAAGCAATAATAAAAAAACTCATTAATAAGTGCACCCAAAAACCCATGCATTTTATGATACTTGGAAAAACCTAAAATAGGTAAAAAATCGAATTTTGGGGTTTTTACCCACTTTTAACCTAGCACTTGGCAATTGGAGGGGTTTTCAAGGAATTGAAAGTTTTAAGGTAGTTTTTAAGACTGTGCACTCATGAAAAGGGTTAAAAGTGTACTTTACTTATGTCTACTCGACTTGCTGTCAAAACCATAATTATTTTACCTCTTCTCAGGGACATCAGTTAAATTTGGGGTTTGAATGTTTACTGGGTAAATTGACTAAATAAGTGGTATAGAAGAATAAAAAAACAAATTCATTCATCAGATTATCAAGTCACGATTACAGTTGGATAAGAGCGCTTGTTAAAATGCCTTCATTTACGAGAGATGAACACGCAGTCATTTTATTAATTTATGGGTTGTGCAATGGAAATTCAAGAAGAGCACAACGAAGATACCAGGAACTTTATCCTAACAGACGACTTCCCTCTCGAAATGTTTTTGGAAATACTCGTACCTTTCGAAGGCTTAGAGAAATTGCATCAGTTTCAACTGCAAGACCTAACGTGGGAACTGCAAACACCAGAAGACTTTCGGTCGATGAAAGAATACTGGCTTTCTTAGTAATTTTTGTTTTGAGGGGCACATGTGAATTGAAAAGTTGGTTTACTGAATTTCTTCAGGTGATGACATTAGATACGAGTATATTGATTGCCAGTCAAACTGTGTTACATCATTTTCTAAGCTTCTAGTATTAACCGCTCTGAAGTCCCTATATTTAAAAACCGATTGATTTACTCGTAACGTTACTTCAAATGTTGGAAATATTAAATCATGCTTTGAAAATTGGATGCCTCAAGTTGTGAATAATGGTCAACGTTATCGATGTTATTAATGAGGAATAAGTAAAAAAAATGAAGAAGTGTTATTGGTAAAATCTGTAGAATGAGAAATATTATATAAAACTAGAGCGATCTTGAAATAAATTCATATTTGCTTAAGAAACCATATGATCTTCTATTTTTAGCTCGAATTACTCAAGGAGTTGTTTAGCCTTTGACAAAATTAATTATATGTTTCTCACTATTTTTCTCTGAAATGAGGTACATAGAAATCCTGAAAATAAGACATTTTTGTTGACTAGCGTTGATGGATTCTAGGAAGAAAGCAAATTCAAATAAATTGCGGTCTTAGTCCAAAGTTCAAGGTATAGTCAAGACTTGACCTTTTGTAAATTGTAGTTTGTTCGTAGACTTATGGGACATCATGTATTCCTTGTAAATAAATTATTACCTTCATTCCCAAGTAATGATACACTAATTTCTTCGAGATTACGAAGTGGAAAGATTTTTATAGTTCACTTAAAATTTGATGAAATGCATTATGACAAAAGACATCATACATTTATGTATAAAAAATGTAAATAGAACATGTATTGTTATGATATGAATATCAAACGACAAATAAAATCAAAATCGTGCCTATTAGATGGACATAATTGCAACATTCATCTCTTGCATTATAAAAAAGCTTAATTTTGTGCTATTTGTTAAAAATTGAAACGAATTCCATTTGCAGGTTGCGTATAAAACTAATAAAATCAATATTTCTTTGTCGCGAAAGACTGCCATCTCAAACGTCAAATATGATTTGCCATTCAGTCCACACAGTGCATTGTAGACAGAAACAAAAAAACGTACCTTCCTTTAATACCTGCTAAATATTTGTTATGCCGTTAACATATATATCGACAGCAGTGCCACCCAGCATATAAATATACCGTTTGTTTGCAAGACAGATGATATGCTCGTGTGTACTTCTGCCATGGAAGCCGCATGCAGCCTTCACTTAATTAAAGAAAAACACCCTTGCAAGCAAGCACACTTCATTTTTGTCATTCCTTCAAAGGCCTGTCTGTTTGTTTGTACCTTGCTCTAGTCGTCCATGCACGAGTCTAATGAGACTAACCTTCCTGAGCATAATAGCTCCAAAATGTGGATTTTTCCAGTTACGCATATTAGTTTAACTGATCAGAAGAAACATGTTGAATTTGATTAAATTGATTCAATCAGCTGACGGTTTAAACTGATTCCAACTTGACCTTATTTCGTTTTGGGCAATGGTTGGCCATGTGTGTGACAGTTAAGTCAAAGCCACACAAGGTATTTAATCTCGCCCTTGGGCCAGTGGGAGTCTCCTCGATTTTACCTCGTTTTGACACAAAAGTACGTTTGTTTACTCAAATCTACTTATTTGGACGTTTTCAATTCTGTTAGGCAGGCATTTCATAACTTGCTGTCATTATTAGTTTTTTTAACGGACAAAAATCAATTCAATCAATTATAACAATCTCCGATGAAGGGTCATAATTGATGTGACAGAAGTTGTCGATGGTGTAAGGCCTGTAATGATCGTAGAGTTGACATTTACAACTCCCATATGTCAAGTGATGTCAGTTTATCTATTGTTGTGCACCTTTCACGCAATCTATGACGCCTTACAATGGCTGATGTTGAAGTTGATGCCTTTGTAAGGTAAGGTGCAAGAGGTTTTATACTTACAACAGTCTTCGAAGCAGCATCACGGTTTACCAAAGTCATTATTACACAAGCAGGCAGGAATGGGAAAGTACCATGTCGAGATTGCTATACAATACCGACAGCCTACATATGCATTGAACTTCAGACCGTTAAGGTTCACAGCGTCTCCATGATTGATCAGATTGATGGGCCATAATTGCGATGCGGTAACCATGATAACCGTTCGGTTAAATGGATGTTCGAAGAAAAATATGACAACCTTGAACCTATACGGGAGGAGAGTGAATGCATCTGTCACTTTTACTTCTCAAAAAAATGTGAGTGTAATGTTTCATATGAGTGATGGTCTCCTGAGATAATATCATTTTCTTCATGGACGTGAGTTCGTAATTTGATGGTTCAGGAGTAATTATTGCACTGCGCGGTTGCATGTTTTGCGAATATTTTTAAGTCTTCCCTGGGGTTGAATCTGTCACACTCTTTGACGCTGAATTACGCAATGTAAGTGGAAATTGTAGCAAAAAAGGAAGTAAAGTAATAAAATCAACTTAATTGCGAACATAATATTTAAGATATTTAAGACACACATTCCTCGAATTTAGGTTACGGGTTTATGACAGTAATTAAGCATAATTTAAATAACACAATTATTTTAATACTTTAATAACTTGACGAGTGCCTACCACTCTTAGAGGCTCTTAGGGCTCGTGTTTGAGGAATTTTGTTTGTTTAAAATGGTTCCTGGGTGAGTAGATCAATGAAAACTATATTTGAGGAAGATTTGCATATAATTTGCAGTGCTAAGTATACGGAAGTCAATCACAATAAGACAAAGTTGCAATAAATAACATATATATATTGAGGTAGTTGTTTTTTTTGTTTAAAATCATTTTTAAGTATAAAATAATGCACAAGGTGGTTTTCCAATATGGGTTTCAGAACTTTGATAGGTGACTGCTTGTTGAAGCTACATCTGTCAAATTGGCTGTAGTTTATTTCGTCTTGTCAGATCAACATGAAGGCCGGTATTCACCGAGCGCTCATAACTTAAGAAGCTCATAAACCTATTCACCAAGCAATATTAGTGAAGATCTACGAGCGCTCTTAAAAGTTAGGAGTGGTCCCGACCACTCCTCCTAATCCTAACTTACGAGCGCTCTCTTCGAAAGTTTGTTGGCTTGTGCGTGTGCCATGCACGCATTTGACTCGAATCCATGTGAGCAATGCCAAGTAGAAGAGTATCCATTTGCTGTCAAGACTCAAGACCAACATACCACAACATTTCACAGTTTGGGTATGCCTGAACAAGAGAGAGTGGCTCTCATTTTCGAACTTCGAAAAACACTTGCGAGTGGTTGGTGAATACCCCACAGAAATTTCAAGTTAAGAGACTCGTAAAGTTAAGAGCCGTTTAGGAGCGCTCGGTGAATACGAGCGAGAAGATCTTGGCCTACATCCTTACAAGATTAAATTGACGCAAGAACTGAAGCCGCTTAACTACCAGAAGCGTTGTATGTTCGTGAATTGGGCTAAGCTGATGATCAAGACTGGCACGTTACTGTGAATGGGTGAATCGCTACCGTTTAATGATAACCGAATACTTTTGGCCCCAATTGGATGATATGGACTTGGAGGACATGTGGTTCTAATAGGATGGCGCCACAAGCCACACAGCGAATGTCACAATCAATTTATTGGAAACCAAGTTTGGAGAACGTGTTATCTCACGAAATTGTCCAGTCGCTTGGCCGCCTCGGTCGTGCGATTTAACGCCGTTAGACTATTTCCTGTGAGTCTACGTCAAGTCTATGGTCTATGCCATCAAGTCAACGACGACTGATGAACTTCGTACGAATATCGAACGAGATTTATGCTTGAAAACCGTCAAAAATTGGGTTCAGCGTCTGGACTTCTGCAAGCGGACTTCTGTTTTATTTAAAAAAAACTTTTTTAAGCGCTCTTATTAATAAACCCGATACATTTGATTGAATTGCCTTCTATTCGAGCAACATTTTGTGAATTTCGCCCATTTCACGGTCGCCATTATTGTCCTTCCGACAATTATTGGCAACATATATACATTATACATTAACAACCATACATCAACGAAATGCAAGATCTGCCAAAAATATAGCCATTGTCCGTGAAATTGTATAGGAGAATCCGAGGCAGTTTATTCCGCAGCCCGAACAAGATCTGGAACAGGAGCTCAGAGTTAATGAATAAGGTAACACCGCAATGTGTGTTTGGTAACTGGTATCTCAAGCAGTTGACCCCGATTTCGGTTGAAAAATCATATTCAGCGACAAAGCCCATTCCTGGATAAATGGGGTCATCAGCAAGCAAAACTATAGAACTTGGGATGATCACAATTCACAAAATTGCAATGCATCAGATAAGGTCATTGTTTGTGAACGGCGAGCACTATGCCTATAAGTCGATGATAACCTACTTATTTCTACTCCGGAATTTGTTCGTCCAATTCTGACTTATGCGAATCGAGTTTGGTGGAATATTAACTCCTCGTATGTGTATGGAAAAGCTTCCGAGTATTTGAAAGGAAGTGTTTAAGAGCTTGTATGCATATGTATAGAAGTGCACATTCTGACTTTCGGCACTATGTCTCAAACAAAAGACTATTGGGTGCTTCCGGATTCTGCAGAATTGACAACGTTATACTGGATCTTGGGAGAAATGATTTTGCGCATTCGGCGGACGATATAGAAAACGATTTCATATCGGGACTATATTCTATCCCAATCCTGTGTATTTCAGAAATGTTTTGGAAAGTGGATATATACCACTAGAGACATTCCTGTATCTTGATGACTCAATGAAAGTACCAATAATATAACATACCTTCACGTGCTTTTTGAATCGGGGGTTGGGAATATTGACCTGAGATACTGCACTAGCATACCTGAAAGGGATACAAATAATTATAATCTATTGAATCAAACGAAATATTGGTGGCTTGACTGGGTTGAAGCCGAATTTTAGGTTTAATAAAACAATGCCCTGACATATGATCTCTGATCTGACGATGACTGACAGATCTTAGCTTTAAGCTACAATGTGTCACTAACTCGGCGGGATAGAGATCATATGACAGGGCCTGGCACTTAAGTAAGCTAGGTTAAGTTAGTTTTTATATTTTTAGAAATATGCATGTCATCAGCGTATATCTGCAGGTCAGATCCCTTAAGAATGATATCCATGTCATTAATGGTCAAGAAAAATAGAGGACCAAATTACTTCCTTGAGGGACCTCTGATGTTGGGCGGATAGGCTTAGAACTGCAAGACCTTAAAAGGATCGTGTATCAACGATCATTTAAATACGTTTGAATCCAAGATATACATAACGGGGGGTAGGCTTTGAGTTTGAAGATGATAACGTTATGGGAAATTTTGTCAAAAGCTTAACTGAAATGGAAATCTAGTTTCATTTTATGAATTTGGATAATGAGAAAATCTTTCCATATTTTTGGAAACGCATCTCGAAAAATAAGAAGTTTAAAGAGATCCGTGAGCGGTTGTGTTAAGTTGGAGTTTTTGAGAACAACAGTGAACATTTTGATAAGTCCCGTGTATATCTTAATATCTTTTTTTTTTCGAAACCTTTGTTGTTTTCACAAGGGGGTATCTGATCCTATTTGACTTATAAAATTACAACAAAAAAAAAAAAAAAAACAATTGAATAATTTAAATTCAGAAAATAATTTTTTAATTAATTTCTTTTTCTTAAATTTCAAATGTGTTCTTCAAGCAACATTATTGTTGGTCTTTGTGGGAAGCTAAAATGGTAGCTACCAAGTCCACAATAGTCTTTTGTGTTTGTTATAATTATGAAAATCCATTTAGAACTTATAACACAATGATTTTCAATCCACCATAGTTATTATAATTATTATAAATATAATAATAAGAAATATTATGAATTTTTAAAAATATTCGAAAAAAAAATCTGATACAAAAAATCATAACCCAGTCGCAATTTTGACCCTGAACCTAATATTTCATATTTTTTTTTAACGATTTATTGCCCTTTTCTAAAGGTGAAATGATTAAAAAAATTATAAAATTTTTCACGTTTAATAAACTATTTCTACAAAACAATTATTACAAATAATCATTCTCTTGGAAAATGTACTTATAAAAGTTCTTTTATATGGTGAACAGAAAATATTCCTTAAAATTTCCCTTTGTAACCAACAACTATAAAATGTTAAGAAACATAATAAATGCGTTTTTATATTAATCTTTTCAAAATAAACGTTTAACAATTTTCTCTATTTAATTTCTTAGAAATTGCTCAATCGAGTTTAATTAAATTTTGTAACCTACAAAAAGAGCTCAAAATGTATTATTTAAATTACCAAATTGCTGCAACTGTCTTCACTGACAAAATCATAACGTTATGCAACTCTTTGCAATATTTATAATTTGTGCAAAAATCCCACGCATTCAAGTATGTGCCTACCCAATTCTTTGTGCACTTTTAAAAACCAAAGTTTGCGTATACCAATGTGTTTTGTTTGTCATAACAATTAAGCTCAATGTGACAACTTTGACCGACTCAACAAAAATGCTATTCGGTATTTATATATACAAACTATTTCTATCCGCAATTCACTTTACAACCAAACCATCTATTACAAAATGCATCAAGAGTATAGTTACCGCAAATATTTACCTATGCAATTTATGCTATAAAATTGATGGCAACAAGTAAATATTGAATTAAAATGTCGCGGATGCTAAATAACCATAATTAAGTTTGTAAATAATATGACAACCAGTGTTACTTTTTCCCAAAACAAATGACTGAATGTAGACGTTAAAGATTCAGTGATTCGTAGAAGTGGGAAAAAAACGATAAGAAAACATTATTTAAGTGGTATTTTATGACAATTCACAGCGATAAAATAAGTTTAATTGTGAGTCTAAGAGAGTTGTTTGCTTTGTATTGTCCAAAGTTAAAAACGATGAAAAGTATGCTTAGAAGATGGCTCAGTAAAAGTTGAAAATTTTGAAAATACCTAGAAGTATGCTTTAATAAATCAAACTTGTTAATAGTGGAATATATCTGCAGGCTTATTTTCTGATTCACAATAGTATATTTGCTCAAAAATCCAACAAGGAACTGCCAGATCATTATTTCACAATCTAAACGAAAGAGCTGGTAGCAAACTTGTTTTTGAAAATTTAAAGAAAATTCAATTCAGCGTTTGAGTTATCAACAGATCAAACAATATTATCTTAGTAATATTAAAAGGGAATTCCGAGCAATAAATTGGCGAACTTGATTGATTTGAACGTGATTTAAGCAAATATCTTTATGTTTAAAGTAAATAAAATATTTAAATAAGCCAAGAAGAATACGCTTTTTTTTTATTGGACTAGGTGATTTCTTGTATTACTTGGAAATAGATTTAATAGACTTTTTATTCACACAAATTCGGAAATCTAAATTATTTTGGAATGAAAATAACGTTGAAATTAAGCATGGACAATCATTTTATTAACAAGCTTCAATTACCCCTGTGCAGGGACGGGTTAAAATATTCCTGCAGCGCCTCCCCGCTTGTCGTAAAAGGCGACTAAAGGAGTAAATACATCTAGGCCACAAACAGCAAGGTGAACCTAGCGACACGTAACACCTATAAACTTTCCCAAAAGTGTGCATGCCAGTCCCTGGGTTGGCACGACTGGAGATCACCGGTGCCGTAAAAGAGAGATCAAATACAAAACTGGAGCATGCACACGTCGATACTTACAACCAGGATTTTGTGAATTCAAGCATTATGGAAGTACTCGTTCAAAATGACACTACCCCGCCAGGCACTACCATTGTTACACATGGTACTGATCCTGGACCGAGCAGCAATGCTCGGGTCAGAGCTAGACGGATTCCGGGGGCTAGCAAAGTAATGCCGCAGATTATACAAAATCTGAGAGCTGCGAGTTGGAACGTTGGCAGTATGACAGGTCGAAGCTTCGAGCTGGAAGAGATGATGAAAAGAAGGCGAGTGGACATCTTATGTGCTCAAGAAACAAAATGGCGAAACACAGGAAACAGGGCCCGTTTCTTGGATACGAGGACAAAAAACTATAAGATGTTCTACTATGGAACGGAAAAGGGTAAAAACGGAATCGGAATCATCCTTGCAAAACATCTATTAGGCAGCGTATTGACCATTTCGAAATCCAGCAACCGTTTGATGTCCCTTAAATTGGTGATTAAAGGAAAGTTGTGGAATATTGTCACTGCATATGCTCCCCAAATTGGATGTGAGCAGGTGCAAAAAGATGCATTTTGGCTAGACTTTCACAATCTACTTAAGGACATCCCAAAGGAAGAGTTTTTGTTCATGGGCGGAGATTTGAACGGACATGTCGGGAAGACAAACGAAGACTATGAAGATTGCCATGGAGGCCTCGGATACGGCACCAGGAACCTTCCTGGTGAAGACATCCTGAGCATGTGCAAAACATACGGTCTTATCGTACTAAATACCATGTTCGTCAAACAAAGCCGACACCTGGTCACTTACAGCAGTGGTGGAAATGAAACCCAGATTGATTACCATTTGGTATCTAGTTTCATGAAACCCCGGGTAAAAGATTGCAAAGTGATACTAGGAGAAGCGATCGCCCACCAACACCGTCTCCTACTGACAGAATTTTTTATGGAGACATTGAACGACAACAAACATACAAAAACTTTTGGGAAGATCAAATGGTATAATCTTGATAAGGAAAAAGGCGAAGCTTTTATTTCGAATATGCAAAACGTTCTGTATAACAACACCGATATAGTTCGAAATGAAGAGAGTACAGCACAAAGTATGTGGGATCTCCTACAGAGAACTTGCAAAGAAAAAGCCAAAACACTGTTAGGGGTTTCAAAAGGACACAAAGAAACATGGTGGTGGAATGATGAAGCTAAATCAGTTATAAGTAAAAAGAAAATGGCTTTCAAGGCTTGGTTGAAGAGCAAAAGTCACGCCTCGAAGTGGAATATAGAAACTGCGAGAAAGAAGCGAAAAAGAAGTGCGCCCAAATTCAAGCAAAGAATACAGAAAACCTGTATCGGGAGCTGGATGAAATTTCTACCCCGACAGCTGGTGCTATTCAAGAGCTACTATCTTCAAAATAGCCGCTCAAAGAAGAAGAAATGCCCAGGAGATTTGTTCGCCAACGTTCATTAACAATGCTCAAGGCCAACTACTTGTGGAAGACAACGAAATTCTTCACAGGTGGCGACAGTATTGTGACGGACTTCTAAACGAACAATTTCCAAGGCTATACTTTCCAATAGCTTCACCTAACTTAAGCGAAGTATCCGACGTCACAGTCGAAGAAGTTAGTGAGGCGGTAAAATACTCCAAAAAGGGAAAAGCTGTTGGCCCAGACGAAATACCCTCAGAGTTTTGGAAAAAGATGGGAGACATCGGGTTTAGATGGCTCATGATTCTTGTCTCCAAACTTATACGAGGTGATCGCATGCCTAATCAATGGAGGGAAAGTTACCTTCTTCCAATTTATAAAGGGAAGGGTGATACTCGAAGCTGTGATAATTACCGTTCGATTAAGCTGATGTCACACACCATGAAGATCGTTGAGCGAGTCTTGGGTAGCCGACTGCGAAAAATAATTAGGCTATCTGATGACCAGTGCGGGTTTGTCGGTGGTAAGTCAACCACGGATGCAATCCAGAGTATAAGAATAATTATGGAAAAACATCGGGATTCTTTGGAGGATTTGCATGTCGTATTGGTTGATTTTGAAAAAGCATTCGATCGGCAACCACGAGATCTAATATGGGTGGCCCTCAGGCAACGAGGAGTTCCAGAAACCTATGTGCGGATAATTATGGACATGTATGATGGAGCAGTTACTAAAGTAAGATGCGCAGCTGGAGTCACCGAAGAATTCGAAATCACAGTAGGTGTACACCAGGGAAGTGTCTTGAGTCCCCTGCTCTTTATTACAGTTCTTGATTACCTGCTTGAAGGCAAAGTGACGGATCCAAAAGTACATCAGTTATTCTTTGCTGACGATGGAGCCATCATAAGTGAAGACCCGATATCCCTACAACGAGCACTTGACGTATGGGTGGATGTTCTAGAAGGAAGTGGGTACCGCATAAGTGCGAAAAAGACAGAATACCTATGCTGCCCATTTTCTGATCCACACAGGCCTATTCCAGACATTTATTTGAATGGAGTAGTGCTTCCCAAGTGTGAAAAGTTTAAATATCTGGGGTCTATGATAAATAACGAAGCTACTTGTGATGACGATATCAATCATCGCGTAAGCGTAGGGTGGATGAAGTGGCGGGAAAATTCTGCTATCTTCTGTGACCGAAAACTGCCCCCTAAGCTGAAACGAAAGCTCTACACTTCAGTTGTGCGTCCAGCACTCACATACGGTTCACAATGTTGGACAATGTACAAAAAGTATGAGAGTAAGCTAACGGCAGCTGAGATGAAGATGCTTCGTATGACAGCAGGAGTTACAAAGCTTGATCGAATTAGAAGTACGAAGATCCGAGGAAGCCTTCATGTTAAGAATACCATTTCCCAAAAAATTGAACACGACCGACTCAGTTGGTATTGCCATGTTCAAAGGAGAGATCCTGAGAACCCCGTCAAAAAGGCAATATCATACAACGTTCCAATTCGGAATAAAAAGAAAGGTAGGCCTAAACACTCCTGGTACAAACAAATGCAAAAACACCAGTATTCAGTTGGCCTCAGAAATGGAACAATACAAAACCGGGAGGCTTGCCGCCGATTTTTGAGGTCAACCCGGCGAACCCCACAGGCGGATCACTAGTGTGAAGCAGATACGTGGGAGAGTTATGATCCCCTCGACATCGAGATCATAACAGCGCCGAACAAAGGAAGAAGAAGAAGAACAAGCTTCAATTAAAAAAAAAAAATAACTCGTGGAATTCCTGAATTAAAGAAATTCCTCTCCACTCTAGATGGAAAAATTAACTATTTAGGGCTTTATTCTACAAAAATCTGGGCAAGAAGATACAACTTGGATCTTAATGATCCAGTTCGAAATCATTTCTTTAAATACATTTTAACTGAGCATTTAAGTAAGACTCAGCCGATCTCAATTATTTCTGTAATGAAAGTATTGCTTTCGATGCAAATTAACTATTTTTTAAGCCACAAGAGAGCTGTTTAATTTGAAATCGAAAAGATATTATCTTCTTTCATTCAGCATTTATTCTAACCTGGGCTCCCAATTTATGGGAAATACCCAAAAGCATCTATGCTCACATCACAACTGAAAGAATATCCTTACCGAAGCTGGACTTCCTGACTTAGTAGATGGAATCAAATTCCTAACCTGGCAAATCTTACCAAAAGCTGAATCTCTATCCGTAACACCAATTCACGATGGCATTAGTAAGTTTTTAAAACGAAAATTAACCCCAAAATATCAATCAAATCTTCAAAATTTATTCAAATCGTCTGCAAAGCTGAATATCAAAATCAAATTTGATTATACATAACTATACTCTGTCCAACAAAAATTGTTAGTACAGGCCTTATGGGAGAGCTTTTTCTAAAGCAGTGGCGCCTGATGCACCCTCACTACAATGCGTTAGGAAAAATGCCACTAAAAAAAGAGCAAGCCACTGACTTTTCTTAAGGAATTGTTGTTGTAATTCTTTGCAAAAAGTTGTACACCCCAACACGACCGTCGTATCCCACTGCTGATGAGATACTGAGATACTGTCAAGATCAAGACAAGATCGTCAAGTGTCACTCAAAACTCAATACGATCGTGCGCTCTTTATCTACATCAAAACAGAGTTACCATTATCATTCTCAATTGCAAGCAAAGAGCTTTTTCAGTGGTTTTTATTAAGGAGCTTTTGGGATTTGAATCTTTTGAGAACACATTTTAAGAAGATGAGTATGTTGAGTGTTGTCGTATTGCTTTTCAACTTAAAAAAAAATGCACCTATTATCTTACCGCTTGGCGTTGTGGGAAAAGGTAAATTGAATATTGGTGCTTATTTTGACATTCTCTTTCGTTCGAAAGTGAGTCGAATTCGTTGAAACTTAATTTTGAGACTCGGCGATTAGAATGTTAATCGAACAAATCGAAAGTTCACCCAATCCATAGAAAGTTCATTCATTTGCGAAAGCTAATTCAATTTTGACATTCGAAAGAATAGAATTAAATGTCATTTTTGTGTTGTTTGAATTTTTCTGTCGAGTAAGCAACAAAACATGTAAGTTTTTAATTATTTCATGGAAAATAAATTACTTTTATTAATTTTTTTGTTGTTTTATGTTTAACGGTCGCATTCCAACTGGACAAACCGCGAACAAAAGGAAAAGTTTATCAAAACAGTGGAAGAAAACCCGGAGGTAGCAAAGGGTTTTTTTAACACCCGCGTTGATACGGAAAGCATCCACTATCCTTCTCCTCTGCACTTCTTCAACACCATCTTCATTTATAAAGAATACAAATACCATATTTTTATTTTTTATTTATTATTTTATGGTTTTATCAAAGAAATTTAAATTATTAAACAATAAACAAAACAATTACAACTAAACAAAGATTTCACTTTTTGGTTTTGACTTTTGACATTTCACAAACACTTCTCTTTTGTTTTTGATATTTTAGTGTGACCAAGTGAAAAAAAATAAAAATTTAGAACGCGTCATGAACAACTTATTTTTTTTAAGAATAATTTTAAAACAGCTGAATTGACACAAAAAATGTAATGAATATGTAGTTGTTTATGGTTAAACTTTACTTTTTAATGAAAAAGTGTTTTATTTATTTTGTTTCTTGATTATTTATCCAACATCTATAAAATGTTTAGAAACAAAAAAAATGTAAAACGGTCATACTAATTCAAATAGAAATATAGTAAATGTCAAAGAGCTGATAATGAAAATGAATCTTTTTTGAAGTTCATTTTATGCTATCTTTCGCAAATGAATGTTATTCGTTCGAATCTCAAAATTAAGAAAGTTCATTCGAAGGAATAGAATCATTCTAACGAATAGACTATTCATGAGAATGTCAAAATAAGCATGAATGTGTTCAGACGTTTTAAATCGGCGGCAGACGGTAGCCCTACGCGTTTTTTACTTTCATTTGCGGCGATTTATAATTTAAACTACGGAATACCTGTGAGAGCTTTAAAAGGCGACACACTTATGCATGGCAATGCAACCAGAATGAGAGACAAACGTCCTATCTTCCCTGTACTGACAATTTTTGTTGGACAGAGTATATAAACCCAAAGCCAACTTTTCTCCATGGAATCTATCAATTCAAACAATTTAACAAAGATACTTCGCACAACAATATCTATTATGAAGTGTTCTTAGAGTTAAAAATATTCTAGAAAATGGTAGAATGGCAAATTGAGCTTCAAGAACAAACGATGGAATTGCATTCGCCATTGTCATCAAAGAAGGATCTGTTATCAGTAAAGTTGTTCCCGACTTCATTTTTCTCTAATAACAATATAAACTATTCTTGCAGTAAATTTTGTGACGGAAGAGCAGAACTTACGTTAGCACAAATGCTCAAACATAAATTCAATCTCCAAAACCATTTCTGGAAAACACCTACTAGAAATTCTTACAGTCACCTCTTTTAAAAATGTAAACAAAAAATAGATTTATGTTATAGTCTATTGTATAATTAAGCTCAGAATGTAGGCTCAGATGGTAGGAAAAGCTTAACTCCAAAAAAAAAGTCTGACCACGGACATTAATATTCTAGGCGTCTGAATTTATTCAAATTCCGCTAGAAAAATAAAATTCACAGTATATTACTGCTGTGAAATTTATAAGCATCGCTAAACATCGACAAATAATAATTGCGTCTTAGAAGGGTACGACAACATCTAACGACAGCCCACTGTTGTACCCTGGGCGAAACGCGCTTTGGAGTTGAGGTCACTCAAAGTTTCTACTGAATTTAATTCAATCACTCCACTTAAAATTGAAGTAATTTTCTTATTTCATATAAATATCTTCGTTGATGGAAAAGATTAACTCTATTATGGGTATTGTAACGTAAAAGTGTATCAATAAAATAATAATAATTTTAATAATAATTCTTCCAACATTAGGAGGATGTATTGAATACGGAAATTGCAAAAGCATTTTTGAAGTAAAACTTCTTTTTCGGCGTTGAGGGTAAGAAATGTTCTATGCAGCTGTCACGACACGTTATCAGTTAAAGACAGCAACATGTTTTTAGAATACAAAATGTTTGTACGTTTATAGGTTAGAATCTTACAGAGGCTTTGCTTGAGGGGAAAGAAGTTTTACTTCTACCACGCATACGTCAGTACACACAACCTTTTTTTAATTGTATAAAGTTAACCATGGAAAGAAATATTTCAAATGGAAGTCAGGAACCATTTACAACACTCTGTAACATTCAAACGAATTATCTAATGCTGATCTTTTCTACTGTATTGAAAACAGCATTTATCCAGTCTTTTCCTAAAATAAGAGACACTTCCACCCCCTCCTCAAACCGACCAATTAACTTACGTACGAGTACCTTCCTTCAAGGTAGAAGTTATTATAGTTAGAAATTGCTTTCATTAAGTGTAGTATTGGATGGTTTCAAGTCTGATCTTTACAACATAAATGCTGGTGTTCCTCAGGGTTCCGTTTTGTCTCCGACTCTCTTCCTCATTTTTTAAATTATCTCTTGGGTGAAACCTCTAACCCACATCATTGTTTTGTCAAGGATTTTATCGAAAACTCAATTTGATATAATAAACTGATCTTTATCGATATTTTGTTTCCTAATTCACAACAGTTTTCATCATTTAAGTTGTTAAATATCGAACCTCACTATTTATCAAATAATTATTGATAAATGGCAATCGCAGGAATAATGTAAATCTCAATTGATAACAAATAGGAGAAACTTTAAGAATACATTTACTCAGTACAGGTACGAGTATCTTAAATCTCAGAGAACTCTGCATTCTCAGTAAAGAGGAAATTGTCAGTTCTTCCGTAAAATATTTGAAGCTAGAATTGTTTATTTTTATGCACATACATATATGTAAATATATTTTTCACGCACTAAAGAAGTTTCGATTTATCCATAAAATGTTCAAGCACAGAGCACGCACTTAGGAAAGTTGGAGAGGATTTTAAAGGAGATGCGGCTAAAGAAATAATGTCTGAATTTAATAGTACGTCCGAAGTTGTGCTCAAGGGTAAACTGCTGGGCATTCCCAAAAGCGCAAGTTTTAAGGTTGAATTGTTTTAGAGGAGTAATGAAACTGGCTATTCCACTAGAACACTGTTTATAAATATAACCGAAAAATAATGTAAGAAAAGAAACATTGCGACGGTGCTCAAGAGATTGAAATGTTTCTGTTATACTTCTATCACCTATCATTTTTAAAGCTCTTTTCTAGAATCTATGCAAGAATCTCAAGTGTGTTATTGGAGCACCTTACCAAAATATGGGAATAATACTTGAGCTTTGGACAAATATAGGCTTTATAGATTACAGCTAGATCAGAGGGGATAAAGCGGCATGTGATGTGCGTCTCGCTTTAACTATATGATACAGCATTGAGATTTTGAAGTATTAAACTCTGTGCGGTTTTTCGTTGCCCATTTGACAGTTCTATCAAGACAAAAATTCAACGAGCTTATCATACGCTGCCGTTCCAAATCAACAAGGAGAAGGGCGAGCATCGGAAAACGAATATGAGGAGCTGAGAGTACTGTCTTTAGCAAAACAATTTAGTGGATTAGATGTTTCCGACAAAAATCATTGATATGTGATGTGAGAGAGAATCGGAGACAAAACGGAGCCCTGTGGTACACGAGCATTTGTTTTATGAACTTCAGACTTAAAACCATCCAACACAACTTGTTTTAAGCGGTTCGAAAGGTAGTTTATATTTCAACAAATAATTCGCACGCATTTATCGATAAGAGATCTTGATGCCAGAACATCAAGTGCAATATTTTTATTATCTCCAAAACGATGTACAAATTTGTTCCTATGTTCAGTGAGATATACCATCAAACCACTGGTGGACCTAAAGCGATACTGCCGGTCATTGAGAAGCTCTCGTTCTTCAAGATATTTCTTCAGCTGATAAATTTACCAGCATTTCCATGACCTTTGAAAGAAGGGACGTAAATGTAATTGGGCGATAGTAAGAAACGGAGGAAGATTTGTCTTCTCTTGGGACAGGCTGAACAAATGCTGTTTTCCATACACTCAAAAACATGGAAAATTGTATGCAATGGTTTTCCAGCGTTGAAGAACACCTCTTCAGAACAATGGGAGGGATACTATCCGGGCCAAAGGATTTGTGTATATTGAGATCTTTCAGTACTCTTGGAACTATCGTCGGCTAAAGATGCAAACCTCGTAAATCCATTTTTGTAAATTTTGTAGGACAGCGATTTCTAATATTCAACTACCTACATACCAAATGTGTTCATTTCACATTACTTTTTTCCCTTTTTTGCCATTTAATAAGACTTTATGGATGTTTTCTTTCAATCCAGACATAGATTTTGTTGCCAGGTTTGCATCCTTATAGGCTTTTCACACCGAATTAAAATCTCGGATTTCAGCAACAAGATTACGAAATCTCATTGAAGCGTTCACACTGAACAGAACCAGGATTTCATTTGACGTTTCTGTCCATTTATCCTGCTTTCTCGGATATAATTTATCTTCTCTCCTTCTCTCCCCACAATTCAAATTTCAAATAGTCACTCGAGACTCGACTCCATTATCTGCTTTTTATCTACCTCTTCTCTTGCTGACAATTTGCAGACAAAGCAGAACATTTCTGAAGGTTTGTTTGTTTTGACAATCTTGTGTTTGAAAGTAGATTTTGAGGAGATTTTGTCGTAATCTAGTAGATTTGGAAATCTGAAAATGTATGGGAAATCTAGTAGATTTGGATGAGATTTTGAGAATTTTGCTCGAAATCTAGATTTTGATTTGGTGTGAATAGCGTATTAGCCGACGCTATACGAGTGCAAAAGAAGATTTGTCCTATAATATCGTTTACGATCTTAATTGCAGGAGGATTCATAGCATTTTCTGGCTGTGTCGAATTAAAAGCAAACTGTGCTGCAAGCAATATGGCTTTCTCTTGTGAGCTGAAATACGGAGTGTCAATGAAGATGAAGTAGTATTTCGTACATTTTTTACAAATTACCAAAAATGTTTACTAACTTTGGGAGACTTTCCTTAAACTTTAGTCATGATAAACTTAATTCGTCGAATTGGCTATTAGGGAAGCATGTAAGATACTCAAACAAGAGCCAATCCAGAACCGGAATACGACTTATATCACTGACAGTCAGGCGGCTGTTAAAGCCATTAATTCTAGTACATCATACTCAGAATTGGTCCAGCAATACCGGAATGAACCTGTTAGCCTCAATATTAACCATAATATCCCTCTTATCTCGGTTCCGGGTTATTGTATTGAGGCAAGGATCAGCCTTTCATAACTCACTTGCGGAAAGAGTTATGAAGACCAAAATTATCCCAATTTTTCTTAGCGAATCAAACCGCAGCAGGTGCAGCAGTTTAACTAACTTCATTATATCTATAAAGATTTGGCCAACTTATAATAAATTCCAAACTCTTGATCTGATATGCAGACCCAGGCAAGACATAGCCAGGATCGTAGGTACCTGTAACAGATACTGGCCAATAAAAGAGCATGCAGCGAAGCTAGGCATAGCTTTGGGGACCAGCGGGAAAACATCCTCCACTTCCTCTGAAAATGCCCTGCTTTGGCCAAATTTAGAGCACAATTATAAGGAAGTGCATTTTTTGACGATATTGACGAACTTTCGCAAATGAAGATCCAAGACTTGATCTCTTTTCTTAGCTCGATGAAATGGTTCTAGACCGAACCTCGGTTACTTCTGTGCCGTGCCCTTCGTTTGATCCCTTAGATCCCGAGCTAGCAAACCGTGGGCTTTGCCGGAGGCCTACGGTTTGGGGCCCGAATACTCAATCGGATTGGCTACTTTTTCAGTACCAGTCAACAAGCTACCTAGCTTTACCCAGTGAAGATGGTTTCAGATGAGTGTGGTGGTCCGTATAGTAACTACAATTCAGATTTATGACAATGTAGTCGGTGTAACTTTTTTCAACTACAATTTTAATATCCAATATTAAATGGAGTTTGTATCAATTGCATTTGCCTCATTCTCGCTAAATTTCGTAAAAATTGAAAGTAAAAATATAAAACAAACAAAATACTGATAATTTTTCAGTTTATATTTTATCGTAAAAATACTAATAAAACGCCATTTTGTTTATAAATGACAAATCGCAGATGGTAAAAAATTCTCCTTAATCTAAATATTTACATTTAAAAGTGTGTTTTGTTCACATACAAATTTACAAAATTATAAAAAAAAACATAAACATTCAACTAACTTAGCATATAAAGCTTTTTGTTTAAATAAAAACAAAATTAAAAAAATATTCTTTTGTACAATTTGTGTTCTAAATAAATTCGTTAGTTTTTTTTCTCTTCTTTCGTTTTTTTTTCTATTTAGTACCAGCCGGATGATGATGGTGCCCAAGATTCTTTGTGATGTTCCTCAACATGAACGGGGACATGGACTTCCTTGTAAACTGGAACATGAACTTCCTTGTAAATTGGAACATGCTTGATCACAGGAACTTCTTTAATGATCTCCTTGATAACGGGAACTTTCTGCACGTGATGATGATGGATGGTGTGTACTTTGTATGGCACATGAACAATATGGTGTTCACTGCAAAGACAAAAACAAAAAAAAAACAAAAAGACGTAAGAGACAAGAATTGAATAAAAAATGAGATTTAATTTATTTCTTTTTTGATAAATTGAATCAAATGAAAGTGAAATTGCATTTTGTATTATCAACTCTGCAGAAAAAAATGTAAAACGAAGATGTGTATGGCGTAGGTAATTAGGTTTGTAATCGGTTTCATCACATCCACATTGTGGCACTTCTTCTTCAATTGATATGCTGAGGGTGGATGTGGATAGTGGTGATGGTGATGGTGATGGCATTTCTTTTACAATATGGGATGCGTTCAAGAGACCGCGACCGAAACCTTATATGTATGTGGAGACGTGTCACGCAATTTTGGCGCTGCATCAACAAATAATTTGATGACTGAAATTGGTAGATACGCATAGTTGAACATTCATGGAGCGTGGTGTTTTTTTTTTGGCGGCAAGGAATTCCATTGGATTTGAGACAATTTTTTCTCATTTCGATTTTTACGAGTAAGTTGTTTCTTCGCGTGTGCTTGTCAAATTAATGACACAAATAGAAACTAATGTGATATTAATAGTTGTAACAAAATTAGCAACAAATTTTAGAAGTTCACATAGATACTCTTATGTGATTCATTACAACGTAATGTTTTAGAAATAATTAAAACTTAAATAAATTTTCCAATTTTTTATGATTGTAACCTTAAACTCAGTCAATCAGAAAATTCGTTGAGAATTAAATTTTTCGAGAAATAGATACATATGTATGTATGTAATGTATGTATGCATATTAAGGAATTAGAGTAATTCGGTTTCTCAAAACGTCTCTAAGAAATAGGTGGAATATGACTCTAAGAGATTTTATGAGTATAAACTAAAAAAGTAGTTCGAAATGGCGACCACTGGCAGTCTAGCCCTGTGACCCACAATTTGTATGAAACAGGATTGCAAAAGCTTAAGTCAGTTTTTAGCTTAAGCTTGGCTTTAATTCACAAGCTAGTGGGTGACTTATGAATTAAGAAAAATGTAATTCAGCAGCTACATAGTTACTGCATTATGAATTACAAAAATTTTATTCATAAGTCAGTTGGTGACTTGTGAATTAAAAAAAATTTTAATCATAAGCTTCTTAGTGACTTATGAATTAAAAAAAATTATTTCAGAACCTACTAAGTGGCTTATGAATTAAAAAAATTTAAGTCATGAGAAAGTAAGTGACTTATGAATTCAAAATAAATTAATTCAGAACCTACTAAGTGACCTAAGAATTAAAAAAAAATTAATTCAAAAGCTACCTAGTGACTTATAAATTAAAAAAATTTAAGTCATAAGCTAATGGATACATTCTGATTAAAAAATTATTGATTGGAAAATTTATCAGCTAGCATGATAATTTTATGACACACAAAAGCTTGAAATCTACTTTCGTTAATAATTAAATAATTATGTAGTAGCTTAAACATTTTCAATTAACCAACTAGCTTGAATTAATTTTTTTTTAATTCATAAGTCACTTACTAGATTATGAATTAAATTTTTTTAAATCATTAGTCACTAACTAACTTATGAATTACATTTTGTTAATTCCCAAATCATCTACAGACTTATGACTTATGGTTTTTTAATTCAAAAATTCGCAACCCTGGTATGAACCTGTGGATGAAATTGATATGGGAAATTGTGGACATTCTCACGGTTTTCACAGTTTGGATTAAGTTAAAAAATAAGAAGCGATATAGTAGGTTTTGATGTCTTTTGTATTTTTGCTTTTGCACAATCATCCACACTCTTCCGAAACAATCTACACTGTGCCAAGCTTGTTGACTGTTGTTGAAACAGAAGGTAATCCGATTGAGTGATCATCCGATCCACCGTAAGCCTCCGTCAAAGCCATCAGTTTGCTACCAGGGAATCTAAAGAGTCACAGGGCACGGCACAGAAGTAACTGAGCCATTTCGTAACGTTGAGAAAAGAGATAAATTCTTTGATCTTCATTTCCGTAAGTTCCTCAATGTCATCAAAAAATGAACTTTCTAATGATTGTACTCTAAATTTGGCCAGAGTAGGGCATTTACAAAGGAAATGTAGAACTGTTTCCTTTTCCGCTGAATGATCCCAACAGCGGTTGAGAATATTTTCTGTAAAAGTGAAACTTATTTTAAAAATCTGCCTTACTAGATTTTTGTTAATACTTCAACATCTTAAAAAAAAACATATAAGCGTTTAGTTAAAATATCAAAAAATAAAATAAATCTCAAAATAGATTTCCAAATTCGGTTCCAGATCATCTCGCATTTCAAAATCAGGTAATTTCAACTAAATTTTGTTGAAGCTCAGTATATTAAATCACGTGCAATATTTACGGAGACACCCAAGTAAAATTTATTCCTTGCTTTCAAGAAATTATGCTAGAGGGTATCAACCTTCAGATTACTTGAGTTATAGCTGCATCAGCTGTTTTTGGCAAGGGACTACAGCAACACACAGCTTTCCAAATCGCTTTGATTATGATTTATAATATCTAAATTCAATTACAAAAAAAAACAACTAAATTAATGTCGATTTCATTTATACAATAGGGATTTCAGTCGATAAGAAAGTAGAAGGTGCAATTGGTTGCCTTTTTTTTAATGGGTATGTTCGTAGCAAAAGTTAGCATTTATTATTTTAAATAATTTAAAAGTTTGCAATGAAAAAGTTAAATACTATATTATTCAAAACGTGTTTATAGTATTCGGTACTTATGCCACTTGTATTTAAGTCGAGTCTCTCGAAAAAAGTCGAGGATGAAAACTGTCGATTAGAAGGTCAATTGAGGTCCCCCTCTTAATTAACCCAACCACGGATATGCTAACAAATGTTTGTATTTACATTATTTTTTAATGTAATACACATAAAGCTTTAATTTTAGTTTTTGGATTTAAGTAGCTTTTGATCAGCAACAAATTGATAATTTCTCATAAGACGATGAGTCTTGGCTGCCAAAAAGAGGAAAAAGATCATAGAATTTTAAAAGGTGTGAAGAACGAAGAGTTATGGTGTGATAGGGTACTTTGTTCGAATTAATATTGGGATTATTGCAAGGAAGAACTGTAACGCCATTCAGCCGAAGAGCTAGGATAAAATCACAGCCACTGCCACCTAAAAACAAAAAATTGTGTTTTTAGAGGTACTTCTTCTTGCTAGGAAGTGATTAAATCCTCATTAAAAATGTATTCTTTAAGGAAGATTTAATCACTTCCTATAGCACGAAGAAGTACCCCTAAAAACACACTCGTGAGAAGTGGTTCACATCTTAGCCCTTCGCAATCTGCATGTACCCTTCCATTCCTGTTGACAAGAGAACACGCCGCACAAGAATGATTAATAGTTGTAAATCAATAGATTCAGGTTCTCTACGGATAATCTTGAATTTGTATATATGTTCAAGTTTGCGATTATATTGTCTATCTATCTATGTATATAAATAAAAATGAATCGCAAAATGTGTTGCTAAGCGTAAAACTCGAGAACGGCTCGACCAATTCGGCTAATTTTTATTTTAACTTTTTTGTTAAGGCACAAGGAATGTTCTTTTGGAGAGAAAAAACGTAAAAATTATAAGGAAAATAATAAAAACAACACTTTTAGTAGTACCAACGATTACTCTTAGTCAATGGTCGAGGCCCAATATCATTCCAACATTTAAGAACTGTTGATGGTGAATTATGTGGGTCTTACAGAGAAGCCTGTCAGCGTTTGCAACTGTTAGAAAATGATGCTCATTGGGATCAAACTTTAAATAATTCTGTGATTTCTTCAAAAGCTCAACAAATACGAACATTGTTTTCTATAATTAATTGATACACCTATGAAAGTTGTAAACGATAGATGTCATTGATTTTAGCAACCATTCCCTTACAGAATGGAATTGCACTCACACTTGCTTCCTCTGGTATTGCAGATATATTGTTGGAAGGCGGTCGAACAGCCAATTCAGCGCTAAAATTACCATTAAATATTCAGAGCAACGAAACTCCGACTTGCAACATTTCGAAGAACTCTGCAATGGCAAATGTTTTGCAGCAAGCAAGTTGATAGTATGGGATGAATGTACGATGGCACATAAAATGTCTTTGGAGGCATTAGAGAGAACTCTGAAAGATCTGCGAAACAATCAAAACCGATTCGGTGGAGCGATTATTTTGTTAGCAGGAGATTTTCGTCAAATATTACCAGTTATTCCACGCTCTACACCAGCGGATGAACTGAATGCATGTTTGAAGTCCTCCATTTTGTGTAAAAAAATTAAGATACTAAATTTGAGCAAGAATATGCGTGTCGAATTGCAAAATGATCGATCTGGAGAAATATTTTGAAAACAACGAATTGACATTGGTAATGGTAAAATCCCTGTAGATGTTTTGACAGGCTGCATTATTTCTGTAAATTTTTGTCAGTTTACAGAATCAAAAACTGAGCTTATAGAAAAGATGTTCCCAAACGTCGCTCAAAATTACAGAGATCTTTGTTGGTTGGTGAATTAAGGACATAAAAACCAGTTGATTGCGCAACTAACCAAGATGATGTCGTCAATTATCCACCAGAATAGTGTGAACCACTTACAATTCTTTTTCAATTCCCTCTTTCACAAGCAGTTTTCCCAACTAATTTATTTCTTAAAAAAGCAGTAAGAATTAAATCTCAAATTATCGCCCAATAGCAAAACTTTCCTCAATACACAAAAGTTATCGATTAGTTTCTGAGATTAAAAAAAATTTCCTAAATACTCTAGCTCTTTCAAAACATTGTTCATGATTTACTTTAAGTAAATTGTTTCTTTCACTGCAGCATGGTTTTTTAAAGGGTAGATCCACAACAACGAACCTTACTCAATGCGTGTCTATGACTTTATGGTCACTGGAAATAGGTTACGACGCACGTCGATTTTAATCACTACCGACTTCAGGAAAGAATTGTATAAAATTCCTCACCAAGGACTTACGAGGTCAAAACAAAATTACGAGTCCAATTCGGCTGAAATTTTGACAGTATCCGTCTAAGAGAATGTACTAGGCGAAAGTAAATCTCTCTTGCGATACTGGCAACATCGGGTGGTGAGGCTTAGTACTAAGTACCCTCGTATATTCTTTTTTTATTTGGTGAATAATAATTTTCTTGAATTTAATGTTAGCCAATCTCAATCCATGACTTCTTTTTGTAAAGACATGCCACTTCGCCTTCGAACGTATTACTTTTACTATGTTCCGGTTCCCACAGTCTCCTCTATTTGTGGATCTTCACATATCGATCAAATTATGGCAATAACGAATTCTTTTCCCTTGGTTTCATAAAGCCTTGGTCTAAAGACCACGTATGCCAGTCAAGTTGGGCCTCCTTATCAAGCCACCCATTTACTAAGAATTGAAGCAATGTAACGTCACATTCCACGCTTAGCTTTTACACTATCTCCAATGGTCTGATCCGTTTTTTCTAGGTACCACCTTTGGTCACCACAAAATCACTGCTGCCATCGATTCTCCGACGCGTCTTGAATTGATTTTCTTTAACGTAACCTAAGATCTGTACCCTTCTTCGTCTTCCTATCCACCGCACCGACTATTCCCATTTCAATCCAATTATGTGCTTACCACATCCTTGATTTCAACCACAGTATTCCCTTCCCTTAATAGAAGAAACCTGTATTCCAACTTTCCTAAAACCCTCTACTAGTTTGCCTAAGTTAATAAAATTTTATAGTTTATTTGTTATTTTTATTTTTATATTAAAAATGCTTAAATTAAGCAAAATAAATAAATACTTCCTCTAGATGTTTCTCAAAGTTAATACTATCAAATATCTATTTTATTTTATTAGTATCTTCCTAACTTCATATGACAAAGGTCAAAAAAGGTTTGTTTGTTTAGTTTTATCAATTAACTGCTATTATTTGAGGTGTGTTTAGATGAAATTTATTAAAAAACGGCCTTAGCACGATACTTGTTGGAAAATGTTTAAAATTAAGACAGGATTAGTAAACTACTTTTAAGTTAGAAAATTTTTAAGTAGTATAGACTGCTAAAAATTTTGCGCCAAATATATTAAAGCAGAAAGTACTAACAAAAATCCATGCAATTTTTATATTGAAAATGTTGTTATTAAATATCAATAATTTTATATAAAAACTTATTTAATATTTAAGTTCCAGTAAAAGTATATTCAAATCACCTAGATAACTAATTATATATTTATGAAAGTTTAATGATATTAAAATGCAAATTTTAAAATGTAAAACTCGGCCTTTAAAAATTCATCAAATGCCAACACTCCCTCAAATAGAAGTTTCAATATTAAGATAAAATGAAATAGATATAAAATGTAAATAAAAATGAATACATCTGTCGAATAAGTTAATATTATTAATTCATTCTTCTTAAAACAATTTATAGGTGAAAAAACTTAATGAAATATTAACAATTTATATGAGTGAATGTGTCTTTTAAATTAAAATATTGACACCGGGACACAAAGTGAGAAAAGTAATAGCAGAAAGAAAACAATAATTGTTTATCGAATTCAAAAAAATCTATAAATATTTACTTATCCTTTTTTCCTTAAATATTCAAAAACAGATGAAATTTGGTAAAAACAAATCATCAATATGGAAAAAACTGTCACAAGTCAATAATTCAAAAATTGCGTTTATTTAATTGTAAACAATTAAGTTACAACATTTGCATTTTTATTAAATTTTCCAAATTATTAAGAGTTTTCTAATTTATTTATTTTAGAATAGTGAAATTAAGTTTTTTCCAAATTTATCGAAAACAATCGGTTTGGTATGAAATAAAAAAATGTGTATCCTTGTTACTTATAATAATAACTCGCTAGCATTTGCATACATTTTTATCAAAATCTGATGATCTTACATAATTTAGTTGCAGTCTTGTTTTTATAGAGTATTTAATAAGTTTCAATTTTGCTTGCCACTTATTTGCATAAACTGCGATAACGAAAGTTGCAAGAATTATGTGCTTTATGCAGAAAATAAAATTTTCATGTACAAATTAAGGCTGTACTTTTTAGGCAATATTAAAGCTAAACAAATGAAGCCCTCCACCAACATTTAGCTCTGTCAAACTTTTGCAATTTTTTTTGTATAATTTTCCCAGACTAATCTGACACAAACTCAAAGTTATGTATAAAATGATTTAATTCGTACAAACAAAATGTTAATTTAACATAAATAATAATTATCTAACGTATTTTGGCAATACTGAATTTTTAAATCGTAGTTTTTCGGAAATGGTGTATTTTTTAAAACGAATTTGTGATATAACATTCAAGTTTTTAACACTTATTCTTAATTTAATTTCATATATCATCTGTGTTATTACTTGCGACTTATAGGTACTATAAGGCAAGTTATGCATTCGTAAAAAAAATCGAACTCGAGATTTTGATCAAAGTTGACATTACGATGATAGCGAAGACCAAAAAAGTGGGTCTCGCAATTCTGTCTGTCTGTCTGTCTGTCTGTCTGTCTGTCTGTCTGTCTGTCGGTTCGACTACAGCCTAAACGGCTCGGCCGATTTTCTTCAAACTTGGTAGATATGGGTTTTAATTTTTTACCCCCGGACGTTTTTTTCTATTTTTTTTTAAGACCAAAAATAACGGTACCTGCCATACGATTTTTTTTCGAAATTTTATAAATATTTTTTTTTCTCAAAAACTGTCCCACAGAATTTTTTAAAAAAAATTCCAAAAATTTCATTTGGTAAAAACTAGCTAATGGTTGAAAAAAATTTTACAAAAAATTGTTATTTTCGGTAGCCCCCCTGGGTCCATTTTTTTTGTTTTTGATTTTATCGAAAACGGTACAGCCGATTTTAATAATTTTTTTTATGCCAAAGCTCCTCTAAAGTTTGAATATTATTACATATTCAAATTTTCAATTTTTAATTTTTTGGATTTTTTAAAAAAAATTCAAAATTTTTTTTTGGAATCTCAATATTTCGAAAATCCCTAGCTCGATTTTTTTCAAACTTGGCAAATAAAAGTTTCTTAATATAATCTACAAGATTTGAGAAAAAAAATTTTGTTTTATTTAAAAATAACGGTACCTTCCATACAAATTTTAAAAAATGGTTTTCGAAAATCGCATTTTTCTCGAAAACGGTTCCGAGAATTTTGCTAAAATTTTTTTTTCTTTTGATTAATCTTTACAATTTATAATTTAATAAAAAAAAATTTTAAATCTAGATATTACTGACTGTACCTACCATGGAACGATTTTTTCGAATTTTGAATTTCTCATTATCGACTTAACGGATTTTAATGAAATTTTTTATAAAAAAGCTCCTAAAAAGTTTAAAAAACATTGCATTTAAAAACTTAAGAAAAAATATTTTTTCAATTTTTAGAAAAAAAAGTATTTTTTTTTTTTGAAAAATTCGATATCTCAAGAACGGCTTAGTATTTTTTTTGGAAATTAGACTTTTATTCGTACAATAATAAAAACTTAAGGTTGGCGTACCAAAATTTTTTCTTAAAAATGTTTTAAAAATTTTGTACATAAAAGCTTATTTTTTTAAGGAACCACTACAAAGACTTATAATTTTTGTTCCTGCATAAATTCATATTTTCATTGCATTCTGTTCTTGTCTCTTACTACTAAAAGAATTTAAGAAATTAATTTTATCCTTATGAATAGTTTTCTCTAATAACATTCGTTTTTAAAATTCCTAGTCTATTACATAGGAGCAAGTTCGTGCGACCCAGTCGTGCATTTTATTTTTTTTTTACATAAAATGTTTTTTAAAAGAACTTTAATTATATTAAAAAAAAAAATCTAAATCTATTCCTTCTTATTTCAAATTATTTTTTCGAAGTAATTTTTTTTTAAGCCAAATCCCAAGAAGAAAATATAATCATAAAGCTGTTTTGATTAATAAAACTTAACAAAAAAAATGATTACCATTTTGAAATAATTTTTACAAGTTTAAACTTTATTTTGAATTTTTTTAACACCACAGATTTGCATGTACAAATTAATTCCTTGTTTAGAAACAAAAAAAATAGAACTTGAAAATTATCTCCACAGAATTATCGAATTTTAAAATGATTTCATTTAACAACAAAAAATTACTCACTGTTTTCCCCCCAAAAATCCTGGATGTGGTGCACTGTAGGCCATAGCAAAAATGGTAGCAAGGAGAACCTACGAAGTACACAAAAATTTGTATTATTTATTTTTTTCCTATTAGTATTCACTTAATGCACATTTTTTTTTTTCTAAAAATCTATTTTCAAGTAATCCATTTTAGAATGTCCTTTTTCACTGTGAAATAAGTTCTTCTCTTCACACTCTTACACTTTTTTTCACTTCTTAAATTTTTAAAAAATTCACTTACGAAGATCTTAAGGGCAACCATGTTTAATATCCAGTGGTTTTAAAAAAACGTTAAACGTCGAGACAAATACAACCGAATAGCTTCGAGAAACCGTTACAAGACACAACCAAATGTTGACTGATAACCAAACAAACTAGGTGATCTGTATTTATATAGAAAAAAACACAAATGACACACAGCCATAAACCTAGTAGGAATTATATAGGAACTATGAGACGCGTGCCTCCGCGCGTCAGTGGCATTCAGCAGCCAGCTGTTGCCGTTGCCGTTGCCGCTGTCGATGTTGTAAGTAAGGTACACATAAAACAAACCGAATTCAATTCATTGAAATTGAAAGTAATCAAATTAAGCAGAAGAAAACAGCTGGCTAACTTAAAATTTAGCAACACCATCAACATAAAATTTTAAGTACCTTGTATCTTTTAGGTGGATTTACTATAGAAGTTGAATTTAAGTACTTCTTAGACTTTGGCCGAAAATACAAGAAAGCGAGCAAAAAAAAATCACCTCTTCGTCTTTTGGGTGAATACCAAAACTTGGGTGACAATTGTTGCATACGGATAAGGATAGCCCTGAAATTGTGGTATTGGTCTCAAATTGACCCTCAAGTGGTATTTTATCTCTGTCTGAAGATCTGTCCTTGCGAACAAAATGGGGCAGATTTTATGATCCAAACCATCTTGGAATTGGTAATTGAAAACTATTTGAAATAATTTGGAAATTATTCTTTGACATTTGCAAATATCTGCCAATGGCAATGGAAGCTCACCCAAAATGATCCACAGAGAGGTCTCGGTTTTTGAAGTTATGCAATAAAGTTGCAGTTTATAGATAGGTGCCGCTTTATTGCGTGAATTATAATGTTAACCGACGCGATGTGATTATAAAATCTGCAATTATATCATTGTCTGTGAATTATAATCATAATCACTATTCAGAAAAAAATAAAATCATTTTTAAGGAAACTATTTGCGTGACTACCGAAAATTATTTCGATCACACGGTTGTATGCAACATTCAGTCTACATATATTCATTCACACCACAATCCACCTTCCTTTCAACACTTTAGCTGTTGTGTCTTGAAGAAATCTGTAACACTTTCTTATTCCCATAATAGTCTGGGAAAACCCGTTGCGATTTAGGATCTACTCGTACATAATACTCGTAAAGTGGTTTTATTCAGAGTTTAGTACTTTCGGAGCGGATCCCTTTTCTACATATAAACCATTCAACATTTAGATAGTAAATCAATTTATCCTTAACTCAAATGTATTTAACTCAAAATCAAACAGATTTAACTCAAACACAAACCGATTTAAATCATTAAATCCACTTGTGTTTGGGTTAAACCTGTTCGTGTTTAGGTTAAATTGATTTGCTATTTGGTTAAATAAGCTTGCAACAGAAATTTAGATTTAAAAGCGACTTGTTGTAAAGGATATGCGAGTTATTAAAATTGGAAAAGAACTTTTTTGGAACACAAAGTTGCAAAAAGGGGCAACAAAGTTTTGAACCTAATTCACATTACTCAATGAATAGGATAATTTCTATTTATCTATTCTTTTTTTCATTTTCATTAAAATTCAATTAGATGTTGATAAACAGATATATGTATTTACAAAGTCAATTATCGGAAATATTTATTTTTCACATTTAAATTTTTGAATGGAAAATTCGATTAAAAACTAATACATCTAGTTTGTGGATCCGAAAATTCTCTACAAGAAAGATCATGACACAGTATTTCCTTTGACCAATCTTTTAGAAAACATAAAAATAAATAAATTAGAAACCAACTGCTTGTTAAAAGCCTAGTGACTTACAATTCCCACTCTTGATCACTCATTGTGCCTGTTTGCGGAAAGGGAGGGAAATAACAATATTCTACCAAGTCCGAACCGCTAAGATGAAGAAGCACTTTTCTCATGACAAGAGATACTCTTGGAGGATTTGTGACTTCCTCACGAGAGGTAGAACAATATTCAAAAAAATCATTTTTGCTGTGACTGTAAACAGAACCTAGACCTTCTGCCTTACATAATTCCAAAGGGTACTTCTAGAAATTATAGCCATATAAAAAAAAAAAAAAATACAAAAATATTGGTTGCGGTATTTAACCCTTAAAATGTATATATTACTCAAAAGTGAAGCACGAAAACTTAACTTTTTTTTTTAATTATTTATGATCAATTTGTAGATCTTAAAATTATCTACCGAAAGATCCTGAAATAAAGTTTTCTATTAGATTGATCCGCTGCAAGATATTGCGCAAGCTTCAAGTTTGAATTGTAATTGCTCGTTCGACGTCCGTGAACCGTGGATGGCGGATTTGAAATTCACAATAACTCATTGATCTGGTATACTATCAACGTTACCAGGAATGCCGGAAATGTGAATCAAGTTGGGTAAACAATCATGCGCAATCCGCGTAAGCTGATTGCAAACGACAGAGTATGCAATTTCTATTCGATTGTTTATTGACCCTTATTTTTTCCTGACGTATATTGCCGTGTGATGCTCCAACTGCAGCTGTTTTTCGGATTCAAGGATTCAATATATGAACTCAATTTCAGAAACACTGAAAGTACTTTCTTAAAATATATTAATCACCAAGTACAGGGACATATTCGTACCCGGTGCTCCTCCGTCACCGGACCTTACGTCTTGCGACTTTGTTCTATAAAAATACCTCTAGAGCTAACAGCAACAATCCTCTTAAGCTTCCGTAGAGATTTTTGAATTTTTAAAATCTGACAAATCTTCAATATAACTACACAATGAAACTACACAAAAATTACTTTTTTTTACCTAACCGACTCCCGATTCTTGAAGGCGATCCCGAGCACGCTACTTCCGATCATTTAGGCCAAGTCCTCTGACATTGGCGACGGCTTGGTCTTTAAACACGAGGTTCGGTCTTCCTAGTCGCCGTGAATCTGGGGACCGAGATTCGAATTCTCTTAACTGCAACATTGTTTTCATTCGCTCAATGTGGCCGAGCCAATGTAGCCGAGTTGTTTTGGCTTTCAAGACTACATTCACATAAATTCTCCTCCATTCGCTTTCCTCCCAAACAGGACCTAATACCCGTCAAAGAATTTTGCCCAGTATCATCACCCTTTTTCTGATTATAGTCCAACACTAGGCGCCGTAAACCGGGACTGGTAGTATAAGGGCTTTATAGAACATACACTTCGTCCTAAGAGTGAGTAATTTTGAACCCATTTGTTTTGCTAAACCGAAGAAGCAGCGGGTAATTCTTCGACGGGATCTCCACTAAGGTGTCATTCATGGAGCTAATTTTAACTCTGAGGTAAATAAACTCCTTAACTGCATGAAAGTTTTTGCTATCAATAGTGAAGTGCTCTCCGCGTTAACGCATTCCCTGTGCACCATCTGTCTTAGAACAAGTTTCAAAAAATCATATAATACTGCATCTCCTTATACCGATCCCCTGAGCATGTTTAGAATAGTTCAGAAAGGTTGATCCCTAGTTGCATATTGCACCTCGTATTTTCCAATGTCAATGTTTATGGTCGATCTGCCGGGCCAGAAGCCACACTGGTACTTGCCGACTAAACTATAGTAGTACCCCTTGGCATAATTGTTTGTGCGTGAACTCTCATACAGAAGGTCTTGGGTTCGATTCTCAGCGGCTGCAGAAAAGTTTTTCAGGGGTGTACTGCTTCTTGCGAGAAATTAACAAATCCTCTAAGATCATCTTATGTCGTGAATAGTACTGCTCAATAGCCTTTCGGAATTGGTGGAAAGTTGTAGGTCTCCTCCATTCCTGGCATCACGCACATAGGAATGGTTGAGAGTTGTAAGTTACTACGTTTAGGCTCTCTACGACCCGAAATGGCCTCGTAAGCTTCACAAACCATCCAGTAAAATTAGCAAAAATATGTACAAAATTTGTTCAGAAGATTCTGAATTCTAACTTGAAAGAAAAAAATTTTCTGAGTTGTCAGCCATTTTTTAAAACATCTTTTTATTGCGATATTGCAAAGAATTCTGCTCTTATACGAGTAGGTCCAAAAGAAGTTTTTGAAGTAAAACTGGCTAAAGTATCTACCGTTACTTTAGTTTTAACTTTTGATCTCATGAAGACCCTTCCAACTCACTATATTAGGTACAAAAGACAACTTTGGAACTTTTGCTTCGGCATACATACATAATATGGGTACTGAAAAAGTTCACATGTATATTTGGGATGAGTCCACAGCGTCAAGGTGGCTTCAAGAAATAGGATCTTATCTTATGAATTATTTTAAGAACGTAGGAAAGTCTAAAAAAAATTATTATGTATTCTGACCAATGTGGGGCCAAAACAGAAATACTCGTACATATAAAACTTTCACTGTTGTGCTAATTTTTGGTATCCCATTCCGATTTTATGGTTGAAGAAATCGGCCATCAATTTTTAGTCAGTGGCCATTCCTATTTCCCATGTGACCAAGATTTTGGTATAATAGAAAAGATATCTTCGTCCCAGGTGATTGTATTAACGTCATTTCTTCGGCCAGAAAGAGAAACCCATTTGAAATTGCGAAAATGACTTCATCTGATTTTTTTTCCACAAAATCTTTTGAAGAAAATATCACAAATAGGAAACTGTCCATTTCAAATTCCAAGGTTGAGTGGCTTAAAATTCAGTGTGGTTAAATTTCGAAAAAAGTAAACCATTTTCAATTATTTTATAAATATTCTAATGAAATTGATGTTTTACTCGAAGAGGTAAATGTAAAAAAGAGACAATCCGTTAATATTAAAAAAAAACTCTACCAGCTTGAACAACCTAAAATAAACGATAGCAAAAAAAAAAAAGACTTAATTGAACTTCTTCAATTTATACCACCAATCCATCACTTTTTGTATAATAGTTTTAAAACGTCAACAAGTGTTCCAATCGAAATATTTGACGATTTATCAAACGAGGAGTAAAATCATTAAAAAACAAGTAAAAATGTACATTTAATTTTTTTTTGTTAAAATATGAACTATGAGAGAAATAAAAAAAATATACCTTTTTTTTCCAAAAATGAAGTTGAATTAAAAAAAAAAAGCTTGCCCTACAAAATATGCATTTTTTCAAACCGTTCCACGTTTTTAGATAAATCAAAAAATTCAAAGGAAAAATACAAAAGAAAACCTGTTTCTTAAATCTCTCGTACGCTCTAAAGTAAATTTTATGGGTTAGGCCACTATTGCACTGACAGCCTCATTTAATTTCGTCATTAACTTTTCGATTGAAATAATTGTCGAAAATTTTAGTAACTAAAAGATTTAAAGCAATGAAAAAAAAAATAAAGAAAAATTAAATAAAATGACCACAGAAAATCGCAACATACCCGATTTGATAAAGCAAACTAAAGGGCAAAGGTTTGATGTTTCAATTCCTCTCGGAACTCTCTTAAACCCAATTTTTAATTACAACCTTACCACTCTAACTATATTTAATATAATACATATATGGGCCAGCCACAAGGAAAATATATAATATTGCTCACATAACATGACGGAAGGTTAAATTCAATTTCAACAAATCCAGAGTGAAAGATCTGGTTTAAAATTCAGCTACACGATGAGGATCTTACAACCTTTTTAATTCAATTACTTGTATTTTGCAACAAATTATGAGCAGGGCTTCAAGTTTTCCCTCAATTTTGGGGGAAGTGATTGATATAAGATTACTTTAACCACGCAAACAATAAATGAATTATCATAACTTTTTTTCAATTATTGGCACTTCTTGCCATAGATATAAAAAAAAGAACACGCATGAAGTCTTGTCTTTGTGGTTAAATCGATGGAGCTACTGGGTTTTACCTAAGAGGTAATTAATATCATGACTTGTGAACATTTGATAACACAAATAAAAGAAACGATTTGAGTTGCTGATATTCGAATACAAAAGGCTTGTAAGATTAACATGCAAGGGTATGTTAATGGGTTTGTTTAGTTAATTTGAACTTTGAAGATATTAGAAAGTTCAAAGAACCCAAATATATTCACAATTGGAATTACTTTTTATTTAAGAAACAACGTAGGAATATGAAGAAGGAGAATTAATATGGGATTAAAAGAAGAAGACATTTTAATTATTAAATGAATCGCCGGTTTAGAAGGGAAGTCAAATCATAAACATAAAATGCGACAACGCAAACAAAACTTACAAACTTAAAGATTTAATAATGCATGTGAGTTGAGTATATAGGATTCAAAGTGGTGTTCTTATGAATTTCTGAAATATAAATACATTTTAAGCACAACAGAACGTTGAGAATTAAAAAGTCTGAGCTATTCCTATGTGGCTGTTGCTGGCAGGAATAGATACAGGGAACCTACTATTTTCTTCGTAGTCTGAACTGCAAGGATGAGACACTCTTTTTCCTCCCCTTAAGCATTTGAACCTTAACACCTGCCCTTCAGGGAATTCCCATCAATTTACCCTTGAGTGCAACTTCGGATTCTTTTCTTAACCGCACGGCGAATGTGGAGTTCTTTATGTGACTCAATATTTCCCTCCCATTATGATATTTCAGACATTTAAAACCAATGTTCATCGGTATATCCTTTCAAATCCTCTCCTTCTTTATAAGAAGCAGTACCCATGAAAAAAAACATTACGCTACGAGGAAGTTCAGTTCGTCTACATAAATTTTAAAGTCATCTAAAAATCTACGACGCAATTTAGATCTAAACAAAATTTCCCTTCAAATTAATATTTGGCCAAACTTGCTTCTTAGGTTCTAGGCAAACATTTTATTAGAATTCCCCATTAGAGAAGTGGGATTTTTATATTAACTTGGGCTATGTTTTCTGACGGTTAACACTTATGTTTTTTATAAAATTCGACTTATTGTTAACCGGCACCGATCGATAAAGGGTTTCTGTCAAAGACAAAGTGGATTTTTATTCTCTACGATCACAAGAACACTGCTTCCAGTTATCAGTTATCTAGATTGAGTGCTCTGGCATCCGCGATGGCTTGGTCGTTAAACTGAAGTGTTTGCTTTCTCTGCGACCTTGAACTTGTGAACTGGGACCGGCAAGATCTTGATGTCGAGTTGTTTTAACTTTGCGGACTGTATTAACGTATTTCGTTGAGTTCATAGAATTTGTTCATAGAATTTTTTTCACTTCGTCTTCCTTATACATACGACCATATATCCCTCAAAGAAATTATCTTTCAAAAGAAAGAATTTTAGTTTGTTGTCATAATGAAGGACTGTGAGTATTAGGAGCAGGAGTTTTGAAGCCTGTTGTTTCGCCAAACTGAAGTTTTCGTTAACTTCGAGGAAGATGAACTCCTTTACTACTTCAAAGTTGTTGCTATCAACAATGACATTTTGCTCTAGCCGCTGTAACGATGTTTGTTGTTTGATGAGCAATGACTTCAAGAGCAATTAGCTTTGCCTTAATTTCAGTGAATTTGAAGAACCCTCCTACACAATATTAAGAGCAGGCGCCACATGATAGAGCACACCTTACTTAAGCTCTGTCTATGTTTCGAATAGTAGGGAGAAAATCTTTTCCCTACACTGAAAATAAATTCCTAGGTAATATTGACAAAAACGTTTTGTTGACCTTTAACAAAACAATTTTATCGTTCTGATAAAATTTTTGTCAATACGAAAGAATGATTTTGTTGATTTCACAAAATTTATAGGTATAATCCAGCATGATTTTTTGTCAGTTTAACAAAATATGCACTACAAATAATATTGTCAGTTTAACAAACCAAGTTTTGTCAATATAACAAAATAAAACAGAGACTTTTATCACATCGACAAACTTTTTTGTGATGTTAACAAAATGTTTGTTGTATCTACAAAAAATCTGTTTTGTAAATGTTTGTCAATATCACAAAGTTTTTGTTAATTTTTTTTTGTCAATTTAACAAAAAATGAAAACATTTTTGTTAAAATGACAAATATTTTGTTTTGGGGTTGAATTATTTTGTAATATTGATAAAATAATATTATCAGATAGATAAAACTATTTTGTAAGGAAACCAAAAAAATTTCTTTTGTGTATGGTATAGTTCACACTTGATTTTTGTTAAAAAATCGATGTAAGATTAACTGAACTTAACAAAAATTGCGTATTGTCCATACGCCCTCACAGATGGTTGCATGTGAGATCATAGGGACGAAACGCCAATTTTTGTGGACTTAAATCCCAAAAAAAAATATTTTGACAAAATTGATTTTGTTTTTTTGTGGATTCAACAAAAGAAATTTGTAAGATTGACAAAATATTTTGTTGAATTGACAAAATATTTTGTTAATTTAACAAAATATAACAAGAAATTTTTGTTAATTTAACAAAATATTTTGTTAATGTAACAAAACAATTTTGTTGATTCAACAAAACAATTTTGTTAATTTAACAAAACAATTTTGTTAATTTAACAAAACAATTTTGTTAATTTAACAAAAAAAATTTGTTAATCCGATAATAATAAAAAAACAATAACACTAACAAAAAAATTGTTAATACAACAAAAGAATTGTTAATATGACAAATTAATTTTGTAAATTCTACGAAATTTTGTCATATTGACAAAATATTTTTGTTATTTCAACAAATTTATTTGTTAGCATAACAAAATAATTTTGTGGATACAACAAAATATATTTTGTTACCTCAACAAAATTCTATAATTTTTGTCAATTTGACAAAACTTTTTGTTGGACGTATATTGACAAAATTTTTGTTAAATCAACCTAGATTTTTATCATATATACCTAGATTTTATTTTCAGTGTAGTTTCACATTGAATCGCCGCCGTATTGAAGACCTCAGCTAATTGTAAGCCATCAAATTTTGCGGCGTTGTTGCTCTTAGGTTTTGTATTCGAGTGAGTTGCTGGAACTAGTTCTTTATTGATTGGAAAAGGGTTGCCTTTTTGTCCCAGTACTCGTCCTCTGCCTATTGAGCAGGTGGAGGAATTGCTGCTGAGAACAGTTACTATTCCTTGTGGTTTGGTGACTTCCCTTTGTCCAACGAAAGTAGTCAGTACAAAGAAGGGGTGTTTGCCTCCAACTTTAGCTTTCAAAGAGCTACATCTTTTTGTATGCTCATTCAGCGTTGCCATATTGAACACTATGAACTGCCACATATTTGTGAGAAACATAAGTTGGGTTGCTATCTGTTCATTTGGATGAGATAAGGTTATATATGACGTTAGGCAAAAAGTTTTAAGTCAGAAATGACACTTTTCCGTCAGTAAAGTGGAATTTAAGATTGTTTAGATATTTGCACATAACACTGAAAATAAAATCTAGGTGTATATGATAAAAATGTAGGTTGATTTGACAAAAATTTTGTCAATATACGTCCAACAAAAAGTTTTATCAAATTGACAAAAATTATAGAATTTTGTTGAGGTAACAAAAAATATTTTGTTGTATCCACAAAATTATTTTGTTATGCTAACAGATTAATTTGTTGAAATAACAAAAATATTTTGTCAATATGACAAAATTTTGTACAATTTACAAAATTAATTTGTCATATTATAAAATTCTTCTGTTGTATTAAAAAAATTTTTTGTTAATGTTAAAAATTTGTTTTTTTTATTATTATCGGATTAGCAAAATTTTTTTGTTAAATTAACAAAACTTTTTTGTTATATTTTGTTAAAAATAAATAAATTTGGTGGTGCAACAGCTCGAAGTGAACCAGGACCTAGTGACTTACAACTCTCAACCATTCCTGTGTGCGTGTTACCAGGAATGGAGGGGACCAACAATTTTCTGCCGATTCCGAACGGCTAATGAGCAGCACTTTCCCCGACAAGAGATACTCTTGAAGGATTTATCAATTCCTCGCAAGAGGCAGTACACCCCTGAAAAAAACTTTCTTGCAGCGGCTGAGAATCGAACTCGAGACCTTCCGCATGACAGTCCAACGCTCTAACCATTATGCCAAGGGGTACTACAATTTTATATTTTGTTAAACTAACAAAATATTTTGCCAATTTAACAAAATATTTTGTCAGTTCAACAAAATATTTTGTCAATTCAACAAAATTCTTACAAATTTCTTTTGTTGAATCCACAAAATTAATTTTGTCAAAATATTTTTTTTGGGATTTAAGTCCACAAAAATTGATGTTTCGTCCCTACGATCTCACATGCGTATAGACAATGTGAGGGCGTATAGACAATACGCAATTTTGTTAAGTTCAGTTAATCTTACATCGATTTTTTTGACAAAGACCAAATGTGAACTATATCATACACAAAAGAAATGCCATGATGATCAAAAAAATATATGCGCAGAATTTTTTGGTTTCCTTACAAAATAGTTTTATCTATCTGATAATATTATTTTATCAATATTACAAAATAACTCAACCCCAAAAACAAAATATTTGTCATTTTAACTATTATGTATTAGTAAAGTAGTTAAAGTATCATTATACATATAATATTAATTACTATATTGCAATGGCAACACTTTAAGTTAATCTAAAATGTCAGAATAAACTGAAGTCACTATGTGACGAACCACTGAGATAGAAGGTCTTTTCACTCAAGTATATTTTATTGGCGACGAGTCGATTTTATATCGAGCCTACAAGTGCTTAATAAAGTCTTTACATAAAAAAAAAAATAAAGTAATAATAATTACGTCAAGATTATAAAAGAAAGTTTTATAATAATACCTTAATAAAAATGGCCGTTCCACCCGAAAAAAGGCAAGTTTTTCCATCCGACGAAAAGCTAGATGTCATTCTCAAGCAAGTCCAGGCGAACCACGTGGTCGGCAACATGCCTAACTTTATACCAGGGAACAACTTTAGCACATACGAAGTTCGACTTAAAATGTTTTTTAAGATTAATAAAATATCTGCCAAAGATCAAGTTGGAATGCTTTTAACATTATTGAGCGATGATGTGGTCGAGAAACTGATGCATTTGGTACCATCAAATACTAAGCCTGAAGAGATGACCCTCGATGCCCTTTTGGTGTGCTTAAAAAACCATTATTCTCCCACAGGTAATGTTATTGCAGAACGTTTTAAATTTTACAACTTAAGGCAATCACAAGGAGAAAAAATCTGCGACTTTGTTGTGAGGTTAAAGTTTTCTTCACAAAAGTGTGAGTTCCCCAATGTAGTTTTGGATGAAATGCTACGAGACATATTCATAGTTGGTTTAAGCAACAATGGATGGCAACAGAAATTGATCGAGATTGGAAAGGCATTAAAATTTGACGAAGCCGTCAGCAAGTCTCTTAATTTTGAGCTAACAGAGGCTGAAACACGTGCTATTAACAGCCCAGCAACCATAAATCAATTTTGTACCCAAAGAAGAACAAGTCAAAGAACGAGTAATGATAACTTCAAGCACAGTCAATATCGTCAGTCGAGTTACAAGCCCATTAGTCGTCGGAGGTCCAAGTCAAAAAATCGTCAGTCCACAAGGTCATCGAGAGGAGAGTGTTCCAGGTGCGATCGTAGTCATCACGAAAACAATAAGTGCCCTGCTGTCAACTGGACCTGTTATCGCTGTAAAAAACGTGGTCACATAGTGTCTAAATGTCGAGCTAAAAAAGTTGTGTACTTTGTCGATGAAGGAGGAGCAGAGTCGTCAGATGGAGAAAGCTCAGAAGTATTATGCAATGGTACAAAAGAGTTGTATGAGGGGCTCTATTGGTATTCTAATGTCAACAGAATAAATGCTCCAGTGTTTATCGATGTCATTATTGCGGATGCATCTATAAAAATGGAAGTTGATTGCGGTGCGTGTACGAGTGTCATCAGTCAGGAGGGTTATGAAAAGTATTTCTCTAAGTTAAGTATTTGTCCTTATGATAAATTATATACTGTTACTGGTGAAAATATTTCGGTTCTAGGTAAAATTGTTGTTCCAGTGCGATTGGTTGGTCATCGGAGATCTCAAGATAAAGTGTTAGATTTGGTGGTTATCAAGACATCCAACAAAAATTTCTTGCCGCTCATGGGTCGAGTATGGATGGATGCATTGATGCCAGGATGGCGTGAAAAAATAGTCACTTATACAAGTTCTGAGCAACTATTAGCCAATATTCAGAGAAAACAAGAATTCGAAAGGAAACCATTAACAGGTTATCATATAACAACCCCCCATTTAAAATATTCAGGTATTGAGAAAAAAGAATATTTCGTAGAATTTTTAAAATTAAATTTTCCAAATGTCTTTAATACAACTCTAGAAACTCCAATCAAGGGTCATGTAGCTCAAATATTTTTAAAAGAAAATTCTGAACCAATTTTCTGTAAGCCATACAGCCTTCCATATGCCTTGCGTGAGCCAGTAGAAAAAGAATTAAGAAAAATGATGGCCGAAGGTATATTAGAACCTGTGGAACATAGCTCATGGGCAACCCCAATAGTTGTTGTAGAAAAAGAAAACAAAGCAATTAGAATTTGTATGGATTGCAAAATAACGATAAATAAATTTATTTCATTGCAATACCATCCACTTCCGCGCTTAGATGATATTTTCGCAAGTCTTTCAAATTGTCTTTATTTTATAAAAATAGATTTTTCAGGCGCATACCTCCAGTTATCAGTTGCACTTGAATCTCGCAAGTTTCTAACAATAAACACACACTTGGGTTTATTAAGATATACACGTTTACCCTTTGGAGTAAGTTGTGCTCCTGCAATCTTTCAATCAACAGTTGAAAAAATTTTGTTAGGTATTAAAAACATTGCATGCTTTTTAGATGATCTAATAATTGGTGGAGCTAATGCGGCAGAATGTATAAATACTTGTACATCCGTTTTTGAAAGACTAAGTAAACATGAAGTCAAAATAAATTTACAAAAATGCGAGTTTTTAGTCACGGAAGTAGCTTATTTGGGTCATGTTTTATCTTTTAATGAGCTAAAACCTAACCCCAAAAAAGTAGACGCTGTTATAAAAGCCCCAGCTCCGAAAAATCTTCAGCAATTACAAGCTTACCTTGGACTTTTGAATTATTATTCACATTTCATTCCGAATTTGTCTACTAAATTATCCGTTTTCTATAAACTTTTTAAAAAAGATGTTAAATTTGTTTGGTCTAGAGAATGCCAACAAGTTTTCGATGCTTCAAAAACATATTTATTAAAATATAAGGTTCTGGCTCTCTATGATTCCAAAAAGCCATTGGGTGTATATGCTGACGCAAGTCCCTACGGATGCTCAGCCATTCTGGTTCATTTCATAGATGGAGTAGAGAAACCAATATTATTCGCAAGTTGCACGCTTAACGAAAGCGAAAAAAATTACTCTCAATTGCATAGAGAAGCACTAGCAATAATATTTGGTATTCGAAAATTCCATAAATACATATATGGACTTAAGTTTCAGTTATTTAGTGATCATGAACCATTAAAGGAAGTTTTCAACCCCAAAAAGTCAAATTCTTCCGTAGCGATTGGTAGATTAAAAAGATGGTCAGTAATTTTATCAATGTATGATTATGAAATTAAATTCAGACCAGGGCGCCTAATGGGTCATGTAGACGCTCTTTCGCGTTTACCCTTGGATTAACCAAGTGGTGTCCCTGAAGACGGAATGGATTGCGTTAATTTTTTCAATGAGGGTCATGAAATACCTCTAGATTTTGAAACCATTCGTAAGTGTCAAAAAGAGTGTCTCTTCTTGAACAAAATCCATAAATTTATCCAATTCGGTTGGCCATATACGAGTAATGATGATATTGAAATTCGTTCTTATTTTTTGAAAAGAAATGATTTGCATAAATGCATACCGAAAATGGATGTCTGTATTATCTACATCGAATAGTCGTTCCATTTAAATTAAAAGAACAGGTTTTAAAAACTTTACATACGAATCACAACGGTATGGTTCGAATGAAGATTTTGGCTAGGTCATATGTTTGGTGGATGAAAATAGACGATGACATAGAGCGATATGTAACAAATTGTCTTACATGTCAATCTAATCGTAATGTTTCAACCCAAAAAGTAAATGCTTGTTGGCCTAGTACAGAATATCCTTACGAACGCATACACATTGATTTCTTTTATTTCAGAAATCAAAACTTTTTAATAATTTTCGACGTTTTTTCTAAATATATCGATATATTCTTTATGAAAACTACTACAGCTAAATCAGTTATATCGAAACTCTGTAAAAATTTTAGTGTTTTTGGCTTACCAAGTTTACTTGTCGCGGACAACGGTCCTCCATTTGATTCAATTGAGTTTGTAACATTTTTAAAAATTCAGAATATTAAGAAAATACCCATTCCAGCTTACCATCCATCGAGCAATGGTAGTGCCGAACGTGCAGTTCAAACCGTTAAATCTAGCTTGAAATGTTTTTTATTGGACAGTCTTAATAATTCTATTGACATTCAAAATAAAATAACTCGATTTCTTTTTGCATATCGCAATACACCATCAACGGTAACCAACCAAACGCCAAATGAACTTATTTTTAAATATGAGGTCAAAACTATTTTAGATTGTTTAAAAAATAAGAATGTAAATACAGAAAATAAACATAAACATATTCAGACTAATGTTGATTACAAAAACAAAAACAGAAAGAGTAGTAAAGAAACTGATTGTAAAGAACTTAAGATAACTAAGAATCATTTTAAAAAGGGGGAAAAGGTGTTCTATTTAAATCACTTTAAAGAAATATGCAAATGGGTGCCTAGCACCGTTTTCATTTTTTGTTAAATTGACAAAAAAAAAAAACTAACAAAAACTTTGTGATATTGACAAACATTTACAAAACAGATTTTTTGTAGATACAACAAACATTTTGTTAACATCACAAAAAAATTTGTCGATGTGACAAAAATCTCTGTTTTATTTTGTTATATTAACAAAACTTGGTTTGTTAAACTGACAATATTATTTGTAGTTCATATGCGAAGTAGTCTTTTTTCACATTTAGTTCGATCGAACAACTGTCGGTAAAATTTAAAAAAATATAAACCACAAATGGGGTTTTTTCGTAGATTATGGTCAAGGTAAAATGTTTTCGTTTATGTCTCATGTAGTCACCATCGGCGGCAATTTTTGTTGGATTAATAAAAAAAATATTCATGATTTAGCGTATAACAGTTCTATTAAAATTATTAACTTTTATTTCTATTTACTAGACCGTGAATACACTTTTTTGTAATCTCTACCAAAATTGAAACAAATGTCAAAATTTTGAATTTATGATGATTACAAATAAAACACAGCAACGTACTAAAGAAATAAATTATTTGTTCATATCATTTCAGACATGAATTACAGCTGACAGTACGAATACTTTTTGGTGAGTTGTCAAATAAAATTACAAATTTAACTCCATTGTACTTTTCTGTAGCAATTACGTTAGGGTATACGTACTAAAATTGCAACTATATCTTAAGATTTTAATAGGCACATTGTGTTGTTGAAGTCTGACGAAATGATACACTTTTACTATGATACTATACCATTTACATCGTATCGTCAATACCCTTTATGATTTATTTACTGTATTGAATGTGGTGTTCTATTTAGTGATGGTTGAAGTGGATTGAATGACAGAAATTAAATCCAGGTTCATCCTAATAAGAATTCCAATAAATGGAAGACAAAACTTGCTAAAATCGATTTTTTGACAGAACAGGATAGAAAACTTTTTTTTTTAACCAAAGGAAAGACCCGTAATATAAAATAAGGCAAATGTCAAATAACTTCGGTCTGTATGTTAGTTTTAAGTTCAATCGAGAGCGTTCAGCCTGCCTTTTGCCACCGGGAGTTATGTACCTGCTCATCTACATGAGCGTTTTTCCTACTATTTCAGTGCCACCAGGGTAGTAGTACTTGCTGATTTATCAGATCGTATAGCCTGCTGTTCTTAAGTGCCGTGAATTATCCGAATCCAGGTTTCTTGATACCATAACATCAGAAGGAAATTAACCCAACAGACTGAAATCCCAAAACACAGTTCATCGGAAACCAGAATCTCAGTCTGTAACACGAAGTACAAGAATACCCCTAAACGGAAAACTCACTTACCAGAAAAGATCCATCATTGAAGTATTTGAATTAAAGAGAATATTATTTGTTATATGTATAAAAGTTGGTTCCTATAATAAAGATTTATAAGGTTTGAAAAACCTTTTATCTGAAGTTTGTGTTTCTTTAGAAAGTCCCTAGTGAGACAAGTGAGGAAAATCTCGGCTGGAATCCAAAAACCACATCAAAGTTCTCACAAGAATATTGACCTTTTTGCTGGATGCATTGCAATTTGATGGTAATTGTCATTATCTAAATTCTATAATTTCTCTTGTTGGCGAATTCATTCATTCAGAATGTCGTTGAGTACAATTTTTTGACCGAAATTGATGTCAACTTCCAACTACTCGAGAGCTCAGCTAGCGAACACACATCGCTGTCTCTTGTTGTAGACTTATAACTCCTGGGTCAGTTGGATTTTGTATGAGTTTATGCCCAAGTTGTGATCTACAAAAGGCCGAGTTCTTGTACACGGCGAGGATTTGACTGCCTCAGATTTGTCTGCACACTCTTACGGAGAGCGGCAATATTTTCGGCAGATCTTGCATTTCACTAACTTACAGGTGTTGGCGGATTGTTCACAGAACCGGTCTTCTTGAATTTATCCATCACTTTGAGAATAGTTCTCTTGGAAAGACGATGTAAAATGGGTAATGCACGCAAAATTTTGCTCGTACAGAAGAACCATTTTGATAAAACAATTAAATCAGTTGCAATTCTTGTTGTTAATTTGACAGATGAAGCTTCAACAGCATGGCCGAAATCTCCTGTCTTCGTTTTACAGAATTTTTATTCGTTTGAATAATTTTTTACAAACCACTTCAACTTCTTTGTATTTTTTTTCCTGAATCGAAATAGATTTACTCAGGGTCTTTTTTTTAAAGCAGTAAAGACAAACAAACTAAAATATTAATACAAATTTATAATTGTATATGCCTTAAGACTTAGTCATGTTCCATTATTTTCATTGCTTTCAACAATGTTATACTCCTTCTACAAACCAATCATCACATTTATTCCGTCAATTCGAAGACCACATTGATAGTAATCAATTCCTTTTTTGAAGCACTAATTAGTTGAAGCAATAAAAAAAATACGAAAAACAAATAAGGCACTTTAAAGTGACAATTTAAAGCAATTATTGAAATTTAAAACTCTTGCAAAATAAAATAGTGGTAATAGAGTTAACCTAACCTAACTTAATTGCAAAACTGGAAAATAATCACGTCACAGGTACATCTCTGTCGCTGAATATGGAAATGGAATGCAGCAAAACCGTAAAGACCACCTATGAAAATTAACTTCTCAACAACCATTTATTTATGGAAATAAATTATCGATAGGAATCTTGTCGTGGTCACTTTACTTTATCCAAACTATTCATAAATTAAACCACAATAAAAATCCAATTTATCAAATGAAATAGAGCTCCTAATGCTAATGTCACATCTTAATCTCTAATATTAAACCACACTTTATGGGCTGTTATTTTATTTAAATTTCACATCTCTCAATCAAGTTGAATTTGAATAAGAAGCAAGTTATGTAAATACTAGCGCCAGAGAAATAAAGGCGAAACGAAGACGAAAAGAGGAAAAATTTTATTAACATTTACGCATAATATACTTTCGATGGTCTTGTGATTCCATTTAATTGCGAAGCAAATTATAATTACTTAGTGACTTAGTAACTTATTATCTCTTATTTGAGCTATGAAATTAAAAGAGTTCCTCATCTTTGCCGTTGCGTGCTTTAATGTAGCTTAAGTGTGACATACTCATGGGTAGGTAAGGTATTTAGGCACCAAACATTTCTATCATCCACTTAGATTGTCATCATGCAAAAACTGAAATCGCTTTTAACATGCGATTTAGATAAAAGGGCAATTTATGGAATCGTAAAAATATTCACAAATAGATGTGGTGCAACAGATCGAAGATAATCAGGACGTAGTGATTTACAACAATTCTCTGTGTGTGTGATACAAGGAATGGAGATAACTAATAATTTTCTGCAGAGTCTAAACGGCTAAGATGAGCAGCAGTTTTCATGACAAGAGTTGGTTTTGGAGGAATTACCCCTGAGAAAACATGTTTGCACTCTCTTACAATTGAACCCAAGTCCATATGTATGCTAAACAACTTACTCCAAATGTTTAAATCCAGCACATGGGGGTCGCAGATTCATGGATTCAATAGTCGTGAACATGACGAAAATGAGTCTTACTCTCACCAACCCTTGATAATAATCCCACTTCCCCTGAGAGCAAAACCGAGAAACAACACTGAGTTGTTTCAATACTCTTTATATGAACAATGTCAAAAGGAAATTTGGCTAGCATATTCAAGCAGAGGTCTTGCAAAGGCAGTATAGATAGATTTCGTAACGAATGGATCTGACAACTTCTTTGAACAAAGTTTGTCGAAATGACCATTACTACAATGGTATCATAATGGGATCTGAAGTTGGGACCACTATCTTATATAACTCGTGGATCCAGAAAGCTGTTTATTCTGGAAACAATGGTTTGATTAATGTTATAGATTTAGTGTGGTAGGCGAAGAAGTTCACGGAAATACATATGTGATTGCTTGGCATTTTACAAGATTAAGTTCCAAATTTTTCTGTTGCCACCAAATGGAAAAATCCTTGAAATCCTTCGCCAAAGTCAAAGTATCAGTAGGTGAATAAATTACTATGAAAATGTTCAAGATTCAAGTCATCCAAAACCAGAGTTGTCAATCACAGATTCGACGTTATTGATTGTCCGGATGGACAAAAATCGGTCCCAGATGGCTACCTTGAGGGACACCAGATTTCCCAGTAAAAGAATCTGACATTAAAGATCAAAGCATGATCAAAGAATGAAACCAGGAGGAAATCCAAGAGCTTTAAGGTTGAATGAGATAATTTAGTATGAAATTTTATCAAAGGCCTTGCTAAAGTCCGCGGCTATAACATTAACTTCGTTTTTTGTTGGAAATAAATTCTGTCAAATTCTGGACATGTTTCTTGCAAGAGGTGTCCTATCTTCATTCTTTGGAACTTGGTAACGAATGAACTGTTCAGACATATAGAAGCGGAGAGTTACAGAGTGATTGCCTGTGCGGATGACAATACTATTGCCCTATCAGGAAAGCATCCTAATACTCTAAAAGATCTCTTACATATATGCTTTAAGCAAGCTAAAAAACTGGGCCAATCAGTGTGCACTACGTGTTAACCATCACAAAACATATCTTGTCTTCTCCTCTAGGAAACAAAACTCCAAATATAATTAAAGGTACACCATTAACATTCTTCGATAACGCAAAATACTTGGGTTTCATTTTAGATAAGAAGTTAAGTTGGAAACCTAAAACTCAAGAAAGAGAGCTTTAGGGTGCCGTGAAATAAGGCCAACTTTTAAAAATTGGCCTTATTGCACTTTGATAAAGTGAAATAAGGCCAATTTTCAGTAGTTGGTCTTATTTCACTTTGACAAAGTGAAATAAGGCCAAATGATTTTGAGAATTAAGACCAAATTGGTCTTATTTCACTTTTTGAAAGCGTAATAAGAGCAACTGAATGTGGTGGTACCGTTTATCGGGGGCCGACGTTCTGGGTTTTCTTGGGCAACAGTACCTTGGGTGGCCCGGCAGGCGCCTGTAGCAACAGTTTTTCTTGGGCAACAGTACAGAACTGTTAGTTGTTTACTCCAATTAATATAAAATACAAAACTGTTGCTACAGGCGCCTGCCTGGCGACTGAACATACCCTAAGCGGAGCAACGGAGTTGCGTGAGCGGGTGTGAGCCCCGAAAAGGGAGTTAAAATCCTGAAAACCCGCGAAGCGGGCCACCCAAGGTACTTTTATCCAAGAAAACAAAGAACGTCGCCGTCGGCCCCCGATAATCAATTATGTATTATACGAATCTAAGGGCAAAAACTACTTTTTTTATTTTTAACGAAACATTTTATGCTTGGCCTTAAGTCACAAACAGATTTGGCCTTATGTCACTTTGTAAAAGCGACATAAGGCCAAGTCCTAAAATTTGGCCTTATGTCGCTTTTGTAAAGTGACATAAGGCCAAATTTTTTTATGAAATAAATATAAAAATGCAGTTCGGCTTTATTTCGCTTTGTCAAAGTGCAATAAAAGCAACTGTTGAAAGTGAAATAAGACCAATTTGACCTTACTTCACTTTGTAAAAGTGCAATAAGACCAACTGCTGAAAATTGGCCTAATTTCAATTTATAAAAGTGCAATAAGGCCAATTTTTGAAAGTTGGCCTTATTTCACTTGGCCTTATTTCACGGCACCGAGCTTTAGGCAAAACACAAATTGTTTAATACAAAGCAAGGTCCAACAATTAGCTTGTCTGTGCATGGGCGGGCAACTTCATTTTTACACCGATAGATCAAAAACCAATAACGGACTTTGTGGAACTGTACACTCAGACATACAAATTTAAGACTCTCTTTTCGTCTTCTTAATCACTTCAGAGTGTTTCAGGTGAATTTATTCTAACGGTTTCTGCAGAAACTGCATGGAAGAGGAAGAATCGATCCCTCACCTTTTCTGCACATGTCCTGCCTTATACCAAATCGCAAATAATAACCCTCAAATAAACTTTAATGAAAAGACGGCTTTTAAACGAAGCAATATTACCTTGCGATTTTTAAGCCCGTATGAGAGAGACGTGTGTGGTGGCGGGGTTACATAAGGCGGAAGATGACTCCAAAAGAGAAACTAAGATTAAAAATCGCTTCCGTGTAAAAGCAGTAAAAGAAACAAGGAGTGCGTTCACTGGATCTGGTAATAATGGTACGTTCAGCACAGTTGCTTAAAGTTATAATGCTTCCATGAAACTAAAACTTAAACTTACGTAGATATGTCTTTAGTAGGTAGGCAGGTGGCCCAATAATCGCTGAACTGAGCCATTTTGGTACCATAATATGGGTAATTTTGGAAATTCTCACGGAGTCATCTAGATTAAGTTAAAAAACATGACAAGTTCTAGGAGGTTTTAATGTGTCTTATTAAGTGTTTGCTTTTCCACAATTATCCGGAAATGAGATCACGCACTCAGCCGGACCATCACACTCATCTGGCACGGTACAGAAGTAATCGTCCTAGAGCCGTTTCGTCGCGTTGAGAAATGAAATCAAGTCTTTGATTTTCATTTCCGAAAGTTCGTCAATGTCGTCAAAAAATTCCCTTCCTAATGACTGTGCTCTAAACTTAGCCAGAGCAGGGCATTTGCAGAGTAAATGGAGGACTGTTGCATGCTCTCCTATTGGCCAGTGTCCGCTACAAGTATCTACGATCTTGGCTATGTCTTGTCTGAGTCGGCATATCAGATAAAGTGTCTGGAATTTATTATAGGTGGGCCAAATATTTCTTGAAGGTTAGTTAAACTGTTCCACCTACGGTTTGATTCGCTAAGAAAAATTGAAAGAATTTTGCCCTTCATATAATTCCGAGCGGAATATTGACTCTCACCGTAAGTGAGTTATGAAAGCTTGTTTATTCAATGCCAAAATGACCCTGAACCCATCAGATAAGAGTGACAGGCTAACAAGTTCATCCCGGCATTGCTGTATCTATTTGGAGGATGATGTGCTAGAATTAATGGCTTTGACAGCTGCCTGACTGTCTGTGATAATAGCCGTAGTTCGGTTCTGGTTTGGATCTTGTTGCTTCCTTGATAGCCAATAATTTAGTTTGAACCAACACCACACTACATCTTTGAGCCATCAGTTAAGATAGTTGTGTTGAAGCCTTTCGTCAGTTCGTCACAACGTCATCATCCCAGGAAATATATCTATTGGAATCAACCTTGATATTGCTATGGCCACAAGTTTTGTCAATCCAAAATTTCAATTCCTTTAGTCTAAATGAACTGCAAGATACTAGATACTTAGTGTGTAAATCAAGTGGTAAAAGGTACAGAAAAACGCTTCAGGCATTAGATAGGCAAGATCTTAGGGCCCCTGTGGTGCCAAGGCTACCAGTTTCATGGTTCTTTGCAAAATAAGTAAATTAAAAATTAAAATTAGAAAACATCGAATCTTAATCTAATTTGTTCGACAGACATTTTGATGGTTTGATGAATGGAAGCATCACTAAAAAACCAACTGTGATTAAAGGCTTAAACTGGATAATGTCTAATATCGAGCATAATTTTTAGTAACGTAACCGATGATGAAGATTAAAATTGTTACTTGGAGGTTTGACAAAATTGAAAAAAAAAATCAAGACATCAAAAGTTGTATATTTTGGTAGCTTGATAATTCTTTCAAATTTTCAATTTTGTTTTGGAAAATTCAACAAGAAAAAAAGAAAAGTTTTGTGAAACTTGCTACAAATGTCAGGCAAGCAATTATATTACTGAGCAATTATGCGGTTCTTGCAAGATATGGCGTATCAACTTAGTTTTTTTTTTAAATCAAACACGGAACAGTTTTGTTATTCCTATACTGTATTCTTTCCCGAGTCTCTAGCTACGCTACACTGGCATCACCTCATATCAACTTAAAGACCATAATATGAGTGATTTCATACAATCCCGATTAGAACTTAATTTCTTTAATTTTCCCTGGAAAAGAAGCTTCCTCATTATTCAATATAATTTGTCTTTTGTTTTTTTGTACCTTTCTATAAGCTCTAGTTTTGCTCTTCTCGATTAGAGTGTGCATGTCTGAGCAGCTGCAATTAGGTATGTATTTTAATATGCCACACTGATGATGTTATAAATTAAAATTTCTTCATTGTTTGCAAATTTCAATGGAGTAATGCCTTTCAAATAAAACAAAACTAAAAACAATAAATAATAATTAGGTTGCATTATTAAATACTCAAAAAGGCGTTTGGGTTAATGAAACAATGATTTTCAATTACCTCGTTTGATGTGTTCTGTCTTCTGTGTTTTGATTCATTTTTTTTTTTTGTTTTAATTAACAAATCTACTCATGTTGAACAGACGATTTTTAAGTAACTTGCATAAATTAACTAAAATGAAAGAAAAAAAAACACACATTAAACACTGTTTAACTTTTATGAGAGATCATTATCACGGTTGGAAAAAACGTTGACCAACTATGGATTTAAGCAACAAACTGCCGTGAGGTATTTAATCGATGAAAATACAATTAAAATACAACAGAAAGGAGGGTCATGATATTCGTCCATATTATGCTCAATTAACAGGGCTGTGTTATATGTTTCGCAAATTTTATAAAATCGGTTAAAAATTGTTACAAATCGTTTAATCCTTTCAAAAATTTCACAAATATAAGTTTGAGTTATCACAATTTTTTTTAAGTCATATTTTTAACCTAAATTTTTTGAACAATTAAGGAAGTTAAATATGACACTTCTTTAAAAGCGTATTTAATGTTTAAAGAAAATTTATTTAATTTAAAAAAACTTATTTTATTTTACTTTAAAATTTATATTTAAAAGTCATTTTTTCATATAAAGTGTCTTTTTACATAGGGTTGCTGGAAATTTTATTATGTTATAGCAGCTAAGCTGTTAAGGCAACATGGGTTGGGCAATTTCTTTTGTGAATTGTTCATTAATGTATCGCAAATCACAATTGGAGATTATAGTGTTGAACAACATCTGCAATTCATTAAAATTTAATTCCAAAATGTATGTATGTAATTTTGAACGATCACAAATCCATACGAAATCCACCAGTCGCAAATGCGTCACGAGAAATTCAATGTTCGATTCGAACATTGTTCGGGAGTAATCGTCAGTCCGTACTTCCTCCACACAAGGGAACTTGTATTGACAAAGTCTTTATTTGGTGATCGCTACAAATACGAGTGGATGATAAGCAACTTTTTGTGTCCAAAACTTAATGATACGGATTTTATATACTGATGACATGTAATTCGAACATGATGGATATGGTACACAACAGATGCCTTGAAATTATCACGAGTGATTTTAGGAGATGGTGATTTGGGGCATTTGGCCATTGCCTTTATAAATGGGAGTCTATTATAGCTTACCACAAATGTAGGGGACCTACAATTTTATGTCGATTCCGAACGGATTTGTCGATTCCTCGCAAAGGATTACACCTCTGAAAATCTAGAAAGATTTGACCCACCTATAATAAATCCCAAACACTTGATTTAATACGAAGACCCCAGGCAAGACATAACCAGGATCGTAGCTACCTTCAGCGGACACTGGTCAATAGGATAGCACGCAGCGAAGCTAGGCATTCCTCACCGTCATAGCTGTTGGGATCAGCGGGGAAAGGAAACAGTCCTCCATTTGGTCTGCAAATGCCCTGCTCTGGCTAAAGTTAGAGCACAATCATTAGGAAGGGCATTTATTGACGAACTTTCGGAAATGAAGATCAAAGCCAAAGACGCGACGAAACGGCTCTAGGACGAACTTTGGTTACTTCTGTATTACCGTGTCAGATGAGTGTGGTAGTCCGGCTTAGTGGGTGATCTAATTTCCGGATAATTGTGGAAACCAACCACTTAATAAGACAAAAACATCAAAACCTACTAGATCTTGTCATATTTTTTAACTTAATCTAGACTTGATGACTCCGTAAGAATTTTCTAAATTTCCCATATCAATTCCATATACGCGAGTTATGGTATCCAAATGGGGCACTTCAGCGCGGAGTACCAAAAATAACAAAAAGTCTGTTACAAAAACCCTGCACAGTATTGTAATATAAACAATCAACTATAAAATAGAAGAAGGCCATATTGGGTATTGGAAGATTAGTAAACACTCACTTACCGACCAAGTTATTAATTACAAATAATTATTTTGTACAGATTTATTGTTTATAGGTATATATATTATATTGTTCTTTTATACGAGTATTATTATATTTATTGTCTTGTCTGGCGTAATTTATGAAGGCTCGAATCTCACACACTCTTCGCGGTAATGCAAGAGCATATTCATAATAGATAGTGTAAATGAACTCATTACTTGTGAAAGAATATTTTAAAGTATGGAAATTGTGCGAATCTGGCCTTTCTGCTCCCACAATTATTAGCCGTGTTTTGTTATCGCCAATGATCCGTAGAGAATATATCTTGAAAATAAAACGATATGGATCTTAATAGGGGTGTTCACATGGAAGAACATCTTGTACAACATGGTTCGATAACCATCAATGTTCTATCATATGAACACAAAACCAACCAGTGTTGCATGGTTTTCAAAATATTTTGAAAACCTGGGTGACTCGTGCAACCAATCTACCTGTGTGATAAGATGTTGACAACTTTGATATTTTTGTTCATTCGGTAAATTGTCTCAGCCATAAAACATTCAACGGAAAAATGGCATCTATAGCAAATAATCAATCAGTTTTAGAAAAAATTTTTTAAACTTTACAATTAGAAATTTCCCAGAATTGTGGAAAATAAAAAATGAAATTTATAAAGATAAGAATTTATAATTAAAATCATATCAAAAACTCCTTACAAAATATAAAGAAGTGGAAGAAAATGCAAGTTTCATTCTTTCTTCCTCTTCAAGAATATCGTTCATAATATTATGGCTGCCAAAATTTGTTTCGCCATACTGCTTCCGTTCACTTCTAAGATATTAAAATAATGATATATTTGACAACATCAGTATCCCATGTGAACGCAAAGTAGTGTGTACAGTTATTTTCCCATAGAACCATGTTGCACAACCATGTGAACCCCCCTAATGACAGCAGTGTTATATACCCATCTCTTTTTATCTTTATGTTTGTTGTTTTCAATAATTTCTTGTCTTTTTTCTTTACACTGTAGTTTACACTACCTTACCATAAAAAGCCATCTACTCGCCAGAGAAAGAACTAATTTTTGGATCTTTGAAATAGATCCAGATAGAGAACAGGATCCCAAATTGTTTTTGTAATAAATTATTAAAATTAATCCACATAGATCCGTAGATAATAAAACGCACCTAATAATACTTAAGAATAGTTGACGTATATATTCAACGACTGGATAGCACGAACACGATTTTGTGTTTCAAAGCTGAAATATGGTTAGACTTAGTAAATTGATGGTAATGAATAATGAAACTATATGGTTAACGAAAAAGTTTGAACTATGTCAAACGAACTAGGAAAATTGATCTTTTTTTTATTTAAGGAAACCTATTTTGCCACATTCTTTGAAAAGAGTTTAAATCCTGTTTCCGTAAGATAATTAGAGTTGTTTTTGATGAAATTCAAAGAAAAAAGTTCATATTGTTGAATCGCAGCTACCCGTTCTAAATCAGCTTCACAAAGATTCGTTTTTCTACTCCAGAGAATAAAATACTAATGCTTTGCAATAAATTAAAAAAAAAACCGTCTTTATCATACGATTGCGTTGCAATTCCATTTAAATTTGAGAACGAGTATGAAAAGCTGAAAGTAGAGTCGTCGGTAAAAGAATGAAGCGGATTAGAAATTAGAAGTTTAAGACAAGAGATCATTTATAAAAAATAAGAAGAAAAAACGGAGCCCTGGGGAACACCATAATTTGTTTTGTGAAAATGAGACTTGAAACCGTCTAATACAACATATACCTATTGAACGATGCAGAAGGTAATATATATAATTCAAAGAATACGGGTTTCATTCATAACAAACGCACGGATTTTCAATAAGAGCTTCATGCCAAACACTTTCAAATGACTCATGAAATATCAAGTGTTCCACTCTTCGAGGAGATATCCAATCCGATTATTAAGAAGCTTTCCGTCTTTGAGATATTTATTGAGCTGATAGTTGATCAGCGATTCCATGTTCTTGGGATAAAAGGAATTTAATTTTGCAAGAATTATGCTATAAGCATCACAAGAAACGTGGAGTAGGTAGCTGTTATATATTGAACTGTTTACCCAATAATTATATTGGCTGTAGCTGCACTTGTGGTACACACTGTTCTGAGCTAGGATTAACAATTCAATAAGTAACATTTCTCTCTCTAATAGAGATAAGTATATTAAATACAATTGATGTTAGTTGTAAGCTAGTTTTAAGTTGAGTTAATAAAGAGAAGTGAAACTGGAAGCATCGTGTTCTTCATTCCTCCCGATATACACAACAGATTGGCGACGAGGATTAACAGTTCTTATTGATATTAAGATCGCGTGATTGAGTTTTTTTATTTATTCCGCTATTAAGTAATTTTTGTAATTTATATGACTGATACAAAAATCGATAGAAAAGAAATTATGACGGATGTGAGACAACCTATTATTGGTCAAGTGGAGACTTATCTCCCTGGTGAAGATTTTGAGCTATGGGTAGATAGAATGGATCTATTGCTCAAGCTTAATAAAATAGTTGACGACCAAACTAAAGTGGAGTATTTTATTACGCTTGGAGGTGGTGAGCTTTATAAAGTTTTAAAATCGTTGGCATCGCCTACAAAGCCAACGGAACTCAAATATGATGAAATGTTACAAAAGCTAAGAAACCATTTCCAGCCTAAGAAAAATGTAATTGCAGAGCGCTATAAATTATTTTTGCGAAATCAAAAGGCTCACGAATCCATTGCAGAGTACGTTATTGCGATTAAGTCTATTGCTCAGGAGTGTGACTTTGGCACGTTCTTGGAAAATGCATTACGAGACAGGTTGGTTTGCGGGGTACGGAATGACAGGCTACGGACGATTTTGTTAAATGAAGAGAAGTTGACATGGGATAACGCAAAGTCTAAAGCACTTACCTTTGAGATGACTGAGAAAGAGGTAAAAGACATGAGTACTGCGGGCCAGAGTAGAATTGACAGTATTCGAGGGAAAGTTGATGGGAAACGAGACAAAAGACCCGGAAAAAGTTCGACATTTGGAGGTGATTCGCATCAGGGAAGGTATCGAAGTGTATCTAGAAATCGATCTAAAGGTACAAGAAATGACAGTGGCTTAAGAGCAGTGTGCTTCAGGTGTTCCAAGCCGGGGCATAGAGCTAGGGATTGCCACGTAGTTGTATGCTACAATTGTTCAAAGACGGGACATTACGCTTCTGCATGCAACAAAGCGCGTAAAAAACCGATGGGTGGAAAGGCGAATCACGTAGAAGAGGCAGAGGACGACGAGTGTGCTGATGATCTGCATAATTTAAGGCTAGGAAATATTTATAATGTTGATGCATATGGTAAGCCTCTTTATGTTAATGTTAAAATTAATGGAAACTGTGTCAAAATGGAGTTAGATACCGGTGCATGTTCTAGTATAATCAATTTAAATGATTTTTCACAACTAAAGATAAAATTTGATAGAGAAAGTGAGGTTAGTAAGAGATTGCATGTGATAACGGGCGAACAGGTTAAGGTAGTTGGAATTTGCGAGGTTGAGGTTCAGTTTAATAATATTCTTGAAAAAGTTGATCTTATTGTAGTTGATTCGCGAAGTTCGTTTGTACCACTCTTAGGTCGAGATTGGTTGGATGTACTTATTCCAAATTGGAAGTGTTTGTTGCTTGAGGTTAATGAAGGTCAGATTAGTTCGTTAGATGTGCCAAGAGAGATTGAGTTTTATAAAGAAAAGTTTCCGAACGTGTTTAAAAAAGATTCAAACACTGCAATTAAAAATGTAGAGGCTGAAATTTTCATAAATGAAAATAGTAAACCAATATTTTTTAAGCCTTACACCGTGCCATACGGATTGAAAGATAAGGTACATCAAGAGTTGGATAGGTTAGTTGAGGCCGGTATTATTAAGCCAGTCATGAGAAGCAATTGGGCCTCTCCTATTGTGGCTGTTCCAAAATCAGATGGAAGTATTCGAATTTGCGTTGATTGTAAAGTTACAATCAATAAATACATTGACAGACATCATTATGCTTTTCCCAGAATGGATGATATTTTTGCGAGTTTGGGAAGTTGTTCATATTTTTGTTTGCTGGACCTAACAGGTGCTTATCAGCAAGTCAGACTTTCAGAGGCTTCAAAGCCTCTATTGACAATAGTCACTGATAAAGGTTTGTTTGAATGTCAAAGGCTCACATATGGGATCAGTTGTGCACCTGCAATTTTTCAGTCCACCATGGATAAGATTTTGACGGGAATTAAAAACGTACAATGTTATATCGACGATATTATTGTCGGTGGAAAAAGTGTTGATGATTGCAAACAAAATCTGCTTATAGTTTTGGAAAGGTTGAATGAGCATAATGTGCGGATTAATGAGAAGAAATGCAAATTTTTTGAGAAAAGTGTGAGATATTTAGGGCACATAATAAGTGTGGAAGGAATTAAACCGAATCCAGAAAAGGTTAAAGCAATAATAGAAGCGCCCAGGCCAGAAAATCTTCAGCAGTTGCAGTCATATTTAGGACTTGTTAATTTTTATGGTAAATTCATACCAAATTTATCCAGAAAATTAAAAAATATGTATGGGTTATTAAAAAAATCTAATAGCTTTGAATGGACCTTAGAATGTCAAAAAGAATTCGAAGAGAGTAAAGGATATTTGGTGAAAAATGATTTACTTGTGCATTATGATGAGAAATTACCTATTGTGATTTCTTGCGATGCAAGTCCATATGGAGTTGGTGCAGTTTTGTCCCATTTGGTGAAGGGTGTAGAAATGCCAGTCCTTTTTGCAAGTACTACATTGAGTAAGGCTGAAAGGAATTACTCTCAGTTACACCGTGAAGCTTTAGCTATTGTTTTCGCTATAAAAAAGTTTCACAAATATGTATATGGCAGAGAGTTCACTATTGTTAGTGATCACCAGCCTTTAAGGGAAATTTTTAATCCTTCAAAGTGTACTCCACCAGTTGCTGCAGCAAGACTCCAAAGATGGATTATTTTTATGGGAATGTACAATTACAAAATTGTTTATAGAAAAGGTAAGTTGTTGGCAAATGCTGACGCTTTATCCCGTTTACCATTGACAAATGAATTGGAAATTGAACCAGGTGTTATTGGGAGTATAATTGAAGAGGGTAGTTTTCCGTTGAATATTAAAATGGTTGCAAAATATACTAGAGAAGATAAATTTTTGAGTTCAGTTGTGGAATGCTGTAAACGTGATTGGAAGGGTGACTGTAGCATGATAGACAAAAGTTTTTTGGGAAAACGAAATGAATTAGAAATTGAAGAAGGCTGTCTGTTTTATGGCAATAGGTTAGTTATTCCAGAAAAGCTTCAGGGGGACGTATTAAAACTAATTCATGAAGGTCATATGGGCATAGTAAGGATGAAAAAGCTGGCAAGATCGTATGTGTGGTGGGTATCCTTGGACAAAGATTTAGAGAGATTTGCTAAGCAGTGCAACACATGTCTGACATTTCAGAATCATACGAGAAAGGTTCCTTTAGGGTCATGGAATGCAACAACTTCGCCGTATGAGCGAGTTCATTTAGATTTTGCATATTTAGAAGGGCAGCAATTTCTTATTTTGGTAGATGATTTTTCGAAGTGGATAGAAGTTTTTATGATGCACAAAACTGATGCAAATAGTGTCACATCGAAATTGAGGTCCAATTTTGCGATTTTTGGGATACCATCGAAAATAGTAACGGACAATGGACCGCCATTTTCATCAAGTTTATTCAAACGTTTTTGTGATGCAAATGGCATAGAGCTGATCCACAGTCCTCCCTACCACCCACAGTCTAATGGTTTGGCAGAAAGGGCGGTACAAACTTTTAAAAAGGGTATGAAAAAGTACTTGAATGACATAAACATGTCAAAACTATCAATGTTGGAAAAAATTGAAAATTATTTGTTTAGATACCGCAACACTCCATGTACAGTAACCGATCGTTCTCCATCAGCTGCAATTTTTTCTTATAAAACGAGGACTTTGTTAGATTATCTTGTAGAGAAAAAGGAACATGCTAAGGTAGATACACCAGTTAAACAAAGAAAAGAATGTACAAGAAAACATAACGTTAGATATAAAAATAAAAATATTATATTTGAAGAAAATGAATCCATTTTGTATCTTAATAATTCCAATGCGGGAGTTAAATGGCTTCCAGCCATAATTATTAAAAAAATAAGTAAATTTGTATATGAAATTAAAGTAAATGAAGTCAAAAGAACAGCTCATGTTAATCAGTTGAAAAAAGGAATTATAAAAAGACTAACTTTTGCTAATAAACCAACTATTTATAATGATTTAGGTACTAAAGAAAAAGAATTACAAGAAATAAAACCTAAGAGGCGTAAAAGATTCAGAGAAGAAACAGTTGAAGATTTGGAAAAATTAAGAAGGTCTAAAAGAATAATTCAAATGAAACAAAAAAAAACCTAATTTATATTTTGTCAATTAAAATAAATATGTATCTTATACATAATAGCTATGAATTTATAAAGAATAAAAAGAAAAAGAATAATAATGGATTAAATTCTAAATGTCAATAAATTTAATGAGTTTTTTTAAGGGAAATTTAACTTTTTAAGGGGAAAGAAGTGTTATATATTGAACTGTTTACCCAATAATTATATTGGCTGTAGCTGCACTTGTGGTACACACTGTTCTGAGCTAGGATTAACAATTCAATAAGTAACATTTCTCTCTCTAATAGAGATAAGTATATTAAATACAATTGATGTTAGTTGTAAGCTAGTTTTAAGTTGAGTTAATAAAGAGAAGTGAAACTGGAAGCATCGTGTTCTTCATTCCTCCCGATATACACAACAGTAGCAAGTGCCAGTTATTCGTCAAACTGAGAAGGCAAGTGAATGAGTGGGAAATGGAAAAAATGAGTTATCAGTTGACTCTTGTTGATTAATTTTTTGTTTGGTTGTGGACAAGCAAACACTTCGCATTAACTCACTCATGATCACACCCGTTCGAGTGTTCGACACGATCAGAAGATTGACACTACTGTCCTTATTTTATTTATACATCATCATCTCCCTAAGGAATATCAAGAACGAACTTAGTTGAATTTGTTTTTTCATACTTATGAAATCTACAGGATGGTTATTAAGTTTATGTAATTGACATTAAAGCCTTGATAGAAATTGCCATTCTTTGATCCTTTTCAAATTCAAAACCTGCGGCTTTCAATCACAATTTACAAAATTTTTACAAATTTGAAACAGTCAGTTGCATTCCTCTCCTCAAACAATTCAACCGTAATACCCATACTTCTAGAAATGATCATCAGTTGACTCTTGAGCCCAATTTCGGACGTACTGTCAAGAGACAGAAACTCTTTTCTTAGCTGCACTACACGAATGTGGAATGGTTTACCTGGCTCAATATTTCCCATTCATTGCAAAGTGCAGACACATTCATATGGTTTAGATTTTATAGATATAATACAAAGTTATCTCAGTCTCAGTCACTATAATCATAGGGCTCCACAGGTTGATGTTTCCCACTTGTCATGATTTGCTAATAGCATTAAAAATTTATTTTACAGGCCCACGCTCTAACGTAGACTTCCCTTAACAATCAATATCTCGTCCTCCCTCTAAAAAATTAAACTTACAAATTCTCTCTTAAGCTTACAATGGTAATCGTAAGCTAGTGTTACAGTATAAACCTTATAAGCCTTAGTTATAAGTTATTAAGGTGCTACAAAAATTATCGTTGTACTAAGAACTTATCACACAAAGTCAACTGTCAAATATGATCACGACGATCTGCTGTGAAAGATTCTTTTTGTTAACCTAGTATAGTCAACAAAATAGAACGAAAAAATACTAGTAGGTAGTAGGTAGATACTATAACCATAACGCATCATAAACTATTACCTGTCTAACAATGTCGAATTCCTAAAAATCTGACAAACGTTCTTCTTTATAAAATTGTTCTGAAAAATTTGACATTGTGCAACAAATTAATAGACGTTAACCACTTCCGACTCGTACTGTTGATCTATTTTGACGTCTCAGTATCCACATTTAATGGTGAGAAAGCCAAATGGGCAGTTTCATCAAACAAATGGATACATGACAACCTAAGTCAACATAAGTCTGCAGAGTCTAATATAAACACCGTCGTAGAATTCACTCTTGTCGATTTTGATAAAACGGGACATGGGAAAATTTATTTTATAAAAATCCACGAACATATCTGAGGAAGATATTATATAAAAAAAATACTTTCACTGAATAAAACATGCTTTAATAAAAATATTTAAAAAACAACAACTTTTTTACATTTTTGCATTGTTTTATTTTTATTAATTTCCCATTGTAAAAATTTCAATCTATTCAATTCCCGGTGTCATACTCATCTAAACTTTAATTCGTTATTCATGATGGCAACACAACATGACAGCCACACTTTGGGACACGCCGAATCGACTTATCCATAAAAATAAATTCAGACATTTTATATTTTTTTAAAACTAATTTAAATGCAAAGAACGTTCCGCCACGAGTTTTCCCTTTTTGAGAGCAAACAAAAAGTAAAACACAAAAAACATGAAGGAATATTTAGGTATATTTACGAGTATTTGCATCATCCGCCCACAACAATTTGCTAAAAAAGCTCAGCCAATTTTTAACATTTTATAAAAATGTTTTGCTTTTCTAGCAGCTAACGCACATTTTGGATAGCTGTCACGTTCTGGTGCAACTCACCTGGTCTGGGTGTAGTATTTTGATCGAATTTTGAGCACATAATTTATAGACGAATCGAGGATTGCTTTTTTATTTCAATTCGATGTTAATTTAATATTCGTGCGATATTTTGGTAATTATTAAGTTATTTATGTGTTTTTATTATTTTTGGTAATGATAACTTGTAATTTCTAAAAATGGGTATTTCACTTTTTGAATACTAAAACAGTTAAGGAATAGTTTAACTCTTGTATTATGTTTCTGATCAGCCAAAGCTGTCAAATGTTGAGGCTAAATTCTAATGTTCTATCTTTGAGTAGATAATGTTGTGTTATTGATGGTATGACAGCTTAAAATAAGCATACCACGGCCTTCCGATTTTCAGTGGTTATGAGTATATCGTACTTGGGTTTTACAGAAGTTTTTGAGTTCTTGGAAATACTTCCTGTAGATTATGTTGCTCGTCAAGCTTTTGGATTGGAGTTTTCTATAGAACATTCATTCATTGACAAAGTTTTATAGATCTGATTCAACGATATATTTAGAAAACATAAATCTTCTCCGTTAGAAATGGCGCCCAGGAGCAACAACTCCACTCGAGCTAGTGACATAGTGACTAGTGATTATGACTACCTTTAAAATGTCTAAGCACAATGCGTTCAATTAGAAAACCTGGAGAGTTGTTAAAAGGAGGTTACTTACTTACTTATCCAACTTACGATCCATGAAAGGTATCTGCCTGAGACATAGCAGCTTCCACCCTCTGCCATCCGAAGCACGCTGCTTCTAGTCATCTAGGCCAAGCGCTTTGGCATTCGCGATATCTTAGTCTTTAAGCCGGAGGCTCGATATTTCTTGTCACCCTAACCCTAGGGATTAGGATTCAAAGGCTCTCTTAGCTGGAACATTTTTGTCCATTCCCTCAATGCGGCCGAGCCAATGTAGTCGACGTGTTTTAATTTTCTGGACTTCATCAACATCTTGGTACAGTTGCGCCGTAAAGCAGGACTGGGAGTATTTGGGTATTGTAGAGCGTGCACTTTGTCTTACGAGTGAGGAGTTCTGAACCCATTTGTATTGCTTAACCGAAGAAGTAGCAGTTTCCTGGGATAGTTCTTCGTCGAATCTCCACGAAGGTGTCGTTCGTTCATCTAACTCCTTGAACCATGCCTCAAATCTATTTCTATCAATAGTGAAGTTTTGTCCTAATCAGTGGACAGATGTTTGTTTGTTTGTTTGTTGATAGCATAAACTAAGTCTTATCCTTATTTACTTGGGGACCAACAAGTCTCGCCTGACCTTAAACAACCGTAAAGGACTGTATTACAGATCGTTGGGAACGGCCGATGATGAAGATATCGTTCGCAAACCCCAACAGTTGAACTGATTTGTTGAATATAGTGCCCTCCGTGGTAACGCCTGCCTTGTGCACCATCTGCTCTAGAACGAGTTTGAATAAATCACATGATAGCGAATCTCCTTGCCAAAATCTTGTTCATGTTTGGAATAGTTCAGAAGAGTTGCTCCCTAGTTGAACACTGCACCGGGTATTTTCCAACATCACACGGCACAGTTGGATCAGTTTTCTCGGGATCCCGAGTTCGACCATCGGCATATAGAGTTCCTGATGATGAATGCTATGACTTTGCAGTCGATAAAAAGATGGTTAGTCTCGACTTGATATTCGTTGGTCTTTTCCTAAGTGTGAATATTTGGATCTGCCGAGCAAGAAGCCAGACTGCTACTTTCCAGCATTTTTTTTTTTTTGTTTTTTAGGGAGATACCGATGCTAAGGTATCTATATTCTTGTTGTGCAGCTTAAGAAACAATCTCTGAATTCAGCAGTTGGTTTGAAGGTCTGCAGAAGGTATTACGATTGAATTACGATTGGAAAAAAAACGAACTCGTAAGTGAGTTCGGGTAGCCGAAAGACATAAAACCGTTACAACATTCATGAACCAAACACAACTCTCCATTTATGAGTTATTAGTTAAGGAAGATGTTTTGAAGAATCATGCCACGCCAACGTCATCCGCCCGATCGTTTCCAGATGAAAACAAAACTTTTGAATCCCAAAAACATATCAGCCAATATTGTGATATTGCTGTCACCAATATGACTCGCTTAACTACTTAAGATACTTACTAAATATTTAAGGGCCAATACGTGGAAGAAAAAGCTTAAAACATTCAATAAGTATCGTAGAATCCCTGTAGTGTCAAGCTATTTGTTTTTTTGGTTCTTTTTAATATGCTTCGTTAAGTATGGACCACTACACAATCGAACCTTTCGTTAAGATCGGTCGCACCACGGTTGTGTAAGATATTTTTTTAAGCTACAATTATATAAGATTATCCACAAACGCAACCACCTTCACACAACATCTATGCAGCTGTCTTAAAAGCCATACAATAAGGTAGAGAACACACCTCTCGGTTGTTTGTATAATGAGGCTTTTATCACTATTTTTTTTTTAACTTTTTAATTTTGGTGGGGGCAATATTCCATTTATTGGGCGTAATACAAGCTAATTCTTAATCTACCTTAAATATAGGTCTTAGATTTAGGATTGGAGTAAATTGGAAGGATGATTAAGACGGAGTTTCAGGCAGAGTGAACTGATGTTGAAGTCTAAGCAGTTAATGATACAATTAATACTCCGAAGTAGGCGAATGTTATAGGTTCATTGGAGCCATAAGTGGTACGTTGGGTAGGCAGATAGAACAGACGGGAACTTGGATATAAGAAGCCATCCAAAGTGCAGTCAACAAGAAATTCTAGAAACTATTCGACTTAGACGGTGTTCGATATCTAAGCAGGTAAGGAAATAAATTTCTTTGAAGCTGGTGAGTTCTCACTTGTATTGACTACATACTTCTTAAGGACAGCTTAATTGAAATTACCCATTGCATAAGCTTGTTTCGAGTTTTTGAAAGGATAACCATTTAGACGCTCTTAAGTCAATCGAATTGGTCGGAAACACTTCTTGAATTTGTGTATTCGCTTACCGATTTTCCATATAAAAAGAACTCTTTCAGAAAGAGGCATTTTTTAAGGATTATCTCCAATGCCAAGGAACTACTACATCTTGAAGTTACTGGAACATAATTGGGGGAATGCTGTCAGTGCCCGGAGACTTATACAGAGAAAAAGTCTGCAAACAATATTTTATCATATTATTGCACAAGCTAACAGCCACAGTTTGGCGTTATTTTTCCCACAGCCCGGAAAATGTGACAGCATTTGTAATTCCAAACACTCCAGCTGGAGAAACTCCCCAAGATCCATTTAGATACATTTTTAAGTGACGAAATATTATAACTTACCTTTGAGAGAACTTTTCTAAGCCTTGCGAAATCTTTTATGTTTTCAATTGATAATCATATTCTCCCTTTGTTAGTGGTGTGGCTCTGAACCGAATTCTAGGTTTTCATTCTAAGAAACCTGCATTTGTTCGACGATGTTGTAATAGTCAGTCACTGCCATTACCACCTAAAAGCAAAAAACATAACATTTTTAGGGGCACTGCTTTTTCCTAGCAAGATAAATCCTTCAAAATCATCTCTTGTCATGGAAAATTGATTTTCATCATAGACGTTCGGACTCAACAGAAAATTACAGGTTCCCTCCGTTCCTGTCGACAACAGCACACACCGGATTTGAAAGGAAAAGTCTTGCTAGAAAGCTCGATCCATCAACGGAAGTCGCCACCAAGATTTGCTAAGTCATTTATAAGATACAAATTTATGTATGTCAAGTAAAATGGTTTCTTGTACTTTATTATATATTCAAAAATTGTGATGGAGTCAAAAACCCACTCATCTCCGTCTGGGTTATGTGCAATTTATGATCATACTCGTATCAGTTGCTACTGAATTTGAATGAAATTTCGAAGAAAACAAAACAAAACAGAAAAAAAAACTCCGGTAGCCAAAGACATTTTGCGGTGTGGATATTGAAGGTACCGCGTACGTCTTTAGGTGCCTTATCAGTTTTTGTATGTTTTGTGATTTCTGTACTTGAGATCTGAATGCTTAATTTAATGCTTAACTCCTAGAGCATGTGTTGTTTCATGCCAATCTGGAAGACAAACATTGGAAATTGAACAAAAATGTCGGAATCAAATAACACCCAGTGACTTATAAGTCGTACGTGACCTTTGATATTGCCAATTTGCGCACCCACGTTTTTTTTTTTTTGTATTTGTACCTTACCTATAGGAATATTAGGTAAATAATTTATAAGAAATCAAGCCATCCGTTAAATAGCAAGACTTAAACTGGGAGAGCGGGGGAGAGAGGGGATATGTTTTTGACACTTGCTTTATGTCATAATTTACTATTAACACTGTGCTAAATGTGGTGTTATAAAGTGTTGATTAGTTTTGGAATCGGTGTCAATTGTAGGCAATTAAGCTTAATATTATGTGCAGAGTGCATAATTTCTTCGCAATTAAACTCAAAGACTTAATGGAAAAACTTTATCAATTGATGGATATTGTACAACACGTGATGTTTGGTATGTAGTTTTATGTAATAGAAAATCGTGGTCTGCTTAATTTTATTTCTGTGCAGCTTTCAAATCTTTTGTGAAACCATAGTTTTCTTACGCAGATGTTTTTATTCATTTTTCAAAAAAGTTTAGTACAAAAGGATGAAAATGCTCACAATAAGTGAGTAGTAGGCTTATCAATATTTTTGTCGTCAACTCGATTTTTTAATGCAGAATTGCGCTTTAAATGTTGTTATCGAAACTAATCGTTTTGCATACAAATTTCAGTTTGGGTTTTCGAAAAGTTGACTTTTGCAGTTTGCGTTTGAGAAAATTTTACGATTGCATCTTTGAGGCAAATGATGTTATCGAAAATGAACGTAGTAGTTATGAGATTTTTTTGTTTTTTTTTTTTAATTACTTGTTTTTACTCTTTGGAACGTTGATATTTCTAATTGATTTCATAGAGTTTGTTTCCAGGCTTTCTTATTTTGCGTGCCAATGTACCAATTAAAACCTTATTAATTGAATTAGAAATAACTTTCTAGATCGTTGGAAGATTTCGAGTCTGATCTTCACAAAATAAATGCTGGTGTTCCCCAAGTTTCGTCTTGTCTCCAACTTCCTTATATGTATGTAAATGATTTCTTCATTGTTTTGCCGACGAGTCTACCCACAGCTCCTCATAGTCGGTTTCAATTTCAGGTCCATATCCTTCGGAAGTGGAATTGCAATGATATCGTATGATAAGCACAGTATTACTAAATGAGGTACAAAAAATCGTGTGGAGTTTAATGGTTCGAAAACTCAATGCTGTATATTATTGTTGTTAACTTATGTTACGAGTATTGTTCTTGAATGGCACTTGTTTCGAAGAAGTCGAAACTTCTCATTACTCGATATGGGTGTCAACGACGGCGACGATCTTCGTAGGAATGAGCACATTGTCGAGACCGCCAAAAACGCTGCTAAATGCATAGGATTTTAATATCGGTGTAAGAAAGTGTTCACCTCTTCTGATCTGGCTACAATTTATAAGGCGTTTTTACGTCCAAAACTTTTCTTCATTTATTGGATAGAATCCAGAACAAAGCGTTAAAATTGATAGGAAACACAACTAGCATGCAATCATTCCTATCTCTTGAATATCGTCGGAAGGTTTCATCTCTTTCCTTGTTTTATTACTTCTTTCACAAGGAATGTTCACTCGAAGGAGCCAGTTGCATTCCTCCCCTCAATCAGTTCACTCGTGATACCAAGACCAATGTTTATGGACACCTCTTTCAGCCCACCCTTCCCCTCTTATTACCCTATCGCTCGTGCTATGGTATTGTTGAACATTATGTAAGGTTCACAAGAAACTCTTGGGCCCATGACACCGTGTGAATTAGTAAGACCTTACTGCATCGCATCAGCTCATGACAGATCATTGGGGCGCTTCCCTGGTGTTCACATAAAAGGCCCAAGTAGCAGTACGTCACGTTACGTTACGAAGGATAATCTATGTTTTTAATTGTAATGCCGTCTGCCACTAATATTAATATCTTTGTATATACTCGTATAACCTATAGTATTTTCAATTTATCATGGAGCGTGATTTTGGTAAGAACGCTATCCTGGTGGTGGCGCTAAAATTAGCGCACAATTTTACAGTGTACGAGTAGAGTAAGATAAGATACAAAACAAGCAGTAAAAAATATAATATTTTATTATTAAATTTAGCAGAGACAAATATGTATCAAAAGTAGTATCGCTATGCTTAAGATGTCGCCCCAATCGTTCATCTTAGCCACCACCAGGTTAGCATTGGTAACACAAAACCGCGCTCCATGATAATACTATAGGTTATATATACAAAGGTTGTAAAGAAACGATATTAGTAATTTTAGCTACACACGAGGCAACCGTTGCAGCAACACAGGCATGTTGAAGCAACCGTTGCTTCGTGTGTAGCCATGTTGCCAATTGATTTTGTGTTGCTGCAACCGTTGCCAGAAATATCAAAAAGTTTCTATATTTTCGGTCGGTTGCTTTAACAGTACTGCGGTTGCGGCAACAGTTGCCACGTGTGTAGTGAACAAACGAAACACGTTGCTGTAACACGTTGCTGTAACACGTTGCTGCAACGGTTGCCTCGTGTGTAGCTAGCATTATATTTAAAATCTTATCTTACAAAATTTCAGGACTAGGAAAAAACTCAATTTTAATGATTTTTATAATTTTATAAATCAGTTTGACATAATTTATTTTTCATGAAGACATATGTGCGCCAAACTAAAAAAGTCTTTTTTCGAAAGGAAGGGCTGGATGGAGGGCTTCTCTTAGGACTGAGGAATTATTTTAAAACTTCAAATGTACTTCGGGGATCTATACTCCATACTTACCTTACTTGTAACTTTCGGGATAGTGACTTTAATAAACTAATGGAAGTTATGGTGCGGCTGTCAATTTAAACACCCCTATTTGGGGCCTTAACGCAAGAGTTACTACGATAGTAGAAAACGATTTAGCGGGTATCCAGCGCAACTCAAGAACCAAACGAGTAATGTAAGACGAAACAAACTTATGGAACTGTGTGTCTCTGTTGGATTACGGCTTCAAAATGAAACCAGTGAGAGCGACTGAGTAGGAGAGTTAACATAAATGTCGGGCGACATGGAACCTCAGCAGTGCTGCCGTTTTAGTGACTTTATCACTATATATTTAGCGGAATTTTCAAAAGTTTAGTGACAAAAAAATATTTTTTCTAGTTACTTTTCTAGTGACTTTTTGCAAGAACATATTTTTCGTAAATACTACGCCCCAGGTGAAGTTACATCCCTGGCATTCGAGTTTGACACTTATGAAACGATATTAGATCGACTCTTTTTTTTACCACGACCACTGAACTCAATTTGAAACTTCACCATACAAAAGAAGACCGAAACGAGTGTGATTGCGAGTGAGCGGTTATATGTTTTAGAAACTAGACTAACTAGTCATTTCGTTTCTATCTATGATTTATTTTGTGTACAATTTTAACTGTAATTGTGTTTGTTTGGTTTTGTCGAGTCGGCCGAAGTGGAGATTTCGGGAGTAAGTTTAATTTTATTTGTTATTTATTAGTATATATGAACTTGTTTTGAAAAAATAATTTCAATAATACTTTAGATATTGAAGTCAATGAAATTGATGAAGATGCTATATTGGCTATTATTATTTGTATTTGATTATTTTAATAATAGGTATTTGAAGTTATTATTAAAACTTCTTTACTTTTTATTTAAAAATAAAAAGTAGTTATATTTTCTAACTTAATGTTTATAAGTTTTTCTTTACTATACGAAATAAATTTTGTGTTATAATTGAATATGCTTTTTTTTATATTTGTACTGAAAATTTTTTCTAGTGGCTTCAAAATTTTAGCGGATTTTTAAGGTCGATCTAGAGACTCTTCTTTTTGGCTTGCGGCTACACTGAACCTCAGTCATTGACGATAGTTATCTAGGGAATGGACTTTTTCGCCAACTTTGAAGTAGAACAGATTCTATTTTCTGATCAGAATAGTGGAAAACGAGCCAAATATAAGGATGAAACTACTATCCAAGAAACTTTAAAGGGCCTTGGACTCACACATTTTTAACTAGGAAGTCTCTAGTTTAGGTTAATTAGAAAAAATAATTAAGCAAACATATTCAGTACTCATCAGGATCAATAAGAAATCTTCAACTTTCAAATAACCTTGAGTCGACGAATTTGCAAAATAAGCAAAGGACATATCGAATGTGTTGCTTAAACGGTTTCGAAAATTTAATAATAAGACAGCAAAAAACTTATATCTTGAAGCCAACAAAAAATTCATAATCCTTGTCAATGTTAAGAAAGAATAATTTTATGAAATTGAGGCAAGCATATTGGCTGTGTGTAAGAGCAGCTCTGAGGTCTGAAATTCAGCTCATAAACTTAATGGGAAAACTTATGCTATGATCTATGAATTCAAATCTAAGCCCGAAGGAACTGTATAATTATTTTAACCAACTTCTAAATCCATCAACAATATAACTCGTTCAATTCCATTATGCGGGACCTAGTTTTTGTCATGTTATTATTGGCACTCCCTACAAGCAGTGGAAGCAGCAGCTATGAAAGGGCTTAAAGATAGCAAAGCGATCGGTTTGGATATGATACCTTCTGAGTTGTACAATTATGGAACTCATAGCTTTATTTAAACATTTACTAGCTTGTTTAATAAGACTTTCGGCTGTGGAGTCATACCGAACCAATTCGAGGATGCTCTAAAATTCCCCATCTTTGAAAAAGACAGCGGACCTGCCAACTAAAGAGGTGTTTCATTTTTGATTGCATCGTATACAATCTTAACCGCGTGCTAAAAAGCAGACTTAAAGTGTGGATTGCGAAGAATATCCTTTTGAAGGAGTTTCAGGTTGTCTTACTTAAAAATCTCAGGTGATCTCAGGTCGCACTGTTAGTTCTAGGGTAATTTCTATAAACATGTGTTTACAATTTGAGGTAATTTTCCGACATCACCGTTCAATATTCTTTTTAATTTCTGATATTTAAAATATGTCCACATTTCTCATCTATGAAAAACTATTTACGAACTATTTTATATCGGGGTAAGAATTCGTGAAAATTAACTAAGATTAACCGTGATGGTGGAAATACTTGGTTACTTTTGGCGCAATCCATATTATCGATATAATACCTCCTGGCCAAATCCAAAGTCAATTAAGGATAGATGCATACATGCATTAATCAAAATTTAAATGCATAACACTCCTGCAACAAATGTCGTATCATACAAAGTTGCGAACCTGTTACCTGCTGTCCCCACTCGGACGAATTATCACATTGTTCAATTTTCCCTTGCAATTGCAACAGACGAGTAAGCGCCATCGTTCGGTGCTGCTGCCAAGATTATCCAATGAATTTATTGTGAGACTCTGAGGAGAGGCAGTCTATGCACAAGCACTTCCTGCATCCAATAATCCTTTCTTTGCTTTGCTAACCCAAAAACAGTCTTAACCACAGGTTATTTCAGTGAGATTATTCGGAACACTAGACTACTAGAGTAAGTAGCGGTGGCGTAAGGTTTCATGTTCCATGGAAAAATTAACATCAGGCAAAATGCGGAAATGCGTTTTCAAATGCAAATGGCCGACTTGCTGTTGCATAAGATCGTTTTGGTACTATTTAGTTTCATTTTATTTTGTTTTGCCGCCTAAACGAAAAGCAATTTCCTTTCGATTGATAAACGTTTATTAAGACGACTATAAGATCGATGCCGAACAGGCTCAGCATCTGAAGTCAATAGCAGGACCGCCTGTGAGTTTAGAAAGTTTGACAGGTTGGTACACGAGTGTAATGTGTATATTGGCTCCATGACATTTAAAAATTGTGTAGACAATCTTTAAAAGTTAGCAAATGATAGAAAAAGGTAAGCATTTTTATTAGGTATCGAGATCGGTACTTAACATTGCAGTTGTAAATTATTTTGATTAAAAAATTGTTCCACAAGAGTGCGGATTGGAAGACTTGAATGCTTTTACTACTTTCTTGCCATTGTTGTTTTTTTCTCATATTTGTTTGTTAATTTGAAGTGATTTTCATTCCAGCAGTTACCTGTGGAATGTTACATAATTATGGTATTTGATTGGTGCAGTGGAAGCTGGTTTTTCCAGCGGCTTATGGTTATGTTTCTGGTGCAAGAAGTTACTACTCTTTGTTTAGAGGCGAATGTTAATGTTGCGGCCTTCAGTAAATTATTTTTTAGCTATAAAGGAAAAGGATTTGTTACTTTTGTAACCTCAATGAATTTAACACACGCCAATAAGGAAGGCATATTTGAATAAATTTTCTACTTAGTTTTGCCTTTATTTTTTTATTTTTAGAAATTAAATTTATCAAATTCTTTAGTATGCTGAATTGATAAGTCATATTTTTTAGTGTTGTTACTCAAGCTCTAATACCAGTTTAATGGTCTTATGTGGTTTCAATTAAACGGTGTCACATTAAGGGCAGCGATTATCAAGCGCTTTTAATATTATGAGGCTCAAAACTTAATTATTGACTTTTATAGCTTGGTGAACAGGTATAAGCTCAATATTTATATAAGTTCTACATATATCGTTCTAAAGCTTAAATATTTTTATAATTAGAAGACAAATCAAATGTGTACTATACACTTGAAAAAAAATCGGAGTAAAATTAACTTAAATTGTAATTTAATTTGCCTTAACTGTCAGGCAGTTTCAAACCTACTTATTTCTAAGTAGGCACTAAATTGTCAAAATTATGTTATTCCATAGGAAATCCGTCTTATCTATTCTAATAAAATATGAATTTATACATAAAAATCAAAAACTTAACAAAAAATTATTTCTAAAAATAAATTCTATATGTACATGTATTGTAACGAAGTTACACCTTTTAACCTAATTAAACCTTTTACCATCCAGAGAAGACAGAACATCGAAATTCTATTTCAATTACTATTCCAGATGAAATGGCCAGCAAGTATTGCATACCTCAATGCGCCCACGCAAAAGAGAACACACACTGATGGTTGGCGACTTCAGAAAATAAATTTCGTTCGTCTGTCTTACAATCCACATTTGGTTTTGGCCGCCATGTCGACAAGTAAGAGTTGGAAATTCATCGAAACTTAGATTCTTCTTGCCACCGTGTCTTTTGTATCAATCCAGTGTACATCGTAAAGATAAAGATCATCTCAATAAGAAGCATACTGCTAGTCGCATTTCGCATATACCAGGTAGCAGCTTCGATACTTTTGGCTTTCGCGGTTTAATTCTCCTCCGCTCTCCTCCTTCACTCAGACTAGGGACTCCCAATCTTTGCTGTCGGAATCTCCTCTTCTCCGCCGCCGTAGTTAAGACTAGGGACTCTATCCCAATCTTCGCTGTCTTGACCTCCTCCGAAAAGCTCAGACTAGGGACTCTATCCCAATCTTCGCTGTCTGAGCCTCCTCTTCGATACGGCCGTTAGTCTATATGAAATACTTTGTTATCTTATTGTAAGGCCGTGAATTTTGTTAAAGTACATGAAATACTTTGCTAGCTTTTATTATAAGATCATAAATATTGTAAAATTATATGAAATACTTTGTTAACCTATTTATACATATTCAATAAATACAAATTGGAACTGGAGCTTTGAACTCTCTATTGGCCGAGTTTTACTGCTTTCTTCGGTTGACCCTGGACCCCGCTGGAAACAAAAAAGCATCGCAGTATGTATTTATTTTATTTTCAGTCCAAGTTTGGATGGAAATTCGACTTCTAATGAATTCGATGCCCTGTCCGAGTCTCTCCAGAGAATTATTTTCCGCACAGTGAGATCGTTGTTACCGGAGATTTTAATGTACACAATTCTTCGAATCTACATGAGAGTTGTCGAGATTTTTGCTAAGTTAAACAACCTGACTCAGGTTTTTGATCAGCCAACTCGGATTCCTGACTTTGCAGGTAAATCCGCCTACACTTGATGATGATGATAGGCACATCAGACCATTGTGTCATATCAGTAAATTTCTCGTATCAACAAACCCCAATTAAAAGAAAACTCCGTGAGAACCGTATGGCTGTACGAGAAAGCCAACTGGGATGGGTTCAATGATTTCTTTGGGAAATTTAACTGGTCACTATGCTTCCTCGATAGTGGCGTGACTTCAGTACTGATATGTTCTCAATTCTGATTCTTTACGGTATGAGAAATTTTATTCCATAAAAGATAAAATCTATCAAACCGAAAGAAAACCTTACTAAGAAGTAGGGCGGCGAACTTAATTTTTACATGACCAGAAATTACGGCAAAAAATACTACATATTATGTCCCATGGGTAGTAAATATTTTTGGTCATTTGTAAAAAACGTACGAAACACTTCGAAATCCTCAGTTCCAATGCTCGTCCTCAATGACACTCATATTGTAAGCTCGATAGATAAAGCCAATTTGCTTGCAGCACAGTTTACTGTTAATTCTAAGCTACCAGAGAGCGACATGCCTCCTCCTGTACTTGAGAGCGTAAATGTTTTTTATGGGACGAATCTTCTCTCGCACTCGTGCAGTTGCTAGAGTACTAAAAGATCCTGACATTCACAAATCTGCTGGCGCGGATAGTATCCCTGCTATTGTTCTGAAGAGGTGTTCTTCAACGCTGACAAAATCACTGCTTAAGTTTTTCCATCTCTGTCCTACTCCTACTTTTTCACCTAAAACGTCCACATCTACTACTTCTTCATCTACGACACCATCTACACCTTTAACATCTACATATGCAACATCTTCATTTATGACTTCTTCATCTTCACCATCTTTATTTACTTCATCTTCATATATTATGACTCCACTTGAAACATGTTCACCTTCAACGTCTACTACATATTTAACATCTTCACCAACAATTTCGTCACCACCCCCTTCATCATTCGCATCAATATCATCTACATTTTGTTTACCGGCTTCTAACACCTCTTCTGCGACTTCCTCAATTTCAAAGTTCTCCACAGCTTCAGTGCCCCCGTCTTCTACGTTTGTATCGTCAGAAGCTTTACCAAATGGTGATATATTACCTGCAGTTAAATTAAGAGCCGCTGAGAGATTTAAATGCATTTTTCTATCAAATTTCGACGCTAACACTACCTGCAATGATATATCTGCATATGTTGATTCTCATTTCACCAACATCAAATTCAAAATTGAGCAGTTACCAACAAAAGGAATTGACTACTCATCTTTCAAACTATTCGTTCCACATGAAATATTCACTCGTTTATTGGATAAGCATTTCTGGCCGGAAAACATTATCATCCACGAGTTCGTTAAGCGAAATACTATGAATACTCCTTTTCGAAAGACTTTGACAAGACCAACACACCGTCGTCGCAACTAATTGATATATTCTATCAAAATGTAAGAGGCCTACGGACAAAGACTAATAAGGTCTACTACAGCTCTTCAAATTCTTCTCACGATGTCATATCTTTGACTGAAACATGGCTGTTTGGCGAGATAAATGACTCGGAACTTTTTGATTCTTCGTTTAATGTATATAGACGAGATAGACACTCCGATTCGAGTATCAATACTGTCGGCGGTGGGATCCTTATTGCTGTTAAATCTTGTTTTGTGACGTCACTAGTCAATGTTCCTGTTTGTTTGAATGAAGAGTTCCTATGTGTAAAGATGATTCTTTCACACAAAACTATCTATCTTGTAACTATGTACATTGTTCCTGGGAGCCCAGTTAATACTTACAATGAAGCCTTCTCTTTTTTGAACTACATTTTTGAGATAATGAGTTATAATGATGAAGTTATCTGCCTTGGCGATTTTAATCTAACCAATGTATCTTGGAAACGTTGTCCCGATACATACGCGATGGTTCCAACAGGAAATCTATCAATGGATGATTCTCAAACTCTTGACAGTCTAACGTCACTTGGTCTTCACCAAATAAACGACATCAAAAATTCTAACGCCAAGATCCTCGACTTAATTTACACAACAATTGATGCCGGTATTTCACTTGACAGATCAACTGATCCTCTAGTAAACGAAGACTCTCATCACCCAGCACTTACCATATCTATTCAAAACTTTGAAATGAATAATCAAGATCCTGACAATGTTTTTAAATTTAACTTTAAAAAAACTGATTATACTAAATTAAATAACTTGCTATCTTTAATTGACTGGTCATGCCTTTGCTCTTGTTCAGATATTAATTCAATGGTTTTAAAATTTTATGACAAAATATTTGATTGTTTTTTAGCATCTGTTCCTCTAGTATCTATTAAATCAAAATCGCTTGCTCCTAGCTGGTATGATAGTGAACTGCGAAAATTAAAAAACCGTAGAAATAAACTATGGTTTAAATACAAACAAACTGGACTAGTTACCGATTTTAATATTTATTGTGAGGCCAGAAATATTTTCAACAGAGAATCAAGTATTAAGTATCTTTTTTACATACAAAAGGTTCAAAGTAATTTAAAAATGGATCCTAAATCCTTTTGGAACTTTATTAACAGCAAACGAAAATCTAGTCCATATCCGTCCGTTCTTATGCATAACAATATCTCAGATCATGACCCACGTATCATAACACAACTATTCTCAGACTTTTTTCAAAGTGCATACATCTGTGATTCTTCTAACTGTGATAACTTTTCGAACTGTGATAACCTAAACTGTGATAATCTTGACGAAAATGATCAATTATTTGGTCATTTGAAATCATATTCTCACTTGACTGATATAAATTTTCATATAACTATTGACGATATTATGAAATTTATAACTAATTTAGAAGATAATGACGCATCTGGTCCTGATGGGGTACCAGCTTCAGTTCTGAAAAAATGTGTCAATAACTTGTCGATGCCACTTTCTGTTCTTTTTAACTGTTCATTGTCTACTTGTAAGTTTCCTCATGTATGGAAACAATCTTTTATAATTCCTCTACATAAAAAAGGTAAAAAGGATCAAATTATTAATTACCGTCCAATAGCTAAACTGTCGGCTATTCCCAAACTTTTTGAAGCAATTGTTTGCAAAACATTAAGCTTTTACACAAAATCATTTATTGTTCATAACCAACATGGTTTCTCAAAGGGCCGCTCGACTGTCACCCTACTCATGGAGTTAACGGAGTTTTGTGTCGATTCCTTTAAAAACAAAAAACAGACGAATTGTGTTCTTACAGATTTTAGTAAGGCATTTGACAAACTGTCGCATAGAATTTTGCTTAATAAAATGAGTAGGCTGGGGTTCAGCGTAAAATTCATTGCTTGGCTAAAATCTTATCTACTTGACAGATCCTATTCAGTCAATTTTAACGGCTACCATTCAAATAGTTTTGTCGTAAATTCTGGGGTTCCCCAGGGTAGCCATTTGGGTCCAGTTCTTTTTATATTGTTTGTAAATGATCTTCCTTCAGTTTTAAAGTACTCTAATTGTCTTATGTATGCAGACGATGTTAACATATTTAAAACCATTTCTAGCAATCTTGACTGTGAAAAGCTTCAAATTGATTTAAATGCTTTCTATAATTGGTGTGCACGTAATTATTTGTTGTTAAATATCAATAAGTGTAAGATTATAAATTTTACAAGAAAATTGTCCGTTTTATCTTTTGACTATAGTTTCAATGGCGTAAATCTATTAAATGTAAATGATGTATCTATCCTTGGTGTATTGTTCGATAAGAAACTCGAATTCACACAGCATATCAATATGGCATGTAATAAAGCCAATTCAATATTAGGTTGGATTAAAAGGGAATCACGTCAGTTTTCTGATCCTTATGTTATCAAACAACTATTTACCACATTTGTCAGACCCATTATAGAGTATGCTTGCCAGGTATGGACCCCGTACTACAGTTGTCACAAAATAAGAATTGAACAAATTCAAAAAAGATTCCTAAAATTTGCTCTTAGAGGCTTAGGCTGGCAGAATCCATTGAATCTTCCTTCATATAGCAGCCGTTTAAAACTCATAGATTTACCCAGTCTGGAGCGCAGACGTTCTTATTTATGTTTTGTTTTTATTGTTAATCTTATTGATGGTAATATCGATGCTTTAAACCTTTTGTGTCGTGTTAATTTTAATGTTCCAAATCGAAATCTAAGAGGTTTTCGTGACCCAATTTACATAAAACACTATCGTACCAACTATGAGCAGAATTCACCATTGAATAACATGTTTAATTTGTATAACGTCAATCATAATTTATTAATAAATTTTTGTGATGTATCAAATAATGGTTTTAAAAAAATATTCTATAATATTGTATAATTTATAAACTCTTAATTCTAAGTAATATTTTTGTACGCTAGATATTAATTAGCTTGATTCAAATAAATAAATAAATACTCTACAGGTCTCTTTTCGAGTGGATGGAAATTAGCATTTGTCCAGCCTAAAAAAAGGCGAATCATCCTCTTCGAACTATCGTCCAATTTCACTTACTTGCCTTCTTCCAAAGGCCTTGATCAATTTTAATCTTAAGAAATATCCTGAGGAACGAAATCTTCTTCATGACCGGCAGTATGTCTTTCGCTGCAATAGGTCCACTGGTGATCTGAAAATATATCTCACCGAACAGTGGAACAAATCTTTTTGTCGTTTTGGAGAAAGTAAGATTATTGCACTTGATATTTCAAAGACATTTGATAGAGTTTGGCATCAAGCTCTCTTATCAAAAATGCGTATATTTGGTATCGATGAATTTCTTTTTCGTTGGATTAGAAATTAGTCCTAAAGCAGATAGTGCGCAAGAGTGGTGTTAACCTGGAAGGCACTATCTTCAATAGGTCTTTCCAACTGCTTGGCTATGCGGACGATATCGACATTATCGGCCGCTTCAAGCGAGCTGTGCTGCGTTTACAGCTAATGAAGAACAGGCGAAACGCGTTGGTCTTGAAGTTAATGAGGATAAAACAAAGTATATACTATCAACAAGCAAAGCCTTAGCTGTCCATCGCCTAGGATAAAACTTCACTATTGTTAGCAGTAATTTCGAGGTAGTCAAGGTGTTCACCTACCTCGGAATAAATATCAATCCCACTTCCCACGAACGACACCTTAGTGGAAATCCGACGAAGAATTACCCTAGCGAACCACTGATACTTCGGTTTGGCCAAACAAATATGTTCCAAACTCCTTTCTCCTTCTTCGAAGGATATTTGGTCCTATATGCGATGAGGGCGAATGGAGGAGAAGATTCAATCGTGAATTATACGAGCTGTACCAAGATATGGATGTAGTCCAAAGAGCCAAAACACGTCGACTACACTGGCTCGGTCACATCGAGCGAATGGACAAAAACGCTCCAGCCAAGAAAATCTTCGAATCCCAGCTCCCAGGTTCGAGACGACGAGGAAGACCGAACCTCCGCTACAGGGACCAGGCGGTTACAGACGCAAGAGCGCTTGATCTCAACGACTGGAGGGAGCTCGAGAGGGAGCGCAACCGATGGAAGATCGCAATATCTGAGGCAGAGACCCTTCATGGATCGGGAGCTAGATAAGTAAGTAAGTAAGGTTCCTCGAAGATTGAGACTACGTCTATGGAATAGAGCAGGACATGTACATAGTAGTTCAAGAATTGATTTTACCTCTTCATCGCCCATGCAGCTTCTGCTAAAAACGTTAGAAAAAACGCAAGCTTCGTAGAGTGTTTTTCCCATAAAATTGTGCCCAGTTATGACACCAATTACGAAGCTGATATGCAATCTGCTTAAGGATATCAAACACTTAGAACGTTTAAGATCAAGCAGTGGCCAGATCAATTTTGTCATCAGACAGGTGGTTGTATTATTCCATCTAAGGTTTGTCCTCTCAATAGCATGTTGTTTGAGCATAAGTTTAAATGCATGCGATGGGTATAATGTTGGTAATGTTGTTCTACTTTTGGCGAGTCCCTTGTTTTGACATATTAAACAAATGAAAACTCGTCAAGTTCAGAGTTTAACTAGAGGAAACCTCACTCTTGTCATTCAGCCATATAAAAGTGGAGTTACCGATTTTGGTCATTTTTTTCTCTATAAGCTTTAGTTACGAGTTCATCCTATACCTGAGTTCTCCGATATTACTGCACTATTCATTGTCTTACAGCATCTCAATTATATATTATTTTTATTTCAATTAACAGAAAAATTCACTTTTAATTGAACTTGAGACCAGCAATACATGGCGTAATTTGAAGCGAAAACAATACACAAGTAGATTAACAAAAATGTGGCAAGCTTGTCCAGTCCATAGCATAAAATACCTTGCATTATGAAAACTGCTCCGCACGTACTTAGAGTGTTGACCCGCATCAAATTAATTTTGCCCCAGTTGTTTTTGTTGATGATGCAACACCAAAACAGCCAAGAGATCGCACACCGGAATGAGTTCCAAGGTCTGGGCTGTTAAAATGCAATTTGTGCTGCATAAATTCTTCTCTCTCTCGCCATCCGATCCTCGGTCGATTGCCAATTTTGTCTAAATCCCATCCAGCTAACGAAACAATTGCATCCGTCCGTGACAGCCGGTGTGATATATTTTCTCGAGCCACGAAATCTCATCAAATGAAAGTGTCTGTGATTGGATTGGAAGCTTGCAACATATCTCTTTAAGACGACGACGACGCTGACACTGGCTGACGACATTGCGACAAGTTGGCATCCTCGTTGTAGAGCATTTCCCGAAAGTCTGTAACAGTTTTGCAAGACTGAGTTCGTTCAATGATTTCATATTAATGAAACTATAATCGCGCAGCTGTCCAATTTGCAACTTCTGCATCTAAGTTGTAAGCCGGTATAAGCTGGAAGATTACAGTTCAGCATTTAATCGCACTTACTCAATGATTGTAACGAGATGAAAATACACTACGAATTATTAAATTACTCATAAAACGACGGACGTGCATGTTGTGTTGAAGAGGTCGTAAAGGCTTACTACAATCTTAAAGGTGGTTGAACTTTAGTTTTTACTTGTAATTAGTTTAAAGAGAGTGAATAAAAATGGAGATAATGTAGGTTCGTATTGAAGGTTATGAGCGTTATTACGCCACTGACCTAGTGGTTTGTGATAAATGTTTTTTTTAAGCCTAAGAACTCACTTCCATCTTCTGTTTTTTTTTTTGAGGAAAATATATTCATGTTGTGATGTTTCGGCACGGAAAACTTATTGACGAAGAACCACACTGACCGAAGACGGTGTACATGAAATCCTAATAATACCTTATGCCTTTATTGTGTTTGATTACAACATCGAAAAGTTTGTTGTATTCGAAACCTTCACCACGTGAAACTGTACAATATTTTGTCGTCACCTACCACGGTTTTGATTCTGGTACGGTTAAGTAGCGTCATGACCCTTCCAATTTTAGGCTTTGGATTTGAATTGCACAAACGTTACTATAACAAAGTTTTTCAAAAATAGTTCCTTAAAAAATTTAAAAGTTTTTCTTCAATTTATGAGTCGTCAGCTGTGTTCGGACAATGCTGCTGAATGGCGCAGCCGATTTCATGCTTATTATTAGTATAATACTCACATGAGTCGTTTTTTATTGGGAATTGTATAGGCAGCGCAGTAAAATTTTACACAGTAAACAACAACAAAGGAACAGTGCGTATAAACTAGGCAGTAATAAGAGTGCACATAATAGTGCTGATAAAGTTTTGGAGCATCTGGATTACAGTGACACTCAAATTGGTTGCAAAAGTTTTATTTTTCGTGAGGTTGGCAGGTTTTAATTATTCGAGAATGTGTTCGGTGATATTTGTTCATTTTATGGTAAATTTTCACAAGAGCAAAATTATGTGGTTTGAAATATTAATTTACGATTAGACGGTAAACGTTAATAGTCAAAATTTTGCCTCTTAATGCGTGTGCATGTTCCCTATCTGTCACGTGAGAGTATGAAAATCATCGAAGGATGGCTGCGATGCCAAACGATTAAAAAGGATATGAAAATGATTTTTTTCTGACACCGAGCCCTTAATTTGACTTTTTGTACATACATGCCATTGAGATTTTATTTTATTAATAATTTTGCCACTTGCTTGACAACAAATTTTTCAGTGATGTTAATTCAGGATAAACCACATCAAAACGTATACTTTTCCAACGCATCCCTTAGCTTATTCAAAAGTGGATTGTTTATTCGTAGATATATATTTCATTTTTGGTTTTCGTTTCCTTTTACTTTGTTCACTTAGTGAGTCTGAAATATTTATTAAATTAAGATGATTTGTTAAAAGAAACTCAGAAATTATGTACATATAGCCCCTTTCTGTTTTGGATCTTTATTCATTTCAATTTGTATTATTTTTGTAAGAAATTACATATTTATGTTGCTTCTTTTCCAAATCAGCTGATTTTGACACGGGTATAAATGCAAAGCATACCAACTTTAAAATGTAAAGTAAAAGTGTATATGCAGTCAAAAAAGCATTTTATTCGGACTTCCATTGCTGCACTATGTATACATTATCAATAAAATACGCCTATGGTCACATATAGTTGGCAACTCCATTGGATTCAAGGCTTACAAAGATTTAGTTTTAAGACTATAATGTCCATGGAAAATCAATTTAGATACAAATGAGGTTTATTTAAGAAGATTTGGGGCTCTCGATCTCGAGTAGCCAAGCGGAACTTCATAATTTGCATAAGGGTTATGATTTTTGAAAAAAAAAACACATGGAACTTGTCATCAATCAGCAGAGAAGAAAGCTCAATGCTGAATGAAAAGTCTAGCTAAGATTATGAAAACAATGATTCCTTCTTTATATAAGCTCACGAGGATGTTTTTTGTGATTGGTAATTCCATTGTCAAAAATTATTTTCCAAAGAAGGAGAAACAATCGGAAAAACCAAAAATTAGTTAAGTGGAAGCACTTAGAAAAGTTAGTATTTTAAGGAAATATTCATCAAAGATTAAATTTAGTCAATATCGAATAAATAAAATATTGAAAAAAATTGTTGGTTTTTATTTTTGACTCGATCCAAGTTCGGTAGAAAGGAACATTATTGAGCTTGATATTTCTGAGGCATTTGGCTGCAAGCTCTCATATCGAAAATACGTGCGATTGGTATTGTTACCCATACCACCGAAACAGAGCTTTATACTCCTACAGCGCTATCTGTTGGAAAATTGCAAATCTACTTTATGGAAGAAACAAAAAACTGTTTCTAATTTCATATGTATTTCCCCTTATTCCAACCATCTAGTACATTCTAAGACGAGAACCTTCGCGAATTGGTTTCGAGAACAACCAACTTGAGTATACGTAGTCTTGCCATAAGTTCTGTCCCTAATGTTTAAGACGCAACAAAAAAAATGTGTTGCTGCGTTGTTGTTCTTAGACTGTATAACGGACAAGTTGATGTCTTAGTTAAGGTTAATGAGCCAGTTGAACTTGATTCGTGAAACGATAAACATGGAGTTGGGTATCAAAGAGAACCGTATCGCTGTCATCGCGCTACACAAATGTGGTAGAATTCCTATAGAGATTTTCGAGCTGTTAAAACCACTGAAAATATCAAAAAAAATTATCTATCGTGCACTAAAACGGTACAATGAGATCTCCTCTGTGGATGACAGAGCGCGAAGTGGCCGACCTCCCCAAATTAGGACATCAGCAGTGGTCAAAGCAGTTGCCGAAAGAATCCGGAGGAATCCACTTCGCAAACAAAAAATAATGGCCCGTGAAATGAAAGTAGCTTCAAAAACGATGTCGCGGATTATTAAAGAAGACCTTAGGCTTTTGGTTTACCGCAAAAGCACTGAACAACGCTTGACTGAGGCTCTGCGCAAGATAAGTGCGACGAGATCAAAAAGATTGCTAGCAAAATGACAGAATTTATGCCCATAGCTCCATGGAAGCTACTGAAAAAGTTGGAAAAGTCGAAAGAGGTCATCATCAAGCTTCGGTGATGGTTTGGTGGGGTGTGTCGTATGATGGTGTTTCTAACATGCATTTCTGTGAACAAGGCGTTAAAACAAGTGCTTCCAACTACCAAATTGACATTTTGGAGAAGGTTTTGAAGCCCTTAAGCAACACCTTATTTGTTGGCAAGCACTAGGTATTTCAGCAGGATTCTGCGCCGGCCCACAAAGCAAAAACAACAGCACTATGTCTTAAGGACAATTTACCAGAGCTTATCGCCGCAGAAGATTGGCCCTTGGGCAGCCCCGATCTTAATCCAGATCGTTTAAGAAAGTGTTTAAAAGCTAAGGGGGGCATTTTAAATAATTTTTTATGTATTTATATTGTAAATTTGATACTTAATAAATGACGTAAAAAGAATTTTGATTGCTTTCTTATTTCTTAAATAAAACGTGTTTTTATTGGGGACAGAACTTTTTGATTATGAAAGTGTGCAAAAGCTTTTCTTATTGGATTGCGTATTACACAAGTGTGATTAAATCTGAATAAAAGTGTTTGAGTTAATTATAAATGGAGATTTATTTATTTTATTTGGAAAGTGTGAATAAAGAAGAAATAATAAAAAGAGTAATAAGTTTTATTTAAGGAATCTAGTAAAATTATAACAGTATCAACGAAAATAAATGCTCGCGTTCCTCAGAGTAATACATGTCAAGTTATGCATTCGTAAAAAAATCAAACTCTAGATTTTGATCAAAAATGATAGAGAACATGAAAAAAGTGGGGTCTCGCAATTCTGCCTGCCTGTTTCACTACAGCCTAAGCAGCTTGTCCGATTTTCTTTAAATTTGGTAGATGTCATTTTCCACCCACACGTTTTTTCGATTTTTTAAGACCAAACATAACGGTACCTGTCTATCGATTTTTTTTCATTTTGTTTTTTCAAGAACTATTCTACAGATTTAAAAAAAAATCAAAACATTTAATTTAGTTAGTTAAGTAGGTTGGCTAGGTAATGTTTAAAAACAAAAAACTTTGTTTTTGATTTTCTAAAAACGGTACAACCGATTTGTGTATTCAAATTTTCAATTTTTTTTTTTTTATTTTAAAAAAAAATTTCAATCTTTTTTCATAAAACTCGATATTTCGAAAATACCATGCTCATTTTTTTTTAACTTTCTACAAGTTAAGAGAAAAAAAATTTAGTTTACCTAAAAATAACGGTACCCACGTACAAATGTTAATAAATGGTTTTCGAAAATCGTACGTTTCTAGAAAACATCGCCGAGAATTTTGATACATTTGTTTATTCTTTCGATTCTTTTTAGGATCTATAACTCAATAAAAAAATTGATATTAGGATATAACTGACTGTTCCTACCATAAACCATTTTTCTTAAATTTTTAATTTCTCATTATAGACATAACGGATTTCATGAAATTTTTTATAGAGAAGCTTCTAAAAAGTTTGAAAAATAAGGCATTTCAAAACTTAAAAAAAATATTTTTTTTGAATTCTAAAATTATTCAATCTAAATCCTTTTTTTCTTGAAAATTTGATATTTCAAAAACGGGTCAATATAATTGTTTGGAATTTTAATTCATTATCGTATAAATAATGAAAATTTTAATTTGGCGTACCAAATTTTTTTCTTAAAAATGTCTTAAAAATATTTTATATAAAAGCTTATTTTTTTAAGAAACTAGTACAAACTTATAATATTTGTCCTTGGATAAGCTAACATTTGCTTGAATCACATGGCATCCTGCTTTTAGCTCCAACTACTAAAGGAGTTGTTAAGTCACTAAAAAAATAAATATAATGCTTGTGAACAGATTTTCTGTAATAACATTCATTTTTGAAATTTTTAGCCTTTTACAAAACAGCAAGTTCGTGCGAATCAGTCATGCGTTTTATTTTATTTGAAAGGCCCATGAATATCATTATGGAATATGACATCGTTCAAATGCTCGCCTCGGGTTCTTACGCTAGCACCGATCTGAGTGCATACCCCTGCGACTTCATGAAACCCTACAAGAAAAAGTCTAGCGGCGGCGTCAAATCGCATGACCTTGGTGGCCAATTCAAGTCATATCTGATAAAGTTAACCTTAGGCTCAAATCGTTCAAGCAGAATGTCATTCGTGCCGTTTGCTTTGTGGCAAGTAACACCATTTTTTTTGGAACCACATGTCTCCTGTATGGTTCAATTTGGACCATAAGAAATTGGTTATAATTGTTCTGGAACGCCACACAAACGTCGTTTTCAAATTCACTCCAAACATTAACTTTTTGAGGATGCATTGTCACCTGGTGAACCTCGTGTGTGTTGGTGTCGTCCCAGATACGGCAATTTTGCTTGTTAACACAGCCATTCATCCAGAATTGATGTCCTCTTCCAAACGTTCCTAAGCCCATGTCTCGGCGAAAGATGAAGTCTGTGAAAAGCCGAGTTCTTGAGCAAGGCGAGAAATCAACTGCCTTGGGTTCTTCTGTACACTTTCGTGAACCGCGACGATGTTTTCGTTCGATGTTGTTACGTTGCTTTGACGTACGACTGTTGGCTTATTTATAACCGAACTGGATAGGGAAACACCACATCTACCAATCAATCGTTCAATCGTGTAACTTGCCATGGTTGGGATCAGTAACTAAATAATAAACAGATTTTCACAGATATCACCAAAACAACATGCCGCGCCAATTAAGAACTTGTTACGACTTTTCGAACAAGATTAAGCTTTGAAAAACGCAGGTACTAAAAAATGTGGAAATGAACACAAAGCTACGAAGATTCAAACAAGGCTCTTAGTCCGGATTTGCCGCAATAAGATATCAGATATCAGATAAAAGTAAAATTAGTTTAGAACCATTCAAAATATACATACATATACATACATATATGTACATACTTTGAACGAAACTATTATATCGAACCAATAAAGTAAAAAAGTAGATTGGTGGAAACAGGCATTATATATTTATCACTCTTCAAACTCAGTTTTGTTCGTTATGTTTGAGTTCTATTTTGTACTAGATCAAATAAAATGTAAAGTCTGCATTAAGGGTAATGTTGAAATTTATTGCATACTCTTAGGAAGTTCATAGAAGCATATTAACATTATGTAGACACATAAGTCATTGCAGCTGGATGAACTGATGAGACTGTTGATTTTGCCATAATGACAATCTGCAAAAAAAAACAATAATGTACCAAACGGCAGAGAAAATAGCAATTTGTCAGTTCCATACCTATACGTATTCAACATTTAAGAAAATGATTTATATCTTCCGATAAGGAAGACAACAACGTAAGATTTCTGCAGATAATAATTTAAACGAAGATAAACTACATAGCATCGTCGATATTTTATGAATTTTTGAATTTAAATAAATTATTCAAAATGCAAATTTTGAAATATTTTATTTAATTATGAAAGAGTATTTTACCTCTCAAAATGCTGAGAATACAACAGAAAAAGTCGATGCATAAATGAAATTGTGCCAGCATCAACTCCTTTCATATCATTGGACTATAATTTCTTATAATTTCATTTTAATTGACATTGCATGCAGTAAGTTGCGTGATCATTCACATTCTTCTCAAAACAAACAGCTCACCGTCTGCATATAGTAATCGTCTGAGAAAAAGAAAAAATCAAAAAGATGATTGTGTAATCTTGGAAAATGTGCAGAGGGGAAAATACAATATTATTGCCCATAAGATTTAGCCGGCTGCATTTCCCCAAACTTCCGGAATAATGGCTTGGAAGGAAATATTTATTTTGTTCCGTCTCTTGGGTAAAGATGTGGAAGTGCTCTATTATAGTTTGTTTGATAGCGATGATTAATGTTGAAGAGTAGTTGAAATTTTACGGGTTTTTAAAAATTCATATCAATAAATATTTATTATATTTTGTTTGAACCATTTATACTGTACAGTGTTGCCACTTCAAATTTTTAGAGATTCTTCTATGTCATTCTTCTTCTCATTCCAAAGAAATGTTTTTGATGTAATATTTTTTTTTATAAAATATTATAATTTAATTTTTAATCAACTATTTGTTGAATCTCATACAAATGTGACATAAAAACCTTTTTTTGGTTTGTAGAAACTCAAATTATATTCTGTCTTAAGGGTGTTTCTGTTTCCCTGAATTAAGTGAACTCACAAAAACGGCTTGAAAAAAAGTTAGTAACCGACTCAACGGCCAAACACTCTTGCTCTCTTTTAGTTTTTGATATCTAGGTGTTATTATACATCCAAAGATAAACTGGAAACTGAATATTGAAGTAAGTGTTCCGAAGGCCTGCAAAGCTTTCTACGACTGCAGTAAGACTTTTGGTAATAAGTGGAGTTTTCAATTTAGGATGATTTTGTGGTCATACACAGCTGTGGTGCGATCGATCCCCACGTATGGTTGGATTGTATTATAGCCCGCACTTACCAAATCATATGAGAGCATATCGGGTTACCAAACCTGAATAAGGTAAAACAACTTGCTAGCTTTGGCACCACTAGGGCTCTAAGATATTGCATAACTGATGCCTATACCTTTTACCAATTGATCTACACATTAAGTATCAAGTATCTTGCAGCGCATTAAGTCTAAAGAAATCAAACTCTGGGATTGCCAAACGTTATGGCCACTGCACAGATGTATTAAGCAGTTGATAACTCCCACTGACTACTGCATCCTTAAAATGGACATCAGTAAATATTTTAAGTTTATGTTCCCATCAGGAAAGAACTGGGATGTTGACGCCCTGACAAAAGACCTCGACACAACTATCTTACTGATGGCTCAAAGATGGAGTGTGTGCTGTTGGTTCAGGTTCTGAGACTCTGAATATATTTAGATTATTTAAGCTACCCGACTTTGCCAGTGTTTTTTAAGCTGAATTACTCGCCATCAGGGTAGTCAATCAAGATCTAAGCAAGAACCTAAATACGGCTAATATCACATACAGCCAGGCGGCGGGCGGTTAAAGCCTTTAATTCTAGTAGATCATCCTCCAAACTGGTCTAGCAATGCCGGAATGAACTTGTTAGCCTCAATATTAACTGCAATATCACTTTTATTTGGGTTCCGGGTCATGGTGGAACTGATTTTTTTTTTCTTTTTAATAATTTGCACGCACTAAAGAAAATATGACTTTACCCTTAAAATAGCAGTGCGAGCGTTTTAAATAAAATGCACGACTGGGTCGCACGAAATTGCTCCTATGTAACCGACTAGTAATTTTAAAAACGAATGTTATTAGAGAAAACTGTTCATAAGGATAAAATTAATTTTTAAATTGATTTTGTAGTAAGAGAAAAAAACAGAATGCTATCCAACTATGAATTTACGCAAGAACAAAAATTTAAAGTCGTTGTAGTGGTTTCTTAAAAAAAAGCTTTTATATACAGACTTTTTATTAGATATTGTTCGAATAAAAATTAAATTTACGAAAAGAAATATTGACCCGTTTCGGAGATATCGAATTTTTTTTTTTCAAAAATTCAAAAAATATTTATTTTAAAGTTTTGAGATGCAAGATGTTTTAGACTTTTTAGAAGCTTCTCTATAAAAATTTTCATTAAGATCCGTTATGTGGATAATGAGAAATTCAAAATTCGAAAAAATGGTTCTATGGTAGGTACAAGCTGTAATATCTTAATTTCAAATTGTTTTATTAAATTAAAGATCGTAAAAATTAATTGAAAGAAAAAAAATTTTATTAAAATTCTAGGCGCCGTTTTCGAGAAAAATACGATTTTTGAAAACCATTTTTTTAAATTTTTTAGCATTTGTATACTTAGTAGGTACCTTTATTTTTAGGTAAAATAAATTTTTTTTATTACATCTTGTAGACTATATTAAGAAACTTTTATTTGTCAAGTTTCAAAAAAATTAAGCATGGGGTTTTCGAAATATTAAGTTTTGAAAAAAAAAATTTGAAGTTTTTTTTTAAAAATCCAAAAAAAAATTTTTTTGGAAATTTGAGTACACAATTGTATTTATGTTTTTGGGGAGCTTAATCAAAAAAAAATTATCGAAATCGGTTGTACTGTTTTTGAGAAAGTCAAAAACAAAAAAAAATGGTTCCATGGGGGGTACCCTCAATAACCATTTTCCGAAAAAAAATTTTAACCATTACCTATAGCTTTAACTAAATGAAATTTTTTGTATTTTTATTTTAAAAATCTGTCAACAGTTTTTGAAAAAAAAAAATTATTTATAAAATTTTGAAAAAAATTTGTATGGCAGGTACCGTTATTTTTGGTCTTAAAAAAAAAGAAAAAAACGTGTGGGGGGAAAAAATTAAAACCCACTTGCAACGTCTAAGGGTTAAGCGCTTAGCAGCGTTTTTGGCGTCGTTGAATATGTGGTCATTCCAAACAAGGTGATCTGCTCGGTTTCCTCAAAGCAAGTGCCGCTAATGGATAGCGGCATGAGGGGTGGGTATCGCTTTAACGACAGAAGCCAGCATTGAGTTTTTAAAAGATTAAATTCTACGCGGGTTTTGGTTTCCATTTGATAATTCTATCGAGATCAGAATTTAATGAGCTTATCATAAGATGCCGTTCTAGATGCACATCCGAAGAACAAGGAAATGCATCTGAAAACGAATATGATAAGCTGAGAGTAATGTCGTCAGCAAAGCAATTTAATGGATAAGAAGTTTCAGACAAAAGATCATTGATGAATATCAGAAAGAGAATCGGAGACAAAACGGAGCCCTGTGGCACACCAGTATTGATTTTATGGACTTCAGATTAAAGACTATACAATAGAGTTTGCATTAAGGGGTTCGAAAGGTAGTTTCTAATCCATCGAAGAAATGATTCATCAATACCAAACGCATGCATTTTCGATAAAAGGGCTTGAAGCTCTATTAAATCCTTTTGCAATATCAAATGCGATAATCTTACTTTCTCTAAAACGATGTTAAGATTTGTGCCACTGTTCGGTGAGAGAGAAGATTTCGTTCAAGATGTTTCTTGAGCTGATAATTAATCAGCATTTCCATGGCTCTAGAAAGAAGAGATGTAAGTGCAATTGGGCAATAGTTAGAGGGGGATGAACGGGCGGAAGAGCTGGTCAGGCAGGAATTAGCCCTTATCAACTCACTTGCGGAAAGATTCAACATTCCACACGGAGTTATGAAGGGCCTTATTCTATCAATTTTTTTTTTTAAATCAAACCGCAGATGGAGCATTTTGACGAAATGCATTATGTCTAGAAAGATCGAGCACATCATCTGATATGCAGACCCAGGCAAGATATATAGCCAGAATCGTAGCTACGTGAATCGGACACTGTCCAATAGGAGAGCATGCAAGGAAGCTACGTATCCCTCACAACACTCACTGTCATATCTGTGGGGCCACTTTCTCTGCAAATACCCTGCTCTGGCGAAATGCAGAGCAAAATCATTAAAAAGGACATTTTTTGCCGACATTGATGAACTTTCTAAGACGAATTTTGGTTAATTTTGTGCCGTGCTCTTCGTGTGACTCCTAAGATTTCGAGCTAGCGGACTTAGGTCTTTGACGGAAGCTTATGGTGCGGGGGCCCGGGTGATCACTCGATAGGTTTGGCTACTGTTTTAACACCAGTCGATAAGTTGATTTCAGTGTTCAGTGACCCTACCACATAGATCCGGCTGAATTTTAGTATGTTATGTTCACCTTAAGGGCATCGGTGCTTTATTCTTATATCTCTTCGACTTCAGGAAACTCCACAAGAAAAATTCTAGCGGTTCAAATAACATGCCATTAGTGAACAATTTTTATCACCTTTGCGAGAGGTAAGCTTAGCCTCAAATCGTTCTTGCGTAACCCCACCGTCCTGCTGGAACCACATGTCTTCTAGATCCATATAGTTCAATTTGGCCCATGACAAATTCGCTATCATCGTTTTATACCGCTCACTTTTGACTTTGACCGCTTTATCAACATTGTTTTCGAAAAAGTACGAACCAATGACGCCGCCGGCCCAAAATCCGCATTAAACAGTAACTTTTTGAGGATGCATTGTAACCTGGTGAACCTGGCGTAGGTTGATGTCGTCCTCTTCCAAACGCTATGAAGCCCAGTCAATAACCAAACGGTGTTATCTATATTGTCATGAAAGCTTACCTCCTGGGTCAGTTAGATCTTGTATGGGTATAAAAAGTCCCGACGCTAATCAGCTGCCCCAGGTTCTGATGTTCACCACGTCTATCGTAAAATAGGCGCCACGTACATTTACACTAACAATCACTCCTTTTGATAATAAAGTCTTATAATTTGGCGTTCTGTTCAATTGCGTAACTTGTCATGGCGATCACTAAATAATAAACAACAGATTTGACATGTGTTACCAAAACAAGATGGGCGCCACTCGGGGTCAAAATATACCCATGTCAATTGAAGACCCTTTTTTATAAAAAAAAACTCTGTATTTTTAAATTTAAAAGAAATCCCTTCTACGACATTTTGAAAGCTGCAGAGTTTGATACACATGGAATCCCATGACCACACCACATATGAATACAAAAAACCAAGCAAAACAGAAAATCTTTTGTACAATTATTAATTTCTTGCAATTTAAGGTTTACAATTTTCACAACAAAACGTCTTTTTTTGATGAACAACTTTGTACCTACGTCTTTTCTCTTCACTCATCTAATCACTATAATGACAGCCTTTAACGTCTCAATTAGCTAGGTCGTTCGCTCTTTAACTGGAAATATTGTTTTTTAAAGCGAAACACATCACCTTGGCATTCATTGTGCCCGTTGAAGTCTGAAGCTCAAGAAATACATGTTTTTCATTAGATTTAACCATTACAACTGTCACTATCTGTGAAGTTTATTATCAAGGTAGACCAAGAAACATTTTCGAAAAAAAATAAATAACTATTGGAAAACCAATCCACAAACCGAAAACTTGTCCCCCATGGTAGTACCGTTACATCAGTAGTTGTCGAATGGTTTCCTTCTTTGGCTTACTTCTTTAATCGCCTTGCAACAAGAAAAGCATAGGCCGTGCGCATAATGCGAGACAGTAAAACAATCAAAACAATCATCTTTGGCATTAACTCTGGGCTCTATAGCTCCACTGCAACCAGCCTCCAATTCCAAGAGACACGGCTATCTCGATTAACCATTCCTGATGGCAATGGCAACAGAAGGCGCAACGGAGAGAAGCCAGGTATTGGCGTCACATAATAGTGGTTATACGCTCGGTTAGATTGGGTTGGAAAAATGTCAGTTTTTCTTTTGCAAGCAATTTTTGTTTTGTATCCCCAAGCTGCTTTCCCTCCCTCACGGTATGGCGGGAGATTTTTTTTTTTCAAATTTTCCAGCTTCCATATTTAAACAGGCATCCGCAACGACTATAATGGTAATACGCTGTTACACGGTGACGCTGACACAACCAACAATCGCGGATCCTCCGTCTATACCGGAAGTGAATCAATAAAACACAAATCGTTTTCGGTGGAATTCTCTAAAAGTGTCAAGTGATTTGTTTTCGAGTTGAGATAATGACATTGACGAGGAGTGTAAGTGTTATTGGAAGAGGCATTTCTTAAGATCTTTAGTGATGGTGTGTGGTCTTCTCTGTAATTTCCAGATATGCATCTGTTTTGTATTAGCCTTGAGCATGTTGGCTCTTTCATATGGCTACCCTGGCAAAGAAAAAGCAAAGTAAGTTAAGAAAAATTCATCGGATGCTCGTAGTCGAATTGTAACACGTCTATTCTGTCTTAGAATTCGAATACACGTTCCAGTTAAGCACCACACTCATGTCCATACGAAAACCATTATCAAGAAAGTAACAGTTCCAGTGCCGGTTCCCGTGAAAGAACACATTCCTGAGAAGGAGATCAAGTACGAAGTGGAAGAGGAAGATGAAGAAGATGGTTTCGAAAGTTACCACTATCCAAAGGGGCATGTTTTGAAGAAGAAGAGAAAGATACATCATCCGTTTATTTAGAGATACGTTCTATCTCTCTCTCTGAAGCGGTTATACCAAATTCTCGAATATACAACAAATGCAGGAATGGCATCATTTCCGCATTGTGTTCATTGATTACTCATAAGCTTACGACTCTCCTTAGACAGTAACACAAATATAAATTATTTCATTTTTAAGATTCGTAGATTAATAAGAAAAACGAAGTTAATGATAAAAAAAATGTTTATCGCTCAAAGAAAATATGTTTTTTTTCATTTTACATGCATAGCTCATCCAAAAAGTATGTGATGGAATTTATCTGCAAAAATTTTTGTCAGTAGTGTATCGGTTTGTTGGCTAATAAATATTATATAGAAGACGAACTTTCAAAACGTAGGAACCGTTAAAACAGTTCTTAAAATAAAATGTACTCCTGATTATTGACCACACTGATGTGTTTCAGACCAAAGAAACGTTTGAGACTCTGAAACGTGATCAACTTTCTTCTAATAATAGGTTTTTACAAATAAAGAAAAACTACGTTTTCAAACAGAAATAGACATTTCCACTTTATTTTGTATTTCTCTTAAGCAAGCAAAATAATTAAACAAGTCTGCTTTTGTTACCCAGCTTTTCATTTGGTCTAAGCGTCAAAATGTGTATATACCTAAACTTTATCAAGAAATTTCCACAGAAATACAAGTTTGCTTTCACCTTGTCTTTATACATTTATGGAAAAAGGAGCTACAAATCCGCCAAAAACAACGATATTTGGAAAAGTCAGGCCAGTTGTAATTTGAGGAAAATTTTAAAATAAGATTTACGGAAACTATGTTACGCTAAACGTCCTCATGACCGATTCACCAAATAAACCAAGGTTTTATTTTATTTGTAGTTTAAACAGCTACGACTAAAATGGACTTAAATTGTAGAAACAATTTCTATGACACAATAAAATTTAAGTTTGTTTCAAAATACAACGTAATAAGCAAAATAACTTTAAAAAAATGAATAAAATGGACGCTTGAGTCGCACGAACTTGCTTTTGTGGGGCACGGCTTAAATAATAGCATTAAATATGAAAGAAACTAGTTTATTAATACCATGCCAATTATTAATTTTTATATTTATTTCGTCAAACAGAGAACAATTTCCATTACAGACTTATACATTAAGAACTAAAAACTAGACCGATAAAAAAATATATAATTCTTTTAAATTTTTTAAATATTAATAATTAGTTAATACTATCACAATGGTAGCAAATTTAGTACGTTAAAGACATATAATATATGTAAAAGTTTCTCTATTGTAACTGTCAAAAAAGTCTAATCTATTGCAAACCAAATTAGCTTCCCTGGGGCAACGAGAGATTGGTTCATTACGACCGTAATTCGTTCTATGGAAACGCTCATGAAACAAAATGCGAATAGTAATTAAAGTAAGTAGCGGAGGACAATTAATATGATATGAAAGTATATCCCTGATAAACATTATTCCAAAGTATGTACGTCGTTTTTCCAGATTTAGCATACCAAGTAACAAGCACCTGGTTTTATTAGATGGAGTATCAATTGACCAATTTAATTTAAAAAATGCATATCTTGTAAATTTCCTTTGTACCTTTTCAATCCTTTGACACGAGTTTTTATAATTTGGGTTCCAAATTGTACTGCAATACTCGAGATTCAACTAAAGAATTAAAAAGTGACTTAAATGTGTATTGGTCATTAAATTCTTTGGTGTTCCTCCTAATGAACCCAAGCATCTGATTTGATTTATTAGTAATGTAATCGATGTGTGGTAAGAAGGAAAGCTTAGCATCTATAATAACGCAGATCTTTTTTCTGTACTACCCTTTCTAGATCTGAATTATTGATTGAGTAGTTGAAATATATGGGTGAATCATTACGAAAACAGGACATATCTTGACACTTTGAGAGATTCAAGTTTAAAAATTTTATCTTGCACCAATTAGCCAATCTATTCAAAACTTCATTCAATAGAGCACAATCTTGAAGGGATTTGACGACTTGATAAAGTTTAAGATCATCCGCAAATAGGAGACATAGTGAATTCTTGGATATATCAAGGATATCATTAATAAACAAAAGAAATAATAGCGGTCCCAAATGGCTTCCTTGAGGGACACCAGATGATGGTACTGAGATTTGTTCCGACAAAATTTCACCAATTTGAACTATTTGAACCCAAACAGTTAAATAAGATTTTAGTCAACCGAAAAAGTTTGAATGAAAACCAAACTGCAAAAGCTTAGATAAGATTAAAACCATGTTGGTAAACTGAAACAAAGCTATTCATTTGAAAAGATAGTTTATCAAAGACTATCTTTTCAAATAAATTTGGCAAATCTGAAATTTTACAGATAGTTCTATTTATAATTAGTAACATCCTCCTTAGATCCTGACTTAAGACAATTTCCAACACTCTGGAACTGACCCTGGGAAAGCAATAAGTTAAAGATGGTCGTCAACGGTTCAGCGGAATCCCATCCGGACCTTTATTCTTAGTTGTGTCTAAATCAAGAAGGGCTGCCATAACTTCTGAAATGTCTAATACCATTGAACCTATTTTAACAGAAGCTGGGACCTGTGGTAATTCAAGATCAGAAGGAGAGTTTGACGAATAAACAGACTGAAAGTACACAGCAAAAAGATTACAGATCTCATTCAAGTCGTTCGTTGATACTTGGATACCCATTAGATTTACGTTTAAAGTTTATAAAATTCCAAAAGCTTTTAGAATTATTTTTAATATTAGATTCCATAGCAAACATATGTATAGGATCGATACAAAAATTTATTAAGCGTATCAAATTCGTTTTGGCATTTTAAATAAGCCAACCGAAAATCTATATTTTCACGGTTCTTTTTAAATAATTTGAATGCTTTTTTTTCTATTTTTTAAATTAACTAATCTTTTATTAAACCAAGCTGGATTAGAACTAGATATAGATTTTTTAAGGGGAACAAATCGGCGTACAGCTTTATTTATAATGGACGATAACGATTCATTTGCGTTATTTAAATTTGAGAGTTTCGGAACGTTCCGTTTTAGTTTCGTGAGTCGCGCGACAATAACCGAATGCACCCTAAGATTCGACGGAAACGTTATTCTAGTCTCGTGTCTCAGCCAGCTCAATATTTTTGCTCCCTCTCGCATCACAGAAAGTCATTTCGATTGTGTTGTTTATCGTTTAAATACTGTTAAATCTTCTGAAACTAAACATTTAGTACTTCACTCAACCTTTGAACTAGTTTTTGAAAATGAAAAGAGTCAAAGAAAGGGGTGCGGAATACCACAAAAAAAGGCTAAGAAAAAAGCAGATGCGAAAAAGTCTCAAGGTGCATTACTGAAATATTTCAGTTCTAGTTCTGGTTCGAAAGCCACGTTAACGTCTTCGGCGGCATCCAGTAGCAGCGGAAGAGAATCCAATGTAAGTATATATGATTCCTCCATCTAGAATCGTGCGTGGCCTAGAATTGTCCACCGGCCAATATTACAGGCAGAAGAAGAAGACGTGCGTGCCGTCAAAGTTGGAAGTCTTCTGGTCCCAACACAGAGCAGAGTAAAGACGAAGTCGACTCAACAGAAGTACCCTAAGCATCTAGTCACAAGCCTGCAGAAGAAGTGAACCTCGATGTTGCACAAAGAAGACATGATTGAAATCGAGCCTTATGCTCCTGCCGAAGCCAAATGTGAATCTCGACGATTAGGTTGTTGGCCTTCTACTATGACCGACGAAGTCAGAACGCTTCTAGTACGTCGCGGATCTGACTCAGTACAGCACATCGATTCCAAATTTGCCGATGTTGTTCACTCAGGGACTTTAACGAAAGGCGGTACCCGAAAACTAACCAGAGAGTGGTTCTACAAACCATTATTTAACGGTGAAAAGGTTCTCCGAAGATGGATGATGTAGTCGCCTTTGAAGCAATCCTTGAATTGTTTCTGTTTGCAAGCTGTTTGGCAATTCCGGCTCGAACTTCGCATCTGAAGAATTGTTCAACAAATGGTGGAAGCTAAATTCAAGAATCGGAGACCATGAAAACAGCCTGGACCATGAGCAGAGCTTCTTGAAATGTAAGGAGTTGAAAGTTCGCCTGAACCGTAAAGGAACCATCGATCAGAAACAACAAGAAATTTTCGAAAGTGAGGAGAAGAAGTGGAGGGATGTACCAGTTGCTGAATATTATTCAGTTCTTAGCCAAACAGAATCTGGCCTTCAGAGGACATCGAAAGACATTCAAGGAGATGATAGTGGCAATCGCGGTAACTTTCTGGAGTCAGTGCACCTCCTAGCTAAATATGAACACCTGACAAAGATAAGGCTGGAAGCAAGAGTCCCAGTTCTTGAAAAACAGCTTGCAACAATTCAAGAAGTTAAATATAATTATTACGTAATCATCGACAGTACATCAGACATCTCCCACAAAGATCAAATGAGCCAGGTTCTGCGATACGTACATATCTAAGGAGAAAAGGTCCCGTGGTAGAATCTTTCATCGACTTCTTCGAACCAAAAGGAAAAAATGCAGAAGATCTCAGAAACGATATAATCTCGAAGATAACATCAGATGGACTGGACATACAGAACTTGAGAGGACAGGCTTATGACAATGCTGCCACAATGTCTGGGATTCACAAATGAAGTTCAAGCCCGGATTAAAGCACTGAATCCGAAAGCTACATTCGTTGCATGCACAAACCACTCACTCAACTTGGCTGGGGTACACGCTGCTTCTGAATCAGTGAATTCCGTGACGTTTTTTGGAACTCTGGAGAAGCTATTTGCCTTCTTTTCTGCATCAACTGCTTGGTGGAACGCTTTGGTTGCCGTCACAGGTCAAGCAGTGAAACGAGTCACTACCTAAAACCTCCCCGACGGGTTTCACCTTGTCGTGATGGGGGGGCTTACCTCTATTCTCTAGCTGCTCGATCAGCTAGAGATTTAGACAACTAAGAAAACTCAAGGGAGTAGCAGGTTTCAAAATGGTGTGTGATAGTTGAATCTCCGGCTACTTACGTGGCTGCAGATTTTAAGGTATTCTCCAGGTTTTTGAAGGGTGTGAAGGGTAAACTGGAAAGGTCTCCGGTTACTTGCGTGGCTGGAGATTTCAAAGGTTTTACTCGGTCGTGAAGGGTGGAATTGGTAAGGTCTCCGGCTACTTGCGTGGCTAGAGACTTTTAAGGTTTTACTGGTTTATGACGGGAGTTAACTGGTAAGATCTCCGGCTGCTTGCGTGGCTAGAGACCTTAAAAGTTATAAAAAAGTTTAAAAAGCGTAAGTCTCCGGTTACTTGCGTAACTGGAGATCTTATTTGCAGTAGCAAATATTAGTAGAACAAAGACTAGGAATGTCTTTCCTAGTTTGCCGTAAGGTGAGCAAAAGACTAGGAGCGTCGTTCCTAGTTCGTCGCATGGCAAATGAAGACCAAAAGGAAGCATACTAAGTCGTTGGTTACTACCCCGGCTGACTTCTTGGTGTATGTATCCTAAGGGTTGACAGGCCCAGAGTTTTGCAGGAACTCATCTGGAAGTGACCTCGGTTGCGAAGCTCCACCGGAAGCTATAATCTGGTACCTTAGGAGATAGTGTCAATTTGAGTTGAGGGTTGAGTTTTAAACTCTGCTCAAACCCTATTTATGAGGTAGGCCCCCTAGTGGGAGCATCACGGTGGCTTGGTTTATTCCGAATGCGGAGACACACGGTTTTCAAGATTCTTTTCTTGAATTCAAGAGGTGTTAGATAGACCTCGCCTCAAAAGCAAGAGGTGTGCATATGCTGCAACATATCACAACTTTGCAACCGAGATAGCTTGCTATGTCGGGGTTAATGGTCAAGACCCAATCTGACCCTGATGGGGCTAGGCCGCCCGTGGGATTGAGCCATAATAGGCAGGTGCTCACGTTAAACCAAAAGACGATCTTTACCAATAAATAAAAGATACCTCATTGCCAGTGAAATCATGTCTCGAAATTTAATTTTAATTAAGTATTGAATAAGGGCGGCAAAATGGGTCTCCCGCCCCGGGCGCCGAGATGACACGCTACGCCACTGGTTGAGTGCCAAACATATTAAAACCACAATTGCAAAAGATGTACCGGTAAATGCTGGTCCCTAGGCTCACAACTTAGAATAATTTCGCGAAGTATATAGAATTATTGCTAGTTTCTATCTTTTAAAACTTTTTTGGAAACTTTTTTTTTTCTATTCTCAAAATTGAGGTTTGTGGCTGGATGCTTCTATAAGATTTGCCCTTCCTGGAAGTGACACCAGCGATCAATGAGTTTTCTGATGACGATGACAAAGCCAGGGAGATAGTAACATTAGTTTAAGAGATAAGTATTTTCTTATAAATTTTGTTTTTATTATTTCGGTAATTAATTTCGAGTTATTAAACTCAGTTTATGTATATTTTTCGTTTGGAGTTTGGTTTCGCGTGAATTCCGAAAAATTGGAACGCGTGACGAATATAAATTTTTTGTTGGTTAGAAACAGAGCGATAACGGTCCATTTTTCTTAATTTTGAAAGTTTTTGTTCAATTTGATTTTTAAAAGAATTTAGGTTAAATCCTTTTTTTTAAAAAGATTTCACAGATAAATTTATTATTAAAATTGTAACTAAAAATAAATTTTTTTTTAAAATTTAAACAAAATTTCTTCCTTTAAATTTACTCATAAAAGAAGTAAATAATTTAGTCACAATGGTACCAAAATGATTTTATGTCCAACTCTTATTCAAATCTCAAGATAATAAGCAAATTTAATTGTACCCAACATTAGCAAGTACACCACTTTCCCCTATTTATTCACAACAGAAACAATTGCCACCATCAATAACGCGAAAAAAAGTCCCAAAACAATCCTCTTACCCACTATTACTGCAACAAAATAAAATTCGCAACAATTAAAAAGTGAAGATATTATATCACCTGTGTTGAAAATGATTATCCTCTTCTTCATTTCGCTTTTATACGTTAATGTTTCTGTGATTGCAAATTATGTCACTTTCATTTGATGACCTTATTTTTTACGCAGATTGTTTTTTCTCTCTTTTTTTCAGGCTGTTTGATTCCAAGTTGTATAATAATTTTAATTATTGCAATCATTGAATAAATAATCCACTGAACTTACAGACGTTTCTTACAAGCCAAAAAATTATGAAATGGTCCAATTATTCAATCAAAAGAAAGCACGAAATACCTAACTTAAATTGCTAGTTAAAGATATAACCACTGACCTCATAGGAGGTATGAAGAGTGTTTTTATATTCACAACTAAAAAGATAGCCTTTGATTTGGGGTATTGTTCTGTTGAAAGTAAAACTCTTGGGCATAATGATGGCGTGGTATTTTGTGGATGACCCCTCCGGCAAAGGTGCAATTTTCGTTTTTTTTTTTAACAAACTTGCAGTGCCTCAAGACAAATAAAAAACTAAGTAGCGGGACACATCAATTAAACAAAATATGAAACAAAAAAAAAACCATTAAAGTGAAAGTTCCATACATGATGTTCGCAGTCAAAACTATAAAGGCTAATTCTCTGGCTAAAACAAAAAGACAAAAAAAAAGCAAAAAATTACATTTTTCATTGTTTTTTTTTATTTTATACTAAACGTTTATAAAATTTAAATCTACAACAATGACATATAAATAACATTAATTAACAATTTATTTAAAGTGATGTTGATCGTGAGGTGCGTAATAATTATAAGAGGCGTTCATTGAACTACACTCGGTATTATACTTTTCGTTTGCATATTTTATGGAATGCATTGGACTCTTCTAGCTTTGAATTCTTAAACCTAACGAATGGACGTCTTGGATAAATAATAAAATTAAGTGTGTGGCACTCAGGGTGCTTGTGCAATGAGACTAGACGAGGTGTGAGCGATGATTTCCGCTCTATCCTGTGCTTTAGTGAGGTGGTACTGGATAGCTGTAGCCACTGCTGCCGACGCCTGAGACGTGCCCAGCGCTGTAGCTGTCGATACCTGAGTAGCTATCGCCACCGGAGCTGTATGACGAACCACCACCTCCACTAGCCTGCCAGCCACCACTGTTGTAGCTGCTTCCACTACTTCCACCACTGTGTCCACCACTGTGTCCACCACCGGAGGCAGCTGCAATGGCGATTGTGTCTTGGCTTACTCCACCACCGCCTGATGAGTATCCACCATCTGCGCTGTAGCTGCTACTGTGGCCTCCACTGTCTTGACTGATACTGCCGGAATATCCACCAGAGCTATAGGTGCTGCCATGACCTCCACTGTATCCACCTCCGCTACTGTATCCACCACTATGTCCGCCACCAGAGGCAGCAGCAATGGCAATTGTGTCTTGGCTCAAGCCACCAACACCACCTGATGAATATCCACCACCTGAGCTGTAACTACTTCCGTGACCTCCACTGTAACCACCACTACCTCCTCCCGAAGTTGCAGCAATGGCAGCCAACTTTTCTTCTTGGCTGATACTGCCGGAATATCCACCAGAACTGTAGGTACTGCCATGACCTCCACTGTATCCACCTCCACTGCTGTATCCTCCACTATGTCCGCCACCAGCGGTTGCTGCAATGGCGATTGTATCATGACTCAATCCAACACCACCACCCGATGAATATCCACCACCTGAACTGTAACTGCTTCCGTGACCTCCACTGTAACCACCACTACCTCCTCCCGAAGTTGCAGCAATGGCAGCCAACTTTTCTTCTTCACTGATACTTCCCGAATATCCACCAGAGCTGTAGCTACTACCATGGCCTCCACTGTATCCGCCACTGCCTCCAGAAGTTGCGGCAATAGCTGCAATATGAGCAGCATCATGTCCACTAGAACCACCACTACTATAACCACCTCCAGAACCGTAGCCACTTCCATGATTGCTTCCAGCTGTAGCCGCAATAGCTGTGGTCAAATCAACATGTCCAGCACTACCATGGCTTCCACTTGAATAACCTCCTGTATTATACCCGCTGCTTAGCTGCCAGCCATTACTCAAGCTTGATCCACCGCTGCCATAGCTTCCGCCACCGATACCTCCATGGCCTCCGCCAACACCACCATGTCCGGCAGATTCATGAATTATAGCATAGGTTTGAACATGTTTACCACCGCCGCCACCAGCTCCACCACCACCATGACCATATCCGCGTCCTTGCCCATGACTTCCACCATGGCCGCCGCTTCCTTCATGCTTGATTATAACAGTTTCAGCTTTCTGGCTACCACCACCATGACCGTGTCCTCCACCATGTCTTCCATGGCCACCACTGGAACCTCCATCAGCTATGACAATAGTTTCTGCATGTTTCGCGACATGGCCGCCACTGAATCCTCCACCATGACCGCCACTGTAACCACCACCTCCATGGCCATGACCTCCAGATAAACCAAGAGTTTCGACAAGACCACCAGAAAGACCACTAATATGACCTCCACTGTGACCACCTCCATGGCCGCCTCCATAACCACCTCCTCCATGACCACCTCCTCCGTAACCACCTCCTCCATGACCACTGCCATGTCCTGCACTCAAGGCTGCGATTGTTTCAACAACTCCATCTGATTGTCCACCGCCATGACCTCCACCAGTACCGTAGCCTCCGCCACCGTAGCCACCATGACCTTCGCTTCCAATAATACTAGCGATAAGAGCAGTGTCATCTTGGCCACCATGTCCTCCACCGTTACCACCACCATATCCACCACCGCCGTGTCCACCTCCGCCTCCACCGGAAAGAAGTTCTCCGATTATGGGTCCAATTTCATCATCGTGGCCACCACCACCGCCATAGCCTCCTCCTCCGCCACCACCACCGTAGTGTCCTCCTCCTCCACCACCACCTCCATGGCCACCATCAGCACCACCAACCAGTCCTCCGATCAAAGGTCCTATAAAACTATCATCAAGGCCACCTCCTCCATGGCCACCTCCATGGCCACCTCCATGACCACCTCCATGGCCACCTCCGTGGCTGACTTCAAGTCCTCCACTGCTACCTAGTCCTAGTCCTCCGAAATCTAGTCCATGACCTCCGCCATGTCCTCCACCTCCGTGACCACCACTGCCTCCGCTATATTCCGGAATATGAATTCTTATATGCACATTTTCTCGACCAAAAGTTGGCTTTCCGAAAGCTGTGCCAGCCAATAGCAATATCGTTAACTACAAATGACAAAAAATATCCAAAATCAATCCAAGATAGCGACGTAATCCTTTTAATGGGTTATTTGAATACTTACAGCTAGCCTTGAAGCCATGCTCTTAGTAAAAAGTAATCCACAGTATGCGAGAGGCTCCCCTTATAAATTTAATCGGAACTGTGCTGGTATCCTCTTGAAAGGTTGAACCTCGTTTGGTGTGCCATCTGCAATGCGACTGCATTTTATATAGCTACGCCAAAAAATAACCACAAAGTGGTGGTCCAAGACGCCGAAACCACTCATGACCTCTCACTCTCGCGAAGTCAAAGCCCCAAAAAAAAATTAATAAAATACAAAACATCCAAGCCAAGATCCAAAGAGAGTGAAATGACGACGAAAGTATGTAATAGTCCAGCTCTGCGGCAGCAGCAGCAGCAGCAGCATGTTGTCTTTAATGGATAGAGACTCCAATTCATCATCACAGAGTTTTGTTGGTCGAAGTAGTGGGAAAGACGTGTCTCATAGAGTACGAAAAGTACCAAACCAACTTGCCAAAAAGAGTGCAAGCACGAGGAAAGCTCCAGCTCCAGTTCGATAAGATTTCTCTCTCACCCAGGTGAGGTTTTATGTGATTAAGTTTGGATTTTCGGTTTTTGGAGGTCTGTCACCCAGTGCGTCTATAGCACCGCTCGAAGAAAGCAACGTTCAAGTAATAAGTAAGCATTTCTTTCTTCTCCTAAGTGACCTTCTTTACCTCTCTTCGGATGATGATGATGATGGCTCAGATTGAAAAACTCCATGGGCGAGGTCATGGTCGCCTTTTGTTTTCGTTTTTGTTTTGTACTAACCAACAACGGAAACTACTCAGAAGTTAACTATTTATTACGAACCAACGATATCAACGAAGAAAAGTCGTTTGTTGTGAGTTTTCAAGAGTTGACATAACTCTCAGATACATATAAACAGAGGCACGTAACAAGATTAATAAAAAATTGATTCGTGAGATGAAGGGGCTTAAGCAAGTCTTTGGGTATTTATTATGTGATTTGGGAAAAGATTAGAAACATGATTCAAAAAATTAAAAAAATCGTAGAGTTTGGCAACATATTTATAATGAAACGATTATGTGATATCTTTTGAGTTTCTTATTGTTAGGCATTTAAATAAAGTGATGAACTTAAGACATACAGGGTAAGTCTTCCTTCCGAGCATAAAATAATACACATCTTGATCTTGAATAGTCTTCAATAACAGTATAGTAGAATATAATAAGGGTATTCATGTAACGAGATAATTTTCCGCTTTGTAGAAAGATATAACTCTACGCAGCATGTTTTCATGAACACCCCCTAAGAAATACTTGCGTAAATGTGGGAAATATTTTGTGAAATGTCAAATTAAAAGTCAGAATCCATACTTCTTTAGTTTACGAGGTTTATTTCTGCACTTTCCGCAGCACATTTGTGAGATAATTTTATGCGATTTGCAGAAACTTTTTCCCATACAAATTTTGACAGCTCGTTTCTGCGGAGATAAAATTATCTGGTTTACGAGGGTTTTCCGCGCTTACATGAATACCCCTAATGTATGATTTATAAAAAAGTGTTATCCCACTTTATTGAGAATGTATGTATGTACAGTTGAAAAGAGTTTGATCTATGTTTCAACCCCTTTGCTTAAGACCTGCAACTGGTTTGAATTGAAATAAATTTGGTTCAATGATCCTGTCAGTCAGAATAAAGCTCTGAACTAGCATGTCAAGCATGTTCTGAATATCCTCTGAACCAAGCGTACTCTGAGCGTGACACTTAGCTGTCACAATTGTTTTGTATGTATTTCCACCTGTCAAATGCTTGTGGTAAACATTTAACTCTATCTGCCTTTATTTTATCCTGAGCTCATAGAGCGAACTGTGAAGACGCTCGAAATATGCTCAGAACGAAAAAAAAACACATTCGAAGCTCTGAACTAAAAATGAAACACAATTTATTTTTTGACAACTCAAACTCTGCTTTGAACTACGAGTATAAAAAAAAAACGTCTATTGAGTTAAGTCATCCACCATACGTCAGAGTGTCTGCAAAGATAAAACATTTTGGGTAGGCTCAGGGTTGTAGAAATTTTAATAGCGAACCTTACGAACGTGTCAACGAGAAACGTGACAGCAAGCACTTTGATGAATTTGACAGATGATTACAAAGTGAAAATACAAGTTCTTTTATATTTAACACATCGAGTACAATGCCAGTATTTTCTTTTAAAAACAGACTCAGGACAAACGTTCGGAATCGGCACTTCGGCAGACAATTTTGAGTTCCTCCATTCCTGCTTCAACGCACACACGCATGGTTGAGAGTTGTAAGTCATTAGGTTAAGGCTCACTACGAGCCGTACTTGTCTAAAGTTAATTTATTATTTATTTTTTAGTTTCATCAAAGTAAAGAATTTGACGTTTGTGAACAGGTAACCAAACAGATCTATTGGAAATGTGTTTATAGTTGTTGATGTTTGTTATAAAATTAAATTAAAATAATTTAAAATTTATTGAGCAGTGACATTTTCTACACTCAAATTGATAGCGGCGGTTTAGTGGCGGTTTATCTTTTAGCCGTGGATTAATTGCAAACTTTCATCCATCACTAACTGCGATTAAGCTAAGCCTAAGCGACCGAAGAAGGTGATTTAGTGAAGGAATAAGAATTAGAACTGTAATACTTGATTATTTATTGCTTTAGTCTTATTACTTTTCTTTAAGATACTGTTCTTTTAAATTTGATGGTGGAACAGTTTGAAGAGAACCGGGACCTAGGGACTTACAACTCTTTACCATTCCTGTGTGCGTATTACCAGGATTGGAGAGGGGACCAACAATTTACTGCCGATTCCGAAGGGCTAATTTAGGTATCACAAAGATAGGGTATAAAGAAAAAATTTCTTACTTATTGTAGTAGATTTTTGAGAAACATCACTTTACTATTTAGCAAAAATTTCGTTTTATATACAGTCGGGACTCTAGTTTAGTTAAATTAGAAATTTTTGAAAATTGCAAAGTGGATTCGTGTTGTAATTTTGTTCTAATTTTTTGATGCCAAATAAATTATGTATATTGAGTGGAAGATGTAAAAACTAAATATAGAGTTAAGAATTGTTGAAAAATAAAAAATGGGCCATTCGTTCGAACACAATTGATAAACTTCTATTAATAAACGCAAGTCAATCTTGACTCATAATTTTATGAACTAGAAAAGAAAACGTGCTAAGTAACGAAAACATCGAAAATAAAATATTATGCTAATAACCCCAAAATACTCTAATAAAAAAAAATAGGAAAATATCTTAACGAAAAATTATTTATTTCAAATATTTCATACATTTCGTTATGACTTCTGCCATGTTTAAAAAAAGAAAATATAGAAAATAGAAAAAATGCCTTTGTTTATATCTCATCTGAAATATTACATCACCTATTGTTTATATACGTAGGAACGTAGGAGATAAAACATATTAAAATACGGATGGACCGCTCTAGACAAAGCAATATATTGTGATAAACTAACCAAAATCAAAACTAAGGCATTCCTGTGCTTAAGCGTTTACTTCGCACGACTCCTTCCGAATCACTAGATATTTCTATTCTCTCTAACAACCTCCAATCCATTCAGTAAGCAGAGAAATTCGTTTAAAAGAATGTATTCCGTGACTTATTAATTTTATTAGATCACTTTCCAGGTACATTGACTTTACCATTCACGATTCCTCGTTAACAAATATATTCAAGCAACCATTCCCTCCAATTCTATCTAAGAGGACGAGAAATTCTTGGAAGACGATTCGAAATATATTCCTCACCGATTTAGTGGCACAAGTCTTTGAAGAAATTAATTAAAAGCTAAATTGGACTGTTGCAAATCTGATATTTATAAAATGAGTGCTGATGTGCCGCAGGGCTCCGTTTTATCTCCGACTTTCTTTCTCATTCAACTTTTCAAAGGGAAGATAACCAATTGAGGAAAAAAGTTTTTCTGTCGTATATAAGAGGTATAATAGACAGGGTAAATAAAGTCTTTAAACGACATAGTATAAAGTCCATATTTTTACCACCCAAAAAAGTGATTAACTACCTTCAATCTCAAAAAGAACCATTTCCTCTGCAATCACCTGGAGTATACGCCTTACCTTACAGCTGCACATAATCATACATATGTAGGACAGACTTAGAGGAGCATTGCTACACGTTTTAAAGAACATATAAACGCTGTAGGCAAAAAAACAAAGATAAAAGTCCATCATATACCTATGAACAGATAATTCATCCAGATGAACACCACTGGAACCACTTCGATCAAACTAGGGTTCTAGCTTACGAGCCTCACTACATCCCTTTGGTTTGGTTCTTGAAACTATTAAAATTTAACGCCACCATAATTTCATCGAGACGACAGTTTCAAACTGTAGCAAATGTTGGATCCATCATCAATTCCTCAAAGTCCATACAATTTGATTACCATTTTACACCAACAGGGATACAGTAAGCACGGTTTGCTCTCAACTTGCGACAAAAAAGCAGCAAAACATAGAACCTCTTAGGCACCGCTACAATCTACGTAGACCGAATCGCATGTAACATCCAACTGGTTTCCCTGTGACCAATGAAATTTGTAACGAAACGTTCGGTGAGTAGAGTATTGCACTCATGTCTTTTTGTCTGAAACTTCTAATCCATTCAATTTTTTTTTTGTTGACGACTATATTCTCAGCTTCTCATGTATGTTTCCAGATTCACATTATTATTCCTCGGATGTTGGTCTAGAACTACAGGGTATGATAAGCTCATTAAATTCGACAGCTCTGCCAAATTGGGTACCAATCACGTAGAATGTTATGCTTCGAAAACTGTCTCATGTCGTTAAAACTAAACCATCAACGGCACTTGCATTGAGGAAACCGTACAGCTTTCAGTTCTCTGTATGTACATAAAAATAGGTTAGGTTTCTTTTGACGATGTGAGAAATTTGTCTCCCCTTCTAATTAATTGAGCCTATATTCGTCCAAAACTTGATAATAATTTCCTTATTTGGACAAGGGCTCCCAAAACCTACTTGAGTCTCATGGATAGAATCCAAAAAACAATTTTAAAAATGATAGAAGATAGAATTATACCAGTAAATCTCTCGAGCCCCACCAGCAATGTTTCTTGTCCTTAATTATCTTACTGTAATTTTTTATAAATAGTGTTCTAGTAAAATAGCCAGTTGCATTTCTCCCCTTAAACCAATCGTTATACTCGCGCTTCAGGTAGTGCATATCAGTTTAACCTTGATCCCCAATTCGAAGGTACTCGTACTATTAAATTCTTTCTTTACCCGCACTCCACGAATGTGGAATACTTTACCCGGTCCAAAATTTCCCTCGCATTGTGATGTTCAAGCATTTAAAGTCAATGTGTATCGATATCTCCAAGTGCGTCCAAAATATTTACTTTAAATAAATCACGTTTTGGCATCGAAGGATTAAAAACCAATGAAGGGGTTGCTGAAGGCCTCTACTCAAATCGAATAAAATGTAAGTATTTCTCTTCGTGTTCCTGATCATTCTAGCTTATTCCAGCCGAAACTTTTGGCGATAAAATAAGTCTTCTTTTGCATGATATTAGATTCAGATGCTATTAATTCTTTGTAATAAAGGGCGGTTAAATTTTAAGGGCCAATGTTGATTTTGAATAAAACACAAATTATTTAGGATATTATTGTGGTTTCTTTTTATTATGATAATATTGGTATGGTTCAATTGTGTATGGAACAAAATATCGGCCAAATGGCCGCCGCGACCTCGGCGGCACACCTCCATCCGATGGTCCAAATTTTCAATGATGCTGAGGCATAATTGAGGTTCTATGCCGTTAATGTGCCGAATTATCTCATCCTTTAGCTCTTGAATTGTTGCTGGCCTATCGACGTACACCTTTTCTTTCAAATAACCCCAAAGAAAGAAGTCCAACAGTGTCAAATCACATGATCTTGGCGGCCAATTGACATCGCCACCACGTGAGATAACACGGCCATTGAATTTGTCGCGCAAAAGAGCCATATTGTTTCGTTAGCTGTGTGGCAAGTGGCACCGTCCTGTTGAAACCACATATCGTCCACATCCATATCTTCCAATTCGGGCCATAAAAAGTTCCTTATCATTTCATGATAGCGAACACCATTCACAGTAACTGCCTGACCGGCCTCATTTTGGAAAAAATACGGCCCGATGATACCGCCAGCCCATAAACCGCACCAAACAGTCACTCTTTGTGGGTGCATTTGTTTTTCGACAATCACTTTTGGATTATCATTCGCCCAAACGCGGCAATTCTGCTTATTGACGAATCCACTGACGTGAAAATACGCCTCATCAGTGAAGATGATTTTCTTCGAAAATTGATCATCCACTGTTGCCATTTCTTGCCACCATTCTGACCATTGATGACGCTTGAAATGGTCAAGAGGCTTTAGTTCTTAGTCAATTGTACCTTGTAAGCGTGTAAATGCAAGTCTTTATGCATAATGTTCATTAACGACGAGCATGAGAGGTGCAATTGTTGGACACGACGACGAGTTGAGGTAGACGGCTCTTCAGCCACACTATCGCGAACAACAGCAATATTTTCTGCAGTATGAGCTGTACGAACATGCACTGATGTTTTCACATCTCCTACAGACCCCGTTTGCTCAAATTTTTGCACGATTTTTCGGATTGTACGCACATTTGGACGATTAAATTGACCGAAAAAATCACGAAGTGCACGATATGCATTTTGACAATGAAAAAGGATCAGTTTATCACCCTCTATGTAGACATTAGCATACTTATGTTCGTTAACCCTGAAATGCAGACGACAACAAATTTCTGTAAAACGTTGTTCAGTATTAACCGTGTGTCAACTGGACTAATATTGGGTTTAAATTGATCAAATGCTTAATTTCTGACGCAGATTTGTAAATTCCTGTAAAATATTCTAAAATAGCAAACTTTTAACTAAACACGTCCCAATTCAGTTGGAAATTGGGTATTTATGTATGTTTGATGGCTTCCAAAAATCTACCGGGTCCATTTCCCAACCTGAAATCAACTAGTTTTATATCTATATGACAACATTGCGTAGACACAATCTTAGTTATTTTATTCATTTTGAAGAACTATAAAACTAATAAAATCTAGAAAGGCCCAACTTTCCATGCGATAAAAACATAGACTAAGTACATAAAAATCGATACCATAAACCATCACTCAACATAATTTAAAACGGTTTAAGTAGGTCAACAGAATTTCATTCTTCAATGTTTCAATTTTTAAACCATACCTTGAATAGATTTAAGTTGAATTTATAAATTTGTTTACCATTTTATCAAAATCCCACAGAGAACTTTGAGTTATACCAACATTTGTCATGTTAATTTGTTTATATTCTGTCAACGACCTTGACTTTCACAGAAGACATCGCACATAAAAGAATGATCTCCTCCAACCTAGTAAACAATAGAATATGTATAATCCCCAAAATAGAATTAATACCCCACATATCTTCGCAAGCCCACTTACCTACAAGATCATCAAAGTGTCCAATCTGATCATAAACGTGAGCGCAGACAAGATGTCGGACAGCAGAAAAAAGATGTATAACAAAACCAGTAAAACGTTATAAAATATGATATAACAAGCCAAGAAATATTCAGGTCAGTATCTGCCTGGTTGTGTTGTCTATTTTATCCCACGAACATGAAACAAGCTCAAATCCATCATTCATTCGAAGTTTTCACCGGCCACTGACAATTTTCGGCAACTGACCTCTCTTAGGTATAACAACCGCTGCGGGACGGGAAATTATTGAATTCGTCTCTTCTTATGACATTTGAGCTCCTTACATCACGCATGCTACGTGATTTCGGTTCTTACATCATAACACACAAAATTCGAAAAATCAAAAGATTCCACACCAGCCAGATGCAAGAAACCTCTGCAAAATGCATTTCACCTGCGCGGAACCCTTTGCTGCCTTAAGTTGACTTCGAAAACGAATCACCATCGACCGGTGACGAAGTAACTGTTCAAATGCCCAGAGCCAAACTTTCACTTTTAGCCCAGCGAATATATTCTTCAGCCACAGCGGAGCTGGTCATTGAGAACAGGTTCTCTCCGACTTCCAACAATGATGCAAGCGAATTCCACGCTTCGGGATACCATCGAGGCAATTCAGGAACGTTACATAAACCAGATGTATGTAGGTACCTTCGCAAGATTAGTATACCTGGTTATTATTGTACTCCTCCTATTCTTCGGCTTCTGGCTTCTATGGGAGAGGAAAAATCGTGCCGCAGTTATACTGCCAAAGTCAAAATACGGAAGGAAGTGAAGTCGGTAATAATCTGCAGCATTACTATCACGACGAACAAAGTTGTGAACCCTCACTTAGTGCCGATGGCTTCGTCGGAAACTATGAGAGCTCTTTATGCCATTTGTTGGCCACCATAATCGCACATATATGAGATACGATTGTCTTTGTGGTTTCCTTGGCTGTGGCTCTGAAGAAATTGAAAGTAAGTCGCATGCACGTGGGTCCAAGCGCATCAGCACCATCATCATCATTTTCCTATCCAAATCCGAAATACAAGAATATCAACAAAATCATCACCGTTGTAGCAGAGATACTTGTTATAAAACCGTGCAAAGCTGGTGAAGAGATTAGATAAAAATTAAATAGGAAGTTCATTAAATTCAACTGGCTTCCCATTCAAAGAAGAATTCAAACTAACAAATCCGTGAGTTCCAAGTTTACGAACTTGATAGTGAAGATGATGTTGGTATTTACTGTTGAAAGTCGTCAAAAAGTTCACATGGACTGGAAAATGTTATAGTCTGGGAGGTATTGTTGCAAGGGAAATAACCGCGACATACTGGAAGGTACTGCGATTGGTGTTAGTTTCGGCTTGAGTTCTTGTCAGAATTGCAATTCTCATAAAGCTCTGGAAATATTATTGTACTCGTATGAGGATAAAGAGAATTTCTTATTAATTAAAAATATCGGTAAAATTGATCAGAGATTCACCAAATATTAGGTTATTATATTAAATTTCTGGCAAAATACAGGCTCTTAATTTCTTCACCAAAAAAAGATGCCTTCAAAATCTTCATGACAATTTGTAAGCTTGATACTACCTTAGATAAACAATCCTGTTAAATCAACTAGGAAATATAAATCCACTATGAAAGTGACAAATATAAAGTGTTTCACAATAGGAATTTCCAAATTTTGACAGATGCAGCTACATCTGTCAAATTGGCTGTCATTTATATAGACGTTGATTTAACATGACAAATGGTTAAATTGTTGTATCAAAATAGGTCTTCTGTTTGAATAACATTTCGCGCACTTTGCAAATTTTACGGTCGCCATAATCGTCCCTCCGAGAGAATTATACGCAACATGGTGGATTAATTCAAGTTGAATAGTTGACCGGTATGACAACGAAATTCAAGTTCTGCCAAAAATTATTTCTTCTGTCCGTGAGAGTATAACGGAGAATCCGAGGCAGTCGATTCCACGCCGCGCATATGAACTCGGCTTTTCGCAGAACACAACTTGGCGAATTTTTCATCATGACGTACAAACTTCAACTGATCCAGGAGGTTAGAGTTAATGACCGTAGATAATGACGTGTGTTCGCTCACTGGGCTCTCGAGCAGTTAGAAGTTGTTCCTTATTTCAGTAGAAAAATCATATTAAGCGATGAATAGGTTTGCCAACAAGCAAAATTGTCGAATTGAGGAAGATCACAACTCACACGAGATCTTGCAACGATCCAGCAAAACGCTGGCGATATCTTTGGCACATATTTCATTCATCAACCGCTATAGGTCGATGAAACATAATGTCGCTATGTGCTACACAGCCCGTGCCAGAATAGACATTTTGCACAAGCGATTTCCGAACATGTTTTTAATACGCGGAGTCGATGTAAATTGGACGCTGAGATCGAGTGATTTTAACCCGTTAGACTTCTTGTTTTGGGTTGTTTTTTTTTGTTTCAAGTCACAAGCCGGTGCCAATAAACCACAAAACACCATTGTCCTGAAAGCCAACATAATCAATTCCCTTGTTCAAATTCAGCCTGACTTATTCACCGAAGTTATGGAATATTAGACATATATCGGATTCGTGGGCTGGAATTCAAAGACTATCTTGGTCTTGTAGCTTTGTTATTCATTTGTTCGTTTTAGATAATCCAATATAGGAGACGTGTTTTGTCTTTCTGGACTGCACCCACATCTTGGTACATGTTGTTCCTCATTGGCCATCCCCGAACTAGGGACCAAAAATCCGTCAAAAATTTTTTTCTTTCAAAAGAGCTAAGTATCAATTCCTCTTTTCTCTACTTATCGTCTAACTTTCGGACCCGTTAAGCAGGACTGACAGTCTAAGGACCTTGTAGAGCATCCATTTTGTGTTACCCATGAGTCGTTTTTACTCCATTTTGATTTGTCGAACTAAGGCGTGTATTTTCAAAAGGCATGCACTTGGATCAGTTCTCCTGGGACATTTAATCTTATAATATGTGGATTTGAAGTGGATGGAAATATGGTGGGGTGGAGACTCTAAATTCAATGGTATTTTTCGGAAATTATAACAACATGACTTAGCCTATGGTCGATTTGCTGGGTCGTAAGCTCCATTGATCTTTGTCGTAGTAGCTTGGATAGGACCATTTTAGTTTTTTGGGAAAATGTATCGATAATTCTTCTTTTTTGCAGTTCGTGCTTCCTCTCATGAATACATGGTTGTTGATTTGTTGCATGCGCCATATCAAATCATCCCGTCTGTATGTAGACTTACTATTTGTATTTCTTCTTAAAGTAAAGTTTCCTTATTATATACTGGATTGTGAATCTTAAATTAAATTTGGCGGTACAACAGCTCGAAGAGCGCCAGAACCTACTGACTTACAACTCTCAACCATTCCATTGTGCGTGTTACCAGGATTTAGAACTGCTAATTAGCAGCAATTTTCCTGACAAGAGATACTCTTAGAGAATTTGTGAATTCCTCACAAGAGGCAGTACTCCTCTGAAAACTTTTTATTTCATGCTGACTGCATGACAGTCCAACGAACTAATCATTATGTAAGGTGTGCGGTAGATTGTGGATCTGGATCTTCATTTGTTAGAGGTACTCGTTTGACATCATACCCATTTATAGTAGCTGTTGGAATTGCTGTTGATTGAATTTCAAATATCCTGCGTTCGGCTTAAAAATTCAGCACCCATCTGCCTGAATAAGCATTCAGGTGTTTATTCGATCACGAGACTCATAGATCTCATTTAGCAGAGAGGTTGCATACGCCCTCTTCTTTTGGTTCTCTGTTTTACACCGCATCATATTAGCCTGTGCATCACTCTTTCACTTCTTTCAGGTGAATAGAGCTGTAGCGAATCGTATGTATTCGTTACTGAGTAACGGGTATTCAATGAAATATCAAGTAACGAAACGTTAATCACAAATAAGAGTCGTTACTCGCACGATGTCGTTACTTTTTTTTTTGGCACACATTCAGTATCTAATAACGCACGCAGGTACCACATACGAGATACCACATACGGAATGCGAAAAGTATACACACAAATCAGAGTCGTTACTCGTACGATGTCGTTACTCGCACGATGTCGTTACTCGCACGACGTCGTTACTTTTGTTTTGGTACAAATTCAGTATCCACAGGTACGACATACGGAATATGCGTAAAGCATACACACAAGATGAGCTCGCGTTGGACGTTCATATTTTCTGCACAATTTTCATGAGCAAAAAAATCGATTTTTCGTTAAAAAAAATTCAGATTTTGTAGATGTTTTTTAATCCATCGAGATCTCAGCCATCCTCCAATAGAATTTGACAGTTTATGCCTTGGTTGATTGGTAATATACTATATTTTAACCTACATAGAGTATTTCTTTCTAGATGCTTTCCAAAAGCCCTAAAATCGCAATTTTCCTGAACAAAAAAAAAATCACAAAATTTCGATTTTTCGTTGAAAAAAATTAGATTTTTTAGATGTTTTTTAATCCATCGAGATCTCAGCCATCCTCCAATGGAATTTGACAGTTTATGCCTTGGTTGATTGGTAATATACTATATTTTGACCTACTTAGAGTATTTCTTTCTAGATGCTTTCCAAAAGCCCTAAAATTCCAAATTTCCGGGACAAAAAAAAAATCCAAAAAATTAAGATTTTTCAGAAGTTTTTCAATCAATTGACATTTCAGATTTTGTGTACGTCTTTTACAAAATAAACATGAAGCTTTATTTCTAAACGTCTGACATAATAAAAATCTCTGAGAAAAAAAGATGCATTCCAGTACATCCCAGTATCAACCTTTCCGAAGCAATCATCGTAATGTCAACTTTGATTAAAATCAAATTAACATTTTTGGGCAAGGAATAATGTTTTAATTAAAAGAATCTTCTTATTTGACTCAAATAAAACCAACCAACATTGCGTATGATATACGTATTTCGTTACAGTAACGATACTCATATTTGGCTAATACTATAACGTGATACATACGAATTGTATTGGAATACCTAAAGTAACGATAGTAACGCGTAACGACATTTTTGTAACGGGTACTCATACCTAAAGTAACGTATGCATACGGGTATTCATTATGTCGTTACTTTTACAGCTCTACAGGTGAACGAATTTTTCATCATACCACAATAAGTTCTTTCTTTATGGTCATTGGGAGCCTAGGGGGCAATTGTTTCAGTTGCTTCTTTGATGTCACAATACTGAAACCCCTGATTGTTGGTGTCAGAAGTAGGTGAATGCACATAAGAGAGCTTCTAGCTCATGTGGAAACTCTACTAGAGGATCATCATCAAATTTCTTCAGCGTGCTAGTTGCTCCTCAGAATATGTCCACGTGCTTTGCGTTGATTAGTTTATGTTTGATTTGGTTGGTGGTTGGAATATCTGGGGAGCGCCTGCCAGAATGTGGCTTGTGGATCCTTTACTTTGGAAACTTACGACTTTCTATCACTGTTATCACTATAGTTGCTGCAAAGTCTATTAGTCGGAAAGTGTTTTTTTTTTTATGTGAACAGATGTGAAAAGTGTTCTCACTCCGAACTGCAAACGGTCCTAAATGTACTAGACAATGTTCGGAGATTAAGAAAAACCAAACATCATGAGCTGATGGTCTTAAAGTCACGGAAAATTATTTTAAAATTAAAAGTCCCCCGAATGTGACTTTAAATTGGAATCAAAATTAATTGTCGATCTTTCATACTCGTAGATTGGGCCTGATCCCATTGGTTTTTGTGCGTTAAAAGTCCCACACTTCTTGCTACCGAATATTGGGAAGCAGGGCCTTTTTGAGCAAATGTAGCGTTCTTTTCCAATTTCCATTCTATATTTAAATGACGTTGAAAAAAAATCAATAACTGTTCTATATATATAGAACCACTGTCACCGCCGCCGCCGCCGGTAGGGCAGTCCATGTTTTCAAGGGTCTTTCGAAGATTTTCCCCAGAAATAAAAGTTTCGCCTATGTATTGTATATGTATATACGTTCAAGTCTCTATCTTTGGAAGTTGTTGGTGGGGTCGCCTTTTGGGGGTTTGTAGGTTAATTTTGGGCACTTTAACGGTGTAAATCATAAAAAAATAAAATGCACGACTGGATCGCACGAACTTGCTCTTATGTAAAAGTACTTTGGAATTTAAGATACATTTTATAAATATAAAACATGGATTTAATGAGATAATAATGTTTAAATGCTTAAAATTGCCGTCTGATTTTTAGAAAAGTATGAATTTAAGCAAAGAAACTTTAAAAAATCGTTTTATTATTAAATACATTTTTTATATACGAAATTTCTTTAAAATTTTTCAAGAAAAAAATGTGGGATGCGATTTTTAAGTATTTAATAATATTGATTTTAGGAAATAATTTCAAAAAATAATCGTTCATAGGTTTTGAAGATATGATTTAAAAAAAAAATTTTTTTTCAAAAAAACCCAACAAATATTTTTTCGAATATTTTTCTATACAATATTATTTTAAACTTAAGGGGACTCCTGCTGAAAATTTTTGGTTAAAATCCTTAGAGCCGTTAATGAGAAAATCGAAAATCAAATAAACGGTTCTATGACAGGTACCGTTTATAACATTTTGCCCCAAAATTTTTTTTCGACCAAAATGTAGCCCATATCCATAATATCACACCTAATTTTTTTATCAAAATTGTTAGAGCTTTTTTTCGAGATAAATAAGATTTTGCATTACGGGTGTATGGCGGTATTTTGGTATTTCCCCTCTAGGGAATCACCGAAGACCCTTAACTACCGAGATTGAAAGAAATAGGTCCAGTGGTTTAATCTGTAGTGAGTGGTACAGACATACAGATACACTGAAATATGTTTCTTGTGTACTAAATTTTCCCTAAAATTTTTATAAAAAAAATTGATATGCAAATTCTTAGGATTTACTAAAATAGATTTTAAAAGTAATTTAAAAATTTAATCGTGTATAGGTTTTCAAGATATTGAATTTTCAAAAAAAAAATTTGTATTATTTTTTTAAAAACCCAAAAACTATTGTTTCGACAAAAATTTTTAGTTTATATTTTTTCAAATGAAAAGTACCTCTTGTATAAAAATTTTGGTTAAAATCGTTGGAGCCGTTGGTGAGAAATTCGACAATCAAAAAACCGGTTCTATGACAGGTACCCCTAATAACATGTCCCCCCAAATCATCGTAATGTCAACTTTGATCAAAATCTCGAGTTCGATTTTTTTTCCAAATGCAGAACTTGCCCTATTAGTACCTATATCGCAAGTAAAAAAGTTTTAAATAAAAAAGAAAGATAATAAATATCACGAAATATTAGTTAAATCGCATTTTTTAAAATGTCTACTAAAGCACAACACTTATATTTGAGCCATATTCTGTTTAATAATCAGAGACAACCCTACTACAAATTTCTATGATATAATTTAGATCAGTAAATTTCTTCATAATAAAACTTCTTTTTTGATGCGCCCCACTGGCATATTCACAATTGGGTCATATTTTCAAACTTCAAAAATTTCACTCATACGTGCGTCGTCGTCGGCTTGGAAGTAATGAGACACAAGTGAACACATCTCATTTTTCAAAATAGGCAAAAAAAATTGAGAGAAAAATTGTATTTCTATTAAATTCGTAAAGCATTAAGAACAAGAGCTCTAAGAGTTCCAATTTTTGAAGATGAGCCAATATTAGCTGAAAAATTATATTTATCGAATTTTTTGGATATCCATCCGTAACCGACGATATAAATACATAAATATAGAGTAAATTCATCACAATCTGCAACCATAACTTCATGACTATAAAATATTTAATGTGTGTGGTAAAGAAGATTTCAGATTTTCATTTAATAACATAGAGAAATGGGAAAGGAAGTTATAAATATTGTTGAGGAAATCAAAATTTCACATGAAACGGAAAAACCTTTTTTTGATTTAGCTTAGTTTCGAATTTTTGGTTCTCATAGGATAATTTCTAAGAAACAAAAAAATTGACGAATTTCTATTTCAATAGGCTTCAAATTCAGTCGAATTTAAGCATAAAATGTTGTTACTGTATTTTAGATCGCAATTTTTGCTGGTTAATATGTTAGATTATTATGTCAGACGTCTGGGGGTCATTCCGTAATTTTCTAAACGATAATCGTCGATGATATCGTCCATGAATTGCTTCACGTAACTCGACTACTATCGTCTCGTCAATCGATCAAAGTTTTAGAGATTTGTATGCATTTCAGAAACTCTCAAACTGTAATCAATCTGTCAATTCAATAGAAAACAATACAAAATGTCAATTTACAGTGGAAACTCAATCACTCAACTACAGTCAGCTACAAAATTGAAAATTAATGCAAGACGATACCTATTTAGCTATCGTCCAAACGCTATCGTTTTGACGATAGCGTTTTGACGATTATCAACCTACGTGAATCAAAAAAAGGCAACACTATCGTTCAAATGATATCGTCTAACCATAATCGAGTTACGGAAAGACCCCCCTGGTGTTTAAATCCCAGCTTGTTTCACATTAGAAAAAAACAATTTTTTTTCAAGTATGATGCCTCTTGCGAGGAAGTGAAAAATCTGCCAAGACTTTATCTTTTTATGATGAAAGTTTCTCTCATATTAACAGTTAAGATTCGGGATAAAATTGAAGGTTCCTTTCCATTTCTACCGACCAACAATATGCAAATAGTAATAGTTGAGAGTTAAAATAAGTCACTAGGCAATAATGAATTTATGTATTTTCCTGTCAGAACTGTATTGCCGACATACATTTTTTTTGAGTGCCTCAAAAATCACCTCCAAATTTATATTTTACTAACGAAACACTGAAAGTAGAATGACATTCATGTTTACAGCACTTTATTACAAATTTAAAACCATCTAGTCAACAAGTCACATTTCCAAGCCTCCAATTTGATTTCGTTTGTTTTCGTAAGGATTTTTGTTTACTTTTTGCCAAAAGTAATTTTGTCAGCTGAATCCAAGAAACAGCTTTACAATTTCATTGACAACATCAAAGACTCACCTTTTTGATAAAACCTAGATTGACAACTTTGAAAAGTCCAAGAAAAATATAACCAACAGAAAGCATCCCCGATTTAAAGTTGATTTTAATCAACTTTGTTACATAAATACACAACTGTGTACCATGATTGGAGATAGTTTTATTAAACAATTAAGGCTCTTGCCAAAGCTGCTAGCGTTAGCTTCAATTCCACAAACCTCACGTGTTAATGAGATTTGTCTCCATGTTTCATCAGAACGATTTGTAATTTAATTTTAACGTGTTATGTCAGACGATTTGAGAAGCACACCTCCGAAATGACCGCAAAAAAAATAAAAAACAAAATAATGACAAGTTTTGGATGAATTTTGCTCTATCTCTATCCCTCTTTGCAGTTTCACGTTAGTCGGACACACAGCATAAAATTGTTTTAATTAAAAATTCATAAACAAATAGTATACGTAAAACTGGTTTTATTGAATTTATCTCAATGAAATTTCGTTGCTTATGAAAAATAAACATAAATCATTAAAATTCAGTAATTCCAAAGATTATCAGCAGTTTTGAACATTCCCTTAGGTTTTTTATTAAATGCTGTTTATTTAATTACATACAAAAACTATCTAGCAAGCCATCTAACGCCTAATTATTTGAGCATATGAGTATAAGTAGGTACTTAGGATTAAGTTATTGTAAGATAAGTTGTGAACTTGTTCGAATATGAGAAGTTTATTTTATATTTTTGTCGATAATAGTAATCCTTAACTCGTGAATAAGAGAACAAACTGGAACGAATTCAGATGTAAGCTTGAAAGTCTTATAAGTCTGAGATCCCCTATGGAAACAATTGGACAACTTGTTCATGAAATAGAGCAACTCATTACCGATGTGCAAAAGACTACCGAAAAAAGTACTCCAACTATTTAAATATGGAAAGAAACAAAAATAACATATTTTGTCGAAATAAAACAGCTGATATTGGAAAAGGAGAAAATGGCAATCTATGAGACTTCCAGGCGATAATGCAGTATTCAACCATCTTAACAATGAACTTAAAAAAGAATCAGTATAAATTGAAAAATGATTCACTTGATAGAATAGTCCTTATAGAAAGCAACCAAGCGCTTAAAAAGACAGCATACAAAAAACCCGCCTTTAAAGTGTAAACATAGAAATTGGATCTGAGGTCCGAAACAGAAGACTGACATCTTCGATGAACATCTTACGAATGTCCTTAAACTCTTCGCAGCAAAAACAACTAAGATGACTAACAGTTTGTTGATAGAAGCGAGGAATGTGAAATTCCTACCAGGGTACGATCTAATAACTGCTCAGGTTTTGAAAGAAATGCCTTCTTCAATAGACTTCAAAAAACTACAATTTATAATAAGCGCATGCCTTAATCTTTGATATGTGCCACATAATTGAAAAATTGCAGAAATCATTGTTATACTAAAGCAAGGTAAGCCACCAACAGAAGAAACATCCTACCAATCTTGGCATAAGTTTTCGAGAAACTGTTCCCGAAAAGGCTTAGCAAAATAATAGAAGAAAGAAGACTTATTCTGAATCATCAGTTTGGATTTAGAAATAAATATTCCACGATAGACCAAGTGCATAGAATTACGGATGTTGTAGAAAAAGCACTTAAAGAAAAACAAGTTTGTTCAGCTCTATTCTAAGATAATGCTCAAGCCTTTTATAAGGTTTGGCATTTGGTACTTATCCTAGTAGTACCATGAAATACTGAAGTCCTACGTAACGAACCGACTCTTTAGAGTTGGGTATGACAAATTTACTGGGAACTAAAAAAATTTAAGTCGGTATACCCCTGGGAAGTGTCCTTGGACCAACCTAGTATTTATTATATAAATACTAAGGATATTCCAGTTGACATCAACTCTATCATGGCCACCTTTGTTGACGATACTGTGATAATGGTGCCTGATAAATCCATTACGAAGGCTATAGAAAAACTGCAAAGTACTGGCAATAAAGATAGCGATCGGACGCAAAGATGGCGTATCAAATTTAATTAAACAAATTCGCCGCATATAAACTTTACAAATAAGAAACTAAATGATCTTTCAATTCTTTTCAACTGTAAAGGTGTAACTTACGCTAATACTGCCAAATACCTTGGAATGACTTTGGATGAAAAGCTAAAATGGAAAGAGCACATAAAAAGAATAGAGATGAACTCAATGTACGGTACAGAAAATTGTACTATTTTCTCGGACAAAACCCTGGCCTATCTTTCTTATACAAGCAAGTGCTGAAACCCGTTTGGGAATTTTTTGGTATCCAGTATCTATGGAGCTGTACAAAGAAAACATATTCTGAACCTATCCAAAACATTTAAAACGAAGTCCTTCGGGTACATAAGAAATAGTGATCTACATCGTGACCTTCAATCATCATCATCTTAATTTCGATTACCTTTTGTTGTCGCTGAAAGTCTTCAAAAGACAGTTGGTAACACTCGGTGTGGGACTCTTACCGCACCAAAACCACCGGGATTTTGTTCTTATTTTAAAATCACCTTGGGGGGAATTTTTACACTTATACTTATATACATACATAAGTCGGCCAAGACACAAACCTAGCCTAGACTTTCATCCTGTACCACCTGTCCCGATCGGACACAGTCCTGCTGAACTGTAGGCGCTTTGATCCACCTTGTGCAATGACGTCTCGACTATAAAGGAGCCGCCTATCCACAGTTCGACATAGTAAATTAGCGGAATCACCATCCTATCCTGGGTCTGCCCTCAACTATCTAAGTAGAGGAATTTTTTGGGTGGTATAAGGTTGCTTAGACGAACACTCTAGTAATAATTCTTGTTAGGGTAGTAAGCCCCAAAAATTTAGCGGTTGCTAGAGGGGCAAATGGGGCAATGTTGAACCGCACCGGTCAGCCATAGGCAATCATCGGCCGGATAAGGACCATGTAGCAAATCACCTTCACCCAGCTATCAAGCCAGCTGCTGTAAAACAATTATTTCGTCAGGACAAAGTTTCCTGTTGAAATACAAATACCGATGCAATCAGATGCCAAGGTGCGAGTACTTTACTAAATTTTTCCACTTAAGTGGCAGTCCATGTGACTTTATGATATGTAGCTTGCGTCAGTTCTTTCTCATAACCCTTGAGGCTCCATGCAGGGGAATCGTTTCAAATTTCTGAAGTTGATTTTCAACTTCCAGTCATTGCAATACCGCTTAATTTAGTCGAAGTCACGCTGCAAAAGAAATATGATAAAGTCTTTTTTGGAGCTGTTTTATACGCTATTAGATCGTCAGCATACGCAATTGCCTGAGTGAGACCACCTATCAGATCGCTGGTGTAAATGCTGAATAGAATTGGCCAGTTGACTGCTCCCTGCTGGAGACCATTTTTAATATAGAAGATTACGGTTACATTGCCACTTTCGCCAACAAATGTCTACCCTTGAGCATGTTAAAAAGCATTAATAATAGTGGTTTACTTATACCGAGACTGGTTAGCTTTATATAGAGACCCTTTCACCATACGGTGTGGAAAGCATTCCCCAAATCAACCAGACTAGTACGAGTTACGAGTACTCTGGCCTTTTACATTTGTTCCATTGGATATAAGAGGAGATCTCAACGAGGTCGTTGTTCAAGTGTCTTCTAGATCTATGCCTCTGGTCGCGAGAATTAAAGGCACGAACTCTGTTTTCCCAAAACAAATTAATAAATAACCTATAGTGTTCTTCTTGATCAATCAGTTGATATTTTGAATACCTGATTGTAATTATTTTAATTATTTACCGAATTTCTCTCTCGCACCATATCTACCTCATATCATTTACCCATTTACCATCGAAAATAAGCTGAATATATTCCCGGTCCAGATGGTATCCCCGCAATATTTCTCAAAAAAAAGCTCTTCAACGCTCTCTTTTCCCGTTTCAAAAATCTTCCGTTTATCTCTATCTCAAGGATTATTCCCTCAGTTATGGAAGACCTTTTTCATAATCCCTATACATAAAAAGGGTCCAAAGTGTGAAGTTACAAACTATCGACCAATTGCCAAACTTTCACATTTTCCCAATATCTTTGAAAGCATTTTGTATGTTATTTAAAGTTTTCGTTGTAAGTCTCTCATTTCCATAGGTCCACAACGACTAACCTTGTTGTATTCGTATCTTTTAGCCTCTCAGCCTTAGAAAACGAAAAGGACATTGATTTAAGTAATACCTTTGACAAAATCTCACATAAGCTTATTCTATTCCAACTGTCCACCCTTGGGCTTCAACCTATCTTCTTACGTTGGATTTCTTCTTACCTGAAAACCTGTAACTATAAAGTTCGGTTCAGATCTTCCTTCTATGACGATTTCTTAGCTACCTCCGGGGTCCCACAAGGCAGCCACTTAGGACCTCTCCTTTTTATTCTTACTATAAACGATATTGAAATGGTCATTAAACATACCCATATTTCGCTCTACGTCGATGATACAAAGTTTTTCAAGACCATTTCTTCCAGACATGATGCCACTCTTCTACAAATTGACCTCAACAGTTTCTCTGTCTAGTGCCTGAAAATTTGCTTAGAGCTAAATATTTCCAAATTTCATTCAATCACTTTTTCACGAAAACGCATCGAATTTACTCCCGGTCGATAACTTCTTCATTAACAATCTATATCCACCGCTAAGTCAATTCAAGACCTTGGTGTTTTATGTGAAAGAGAGTCCGCTTCTTGAATACGCCCATTTCCTACGTTTCACACTTCGTGGTCTGTCTTGGAATAACCCTTTAATTTTACATCCGTATCGAGACCGACTTCTGTTAATTAAGTTGAATACGCTGGAAGAAAGAAGAGCAATAATCGACATTCTCTTCATTCTTCGACTACTTTCAGGGTCTGTTTGACTGCACAACTCTATAAAATTCCATCTCTTTCAAATCTATGTAATTTCCGTAATATAAGAAATCTTCGTCTCATCTATCTGCCTTCCCACCGTATCTCTTATGGCTCCAACGAACCTATTACTAGCATGCTCAGGAGAATTAATTGCAACATTAACTGTTACGACTTCAACCTCAGTTCACCCTGCTTGTAAATCCGTCTTAATCAACCTTCCAATTCAATCTAATCCTAGATTTAAGTAAGATTAAGAATTAGCTTGTATTAAGCCTAATAAATGGAGGTATTACCCCCACCCAAATTAAAAAAAAAAATTGACGACTTCAGTGGCAGTAAACGACGCGTGTGGCGTCAGACGTTTGTATGGAAAGTGATCTGCCTTAATTTGACAATTTTCTTGTTGACGAAGCCACTCATACAAAAATTTGCCTCGTCGCTATATATTACATTTCGGTTGAAATTGGGGTCTTCTTCCAAACTCTCCGAAACCCAGACAGCGAACAAAATTTGTATAAGGTCATGAACTTTGAGATTCTAGGTCGGTGGGTCATCGGTAACTGAACAATACACAATAGATTTGACAGATGTCACTGATCAAATAAAATGATGTCACTAAGCCAACATGGCTGCCACAGGCCGCCAAAATTTACCAACGCCAATTGAAATGCCCTTCATATGAAATACTTCTACTAAAAAGAGCAAGTTCATGGGACCCTATGGTGCATTTTATACTTTTTAATTTGGTATCATCTTTTTTACCATGTGAGTCTGTCCGACACGGTTCGCCGTATCTTACATAATTTCTATCCATCCAAATGTGTATTCATTAGTCATATTTATATAAGATACGGTATCTATTGTACGAGTTTTTGTATCTTTATTATATCGGTCAGTTTCAGTTGTGAATAAGAAGAGTATCTATTTTTTTCGGGTTTCTTTAACACGAATTTACCGAAGCGTATAAAAATCTGACCAATTATATCAATATTCACTGCCGGTGTTAGCTGCATTTCTTGTTTGCAAAAAGTTATAATTCGCCGCTTTACAATCGGTTCGCGTTCAACTAGCAGGCGCTTATTTTCAGGTCAACACTAAAACTTGCATAATGCCGCATACTTAGCTGACCAAGGAGTCGTTAGCTATTACTTGAGCCATTCCTAGATCTGACAGATAACCTACGCCAATTGCATACCAATCCAGTATCTGTATCAACTTTAAGCTATCGGAGAAAGACTTACGTCTATTTTTACTACGCTTACTCGTAGCTATCACTTGGCTTTCGGTGCGGCAAACCGAAGATACGGGAATGGGCTATTTAATTAGATAACTTTCATTGCGCTTGCGAGAGTAGGTAATGTTCGTTGGTAAGTTGGTTTGATGGACATTACAGTTTTTGAAATTGAATTTCAAACGGGGGGTAGGGTGGTATATTAAAATGAATGTTATCTCATGGGGAGATTTTAGTGCTTTTCTTTTATGCGTAAGCTTACATCATCTTAACGCATAAGTTACCAACTGGAAATGTTTCAATTGGATTTGATTTGAATGATCACTTAACAGATGAAAAAAGTACCGCAATTGGCTGTCTGCCCAATTAAGGTGCAGGTTGGTATAAATTAGCTCAGATCTAAGTTTATAGATAAGGTTTAAAAAAAATCAAATTTAAAGTCGACTGACCGACACAACGCGGCGCTAAGGTAACACATAGCCGGATATAATTTAATTCATTGCAGTGTGTCGATGGTGGTAAGATTTCTTAAGATTACTTAAGGTTAGTTCGAGGTCTGTGACTGTGTCGAAGTTCTTTTTAACTTCCGAAATGGCGATATAAGTCGATGTGTGTACATACCTCGTAACAAAAAGTGAAGTGAGAAGTGAGACTTGACAAAACTCACGATAGTGAGTTTCGGCTTTAACGGCTCGAGCGGTTTCCCTTAAACTTGGTAGATTGTATTTTTTATAATTTAATTTTTCGGCCGACACATTTTCTTTTTCTTTGACCAAAAATCGCCTTGGCTAACACATTTTTGGACATCAAAAACTGTTGCACACATTAAAATAAAATCAAAAAAATTGCAAAAAATTCTTCTCTTCAGCCAAATCATTTTTCCGGAACAAGCTCCGCACTTATTGACTATTCTCGTTTATCAACTGACCAAGGTAAGCTTCTTTAGTCAACTTTAGAGGCCTGATTTTTCAAAGCACGATCTGATTGTTGCCAAAGTATGAAAGTATGAAGTTTTCAATACAGAGATTGTAAAGAAATAAACTTCGAAGACCTAACCCAACAGGTAATGAACTTCGACCACTTGTTTGACTCATGTGTCCCAATTAAAATATTAACTATTCGTAATCAAAGGCGTAGGTGCTTTAATTACAAGATTGCAACAAGAAATGCTGGCTATAAAAGATGAAAACGTTTAAGGCTACTTTACTTGCTTGGTGTTTTTTTCTTAAACCTTGTCAATAAGGAGATCAAGAAGGCAAAAGGCAATTTGTATGCCTCGAAATTTTATAGTGTTTCGTCACAAAAACTGTGGCGAAACAATAAATCCCTGGGCATAGCCTAAAAAGAGGCTAAAGTGAAGAATGTGATGCGAATGAACCCTTCATCTAGCACTTCAGTCGAAGAACACGTACATAAGTTGTGCATCAAACTCTATAAATCAATTTAGATTCTGCTGTGTTAGTAAAATTGAGGTAATAAAAGCAGTTAGGGGAGTAAAACCTGATACTATTAAGGTTGAAGGATGCATTTGTAATTCAACTTTAGCCACATCTTCTTACATTAGTAATAGAATATCACCCAATCTCTATTATGCCTTTTGTTTTGAAAGTCCTTAAAAGAATTTTGAGTCAACAGATTTGTCAGTTAACAAATTAGTTATTTTCAGTGCTCAGAGTTCCTTATCTCACCGACAGTTGCCTCCTAGTGATGGTCAAAGCCATTCTGGTAAAAACTCTTATCCTACCGATCTTAGGGTAAGATTTAATTTAATTACTTAATTTTATGTAATGTTGACAGTTCTGCCCAAAGAAAATTCTCTTCGTCGGTTTGTTCACGTTTCCAACTATGGAATGTCATTTAAAAACAGTTTGGACACGCCGAGCACTAATTGTGCCAACCCAAGAGTATAAAGTTTCCAAACTCCAATTCTTTAGGCCTGTGGAACTCATTACATGGCAAGCTGAGAAGAATGAACGATTGGTTTATAACAATGCTTTTTTTCTTGGCAGTCTCCAGAATGTGGTCATTCCAACAAAGATCGTCATTGACATACTCGTAAATACCGAGTAATGAGAGCTTTTTGGCTTGTTCGATGCAAGTGCGCCATTCTCCAACGACAAAAGACAGCATTGAGTTTTCAAAGCATGAAACTCCACACCATTTTATTTACCCTATTTAACAATGCTGTAAAGATTTGAGTTTAATGAATAATGAGTTAATCATACGATACATACAGTTGAAATTTCAATTCCCAAGGAGTTGGACGTGAATTCGAGAACGAGTATGAGAAGCTGAGGTTAGAGTTGCCGGCAAAATAATGAAATGGACTAGCACTTTTAGATAATTTATAAAAATGAGAAAGATAATCGGAGACAAAACGAAGCCTTGGGAAATACCACCGTTTATTTTGTGAAGACCGGACTTGAAAATTGTCCAAGACAACAGGTATTGAACGATCCAGAAGGTAATTTATAATCCAAAGAATAAGGGCTTCATTGATACCAAAAAAAAACTCTATCAAATTAAGCAAAGTAATCTTACTTTCTCCAAAACAATGTAAAGATCTGTTCCAGTCTTTGGTTAGATATGCCATTAGATCAACAGTGGAGCGATTGCTGCGAAAGCCATATTGCCAGTCAATGAGAAGCTTTCGATATTCGAGATATTTCTTGCGCTGATGATTTATCAGTGATTTTATGACCCAGGAAATAAACGACGTAACGACAATTGGTCGATAAGAGGAGGGGGAGGGGGAGGGTGCGTCGCATTTCTTAGGAAAAAGAATATGGTATACCATCAGAACTAGCAGAATTGTATATATCAAGATCCCGAAGGGCTCTTGCAACTGTATCAATGCGGAAATATGCCTGTCCCACTGAAGGTTTACGTTCTCAAGTACAGGAGGGGTAGTTTTGGTATCGGGCAACGTAAAGCTAGTATCAAAATGAGCTGCAAGTACATTTGCCTTATCTGAAGAGCTTATTATCGCGTTGCCGTTATAGATGGGCGTTGGATTAAGATGATTTTTTTACGTTATTATGACAAATGACCAGAAATTTCTACTGCCGTTGGGACCATGCAGGATATATTGCCTTAGTTTCCGTTCATTTACGAATTTGGTTCTTTTTATAACAGTTTTTGACTTTTTTATGCTTTTTCCGATTTTCTTCAGTTGGGTTGGCTTTGTAAAGTTAAAATCAACGAACACTTATTTTATTTTTTTAGCATCGTTCTACAAATATCATAAAAGGTCTGTTTACTTGTTTTTTTGCACGAACTGTCACTTTCATTAAGGTATGCTCAGAAGCAATTTAAATTAAGTTGATTTTCAAGTAGTATCATACTAATAGCTGTTTAAAATTTTGTTATAAAAAATGTATAGGTATGAAATATTATTTAAAATTTTAAGCTGGTATTATACAAAAATATCGATCGAAATCAGTGCAGGAATCTGAGTGCAACCTGAGGAAACTAGTACTTTTCCTCAGGTAGTGTGCTTGAACCTATTTTAGCTATTGAGAGTCTGCCTATTCATTTACCATGACACCACGTGCCCCGTCATCCAATTAAGTGTGACATTACTTCGCTGGCCAAGGTTGTTTAACGTGCCCACACATTCCAAAACCGGTTAAAAATTAATAAGAGGAGTTTAACGCCTTAACTTTTGTTTGGCTGTCCAAAATGATGGCAATGTTTTGGTTGCGATAATTTCTTTCGATATTTCGTTGGGCACATTTTGCTATGGGATTTACTTCCGCCTGGAAAATGCATGTAGACTGCCCCATCGACAGAGAATGTTTTGAGCCCAAAAATTCTTGCGCTTATCCCTTGAGAAGTTCTCGATCCATCAATATACCATTTGATAATATTTTCATTGATAGAGTAGGTTAATCTTTCGCCTACCCGCTCTTTCTTGCTACTTAACTCCGTTCTGAAGTTTTTCTCGAAGTTATACTTTTTAATCATGCCATCACATGCAATTTTTAGTAAGCTCGATACCGAAGAATTTGATATGGAGTCTCTTTCTCTAGTTCTTATACATTAACATAATCCCAATACCTTCCCTGACGAATCTTAGAATAGCTCCCTTAGCTACACTATCTATTAACACATGTAGTGTGATGATTACCTCCATCTTGCCTTCTGGCCAGTTCTCATTGCTTCGATCTTGCATTAACATGTGATCCTTTTTCTAATGATTTGCTATTTATTGCTAGTTTGGTTCTTTTGTGGTAATAATGAGTCTTACATCAGCCTTAGGATGTTTGTTTTACTTCCCATAATTTCTCTCCAAGTCTGTTACGTTGGGCAAATTCTGCTAAGCAAACAGTTCCAAAATGCAAATACAAAAATCTCTGCTAAGCAGAGTGTCCCAAAATGCAATCGATGCTACTTTCTTGCGCAAATGCAGAGGCATTTGTGCAAATGTCAAAAATTTCTTGCGCAATTCTCTTACATATCTTTTCTGATTTTCGTTATCTGCTTTGCAAGTGTTTTGCTTTTCAAATCTTGCGTTTAGGAATTTGGCCGTTCATTCTCAACAAGATTTTAAAGCAAGGGTGATAGTACCTCTCCCTGAGAAAAGCTTCTTATTGTGATGTCTTTCTGAATTGTTTGTTCTCCGAATGATTCCGCCATTCTTGTGCCTAGCATTTAACTTATCCGTCTGATTATAGCATGGGTACGTCGTACGTATCTACCTGAAAATCTCACAAATCTCTCGCGGAGTATACACCGATGCAGTTGTGCATTTTCTCTTTAATTTTTACCTCAGAACTTCTTAGAATACTTGATAATATTGAATCGTCAAATTTTTAAAATAAAAACAAATATAACTTTTCCATAATAACTCTTTTAACATTGCCTTCAGCGCTGTACCAATCTTTGTACACTCCACTATCAACACAATGTGTTGCTAATAATAACCTTGCACTTCATCAAAGTATAGGAAGTAATTCGTGCCGAAGCTGGTGCAGAAATAATTGAAGATCACTGAAGTGGAATCGATATACCAACCATTAATTCGTGACTCTAGACGTACGTACAGTCGGTTGCATATTTACTGATATAGCTTCTAGCTCCAGATTGGCCGATCGTAATACTAAAATTATGTTGCTGCCATTGATCATGGCATTCGAAAAGTCTATGGACGCATACTCAGCCTCAGAAGATAGCAAGACAAGATATACATACGATGCAGTAAAAGATATGGACTATGTGTTCCCTGTAAATTACCAGTTCCATGGTTGAATGGCTATGACTTACAGCAGATGTACGGGTATAAATGCAACAATGGACATGGAGTATAATGTGTTATTTCACATTGAGATGGTAATTAAATAGGAATAAAAAAAATGTCATTAATGTTTGTTAATTTTTTTTTTCCTTTTCAAATGGTGTTTACTGTTTTTCTTTAATGGGGAAGATGTATGTTTGTATTTGGCGGTAGGTAATACGCAAGTTTTGGTGCGTCTATTAGGAAAAGCGTATAATTAATCGCATTCACAATAAGTGAGACTGCAAAATGGGAAATTATTATCGGGCTCAAAAAAAATATAAAAACAATTAATCGTCTCTGATGAAGTCACAAAAAAGCTATTGAACTTTAACATAGTACTTCATAATACTCAACGGAAAAGACTTTCTATTTCTTCTTCTTCTATAGTGTTTGTAATAATTACTAACATTTGGAAAATAACATTGGTAGGTATACCATTTTATAAGGACCCACCTTGTCATTCGTTTCAATTTTGCAATTTTTGAGATTGTTCCTTAAAAAAATATCTTAATTTAACTATCGAATAATTGAAAATTGTCCGTTAAGGACTCAAATTATACGTTTGAAAGAACGTCCCTGATATATTTGTTTCACCTCATTAGAGCAGCAAAGGTTTCTTAGACTGATTCTTCTTCAGATAAGTAAAATTCTTCGAGTAATAGTTAAGATCTCGAAATTGCTGCTTATAGGAGTGACATTTTATCTTAGCCGATTGAGAAGTGTTTGTTTCTGATACCACATGCTTGGTATCGTCCTTATTAACGTCAACACTTACATTGTACAGAGAATGGCCAAATTATTAGGTACAGCATTAATTTTCTATGATTTTGCAGCTCCAGTTTATCATTGAGCTCAACTAAGGACGCATGTCCAAAATTCAGAGATTTTTTTAAGCCACACTACACAAATGTGGAATTATTTACCCAGCCCAATATTTCTTTTACTTTACGATATTCAAACATTTAAAACCAATGTGCATCTCCTTTTTAATTGTGTCAAACTTTCCTTAACGCTCGCACTGTGCTTGCAAATTTCAAGAATACTCAAAATCTCTTTAGTGTGCTTACTAATATTTCCGAAGGGTAGTGATGTCAAAAGTTTGTAGTTACCCCGTTTTTGGCGATCTCCTACTTAGTGAACTCCTAAAGGATTTCTATCAGCTTCTTGTCCGGGGAATCGCCCGACCAAGCTAAGACAGGAATGCAGTCACACTCTTGGCTTTGTGACAGGGTTCCGATTCGTGGTAGTCGATTCCTCGCCGCACACAAGAACTCGGTTTTCGCAAACTTCAACTTATTGAATTTTGTTTCGGGACTTGGGCCTACAGCCACACAAGATTCAACTACAGGAGCTTAAAGTTCATGATCATAGACAACGGTGTTTGTTCGCTGACTGGGCTTCGGAGTGTTTTGGAAGAGGACTCCAATTTTGGCTCAAAAATTATCTCTAGCGTGCCGTGCCGAGGCACATTTTTAATTAGTAATAAAACTAAAATTTGCGCATATGGGAGGACACCAACCCAACGAGGTTCACCAACAGGTTTAAGGGTAATGTTAAATGGAGCATAGGTGACGTGCCACGTGCAAATTGATCCTGCGAGACTTTTTCTCGTGGGTTTTTTTCTGAAATCACAGGTCTATGCAAATAAACCTTAAGGTAACGCAGATCATCGTTCAAATTCAGAAGAATCTATGGGGAAGAGTCATTAAAAATTGGACCACTCGGATCCGTGCCACCGTAGAAAGCCGAAGTGAGCATTTGAACTTTTGAACGATGTCATATTCCATACATAAGGCATACATAGGCCTTTCAAATAAAATTTTGTTAACAAACCACACACAGCTTGTTTTATTCCTTTTCAACATTTAACTGCTCTTATTGGAATACACTTTAATAAAATTATTGATTAAATATTTTAATAATAAAATCAATTCTACTTATCAAAACCGACGCATTTTCAATTTCTTAATAGGAACTTAAACCCATCATAACACTAAAAGATTTATTATCCAGAGCTGGACCATGCATGAGCTCCATTGTATATCTTAGTTGAGTTGAAATCGGATTGGTTTGACGTTAGTACGAAAAGAACAGATCGGACGTCATTGAAGCAAGTAAAAAGATAAGAAACTGTACAAAAAGCATTGTCAATTTGACAGTCGGGAATGTCATACATGGAAAAAGGATGATCATATTAACAATTTGATATTTACAAATTGAAATTGAATTTTTCACAAACAACAAAGAGAAAAAATCCAGAAAGACAAAAACTTCTACATTCCAATAGTGCGGCTAAAAAAAGATAAGATAAAAAACGATTTCATTTGAGAAAGTTTATATAAAAAGTGAAAAAGCGATGCAAAATAAGAAAAACCGACAAATGAGAACGACCGACGGACTTCAAGTGAGTGAAAAGTTTCCTTTTTGAATGTGTTTTCCTCCTTCCTTTTGCATTTGAAGAGATGGAATGATCTACCATCAAACCCGACGATCTTGTTGATCTTTAACATTTTTGGATTGGTAAACCTCTGAGTGTAGTTCCAATCGCGACACTTTTCATTCTCCTCAACCTGGAAGGCTACAAACGACCTCTTCTTTCCAAATCTCACTCACTCGCTCTAGGGGGTCTTTAACTTGTGGTTGTTCCGGCTACAATAGGATACAATTAGTTCCGAATTGCTCGCTAAGCTTAATGAATACAGCCTCAGAAACTGTCATATTATATTATGTGTTATTTAAACACGTAATCTTAAGGACATTCAGGTTTTAAGTCCAGAAACAAACAAACTCATCAGTCACAATCCGTTTGACACATTATGTAAAACGTTCAATGATATCCCTCTTCGAAAAATCCATTTGACAGTATTTGACAGCTCTAGATTTAACAAATGTCAAATCGTCTTTGTGACAAATTTGACAGGTACTACTATTAAAACTACTCCGTGCAACAATTTTACTTTATAAATTGAATTCCATAAATAGTTAATGGACTTTCCACCAGAGTTATATAATCACTCTTCTCAAAACCATCCTCCACCATTACCAGGAATCATGATCACGCATATTTGTCTTATACAATTTAAGACACAAATCAATTAGTCAACATGGTTTCTCCGCTAACCAAACTTTTCAATAACTGCGGAAGCAATGCTGTTGCACCAACATCCAAACAATAGCTCGCATTTATTACACTCATGTACCTCTTTAACTGCTGCAGCTGCCCCAATGATCCATAAGACAATCATACCAAATGCAAATAGCTTGCCAGTCTTTTTATGAGGCTCAACTTTGTTTCAAAAAGCGAACGCGTTGCAAATTCATAGTAAACATAAACAAATGACGCGCTCAATGCTTGATCATAGCCAAGTGATGGCGCTGGAAGTACGACTTTAATGTAAATTTCTCTCTCTGCATAGGCACGAGCATGTACCTATTCACAAAATTGAAGACCGCACTCACGGCTTCGAGGAGCATACCAGGTAATTTACGTAATCTTTCAAGTCCACATAGACAGGCGATAGGCATTTTGACTGAGGTACTTCCTGCTCGAATCTGTGCAAAGAAGAACGCCAACTGCATATGTATAGTAGGTGAAGATGAATCCTGTGTGTGGCTTTGAAAAAACAAAAATACATTAAACAACCGGAACCGGTTCTTCAAGTTACTTTTACTCTCGTCTTGAATTGATCCCAGGTATCGATGTTATGGCTTCGGGCCTTTAATGGTCCACCATGGAAAATCGTATTGAATTTAAACTTTGTTGATGTTCGGCCATTTAAAGCTAACGTTCGGTGCAATGTTGGTTATGTTTGATGCAGTCAAATTTTTTCTTAAATCGATTTCCGCACATTTGCTTGTGCCGGAAGTGTGTGAGGCCATGCTGCTGTTGCAATTGCAGATGGATGATTTAGGTGTGTCTGGGAGTGAAGGTTATAATTTGTTGTGTAAATGTTGAATATAACTGAAAGCTTATTAATAAAAACGAATCAATTGATGTTATTATTCAAGGGAAAGAAGTTGAAAGATTGTTGGCAACTATAACTTCTGCCAGACAAACGATCATTGATAAATATCAGAAAGAGAGTCGGAGACAAAACGGAGCCCTGTGGCACACCAGCATTTATTTCAGAGTTATAACCATCCATCATCAATACCAAACGCATGCATTTTAAACAAGACAGCTTGACGCTAATCTCTATCAAATGCTTTTGAAATATCAAGTGAAATAATCTTACTTTCTTCAACCGATGTAAAGATTTGTGCCACTGTTCGGTGAGGTATACCATCAGAAATCACTAGTGCACCTATTGCCACGAAAGCCATATTGCTGATCATTAAGAAGCTTTCGTTCTTCAAGATATTTCCTTAGCTGTTTCCATGACCTTAGAAAAAAGGGATGTAAGTGCAATGGGAAAAAATAAAGGGGGGGGGGGGGGGGGAGTTTTGCCTTTTTCAGTGACAGCCGGGACAAATGTTATTTTCCATCCACTTGAAAAGAGACCAGTAGAGTAGAACAGATGGAAAAGCTTGCGCAATGGTTTTGCCAGCGTTAAAGAACACCTCCTCAGAACAATTGGGGCGATACTATCCGGGCCAGCGGATTTTTGTGTATTGAGATGTTTCAGTACTCTTGCAACTGTTCAAGTGCGAAAAAAGATTTGTCCCATACAATCATTAACGCTCTCAATTGCAGGAGGAATCATGACATTATCAGACAACATCGAATTGACAGCTGGACTGTGCTGCAAGCAAGTTTGTTATTTCTTGTAAGCTGACAACAAAAGAAATATATATGAAATCTCATGTCACTTTTGACAGTTTGGTGGTTACCTGAACTCTCCACAGCAAAATACCTACATATATCTTTTTTAGGGCGAGTTGAAGGCGATGCCAGATCTCAAAAATAACAAAACGATTTACGGCAATTTCAGGAAGACTTCAGGGCTCGACGAACAAACGTACTGTGTTATTGAATCAGCTGTTCATAAAATGTCAAAGAATAAACGTCAAAGATTATTTTTGAGCACAAATTTGGTTTTGTTTTTAATGATTTACTAATTTTGGAAATATTAAAGAAAAAAATAAGCTTTGTGTATTTTTACAAAAGTGCAGCATTTTTCTTTAATTATAGCCTAATATTAACAAAGACAAAAGGAGGATTTAATTTTAGAAGAGCTTAGTCACAATGACGTTTGGTTAATTTTACCAAATAATTTTCTCCAGCAAATTCGTTGGGGAATTTTATCCAACTTCTGTAAATCATATCCCATACAATGTTTGAAAGTTCAAATGAACTCAAATACAAAGTTTGTTTTGCCCAGGTGTAACAGTGGGGTCATCAGTTAGTAAATTCATCTTCACAGTTTATTAACTTAATGGAAAAATAACTATATTAGAAAGCGTCTTTAAATCTCGTATCAACCTTAACCGTAGACTCCCCGTATTTAGTCCGAGCAGTGGTAGTTGTGATCAATTCGTGATTCGCCAATCTTCTTTAACAGAATATTTCCATCAGATTCACACAGAATTACACAAGCTATCAAAAGGCCAGACTAGATTTGAAAAATTTAGTTACAGAATTGCGTGACAGATTTATCAACTAGGAATGATATTGCCTACTTGGCAGATGTCTATAACCTGATTAGTGATCTAATTCGCAAGTTTCAAGTCAAGTTGACAACGCGATAACTAAAGGCTCTCCCTTACCAACGCGAAAGATTCGGAAGGACAACGAAACAATTGTGCCGAAAGACTGAATGTGTACATATAATAATATGCATGCAAAATCTTAAATACTTAGCATTTCGTATAGTTGATTTGAAGCTTTTAGTAGGTTTCAAATATATCAAAAATGATTTGATGTTTGGTTTATCTCTTCAATTTTGTCGCCACTCGGATACAGAGTAGCATTATCAGCAAACACTAACGAATTATCCAGCTCCCTTAGTATATCAGAAATGTATATGTCTAAAAGGAGTGGACAAGTCAGTGTGCCTTGTAGAAGACCATTCGTGATCGCATTGGTGGTGGAGTAGCTTTGTATGTAAAGAAGTCTTTAAAGACCAAAATCATATTTTCTTCTCCTACCAATTGCCCATTCGAATGTCTCTGTATTGAAATTTCAAACGCTAATAACAATGAAGGAAATCTTTTATTAGGTGTTGTCTACAGACCATATTCTTCAATTGATCTATCACCCATTTATACTTTTTTCGAGGAAAACTCAATACATTTTCCTAATATTATACTCTGTGGCGACTTTAATAGTAATCTCTTGGTTGAAGATGTATTGATAAATAACTTTAGAACTTTTAATCTCTTTCCAGTTAATGTTTTAAATCCGACACATTTTTCTCGAAATTCCAGCACACTTCTTGATGTTTTCTTTGTGACTGAGCTTAGTAAGGTTCTTTTATACTACCAGCTATCTGCACCTGGTTTTTCGAGGCCTCATACATCTTTCTTTTGATTTTTCTGTCCGCAAAGTGAATGAACGTTTCCAATATCGGGATTTTAAAAACATAAACGTCGATGCTCTTGAGTCAGACATTCGAGCTGTTCGATAGGACGAGATATACTTCATAATACCTCCTGATGAACAAGTTGATTTTCTACTGCGTAATTTGATTTCAATTTTTGATCTCCATGTTCCACTTAAAACTAGAACCATTGTGCATAGGAATAATCCTTGGTTCAATAATGAGATCCGAGAAGCTATTTACCGACGAAACTCTATCTACGATAAATGGAAACGCTTCAGAATAGCCAACAATACCGGCAGTTGCGAAACAGGCGTGTAAGTCTCATTGCTGCTGCAAAAACTAAATGGAATATGAAACATCTTAGTCTTTCACAAAATGGACGCAAGTTGTGGAGGAATCTGCGTGAAATAGATATTGGTAAAGAGAGATATATTGATGCTACTCGTAATAATGATGTTGACTGTGATGACCTAAATAGGGCATTCATATCGTCAGTTCCTCGACCAACATCGGTGGGTTCGCTTGATTCTCTGGAGTTTGATTCATCTCTTTTACCAACCTTAAATGCTTCTTTTCATTTTGAATGTGTAACTCCAGAAGATGTAGTGGAAAGCTTTATTTCTAATAAATCAAACGCAATGGGTTTTGATGGATTACATCCTTCATTTGTGAACGCAATACTTCCTCTTATTCTTCCATATATTACCCATGTTATTAACACAATTTTAACAATACTCATTTTTCCTTCACAGTGGAAGGTTTCTAAAGTGATTCCTGTCCCAAAAAAACCGCAGCAAAAAAGATTTTCGGCCGATATCCATTTTGCCCTTCCTCTCAAAAGTGGTTGAAAAAATTATGCACAAACAGATTTCCTTTTTTCTTAGTACTAATAATCTATTATCTCCCAAGCAGTCCGGTTTTCGAACACATCACAATAGTACTACTGCAATCTTTGATGTGATTGAACAGGTAAGAAACGCTTTAGACGATGACAAAGTAACGTTTCTGGTTTTGCTGGATTACTCCAAAGCATTTGATACCATTGATCATACTATAATGTGCAGAAAACTCTCACATCTCTTCAATTTTTCTAACGGTGCAGAAAAACTAATTATGTCCTACCTTTCCGGGAGAAGTCAATCAGTGGTTTCAGGAAGTCGGGTTTCTGATTTACTATAACTGAGCTATGGTGTATCGCAAGGATCTATTTTGGGACCTCTTCTTTCGATTTGCCACTCTCAATAAAATATTGCGAGACACGAATGTACGCAGACGATGTTCAGCTTATTAAAAGTTGTAATCTTGGCCTTATTGAAGATTGTGTAAGTATAATAAATGAAGACCTGGATGCTATCTTCGAATGGTCAAATAAATTTGGTCTTGTTTTGAATCCCACTAAAACTAAATGCATCGTCATTTCCAAAAAGTCCCCTGATTTGTCTTACTTCACTCCTGTAGAGCTTAATGGAACTTCTGTAGAGTATGTTGAGAAATCTAAGAATCTGGGAGTTTGCTTCAACAGAACCCTAACTTGGAATGATCACATTAATGCTTTGGTGGGGAGAGCCTATGATGCCTTAAGAAATCTTTCAACGTTCCAAAAATTTACTCCGCTTAATACGAGAAAAATGCTTGCGAAATTACTTATAGTTCCTATTTTCACATATGGTAGTGAAATCTTCTGTAACTCCGATGCTGTGAGCCATAGGCAACTAAACGTACTGTTTAACAACGTTACTCGTTATATTTATGGCCTTGGAAGATATAGCCATATCTCTTCTTACTCGAAAAGTTTATTTGGTGTAAGTTTTAATAACTTCCTAAAAATAAGGACTTTAATAACTTTGTTTAAGATTATTCATACGCAGACACCTCTTGACCTGTATAATCAAATCCAGTTTTGTACCTCAAGTCGAAAAAATCAAATCTTGGTTCCGCGATTTACATGTCTCACTTCTGAGAGACAATTCTTTGTTAATGGTACTCGTTTGTGGAATTTGCTTCCACGACAAATAAGAAGAATTGGGTCAATTAATGCTTTTGAAAATAAATTGTTTATTCATTTTGCGAGTTTGTAAAGCTGCCGATTTCATTTTATGTTTCAAATCATTAAATTTACAAACCTTTAACTTTCTTTTATTCTTTTCTTTTTTATTTCCTTCTTAAATACCGTCTTTTGCTGCACGACATGTAAATAGTAATTTTTTTTTTCTATTAAAATTATGATTATGGTTCTTATAATTGCAACTCTAATGTATATAAATGTATTAATTATTAAAAACTTTAAATTCTTAATTCTGAAATTAAATAATTTTTAAATTATAAAATTTTCCAAAGAAAAGCTTAGTTATCAAAAGATGTAAATCTTAAAATTAAGTTCCTTTTATAAATTGAATATATTGAAATTGAAATTGAAAAAGTGATACTAAAAACTTCAGTTGTCGTATATTTTCTATCTGTTACGACGAATTTCTTTCCGTATATCATGGATATTTTCATCTTTGTAAGACGATTTGGAAATTAATATACTTAGAATAAATTAGTTGAATAGCCCCTTGGTCCATAGTGTGTCAAAGGCTTTTTCGATTTGTTAACACTTTTAGCACTGTGCTTCCAGTTATCCGTTGATACTATTCAGAAACTGAAATTGCTCCAAAACCCAGTCAATGAACACAATACGGTCGGGTATGGTTACTGTTATTTGCCGTGGTTATTCGTCCTTTGTCTGAAATATAAGCAAATTAACAATAGATAAAGCAACGTTTCTTTGTTTTTTTGTTGTTGTTGTTAAGTTAGCTTTAGAATTAGGGAATCTCTCCATGAATACATTTTCTCTGTGTTAGCATCTCCATCGTTCCATCTGTCCGAACGTGAACTTTAATATCGATAATTTGTATAGAAACATCAAAGCAGTTTCGAAATCAAACAGTTCGATGTGATGGTGATGGCTTTTTCTAGTAGATTTGCAACTTTGAAGGCTTAATGGTCACTACGATCCAAAACCAATATTAGTTATAAAACTATTATTGACAAATTGTCTAGGTTAACTGTTAGTTTTGTTTACGTTTAAATGACAATACTCAAAGTCGTTTCGAGCGAGTCCAGTGATTTCCATCAAATGACAATATTTTAAGTTGAATTCATAACAGTTGCAATTAATCGAGTGCATAATCAAATAACAACTTTAACTCTTACGACTTGAACAAAGTAATTTAGTTAGTATTTAAAAATGCTTACCCAATACTCAACCTCATGCATAAAAGTGATCAAAGCTAACTCAAATTCGAACTACATACCTATGCCATGTGAGGTGACATAACACAAAGTGATCTGACCAATATAAAAATTCGCATTCATTTCGCGGGCTTCCCCAAAGTTAGTCGAATTTTTGTAGTCTGAATGGCATGCCTTTCTTAATTACCATTTTTACTGTCTTCAATATAACGGTTTCGGTGCTGGTAAATACAAACACTGATTTATTGTGAAAACGTTCCTAAAAAAATCGTTTTGATATTCCTAATCCAATTTCGATGAAATTGGATGGATCGATCGTGTCATGGCGAATTAATTCGCTGACGGTTTTTTGAATTGAAATTTAAACTAATAACTTATGTCCAGAAAACGTAAAAAAGAAAGAGACACAGTGAATACAAACAACATTAGCAACAGACAAAAACGTTCCGCAGACCTGAGGCTAACACTTTGCATGACTGGCAATTTAATTGTTTTGTTAAAAATAGTTTCACCGAAAGAGCTTGGATTTTTTTCGTCTGTCAAGTGATTTACGACGGTGTAATGACTTGTGATGGTGTATTGTGTATGGTGGTGTCATAAATGTATGTTTTTTTGTTTCTGTTTTTACGGTAATAACAAACATTAACGGCTATTGTTTATTGCGTGAAGTGTATTGACTTCAATCACAAACAATAATGTAGAGATGAGAAATGACCTTAGGTTTGGAACCACGCATCGAATTGTACCTACTCGACAGAGACGATGAAGAGGCGAATGCAATTTAGGATTATGGAATACAAATTGACGTGATTGAATGGTTGACCAATCATAAGCATTTTTAAATACAAATTCAGTAATGGGGTTTAGATATTTTACGGTGAATCATAGGCGCTGAGTGCACTTGAATAGAAATTGTGTTTGTTTACATGTTGCGCTTTCGGTGTTCACGTAATAAGTAGTTGAAAATCATGTGGTAAAAAAAATACGATTACGATTTTTCTACTTGAATGGCTAAGATCGATTAATCTTGAATGTGATGTTAGCTTGGGTTTGTTTAACAAAATGTTTCTTAAACTTGTACATTGCCAATCACTACTCTGTAACTCTATGTAGGATATGTCTAAGTTTGTTTGGCTTATTTTTCTGAAAATGCTCTTCTTAACTGCGTTTGAATTTTAGCTTGTTTTTTAGTTTTTTAAAAATAAGGTTCGGTTTTCTACTTCTTCTTTTGTTCCACATTTCTAAATACATGTTAAAATGTGACAAGTAAATATTTAAAACAAAAAGATTAAACGTACATGCTCAAGGATCGCACTGGCTAATTTGAACGAAGCTTAACGAAACGCAGGTGGATATCATTATGTTTATAGATTAGGGTTTTTGCATGTTTCGCTAGTTCAGTTATGCAAGAAAATTCTAGCTTGTGCGTATTATAGTTGGACCTTAACACTACGCAAAGAATCTGGCGCTCTCTAAAAATGCAGACCGAAACCAACATATCGACGGTTAACTATGAATATCTCCTAACATACATTTTTGTAAAATTCACTTTTTGATGAAGTTTCGTTAATAATTTCCATCTGCTTCGCTGAATTTTTAAAATTTCAACTATTTCACATCATAGATATTCAAAACTAATAATTATGCATAAAATTTTATTATTATACGTTTTAATTTTGAGACTATAATCAGTTTTGTGTGTCTCCTGTAAAGTTTACAAAATGCGACATAGGAGATATTCATAGTTAACCGTCGATATGTATATTCTACGAGTAAAGGACGCAAGGCACGTATCCAAATTCTCAGATCTGCGGCAAACTGACAATTTGCTTGTTGTGCAAGAATTCAACTTGATTATTTGACAGTTGAACGAAAAAAAAATAAGAACCTTTCAGAATAAGAAATTCGATCTTGAATGTCTAAGAACGCCTGATGGAGTTTCCAGATGACCAGTGTTGAAGGGGTAGATTAATGTGGTATTTCATTAGTAAAATAAAACAATTAATTTTTGATTTATATCTGTCAAAAGTCCGATTTTGGCAATTTTAAAGTTTTTATCAACCAAAAAAATCAATTTTGGAGATTTTCGTTTGACTTACTCCTCCCTATACACAATGATCCCTAAAGAAATTTCGGTTTGTACATCTTTGTAAAGGGTAGGCCAAATACAAGTTTCTTTTTGAAAATGCAATAAAATACCCAAAATTAAATTTTTCATGTATTATGGCTTTATTAGTAAGAGCAATAACATTCCGATTAATTATTTATGGAACACATCGTCATTGAAGTCGCTGTCTCGGCTGGCCTCGCAGTAGCACATTCTGTGCAGAATTCTCCTCAGGCTAGTACGAGAAATGTTGATCTGTTTAGATATCGATGGGGAGTTGATTTTCATGAATTGAGTCTCACGCTCTCGGCTACAGCAACCATATTCTTTTCTCTGCGCACTGTACGACGGCGCCAGGCGGGGACCATGAGTGTTATCCACTTATAGACCAATCTCATGTCAAAATTATCTATGATTTAAAGAGAAACCACTATATAGCCCACCCTTTACATCCCACCTGAAGAACTTTTAGTTTCCAGTTTGAAAATTTAGTTATAGATTTGTTTAAATAATTTCAATTGTAAAAATTATGTCCAAAAATTAGGGAAAACTATTCTGTTAAAAAAGGGAAGCAGTTTAAATTTTTTCGTTAAATTCATTGAGTTCATAGTTTTCTACTGAAAGTAAAGTACAATTAATGAAATAACACTAATACAATAGAAAATAATCTTCTTGAAATCGCCGCCAAATAAAAATAATGAAAGTTGAATTGTTGTTGTTTGTTGATTCTGAAAGGGATGTTTTAATAGGTTGCATTAATCAAACCATTAACCAAGAATGAATGGATTTTTAGCTACATATGCTAAGATGCTAGCCAACTTTCCTTTTGAGTGTCTTATGGCTTTTAAAAATACTATAATGAGCTGGTACTAGTGTGGGTCCCTGCCTGTCAAATCGACTACAGACCCAATCTTCAGCCTAAACCAACTCATGAAAAAATTTATTCGAATGCTAAAACTTCGAATTCCGAGAAAACTTATCCAGTTGTAGAGCGTGAAATTAGTAAACACACGGTGCAATTTGCATTTCGCAATTCTCCGGAACTATTTCAAACATGTAGGTACAAGATTTCAGCAAACTCGTTCGGAAGCACATGTGTATACCTAATCCGTAATCCTTATCTACAATTTGTATCTTTAGTCCGTATGCGTAATCTTGAATCGTTTATCAATGATCCGCTTGCGTAATTGATAATGTTATCTTTATCCGTAATCCAGGGTCCATAAAACGTATCCGTTATCCAAATTCCAAATTCGTATAGTCAGCATAAATTATCCAAAATTCGTAACAAGTTATCCGTAGTCTGGTATCTGTATCCGTATTAGAAATCCTTAATCTGTTATTAGTATCAAATTACATATTCGTAATTCGTAGCAGATTACTTATTACGAATAAAGAATTGCAAATTACTTTTGAATTATGACAATATAGATCTAAATGATCGATATTTGGTAACTTGTTCTCTATTATTAAGATGGATTTAACAGAAAATTATTTAACAGATGATCATTTAACTTCTCTCTCCGACAAGAGCATTGATATTAGTTGTCAGCAGTAAGTCCAGGGTTTCTTTTTTCTAAAATTTTGTGTTGCTGTATTTTCCAAAATATTTTTTTTCTTAATTATAGTTTTTAATTTTAAAAAGTTGTTTGCCTTTGAATTAAAACTTAAAACAAATTATTTAAAGTCACAAAAATGTATATTCTAAAATGAAACTGTAGGAATATAAGACACAGTACCGTCTTTACCATACGGGCACACGGGGCCCGTGCCCAGGGCCCCCAATCTCAGGGGGGCCCCGAAGGACCGACAATTTCTCTCACACATTTATTCTCAGAACATTTTTGTCGGGCACATTACACTTTTTTCACAAATTAGTAATCTTATCAGAAGGTATGTATTTACAAAGCATATGTATACTACGCCATTATATCGATGACTGCGCCTATTCGTACTGCACTAATTAATAATATTTCCGAACGTGCCCTACCTAATTTACTAAGTACACCATCTGGCGATCACTTACGCAATCCCTCCGATTCTTAAGTCAAGTTGCACCGTCTAAACAAGGCCTAACATAAATGTCGACATTGTCTATGGTTGGGGGAATTCCCGAATGATGTATTTAACCCTTGTATATAAAATCTATAGTACTCTCATGGAATAGAAAAAAAAGTTGGGGAATACATTCTACTGAGGGCGCTGTCAGCGGAAAAAATTGATGTGGAGACTTTTGATTTGGGGGGATGGTAATTGAGGATAAAGCGACAAAATTTTATCAGCTCTGGCAATGAGAAAGACGAGAATGAGAAAATCGAACGTTGTTCAATTTCGATATTATCTAACCAAATTACAACGTTACATTTTATTTGTATGAACATATACCTATTTGAATAGATTTAAGTAGGAAAAATTTTAAAATTTGATTCTTGATAGGATTAGGCTTTTTTGAATTTTAGTATAACTACATAGGTACTTTATCTTAATATATTAGGTAGTTGTTCTCCTTCCTTCCCATTGCCCAGTGTCTCTCGTTGTTCAAGGGCACCAAGTAAGATGCAGTATTGCTTTTGCTCCAAATATTAGATATGTTAGTTAATTGCTTCACGTTGCTACTTTCGGATTTTCGTATCGGTAATACTGAAGGGAGTTTGAGAATGTTATCAGCTATCATCACTATCGAGCCGGCTTTTTTTCGTTATCCCGTTGGTGTAATTGTTTCTGTTGGTCAACTTAGGACCAACAGAAAATGAAATGTATAGAAAATTAATAAAAACAAAACAGAAAATAGCTTTCTTGTTGTCGCTTTGTTTTGCACCTTCGGTTTGCTTTTACCGAAAATATTATCGACTGTCCTTACTCTCCACAACTCTACGTGAAAAGTTGGGGAATACATTCGTCCAGGCGGCGCGTCACTCGTTCCTCTTCATGAGAGTACTATAGATTTTATATACGAGTATAAGGGTTTTATGCATTTCAAAATTTCATTTCCCAAAATTCTGCATCCCAAAATTCTACTCATCAAAATTTAAGCTCACAATATAATTTTTCTGTCCCTATTTCAGAACTCTAATACTCAAAACTGTAATTCTCAAAACAAAAACAACAACCATGTTACAAGAACGACTGAGTAATTTGTCAATTATGTGCATAGAAAGTGATATCCTTCAAAAAATTGACTTTAAGGATATAATAGAAAATTTTGCTCAACAGAAATCCCGAAAGAAACCGTTATCATAATCGTCACCAAAAAACCAGCAGGATTCCAATATCATTAATGACATATTATATCATACTATATTTGATTACCTATAATAAATGGTCATACTCATACTTATAAGTAAAAAAATGTTATTATAATTCGCTTTTTTTACTTTCCAAAAGGGCCCCAAATTCTTGTGTGCCCAAGGGCCCCAGCCTAGTTTAAGACGGCCTTGATAAGACATTAATATAAACGATCCTGTCAAAACAAATAAAATACACGACTGGGTCGCACGAACTTCCTCTTATCTAAAAGACTAAGAATTTCAAAAATGAATGTCATTGAGAAAAACTGTTCATAAGCATAAAATTTTTTTTTTTAAATGACTAAAACAACTCCATTCGCAGTTGGTGTTAAAAACAGGATACCCTGTGATTCAAGCAAATATTAATTTATGCAAGAACAAAAATTATTAGTCGTTGTAGCGATTTCTTAAAAAAATAAGCTTATATATTAAGTTCTTAAAACATTTTTAAGAATAAATTTTGGTATGCCAATTTAAAGTTTTTATTGTTGTTCGAATAAAAATTAAATTTCAAAAAAATATATTGAGCCGTTTTCAAGATATCGAATTTCAAAAAAAAAAATCAAAAAAAAAAAAATATTTCTTTTTTTAAGTTTTGGAATGCAATGTTTTTTGAACTTTTTAGAAGCTTCTCTATACAAAATTTCATTAAAATCCGTTTTGTCGATAATGAGAAATTCTGAATTTGAAAAAATGGTTCTATGATAGGTACATAGGTATCTTGATTTCAATTTTTTTTATTTGATTTTATAGATCGTAAAAATTAATCAAAAGAAAAAAAATTCAAGAAAAATTCTCGGAACCGTTTTCGAGAAAAATACGATTTTCTAAACGATTTTTTAACATTTGTATGGAAAGTACCGTTAGTTTAACGTAAAGCAATATTTTTTCCTAAATCTTATAGATTATGTTAAGAAAGTTTTATTTATCAAAAAAATCGAGCATGGGGTTCTCGAAATATTGAGTTTTCAACCATTACCTAGCTTTAACTAAATGAACTCTTTAAATTCTGTCGGACAGTTTTTGAGAAAAAAATATTTATAAAATTTCTAAAAAAATCGTATGGCAGGTATCTACCGTTATTTTTGGTCTTAAAAAAAAATGTGGGGGGGGGAATTAAAAATGATATAGGTATACCAAGTTTAAAGAAAATCGGCTGAGCCGTTTAGGCTGCAGTCGAAAAGACAGACAGAATTGTGAGACCTACTTTTTTGGTCTTCGCTATCATCTTAATGTCAACTTTGATCAAAATCTCGAGTTCGATTTTTTTTACGAATGCATAACTTGACTTATAGTACCTACCTATAAGTCGCAAGTAAAAATTCATTGAATCAAACCTAAATACATTTTTTAGAATAAACTTCTCTTCGTTGAAATCAAACAGAACAATTTTACAAAATATTTACCTCATCATATGCAAGCGTGAGAGCCACCAACGACTGACAATGACAAATGAATGAATCGTCCATTTTGTGATTTTTTTTCACTTTGGATTGGACGATATATGGATCGCAAAAAGAGTTTGACAGTTCATGACAATTAGAATGCATTTCTCCAATTTTACCAATTGGAACGAAAGTTTTAACATCTTAAGCCTAGTACGCAAATCGATCAAAGACAAATTTTGCCTCTACAATTTTAATCTCTACAAAACTTTTCCAAATGTCGCGCAAAAGTTTGAATTTGTAGAGATAATTAAAAATTTAATGTGCTTTGGAGTGTATCTATGGAATGGGTTGTCTTACAAAAGTCGTTCATACCTATTTGGAATCTCCTCTTGATGTTTTCAAGAGAAGCATCAGCACCTTTTACATAAAACCAGTTTTGACAAAAATCACTTTCAGAAAAACGGTGGCTGTCAAAATTTGTCCCGCAAAATAATGCTTGTATCATTCTTTTTCCTGGCAAAATTAAGTGGAGACATTTTGTCCCAGGAAAAAAAAATTATGGGAGACAAAATTTTTCCCGATCTGTGAACTAGGCTTTAACATTGATTTCAATTAGTTTTCTACCATTTTCTCTAGCTTTGGTGAAGAATTTAGGCTTAAAAATGTTTTAAATATTTTTTGTTATTTTATTCACCGTTAGTTGGTCACTATCATGTGAATAGTTTTTTATTCCTCTCCTATTACGCTATTAATTTTAAGTTATGGTCAACAAATCAATCTATGCTCTTCATTGAAAAATATCAAAATTTGGTTGGTGTCAGATCGTGGAGAACCATTGCCTATACTGACGAACAACACTCAGAAATTATTGCATCTCTTCGTTTAATTTAATTTTATTTTATATTATTTAAGATTAAAATAAAACACACAACAAAAGTATCAACAATTTATATTTACAAAAGACTACCTTATCCACCCTGCGGTATATAATTAACTGGTTTTCGTTTTCTCACCAAACTTCACCGTCCCTCGGTGTTTATTTAAAATTTTATTTAAATTCTCATTTTGACTGACATTCTTTATCCGGAGCTTAGTTTTCCCCTCAGAATTCATCCGCGTATTCCTCACTTTTTCTGGAGGACTTTTCATCGGTTCTTTGGTAGTTGTTGTTGTAGATGGCTCGCGAGTTGTCCTGATAATGGTCTCGCGAGTTGTTTTCGGTGGCTCCTGCAATTCCAAAGTAACTTTGTAACTATTTTCCGTTGTAGTTGCAGTTTGAGTTTGAGTCTGTCTTGTTGAATCTGGCGAAGAGGACGGTGTACGTTGAAAGAGCAATTTACTTGGCTTGGGACGATGTAGGTTGTATCGTTTGAAGGGATGCTCAGTTGTACTGCGTGGGGGTAATCTGCGAGACGATGGCGTTGTAGTCGCCATTGCAACAGTTGTTGTAATTGGAACTCTCATTGGCTTGAAATCATCTTCATGTTTTGAAAAAGTTTTCAAAAAATATTCCGGATAGTTTGGGCCTTCAGTTGTTGCGGGCGTAAAGTCATATTTGACAGTTGACGGCTTGAAAGTTTGCTCCTTTTGATCGGACGCCTCTGCATTATACTCTGTCACTTCATATGAGATTTTATTTTTGAGGGGTTCCGAAAGGATGAGTGGCAATGCCGTTGGTGCAGAAATGGTTGCAATATTTTCAACTTTTGTGTGTAGTCTACTAAGTGCAAAAGGTTTCGGAGTTGAAAAAGGTCCCTTCATTGGCAGCCAGCCTTCTCCGAATTCATTGATTCTTCCACTCACAATATCGTCATCCATATGCGTTTGATGTGAATGCTCATGAATTCCTCCAGCGCTTTCCTTTTCCACTCGTTGTTCCTGCTCCTTTTCGATTTTTCGCAAATCTTCCTCGCTCATAAATGACATTACCACACTTGGCCTTGGAGTTGTCACTGTGAATATCGCTGGAGGTTCAGGAATGTTAACATGATTGTACAATGGGATTGGCTGCTTCGGAGATCGATATTTTAACATTTTCATTCGCTTAAATGGTGGTGGCGGATGTCCTGGTGGCTTCTTGACGACGTATTTCACTTTTTTCGCCGACTGTATATCAAATTCAAAAGGTTTTCGATATCGAACCATTGACGGGGAAAAAACTTGAGTCATTGGACGAGCACCACCATTGCCCATGCCCATGAACTCGTCGACTGTGTCTTCCATCTCATTCCACATGAAACGACGTTGCATAGTTGTAGGCATTTGTATGAATGGAACGTATTTCCAAAGATGTGCATAGTTTCTCATAGATGGCGCTGGATAATGCAATGATCTTCTGCATAGAAATAAATGTTTTAAAATAAAATCGTTGAGCTTTTTGAATAAGTTACTAAACTTACGAGAGTTTCGCCGCACTTGAACATTTTAAAGCTGATAAAAGAACTGATGACACAATAAACTGTCGAATGATCTTTAAAACAAGACAATAAATTTTTATTAGAGGAATTTGAGAAAACGATTTGATTGCAAAACTCACAAAACCATTTAGGGACATAATGTAACTTTTATAACCAACGCAAATTGCAACTTAATTTAAATATTTTAACAACTAAAAACTTAATTAACTTTGGTAAGTGCTCTCACGTTAGACTATTTGGCTAGATTATTCCAACAGCTGATGGTATCTCAGGCTTATATACTCCTCATGGTTTGATGGGTTTCGATTTATGGCTCTGGCGATATCCCCGAAAGTGCAAGTGATTAAAAGGCTTTAAAAGCATTTCGAGAGTAAGTCGGTGCACGCTAAATCAATTGCATTGAGTTAGTTTTTTTTTACTGCTTACAAATGCTCAATGTTAAGGTTAACGTATCACATGCGTTCCATCTCACTTGGTTTTAGGCGTTTTGATGAAATTACTGCTTTTGATTGTGAACGTTTGTTGCGCTACTATTGATAATAAAATAATGGCCAGCCAGTTGGCTATTAATATTAATTTAAAAAAATTAACTCGAGAGTTGGGAGATGAAGTCGATGTTTTATTTTTTTATTTAATAACACTTCTATAGATCTTGGCAGTTGAATGAACTGTTTTTTTTTTGTAATAATAATCGGATTTTATTTGTTAAGTGATCCCTCCTTCATGGTTTTATTCATTCATTAATTTAAAAACGGTATCTCTTGTAGGTACAAGGTAGTAAAACCTAGCTTTTTGTAAAACTAAAACAAAAAAGATGTTATGTACAATTTTTATGTATTTATTAACTTTAAGACTTACAGGCTCTTGATTATACCGCGGAGAAAATGGAAAGATATAAACAGTTGCGTTTTAGAGTGCATGCAATTTAATATCTTTCTGTTGGAAGCTAATCATGCTTAATTCAAAAGAACTACTTAATCAAGTCATGGGATGTTGAGAGAATATTATAGCGCATAAGCTTCGTTGATATTGAGAAGATGAAAAAATAAGTTCTTTGAATCGTATAACTGCGCAGATGAATAGAATTTCGTTGTTAGACAGGTTGTACCAATAATGTACGATGAATAAAAGATAGCTTCACAAGAATCTAAGCCCAATAAAGGAGCGGAAGCTGCTTTGGAGTGGGCTTAGTGTCAAGCTGTATGCATAAAAACGATCTGAGGAAAGCAAGTCCGATTAATCTATCCTCAAGAAAGAATCTGAAATGCGGTGGATAAAAGATCCTCTTTACTTTATTTATTAACACCTGAAACCGTTCATAAATGACTTGATAGGTGCCTTAGAGCACAAAAGTCCTCTGTCTTATAAATATTCACATTACGCAAGATTTTGGAAAAAAAAACATGGGAACTTCAAATCAACACCCACAACGTTGAAAGAACGAAATTTATTATAATATAAGTAACGTTGGATGTTTTCTTTTACAAATATATTTTATTTCAATTACCAAAATACCCAAAAATTATCTACATACGTAAGCCAACTCTTACATTTAATTTCGTGAAAGCATTATCACATTGAGCAACTGAACTGAACAAACCTAATTTCAGGACTAGTGAACGCACTTCGTTTCTATTCCTGAAAGTTTCACAAGTGTCAAAACTCATCGAAATTTCAAATCTAAAACGTCAAATATATTTGAGGGTTGCCATTTGCGATTTGCCTTTGCTTGAAATAGAAAATATTTGTTATAAAATTTCAATAAATATCTTTTCTTGACCCTGGTTATTTTTGAAACGTAAGAGAATGGTCTTCGAGGATCATTTTAGGCCTAGTAATTTCTCAAATTTTAGCTGCTATTTGGTTGACTTGAAGCGGGGTAGAAAAAAATAGACAATCTGATTTTTATTTTTCTTTACTTCATATTTTGAGGATGGACTTTCGGAATAACTTATATTTTTTTTTAAATTTTAAAGAACAAAACAAATATAATCCTTTTGAAGGCTAATACTCAGACAATGAACATCGAGGATGATTTAGGGGCTAGATTGAATTCAAAATGTTGCTTTAAAAGTAAAAGGTAAATGGGAGTAAAAACGAGAGGAAATTCACTGCGCAAAATTTTAAACAGCCTATTATTAAGGTATTAGTATGATACTACTTAACAATTTGCTAACTTTATAGTAGTTTACTAACTCATTCTTAATTTTAAACATTTTCTAACTAGTATCGTACTAAAAGAATTTTCTTAATAAATTGCTTCTGAACACACCTAATACAATGACATTTCGTGTAAAAAAGTAAGTACACGAACCTTTTTTGATGTTTGTAAATTTCAAAGAGTCATAAAAAGCTAGCACGATACTAAAAAAATAAAGTTGGTATTCGATGATTTTAACTTTAATAAAAGGCTAGAGAAAGTATGATGCTATATTCGATTTAAATTTGCAAATTCATTGTTTTAACCTAGTATCATACTAAAACAGCTTTAGCATCGTACTAATTCAATTAAAATTTTGCGCCATTATGTTTAAAAACTCCTTTTTAATGATTGTGAAGTGTTGACCAGAAATTACTCCGGTTTTCAAACTAATTGTTATTTGTATTCCTTGGAGGAGAAATTTTTGTTAAGCCCCAAAACTAACGGTACCTGATATACTGCTGTCATAAAAAGTCTTATTTGACTCAAAAACTGCTTTATCGATTATGATAAAAGAAAATTATGTGTATAAATATTATTGTAAATATGGTCTACATTTTCTCATTAATGTCTACCGATTTCGAATGAAAATATATAATTATATTAAAAATGAATTTTTAATAAGGGTGTGTAGATGTTATAGCCATTTGTAAATTATTTTCATTGAAACTCAAATTTTAAATATATACACACAGATTTTGATTGGCCTTGCTTTTAAATACATATTGTTAAAAACGACAATGACTCTAAGAGTCGTCTGGAAGGAAGTTCAATTGTAAATATTCATTAAAAATATTATTGGTAGGTAAATAGATTTTATACATTATATCAACCAAAAATTTAAACATATATGACAACAAAAGTACAAGTTATAGTCGAAATTTTAACTTTGAATTTTGAAAAGCCATTCAAAGTTTTGAAACATATTTAAAAAAATAATTAAAACATCAATTTTATGTAGATTATGGCCACAGTTTTATCCCAATCTAATACCTCTTCACCATTTAGCAAGCATATCTTCGTCTACTATGTAATTATTTGAAGAATAGAGTACAATCGGTAGAAGTTGAAAGCGGTATCTCTTCCCCTTTTTTGTAAACACAAGAGTACCAAAGGGCTCTATTTTAGGACCACTTTTATTCTCACTCTTTACGAATGATCTTCCTGATGTTGTTGTTTCTTACTGAGTCACTCTGCTCAATTATTTTAACCTAAAATGAATCTTCGTTTGGTTGTCAGTGTATCTGATCTTTAAAGGATCTATTATAGGAATTACTTTTGACGGATATTATAACTTTAGAAATATTTTAAGACTACATAATATTATCCATTTTTATTTTATTTACTTATTTTTTTTTTTTATTTTTATTATTCGAAATACTTTCAGGCTGCCTGATAGTTCACCAAATTATATGTTATATTAGGAAACAGCTATAGCACCACTATTTTTGGATACGTTCAAAATTCATTTCGATTACGTGGCAAGAGTATTGGCGATGGGAGAAGAAAGGATTCCACGACTATAGTTCTCATGCAGTTGATACATTCGGGGGGAACTTCCGCTACTGAGTGGAACAAATTGGCCAACGAAGCTTCAGCAGATTTTACAGTGTCAACCATCGATAATCCTGATGCCCTGAAGTTGAAATTCCGCAAATTGCTAAGGAACGTTGGAAATATGATGTACGAGTATGATAAGTTCACTAAGGAAGCGGAGTCGTCACAATACAGAAACTACTACTGCAAACTGAATCATTTTTTAAATAACAACACGTATTTTCTGACCCATAACACAACTGAACAAATCAGCATGATATTTAAAGTAAGAAATGAAGTTCTTGGTTTGAATTATATTCCGCATCGACCAGAATTACCATTATTGTGCGATCTATGCAATTTGAAAGTACGCGAAGATGTTTTCCACTTTCTGGGAATTTGTCCAATACTCAAGGAATTTCGAAGGCTTTTCTATGCAGTAGACACCCTTAGTTTGAAGGAAGTGAACACTATTTTGAATGGAGAGCGTGGATGGGACCTTTTAGTTGGGTATATTTCGAATGATTTTCGGTACAGAAACCAAATTATTCGTTTAAAATTTTACGTTTTATTCCGGTAATTTTTTTTGTTAAAAAACGTATAAATTAAATTTAAATGTCACTCTGGTAGACGGCTTTCGGCCAAAGCATACAAAGACGTAGTAATATCAAAAAAGAAACAAAACACTATACCGTCATTTATTTATAATTATAAAGTCAATAAAAACTAACTAACTAATATTATTCATGGCCCAAAATATCTTAAAGATACACTGAAATTTGCGCAGTCTTGTAGAGGCATTAAACTCTTTGTACCGCGTTTCTGCAGACGCAGAGCGATCTTTCTATGTTTCAGTGGTTAGAGAGAGGTATACTCTACCAATTGATATACAAAATATTGTCAATGTATCAATGTGTCAAATTTTCTCTCCTACTTGGCGAATAAAATGTATAATACTATATTTTACTAATATCTTAAATACATAAATTATTTTATATTATAATATTATTTGTAATATTTTGTTTGTCAAGCTTTTGCTCTTTTTTCTCAATTAGTCAAAATAATTACTTAATTAAATAATTCTTGTAAGATTCTTTTAACAATGTACATAATAACTTTATCTTTTATATTTTATTTTATATATCAAAATTTGTTAAGTCAAACCAGGATACTGCTCAAAAATCTTATCTTTTTGTGTCTATTGTTAATCTTTTTGATTTAGTAAATAAATCAATAATAATAAATATGATCTCGTTTCTTAAGGTATCTAATTATTGATGTACTGGGCCTCTGCGCAAAAAGTGTTGAATATTTTATTCTTAACTCATATTGAAAAAGGCTATAATAAGGAAGATTCGCATTGCCACCATTTCTGCTTTTGTTAGAAATATTAGATCACATATCGCTTTTAAGATCTAAGAACTTGAAGATGTGTGAGATGCATGCAGATGCTCTATTTTCTGATGTGATCTAAACTGAAGAGAGTCAAATAGTGCAAGAGTTTTGCCGATCAATTTTTCCTTTGACCCTAAATTTTGTATCCCAGGATACTCAGAATTCAGATCTTATGTCGTTTAGCCTACCTTGACTCAAGTCAAACAGGGTTTTTTTTAACATACCGCAGGTTAAGATCCAAAGCATTGAAATTTCCTTCTATCCCAAACCTCCAAACTTGAGCACCATATGTTTGACTAGCCCTACATACCACTTGGAAACGGTCCCACTTCGAACAAAGACTGATAAAAAGTTTGCTGTGTTTTGCTGAGTTGTTCTTGACTTTTTTGAAGTAAGAAGAATTCCCAAGAATATATGTATAATTATAAGTAATTGTTATTTCTTCACCTTTAAATGACCAGTTTTCTTGGTGAGAAATTCTACCTCCATTTCGAAACAACATTATCTCTGACTTTGCATTGTTAACTTCTAAGCACCAATTGTTGATACAGTGCTCTTCCAGGCGATCTATCATATTTTGTCCTCTGCTAGGATGACCATACAATCTGCATACAATAGCATTCTCACAATAATTTTCTCGATTTGGAGACCTTCTCCTAAGCATTCATGTAGATCGTTTATGTAAAATACAAAAAGTTGGGGTGAAAGGAGATATCCTTGTTTGATCCCATTGTATGTTTCAAAATACTCCGATATTTCTTTCTTTGGCAAAGTTTGCTTGAAATAAGTTGACGAAGATACACTTAAGGAATGTAATTTATAAATTAGCAAGCTTGGTGAAATTTTGTCGAACGCAACTTTAAGATTCACGAAAAACGAAAGAAACTTAGAATTATTCTATACCATTTAACTTGACCCCAATTTCGAGAAACCTGGGTCGACGTTTTTACTGGACTAAAAATGTATTCTAAATTTAAAACCGACTCAAACGCAAACTTTCCCCTTTTGCTTGGGGTTGGAAAAAAGTGACCTTGAACTTCAACCAGGTTTCATTGCTTCACAAGAATAATTGTTTAACTTGGTATTTTCCTCGTGCAAGTAATTTTGGCAAAATTGCCCTCTTAAAAGAGTGAAAGTGAGTATGTCCACTGATGTAACACTGAAATTGTTTACTGGTGGGTCCACAACTTCTAACCTCGTTAAATTCGTATCCTTTAGCCTCTCAGCCGATTTCAGTAAAGCCTTTGACATAAGCTTATTCTACTCAAACTATCAACCCTTGGGCTTGAACCTATGTATCTTCTTAAGATGGGTGTTTTCTTACCTAAAAACGGTACCTACAAATTTCGATTCAGATCTACCTTCTCACTGATTTCTTAGCTACATCCAGGATCCCACTAGGCAGCCACTTATAGGACCTCTCCCTTTCATTCTAACAATTAACGATATTGAAATGGTCATCAAATATTCCTATATTTCACTCTCCGTTTTTCAAGACCATTTCTTCCACACATGATTCCACTCTTCTTTGTCGGGTGCCTGACAAAATTTCCTAGAGCTAAATATTTCCAAATAACATCACTTTTTCACGAAAACGCATCCAATCTACTCCCTGTGTCTACCATCTCCATCATCAACCCATATCCACCGCTGAGTCAATAGGCAACTAAAAAACCAATGATAAAATTCCTTTAAAAAAAGTCAGACTTATAAAGGTGTGCGTACAATTGGAAATCCCATCTTCCTATCGATTCTGTAATGAATTGCATGTCGACTCTAGCTATATACATACTTTGCTCCGCTGGACACAAACAGAAACACTTATAACAAAGCCATAAACTCCTAATGATAAATGCTGTTAACTCATTACACAATACAAGTGTAACGAACCCGTTAAAGTTTTGTGAAGGGTAACACTCAAAGTGGGGAGCGAAACAAAAAAAAACTCTGCATTTAGATTTCCGGTTAACAAGCCTTACTTTCCTTGCGGCATGGCATCAGTAGCAGCAGCAGCCGCCTTGACATTGGTCTCCAGACCACAATAATTGAATAGCATTGGCTGGCCAGTGTAATTCGAGAAGATTCATTGTATTGGATTCCCTGGTGGAACAGTGTTTTCCAGACATTAGAAGGGGCAGCAACTCTACAAGCTAGATCCAAATTACTTCTTCTGGTGCCGATTCAGCGAGACTGTCTAGCAGCACGACTCATGCCAATTTTGTTAAAAAAAAAAAAAAGAGTATGGTGTGGCGCAAGACAACACAAATCGGTGGCATGATATTCACTCATGAGAAGCCAAGTATATAAAGTTAGGGTGCATTTGCATTTGAATAACAGATAGGTCTTGACGCCCTGACGAAGAATTTGCATACCCTCTGGTAGTGTGGACACTCGAGAAAACTTATTAGGACAATATTTCAGAAATGGTCGAACAAGTGATAGTAAGATTTGTTTCCTTTCTCTGAGGACATTCAGTGTCAGTTAGTGATTCGATTCGATTCCATTTTAGAAGCAACTGGCTATTGGACTGATTGTTACCCTGATGACTGTGACGATGAATCATGCTGGCGTAGCAGGAATAACTCACAAACGATTCGTCATTCATGTTCCAATGAAAATGAAGAGCCATCATCACACGCATACGGTCTATACACACATTCATCATGGCGGAGGAAAAGTCGAGTACAAAGTTCTCGGATACACTCAACAGGGAATCGATGGACACGGTGAAACCTCGGAGCATGGAATTCCGATTCATGGATCTGGGGGTCTAGTTTTCAATCATTACGCGCGGAATGGGGAGAATCACTTGCAAGATGAGTACTCGAGTGATTATGAGGACTGGGACTCATAAAAACAAGTGATCAGTGTGTTTTTGAAGTGTGAGACCAAAAGTGCGCCTTTTATTTTCACCACCTACACTAAAAGGGATTGTGTTCAGGCTTCACAGTTGTTAATTAGTGTCATTTTAGAATTTAATTAGGAAGATATTTTATGTTTGTTTGAAAAAGTGTTTCTACAAAAATAAATAATTTATTAATTTAAAGAAAAAATCTCCAAATGGAAAATGTGATAGTTTAAAAAAACGCTGCAGAATAAATGAACGTCAGATTTGGTGTCAGATTAGTGGGGATGGAGCCTGTCCATTACAAGCAAAATACTTTAAAAGGTCTCTGCAACCTAAACCGTTCCAACATCCCCTTGCTTCGTCAAAGTGTCTTGTAGAATTTCTAGAGAACTCAATTATTCTAAACTGGTCTAAGGAAATTTTATAGGGGATTTATACGACTAATAAAATGTTATTATTTCTGCCATATTGAAGCCATTAATTGTCATATTCGTGCTTTTTGACAAAAAAAAATAATTTTTAATATACCAAGCCATTAAAACGGACTAAAAAGTATGCAATAATTTCTACCAGCACAACACATTTTAAACGAAAAACCAATGACAGCAACTCTCTAAGGTCCTTTCTAATATTTATTGCATGTGCCCCACGTTGTTCGCGTTAATTGAAATTGAAATATATTTACTATGAGATTTAGCAGACTAAAAGAATATAAATTGGAACACATTGGATCCGAAAATATATGAATATGAAAACTGTATCCATAAATTATGAAATTACCATAAAATTGTGTAATTTAAAGGAAGTACATACTTTTAGGCTAATGAGCGGTTAATTTTGTTTTAATTCATTTTTAAAAGGCAATTGGAGCGATTATAATGTAATATTAAACGAGATGTGCTCCTTAGTAATGGGATTAAAAGCGGATTGTACTGTACTCCAAGGATGTTTATCTGTTTTGACATTAATCACTTTTTAATTGCAATTTATGTTGCCCAATTTTAGGAGTTATCAAGTTATTTACACTTCCAAATGTGGACAAATACCCAACCAAGGTGTTGGGAAAAGAGGGAAATGGATTGAACGGACCTTAGATATTTGATGCTTCCCTGAATCAACGATAATTCCGAACGAACTTTAGGATGTTCTTTAGTGGCAGAGTAGACATATCGCTCAAATCGTACAAAAAAATATTTTCCAAGGGCTGATTTTCTGGTTCTGGCTAGCCTTGGGTATTTACACAGGAAGTGAGATGAGTCTTCCTCCACCTCTTCATCTTGACACCCTCTACACAAGTCCGAAGAGCTAATGCCCATTCTGCTCATGTGGTGCCCCATTGTATTGCGACCCCACAAGTGTGGTACATTTTGTTGACCCTTTGACGTCTGCAGTCTAAAGCGAGAAACAAATTGGCACAGCAACTTTGACAAGCACATCACTCTTTTTAGAGCCACTGGTTTTAAATGGCTTTGAATACATTAACACAGTAACTTCGACATCGACATCAACGTTAGACCTAAACCTTACAAATGCTACCAACTTTTAAGGTGAAATTTTTCAGGTTTATCAACACTCAAATTAAAATGTGACAACCATCTTTTTGTTTCGTCTATTTATTTTGGTTTTGATAATGAAAGAGTAGGTATATTATAAAATTACTAAACACAAATTAATTTTAGTACGACAAATGGCACAAGTCATATACATTGACGCATCATATAATGTACTGCAACATCATTTCGCATTTGAAACTATTATGATTATAAAAGTGCTGTTCACGTTGTAATCTATTGCACAAGACCTTTTACGTACATGCTTTCGTTGCTGTTGAAGTTGCTGTGTCAATCTGTTTCTTGCATAAAGGAAATTCTGACGAATTTTGAGTTTCTCTTGCTCCAGCGGCATACTTACCAGGGTATCGGTTTGGATCGGATCAAGAGATCCGTTTATAGCCAGTTCATCTGCCATTTGGTTCCCGTATAAATCATGATGTCCTGGGATCCCCCGAGGGTAACTAAGTTCCTTGCACTAAAAACCTTGTGAGTGAGGAAATAGTTCTAACTGTAACTGCCTTCTGGCTCTCTATAGGCGTTTTTCTTTCTTAGTTCAGAGCAGAGTCTGAGATGTAAAAAAAAAAAAACAAATTGTGTTTCTTTTTTGATTCAGAGTGTTCAGAGTTTCGAATATGTGTTTCTATTTTTCGTTCTGGGCATTTTCTGATTGTGTTCAGAGTGGGCTCTATGAGCTCAGAATAAAATAACTGAACATACAGAGTTAAAAGCTTGACAGAAGAATTTGACAGGTGGAAATTAAAAAAAAATTGTGACAGCTAAGTATTTAGGTGTGTTCAAAAACAACTCAGAGCGCAGCAACTCACGCTTGGTTCAAATGATGTTCAGAAAATGCTCAACATGTTCGAACTCTGTTCAGAACTCCATTCTGAAATAAAAATGAAAAACAAAACTAAGTATCCGATAATTTCAACTTAAATAAAAGGGTAGAGTAGATAAGTATGATGCTATATTCTAAAATTTTGGAAAATCGTCGTCTTAACCAAGTTTCAAACCAAAACTTCTTTAACATCGTATTAATTGAACTAAAATTTTGCGCCATTGATATTTCTGTTTACAACTTCATGTGAGGAAAGATGTCTTGCGGCTTCGCAAACAACGGCACCAGCATCGTCCACAGCAAACAGCACGCTGACAAGCAAACATTTCTCAAACACATTGCCACCAGCAACGTCATTTCATTTGTTTGACATTTCATATCGAAAAAAAGTTCTTCGTTGTGGTGCCACTGAATATTGCAGTGGAAAAGTTGACAATACTGCACCAGCAACAGCAAATTTAGGACTTTGGCCTAACGACGCTGTTAGCGTTGCTTTTGCTGTTCTTATGTGTGTTGAACAATTTAAAGACATTGGCGCAAAATTTTAGACAGATTATTATTATGGTATTAGTATGATACTCGTACTACTTAACAATTTGCTAACTTTATAGTAGTTTACTAACTCACTCTTAATTTTGAACATTTTCTAACTAGTATCGTACTAAAAGAATTTTCTTAATAAATTGCTTCTGAACACCCCTAAAACAATGACATTTCGAACAAAAAAGTAGGTACACGAACCTTTTTTGATGTTTGCAAATGTCAAAGAGTCATATGAAGCTAGCACGATACTAAAAAAATAAAATAGGTATTCGATGATTTTAACTTTAGTAAAAGGGAAGAGAAAGTATGATGCTATATTCGATTAAAATTTGCAAATTCGTTGCTTTAACCTAGTATCATACTAAAACAGCTTTAGCATCGTACTAATTCAATTAAAATTTTGCGCCATTGGCTCTAAATTAATGGCGGCCGCTGTTGCTGTTGACGGTGTTGTTGCTGGTTCAATCTGTTCCGCGCTTTAAACTTTAAAGACGAGTCAATTTGGGCGTTTACCAATAACTAAGTTAAACACGCCTTTTACTAAACAGCAATCTATTACAAAATCCACTACATTTGCTGCTAAAAAGATATTTGCTACAATGAAATTTGTGCTATTCTGAAAAACAAGGAAATTTATTTTGCTTAAATTCTCTTTTTATTTAGGTAATAAGAATAATGGGTTCCGACGATAAGGAGGACATAATTGACGATATATATAATTTAATTTACCCAGTAATTCTTTCTATAATTAAAATTGACTAACAATTGAACAAAGAGAAATAATCACTTATCACATACTAAATTATTATTTATTTAACTTACCTTCTTATTTTATTGAACCCGCACAAAATTCAAAACAAAGACTAAGAGGCCAGTTATAGCTCATCAGAAAAGTCCATCAGAAAAAATTTTGTCTTCCAAATTTGACCATATTACAACTCGATTTTGAGTAAAATTTGAATGCAATTAGACGAATACTTGCTTGGACTAATTTGTACAAAAAGAATTACAACATTTTGTTGCTAAATTTACTCAGAAAATGGAATATATTTTGAGTTTTGGCAATCAGCTGTTCAGAAAAATTAAATTCCATCAGAAAAAATATTTAGGCCCCAGTTATAGCTTTCATTGAAATGCATCATTAGAACAAATCAGTGGAATGCTGACTTCACTTTTTTGTCAAGCCAGTTATAGCAATCATTGAAAAATTGGTTTTAGTAAAAGATCCTGTCAGTGGCTGATTACAACCAATTCTATGTATTTGAGGTTAGAGGTGATCATTGAAAGGAAAACTGACATTTGAAAACAGAAAGAGAATCGAACACATTCAGTGGAATGATTGTGTTCCATATTAAAGAAACGAAAATCAGCTGTTCATTGAAATTGATTTCTATCAGTGAAATAATAAATGTGGATTTAGAAGAAAGTTTAAATCAGAATTTTGTATTTTATAGAGTGTACAAATTCTCCTACTCATTACCTTCGTTTTGATACCAATTAAAGCCATTGCAGTTTGTTTATTCGTCTCAAAAATGGAAACGAAAATTTTCAATGATGCATTTCAATGATAGCTATAACTGGCCCCTTAAATCCATTTCTGAGTAAATTTAGCAACAAAATGTTGTAATTCTTTTTGTTAAAATTAGTCCAAGCAAGTATTCGTCTAATTGCATTCAAATTTTACTCAAAATCGAGTTGTAATATGGGCAAATTTGGAAGACAAAATTTTTTCTGATGGACTTTTCTGATGAGCTATAACTGGCCCCTAACTGAAAAATAGATTTTATACTCTTTCTTTTGCTTTGAGCTGTCAAAATAACAGAATAAACATAGCGTTTACACTTAACCGCATCGTTAAAGACGAGTTTTGTTCACTTTAAAATTTGAGGTGACTTTGAGCGTTAAGCTGACTATTAAATTGATTATTGCTATGGTTAATTACTTAGAGTGCACTTAAATATTTTTTAAGTTATCCATAAATCTGATTGTTGGTTAGGCCCATCGAGAACAACGATTTTGCTACACAAAACCTTAAACTCACCCATTTCTTTATTTTTTAAATCTACTTTGAAGTATGAAGTCTATTCAGTTCGTCAATGCCGGATCGACGTTGATGGATTAAGGGCTTGTCGAAAAATTTCAAAGGCCTTAGGAAAGTATATAATTTTGCGAATATTCCACGATTGGGGTACCAAAAATCGCGCGTGACCTCCAAAAGTTTAAACCTTGACCAACTTCCAAAACTATACTTGGCCTTTGTTGACCAATTACGGAGCAATTAGATGGCATACTTTTTTACGAATATCCCATATATGGGGTGCCAAAATCCCAGAGCTGCAAACTCGGGTTTAATTTCAAAGGTTCCCAGCGAGAAATTTTTAAGTTTAAACTGCAATTGCTCGTAAGTCAACGCAATATGGAAAGTGCTAGAGTTATAGTTTGAAACAGTTGATTCGAGGTTGTGCAATACTTGGGTTGATTCGATACATCATGCGCCGTGCGTTTTTGTACCCACTTTAACATTCGAGCAGTTAGTGATGGCAAGAGCACGCAACTTATCTGAGGGATGGGTTCAGAAGAACGAGAAGAAACTATCCACCTTGAAGTTGTTACGAATAAACCGACGCTTTGCTTGTTCACAAATTTAAGATTCAGAATCCAGACTTGTGGTGAGAATTTCCTGCTGAACATCCTTTGTTTGCAGGGTTAACTCATTCTGCACTAAAAATTAACAGTCAAGCACACTCTATCAAATACATAATTACCAAAAGTCTTCGGATGGAAAAGAATCTATATTAATATAATTTAAATTTTTAATTTTTAATTAATTAATATGATTTTTTCCATAAAACTATATAAAGTCGTATTACTAACAACTTGTTGCATAACTTGTCCTAAAATTTAAGAAAAAATAAACAAAATAGCAAAATATTAATTTTAACTAATTTAAATTTATTAGAAAAACTATGACTTACTAAATTTATAATATCTATATCTACAAATTTTAATAATTTATCCTAAACGCAGGCGAGTGTGTTGTTCTTTTCCTCTTCTCCGATTTGGACTTCTTCCTCTTCGGCATAACCCAAGTTTCGCTATAAGGATTCGTTTCAAATGAGTCCTGTCCAAATTTCAGTCTTGAACCCGAAATTGGTCGGGCCTTGGAAATATACATAGTTGTCGAACTGGGAAATCTTTCGTATGTCTCTAAGTCATCGTCAGTTGTCGAACTCAACCAACTAGGCCATTTCATATATGGCTTCGCAGACGATTCGTAAATATTAGAATATGCCGCCGCTTGCCATTTCGGCTTAAATGGCGATTCGATTGTCAAAGAATTTGGGTATAGGCTTCCTCCAGCTACTCTTTGGTCCATTATGATAGACTCTGTTGAATGGGTGTCATATTCATCTGAAAAAGCGTCTTCATAGTTTTCGCCCTCAGCGTCTGGAGATGTAAACGTTTGCATTTGTGCCACAGGCCGAGCACCCAGGAACTCGCTAGACTTCTTCATTCCATGGAATTTTGAGAACATATCCTCACTTATCATATGCGACATGCTGTTGATTTTAGGCTTTTTCATAATGGTGGCTTCCAAAGTGTTGTCCAGTCCATATGTGGGTATGTCCGGAAGACTTCCTATGCCTATAGGCAATGAGGGAAACTGCATTGAATGGCCATAGGACATAGTACTCAGAGGCTTATGCATTGCATCTAAGTCAGCGTCTAGGTATTCCGGAGCCTTAATGACCTTCTTTGGATGGAAAATGTGTTTTTGAACTTTGTGGAAATGAGTGTGCTTCCGACGCATCTCCGGAATGTGAACCTTTATGTGAACACTAAAGAACTATGTTAGTATAAATTATTTTAAAGGACTCTTTCTAAGTTCTTGAACTCACTGTTCGCCACCATCACCGCCACTAAAAACACCACTCGAATTGAACACAATCTGGACAAGTATGACGATAATCCATTGGCTAAGACTTGACATTACGTTAATGGTTGAGATCCAACGCACCCTGATCACTCGCGAGAAATGACACATTTCCATCACAATCGCTCCATTTTATATAGTTTCGAGGCGTCTGCGAATTCCGTTCTCCGATCGTTGCCACAATCTAATCAGATTGAATTTCCGATGCATCTGGGTACCTTTAACTACACTACTTGTACATAATGCGGGACACCCATTAGGAGCTCCAGCTTTCGTCGTGGTCTAGCTGTTGGGAAGTGGCCAAGCACGTAGATGTACATGTGTGCACGTTGGGATGCTGTGCAGAGTTATGTACCTATAGATATATTAACGCATGGATGCATTACGAAAACGCATTTCTTAGATGAACGCATATGGTAAGCAAATGAGGGTCATTGCCTGATCTTTGTTTCATCTTCCACTGTTATGTGGAAGATCTAAATTACTTCTCCGACATTGAAAAGAAATTGCATTTTTACTTTCTTTGCAATTGAAGCGAGCGAAATAAATAAAAAGAAAAAACAACGAAAGTGCTGCTGCAGAAGAGACCCAACCGATTGATATTGAAAAAGAAATGTTGTGGTAATTCTTTGTTTTGCAGAAATCTAGAGCCAGTGGTTTAATTAATAGGAGGAGGGATGCAAGAAATAGGGAAACATTAATATATCAATTATTGGCAAACAAATTTGGGTAACGAAGTTAGTGGTCTTATAAGTTGATTTCGTAATAGAAAAAATACCACACTCTTGTGTTGAAAATATAGAAATTTATCGAAACAAGGTTTCTTTTTACTTATAGAAGACGTACTGGTATCAATACCGTTTTTATTAGTTGGAAAAGTTAACTTAATTATGTAGGAAACATTAGTGGAGTTGATATACCATATAAATGCTTTGTCTCAGAATGGAAACTTTAATGTACATGTCCTATTTTATTAATGCTTTATTCAAGACTGATTTATATACAGTAACAATATTAATAATAAATTGTGAGTGGGCATCAGGGTTCCTAATAAGCATATATAACAAAAAATAGCTTCTTCAAAACCCAGCTTCAGAGAACATTACCAGAAATGAAATTCATTTTAATAGTTCGTAAGTCTTCTTACTGCATACTTGATTCTTTTAGTGTCCCTTGGCATAGTGGTTAGTGGTTTGCAGAAGGTCTTTTAAATGGATTAACTGCCTCTTGCAAGGAAGTGACAATCCTCCAGGCTCATTAGTCATTCGGTACCGGCAGAAAATTGGAGATCTCCTTAACTCCTGATAACACTCATACAGGAATATTTGAGAGTTGAAAGTTACCATCATAAGGCTCTCTACGAATCGTAATGGCTTACAATTTTTTTTTAGATTTGATTTTTTGATGCAGACCTCCGATCAAATATTCTCTAAGCTAACTACGAGTATTTAACGGAATGATAAAGCCAAGATTGCCGATGAAGTTTGCATATGAATTGGCTTCGAATAAAAATTGCTTCAAACCCAAAATGAAAAGGACCCAAATTTAAATTTGAATATGGTATCACCCAAAACTAAATACAACACAAATAATTAAATAGAGTCTATGAAATATCGATTATTCTTTTGGTATTATTATGCAAATAAAAATTAAACTTAAAAAAAAAAACATTTTTTTAAATTTTTATTGTCTGAACTTCAATTTTTACTTGCGACTTATAGGTGCTATAAGGCAAGTTATGCATTCGTAAAAAAATGGAACTCAACATTTTGATCAGATTTGACATTACGATGATAATAGCGAAGACGAAAAAATTCGGTCTCGCAATTCTGTCTGCCTGTTCGACTACAGCCTAAACGGCTCGGCCGATTTCCTTTAAAGTTTTTTTTCTTTTTTTAGTCCAATCAAAGCGTCATTTGACCTTGCGCGGAGAGGCATGGTCTTTTTTTCCATGGATCGATAGGTGCTTATGAGAAAAGCTTAAAACCAAATTTGCACCACACAACAACTAACCAAAGTTATTGGTAAAAATGTGTTTTGTGTCATTTTTTGGTCATTTGCGAACATCTTGGCTCCACTATCTCGTAAAAACAAAAATTAAACATATATTTATTCCTAATAACATTATCTATTATGTTATAAAAAAAAACATTTGTTTAAACAAATGAAAAAAAAATATAGTTATAGGTAAGTCAGCGCACCCACGCAATTTTATGTTTTTATGTTTTAATTAATATCTCAGTCCCAGTATGTCGCAAAGTTAAAATAAAATACTGTATTGATAATAACAATATTTTCTATCAACCTGCATTTAATTTAATATGTTTAAGCAAAAACATAAAAAGTTACCGTTGGTTTCAACTTTTTTTTTTGTTTTTAATACCTTGTTTTCATAGTTATTGAGATAAAAACTATATTTTAAAGTAAATACTCGTATTTTGCAGTGTTGGATTTTTTTTTATAGTCCTGCTAATTTTCTTCAAATAAAAAAAAATTAGTACAACACAATAGTACAACGGGAGCAAGATATTCATGATTTAAAAACTTAGGAAAGCTTACATTTTAATATCTTAACCTTATAGCTTGTAATTTTGTATATTGGTATCCTTCAAACACCCCACACATTCTTACACAGATTTGTTGCTTCTTGTTGCTGCAAATGACCAATAACTTTGGTAAAAAAAGTTGTCATGTGGTGCAAATTTGATTTTAAGCTTTTCTCATAAGCACCTATCGATCCACGAAAAAAAAATAGACCATGCCTCTCCGCGCAAGGTCAGGCCCTTTTTCAAGACGCTTTGACTGGACTATTTGTAAGACCAAAAAAACAGTACCTGCCATACGATTTTTTTCGAAATCTTATTAAAAAAAATTTTCAAAAACTTTTCCACAGATTTAAAAAAAAAAAATCTAAGAATTTCATTTAGTTAAAGCTAGGTAATGCTTGAAAAAATCCTAAAAATGATTATTAATGGTACCCCCTCTAGAACCATTTTTGTTTGTTTTTCTCAAAAACAGTACAAATGATTTTGATCATTTTGTGTATGCTAAGGCTCCGCCAAAATTTGAATAGTTTTGTGTTTTAAAATTTTCAAATTAAAAAAAAAAAAATTTAAATCAAAATTTCAAAAATCCTTTTCTGTATTTTTTTTAAACTTGACAATTAAAAGTTTCTGTTGTGTAGAAAATTGGGCTTAATGATCTATTGAAAACAATGCAATAATTAAAAAAGATAGTATATTTTTTTCCCACCGTTTCTTTCCGGCTTCATCAAGGGTTATATTTATTAAGTCTTAAAAAACAATTTACAATAATTACTTTGAATTGAATAATATAACACTTTTATTTTGGTGAGTACAGCTACATTTTATGATGTGAAGTATTGCAAACAAGAATTTTTTTTTATATTATCAAATGCCATTACACATGTTGCCATTACAAATGTTTCTTAATAAATTTTACAAGATGTGAGAGAAAAATAATTATTTTACCTTTGGGTACTGTTACCGAAATAATATATGTAAAATGGGTTTCGAAAATCATATTTTTCTCGAAAACGGCGACTAGACTTTTGATAAGATTTTTTTTTCTCGAATAATTTTGACGATCTATAATTAAATAAAAAATATTTGGAAATTAAGATATTACTGACTGTACCTTTGTTTCAAATTTTGAATTTCTCACTATCGGCATAACGGATCTTAATTAAATTTTGTACAGAGAAGCTTCTAAAAAGTTTGAAGAACATTGCATTTTAAAATTGCGAACTCATTACAAAATATTTTCTACCAAGAAGAAATGTAGAACAGCGAGACACACTTTCTTCGACTTTTCTATCATCGTAATGTCAAGCTGATCAAAATCTTGCGTTGAATTTTTTCTTACGAATGCACAACTTTAAAAAACAAAGGCATAACAACTTATAGAGAATCTTAGTTTACTCTGTCAATCAATCCTGTTTGCATGTCCTCGGTAGAAATAAAGAGTCTGAAAGGGTCACTACCTCAAAAGAGTCAATATCTTCGAAAAAAAAAACATACAACCCTTAATAAAATGCTTATCTATCTCAAAAACAACTTAAACGGTCTTAATAAGAAAATGGTTAGATTTAATTTGAACGAATATGTTTATTATTGGTATCTGCCTCAGAACTCAGTTTTATTTTAATTTCTGATTAACGGCACAACCGATTTCTAAAAGAAAAAATTATTTTATATAGGAACTCGAAAACTTTCTTATAAATGTTTTTTGAAATTTTGTCCTAAGTGTGTACTAATAAATAATTAAAACTAAATCACCAAACTTATTCTGAGAAAAATATTATTTTAAATTTAATTATATGTATTTACAAAAACTTATTTTGAAAAAAAAACTCCTCTTACGATTTTTTAAAATTTGTTCCAGAAATCAGATGGCATTCTAATTTTTAAGCTCAAACTATTTTGCGAGCAATTTAATGAATATATTCTATGGTATTTGAACATTAATTTCTAATAACATTCATCTTTTTACGAGTATGTTTATATGTTCAATTTTTATGAATAACAAGCTTTTTGCACATAAGAGCAATTACGTGTCCAATTATACACTTTATTAAATAGGTGGGTAAAAATGTTACAAAACGGTTCTGTAGTACCAACTCATCAAGGGAAGAAACGGAAATTATTTCACCACTATTACCGAATGCGGAGGAGGGTGTTACATTAAATTCTTGACATATGTATTTACGATTGTCAAAGTATGGTTTGAAGAAAATCGCCTTCTCGATCAACCGATATTTATAATCCCGTCTTAGGATACTCTTACGTTGGGAGTAAAACGATTTGACTGTATAATATCAAGAGCGTAAGAAGTAAGCTTTAATATTGAAATACGTCAATTATAAAATTTAGTAAAATGTTTTTACATCATAACTTTATTTTAAAATAATTGCTTCACACCATGTTAATTCGTCCCATAATATTCCAAACAAATCTGTTTAAAGTCTTAAGTTCACAAACTATTTTATTTCTAACGGTCACGATGACAGTTGTGATTATTAAAATGTTAAGAATGTTCAAGATGTTCTAAAACGTTAATTGAACGAATAAGTTCAATTAAAGTACTAACTGCAATTTTAATTCGAGATTTTGAAATAAGCCCTAAATATTTTGTTTCCATTTAAACACACAGGGTGTCCAGTAAATAATGGAAAATCTTGCAAAACGTTTTTGTGGAAATTTTCAGTAAATATTAAAAAAAAAAACAATATTTCCCATGGGGTCTGTAAATTTGCGATTTTTGTCAAACAAATTTAACAGAGTACAACTTTCCTAAAATACTTGAACAATACGACCTTATTGTTTTTTTGTTTTTTTTTTTTTTATAATATTAATAAATATTAAAATAAAATATTCTAGAATGACTATATTGATAGATAGATATTAAAATTGTATATCAGTTATTGTATTTTTTTTTATTATAATTTTTCAAATAAACATTTTAATTTAAAAATGATGAAATATTTATTTTCACCAAACTTTGACCATCTCTGAAAAAATTGTATGAGAACATACGTGAGCAAATACTTTTAAAAATTGCTTATTTAATGAACTTTCCAAAATCATCACGTTCTTGTGTCAACAGTAAATACTAACAAAATTTGATATTAATCTACTAATGGAGATTTTTAGTATCAGCGCAGAAAAATTAGACAATAAAAGTAACCACATTGCCAAAAACAACTGCAATAACTAGTGTGAAATTTTACTGTAACATTTACTACAAAGTATTATAAAAATATCAAAAATCATTCATTCGTGGTCATTGTGTTGAGGTAATTTAAGAAAATCCGCCTTTTTTTAAATCGTAACTTTATTTAATTTACCACATTTGAAATATTTTTTTAAATATTTTTTTCTTAAAGGTATTTAAGCTCTCTTAAACTGGTTGCAAGATTAGATATACATTATTTACTATATAATGACATATTTTTATAAACACAAGAAACCACATCTTAAAAATTAATTGCAATATTAAAATTGGTTCTTACGACAGCTCTTTTGTTTAACTAAATTGAAATTTAGATACATCTATGGTTTCTAAGTGTTTGTGATTGTGTTTTTCTGACAACCAAAATTGTTTTCCGTTAAAGAACGAAATTCAGGATTTGATTTCTGTTTCCATTTGAAAATGATAAATTGCAAAGGCTCTCAAGGAATTTTAATATTTTTTAACAATTAAACTATTGACAGAATTTGTTGATATATATTTTCTATTTAACGCCAATTTTTGTGGACTAAAGGCCAAAAAAGCTATTTTGAATCTATATTTTCTATTTATCAATTGCAAATGATTGTCATACATATATACTTGTATATGTATACCAGCGAATAAATACACTTCTTTCATTTTTCTTATTTTTATTTGTAAATAGATACAAAGCCATTATTAAATGGGTTGGTATTATTACTCGTATGGCACATTAATTTTTGTGGCTTTTTTCACACTCATCTTGATGTCTTATTTTATCAATTATAAAGAATTCAATATATTATTGCATGAAATTTGTTTTAATATGTATTTAAATATAATATTTGCAATGATGGTTGATCCGAAAATTCCTGTTTTGTTGTTTTTGCGCTACTTTAATGTTTAAAATTTAGTTTCACGGTTTCAAGCATCAATTATTGTAGAGATGAGTTTTTTGAGCTTAGATATAAATTTGGCCTTAAATATTTGATTTATTTTTAAAATTTTTGCAATAAGCTGCTCAAGAGTGTTTTGCTCCATAAAATCTGATTTTCAGTCTAAAAACTGTATTTAACAACGAATAAATTTAAAAGTTAAAGTTTTTTTTAAATCTTCTGCACTAATAAATACAATTTAATAATAAAAATGGCTGTTCCAACTATTAAAGTTCATAATATTTTCAATACAACTGTATGTTTTTACATCCGTTTCTTGATCATTAAGTAATATAAAATTCATATCTATATATATAAAAATCAATGCCACTTTTCGTTGTGTTTTTATAACTCAAGAACAGGCTCACCTATCCGAACCAAATGTTTAGGCTTTGTTCGGACTATGTAGTAGATGGTTTATGTGAAGTTTGCACAAAATCGCTCGAGCGGTTCTTCATTTATCAGTTTTTTTGTAACAAATGAATTCAATAAATGTCGGATTATTTCGTTAGTGGAGATTTTGCTGTCAAAGAATCGTTCAAATGTACTATGTATGTATGTATATGTGTGCGTGTACTTTTCTCAGTTTTTTAGCGATACTGATACACCACTATTAATGTAGCAATTTGTTTTTAATTTGATTTATTCTTTTTTATATGAAGGAATAATGCCACGAGCCGGGCGAGCAAATATAGGTCGGCGAACGCGTAATGCAAATGATGTGGCATTACTAAGACGATCACAGACTGCAGATGAACGCGCACATGCTAATGCATCGCAGCGTGAACGTAATGCACGAAATAGATCTGTTGACCCTGTACCTGTACTGAATCTTTCACGGCGATCACGAATACGTCGTGCTCCTTTGGCTGAAATGATGCGTGCTGCTTTTAATTACAACAGTCAAATTAATTATAGTATGTACGGATACATTGGAATGATGGACGCAATAATGTCCACATTGTGATGCGGCTAACTTTCCAGGTGAAACGCCCGGCATCAGGGTTCGAACCTGAATCATAAAATGTCGGAGCAAATTTGAAAAAAAAGTCGAGCAAATGCAAGATTTTCGGAGTAGATTTGAAACAAAAAGAAAATCCTTACTTTTCAGGAAAATTAAAACATACATATGTATGTATGAACATAAAAAAATAGTATTAGCAAAAAAGAAAAATAAATCACAGGTTTCATTGGAAAACTTAGTATTATTTTCAAAAATTGTTTTGTAAAAATAAACAAACTACAAATTCAGAAAGAATTTTTAACAAAGGTTAAATGGTTTTTTTCAACAATGTCATATTTGTATATAAATAAGACAATTTGTCTCTGTGGAAAAAGTAGAGTGAATCTCGAAAAATCGGAGCGTAGGAGTAGATTTAGGTTCGAACCCTGCCCGGCATGTGTTGTGCTAATGGCAAAGTGAGATTGCCAGCATTAGAAACTCTACCCGAACCATTGCATTCACTTATTTTTGGGATATTTCAAACGTTGAACCCCTTTTTGAGTCATATTCAACTATACAATTCGGCATTTCAAATGACTTCTTTTGGCGCTACTAAAATTATTAGAGATAATTTTATGCCGACGTTTAAGATAAATACTTCAACAGGACTGTCCCATGTTTATATCAATCTGAATCATAAAGTATTCGATAGTTTTAATAATTTTGATCCAACATCTACCTAAAATTGCATACATGTTACAGATTCAGGGCCAGATTTATCATCAAGCTGGTTCGTTATTGCCATACCCCGACGCTGATAATTTTTGCACACTCTACATTAAAATTGCCATTGAATGCACAGGTGATTGAAACTACAACTTGCAATATTTCGAGAAATTCTGCTATGGCAAAAGTTCTGCGATTAACGTCAATTATTTTATGGGATGAGCGTAGAATGGCGAATAAAAAATCACTAGAAGCATTTAATCGAACAATGCAAGATTTACGTGGTAATCAACAGCTTTTTGGTGGTGCTTTGATAATACTTCAGGGGATTTTCGTTAAATATTGCCTGTCATTCCTCGATCAACTCCTGCTGATGAAATAAATTCCTGTTTGAAGTCATCAATTCTTTGGAGATATGTATGTACACAACTTGACACTGAACATTAATATGCGTATTCACCTACAAAATGATCTAGCTGCCCATGAATTTTCAAAACAATTGTTAGAAATTGGTGATGGCAAAATATAAATCGACAGTACCAACGGATTGATCGCTGTACCAAACAATTTTTGTACAATTGCGCAATCGATAGATGAATTGATTGAATGTGTTTGCCGAATATTCTTCAGAATTACAGAAATTATGATTGGTTGAGAAAACGCGCCATTTTAGCACCCAAGAACATTCATATCAATGCCAATAATTTTCAAATTCAAGCGAAACTGCCAGTTGTCAACTGACAGTGTCATGTATCAAGATGAATTATCCAATTGAATTTTTAACTTCATTGGAACCGGCCGGTATACCACCGCATTGCTTGAATCTGAAAGTTTGTTCTTTGATTATATTGTTGCGAAATATTAATCCACCAAAACTGTGTAATGGCACCAGATTGGCAGTGAAAAAAATATTGCCAAATTTGATTGAAAGCTACGATCCTAACTGCTAAATCAAAAGGAGAAGTTTGTTGATACCGCGTATCCCTACGATTCCAACTGATATGGAAAAACAAAAAATATTGTTTATACAAATGTTTTGGATTAAGTTTTAAAATAGCTAGCAATTAATAAAATATTTTTTTGTTTGAATAAATGAATAATTTGATGTTACAATTAAATTGTTTTATTATTTCACTTTATACGTAGCGAAGCACGTACCGGGCCGCTAGTTTTGTATAATTATTATCAGAATTATTAAAACTTGAATCGAAAAAATAAAAACTCATATGAAGTAAATATTATAATTTTGATAATACTTGATTCAAATTAGCTTTTTTGGCCTTTAGTCCACAAAAATTGGCGTTTCGTCCGGGTGATCTCACATGGACTCATCAGTTGACTTGTGAGGACCTTGTCAATACGCAATTTTTGTTAAGTTCAGTTCATCTTACATGAATTTTTTGACAAAAATCCAATGTGAACTATATCCAACAAAGATTAGAATTGTAATCATTAATGTTGGAATTTTTTTGCCCGTGGCCTGGCATTGAATATTTATATGAAGGTTTTTATAATACAAACTCTATATACTACTGAAATAAATCAGCCAAGTAGAAGACTTAGAACTATTATTGGACTTGTTGAATTATTGATTCATGGTTTGTGGACTAAAGGCCAAAAAAGCTAATTTGAATCAACTATTATCAAAATTATAATATTTACTTCATATGAGTTTTTATTTTTTCGATTCAAGTTTTAATAATTCTGATAGTAATTATACAAAATTGGAATTATATAAAGAAAAGATTAATTGTTATACAAAAGAAAACAAAATTTCAGCAAAGACAAAGAAAAAGAAAATTCCAGAGTGAATATACTTTATAGAATAACTATTATAATAATTAGATAGATATTATGAGATATGTTAAACAAATTTGAATTGAAAAATAATTATTGCTTTTAGTTTAGCTAAACCAAAAAAGGATGGTGTTGAGCTATTAAATTATAATTTTTTCATGTACCGTTCTTATATGTACCTACGATTAGGTGATCCGAAGTTATAAGGGTCTAAACTTTTTTTTTTTTTTTTACTTTCATGTTTAAAAAACTTTAATAGACAAAAAAATAAAAAAAAGAAAAAACATCGCCCCTAGAGTTTGGAAATTCTAATTTTTTCATGTACCGATTTTTTACCTACGATTAGTCTATCCAAAGTTATAAGGGTCCAAACTTTTTGTTTTTTTTTGTTAGTTTCATGGTTAAATCATGGTTAAATAAGCTTAATAAAAAAAAAATAAAAAAAAAGGAGAAACATCGCCCCTAGAGAAACGTAGATTCTACATTGGGTCATATTTATTTTATTTCTAAAAAAATTATTGCGGTCTATATCCTCTCCTAAAAATTTTTTTGTCTTAAAAGTTTTAAAACTCACTAAAATAAAATATAACGAGATACAATTTAAAAAATGTAACGGACATCGCCCCTAGGAAAATTTGCGCCCAACATTTTGGCGTTTAAAATATTCCAATATCTTTGATACTTATCGAGATCTGCTATCCTAAATGAAAACATAAATTTCGATGCAGCGATCTTCAGCTTCATCTTAAAATCGCATTATTTAGAAAGAAAAAAGTCTATTTTAGGTAAATCTTAATTTAATAAATAAATAATTAATTAAAGCCTTCGGAACTATTTCATGTGACGCAGAGCACAAGTTCAAAGCAGACCTGGGACATTCTTTCATCGATTTATAAGTCCATTTGGCCCAGCGAAACAATTAAGTTTACTAAAGCAATTACTATCCAATAAAATGCATGACGGACAATCGATCTATGTTCATTTTTTCGTTAGCGTTGAGAAGCTGGGTGAGGTAGATGTTCGGATTGAAAATGAGATGCTTGGGATAATGCTGCATCTTCCTGATGATTCCGAGAATTTTATAGTGGCTATTGATAATGGATATGGATTACCTGCATTTTAAATTAACAGAGGAGGAACAAAAGAATAATGACAGAGGCAAATAGAACGCGATTACCAGCAATCAGCTTGTGTTAGGTGTAAATGTAAAATCGAAGCTAAGCTTCTGTTCTCAAACGTGGTTTAAAGTGGCTTAAAAAGCATGCAATTGAATTTGAAAGAGAATTTGGAATTCTAAGAAGTGAAATTAATAAGGTAGGTAGTTTGAAAAGCCAGTGAAGATTGTCTACGAGTATAATGTCAGGCAGGAAACAGCATTGAGCTTGGAGACTCATATTTTTTTTTGATTAATAATGACATTATTTTACATAATTTTTTAATGCTACGTTGTAGCAAATCATAAGTAAGCTTGGCCTACGTAGCCGTCTGGTAGACATTTTTATGTTTATATAAGTAAATTATGTATAATTAAAATAAAACATTTAAATTTTATAAAATATATTTTCTTTGTACGTAATTCTTTGGACATCATTAGAATAGCTCTTCGATTATATTTTTTCGGTACCTTTTAAACTCCATTATTAATATACTTCGCCAGCTGTTTTCAGTTTTCACCATTTTTAAGCTCCACATTGCTCAGGAAACTTTTTCCAAACACATAATCGAATTTCCGCCAGAATCGGACATCTTCCCAGAAAATAGTAGTATATAATAATAGCAATTGAAGTAGTTCCTATTCATAAGATTATGATTGAGTTGGGCATAGATATCTCGTTGTACAGACGACCTTGCCTTGATTAACTCGTATGCCTAGGATTTCCAATCCCATCTAGGTCTATAGAATAGCTATAATATTCTGCCAATTTTTTCCAATGTGCAAACCATAAAATTTCTTTTCTTACTACCAGCTTACTTATCTTTTTTGGCAATCTTCTGTCGTCCATTTTAAGCGTTTTTATGGCATAGTCAACTTGCAATTTTTACATTGATATATAAAAAGGAGATAATCCAGTTTAAAGGAGAAGAATATGATATAGTGTTGACAGAGGTAACTTGAAAATTTATTTTACGAAGTATGGTAAGAGTTGCTCCACTTCTTCAAACTCTATATGGACCCAACTTTACGCAGCATTATACATTATGGCTTTTGCTGTTGCCTCAAAAACTCGATACTTTTATGGTGAATCAGACACATCGACAACTCATATTAAGAAACCAAGTTTCTATTGTAGATGGCAGGAGAGATTTGGTCACATAAGCCGCAATAGCATACGAAACCTGCCAAACATTGAATTAGACGAAAAAAACTCCCAGTGGAAAAAATCAATAAGTTCCAGTCATAAATTTAGTCGTATCTTTATCTCTTGCCAGTCTTTGTCTTCACGGGAACAAGGTCACTTTTATTAACGTGAACCAAGCTTAAGAATTTTTAAATTAATTAATTTTAATCAATATCATCTTTCCTTGTGATTTTAAATTAAAAAAAAAAATATTTAAAATGAAAATCCTATTTTGCTTGTCATTTAAAAGAAGACCAATTTTTCTCTTTATAAAATTATAAAAAAATTTATAATTTTTGTTCTTAATAGGAATGGAAGCCCATTGTTTTTTTTTTTTGTTATTATTTCTTGATAAAAGGCTTTAGATTGAATGACGCAAATATGACAAATCAGAACATGAGGTACAAACCTTTCAAAAACTTACGGATAAACTTTAAACTTTTGAAAATTCTAATTTATGTATCAAGATATTTTTTTTTTTGAAAATAACTCGGATTCATATAAAAACATTTAAATTAACCTTCAATTTAGTTTGAAGGTTTTTGATAAGAAAATAACTTTTAAAAGTAAATTTAAATATCTAATTTTTATGGATCCTAAAAAAAATAAAATGAATAAAGTGCAACGAACCGGTTTTTTTTCTTTAAGTTTAAATTAAATTAGGAACTATTTTTTTTAATTTCGTTTAATTTAAAATAACTTTAATAATTTAATAGTACTTAATCATTTAAAAAATCCCGACCGAAATCACCCCGATTTATACTTCATCTAGGGATGTCCCTCTTCATATTCTTCTTGTTCGTATTCGTGTTCGTGTTCGTGTTGATGTTCGTAGTGATGTGGAATATGAACTACTTCTTCCTTGTGATCCTCAATAACCGGATGCTCGTACTGATGATGATGTTGCAAGTGTTCATGGCTGACATGCTTCTCTACGATAATTGGTTTAACTTCGTGTTTAATAACTTTCTCCTCCTTGATGACAATAGGCTTGTGATGATGATGGACGTGTTTGACAATGGTGTGAACATGTTTCTCCTGTTTCTTATGAACCGGAAGATGAATGATAATTTTCTTGTGGTGACCACCATGTCCTCTAAATATAAATGAAATTAAAAAAAACATATATAGTCCCCAAAGTTCTACAAAGTCAATTTCAAATTCCAAACCCAGCTTTAGATTCATTTATGATAATCAATACGACCAGAGAAGTAAATGTAATCTGCAAGAAATATCAATAAATCAAATTAAATGTCACCATCACTTCAACAAATAAATTACCAAAACTCTTAAATCCATTATTTTAAAAATCGTCCTATATAATGAAAATAATCACAAACCTAAACGAAGTACTCCAGAGCTAATTGTAACGCCGAATGTGGGAATAGTAATGCACCACAGTCTTTTATAATGCAACAAGTGTTTCGGTGTTGTTGATAGATACTTCCTTGGTGGTACCCATAGCCGCATTCATATGGAAAGGCAAAAGTTTGTTTGAGTAAGCGATTGCGTGCTGTAAAACGCGCAGCTCACTAAAATTCTACAAATTCACTTGATTATGGATATGGGTATCATTTCAACGTCTTCATCATAAACTCCTACCACTTCTTGCAGACTTCACAAGGAACAAACCTAATTACCATGCTTTCTGGTGTATACATGGATTAATGGTGTCTTTTCCGCAATGTTGTAAACCTTGCTATCCATTAGGTTGGCTTACTTGGTGGTGCACGTAGTCGAAGAACATAATTATTTTTTTTTTGTTTCAATGAAAGATCTGTTTAATGAGGTGTAAGTAGGAAAGTGCGCTATATTTTGATAAGAAGGTTTCTAATACAGGGTGTTTTCAAATTAATGATCATTACTTGGTGAAATGAATTCTGAGCATGTTCTAAGAAGAAAATCGTATTTAACCGGCGAATTCACGGACTTGAAATGGACTCAAAATTTAATAAAAAAAATCAACGGAAACATTAACAATGTTATGTTACAGTCTTATGTAAAGCCAGGAACTCATTATTTTATTTTTGGCCTTGACTGAGATTTGAACCCAGACCTAGCGTCTTCAGAAGCCAATGCCCTACGCATTACGCTACCGAAACCAGGTTTTTTCTGTTTATCCACTGTCACCTGAGGACTAGCATTTTTATTAGTCACCCACTATTCCCACATTCGTTATGTACATATAAGGGATGGACCTGATCATGTGGTTTCGATAGCGTGATTCGTAGGGCATTGGCTTCTGAAGACTCTAGGTCTGGGTTCAAATCTCAGTCAAGGCCAAAAAGTTTTTCGATTAAACTTGAAAATATAAAGGTTAAGCACCACTATTAAAGGGGTCTGATGTTCGGCTTGGCACCCGTGAAATAGCTATAATTCCAGCCGAAATAAAAACACACTTGCTGGTAGTTCATTCAAGTTGTTGTTGTAATATTCAAAAATCATAATATATAAAGCTTGGCAGGCAACTGCACGTATGTAATCATACAAAAACCCCTTCTATGGAAAATTAAGCATTGAGTAAACAAATCGAACTCGAGACAAAGTTCGAAGAATCGAGGAAGACGAAGAAAAAAGAAGGACTCACAATGCTCTGTGTTTATCTATTTATTCTTATGCAGCCTAGGTTTTTAATATACTATCAACAAGAATTATGAAAACACTTACTATATCTAAAAATAATAGTACCCATCACACAAATGTTAAAAAATAGTTCTCGAATTCTCGTATTTTTTTCGAAAACAGCAACTAGAATTTTTTATAACAGTTTTTCTGTTTTGCTTAAATTTAAAAATCCATAACTCTATTTTTTTTTTTTTTTTTTTATAATCTACTCGCGCTCAAGGGATTATGATTACCCTTTAAATGTTTCAACACAGCGCGGGCGTGAAGTTAGTGAAGAGAAAGAAGGATAGGAAAGATGTGTGGCACGATGTTCTGAGACTTTTGGTGGTTGTCTCAGATATTTTTATCTCCAGGGATGGCGGCTGAGCTAAAGCGGAGAAATGCCTTGTCTTATTTGTATAAGGAAAATTTTGGATCTAAGATTTTTCACAAACGACTTTAATAAAATTTCATGCACAGAAGCTTCTTAAAAGTTGAAAAAAAAACATTGTATTTCAAAACTTAAAAAAAAAATTATTTTTGGAATTTTTGAACAAAAATATTAATATTAAGAAGTTTTTTTTTAGAAAGTTTGATATCTCAAAAACAGGGGCCAAATTACCGCATCAGTTTTCGAGTAATACGTGACTGAATTATGTAAGTTTGGCATTACCGCTTTTGTCATCGAGTAATCGATTACACTGATTTGACATTTCATTCGATCACTGAAGCGGTAATTTGGCCCCAGACTTTTTTAAATATAATTTGTACTGGCACAATGATAAAAACTTAAAATTTGATAACCAACATTTTTCTTAAAAATATATAATAAAATTAAATTGTATAATGACTTTTAGTGAAGATAGAGTGAATGGCGATTAATGGTATCTTGTACATAGAATCAGTAATCCAGAAACTTTTAAAAACCTTTCATAAAATAACGTAATCTATCACTACAACTGTTAATTTATCAGTGAAACCAAGAAACAAGTACAAGAAAATGAATCTTTTAAGAACCAGTAATAGTGAAGTGATAAAGACAAACCTCCACACTTATTAAAACTTATCAATGGAAATTCTAAACTAAAACATTCCCCTGTAAGTGTTAAGATATCTTGAATAAGCAATATGACAGAATATGCTACAGAAATCCATGTTTTAACAGAAAAATCTGTATTTTATCAAGCAAACCTATGATTTACCAGAAATTGTATGGAACAAATCTCTCTTCCATCTGTCCTACTCTACTTATCTCTTTCAAATAAATAAAACTTCAAGCCTGTCCCTAATAAAGGCAAATTCCTTCTCCCTCTAATTATTGTCCAATTGCACTTATGTCCATTCTTTCCATGGTCATACAAACACCGATAAGAAATATCTTGAAGAGCGAAAGCTTCTCAGTGGCATGCAGTTTGACTTTGATAACAATAAGTCCACTAGTTATTTGAAAGTTATATCTCACTGAACAGTGGAGCAAATCTTTACATTGCTTTGGTGAAAGTAAGATTATTACACTTTATAATTTAAAAGCATTTGATAGTGTTTGGCATGAAGCTCTCTTATCGAAAATACGTGCATTTGGTATTGATGAAACACTTCCTAGTTAGATTATACTCGTAAAATACCTTTCGAACCACTCAATACGCGTTGTGTTGGATGTTTTTAGGTCTGAAATTAATAAAATTGTTGCTTGTGCGCCACAGGGTTCCGTTTTGTCTCCTACTCTCTTTCTCTTTTGTCTGAAACTTCTAATGCATTAAATTGTTTTGCTGATGACAGTGATGTCAGCTTCTTATATTATTTTCCAAATTTATTTCCTTATCCCTTGGGTTTGGATTTAGAACGGCATCGTATGAAAAGCTCATTAAATTCTGATCCCCATGGCATTGTCGAATGGGGAACCAAACAACGCCTAGAATTAAATACTTCAGTTAAAGCGGAACCCATCTCTCATTCCGCTATCCATGAGCATTCAGTTCATTTCAGTTCTCGGTAAGTGCATCACAATCCACCTACTGTTAAATAACCACATACTTGACGCCGCTAAAAACTAAGGGTTTACGAGTAGGTTCACTTCGACGTTGCAAGCAATTTTTCACCCGTTCTTATCTGGCTGTAATCTATAACACCTATATTCCCATGTTTGGGCAAGTGCTAAAATTACACACTTTAGTCAGAGAGATGCGGTATTTACCTGAGAGATGATAAATCTATGACTTATCAGAGAAATCTATGATTTTCCAGAGTATTCTATGATTTACGGGAGAAATCCGTAAAAAATCTGATAAAATCAACTGGGAAACCAATGATTACTTGGAGAGATTCGTAAACTTAGGATTTACCAAAGAGCTGACAAATCTGTGATTTACCAGAAAATTTTTTGATTTTCTATTGTAACCTGTGATTTACAAAGATAGTCCAATTAAGCAATAAGGCACTTTATACTATATTACCAGTACTAGTATAGAACTTCGATACGTCTATCTTGTACATCATCAAGTTCATTGTTTTTATTAGTTTTTTTGTCGTTAAGTAAGGAAATCTCCGAGTTTTGGGTGGGAACTTTGATTTGTATGCAGGTATTAGAAGTTAATCTTAATAAATATGTTGCTTCGTTGGCACGACAGCTTGTGCAGAAACAGCGCTAAGTGGTTTACAAATCCAAGAGCTATAGTAGTACCCCTTGGCATATTGGTTAGTTCGTTTGACTGTCATACGGAAGGTCTCGAGTTCGATTCTTAGCCTCTTGGGAGGAATTGACACATTCTCCAAGAGTATCTCTTGTCTAGGAAAGTGCCGTTCGGAATCGGCAGAAAATTGTAGGTTTCTGGTAACACGCACACAGGAATGGTTGAGAGTTGTAAGTCACTACGTCCTGGTTCACTCCGAGCTGTTGCACCACCAAATTTATTTATTTTTATTTGTACAAAAGCAACCATTTTCTACCGAATCCAAACGTCTGAAATGAGATGGACTTATTCATGACAAGAGATACCCAAGTAGGATTTGTCACTTCCTCGCAAAACGCAACACAACTTGTAAAAGGCGAAATAGGAGGAATGGCAAATATTTCAAACATGCGTTTACATTCAAATTCTGTAGCAGCTTTTTTTTAGCGATATCTCGAAAACGCTTCTTTAGAAAAATTATTAGTGTTACCTTCTTTTTCAACTATCGAAAATTAGTCGGTTTTCTATTTTTGAGTTCCTTCGATGAACAGAAAATTCTCAACAACTTCAATTTGTGCATTTAAGTGCTACATGATGGGAACATGGAACAAACATGATGTCAAACCGGCAGTAACCAAAGGTATACCAATCATAAAAGACTAAACAAAGGCAAAACACATCTGTGCATAGTTTTTATGAAAAGTTATAACTTCACTTTGCTGTATTCTCAAAAAAAAACTCTGCTTATGTGTCGCCATAAATACTATTTTACTGAGGTTAGCTGTAGCCATTTATTTGAGTATTAAATTTGATCAAAATCGGCTAGATCCTTAACGAGCAATATCGCTTTATTTTGTGTTTCTGAAAAAAGTCCATTAAAAATTTAAAAAATAAATTAAGTAGATATTTGTTTTTTGTATTCAATTTATTTTACATGCAATTTTTTTTTGTTTGCTCATCATAAAGATTTCTTGTCTGCTTCGACTTCTCTGTCAACGCCTACATCATCAACACTATTTTCGCTCTCATTTGGGTTGTCCGTCGATCTGGGTATACTCATTTCGTCGCCGTCAGGAATGTTTCTCGTTTCGACCATATCGCTTGGCATTTGTGCCAGATTGATCGGACACATGCATGGCACAAATTGTATATTTTGTTTTTGATTTTGATTTGATCCAGAATAATCGGGATAAGGATAGGGCCTAAAGAAGCTCGACGGCTGTTGGAAATAGGGCAAACTGCGTCTGTTAAACATGCCACCGTAAAATTGTGAAAAGGCTCCAGCTTGATCAAAGTATCGTGAACCACTGTTTATAGAATTTGGCGAATTGATTAATGGAATTGGCATCCGATCTTGAGATGATTGTGTGGGAAGTGGTGGTGGTGGCGGAGAGGGTGGTTCAGTACTTGTAGTTGTCGTTGTTGTTGTTGTAGTCGTTGTAGGTGGCGGTGGTGGCTTACTTTTTTCCGTGCTGGTTGAATGTGAAATCAATTCATATCTAGATCCAGAAAGTATAGGGGCTGATGGTACTCTTGATGGCCAATTGAATGGATTTGCTGCAGTTCCAAGAATAGAAAATGAAAGAGGTGAAGCAGCTCCTACAGGCTGGTAAGTGTATGTACGAAAATAACCAAGGGGGATATGCTTCACTGGTGGCTCCCTTAAAGAATATTAGAAAATATAGATTTACAAATTTGAAAAAAAAAAAAAAATTGAAATATGTTTATATAATAAATTTAAGATAACTCACGTTGAAGATGCAGGACTCCACCAGTAAGCACGGCAAGTTGTGATTAAAGCTGAAATCATCTGAAAATAAAATGTACAAATGTTTAATTATTCTATTTTAAATTTAAAAAAATAGCTTTTTGGAATTTTAAAAGTATTCAAAGAACAAAAATAGTTGATAAATTAGAAAAATTTTGTGGAGAAAAAGTTTTAAAAAATGTTGTTTAATTTCGTTTAAGTTAGCAGTTTTGCATGATTATAAAAAAAAAAAAGTTTCTGAACTACATAAATAGATAAATATATCTTGAACAGTTCAAGCTTCTGCCTTTTAAACTCGAAAAGTTATGCACAGTTCTTATAATTTGATAACAAATTAGATTTTTAAAACAAACAAATTGAAAAACTTCGGAACTTGTATTTTTTAGTCTTAATCAATTAGATTCGACTTAAGCTTCTTAATTCAACACAGTTCTGTGAAATTTTTTTATATGGGATTTATTTGAATTAAAGTACAAGGGATTTTGTTTTGCGAACAATCATAACGCTCCTGGTACTTTCGACTTTATGAGAACCGTCTAACTGATTTGGATTAATTTTGTATCTGCGAGAACATACTATATAATGATAACCTTATACTGTATACTTTCAAGAATTCGCCAAAATATAGCTTTGAATCGCAAGTTCAAGATCGTTTAATCCGATTGTATGTACAAGGTGGATTCTTTTTAAATCATAGGTTTTTTCGACACTTACTGCTTTTTTTCCCTCGAAATCTTGACAGAAAATCAATATCATACCTCCGCGGAACGAAATGAGTGATTTTACGCTTAAAGCAATGTTGGGAAATATTGAAAACATATTTCCAAAGTGAGTGCTATGTAGCCCAAACAGTGTGTTTTTTTAAAAGAAGTTTTGGCCGAAATGAAACACCACCGCGCCTACTGTACGCAAATTTCTGCAAAAGTTCGTTAGACTGGAATGCTAGTGGATAACACTCATGGTCCCCGCCATCTTACGGTATGCACGGACAAGAATGTGGCTGCTGTAGCCGAGAGTGTGATACTCAATTCACGAACATCAACTTGCCATCGATCTCAACAGCTGAACATTTCAAGTCTGAGGACAATTCTGCACAATGATCTCGAATTATTTGCTTACGAACTGTAATTGACTCAGCCGTTGAAGGCGCATAACCATGCGCTTCGTTAACGCTTCGCAGTTCGAGCCTTGGAGCAGCTTGAAAATTGGACAACAATTTTGGGCGAAAAATCATGTTTTCTGACGAACTCTGACGTCAACTCTAACAAACAAAATTGCCGCATCTGGGGCTGAGAAAACCCGCACGTTATTATCCAGAAGCCAATGCATCTACAGAGAGTGACAGTTTGGTGCGGATTGTGGAGTGGTGGCATCATTGGACCATTTGTCTTCGAAAATAAGGCTGGTAACAACATTTCAGTTAACTGTGGGGCTGATACAGAGTCATTTTAACTGACTTTTTTTTACTGAACTAGAAGACATGAATTTGGATAACCACTGGTTCATGCAGGATGGTACACTATGCCACACAGCCTATGCCACAATCGATATTTTTGCGCACCAAATTCCCAAATCGTGTTAATAGCCGTCTTGGCGATGTCAATTGTCCGCCTCAGAGTTGTGATTTGACGCCTTTGGATTTTTTTTTTTTTTGAGGAACCGTAAAGGTCCTGTGTTACATCAACGATGCGGAAATGATTCAAGCACTTAAGGCCAATATCATCAAAGCAATCCGTGAGCTACAGCCTGAAACCATCAGTATGGTCTTGAAAAATTGGAGTGACAGAATGCACTACTGCGAGGCAGCCACTTGAAAGAAGTTTTGTTCCATAATTAATGGGAATGTTTCCTCTTTCTAATAAAGCAATAATTCGTGGAAAAAACATTAATTTTGTTCATTTTATTGCATTTTAAAAAAAAAATCTTGTATTTTGCCCACCATTTGCATATGATGTATGGCAAGTTATGACTTCGTAGCAAAAATCGAGGTCTAGATGTTAATCAGTCTTGACATAGCGATGATAGGATAAACTAAAAAAGTGGGTCCTGCAATTCTGTCTGCATGTGTGTTCTACTACAGCCTAAATGACTTGGCAGATTTTCTTTAAACTTAGTAAATAAATAACTTTTTTTATCAAAATTATATAAAATATTATTTTTTTAAACCTGAATCAAAGATACATATTTAAACAAAATTAGAAAGATTTTAAAAATAAAATTTAGCTACTGGTTGGATAACTTTTTTCTTCTATATGTAGGTATTTCGAAAACTACACGCTCGATTTGTTTTTTTAAATTTGACACTTAACAAATTTTTAATACTTTCCATAAGATGTAGGAACAAAATTGTTCTTTTATCTAAGAATAATGGTACCCACCATACAAATAGTCCAGTCAAAGCGTCATTTGACCTTGCGCGCAGAGGCATGGTCTATTTTTTTTTCATGGATCGATAGGTGCTTATGAGAAAGGCTTAAAACCAAATTTGCACCACATGACAACTTTTTTTACCAAAGTTATTGGTAAAAATGTGTTTTGTGTCATTTTTTGGTCATTTGCGAATATCTCAGCTCCACTATCTCGTACAAACAAAAACTAAACGTTTATTTATTCCTAATATCATTATCTATTATGTTATAAAAAAAAACATTTGTTTAAACAAATGAAAAAAAAGTTATAGTAAGTTGAAATAATTTTTTGTTGTTTTAAAATCACTTTTTCGTGATTATTAAGAAAAAACCTCATTTAACGATGAAATTTTTATTTTTTATTATTTAAGTTCTTGTAATTCCCTACAATTTAAAAAAAAATCAGCACTCTACGATGAACGAAAGCCGAGTAATAAATTATTGAACATAGGTAAGTCAGCGCACCCACGCATTTTATGATTTTATGTTTTAATTAATATCTCAGCCCCAGTATGTCGCAAAGTGAAAATAAAAACACTGTTTTGCTAATAACAATATTTTCTATCAACTTGCATTTAATTTAATATGTTTGAGCAAAAACATCAAAAGTTACCGTTGGTTTCAACGTTTTTTTCTTGTTTTTAATACCTTTTTTCATAGTTATTGAGAAAAAAACTGTATTTTACGGTAACTATTTTTCAGTTTTGGATTTTTGTCTTATAGTCCTGCTAATTTTCTTCAAATTAAAAAAAAAAATTAGTCCATTACGACAAACGGGAGCCAAGATATTCATGATTTAAAAACTTAGGAAAGCTTACAATTTAGTATCTTAACCTTGTAGTTTTTAATTTTGGTGTCGCCAGCAACAAGAAGCAACAAATATGTGTAAGTGTATGTGGGGTGTTTGAAGGATACCAATATATCTTGTTGCTGGCGACACCAAAATTACAAGCTACAAGGTTAAGATACTAAATTGTAAGCTTTCCTAAGTTTTTAAATCATGAATATCTTGGCTCCCGTTTGTCGTAATGAACTAATTTTTTTTTTAATTTGAAGAAAATTAGCAGGACTATAAGACAAAAATCCAAAACTGAAAAATAGTTACCGTAAAATACAGTTTTTTTCTCAATAACTATGAAAAAAGGTATTAAAAACAAGAAAAAAAACGTTGAAACCAACGGTAACTTTTTATGTTTTTGCTCAAACATATTAAATTAAATGCAAGTTGATAGAAAATATTGTTATTAGCAAAACAGTGTTTTTATTTTCACTTTGCGACATACTGGGGCTGAGATATTAATTAAAACATAAAATCATAAAATGCGTGGGTGCGCTGACTTACCTATGTTCAATAATTTATTACTCGGCTTTCGTTCATCGTAGAGTGCTGATTTTTTTTTTAAATTGTAGGGAATTACAAGAACTTAAATAATAAAAAATAAAAATTTCATCGTTAAATGAGGTTTTTTCTTAATAATCACGAAAAAGTGATTTTAAAACAACAAAAAATTATTTCAACTTACTATAACTTTTTTTTCATTTGTTTAAACAAATGTTTTTTTTTTATAACATAATAGATAATGATATTAGGAATAAATAAACGTTTAGTTTTTGTTTGTACGAGATAGTGGAGCTGAGATATTCGCAAATGACCAAAAAATGACACAAAACACATTTTTACCAATAACTTTGGTAAAAAAAGTTGTCATGTGGTGCAAATTTGGTTTTAAGCCTTTCTCATAAGCACCTATCGATCCATGAAAAAAAAATAGACCATGCCTCTGCGCGCAAGGTCAGGCCCTTTTTCATGACGCTTTGACTGGACTAAAATGTTAAAAAATAGTTTTCCGAAAATCGTATTTTTCTCGGAAACGGCTCTTAGAACTTTGATAGTTTTTTTCTGTTTCGCTTAATGTTTACGATCTAACATTAAATAGAAACAAATTAATTTACGACATAACTGACAGTATCCACCATGGAACTATTTTTTTGAAATACAAAACTTTAAAAAAAAATATTTTATATGAAAAATATTTCGTTCTTTTGCAAAATTCGATATCTCAACGATTGTTTCTTCAATTTTTTCTATGTTCGAACGTTTGACAGTTCTTAGCAGATTTTATAACAGATTTTAGCGTGCTGAATACCAAAATTAAAATTCATAAAATATTTGTTGACAGCTCAAACATTTGTATGGAAATTCATAGCAGAATAACAGAATAGAAAAATAAAAGATATAGGTCTAAATTTATCTAAAAAAAAAAAAATCACAAATTGATAACTTTAAAACTTCAAATATCACACTCTTGATATAAAAGAAATCCTCCTCCCACACCAACATTTTTCGATATCCAATCAATTTATTTTTCTTAAAATCTTACAAAATTGTAAATTAAAATTTGAAAATGAATGAAATAGGCCACTGGCTTCCCTTAAGAAAAAAAAAAAATAATATATTTATATTTAAATCCGTCAATTGCACTAATTCCTCCCATTTTTGTCAGAATACAGAAATTATTTTAGTTTTTTTCATTTAACAATTTCACTGCATGCATAAATTACACTGCATTTATTTTAAATATTTAATCCACAAATTATTCGTACCACGAAAATCCAAATATATTTTAAATCCATTTTTTTTTTGGTCAATTTAGTAAGAACGAAATAATCAAAAAACAATTTCAAATCCCGAACTCTTAACTACACTTTAATCTCCTTGACAGTCACTATAAGTATGAACCTGCTTGCATCTAATGAACTATCTCTTATAAAGATTCATCCCCACTTAAAGGTCTACAAATTCAAAAAATATACATCCAAAATTAGATAGAATCATTATTGTTTATTAAAAAGCGATTCTTTTCTATCCTATTCATCCACACGCATACTTTTTGATCGTGTTTCCCTATCGACAAGGTGCATTTATCATGATCTATGTGTTTGGAAGGAAAAAGAACTTAGAAGATACAAATACTCACTTTGGAATGTGATCTTCAATTTGACGTTATAGAACTCACAAATTATAAAATAAAACAAAACAACACACGCCTTAAGGAATAAACAACATCTTTTTGTTTTACCGTTGTTCAATCGGTTTCATCAAAAAGAAATCAAATTAAGGTAGCTCTCTTCATCCTATGTTAACAAAACAAAATAAAAAACTTACTAATAAGAGAAGATATTGTTGTGTGTGTTTGAGTGATTGGTGTTTAGATTTCCTGTCAGGATGACAGCTTATGGTAACTGTATATACATCCATTTAAATTAACATACGAAACAAAAACAAGAAGTGACAAATTCTTAGCATTCCAGAGATACAAGTATGAAAAGAAGACTAATGGGTTTCTATCAAATTCAAGTTAATTTTGATCTTTAGACATGGCATAAGTAAGAGGGTATAGTAAGTACATCTTTTATCCTGCTAAACGAGTAACAAGAAATAAGGAATTTAATTGGGCCATTAAAATATCTAATATGCTGGCTGTCCAAAAATGGTTACCTAACTTCACTTGTCTCTGAGTCTCAAAAACTAAACATATGTGAATGATTATCTCATGAAGTTTAGTTTAGTTTATTCATTCAGTTACTAAACTAAACATTAAGATACTTTTATTAATACAAATCATACTGACTTGTAGTCATTATATGAGATTGCTTTAACAGTGCACAAACCTGATTATGTAAATCTTAGCTTGCAGTCTTATACATACGAGTACTTGAAAGTTATATCACAACAAAAATTTGGAGGGTTTACTATTTTTTTATAATTTTGTGCGCACTAGAGGGATTATGACTACCCTTAAAATATTAGGAAAAAAGTGTGAGCGTTTTAGGAAAGCTGGAGAGAATTTAAAAAGAGAAACCGATGCACATTGGTTTTGAATGTCTGAATATTATAATGGGAGAGAAATATAGATTCAGGTAAAGCATTCCACATCCACATTCAAGTTGGTTATTTGAACACTTGCCCAAATATGGGAATTATACTCTAGCTTTGGATGAATATATTCTTTATGGATCACAGCCAGATAAGAAGGAGTGTAAAATTGATCGCAACATCAAAGGAACACTTAGAAACGTTTTTGGCGACGTCGAATATGTGGTCATTCCACACAAGGTGGTTTGTGATGTACCGAGAACTGAGAGCTGTTTGGTTTTGTCAATGCAAATGCCGCTCATCGATAGCTGTACGGGGGCGGGTTGTGTTTCAACGACAGAAGACAGCATTGAGTTGTTGAAACCTAAAATTCTACGTTGTTTATGGTTTCCCATTTAACAATGCTATCGAGAACATAATTTAATGAGCTTTTCATACGCTGCCGTTCGTTCTAAATCCACATCCAACGAATAAGGATATGCAACTAAAAATATGAGAAGCTGAGAATACTGTCGTCAGGAAAACAATTTAATGGATCAGAAGTTTCAGACAAACGATCATTTACTACGTTTATAAATGGAGAATTGAATCAGGATTTATCTCTGTATATACCTGGATCGGATTGAAATAGGATTTCTCGATCCGATCCCACTAAACGAGCTGAATCGAATCGAAAATATGCTTGTATACCTGAATCGAGGAATCGAAAAATCGAGTGCGTGTACAACAATAGTAACCAGATTGTAATTTCGATTCCATTTCAATTCGATCTCTCGATCCAGTGCCGCCATACACCTGGATCGAAATCTCAATTCGGATTCGATTCTATACCTCAATCTACTCTTGTAACCGGGGTAATTGATGCATATGAGAAAGAGAATCGGAGACAAAACGGAGCCTTATGGCACACTACCATTTATTTTATGAACATCAGACTTGCAACTATCCAATTTAACTTATAGTGAGCGGTCCAAAAGGTAATGCACGTATATTCGATAAGAGAGAAATATCAAGTGCAATAATCCTTGTTTCTCCAAAGTGATGTAAAGATTTGAGCCACTGTTTGGTGAGATATATCATGAGATCATTTCGTTCTTCAAAATATTTCTTGGGCTGATAATTTATGAATGATTTCATGACCTTGAAGAATAGGAATGTAAGTGCAATTGTACGATTATTAGAGGGGGAAGAAGAATTCGAAGATTCGATACTAGTAGAGTAGTACAGATGGAAAAGCTTACACAATGGTCTTGTCAGCGTTGAAGAAAAACTCTTCAGAACAATAGGGTGGTCAAGTTTTAATATGTATAGTCAGTAATAATAATAACAAAATGTTTTCTCATAATTTGGAGTTCTTTCGATCTTGCTCTACTTAAGAAATTTGATATTAAACTTCATGAACTTAGAACCAAGCGTACTTTTAGATATAAATACTTTTCACGGCTGACTTGTTACCCTGAGGGTTTTTGTACATATGAAAACTTGGATTTCTGTTTTAACAGTAATTTTTTTTTTTTTGTGATTCACTCCTTTTTGCAAAGATGTCATTTTGTCAGATTAACATTCTGAAATACATCAGTGAAGCTAGGGGTGTAGAGTTTAGAAAATCCATTGAGCAACGTACAAGTTCCACCGCTCTACAAAATCATTCAACAACAATCGGAAGTGCTCCATATAATGTATAAGAATTTTTGAGAAAGAGGTTCAATGGTGTCAGTGAATCAGTCAGTTACGGTCTTAGCGATTTTTGAAGTCCTATATCTCAGGAACCACTAATGCTAAAGATTTAAAATTTGGTTAGGCTCCTGCGTGGGATCAGCTCAGCAAATGGTGTCTTAGCGAACTTCTTCAACTGAGTAAATCAACTAGTTTAAGTGAGTAGATTGGCTGTGGCAACAGAGAATGTTGGTTTTAACAACCCAGTAGACTAGCTATTCCAATTGAATAATTGTGTATAGGTCAACAAGTTGATTGGCTATTTTAACTTTCTAAGTTGTTTAAAACGAAATGGACTCTTCCAACTAAGAAAATGGGCTACTCCAACCTAGTAGATTAACTACTGTAAATACTGAGTGAGTTAACGTAACCGAGAAAATTAGTAGATAGTGTAAAGAATATAATAACTAACAAATTAAACTACTCTGAACTCAATTGTATAGGCTTCGCTAAATTCGTACTTTGATTGCTCCAATCGAGTGAATCACCAATTGAGTAAGCTTGCAATATCAACCACGTAGAAATTGCCGAGTCGATTGAATTATTCCAATTTAAACAACCGAGAAAGTCGTTTTCCCCAACTGCCATTAAATTTATTTCATCAATTCAAAATAAGATATTACAACTAATTAAAGTAACACTGCAACTCATCACAAACCCGAGCTCTTGAAATAATTTTGAAGATTTTAACATAGTCTGCATAAATGAGACAGCTTGATTTTTTCAACAAAAATAACCAACCATTAATAAGTAGAATAAAAAGGGCTGAGCTTAAATGACTACCCTATGGCATTTCATAATTAACTTTAAAATTATTTGATTCGCAACCGTTAAAAAGTATAGAGTATGATCTATCGAATAAAGTCACAACCGCTTAACACCACTTTCTTGGTTTTACATAGCAGAGGGTGGGAATCGATCCCAGACTTCAGCGTAAAAGTCCAACTACTTATTAAACCACGGGGTACTGTATCCTAGGTAGGTCTCAACATCCTTGATATCTACAATTGGTCGGATATTATATTCCTGTATCCCAAATGTAATCTTGGCCTGATTCGACTCACCTATGAAGCTGACCTGATCAGTGCTATTTTTACTTGCGACTTATAGGTACTATAAGGCAAGTTATGCATTTGTAAAAAAAATCGAACTCGAGATTTTGATCAAAGTTGACATTACGATGATAGCGAAGACCAAAAAAACGGGTCTCGCAATTCTGTCTGTCTGTCTGTCTGTCGGTTCGACTACAGCCTAAACGGCTCGGCCGATTTTCTTCAAACTTGGTAGATATGGGTTTTAATTTTTCCCCCCCGGACGTTTTTTTCTATTTTTTTTAAGACCAAAAATAACGGTACCTGCCATACGATTTTTTTTCGAAATTTTATAAATATTTTTTTTTCTCAAAAACTGTCCCACATAATTTTTAAAAAAAAATTCCAAAAATTTCATTTGGTAAAAACTAGCTAATGGTTGAAAAAAATTTTACAAAAAATTGTTATTTTCGGTAGCCCCCCTGGGTCCATTTTTTTTGTTTTTGATTTTCTCGAAAACGGTACAGCCGATTTAAATAATTTTTTTTATGCCAAAGCTCCTCCAAAGTTTGAATATTATTACATATTCAAATTTTCAATTTTTTATTTTTTTGGATTTAAAAAAAAAATTCAAAATGTTTTTTTGGAAACTCAATATTTCGAAAACCCCATGCTCGATTTTTTTCAAACTTGACAAATAAAAGTTTCTTAACATAATCTACAAGATTTGAGAAAAAAAATTTTGTTTTATCTAAAACTAACGGTACCTTCCATACAAATTTTAAAAAATGGTTTTCGAAAATCGTATTCTTCTCGAAAACGGTTCCGAGAATTTTGCTAAAATTTTTTTTCTTTTGATTAATTTTTACGATCTATAAATTACTGACTGTCACTGTACCTACCATAGAACGATTTTTTCGAATTTTGAATTTCTCATTATCGACATAACGGATTTTAATGAAATTTTTTATAAAGAAGCTCCTAAAAAGTTTAAAAAACATTGCATTTAAAAACTTAAGAAAAAATATTTTTTTAATTTTTGGAAAAAAAAGTCATTTTTTTTTAAATTCGATATCTCAAGAACGGCTTAGTATTTATATTATATTGTACTTTTATTCGTACAATAATAAAAACTCAAGGTTGGCGTACCAAAATTTTTTCTTAAAAATGTTTTAAAAATGTTGTACATAAAAGCTTATTTTTTTAAGGAACCACTACAACGACTTATAATTTTTGTTCCTGCATAAATTCATATTTGCATAGCATTCTGTTTTTATCTCTCACTACTAAAAGAATTTAAACAATTCATTTTATCCTTATGAACAGTTTTCTCTAATAACATTCGTTTTTAAAATTCCTAGTCTATTACATAGGAGCAAGTTCGGGCGACCCAGTCGTACATTTTATTTTTACTTGCGATATATGTAGGTAGGTACTATCACAAGTAGCATAGAATTACTTAACGAAGTCTTTAAGAATTTTAAATCGGTATCAGACATCTTCTATAAGACGGATTTAAGTTCCTATTAAGTAGAGAAAAGGCGCAAGTGGGCCGTCCGATAGAAGGAAATAAGAAGATAAATTGAGTCTTAAAATGGTCTTAAATCGGGATATCATTCTTCTTAAATACTTCATTACTCCTTCTTAAATAGTTCCTTACACCTTCTTAAATACTTCTTAACTCCTTCTTAAAGAGCTACGGCAATTCTTAAAAAAAAATTATTAGAAACAATAAAAATAAATTTTTTTTATTAACTGTTTGTTTTTTTATTATTGTTGATTATAATGTGATTTTTTGCTGGAATGAAAGAATTTTAAAAATTAATTTGATAGGGCTAGTTCTGCATTTGGAAAAAAAATCGAACTCGAGACTTTGATCAAAGTTGACATTACGATGATAGCGAAGACGAATAAAGTGGGTCTGACAATTCCGTCGTCTGTCTGTATGTCTGTATGTCTGTACCTCGATCCCAAGCCACTGGAACTATTTTCTTCAAAATCGGTAGTTAAGGGTCTTCGGTGATTCCCTAGAGGAGAAAATGAAATTTTTTTGTTTACCTCCAAAACTAACGCTACCCCCATACACCCGTAATGCATAATCTTATTTATCTCGAAAACGGCTCTAACGATTTTGATAACAAAAATTAAGTGTGATATTATGGACATGGACTATATTTTGGTCAAAACAAATTTGGGGGGAAATGTTATTAGGGGTACATGTCATAGAACCGTTTTTTTTTTATTTTCGACTTTCCCATTAACGGCTATAAGGATTTTAACCAAAAATTTTCAGCGGGATTCCCCTTAAGTTTAAAATAATATTGTACATAAAAATATTCAAATAAATATTTGTTGGGTTTTTTTTGAAAAAAAAAATAAATTTTTGAAAAATCAATATCTTCAAAACCTATGAATTAATATTTTTTTGAAATTATTTCCTATATTTAATAATAATATAGATTATTATTAAATACTTGAAATTCGCATCCCACATTTTTTTCTTGAAAAATTTTAAAAAAATTTCTTATATAAAAAATTTATTTAATAATAAAACGATTTTTTAAAGTTTGTTTGCATAAATTCATACTTTTCTAGAAATCAGACGGCAATTTTATGCATTTGAACATTTTTATCTGATTGAATCCATGTTTTATATTTATAAAATGTACCTTAAATTCCAAAGTATTTTTACATAAGAGCAAGTTCGTGCGATCCAGTCGTGCATTTAATTTAATTTAATGCAATGTGGCTTTAACACTAAGCTCCGAAGCCCAACTTATATATATGTTCCTTGATTTTAACACAAACATCCCTAAAGCCTATTTTAATTTATTTTTATTTAATCTTAATTCATGTGTCATTTCTACTTAATCATAATTTTATGGTCAATCATCCGTGACATTTTGTGGTTCTTTGGTAAATCCTCGATCGATACAGAGTTCAAATAATTGGATTTGTGAGCTTCTCTACTTCTAAAAGAGAAACATGTAAGTTATAGACGGAGTATTCCAATAAAACACTTCATTGATCTTACCTTGAATTCCAAACCAACCAATTTTCCTCTGGTGCAGTTGGTTTCCTCATATCTCCTTCGGACACATCTTTACTTTGATTCTTAAACGGTTTATACCTGAGAAGTTTATTTAAGGTGTAAATAGGATAAATAGTCTTAAATCCACCATACTTCGCTGATAGAACCGATCTGTACCGTTTCTTTGGCAGTGGTTCTTGAATCTCACCCTCATAGTTGATTCGAAATGAATCATCAGAAGGAATGGGAGTAGTTTGTTCGATTCGATGATTGGAGTATATTCCATTTGGGAGTTCTATCTGCTTTAGCAAGCTCATCGGTGTTGTTGATTCTGGGCTAGGTGTGATGTAAGGTAGTGACCAATACTTTGACTGCACATCATCCTGTGAATAATACGAATGGTAACAGTTGTGACAATCCTCCTTCGTCTTTGTCGATTCCACTTCCGTTACTCCACTTTGATATTTCACTTTGTCACCTAAATCAATTGAATCAATCCAACCTAGTCTTGGATCCACGGCTGCTTCATGGGTATAGAACGGGATCAACGTCTTATTGAGGAACTCACTGCGAGCATTACTTTCCGAATGGACTCTTTCCACAACGGGTGTTGGCTTGAACTTGGGTGAGTAAGGTGGATACATCACCTGTCCTGGAACTGGCTCTTTCATGGGGTATTTCTTACTCGACATCATGGTATTGAAGATCATCTTAGCTTTTGGTCCACGGTAGATAAAAATTGGATCCGATTTCGTCCCATAATCATCGAAAACTGGGAAAATCCTTTGATTTTTTGAGTTCTTTCGATTTCGTGCCCTAGACCTTGGTACTTTTGTTATTCCAGATGAAGATGGATTTAAATTTATATAGTGACTTGGAAGCTTTGATGGAGAAGTAACGGGAGTTATAAGACGCCTTTTGCTTTTTATTTTAAGAGCTGGTTTCTGCAGAGTTACATTTATCTCCCCGGGACGATTGACTTTATCCTCTAGCACCCATAAGGTTCGGTTGGACTGCAAATAAGATTTCCGTTTGTATGTCTCCCGATGTGGAGACGGAGCCTGAGGCCGAATGGCACTAGAATTTTTTCTTCTTCTATTCACAATACAAGCTGCTGGTTGCAGGTTAGTCAAAACTATCCAAACCAGGAGCACTCTTAGAACTCGTATCATAACTACGCGTTGCAATGCAAAACTCTTTCGAATGGAAACTGAGTCAAATGTTTCAGAGGCATTTATAGCTACAAAATTTTGTCAGAATGGTGAAGTTTTATTAAGATTCTCTAGGTCATATCATAAATTCCACTAAAACAGTCTTGTCATTCCGGTTACCTTGGTTTTAAATATTAGTTTAATGTGTCCGCCAAGAGTAGATCACTGGGACAGAACAACTGACGTTTATGACAAAAACAAAAGTGTAACAAGTTATTGTTTTGCTTTCTTTTGTTTAAGAGTGTCAAAGGTGAGATTCAATGGGACTTATGGGTGTTGGGATAGTTACTTCAAGGGCTTGTGTGTAGACAGACATTCAATTTATAAAACTATACCGGGATTATACGGAAATCTTAAATTTTCCTCCCCAAAACTCAGATTCGTTTTATTTCCTCAAAGTGCAATTCAGAGGTTAATAACCCTAGATGCATGGCGCTCAGGAAAAAATTCAAATTTGTAAGATTTATGTCAAAAAATTGACCAATCAATCAGAATCTCGATAAGACATCATTAAATTCAATTACATAATACATACATCCAGGGCTGGAGGGGCACTTCAATTACCTATGCCACAAGATACCATCATCTATGGCTAATGATGCGCACAAGCAAATGAGGAGGCGTTGTACCAGTGGCTCCGTGTTGTGTGCTTCTTCAGGAAGTCGGTTACCAGTGCTGTTCGTCTTACATCGAATGAATTGGGCAATGGGCGTTCGTGTTCCAGAATGATTAAATGTCCATTTTCTTTAATGTTTTGTGTACATGTTTTGATTTTTTTGTTTTTTGTGGGATGGAAAAGTTTTGGTTCCCAGATCCGCCAGTGTGAGCCACTGCAGTTGTTGCTAATGGTTTCGGTGTTGGCGATCGTGCCGGGGGATTAACACAAAATTCTTTTTTTGTTTTGGTTCAATGCACTGATTGATGTAACATAATTTAGGTTTCAACTTTTCTTTTATTTTTCTGACTGATTTGTTGGTCTTTTGTTTTTTTTTTCGTTTAATAAATTTTGATATGGAGCCGGTTGGGATTATAGTTCTTTAAGAATGTTTTTTGATACCATACAGTGGAAGTAGTTGTCAAGATAGTATAAGAACCATTATATATGCTTGATGGGTTGGGATAATCCCTTGTTGGACATCATTTTCGATATCGGAACGAAACACGAACACACACCATTCTATAGATAAAATATTTCAATTCAAGTTGTTATGGTTTGTTTTGAGTCTTCGATTCTCTCTCCTCTTTTCCGAAAGCAAAAATATTTCTTAAAAATTGAATGGAAAAAAACCTTTTAGAGTAAGTTCAGGTAGTGTGGACCACCCTTATTGTTTTCAGCAATATCTTTCAAAATAAAACCTTTATTAAAATGGTAAAACTGTCAGACTGTCACACCATTCTTTGGAACGTTTGCAACAAAGTTCACTAACCCTTTTGCTGAATTTTTTTCAAATAATGTATATATTGGTCAAAGTTTCCAAATGTTGAAAAACTACGTTTTTGAAAAAGTGTCTTAGAGGGTAGTGTGGAGTAGTACCCCAGCAAGGCTATCATCTAATGATGAAGATTGCCGACGGTGTCTCAAAGTAGATGGTTTGCTTAGCCGACTCTTAGTTAAAGATGAATATTTGACTCCTTTTTACTTGCGATATAGGTACTATAGGGCAAGTTCTGCATTTGGAAAAAAAAATCGAACTCGAGATTTTGATCAAAGTTGACATTACGATGATAGCGAAGACAAAATAAAATGCACGACTGGGTCGCACGAACTTGCTCCTATATAATAGACTAGGAATTTTAAATACGAATGTTATTAGAGAAAACTGTTCATAAGGATAAAATTAATTTTTTAAATTCTTTTAGTAGTAAGAGACAAAAACAAATGCTATGCAAATATGAATTTATGCAAGAACAAAAATTATAAGTCGTTGTAGTGGTTTCTTAAAAAACAAAGCTTCTATATACTCGTACAAAATTTTTAAAAGATTTTTAAGAAAAAAATTTGGTGTGCCAACTTTAAGTTTTTATTACTGTACGAATAAAAATTAAATTTCCAAAAAAATATTGAGCCGTTTTTGAAATATCGAATTTTCCAAAAAAAAAACTATTTTTTTTTTTTTTCAAAAATTTTTTAAGTTTTGAAATGCAATAGTTTTAAAACTTTTAAGAAGCACCTCTGCAAAAAATTTCATTAAAATCCGTTATGTCGGTAATGAGTAATTCAAAATTTAAAAAAATGGTTCTATGGTAGGTACAAGCTGTAATATCTTAATTTCAATTTTTTTTTTATTAAATTAAAGATCGTTAAAATTAATTGAAAGAAAAAAATTTGTATCAAAATGCTAGGCACAGTTTTCTAGAAAAATACGATTTTTGAAACCCATTTTTTAACATTTGTATGGTGGGTACCTTTATTTTTAGGTAAAATAAAACTTTTTTTCATACATTTTGTAGATTATATTCAAAAACTTTTATTTATCAAGTTTAAAAAAAAATCTAGCTAAAGGTTTTTGAAATATTGAGTTTTGAAAAAAAAAATTTGAATTTTTTTTTTTTAATCCAAAAAAAACTTTTTTGAAAATTTGAATACACAATTCTATTTATGTTTTTGAGGAGCTAAAGCAAAAAAAAAATTATCAAAATCGGTACTACCGTTTTCGAGAAAATCAAAAACAAAAAAAATGGTTCCTTGGGGGGTAGCCTCAATAACCATTTTTCGGAAAATTTTTTTCAACCAGTACCTACCTTTGGCTAAACAAAATTTTTTTGTATCTTTTTTTTTAAATCTTTCGAACAGTTTTTGACAAAAAAAAATATGTACAAAATTTCGAAAAAAATTCGTATGGCAGGTACCGTTATTTTTGGTCTTAAAAAAAAAAGAAAAAAACTTGTGGGGGGAAAAAAATAAAAGATACATACCGAGTTTGAAGAAAATCGGCCGAGTCGCTTAGGGTGTAGTCGAACAGACAGACAGACAGACAGACAGACAGACAGACCGACAGACAGACAGACAGACAGAATTGCGAGACCCACTTTTTTAGTCTTCGCTATCATCGTAATGTCAACTTTGATCAAAATCTCGAGTTCGATTTTTTTTACGAATGCATAACTTGCCTTATAGTACCTATAAGTCGCAAGTAAAAAGTGGGTCCGGCAATTTCGTCTGTCTGTCTGTATGTCTGTACCTCTCACTACAGCCTAAACCACTTGACCTATTTCTTTCAATCTCGGTAGTTAAGAGTCTTCGGTGATTCCCTAGAGGAGAAATTGAAATATTTTTTTTAGCTCCAAAACTAACGGTACCCCCCATACACCCGTAATGTAAAATCTTATTTATCTCGAAAACGGCTATAACGATTTTGATAAAAAAAAATTAGGTGCGATATTATGGACATGGACTACATTTTGGTTCCAAAATATTTTGGGGAAAAATGTCATAGAACCGTTTTTTTTTTGTTTTTGACTTTCTCATTAACGGCTCTAAGGATTTTAACCAAAAATTTTCAGCAGGATTCTCCTTAAGTTTAAAATAATATTGTTTATAAAAATATTCGAAAAAATATTTGTTGGGTTTTTTGAAAAAAAAACTAATTTTTTTTTGAAAAATCAATATCTTCAAAACCTATGAACGATTATTTTTTGAAATTATTTCCTAAAATCAAAATTATTAAATACTTAAAATTCGCAACCCCATATTTTTTTCTAAAAAAAATTGAAAGAAATTTCTTATATGAAAAATGTATTTAATAATAAAACGAAAAGTTTGTTTGCATAAATTCATACTTTTCTAGAAATCAGACGGCAATTTTAAGCATTTAAACATTATTATCTCATTAAATCCATGTTTTATATTTATAAAATGTATCTTAAATTCCAAAGTACTTTTACATAAGAGTTCGTGCGATCCAGTCGTGCATTTTATTTTGTTTTGCTTTTGATCTTAACAGGTTTCTCGGATATATTGGAATTTTCTCAAACTGATTCTTGTGAGGTGTTATTGTTAAAATTGCAACTTGAGTTTTTTATTCCCTGTTCCCTGGGCGCAAACCTATTAAAATTTTAATATCCCACGGAGTACAATGTACTTCAGTCTGGTTCAAAATCGAAGTGGACTCTGTTTGGCTATTCACTTCTGCAACAATATTTCACATTTCATTAGCTTCAATAGTTAAAACTCGATTTACTAAAAATGTGTGGTTTTAACTTCTGGTAATGGCTCGGGATTAGCCTCACATGCTAGAAAATCAGCCTGACTTTCACTTATCCCGTTTGTACCTTGTGATATTCATTTTTAAATCACTTTTCACTACTTTTTTCACTTTTCGTCCAGCTTTTCCCATGATTTCATCATTGTAATACTTTTTGAGAGGAACCATAATTGTTCTATCCAACGGTGGTAAGGAAACAATTATCACAAAATTATTTTTAGCTAGGTCAATAACTTGTAAGTTAGTATGACTACAGTGATCATCTAGGATTAAGAGAATTGGTTGTTGTTCATACGGTTTGGAAAACTCAAAAAAATGGCGTAACTACTCTGTGAAAATAGGCAATTTATTCCACCCCAAAATATGAAAAGTCGCATTAGAATCAGAATGAGCGTTGTTCATAGAAAGCGAGTTATTTTTTTAACGTGAAAATATAAAATAAGTTGGAATAAAACTCATGCAGTTTACAATTGTTACTAATGAACCACGTTCCGCCAAGGCCAAAGCTCCAATATGACATTTTATTTCCCTCCTTTGGCTACAATCTGTGTCTGCCTGTTTTGCGTTGGTTAAACCAGTTTTATCCCCATTCCAAATTCCGGATAACGGGAAGTTATAATTTTGGTATAATTTTTCCAAAATGTCATAAAAAAAACATTTAAATAATACTCGTAAGTGTACATAGGTTCTTAGTGCGTTCTGACAAAATCAAGTTCGTAGATCAGCTCTTTTGTTTGTTTTAATAATTTTTTTGTCTGCCTCATAATAAGTAAAGTACAACTATACCATGCAACTATTTAAACAAAAATCTCACTCAAAGACATTTGAGTAAATTAAAACATGATATTTTGCTGTCACCAATAAAATATTCTCTTAATTCTTTGACTCCACAGTGAAGTTAAATGCCACTAAAAATGTTTTGAGTTATTTATACAAAACACTGAAATTGGTTACCTACATTTCTTATAGAAAAAGTATCGTTCGAATTTTTCAATCAAAAAAAAATATAAGGAAACAAAACAACTTGACTCTTTGACAAATGCAAGCAATTCCAGAATTTTAGGGATAAATTAATTTTGATTTAAGTCACAATATATGTCACACATTCCAATATAATGCGTTCGATTATTATTGGGATTGTCTTACAGGTGCGATGTCAATGCAAACAAAAAACAAGACTTTTCGTGATACAAGTCGACCGAATCTATGAGAAAAATCTATACAATTTATTTGACTTATTCGGAGTTGTTTATGTGGATTTGTGTTCGTAGTTTGTCATTGCAACAACAACAAAAGCAATTCGAGAAAGAGTGATGTTAATCAAATTGATATTGTTCCTCTTGGTATGGTGTGGCTTTAATGTTAAGAGTGTGGTTATAGAATGCATGGTCATTCGGTGGTTCGAATCAACTTCTGTTATAAGAAATGTGGTTCAAGATATTTTATATTTATAATTTCTAGAAGAAAACTGGAGAAGAAACTCGAATTTTTGCTGGAAAGGTAAAGATACAATTTGAGCTTATAGTAATTTTTTTTCTTTTTACTGTCTCTTACTCTCTTAGATGGCAACATTATTCAATTAATTAAAAGGCAGTTTAGTATAGATTAATGTAAAGAAAATATATAGAGTAAAAATGTATATCTACTTGTACAAAAGCCCTTTATTAAGCCAAATATTCGAAAAATATTATACACCTCGCAGAAACAGCATTAAGTCCCTAACATAAATACGAATAATTCTGAAAAGAAAAATTAAGTTACGGTTATACAAAATTATGTTCTGTATTGTCGTTTTCTTTTTATCTTTTAAGAAAAAATATAACACCTGGAAAATTTTTACATACATACATACTCTTCTCTATAGAGTTCATCGACTTTTGAAATACGCTGATATATGTAGTTTTTACTTTAACGCACTATAATCTTGGACATTAAGGTTTAGTTGTATTCCACAACATCAGCTTAATTCTTTGCTATCTTCTATCTTCTTTGGGAGTCTTTAATTTAGACATTCTAAGGATCTTAAGAATGTAATCGACATTCAACATTAGGGTTCGTATAAAGATAGGAGGCAACTCGGTTTCCAGCATATATGAAAGATTCTGTTGAAATAATACACCAGCAATTTTTCATAGCCCCTTAAAACGTAATGACCTATGAAACTGCTTCAAAGATATTAAACTATTCTAATGATTTTATTAGAATAACAGTCACTTCATGAGACAGAAATGATGGTATTGGCTATTTATATAAACAGGTACAGGGTAGCCCACAGTCACCACAGCAGATTTTAAGTTAAAAAGATTTAGAAGCAATTTTCTTATTTTCCTTTCGTTTTGGTTTTTATGGTTGTTAGTTCCGTGGTTTTTAGCAAAACTAACGGGTGTATTTTAGAAGCGGCGAGCTTTAAATTGGCAACACTGTTTTCTGGGACTGCGGATTTGAAAATTCTTAGTTTTGTTTGGCAATTCATCATAAATAGACTCCCGCTGATATGCAGCGTTATGTTGATGATTATCCAATTATGTCAATTCACCACCGTTCAACCTAGCTACAAACTCAAAAACTTCATTTAATTAGGCTGGAACAATTATGCTGAAGCCTTCATAACATGTTTTTTCTTTTTTCATCTGGACGCGAATATGAGAAGCTGAGATCTGAGAGAGTCGTCAGCAAAACAATTTAATGGATCAGAAGTTTTAGACAAAAGATTATTGATGAATATCAGAAAGAGAATCGCAGACAAAACGGAGCCCTGTTGCACATTTATTTTATGAATTTGAAATCAAAATCATCCAATACAACTTCTATTGACCGGTTCGAAAGGTAGATTCTAATCCACCGACGAAGAGATGGAAACATACCAAATGCACGCATTTTCGATAAAAGACATTAGCTGTATTTTATTTTCCCTTAGATCTGATCCGGATTGGATCTTGTTTTCAAAATAACATGTAAAAAACGAATACAAACAAAACTGGCTCTTGTGTTGTTTTTGTTATACATGTAATTTTGAATGAAGATCCAATCTGGATCAGATCTGGGGGAGAATAAAACACAGCTATTGATGCCAAACTCTTTGAAATGCTTTTGAAATATCAAGTGCAATAAAAATTTGTGCCACTGTTCGGTATGCCACAAGATCTCCGTAGACCTGTTTTTTTATAATAATGGAAAAACAAAAAAAATTTAATTTTGAATCCATTTGGAGATTCACACATCCTGCAATCAAAAACCTAAAAAATTTCTTCTTTAACAAGAGCTTATAAAATACATTTAATTACGTTATTAAATAAATAAATCCATTAGAACTTACGAATTAGATTCTTTTCCAATTGACACTTCAAAAAGAGGTTACTAATGTAGCGTACAAATATTTTTCTTAAAATTTAGTATAGATGCATTAACATATAAATAAAAATGTTCTTTTACAAATTATGATTTACATTATACAATTTCAACATATTATTCAAAGGAGGACTTCGATCGTAATTGGTATGATAGTGGGTTATATTATTTTAGTCGTTTTTCATTGGTAAATGTATAGGCAGCGTAGTAAAATTTTACACAGCGAACAACAACAAAAGAATAGTGCATATAAATTAGCCAGTAATAAGAGTGCACATAATAGTGCTCATAAAGTTTTGGAGCGTCTGGATCACATTGACACTCAAATTGGTTGCAGAAATTTTATTTTGCGTGAGTTTGGCAAGTTTTGATTATTCAAGGATGTGTTCAATGATATTTTTTCATTTTATGGTTTGTTTTCACAAGAGAGAAAATTATGTGGTTTGAAATATTAATCTACGATTAGACGGTAATAGTCAATGGTCCAAATGTTGTCTCTTAATGCGTTTGCATGCTCCCTACTTTGCTTTGCTGTGCTTGATTCATAAAATCTATGATTTCGATGTCTTATTTTTAATAACTGAGAAGATAAAGCAATTTCCATAAAAATAACCGAAATGTCATTCCTATTCCTGGTGAAACCACTAATGGCGGATTTGGGCGACTTACAAGTTTTTTTTTTTTTAATTTTTTTAAGACTTGAATTTATCGTGTTAATAACTTTTGGATCTACTTTTATTTTCGACGAAAGAAACAAATTGTGAAAATTTGTGATAAATTTCAGGAAATTAAACACCAAATTGCAAATCATGTAAGGAAGCATGATCTTGCTGATTTTTTCTGACACCGAGCCTTTATTTGACTTTGTGTACATACATGCCATTAAGATTTGATTTTATCAATAATTTTGCCACTTGTTTGACAGAAAATTTGTCAGTGGTGTTAATTCAGCACAAACCACATTTTTAATGATTTTGATATTTGTTTTTATCGAACATTATCTTAAACGAGTTTATAAATACAAAAACATGTACTTTTCCAACGCATCCTTTAGCTTATTCAAAAGTAGATTGTTTATTTGTAGGTACATATGTATTTCATTTTTCGTTTCCTTTTACTTTGTTCACTTAATAAGCCTGAAATATCTACTCAATTAAGATGATTTGTTAAAAAAAAAACTCAGAAATTATGTATAGCCCTTATCTGTTTTGGTTCTTCATTCATTTCAATTTGTATTATTTTTGTAAGAAATTACATATTTATTTTACTTTTTTCCAAATCAGCTGATTTTGACATGCTTATAAATGCCAAGCATACCTTTAACTTTAAAACTTAAAGTAAAAGTGTGTATGCAATCAAAAAAGCATTTTATTCGGACTTGCATTGCTGCACTATGTATAGATTACCAATAAAATATGCCTATCAAGTAGATGTATTGGAACATTAAAATTAACGCAAGACAATAGGTTCAAATCGTCAATATAACCGTCAATTTTGACAGTAAAAAAAAATTAAATAAGATCGTTCACTCTCAAGACCAGAAAGATCAATTAGTTTGATCCGTTATAATAAAAAGATTAAATGGTTTCTCCCAGCTTAAATTCCTAAGTGCAAATTTCAGAAATTTTTTTGAATATTTTGAATTCTTATTTTATGACAGCTACATACATGGGTCTGACAAATGAGGTAAACAATTTTTCGATAAGATAGGGGTCAGATAGATAGGGGCCCTTTTAATCCAAAAAATGGTTTTAAACGTTCACATCATCAGCGTATTTAAGGCACTTTGAGTAATTTAATACTGATGAAAGATCATTTATAAATAATATAAAAAGAATTGGACCCAAATGGCTCCTCTGAGTAACTCCAAAATTAACTTTAACTTTATCTATCAATGAATTTTACAGTAAAAGCAAGCTTGCTCGTGTTTTGTAACAAATTTGTACATATGTAAAAGTAAAAATCTTAGTCAAATTAGATAGAGAAAAGTGACAGTCGATCGGCCTTTTCAGAAGTGATAAGCGATCTTTTTTTTAAACTCAATATTAATGCAAATGATGGATTCGAAAAGCTTCTGTATAGACGACAATTTAGATATTGGATGATAATTGCCAACTTCATCTTCCTTTCCTTCTTTATGAAGAGGATCGTTTCCATGCATATGGAAACTTACACGAAACAGTTAAAAAGAACAGCAAGGGGCATCGACAAATGACTAACACTTTTTTTTTAAAACAGAAGCTCTTGTCCCATCTGGACCAAATGTGTCATTATCTTCTAAATTAGACATAAATCAAAAGCTATAAGAATATTTATAATTCAAGGCCGTTTGAGCTTTAGCTGGAAGTTTACCTTACATTGAGTACTAATCATATAATTTCAAAAAATTTGTTTGCTTGCGATATATAGGAACTGTAAGGCAAGTTATGTATTCGTAAAAAAAAAACCTTCACATTATGATGTCGGTTTAAGTTAGGCTCCCAGTGTTTCACTGACACACTTAGACCAGAGTTGGTCCATGGGTCAATGAATCTTGAGATTTTCTCAACTCGTTTAACCATTTGGAACTCTTTATGAAGCGAGAGAGACTGCAAATGTTTATATATTTATTAGATTATTGGGTTCCCTCAAGATAAAGCCTACATATATGGGATAGAGCAGTGCATGTACATAAAAGAAGATGAATTGATTCCACTACTTCCTCGTCCATACAACTTCTGCAAAAATCATAAAATCGTGCCCGCCCATAAGACAATTTCCAGTTATAAGATTAATTATGGATCCAATTTTGACAAGTTCCTCAGCCCCAGAGTTTCCTGGAATGTTTATACATATATGCCCTGGCACTCAACAGAGGTGAATATTGAACTCCAGCGCCATTATAATACGAGATTAATGGCAGTTATGGGCTGTTATAGACTTAGTAGAGATCGGGTGCAGAGATTTAATAGCCACTTGATCATTCGAGAAGATGCGGATATCAGTAGTTAATAACCCGTTTTCTTTGAGTCAAGACAGAACTTCTTTAACCGCCATAAGTTCCGCCTGGAAAACGTTACAATAGCCGTGTTTTTTTGAAAAAGTTATCCGTAGTACAGTAGGATTTCATATGAAAACAACATCCGCAGTAGGATCACAGCCGAGAAAAAGAGACGTGAAATCCTGCTGCGGATAGAGATTTGACGTTTATTCGAGTATCGGCAGTGATCTTACTGCGGATGTTGTATTTGTTTTTCATATAAAATCCTACTGTACTACGGATAACTTTTCTAAAAAAAACTCGCCTAATGATTATGAAAACCGAAAATAATTAATTAATATTTTGTTAATCTCATTCCCCGTATTTTTGCCTCTTTTTTGAATGAAAGCTATTTAATTTGAAAAAGATGCCGCCCGACTTCGCAATCCGTGCTGGCAAATCTTTGCACATTCCTAGTCGAAATTCTTACAGAAATATATTTTTGTTACAAATTATTACGTTTTGTTTTAATAAAATAAAATCATTCTAAATTTTTTTTTATGTCTGAAACGCAGAATTATCTATTTAAAGTCTTTCTCAATTAAAAGTGAAAAAATTTATCACTCAATTGGAAGTTTTTAATGTGAGAAAACCATCAATTCAAAATTGATTTATTTCTCATATGAAGTAGGATTCCATGGAATCATGCTCCCTAAAAAATTCCATGCTCATTAATAAGTCAAAAAAAACTCAAAGCGGATCAACCTTAAACTAAAATCCTTTGAATTTTTTTTTTTGAAAGGTCATAATATTCTTCTTAGATACTATCCTAAATTATCAGCTTGTTAAAAACTCATCAATAGCCAAATTTTACCAAACTCTGAGTTTAGTTAGATATTAAAAAAAATGTTAAACCACCTTCTATTAGACGATCAATAACATTGAAAAATACTGTTGAAATACAACTTCTTCCAATAAAAAAAATGTATTTTGGAACAATAAACTGGAAAATGATTCAGAACCCTAAATAAGTATTAGTTAATTTAAAAAAGTATATTAAAGCTTTGAAACTGAAGAATTTAAGATATTTTAATGATTTATCGCATTTTTTTTTTCATTTCAAAACCAAATTTTATTTTTTAGTTGTAGTCTGGTTTGTATTTGATTTGGAATAATAAAATCAACACTATACATGTAGTAGGTGTTTTTGAAAAATTTGAAAAATATTGGTAAACTTAAGAAACAAAATTCAATATTAACTTTAAGAAATTTAAAAACTTAAATGCAAACACTTGCATGTTAATATTAAATATTAAAAGAACATTTTTTAAAAATGATCATTAATATTTAATATTTTATTTGATCATTTTATAAATCTTCAACATTTAACATACAAGTTATTTTATAATTACAAATTACCGGGGATTTACAATGGATGATTAAAATAAATATCTTGTAAAAGTGTTAATCCAGATCATTAGGTCTAATAAACAGATTTGGGAAATTTTCAAATTTCTACCTGCGACCGAATGTTGTTGGGATTTATTGGCAAATGTAGATATCCTCAAATGTAGATTAACCTCAATATAATGTTTACCTAATTACTTTTGAGTAACATTACGTAGTTAAGGATTTTCTCTACCTGATCCTTTCGAGAGCTATATAAAGGAATGGAAATGACGCTCTGGCAATCAGTCAATCTTGTTTAATTGAACAGTGAATCACATAACTTTTGTCAAAGTGAAAAAATAATTAAGGTTCTAATATTAAAATTAAAAGCAAAATGGCAACCTCTCGAAAAGGACAAATAACACTACGAAACATTTATTCCAAGGATAATACTGGACCAAGTCATCTTTATTCCAAGTTGAACGCAGAAAAGGAAAATCTTCAAGAGGAACGTTTTCGACTCAAAATGGTTATTTTCAAAGGCGATCATCACTATATCATGGGACGAAATAATTACAATATCAATCGAATTACGGCTGCCACTCAAACTTATGTTCTATTTCCTGATCCAAATCTGCTGAAAAAAGGACACCAGGTTACAATTATTGGAGCGCTTGGAGAACTGGATAAAGCAAGGAATTTAATTCGTTTATCTTCACCCATGTCGATATCGTTTGAACTACCATCAAATCCACAAATACCATCTCCTGAGAAAATCGGAAAAAATTTTAAATTACACGTGACGTACTCGTCGAGTTCCAAGTCAAACACTTTGTTGGCCTCGATACGAGCAGCAAACAAAAAAATTAAGAGAATAAAGAAAGCTGCACGAGCACTTCTCAAACATGCACCGGAGAAAATGGAAAATGGTACCATAGTGAGCGTTCAACTGGAAGTGCCACCACAGTTTCAGGAATCAGTAAAAGGAGAAAACTGTGAAAACATCATTAAAATAATGAGCCAAACCAATACGAAAATATTTTTCCCGGATCTCTCCATAAGAGGCTGTCGGAGATCACAAGTGACTATTACAGGATCAATTGATGAAGTTCTTTTGGCTAGAGCTGAACTTGTTGGTTACTTTCCGGTCGAATTAACTTTCGACATTCCGGTTGAAAACGGAAACGCCACCGAAATAATGGAACTAGGAAGGAAAGCTGGTGTTTGCATTACTATTTCTCACAAGGAGCGAGGAAGTGGCTTGTACGTTACTATCAAAGGTACAGAGAAATCAATGGACAACATTTTTGAAGTTCATCGTAATATTCGACAAATCAATACCTCGGATAAATTGAATGTGACAAATGTGGATTCTGCAATGGATAACTATGTAGAAAATCTGGTTGAACAAAGTGAAACCACTAGCAATGAATGCTTGAGTGATCAATCCTCAGTTATGAATTCTCCAGTTTTTGGTGGTGAAACTCAAGATCAAAATCAGCAAAACAATTGGATGGTTTATGAACCAACTTACAATCAAAATACGTTTGTTCCGGAATCATTTGGACCAGTTGATCATCAATATTATTCACCAAACGATCAAGCTAGTTACAATACGGTACAACCGAATATCCAACAAAATATAAACTCGGTAGAAGGATGGATTCCAAGCCACATTCCTGCTGCTCCCACTTTCAATGCACATTCAGGACAACAGCATATGCATTTCATCAACTACCCACAAGAGCAGCACCAGCTATTCTACCCATCAGAACCACAGCATCAGCAGAACAATTGGACTATTTGTGAACTTCAGGCAACTTCAGAGGAAATCTACAACCCAAATGTTCAACGAGCTGAAACCCACAATGCTCACTTCCAGCAACATAGCCAGTCCGTGGAAGATGTTCAAAACCAACAGCTGACATTTGACATTTGTGATTCTGAACCCTACTTTGGAAACGGATCTCACTCACCAATGTTTGTAAATTCTTCACCTCTCATTATTGGATCAGGTGAATCTGTTGCTGGGAAACTCATTTGTTCTGGATGGGGAAAATGATTTTGAACGCATCGATATATATATTGATTTACATTTGTACATATTTTTAAAATACCAAACACAAATTCAGCCCTTTACAAACATTTATAAAATTACAATACATTGAAATGACTTTCCTTAATTGGTTCTTTTGAAAATGAAAATAAATCTTGTTTATAACTTTAAAAATTGAATTTTTTTATAAAGTTTATCAAACCCTTTGCTTCTAAGCAAAGTTGATTTTTTCAGCTTAAATCCGTCATACATTTCCTGCCATTTGTGGAGCTCAACCTAGAATTTTTGGAGTTTTTCTAGATAGTACATTTTCTAATTATTTCAATTTAAGGAAACAACTTAAGCTTTTATGTGTGAAGAAATGGAAGGGCCAACTTTTCAATAATTATAAAATGACAAGACGAAGATGAAACAGATGTGGCTTATTTTGAAATCTTTTTAGTACAATTCGATTATGTTCCGATGAATTTAGTTAAGGATTTCAGCATTCATAAATTGGACGCAAGATTCACATTAAAACTATCAAGATCTCTAATTTACTCTCTGATGTGCCCCAAGGTAGTCATCTGGGCCCACAGTTGTTCATAATTTTTATTGATGACATATTGTCGAGAACTAAATTTTGTCAATGGTTTATCTAGAGACTCTAAGGATTGCTTAAATGTACAAATTCATTGGAACCTTTTTGCAAATCGGTGTGTTGAAAACCAAGTTAGTACGATGTTAAAGCTGCTTTAGTATGAAACTAGGTTGGTTACAACTTTTCAACTTTTAATCGCATGGAGTTAGCATCATACTTTCTCTACCCTTACGAGTATATTAAAGTTTAAATCATCGAACACCTATTTTATTTTTTTTAGTATCGTGGTAACTTTATATGACTCTTTGATATTTATAGAACTCAAAAAAGTTCTGTTTATTTAGTTTTTTGCACGAATTGTGATTGTTTTAGGTGTGTTCAGAAATAATTTATTGAGCAAATTGCTTTTGTACCATACTAGTATTTAAAAAATATTTAAAATTAAGAATGAGCTAGTAAAGTACTTTAAAGTTAGCAAATTATTGTTAGTAGTACCTTAAAAATTGTCTGTTAAAAACTTTGCGCCATTGCCAATATTATTGATAAAAAAATGACATATCGATTGTACCACTGCTAAAGCTAATTTAGTTGCAAGTTTTATTAAAAGAAACAGTATAGAATTCACCTGACACTCTCGTTTACATTTTTGTATCATTAGTAAGATTTTTTCTTGAATATGCCAAATATAACAAATGTCCTTCACTTAGTCACATTTATGCTCCTGCTAGAACACTGGGGTAACAGCATCGAACCTATGAACGAGCCTATTATAAGACCTCTTGATACATTATCAATTGTTATAGATCTCCACTATTCCAGGGACCGCTTCAAAAATCATATCATTCAATTAAATTTTTTGTGATTGCAGAAGCATGTAACTCATTAATAAATGAAAATATAACTTATTCTTACTTTTATTAAAATTTCTTCTTTTTTATATAAATTTTAATTAGTCTGTTAAACTTTAGATGATTAATAGATTATGTGAATAAAAAAAATAAATTTAAATTACCAAGATGAAGACAATTTGAAAAGCTGTCAAGATCAAGGGGAGCGATTGAATGTAATTGAATTAGTTCAAGTGACCACAAAGACAAATTCAAAACACATTTTGCAGTTGAGGTCGCGAGATCAATTATTGGATCCTTCAAATGTTTTTTAGAAAAGAGATTTATTCGCATATATATTTTTCAAAAACTTATGAATTTGTCATTAACGTTTGCAGTGCGAAAATCAAAAATTTATTTTTGAAAAACTTCCAAAATGAACCATATTATTTTTCTCCGATTTAAATATCTTACCGTTGAAGATATGATATCTCATTCTGATTTCTAAATTGAATAGTTTCATGTTTTTGGAAGAGTTAGCATATGAAATAGAATGTTCCCTTTAATTTTAATAAATTTTTTTAACTTACTATTACGGTATTTCCAACTCGTTCGGTTTTTCTGTAGTCGTTTTTATTATCAGATATGATAAATTTATATGCATGTAGATCACCAAAAAACATACATTACAAAAACATAGGGAGATTCAACCAAATATCAGGATCACGTTTTATGATCCGTAAATTAGTTTTTAATCTGAAGGATGTACCAATAGAACAAAGAGAACCAATTATTGAAAAATTAACAGAAACGCGAAGAAAAGAGATGGGCATATAATATTGCTGCCAAACTGATCTGTATTATATGGATCATTTGCGATATGAAAAGGCGTCTTATATTTAGACCCCATTCTAGAATCTGTTAAACTAAAACTAATTTTATTTTCAGTTAAATTATCGTTGCTGATGTTTGGCCTAATTAATTTAATTGCTCAGCAAAAAAAAAATAATAAGTCTGTTCGTAAACCTGCGCCAAAACTAAAATTGGTACAGATGTGCAGTTTTGGGAGGTATGTAAGTGATTCCTGTGCAACTTCTGTCTTGTCCCTTAGGATAAGTTGTCGATTAGACCTCGACATTTAGGTAAATTCAAAAATTTAGTTCTTACTATGTTTTGACTTCTAAGATGAATAGAATTGATCATCCCTAAAATAGCCTGCAAAAAACTAAAATTGATCCTCAATCATAAAGTAATTATTTGTGTTACAAGAATGACATAATCAATAAACCATACCTAAGACATGCAGGATTCAAAGTAGCTTTAATAATGACACCTTTAAAATAATTATGACTAATCATTATTCAGGTAATTTGGGTGTAATCAAGTCATTAAGGTAATTGACACTAAGCATGTGCAAAGCAGTACGAACTCTTCGAAGGATTATTATTAATAATGATTACTATCCACGCCTGTTTTGATCCCTTAGTAAATTTAAAGCAACCTTTTTCGTACATCGGGGTATTAAGTATTTAAGCAGGTATGTTTCCCATTGTTAAGCTTTATATTAAATAAATATTTAAAGATTTAAAGGTTGTCAGATTTACTCTAACATTCAGTTATATTCAAAGTCTTAAACCAGCAAGCTAAATTTTCTTAACACTTATAAAAGTAAACATTTTTTAACAACAACATAATTACAGTTATTTTAAAAACATCATTCAACATGTTAAATTCAGATTTACCTGCAAAAAAAATATCGTACTCCCAAATAGTGGCTAGTGGAAAACCTGTCTACAAAGAGAATATGTACAAAACTCCATCATCTTGGACAAATCTTATGAAACAAAAATTAATTAAAAAACTTTCAAATACCCTGGAAAGCCATAAATTCAAGATCGATCGACGGAAGCTTGAGAAAATGATAGAAACATCAAACAACAAATTCGGAGTCAACGATGCCGAGTACTTTTTCAAGAACATCATGAATACAACCGATACTTTCATCACGTGGCAGAGGAACATGAAGATACGTGCAAGGACGAGAAAACAACCATTTATTAATGTAACTGGCAAACCAGAAGACATCGCCTGGGCAAAGGGACTAATATTAGCAAGACTGGCAGCAAGCGATCCATTATTCAAGATGCAAATGGTAATAGGAGATATCGATCATCTACATTTGCTTGGAGGCTTTAAAACGATTATGGAGGAGACCGAAACACTAATTCATTTCCCCGATCCGAAAAATCGCAATCTTATATCGATATATGGAACTCTTGATCGCTTGGAACAAGTCAGAGTAACGCTGCGCTCATCTACCCCGTTGCTGATGTCATTTGATCTCCCAAGCGGAACGCCATTGCCAAAGGAGAACAGCCATTACATTAAACGGATACAAACTGACTTCGAGGTTAGAATAGTTTTTATGTCAATACCAAAAAAGGATTTGGTTTCCGCCATAGTAAAAGGGACCGAAGAAAGAGCTGACGACTTAAAGGCAGCTGTTCAACTCCTAGTGCATGCAACGTGTGGACCAAGTGTGGATTCTGTCATGCTAAACATCAAAGTTGAAATTCCCATACAAATTTTTGAATTATCGATGTCTGCAGAAAATAGCATAACTCTCAAGGACCTGAAAGAAAAAACCCAAACAGATATTTGTGTTCCAGATTGCAAAGCGGTTGTTCAAAAGACGCAAATTACGATCACCGGATCAATCGAAGGAGTCTACGAGGCACGGAGGGAGCTAATGTCCCAACTCCCAATTGAGCTGATCTTCGATATAGATGGAAATCCTTTCCACACAGCAGATATACTAATTCTTGAAAGCAAGTATGGAATATATGTGAACATGCACTACAATCCAAAGGACTACCATGAAACCGTAACTATTAAAGCACCGGAAAAACAAATTTCTCGCATCTATGAAGTGAATAAAAAAATTATGAAAATCAAAAGTTCGACTGGTGATGAATCCGATCTACAAAAAGCCTATTTCAAGGCCTTGGAAAGCAACAGTGATCTAAGTCCATATGAAGATATTTTAAGGAAAATATGGACTCCCATCAAGGCGAACAGTGAATAAATCTGTCGAGCAGGAAGAAAGTCATCAAGCTATTGGACCGAAGTGAGTAACGATAGTCAGCATTCGGGTGTTAATGATGAATGTTAAAATCAGTGGAAAAAGATTAGATCAAAGAAATTAAAGTAATGAATTTTTCAAATTTAAAAGACGCAATTTCTAAATCGATATAATGTAAACAAATTTAGTTGGAAAATTGACTAATTTTTTGTAATTTTAAGAAATAAAAAAATGTATTTTATAAAAAATTATGATTTCATTCTTGTTTAATTTTTATATTCTTCCAACCCAAAAGTACACACCGTAATCTATACAAATACGTAATTACTGACACTCAACACTGGATGATTCTACAGAAACTGCTGATTGAATACTTCGTTAACTGGTGGTCTTCATACTCAGAAAACAATACTTTCACCCTGCCTACACATCATCCAAACTAAGACTTCAACTTCGAAATAATTATCAAACCCCTGTCTAACTGACCCATCTGCTTTGCCGAAATTAATTGTCGAAAAAACAGTCGAAAATGCCCCGGTTTCAGTCGGATACCCAATTCCATGTTAAAAAATTGTCCAAACATTTACCAATTATTTCCCTCTGCACATTTTAAACATTTTTTAAAATTGTGGCATTATTCCTCAGAATTGGTAAACTACCACAATTAGTTCTAATGCTTTTACTAAAAAAAAACAAAAATCTCTTGATCCCAACAGCTGCCTTCCAATATTCTAACTCACCTGCATGAGTAAAGTCCTAGAGAAAATCATTACTATACGAGTATAAGACCTTAATTATGAAAGTAGAAAAGAATAATTTTGTAAGTAGCTATCAAGTTGTCTTCAAACAAGGCATTGACATTGCTTTGATGAATATATCCATCATCGCTTTCTATAAAAAAAAATCACATCTCTATCCGATCAATCGACTTTGAAAAGGCTTTTGATAGGTATTTTTGAACAAACTTATCAAATGTCCAAAAATGTTCGAGAATATCATTCATCATCATTCATCAGAAAGCTATTAATGTACACTCAACCTAAAAAGATTTAACAAATGCAATCCCACAACGTTCCCCACTTTCCGTGGTTATTTTCATTATAGCTTTTACCAATACAAGTGACATTTTATCCAAATATAAGGTTTTTCCTTATTCTCTGTATGTTAATGGAAGGCCTATTGGTGTTATCCCACTGCAAAGATGTCGGTTAATCTACAGAAATATTTTCAAACGGACTTACTAATATTGATATTTGGTGCAACTTTTCTAGGTTCTGTTTTTAGTAATATCATTAGTATGTACAAAACAAAAAAAGTTGTAGAAATAATACCAATTTCAATTCCAAATATACAAATCTAAAGTTGGAAAAGTTCAAGTATTTTAGGAATTATCTTCGATAGTAAATTGAGTTTTAAAGATCATTGTATACGACTTTAGAAAAGCCTAACGTCCTGGGGTAATAATAGGTGTGTTTTATTCACTGCTGCATAGCTAGCGCAGCAAAATTTCCCTCGACAACAACAATAATTTGATTGCTGGCGAAAAAGAAGCCAGTAAAAAATGGCAGTTGTGCTGGTGATAGAACTTTAAATTATTGAAATGAAAATGGCGTTATGCATTAAATTTTAGAATTAAACATATGTACATACATACATGATTTGACGTCAGATTTTGATATTTTTTATAATAAGGGCCAGCATTGAAATATAAATTGAAATTTACATATGGAGTAAGTTTGATGGTTTTATTCGCACTTGAATACTGCGCTGGCTATGCAGCAATGAATAAAACACACCTATTAATAAATGCCTATCAGTTCTTATCTATTCTATTCTATTCTATTCTTTATACTTAAACTGAAATCATAAAATCAATTATTGACCAAAACTAGATTACAAGTGTGGTCTAATTTCTTTTTAACGGATGATCTTCTGTTCAACGAATAAAACCAGAATCTCATTCATTCAGTAAAACTATCTTTTATCGACTACTTTACACTCCGTTCTTGATCGGATTAAACAAATCACCAATCACACCTTCCACAAACATTTTTTTTTATTCGCAGAAGTTACTGCCTAAGTGTCCATCGACCATAAACAATATACAGTTTACAAAATTTGTACATATGTTACTTGCTTTCATCCCTGTAAAAGCATCTTCAAATCCACTGTGGCTTTTCTCTTAAAATTCAATCATTACCGATCTCAATATTCTTTCTATGAGCTGATCAACCAATGATGTCGACTAAACCAACCTTTTGCAGATAGCTTCTAAATAAAAAAAGTAAAAATTAAAATTTTGTATAAAATGATGGCCTTAAGAATTAATATGACATAGTGTTGAAGGGGATCGTAGATACTGAAAAAATTGTTAACAAAAGCCTACTTCAAAGCTTCCGCATTTCCACTATCAAGGCATTAAAAAATACATCAATAAAATCCCTTTAGTCATACGAAACATAATTAACAAATTGGTCTAAGATGGACTGAATATATGTAACAAAAATTGCGTATTCACAAAGTTTTCTATAGTCAACTGATGAGTTAAAGTGAGAACGCAGGGGCGAAACCCCAATTCTCGTAGACTGACTGATGACCAAAAAAAGGTATATTTTGAGCCATAATGGAAAGTTTATAGCCAACAAAAACAAAATCAAACTGTTTTCGATCCAGAGGCACGCAGGGATAAAAGGTAGTAATAACGTCTCCAAAACTGCTCCTAAAGATTTTTCTCATCGCGACTTTCATTACAAAAAAAACAATGTAATAAATTTATAATAACAATAATAATATATTTTTCAGCTACATTATGAGCTTGTATTATACCATGGTTCTTTAATTTTTATTTTACCCCTGTTTGATCGAGATTGAACGTCTGTTGATATATGCATATATACGTTAAAAAATGTTTGGTTTATCGATTATAAAAAAATAAATATTTTTAAGATAATTTCGGAGGCTCACAGATAAAGTCATTAGAGACAACCCTTAAATATTTATTTAATTTAATGGTAAATGTACCTGGCTGAATGCTTAATAATAAGATGTACGAAAAAGGTTGGTTTAAATTTGCTAAAATAGGCGTGTATAGTAATCATTAATAATAATCCTTCGAAATGTTTATGCTGCTTTGTTGAGGTATCTACTAAGGATCTTCAACAATAACCTAAAGTGACTGTATTAGTCATAAGCTTGCTAATTAGTCATAATTATTTTAAAGGTGTCATTATTAAAGCTACTTTGAATCCTATCTTAGGTATGGTTTATTGATTATGTCATTCTCGTAACACAAATAATATACTTTATGATTGAGCATCAATTTCAATTTTTTTGCAAGGCTATTTTAGGGATGATCAATTCTATTCATCTTAGAAGTTAAAACATAGTAAGAACTAAATTTTTATAATTTACCTAAACGTCGAGACCTAACCGAAAACGTATCGTAAGGAACAAGACAAAAGTTGCACAGGAATCACTTACATACCTCCCAAACCTGCAGATCTGTACCAATTTTAGTTTTGGCGCAGGTTTACGAACAGACTTATTATTTTTTTTTGCTGAACAATGAATATAATTAGCCCAAAATCAGCAACGATAATTTAACTGAAAATAAAATTAAGTATTTAGTTTTATTTTAACAGATTCTAGAATAGGGTCTAAATATAAGACGCCTTCATAACCCAAATGATCCATACGATACAGCTCAGTTTGGCAGCAATATTATATGCCCATCTCTTTTCTTCGCGTTTCTGTTAATTTTTCAATAATTGGTTCTCTTTGTTCTATTGGTACATTCTCAGATTAAAAACTAATTTACGGATCATGAAACGTGATCCTGATATTTGGTTGAATCTCCCTATGTTTTTGTAATGTATGTTTTTTGGTGATCTACATGCATATAAATTTATCATATCTGATAATAAAAACGACTACAGAATATCCGAACGAGTTGGAATTACCGTAATAGTGTGCTGTAAGTTAAAAAAATTTATTAAAATTAAAGGGAACATTCTATTTCATATGCTAACTCTTCCAAAAACATGAAACTATTCAATTTAGAAATCAGAATGAGATATCATATCTTCAACGGTAAGATACATATTTAAATCGGAGAAAAATAATATGGTTCATTTTGGAAGGGAATAACAAATTCATAAGTTTTTGAAAAATATATATGCGAATAAATCTCTTTTCTAAAAAACATTTGAAGGATCCAATAATTGATCTCGCGACCTCAACTGCAAAATGTGTTTTGAATTTGTCTTTGTGGTCACTTGAACTAATTCAATTACATTCAATCGCTCCCCTTGATCTTGACAGCTTTTCAAATTGTCTTCATCTTGGTAATTTAAATTTATTTTTTTTATTCACATAATCTATTAATCATCTAAAGTTTAACAGACTAATTAAAATTTATATAAAAAAGAAGAAATTTTAATAAAAGTAAGAATAAGTTATATTTTCATTTATTAATGAGTTACATGCTTCTGCAATCACAAAAAATTTAATTGAATGATATGATTTTTGAAGCGGTCCCTGGAATAGTGGAGATCTATAACAATTGATAATGTATCAAGAGGTCTTATAATAGGCTCGTTCATAGGTTCGATGCTGTTACCCCAGTGTTCTAGCAGAAGCATAAATGTGACTAAGTGAAGGACATTTGTTAACAAGATCGAGATCGTGAGTTATATCGGCATATTCAAGAAAAAATCTTACTAATGATACAAAAATGTAAACGAGAGTGTGGGGTGAATTCTTTACTGTTTCTTTTAATAAAACTTGCAACTAAATTAGCTTTAGCAGTGGTACAATCGATATGTCATTTTTTTTTTATCAATAATATTGGCAATGGCGCAAATTTTTTAACAGACTATTTTTAAGGTACTAGCATGATACTACTTAACAATAATTTGCTAACTTTAAAGTAGTTTACTAGCCCATTCTTAATTTTAATCATTTTTTAACTAGTTTCGTACAAAAGCAATTTTTTTTAATAAATTGATTCTGAACACACATAAGGACAATCACAATTCGTGAAAAAAAACTAAGCGAACAGAACTTTTTTGAGATTTATAAATTTCAAACTATCATATGAAGTTAGCATGATACTAAAAAAAATAAAATAGGTATTCGATGGTTTTAACTTTAATAAAAGGTTAGAGAATGTTGGTATATTCGATTAAAATTTGCAAAATCGTTATTTTAACCTAGTGTCATACTAAAACAGCTTTAACATTGTACTAACTGAACTAAAATTTTGCGCAAATATCTTTAAATTGATTTTCAACACACCGATTTGCAAAAAGGTTCCAATGAATTTGTACATTTAAGCAATCCTTAGAGTCTCTAGATAAACCATTGACAAAATTTAATTCTCGACAATATGTCATCAATAAAAATTATGAACAACTGTGGGCCCAGATGACTACCTTGGGGAACACCAGGTAGTAAATTATAGATCTTGATAATTATAATGTTAATCTTGCGTCTAATTTATGAATGCTGAAATCCTTAACTAAATTCATCGTAACATAATCGACTTGTCCTAATAAGATATCAAAGTATACATCAGAATTATCTTCGTCTTTCCATTTTATAACTATTGAAAAGTTGGTCCTTCCATTTCTTTACGCATAAAAAAATTAAGTTGTTTTCTTAAATTGAATTAATTAAAAAATGTATTATCTAGAAAAACACCAAAAATTCTAGGTTGAGTTGAAACTAACCTCCACAAATGGCAGAAAATGCTGGAAAATCAACTTTACTTAGAAGCAGAGGTTTTGATAAACTTAATACAAAAAATTCAAATTTTAGAGTTATAAACAAGATTTATTTTCATTTCAAAAGAACCAATTAAGGAAAGTTATTTCAATGTATTGAAATTTTATAAAGTAAAGGGCTGAATATTTGTTTGGTATTTTAAAAATATGTACAAATGTAAATCAATATTTATCGATGCGTTCAAAATCATTTTCCCCATCCAGAACAAATGAGTTTCCCAGCAACAGATTCACCTGATCCAATAATGAGGGGTGAAGAATTGACAAACATTGGTGAGTGAGATCCATTTCCAAAGTAGGGTTCAGAATCACAAATTTCAAAGGTCAGCTGTTGGTTTTGAACATCTTCCACGGACTGGCTATGTTGCTGGAAGTGGGCATTGTGGGTTTCAGCATTTGGGTTGTAGATTTCCTCTGAAGTTGCCTGAAGTTCACAAATAGTATAATTGTTCTGCTGATGCTGGGGTTCTGATGGGTAGAATAACTGGGGCTGCTCTTGCGGGTAGTTGATGAAATGCATATGCTGTTGTCCTGAATGTGAATTGAAAGTGGGAGCAGCAGGAATGTGGCTTGGAATCCATCCTTCTACCGAGTTTATATTTTGTTGGATATTCGGTTGTACCGTATTGTAACTAGCTTGATCGTTTGGTGAATAATATTGATGATCAACTGGTCCAAGTGATTCCGGAACAAACGTATTTTGATTGTAAGTTGGCTCATAAACCATCCAATTGTTTTGCTGATTTTGATCTTGAGTTTCACCACCAAAAACTGGAGAATTCATAACTGGGGATTGATCACTTAAACAGTCATTGCTAGTGGTCTCACTTCGTTCTACCAGATTTTCCACATTGTTATCCATTGCAGAATCCACATTTGGTTGGTCCCTACCAAATATGTTAAATGAGTTGGCCCCATTAACTTTATCATATGGAAAGATATTGATTTGTCGAATACGGCGATGAAGTTCAAAAATGTTTTCCATTGATTTCTCTGTACCTTTGATTGTTACAGAAAAACCACTCTCTCGCTCCTTATGGGACATGGTAATACGAACACCAGCTTTCCTCCCTAGCTCCATTATTTCGGTGGCGTTTCCATTCTCAGGCGGAATATCGAAAGTTAATTCGATCGGAAAGTAACCAACGAGTTGCTTTGCAGCCAATAGGACTTCATCAATAGATCCAGTAATAGTCACTTGTGATGTTCGAGAGCCTCTTATGGAAAGATCCGGGAAAAATATTTTCGTATTGGTTTGGTTCATTATTTCAATGATGTTTTCACAGTTTTCTCCTTTTACTAATTCCTGATACTGTGGTGGCACTTCTAATTGAACGCTCACTATGGCACATACGCTCTCTGGTGCATATTTAAGAATTGATCGTGCAGCTTTCTTCAGTCTATCTTTTCTTCTGTTTGATGCTCTTACCGAGGCCAATAAAATGTTTGGCTTGGAAGTCGATGAGAACACCACTTGTACTTTGAAATATTTTCCGATTTGCTGAGGAGATGGTATTGATGGATTTGATGGTAGTTCGAACGACATCATAATGGGTGAAGAAAGACGAATTAAGATCCTTGCTTTATCCAGGTTACCAAGCGCTGCAATTATTGTAACTTGATTTCCTTTTTTAACCAGATTTGGATCAGGAAATTGTATATGGGTTTGAGTCTCATCCATAATGCGATTGATCTTGTTATTATTTCGTCCCATGATAAAATGATGGTCAAGGTTGAAAATCGCCATTTTGAGTCTACACAGTGAATTATTGCTAACTTCAAGACTTGATAGGATCAGTCCTTTTGCCCAAGTTATATCTTCCACACGTTTTCCAGAAACACGAACAAATGGATGGCTTTTGCTGTTGGTTTCATCTCTGAGGGATTCTTGCCATTCGATTTGAGTCTGCGTTGTGTTCATAATTTGTTCGAAGAATAAATCTGCATTTGTTTTTCCTTTAGTTATGGTCATCATCATCTCATCCAGCTTAGATTGATCCACTTGAAAACGTTCCTCGTGAAGATCTCCCTTTTCTGCGTTCAGTTTGGAATTGCTTGGTCCAGAATTATCCTTGGAAGAAGTGTTTCGTAGTGTTATTTGTTCTTGGTAAGAGGTTCCCATTTTGCTTTTAGTTTTAATATTAGAACTTTAAATATTTTTTCACTTTGATAAAAGTTATGTGATTCACTGTTCAATTTAGCAAGGTTGACTGATTGCCAGTTTATCATTTCCATTCCTTTATATATCCTTCTGAAGGATCAGGTATACCTATAGCGCAAATCCTTAACTACTTAATGTTACTCAAAAGTAATTAGGTAAATATTATATTTGAGAATAAGTTGGGTATCTCATAATCCAATAAATCCCACAACCGAATAAGCATTAGGTCGCAGGTAGAATTTTATAACTGTAGTTGTAAGATTTATTTTATTGGGCTGGATTAAAACTTAACTCTCTTTCATAAGAAGCACATTTATTTTAATCATTAGGGTTAAAGTTGACTTTGAAAAGTTTTAATTTGATTTTAAATTTCGAATTGTAATTTTAAACTTAAAATAGTTTTATTCCTTTTAACTATTTTGTTTTAATTAGTTTATGCAGGAAACATAAATAAATACTAGATACTGAGATTGCTAAAAACGGATAAATGATACATGACCATTAATTGCTCTGATTTGTCAGAAATTGCCCGATTCCCTCTAAAATCGATTTGTGTTAGTCATTTCTCGAAGATAACGTGGAAGTGTTTATGTTCCATAGGCAGATAGCAGTAATGAAGAACTGCCTTTCCGATATTAAATAACTGAATCGATAGAAAATTAAGACTAAAGACCTGTTGGATACCGGAGACATGTCGGTTGTTTAATTTATTGTTATATTCTGAAGAAGTTTCGAACACTTACCATAATTATAAAATGGCGAGATAACATACATGGTCATATATCTTCTAAAATAGCGTTTTCGTTTGGTAATCTGCAAGAACCTTGCGGAACACTCCGGCATGCCAAACGAACAAGTTGCAAAACTTTTTTGATTCTGAAGTTTTTGTTTCATTGATTTCATTTTCAAAATCTCTCAGGAATTTCTCCACATGCTTTTCCTTTCTGAAAAATTTAAAATTCCACAACGAATTTTTCATTATCACTTGAAGATGACGATTGTCGATGACGGATATAAGAAAATCAGCAGAGATTTTGGAGGGGAGATCTACAGTCTTGAATTAAGTTAAGTTTACGAAATTCTATTAATGTTAGAAAAAAATAAACAAATTCATTTTATGAAACCATTCAGCAGAGAAAATTAGAAAATTCTTCTGAAGAAGCTCGAGGCTTACGGTATTCGTGGTTCTATGTTGTGTTGGTTTCAATCCAATTTATTTGGTCGCAAGAAAATGTTTGCTGTTGATGAAATCTGCTTTAAGGAAATACTTGTTCCCTTAGGTGTTTCAGAAGGGAGCCACTTGGAACCCCCTATTTCCTTATGCCAATGATTGTATGATTGCAATTGCCTTATATTTGCGGACGATATTAAGTTTTTTTGCAGTTGTGTTTGAAATATTGCCGATCGATTGCTTTTTCAAAATGATCTTGATGTGTTTTCGGAGTAGTGCAATGTAAATGATCTAAAAATCAATATTGAGAAATTCACCTCCATGTGTTACAGTAAAACTCGCTTAAGAGAAACGGCAAAATGTCACAGTCTTTCTTTCACTTAAGCGAAATTATTTTTCACTTAAGCGGAGTTCGGATAAGTGAAAAAAAAATTCACTTAAGCGGATTTAAAAATTCCGTTAAGCGGAGATTTAATGCTATAAACAATATTGTTTTTATCTTTTGGACTTGTCTTGAAAAAGGTTAAATAAAACAAGGATTAAATACTCGTAACACAAAAATAATTTATTGAAAAACGAAAACTATAAATTTTTGTTCTGTTCGATTCAATTGTTTTTTTTTCACTTAAGAGAGTTTTTTTTAATGAAAAATTTTGAAAATTAACTGAAAATATGTTTCAGTTATCCGGGTTTTTCACTTATGCGAGTTTCACTTAAGCGGAATGTTTTAAGGAAAATTGGTCGGAAAATACTTGGGGATGAAAAAAGTGTTGCAGGTAAGCGGGGTTTTCTCTTAAGCGGGTTTTACGTATCACCGTTCTTCATTTTCTTAAACAAGGTGGCGCAAAACTAATCACTCAATCGGAAGATGTTAAATTTTTTACAAATGGTGTCGTACGTCAATCATTATTTGACATTATTTGTGACCTAGGCAGGTGCAGTATAGAACAGACAAGCAATGGAGCGCTATACTCGGCAAGAGCGTGGAATAATTGTATCGATTTTTTTAACCAATTATCGGCCGGTTGTGTAAGTGCAGCGTGAATTTCGACGTCAATTTCCTAATCGTGTTGCGCCAACTGGGCAAACATTTCGGCGCTTAGCTAGACGACTGGAACAGACTGGAACCAGAGGAGACCATGCAGTTCGTGGCCGCCACCAGACTGGTCGTTCGGCCAAGAATATTGCGACTTTGGCTGCTGATGTCGCTTAGAATGAAAAAACTTTTTCAAACAGACATCGGGCCACGCAATAGGACACCACCAGACGTACCAACAGCTCATTTTAGTAAAAGACTTACAAAGTGTTCCCATAAAAGGTGCAAATAATGGTGCATCAGTTAATGCGAATGCCTGCTGATCGTCCTTCACGTGTGAATTACTACCAAGCCATCCTCAATCTCAACAACGAACAGGACGATTTTATGTCGAAAATATTCATGAGCGACGAGGAGCATTTCGACTTAAGCAGTTGCGTCAATAAATAACATCTTTCGTTTCTGGGGCAGTGGAATCCACGTGTGATGCACGAAGAGCCATGGCATCCACTCAAAGTCACTGTGTGGTGCGGCTTTCACACGGGAGAAATGATTGGGTCGTATTTTTTTGAGGACGCCATCGGCAAAACGGTCACTATTACTGGCGAACGTTACAGAGCTGCCGGAATTGGATGAGCAGGGCTTGGTGAACATGTGTTTTCAACAAGATGGTGCAACCGCATACACAGCACGAGCTGGGCATTCCTACTTGAAGTCGCGGGCTTATGCCAACAAGCTTCAGCTCTTAAGGAGAATATTCGACAGAAATGCGACCAGTTGTCACCGGAAATCTTGCAGGAAATCATGAACAATGTGACAAAACGGACACAAATGTGTATCAACACTGGCGGCAGCCACTTGACGGATATCATCTTTTCCACTTAACAGACAAAATTGTAAAGGTCCAAACGCATTCTTTAGAATATTATTCGGGATGCTTTATGTAACTTTGTTGATTCTTTAAACTTGCTTTCTATAATAAATATTATATGCTCCATCAAGAATATTGTGAACAACGCATTTATTATTTGAAGTTCTACACCGAAGTAATTATGGTTTAAAAGAACCGTTATGCCACTGTTTCTATTTATTTAGTGAAACTTACGACTGTTAAGACATATGCATTAAAAGAAATATTTTTAAAAATGTATTGCAAGAAATTTTTCTCTATTTCTGATCTGGCTACAATATACAAAACCTATATACGTCCAAAGCTTGAGTATAGCTCCCATCTCTGGCCTGGTGTTCTAGTAATTTACTTAAACCTCTTGGACTGTATTCAAAGAAAAGCTTTTAAAATGATTTGTGCCAATAACACCATTAACTCATTTACGTCACTTGAACATCGTCGTAATGTTTCTTGCTTCACCCTTTTTTACCGTTATACTCTTTTGAAATAGCAAGCTACATTTCTCTCCTTAAACAATTAACCGTTTTACTCACCTTCTAGGAATGCTCATCAGTTTACCCTGGAGCCCAAACTTCGGCCGTACTCTGAAGTACAGAGATACAGAGTTCTTTTAGCCGTACTACGTGAATGTGTCTTTCCCTGTCATTGCTATGTTCAAAATCAAAACTTAATGCTCATACTGTCTCTGGCATATTAAGGGTATAAAAAGGCCTTAAGGAATGATTTTGAGTAAAGACTTATTTCTCACAATTAGTATTGGAGCAAGGAAAATAGATAATTTATATAAGTTCACCGAAAGAGATTCTCAATACGTCTATCCACTCAGACATCACTTAATTATTGTCAAGTGACCTCAACTCCAAATGTGTTTCGAATTCGACATAGTGGTCACTTGAATTGATTGAATTATATTCAATCCGCCACTTAATCGTAAGTAATTTTATAATTTTGCTCATCTTCGTTATTTAAATGATCTTTCTAGTTAGTGTAAACCCAATTTTAGCCACGCTAAACCGACCTAGATTAAGCCTGCTTAGGTCCATACTTTCAGAGTAAATAACAAAAAATATTAAAAGCAATAATTGTTTCGTTCTTCCCCTTATTATTCGGTCTTTTCGATTGTCAAATATGTATATAATTAATAAATAATTTGAATTCATATTGGGTCCCCTTTTACATAAGCCCACAGCTGGTGAACTCTGCTTTAATTTCACCGACAAATGCAAGGGTATGGGATGGTCTCACATTCCCGAACTAGTTTGAAACAACTACGGGTGTTCCTCAAGGATGTATTCTTAGTCCATTATTGTTTGCCTTATTCATATATGAAATTCTTCCTGAAGGAGTTAATTTTGCCAACATAAAAGTCCAAATCTTTTTATACGCCGACGATTTAGTAATGCTGGCTGACAATCCTTGCACGCTTCAAATGTAAAAAAACGACTTAATTCATTTTTAGTCTTGGGGTCTGCAAATTAATACCCACTAAGATTGTCATTTTTAAGGCAGGCAATCAAGAAGACGAGCTAAAGAAAAATGGTCTCTTAAAAACTTACGTATCGATGTTGTACAGGAGTTTAAATATTTGGGAGTACTTCTCACACACATTAAGCACTCCAAAAAAAAAAGTAACTATGCCAAACTGGACTGGCTTTAAATATAATATGGCCGAAGTTTTTCTTTAAGCAGCATATTGATACAAGTGTTCGGGTACATAGACTTCGAAGTTTTCGAAAGCGTACAAGGGAACTTTCTTAAGAGAATATTCCGTTTACCAAACTCAACACGAATCTATGCCATATCTGTAGTCATGTATGTATAACCCCTATGCAGAGTATAAGTAGTCTAAAAACGCAACATAAATCAAATCATTCACACCAGACCCAGAATGTCAACCTATACCGCAGTAAAATTGTCAGCTACACCTCACGCACTTACCTTCAGTTCTACTATCGAATGTCGCTCATATCCACCGATCTACAGTTCCACTCACTCATGTTAAACCCAAAACCATTAACCAATGGCAAAAGTACAAAACTCTCAATTGTCGCCAACCGAAGCCAGTTAATCGTGCACATTACCCCAGAGTAGTAGTGTTTGGTGTAGAGCTTCGTTGCCATTCAACTGGGAGAAAGTTATATTATTTTTGTTTTTATATTTCTTCGTTCCCTTCGCACACTGCAAACAAAAAAACAAAACAAGAAAAACAAAGGCATGGTCAAATGGAATTGTAGCTTTTGGCTACTTCTGGCATTGACTTCCCTCTTCGTTCTCCTCCTACCATCATCCACTCACGGCTACGATCCGAATGATATAAAAATCGCAGCCGTACTTCCGCCCGAGGGTATGTTCGAGGCTTTCTATCCACGAGAAGTGGACGGAGTACCGAATGGTTCGTCGAGGCCAGCTCATGGCCATGGCAGTTTCTTCAAGCACCGCAATCCAGCTCTGGTTGATACAAAAAATGCCGCAGCCTACGGTTATCGGTTCGATGGCAAGAGAAGGTTTAATTTCGACTGATCGAGCTTAGAATGAAGAAAATCTTTCAAAAATAAAGAAGCTTGGTTGTTTTTTTTTTCTAAAAAGCGTTTTCAAGGAAGTTTTATTTTTCTTTATCCTAAATCCCCAATAGAAACTCAATGGCTTGGCTTGGACACAACAATACAATAAAATTCAAGAGAAAATAATAAATAAGTTTGGCCTGGGATGACTGAAGGTTCCGTTTCCAACACAGCTCTAGAACTATACAAAGCTATGGCCTGCGCCTGTGAAGTAGCTTCCATTGATTCCTGGAAACAAGTTTAACTAAGTCTAATGGGTTGTCTATCTTTAATTTACAAGAGTTTCTGTTTGATCTTTAATTCTATGACTTAGTGGATCGCATGGAGTGCTGTTCTGGAAGTTATTTTCATCTCATACGGCGCATTTTCCTCTCCATTTTCCGTGTTTTCTTCTCGTCGGGCTCGGGTTCGGCTTCATTGCGCTGTGCCAGCCAGGGTTGGATGATCGATCCCCAGAGCATCCAGATAGCTCGAATTGGAACCAACAGAAGCAAGAACCAGAAGTAGTTGGAGAGCAGTGTTAAGAGAAGCGTTCCTGAGCTAAGAATTATCAAATCCTTAGCGTTCCTGTGAATTCAAACACAGTTTAAACAGTTTATTTGAATGGATAAAATCTCCTGCACTTACTCGGCGATTCCACCTTCCATGTTAAGATCGTTTCCTGAATCGAGAATCGCTCCTGTTTCAGAGAATTTGGCCCTTGACATGAATGCCATGAATTGATAGGCAGCCACAAGGGTTGCAATTGTTATCACAGACATAATCTGCAGTGACATAAGTGTTATCAGAATTTCAAGGTTTTTCCTCCGCCAGTACTTACCACAGTTAATTTGCCAAACTCGAAGAAGATTACATTGAGGAGCAAGGAGGCAGCCGTACTACCCAGAGCCATATTCCTGTAGAAGCTTAATGTTGCAGTATTTTCTTCGACAATTTGTTTCGCACCTTTGGTGCCTTGTTTTCCTTTTTGTGGCTATTTATGTGGTGGGGACACAAAGAAAAGACAGAAAACGAATTAAAGCAAAAGGATTCCAAGATGGAAAAGTGAAAGGCTTTTCCCTTCAATGAGAAATGTACTTACAGCCATTTTGGAGGATTCAAATAATGGAGGGAATAAATCAGTTAATCAATTTGGTTATTTGTTCTTTCTTTTTCGGCGAAAGTAACGTTTTAGGAAAACTAAAGTGCAGAACAACGGACAAGAGTTATTTCGCGATTTAGCACTTTTGAGTTTTGAGACCAAAAACTGATGACACGCGTCAACACGTCTTTGACGTTTCTGTTTATTAGCGACAAATGACAGTCTGCACAGAGAGTCAGAGATGTGTAAGAGGTTGTGGCTGGTGTTACGATGGTGACCAACGTGCTAAAATTTTATTTTTTATTTCTCAAAAGCAGCACGGCTAATGATGAATAATTCTTTAAACGATTCTGGATCAAACTGCGATAACCGATGCCCAATATCAAAAATACAATAAATTCAACAGTATATGTTCGATATTTTTCTGCATGGACTTGAATTTGTATACCTGCCTTTGTATTTTTCCAGGCCTTTTAATAAGCATCTGTATACTCATTGAAGACAGCATTCAATTTTCGTGGGCCTAGTACGCAGATCGGGAAAAATTTTGTCTCCCATACATTTTTTTTCCTGGGACAAATTTTGTCTCGGATATTTTTCCGAGCAGTACGCAGTTCGTCTCCACTAAATTTTGCCAGGAAAAAGAATGTTACATGCATTATTTTGCGGGACAAATTTTGACAGCCACCGTATTTCCGAAAGTGATTTTTGTCAAAATTGGTTTTATGTAAAAGGTGCTGATGCTTCTCTTGAAAGCATCGAGAGGAGATTCCAAAAAGGTATGAACGACTTTTGTAAGACAACCCGTTCCAGAGATATACTAAAAAACACATTAAATTAGATTTATTCTCTCCAACTTCAAACTTTTGCGCGAGATTTGGAAACGTTTTGTAGAGTTTAAAGTTGTAGAGATAAAATTTGTCTTGTCTCGATCTGCGTTCTAGGCTTAATTCGTAATCTAACTTATTCAAGATAGGACATCTAGTGGTTTCTTTTTAAATCATAGGTCATTTTGACACTAACAGCTGCTGTTTTCCGCTCGAAATCTTGACAGAAAGTCAGCTCCTGTACGCAAGTTTGTACAAAAAGTTCCTGAAACTGGTATGCTACTGGTTCCCGTGAACGAATTTTTTTTTTGACAAAGATCAAATCCCTCGAATCCGTATTTGAAGAGGGATTTACATGTATACGATATACGCACACCAAAAGAAAAAATTTGACAAGGGATCGAAATCCCTAGCGTGTAAAGGAAATCGACATATTATAAGACGAAGTTTCAAGCAAAGTGAACTGAGGCTGAGGTTGTTACAATTATGGCCAAATCACAATCTCGCGTTCGTCGGTCCGGCGTTAAATGGGCGTTTGATCGTATATACGATTTTGTGTGTCAAAAAGCGCGACCGTAGCATTTGTAAAACGAAATTTAGCTTCAAACCTCGAGCGTTGACTGACATTTCCATGACATCTTTGATAAGTACCTACTTAATTGTTATATTGCAATGAATTTTGTTACTGTTTATTAATTTACAAGGTATATAATATTGCGTATTTTAAATTTTGGGCATTTAAAATAGTTAATTTGTGAAGCTATTTTCTTAAAAAAGAGATGGATATGGCCGATATGGATGATCTTGATGACCTCCTTGACTTTTCCTTGTTCGGTGTTGTGAGCTATGCTGGGTATGAGGCATTTAAAAACGACGAAAAAAGAGTAGAAAGGCAGCGATGGGTTCGGGAGCTCAATTTAAGCAGAGACACTGATGGATTCTTTGCTCTTAATTATGATGCAATGCAAAAGCATGCTCCAGAACATTTTTTTAAAATAACCCGAATGAAACCGGCGACATTCGATTTAATTATTTATTATTTAAAAAAGAACTTCAATTACTTACTTCTTATTTCACTTCAATTTTCAACTTTCAAAACAAATACAAAATACGGCCGACAATGAACTGTCAAACGCCCGACCGAATAGAAAATAGATCTGCTTTTGCTTTGGCCTGGCGTTGGTCTGACGTTTACGATATTACGATATAAAGCGGTCGCAACGCCGGAGGTAACATTTCAGATTGTCTATTGTTTTTATTCAAAATGTCAAAGCCCGACCGACCAAACGCGAGATTGTGGTTTGGCTATTAATCCTCCGAAGCATGAGAGTAATAGGTTCATTGGAGCCATAAGAGATAGGTGGGTAGGCAGATAGAAGAGACGAGGATTTCTTAGATTACGGAAATTAGTATTGAAAGAGATGAAATTGTAGAGAGTTGTGCATTCAGAATACCACGAAGGGTGATAAATAGGGATCGGATTTCCATGCAAATGCATATTTTTTTAGGAACACCTTGGAAGCAAGGCAACGAATTATATATACGAATCAAGAAATTTCCTCAATCACATTTTTCAAATCACTCAATCGTTAGTGCATATTTTTGCATATTTTACTACAAATGCATATTTTGCATATTTGTATGCATATTTTACTATAAATGCATATTTTGCATATTTTTAAATTCATCACAAGTTAGAAGGCAGGACAACCTTAAAAAATCAAATTGATTTAGTTGAAGATGTTGTTGTAAATGCAGTTGAAGGACTTACGGGGAAGTCATTAAAAAAAAAGCTTAAGTGCGTTTTTACAAAAAATGAAGGATTTTCAATAATGCAAAATGTAAGTAAGACGTTAACATTAGACTGAAATGACGAAAATTACCCAAATAACTTTACCGTTGATGAGATTTGTTCTATAAAAAAGACTCAACTAACTTAAGGTGAAGTCGAGCTATCTTTTTCGTTGTATAAGGCATTTTAAGACCGAATCGGGAACGTTTTGATTTCGAAAACTTTAAGAAAAATTGTATGATCTATGCAAATAAAACTTCAAAATTAGAACATTTGAGGAAACACGGTTTTATATTATTTTGACTTACTTATTTAAATTAAGCAAATGAAGATGTTTATATTCACGTTATCTGTGTTGTTTTTTTTTTTTTTCTTATTAAATTTTAATTCGTTGTAAGTTATTATTTTATTTAATAGTAAATATAAAAAATTGAACTTATTGTTAAAGACTGAAAAAAATGTGTTTTTAAATTGAATCGAGATCAAGTTAAATTGGTTTTAAGTGCATATTTTGCATTTTAAAGCGCATATTTTCAGAATTTAAGTGCATGAAAATCCGAACCCTAGTGATAAAGTTGAGCTCTCCTATCACATAAAACAGACTGGTATAGTTCTACTTTAATCATATATCACAAATATCTAATTTCCAGTCGTATTAAAATTGGAAAGAGAAATTCAATTCACACAAAGTACATTGCGCAATTTTGGTCTCTATGTTCTGATGTTATATTTAGTCTATTCAATTGAATCCCAACAAATCAACCTAAAATTCAAATTTTGTTCGGGGTACTGCTTGTCAGCTCACTACACACTTAATTTTTGCAAATTATTTTATGGGACCAATCTTCTTTGGCACTTTAGTACTTATGTACAATTCACTGGCCCTGATGGTATATCTCCCAATGCTTTGAAGAGGTGTTCATCAACGCTGGCTGTTGTTGATCTGTCGTCTCTGCTGGCCTCTTTCCGAGAGAATAGAAAACAGCATTTGTCCAGCCTGTCCCTAAAAAGGCGAATCTTCTTCCCCCACTAACTATAGTATATATCTTGAAGAAGGAAAGCTTCCCAATGACCGACAATATGGCTTTGGTAGCAATAGGTCCACTGGTGATTTGATGGTATATGTCCCTGAACAATAGCCGTGTTTTTTTTTTGGAAAAGTTATCCATAGTACAGTAGGATTTTATATGAAAAACAAATACAACATCCGCAGTAGGATCACTGCCGATAAAAGGAGAAGTGAAATTCTGCTGCGGATAGAGATTTGACGTCTATTCGAGTATCGGTACTGATCCTACTGCGGATGTTGTATTTGTTTTTCCTATAAAATCCTACTGTACTACGGATAACTTTTCCAAAAAAACACGGATAATTTCACAAATCTTTACATCGATTTTGAGAAATTAAGATTATTGCACTTGATGTTTCAAAAGCAACAAATGCTTGCATTTGCTATTGAAGAATCTTTTCTTCTTTGTATTAGGAACTACCAACCGCTCGGTTTTAAATCTGAAATTCATAAAATAAATGCTAGCGTGCCCCAGGGCTCTGTTTCGTCTCCATCTCTCTTTCTTATATTCATCGATTATATTTTGCTGACGACAATACTAACAGCTTCTCATATTCGTAGAATTTAATGCTTCAGAAGCTCAACCCTGTCTTCTGTCATTAAAGCAGGACCCACCCTTCATGTCGCTATCCCGCACATGCATGGAGGATACCAAACAACTCTCAGTTCTCGGTAGTTGCCTCACAGACCACCTTGAATTACCACATATTCGATGTCGCCAAAAACACTGCTAAGTGTAGCAAGACTTTTTGTCATCCCTCCTGATCTGGCTGGAATCAATAAAGCCTATATACTACATTCGTCAAAAACTAGAATACAATTCCTATATTTGGGCAGGTGCTCGTATAACTCACTTGAGTCCCTTCGATACAATCCAAGAGTTTTAAAAATGACATGTGATAGAAATATAACAAAAACATTTGAATCTCTCGAGCACCGCCGCCGTAATGTATCTTGTCTTTCATTATTTTGCCGTTATTTTTGTAGAGTGTCCTAGTGAAATAGCCAGATGCATTCCTCCATCGTAACGCTCCAGGGAATGCCCATTAGTTTACCCTTGAGCCCAGCTCGGGACGCACTGATAAAATTCAGATTCTTTCTCTAGCCGCACTACACGAATGTGGAATGCCAATATTTCCTTCTCATTGCATCCCAGGCATTCAAAACCAATGTGCATCGGTGTCTTCTTTTAAATCCTCTGCAACTTTCTTAAAGCTCGCGTTATGTTTAACATTTTAGGGGAAGTCAAAAACACTCTAGGTAGAAGTCTCATAAACTAATCTTCAACTAAATAATCATGCCATTTAGGTAAACAAAACCCTCTGAACCACTGGCGCAAACAAGTTTAACAAGATGGAAACAGATTTGACAAAAAAGCTAAACTCCGTTCTTGTTCTCTCCACCCAGCTTAAGTTTATTTACATTCACATAATGTACGTAGTTAATAAAAATGAATAAAAGCTATTTGTTCAAATGCATATAATAAAATACGGTTTTAAATAAAAATTTCCAAACTCTTAAGGCCACTTAAGAAGGTAGAAGTTGTGTCGAAGGTTCAACAATTGCCATGATACCAGCCATCGACGAGATTGTCCCCAATATACCGACCGTCCTTGGAGATAGGTTCGCATATCCCAGCGCGGCAAAAGGGATGAAGAAGTCACAGACATTCTTCACTGTGTCCACGACAACATCTCTATGTCCATAGAGAACCCCATACGACTGCAAGGCAAGTCTTTTTAAATCTCTGGGCGATCGAACGCACATTGAGATTCGTGTAGGCGTGGGGGCAATTCCGGATTTGTGTGCAGCACGATGCAAGTCAACGAGTCTTAGAATCTCATAGACATCCCGACAGAGATTCATCGTGATCGATAGCAGCCAGTACTTGTTGGCCGTTTGACTCCACTTTCGGGCGTTGATATTCTTGAAGAGTCCAGTTCGGGAAAGCCACATCACATGATCAGCCATAAGGTAGAGGGCTTGTGACAGCTTGCTCAATGTGAGGGTGACTCTTATTGCGGCATCGGGATAGTGGAAAGTTTTCAGTGATGCGTACAAGATGTCAAGGCATTTACCAAATCGAAGCACTTAAAAACAACAAACATTCTTGAGAGTTCTGATTGAAAAGATTTGAAGAATGCTTACGCTTTCTGAATGAGCTGAGGATATATTCTAAAGTCTTGAATTGATCGGCCATGGCGGGGCTGGAGTCGTTACTCTCTAGGATATCCCAAATAGCGCGAGAAACATACTGAATGAGACTGAAATGGCAGATTTAAATTTTCGTGATGACATCACGTAGGTCTGATTTGTTGTTCTTATTTACCGTGCTACTTTGTCCTTCCAGCCAGTTTGGGCATTGAGTGCCACCCATTTTTCCATAGTTTTTAATTATTTTATGTGGCACTTATTGTTTATTGTTATTTGAACCAAAAAAAACAAGTTCCTTTTACGACTTTTTGGAAGATTCTGTGCGTGCGGTCAAGGTGCAATGCCGAACACAAAAGCAATAGAATACAGAAGAAGCAAAAATTGAAAATAAACAAAACAAATCGTTTTTGACAATTGTTGGATAGTGATGATAAAAATACATGGGAATTCGATAGCGTAGCGATTAAGACCGCTTTCACACGGGGAAACTGATTTAGATGTCAATTGTTTTTCTGTAAAGAATGGAGTACATATAATTTAAAATTGTTTTGTGTCATGGTTTATATACGTCTTTGTGGATTAATGAAAACGAATTTATGGTAAATTGATGGATTGTTAATTGGTTGGATGGCAAAACAGTGATCTGCACTTCACTTGGATCAAACTCCATCAGCCTTATTTACTAACTCGTTTTAGCGACTTTGTAAAGTTACTTCGACTTTACAACGGCTCTAATCCTGAAAAGCTTATTTATAATGAAAATGCATGAGGAATAGCAGTGGAATAAAACTGGTTCATAGGAGGCTATAGGCCGTTTAGTATCTAAATGTCATTTTGAGATGACATGTTTTGAAATTTACAAAAAGGAGTGTAAGCAATTTTTTTCCCTTGTTACTAAAACAAAAAGGATAGATATTTTACATTAATAAATTATTTATATTTTTCAAACGCTCTAACAGTTGTACGGTATTGGGAATGCAATTTGGTTGGTACATTCCAATTTTAAATGTATTCAATTATTAATATGCAAACGAATACTTATGGAAATCATCTGGGATTTGCTTAGTCTGCTATTACACGATGAATCTAGATGCATGCGCCTTCTTCGAATTCTTTTTTGATATTTCGTCCACTAATTCAAACGCTATTACACGTTGAAACCAGATTCATGAATCCAATTTGACAGTTCTCTTTATTTTTCATTTCGTTGTTGGCCATCAGTGTGTGTGCTCTTTAAAATAAAGAAACAATCAGAAAGAAGTATTTCTATGCATTACAATGAAGCTTACTCCGCTCGGACAACGAAATCATATGAAGCATCAGAATAGAAGAAAAACGGACAAGAGAAAAGAGAAACGTCAAATTGTTGCACCGAAAATTTTACCCACGTGACACAGGGCAGTTTTTTTCCGTCTCATCTTTCGATTTTTTTTTCTCTTTTTCACTTACGTTATTCGAAAAGTCGCACGCGTCTAGATGCATCGTGTAATAGCAGACTTACGTGTATAATAACCAGAGTTTTAGATTGACGACTTTTTTTAGTAGTATATTTGACCGAAGGCGTAGCTTAAACGGTTAAGAAAATATATTATAAATAAGGATTTGTTTGACGTGGCGTAAACTCGAAGTAAGTGCTTTGGCTCGGTATAACTATTCCGAGGTTGAACCCAGTATTAGTGAAAAATAATAAATAAAGCTGTAAGGCTAGGCGATCGAAATCAAGTAGTTTAATCACCAGTTGATAAAGTACCGCGCACTGGCAACTCTTTACTCACGCTCACACTCTTTTCTCTCTTGCGCTTATAGAAAACAGCTCAACTGTTGCGAATTAATTTTAGGCAATCGTTTAGTTTGTGTCAAAACACAAACTTTTTAGTTGCTTGAACCAAGCAGTTGTGAAACTAAAAATTGAATGTGCCCGCCTCTAGCCTTACTATTAAGAAAATAAAGCAATTAAATAAAATTAAACCATTTCTTAAAATTTAGAGAAATTCTTACAGCCGTATCTATAAGATTTTCTTAAACTGCATCTTAGAGGTTATTTAGTTAAGCATACTTAAATATTTAATTTGGCTTTAAATGACGAAACTTCAATTCGTATCTATAATCGATTTTTCATTGGTACTTAACTAAACAATGGTTGTGTCACGTAACGTAAAAGAATGTGAAAATCTAGTACAAAAAAAACAAATGCTGCTTCATTTTATACAACACAGCTGTTTTGTGACACCTTCTTTCAGTAAATAATTGGAAGACACATTTTTTTATTTGTGAAATCAAAAAAAAAATGGCTATCGAACACACACCCACATCCGCCGCCACAAATAAAAGAAAAAGATCTGAAAATTGGGATGCCTCCTACAAGGAAACTTTTTTATTTTAGAATTTGCAATAATACGGAGTACACTACAAAACAGAATTATTTTATGCACAGATTGGGCGTTTTCCTAAATGCAGTGTTGCAGCGCATCATGAATTTTGATGCTTTTTTTTATTCACTTGCTTCAATAAAATAACGTTATTAAATACGAATTCTAAATTTTAGAGTTTTTTTTTTTAATGAATTGTAAAAGTAAATTTTAGAGTGAAGAAAAACGTTGCAAGGGCATCAAAATCCACGATGCGCTGCAACACTGCATTTAGGAAAACGCCAATTCTCTTCCAACAACGAGGAAGAAAGTGTCGATACAAACACTTCAAAGGCTAAGAGGGAAGCTTGGACGAAATTTCTTTGCACGTACACATACTTTAATCAATATAAATTTTATGTTTCTTAAATCGTTGCACTTTATAGTTCTAATATAATATCACAACAAACAATACCTACAAACACACAATTTGAAACTTCAAAATTTCAAAGATGACAATCGATATGTCAAAATACATTTTAAAATGCCTTTAAGTGACCCTTAAACGCGGTTGATGGCGTTTAAGTTAAGAGGCCTTTAAGTAACGTTACTTAAATGTGAAAATTGATTATAGATACCGATTTCATACTTAAGAGCTGCTTAGAGGTATTTTAAAGTTAAGTAACCTTTAAGATTTGTTTATAGATTCGCCTGTTAGTGTATTAGGTTTATTTCTTTTCTTTCCGCATCAAATTCGTGATATAATTTTTTCAGCACTACAGAAAGTTTTTCCCATAAAAATTTTGACAGCTCGTTTCTGCGGAGATAAGATTATCTCGTTTCCGAGGTTTATCAGGGTTTTCTTATTAAGAAATTTCACCTTAAAAGATCTTTTATGATTGGTTTTCAGAGACTGGAATATTTATGAAAGTCTAATATACAACTTCGAAAAAGAAATCTGTTTTATCAATCTCAACTAAAATCTGCTATCATATTCAGCTGTGAAGCCTAGTACGCAGATCGAGACAAGACAAATTTTATCTCTACAATTTTAATCTCTACAAAACTTTTCCAAATCTCGCGCAAAAGTTTTAAGTTGGAGAGAATAAATCTAATTTAATGTGTTTTTTAGTGTATCTCTGGAACGGGTTGTCTTACAAAAGTCGTTCATACCTTTTTGGAATCTCCTCTTGATGATCTCAAGACAAGCATCAGCATCTTTTAAATAAAATCAGAATTGACAAAAATCACTTTCGGAAATACGGTGGCTGTCAAAATTTGTCCCGCAAAATAATGCTTGTATCATTCTTTTTCCTGGCAAAATTTAGTGGAGACATTTAGAAGAGCAATTCACAATAGTATGAATTTTGCGCGCGAACTGCGTACTGCTCGGAAAAATATCCGAGACAAAATTTGTCCCAGGAAAAAAAATGTATGGGAGACAAAATTTTTCCCGATCTGCGTACTAGGCTTGATTAAGTGAAATATATATTTCATCTGACATAATTTAACAAAAAAGTATCCTCTTTTTATCTGTACCATGGAATACGATTTTACTACGTATTTAATTTTGGTGTGGTCTCCATGTTGCGCGAATTATGATAAATATGAATTTAAATATAAAATAAAAACAAATAAAATTATTTTTTTATAAAAAGAAAAATTATTGTTTTATTTATTAAGTTTACGTAGACAGTACAAAACAGCATTAGCCCGATTATGGATTAGTAAATCCGAAACTCATCGCTATCTTATAATAATTAAATTTGTTGCATACAACATACTACGTATGTTTCAGGGAATACCATGACAATAGTATTCTTATTTGCTTATATGATATGTGTTTTAATATATTTTCTTACATTTCTTTAATTTTGAGAAAATTTTGTTGACTTTAACATCATATAACTGTGTACTTATTTAAATCTTTTATAACAAAAAGTCACAGAAGTTTGTGTTTTCTTCTTTCATTATTTTTAACTCATTATTTTAACTCATCTCATAACAGATTTGGGCATGCTGAATACCAAAAATGCGATTCGCATAAGATTTTTTCTGAGTTCGAACATTTGACAGTTCATAATGGATTTATCTTAGCAGATTTTATAATGCCGAATATCGGAATTATAATTCATAAAAGATTATTTGTTGACAGCACAAAATTTTGTATGAAAATTCATAGCAGAATAACAGAAAATATGTGTGTTCAGAGTGAACTTTCTTTCAAATAGATACGGTGTTTTCTTGAAAGTTTCATGTTTTTTAACATCTTTATGATATTATCATTCAAAAACATGATCAATTGTTTTCAATTTAGAAATCTACTTATTTTGATTTATAATTTGAAATGATATAGGTCTTTGTGTTGATTTTGAAACAAATTTTCTCATTTAATCGTTGAAGCCTAGTACGCAGATCGAGACAAGACAAATTTTATCTCTACAATTTTAATCTCTACAAAACTTTTCCAAATCTCGCGCAAAAGTTTGAAGTTGGAGAGATGAAATCTAATTTAATGTGTTTTTTAGTGTATCTCTGAAACGGGTTGTCTTACAAAAGTCGTTCATACCTTTTTGGAATCTCCTCTTGATGATCTCAAGGCAAGCATCAGCACCTTTTACATAAAATCAGAATTGACAAAAATCACTTTCGGAAATACGGTGGCTGTCAAAATTTGTCCCGCAAAATAATGCTTGTATCATTCTTTTTCCTGGCAAAATTTAGTGGAGACATTTTGTACATCAATTCACAATAGTATGAATTTTGCGCGTGAACTGCGTACTGCTCGGAAAAATATCCGAGACAAAATTTGTCCCAGGAAAAAAAATGTATGGGAGACAAAATTTTTCCCGATCTGCGTACTAGGCTTGAGTATTCAGAAATTTTACTCCCGAATTTTCACAATTTTCTTTTAATTATGTTTTTTTTTTATTTTATTTATTGTTTTTGTTAAAGTAACATTGGCATCACTTTTCGGATAATTTTTTTCCGAATTTTTATCTGACAGATGTCATCTGTCATAATCGCTCTAGTGGATTTGTTTTTCTGCAGTAGCAGTTTTTATTTTTCATTTTGGCGAATGCGAATGGTTCGTTTCGTGTGTGATTGATAAGAATTCCTCGAAGCAAATTTTCATGACTGGCTTTCTGTTTCTATAGCGTTTTTGACAAATTGACTGATTACCAGTTGATGGATTACCAGTACGCACCAATACCGACAATGATGTCCAGCGGGGACATGCACAACCGCTGCTGGGGCGGCAGAGCTTGGTGTGTAAAGGTTTGACTTGATTCCATTCCAAATCCCAAAAAAAGAAAGCAGGCCAACTGGTAGGTTATCTCGTTCTACTTTTCTAGGACATCTGTGGTATAGTGTGTGCTGTCCTAACCTGGATGCTGATTCTATTTGCCGAATTCGTGGTGATGCGTGTTATCCTCCTACCTAGCCCGAATGTGATATTCAGAACGATCAACATAATCATATTCCAGTCGATCGCATTCCTTGCATTTGCCTCGCACGTTCGGACAATGCTGTCGGATCCAGTAAGTCCATGGAATACGTGACCCAAATCGACACTCAACGATTCTCGTTTTAGGGAGCAGTTCCGCGCGGAAATGCCACCAAAGAGATGATTCTCCAAATGGGCTACAGAGAGGGTCAAATGCTCTTCAAGTGCCCCAAGTGCTGCAGCATCAAACCCGAACGGGCACATCACTGCTCTGTGTGCCAGCGTTGCATCCGAAAAATGGACCACCATTGTCCCTGGGTGAACAACTGCGTCGGGGAAAATAATCAAAAGTACTTTGTTCTGTTTACAGTGAGTAAACATACCTTTTTGTGAGGAAAGAAAAGTCTTAATCAAATGCCCTTCTTCCAGCTCTACATCGCTCTTATCTCGGTACATTCCATGATTCTGGTAGTGAATCAGTTTGCGGAGTGTGTTAAAAGTGAATGGCGCCAATGTTCGCCGTACTCCCCTCCAGCTACAGTGTTTCTTTTGCTGTTCCTTACATTCGAAGCGCTACTCTTTGCAGTGTTCACTGTCATAATGCTGGTGACACAGCTATCGGCAATCTTCAATGATCAAACTGTACCTATCTCTCTATTCTTCATTCCATTTTACCGAATTTTAATTACTTTGTCCATTTGCAGGGAATTGAACAACTCAAAAAAGAAGAAGCTCGCTGGGCTAAAAAGTCTCGCTTAAAAAGCATTCAGTCGGTGTTCGGACGCTTCTCGCTGGCTTGGTTTTCTCCTTTCACTCAGCCCTCGTGCAAGACAAAATTTGATTCGCATTTTTATTCAGTTTGAATTCAATGGATTTATTAGGATTTCTATTAGATAAATAAACAAGTATAGGGGATTAAACAATTTACAGGTTGATGTCGAGTTTAAAATTTCCTGACTCTCAAGTTGTGTTATGTAATATATTTTGTATTATTTTTTTTAAATTTTAATTCTTTAACACAAGACTTAGCTTAAACAAACTTCCGTACAAAGTGCGTCGCACTCTTCGATCAAGGGATTGAACAAAATATTAAATGTAGAACAAAACTTAATATGAAGAACAAATCTTAATAAATAAGTGAAATTATTGTTGTAAATTATTTATTTGTTGTTTTTTTGTGCATAGTGAAATGCTGGGGTGGAATCGCGTAAGGTGATAGTTGATTATCAATTTGTTGATTGTCGTTTTGACCATCGCTCTCTCTATAATTCTTAATTGATTGATAGAGACAGCTATAGTCAAAAACGACAATCAACGAATTGATAGTCAACTATCACCTTACGCGATTCCACCCCTGGCTTACTTAAGGTGGCGCTATAGTCGGCTTTGTATCTGGGTCTTAGAACGTCCGTCGGTGTTTGAATTCGAGGATTTTCTGGGATGGAACATCGCTCTAAATGGCACAGCCATCTCTTGTTACTTTTTGGGCTAGGTCAGGTTTGCTGTAAGGTTCGTTATTCTGTTTTCTTCTCGACTCTCCGTCTATGACAACAGAAAAAAATATCCGAAAAGTTCTGTATGGATCAAAAACCCAATTAGATAGACTGACTGCGGAAGTCCAAGGAAGAAGACATCTCTAAATTGGAAATGCTTAAAGTGTTCACTTCTCAAGTGCGAAATTTTCAATATTTCAATTTCAGTGAGAAATGTCACATCTATATCACTTTCAAAAAGGACCATGAAGCCAAGAGAAGTGATTGATAGTTTGTTTCTTGTTCATGTGTTGGATCGCAGAACGTTGCTGCGCAGTGATTATCAATCATGACTTCTGAGTGGCAATCAACCAGTCTTGGTCACAACTGACAGTGTGTATACATTCTAAATGATGTGCTGCCACGGAAAACTGAGCATCTTGCGTAACAGTCAGCGGAATGTTGTTGAATTTGATCAATGATGTGTACAAATGTGAACTTTTCAAATCATTCATAAAATAATTCAAGACTTTTCGAGACTGATACGTAAATATAAATATGTGAAATATATACATACATAAGTAACTGTATAAGAAGAATGAAATATTTAAATTTTTTCTTCAAAATTCCGGCAGTAGCTTTGTCTCAAAAACAAACTGAAGGCAATGAGTATGTCAAAAACGGGCCGAAGTAGTTAAATGACTAAATTTCCTAAGGGCTTACAAAAATTAACTCCAAGTACCTTCACACGAAGACAGGTAAAGTTCACAGCTGTAAACTTTTTAACATACCAAAGGAAAATTGAACAAAAACTAAGAATTCCTTGCAATAAGGGCAGGTAGATTTTGAAATAAATAAAACAAGCTGTGTGTGAGGTATTCAGCCTTATTTTGACATTCGATTTCATTAAAATTATTAGTATGTCGAGTTCGAATAATTTGTATTTTGAGATTCGTACGATTAGGAAGTTCACTTTATCAGTGGTAAGATAAATGAATCTTTCGAATACTAAGCAAATTTTCACTTTCGAATCGTTCGAAAGAAATATCATTTCATTCTAGTTCAATTTTCTCTGGCGATTAGATCCATAAACCATGTAAGTTTAGTATAATGTTAGTAGTAATGGATGCATAAAATGGATTTGATGCATCCATAATCCTTCTCCTATACAACTGCTCTTCACCGTCTACACTTTTCATAAATAAAACAAATGCCATTTTGATTTTTAACGTCTCGCTTGAATTTGTCAATATTTTTATGAAACAATTTACAAATGATAATTCAAAATTCAAGTGTGACCTGATATGTATGTGTAAATTAAATACGCTTTGAAGTTGCCTTCTAAATACCTGTTTTTTTTTATCAATTTGGAACACAATTTAGTTTACATGAAAATTTAAACATATGTAAATCAAGTATTTTATTATACAGAGAAGTTATACCGTTATTTCACTTCTTTTTGATATCAATAAACTTACCATACTGATTTCTAATGCTCCCAAATTTTAAAATGTCAGTTTTTATTGATGTTTTCCAAATTTAAACTTTACCGGGCCGTTACCATTACTTTATTTTTCTTAAATGATAAAGTATTATTTTTATATTTTTAGACCATAATTTTTTTAAAAATAAAAATCATCAAAAAAAAAAACAGCTTCATCACACTAAATCAGATAGAAATGTCAGTAAATTTCAAACAGCTAATTTCGGAAATGAATTTCATTGAGGTTCATTTTATGCAATCATTCGATAATGAACATTTTTCCGCTCGAATGTCAAAATATGCTAAGTTCATTCGAATGCAAATATCTATTCTATCGAATTAGCTATTCGTTCGAATCTCAAAATGAGCATGATTAACAAAATACATTTTTTATTTGAAAGGCCCATTTATGCCATTATGTTTGGAATATGTCATCGTTTAAATACCCTCCTCCCCTGTTTCTTGCGAGCGAGTGGTTCAATTTATAGACTCTTCCGCATAGATTCGTCTGAATTGATCGATGACCTGTTTTATGTTCACCTTAAGGGCATCGGGTGGCCGTGGCGCGATAGATGTGTGCTCGCCTCTGAACCTCATGATCACAGGTTCGATCCCTGCCGTCGTCTATGTCGTTTTAATTCCATTAAAAATCTTCTAAAATTTATTGTCATCAATGGGTTGCTGGTTTACTCATTACATGTTGTTCAGGCATAACACTAACAACATGTAATTGAGTTAAACTAGTATGCCCAACAAGGATGAACACGAATAAAAAAATAATGTGAATTATAAGCGACATAGAAATAAGACACGGCATTCTCCGCTTTAGTTCAGCCGCCATCCCTGGAGATAAAATGTCTCAGACAACAACCTTCAGTCTCAGAACATCGTGCCACACATCTTTCCTATCCTTCTTTCTCTTCTTAACTTCACGCCCGCGCTGTGTTGAAACATTTAAAGTGGCATCTAATCCCTTGAGCGCGGGTAGATTATAAAAAAAAAAAAAAAAAAAATCGGCCGATTGTGACTATGCGCACAGACCTGCGACTTCAGGAAATCCAAAAAGAAAATGTCTACCGGGATCAAGTTTGGCGGCCAATTCACGTCACCTCTGCGAGAAATAACCTTTTCCTCAAATCTTTCATGCAGAATATCAATCGTGACGTCCGCTGTGTGGTACGCAGCGCCAGTGCCTACTTACTAGAAACACATGTCGTCTAGGTCTGTATCTGTATACATAGTTAAATTTGGGCCATAAGAAATTGGCTTTCATCATTCTGTAGCGCTCACCATTGACTGTGACCGCCTCACCAACGTCGTTTTCGAAAAAGTGCAGCAATAATGCCATCGTCCCAAAAATTAAAAAGCTTACAGCAACATCGAGTAAGTTGGTGTCGTCCCATAATAGGGAAATTTTGCTTGTTAACACAGCCCTTCATGCATTTCGTAGCTAAAGATAATTAATTGGCAAAAATTGGGATTCACACGGGCCGCGGCGATGTCCTCCGCCGATCTTGTATTTCTTCGTCTTAAATTTGGCCACAAAGGTTAAAGAGTCGACTGTGAAGGGTCACCACGTCTATCTATCGTAAAATGTGCGCAATGTGTGCACTAAGAAACCCTCGTTTTGATTATAAAGTTTTATCATTTAGACCTGCTGTTCAATCGTGTGTAAGTAACTTAGCTTGGTGAGTGGGCATAAGATACTTATGTCGTTTTTATTTGGCAATCCGGAAGCTGAAAAGAAGAGAAATTTGCTTCTGGATTTGAAATCAGAATGGAAACCAGAAGCACTAACACATTAATTTTTTTTTTATAATTTTTTTTTATAATTCACTCGAGCTCAAGGGTATGTTAAGAGACCCTTTTATGTTAAACACAGCACGGGCGATGGGTAAATTAGGGAGGGAGAGAAAGGAGGTGAGGACTAAAAAACGAATCTCTATATATGACGGTACGACCAAAGTTAGGCTCAAGGGTGAACTGATAAGCATTCATAGCGAAGCTGGTATCAAGGGTGAATTGATAAAGGGGAGGAATGCAACTGGCTACTTCGAATGGCGTTGTTTGTGAAAGAAGCGATAAAACAGAGAAATACATGAAACATTCCGACGGTGTTCAAGTGGTGGGAATGAATCCATGATAGCTCTGTTTCCTATCAGTTTTAACGCTCTGTTCTGAATTATATCCAATAAATGGAGAGAAGATTGTACTGCACCTGCCCAAAGGTGTGAGTTATACTCGAGTTTTGGACGTACATATAAACGCCTAGTAAATTGTAGCCAGATCAGAAGGGGTGACAAATTTCTTACATCGATATAGAAATCCTAAGCATTTAGCAGCATTTTTGGCGGTCTCGAGAATGTGATCATTCCAACGAAGATCGTCGTTAACACACATACCAAGTACTGAGAGCTTTTCCGTTTCTTCGATAAAAGTGCCATTTAAGGACAATGGAATAGGGGGTATATTTTGCTTTAATGACAATAGACAGCATTGAGTTTTCGAAGCATTAAACTCCACACGGTTTTTTATACCCCATATACTTAAAATGACTAATTTCAATAAGTGAAAATGTCAAAAACATGTTGTTGTCTACACAAGTATCAGGTGACAACTAAATTATTGGATAAAATATTGAACCGTCTGAAGCGCCTAGCCAATAATATAGTGCATTATTTTCTACCATAATATTGAGCGTCTAGGGACCGCTTTATATGCTGTCCTACCACTTACCCACCGTTGAAGCAGTTATTGTGTACCTCGAACTACTTGAATAGAGTTCTTCCATTCAACAATAAATGCCTTATATTATTCTATGTCGAAAATTCAATTTTAAAATTTATTTAGAGAGGAAATCGTTCACTGTAAAATAAAGCATGAAAACCTGGAATTATGTTCCACATACGCCACCGTGTCCCTTATTTCCATACAAACTAAATTTTTAAATTATTATTTTTTTTTTAATTCGACCAAAACTTGTTTGTTATTTGATGTGTATGTGTAAATAATACAAAAAGGATGTAGTTAAGTATGTACTCCTTGCCACAATGGTTACTGCATTGGACTGTCATGCAGAAGGTTTTCTAGGGATACGTTCTGCCTCTTACAAGAAAGTGAAAAATCCTCAAAAAGCGTGTCTTGTTCTGAAAAGTGATTCTCATCTTTGCAATTTGGACTCGGCAGAAAATTCCATTCCTGCTTTCAAGCATACGGGAATGGTTGAGAATTATACATAAGTCACTAGGATTAGACTCTTTCCGAGTTTTTGGCTTATTATTTTTAATAACGAAATTATAGGTCAAAAATGGCCTGTTGACACCAAGAGATAATCCTAGAGTTAAATCCATCCAAGATTATCTCTTGATAAAAACTTAGTATTATAAAAAAACACTTTAGTTGCTCCAGATAGGACATTTCTGTTGCCTTCTTATCCCAGACAGCGAATGAGAAGTGTTATTCTTCGTTTGAACTGAAATTAAAAAAAAGAATAAATTCTGAAAAGAGTCTATGTAAAAAGAGTCTAAATGAAAGGGTAATAAATAAATCTAAGGCCATCGCACTAGACAGCAGCTTCTCACTTCTCAATGGAAACATTCTAAGAACATCACGCAACAGGCTTATGGTAGGTGGTATTTTAGAATTTTAGCAACTATGAAATACATAAAGATTTACATAATGTTTACTTATTGTTGGGTTTGAAATTTTAACAACTTGAACGATTTACCAATTTTCGTGTGGATTGACATGATTCTGATGTTGACGTCACTGAAGATAATTTAATTGCTGCCTCATAACCCAGTTAGCGTACACATGAGGCGTTGTCTATGTCCACTGTAACCAATCATAGTATGGTGATGTTGCGGCTTGCGAGTATCTGGAAAATAAAAAGGCAGACAAATTAACAAGAAATAAAATAAAATAGCAACCTATAACCATCAAAATCTAGCATTCACTATTGGAAGACTATTTATAACTTTGTTGTAGATACTTGTTAAATAAAATGCATGACTGGATCGCACGAACTTGCTCTTATGTAAAAGTACTTTGGAATTTAAGATACATTTTATAAATATAAAACATGGATTTAATGAGATAATAATGTTCAAATGCATAAAATTGCCGTCTGATTTCTAGAAAAGTATGAATTTATGCAAACAAACTTTTAAAAATTGTTTTATTATTAAATAAATTTTGTATATAAGAGATTTCTTTAAAATTTTTCAAGAAAAAAATGTGGGATGCGAATTTTAAGTATTTAATAATATTGATTTTAGGAAATAATTTAAAAAAATAATCGTTCATAGGTTTTGAAGATATTGATTTTTCAAAAAACAATATTTTTATATACAATATTACTTTAAGCTTAAGGGGACTCCTGCTGAAAATTGTTGGTAAAGATCCTTAGAGCCGTTAATGAGAAAGTCGAAAATCAAAAAAACGGTTCTATGACAGGTACCGTTAATAACATTTTGTCCCAAATTTTTTTTTGACCAAAATCTAGTCCATCTCCATAATATCACACCTAATTTTTGTTTATCAAAATCGTTCGAGCCGTTTTCGAGATAAATAAGATTTTGCATTACGGGTGTATGGGGGGTTCTGTTAGTTTTAGAGCTAAACAAAATTTCAATTTCTCCTCTAGGGAATCACCGAAGACCCCTAAGTACCGACTTTTAAGAAAGAAGGTCCAGTGGCTAAGGCTCTAGATCGAGGTACAAGCATACAGACATACGGACATACAGAAAGACAGACGGAATTGTCGGACCCACTTTATTCGTCTTCGCTATCATCGTAATGTTAACTTTGATCAAAATCTCGAGTTCGATTTTTTTCCCAAATGCAGAACTTGCCCTATAGTACCTATATCGCAAGTAAAAATGATATTTGGTTTTCCGTTAGTAAATTTAAAACGGGCTTCGAGTTTTCTATAAAGATTATTCACCGTTTCTATGTCGACTTCTATATGCGATTATTAACGGTTTTATTTGTGACATCTATGAAAGTTGTCAAAATTATTAGTTACCATTTTAACAGCGGCAGGTAATGGTGCAGTAGAGAGATGTGTCTTACTGGTTACATAGATATGTGGATTAGAGCCCCACTTAAGGCAGTATACTTTTCTATAAATCTCAGTTTCAAATAGATGTCACCTAAGGAATTTGATGAGAAACGATCAATAAGTGACTTTTAAAAGAACGCACCCAAATTTCCAGACATACATATGTATCTGTCAAATAATTTTGTTATGGCGGCCATTTTATAAAGAACGCTACGATAATTTTTGCAAGATGGGTGCCGCTTTAAAGGAGTGTTTGGCGAATTTCAAGAATAACTCGACCGAGCTTTTGTGCCGTTTTATGACCTCGGTCAAATCAATCAAATCAATAGAAGACTCCATGTGCATCGAAGCCGAAGGCGGCTGAGGTGGGTTTTGTAAGCAAGCAGATCATTGCAATAGTTTTTGGGATGCGCTCGGTTTTGTTTACATCGATTAAATTGAAAAGGGTAAAACGATCATAATACACAAAGCTACTATAGATCAGTTCTAATCCAACTTGAAGTAAAATTTGGCGCATTTGAAGAAGACATAAATGCTTTTTCCACCAGAGCAACGCACCGCAATGTACACGTCCGTAGTTGCAATGGTAAAATAGTATGAGTTAGATTACGAACTCTTCGCTCATCCAGCATATTCCCCACATTAAGTCTCTTGCGACTATTTTTTGTTTTCGAATATGAAGAAAAGGTTCGGAGGTAAGAAAAATAGTGGTCGAATGAGTAAGTCATCTTTGAAACAAACGCATACTTTGAGGGGCTCAAGAAATCGTATTATTTTGAGGGCATCACAATATTGGAGAAACGTTGAATGAAGTCTATCGAGCTTAAAGGAGACTAAGTTGAGAAATAACATGTGTTCATGCCGAAAAGATTGTTAATAATTTAATTTTTCAGGGCAACAAAAATTCTTTCCTATCCTTCTGTTGCTTTAAACAAGTGCCGTCCAATTAAGGTAACTTAAAAGACCTAATGCCTTGGTACACCTTTCAACAAATACAACGAATGAGACCACGTCCTTCTTAAAAATAAATAACTCTTATACTCGTAATTATCTACTTAAATAAATAAAAAAGAATAATAAATTATAAGTTCAGTTCTTCCACTTATTTATTATTTACTTAAAGAGCAGGTGTATTTGAGATAATTGTATAAACATTAAAAATCCAAGTTCTGAGGAGTAAATTTCGTGGCAGAGGAATCAAAACAAATTAATAAGAGATGAATTATTTTTTCATCCAAAATCCCATATTTTAAAATATTTTTTTTTGTTTGGTTCTGTCTACGTCTAGCTCGATATTAAAATGTTTTATCTTCTTTTTTTTTTGTATTTTAATATTTTAACTGCAACTCATAAAACCACCACACACCGGTATGATCCGAAAAATACATTTTTGTTTTGAAATTATTGGTTTACGTCGTGTTGTGGCTGTAGCGTGAAGAAAACTCATCCGTTTCCATCATAGATAGAAACATCCAAAGAGAGGGGCCATCCCAAAAAAAGATTCACCAAAAACAAGAGAGTTTTTCTGATCACAAAAATTGAGGAAATTTTCCCAAAGATACAAATTTTCCGACAGCACAGTTTGCGGTCTTCAGTCTGAGGAAAACTATCGGGGCTCCAGGTAGACACTGGACGTGTTAGCTTAAACGAATTTAGTTTTATTCTAAGAAAAGTTGTGTCTGTATACCTATAGGTATGAGAGTTTTTTTTCTTTCTACAAATTAAGTCTTGATTGTCAAAGATATTAAAAAAATAATCGTGAAATACCTCCGCGGTCTTTGGCGACGGTTAATTTTTTGAAATCGATTTTTTTCTTTAAATTAAAAATAAAAATATTTCTGTTTTTGAGTGCGAAAAAAGAAAATACCAAAGAAATGTGAGAAAATATAGTGAAAAAAGTTATATTTCTGTCTGTGAGCTAATTATAGTTTTTTTCTGCTTCTTAAAATTAATTTCAAAGAAAAGCCAAGAAAGTATAAATAAATTTAAAAATTAAATTAAAAGAAGAAAAAGAAATCATACAAAAGGTAAAGTGAGTGAGAATATTGTGAGGGAAAAGTTTTATTTTTGTGTGTGAAAGTGTTTACGAAATAATTGGATTTCCTGTGAAATCCAATGGATTAACTTCTCTCCATACAGGATACGGATACGACACGGAAAAATATAATGGATAAAGCAGCGCACGCATCAGGTAATATAAATTATTGCTCGTTGTACAAATGTATTTGTGTGTTACGCAACAACGTGTATTCCAAAGGAAAATTTATCCAACGGATTTGTGTATTTAGGCCCGGCAAATTATAGGGTATATTATCGTTTGTTGGTTGCATTTTTGCCCGAAGAGTGTTGAAAAATTATTTAAATTTTGAATCAAATATTCACTTACACTATTATTAATGAATATCTAAATTTTAAATAAGAGTTCAATGAAAAAAATCATATTAGGCTAGTGAATCTGAATATACGTTTTAATAAAGAGTGTCCAAATTTCAATATTATTAATATAACTCAAAAACAAAGTTAGTTCCTAAACCGTATTCCGGAGTATTACATTTTCAATTAAAATAGATGCTTTAAGCTTGAGATAGACAAGATAGACTTAAAATATTTATAAAAAAAAGCTTGACGGATAGATTATTTTCAATTGAACAGTTATTTAAATAAAATTTTTGTACGAGTATTGTCGAAAACTACTTATTTCTATGAATTATGGGCGAGGATCTGCTGTCAAAGTTTATATGGAAAATATAATTGTTTAGAATTTTTCGGGTTTTACAAATAAAATGTTTTAATAATTTAAGAACTATTTTTGACGTTAGCTGCTCATAATAAATAAATTGTTAACGGTCACTCTGACACCTCAATTTTTGTATAACTTTGCGTGCACTAAGGGAATTATGACTACCCTTAAAATGTTTGAGCATAGTATGAGCTCTTAGGAAAGTTGAAAAGGATTTTAAAGGAGATAACAATGCACACTGGATTTGAATGTCTGAATATCATTGAGAGGGAAATATTGAATCGGGTGAAGTATTCCACATTCGTGAAGTGCGGCTAAGAAAATAATATCTGAATGTAAGTCCGAAGTTGGGCTCAAGGGTAAAATTAAGGGGAGGAATGTAATTGACTAGAATACTTTTAATAAAAATAACGATAGAATAATGAGAGATGCAATATACTTCCATCACCTATCATTTTTAGACCTGTTTTTTTTTGTATTCTATTCAAGAGACTCGAGTGGGTTGATGGAGTACCTACCCAAATATGGGAATCGTACTGGAGCTTTAGACGAAGATAAGCCTTATTAATAGGCCAGATCAGAATCATCGAAGGAAACTGAAATCGAAAAAAGTCTTGTCCCGTAAAATCGTATACACGCTCAAGGGGTGGCCGTGGCGCGATGGTTGTGTGCTCTCCTGTCAACCTCAGTATCACAGGTTCGATCCCTGCCGTGCGTCGTCTATGTCGTCTTTAATTCCATTAAAAAAAAAAAAACCTTCTAAAAATTGTCATCAATGGGTTGCTGGCTTACTCATTACATGTTGTTTAGGCATAACACTAACAACATGTGATTGAGTTAAACTATTATGCCCAACAAGGATGAAAAACGAATAAAATAATGCGAATTATAAGAGATATAGAAATAAGAAACAGCAATTATCCGCTTTAGTTCAGCCGCCATCCCTGGAGATAAAAAATCTGAGACAACCACCTTCAGTCTCAGAACATCGTGCCACACATCTTTAATATCCTTCTTTCTCTTCCGTAACTTCACGCCCGCGCTGTGTTAAAACATTTAAAGGGTAATCATATTCCCTTGAGCGTGAGTTGATTATAAAAAAAAAAAAAAAGTACTTGAAGCGTCATGACATTTTCTGGCAGCGTCGAATTAACAACAAACTGTGCAGGAAGCAAATTCGCTTATTTTTGTGAGCTGACATAAGAAGAGATATTGAAGACTAACGTTGAAACCGAAGAAGAAGTAGTATTTAGTACATTTTGTTTAAATGACCAACAATTTTTAGTGCCTTTGGGATATTGTAGTAGTTTTTGCATTAATTGTTGGTCATGCAAAAATGCAAAACAAAAAGCATTCCAGATTCGTGTAGTGCGTCTAAGGAAAAAATCTCTATTCCTATTTCACTGGAGTACTGTCTATTGAAGAAACGATAAATTGAGGGGCTACGGCGATGTTTAAGACACGTTAATGTTTCTATGATGTTAATATCTCCAATCGTTTTTAAAACTTTACAAACAAGAGACAGAATTGAGTTTTCGAAGCATTAAATTCTACGTGGTTTCTAATTCCCCCGAAGAAAACGCTTTCAACATCAAAAGTTACAAAATTTACAAATTTTATCCGCAGTATCATTGAGAAAAACATGAACATCTTAAGCAACAAAATTGTCTACAACACCATTCCAATGTATTGTTGATTTGGCAGCTGATTTCTAATCACTGTAAGAAAAAAGTTATTCTCTAACTTAGGTTGTGCACTTTAGTTACATATCATATGCAAAACGACATTCAAGACTAAGACAAGACCAAACAAAAAATAGAATTAAATGAGGAGGTCTATTTACCATCTACCATACCATAGGCTGGATGGTCAATTTTCTAAAAGAATTACTTAAAATGGATGACATACTATTAAAAACAACGATAAAGTTTACAAAACTGTGGTATAGCTATTCCTAAAGCAAGAAATTATTTTATATTATGGCAAAACATGGAAGAAGTCCGGGATTAGTTGATAAAAATGGCATAGTTAAGGAGAAAGTGTGAAAAAATGGGAACTTAAAATTGATTTCCCTTTTGGTTTTCAAAATTTAAGGAAATTTTATCATTTACACCGTGTACGAAGTTTAATCAAAATCGTTAAAGATGTTTTTGAGATAAATAAAGATTAGCTAAGCTAAACATTAAATATAGAAAACCCCTCCGTATATGTACGATGTCCTTATACAGGTGGATGTTTAAACTGCTGAACAGTATACCAGTAAAACCATGTTTTACACGAAATTTGACAATTTCTGTTTATTTAGTGTCGAATAGATTAATACATTTTTGAAAATCAATACATTTGAGGAAACAACAGCTCGTAGCTCATTGTGACTTACAACTATTTCTGGTAGAAATGTCCGTATAATTTTCGGGCGAATCTGAACGGCACTTGCAGGGTTTGTCATATTTTCTCCATAAAATGCATTTTGGCTTAGATGACAGCGGCTGGGAATCAATAAAATATCATCGTACTAAACATTAACAACTTACAAATTTAGCTTAAATACCTGATCGGTAAATCATGCTCAAAAAACAGATGTATTTTTTTTTGGGAAATAAGCTTAGTTAAGCTTGTTTCATGAATGGTTTTATTAATTTAAAAATTTCTTATTTCCCGTGATACTGAACTAACCTGTATATTGCCTTAAACTCAGTGGCGCACAATTTTAGTTGAATTAGTACGATGTTAAAGCTGTTGTAGTATGAAACGATTTTGCAAATTTTAATCGAATCATTATACTTTCTCAACCCTTTTACTAATAAGTTTAAATTATCGAATACCTATTTTATTCTTTTAGTATCGTGCTAACTTCATGTGACTGTTTGACATTTACAAACATGAAAGCAGGTCTGTTTACTTAGTTTTTTGCATGAACTGCCATTACTTTAGGAGTGTTCAGAAGCTACGAGTATATATTAAAAAATAGCCTTAGCACGATACTAGTTAGAAAATGTTTAAAATTAAGAAAGATTTAGTAATCTACTAAAAAATTAGCTAAATTGTTAAGTAGTATCATACTAAGTTGCTTAAAATTGTGCACTAATTTTTTTTTAAATTGTTATTCAGTGAAAAAATACCTTTAAACTTAAAATTTAAAAAAATCATTGCATAATTATAATAATTAAATACGTAGTACATATAGTTTAGTTTTTAGTATTCAATTGTCATATTTTGACAATAGTTTTATTGTTTCTGTGGATGGCTGTGTTCGTGGAGTATTTATAATATAGTTTTTATTGGACAGACAAGTCAATATTATTTTATATTTGTTCTTAATTATTTGGTTTATATTTCTAAGATCTCAGAGAAATCCATATTCTCATTAAAATATAACCACTATTTCTAATAAATATATCTCACTTTTGCTATCTTTGTATTTATCCTGCAAAAAATGAACACCTGTGACGTCATCAAGATGTTACTTCTGTTTACACTTTTTTCTTTCACATGTTTTACACAATTCACGCAAAACCTTTTTTCTAATAGGGATTTCCAGACTTTGACAGAAAATTGCGTCCAAAATGATGCAGCTACATTAATTTGTCAATTAGTCAAATTGACTGTTATTTATTTAATCTGTTTTGCCAAATAAATATAGCCTTCAACAAGATGTGCAAATGATTAAATTGTTTTGTGGATCTTCTGTTCGAGCAACATTTCGCGTGATTTTCTTATTAGGGTTGCCATAAACGTCCTTTCGAAAAGACTTTTCACAACTTTAAAGATATCTGTCAGTCGACCGGTTCAATGGACTGCTAAAAATATAACCGCTGTCAATTCCGCGCACAAGATCCTGGCCTTTCGCAAACCGCAACTTGCCGAATTTTGTGTCATAACTTGGTCCTACTCTCGTATAAACTTTGACTGACCCAGGAGCTTAGAGTTACTGACTATAGACACTGACTAACTTTCGCTAACTGGACTCTCGAGCAGATAGAAGTTGCGTCGAAAAATCATATTCAGCGATGAATGATTTCGTCAACAAGCAAAATTGTCGAACTTTGGATTATCAGAATCTCCACGAGATCCACCAAATTACAATGCATTCAGAGAAAGTCACTGTTTCGTGTGGATTTTGGGGTGGCGGCATCATCGGTCGATACCTACTTCTTTGAGAACGATTTTGGCTAGGGCATCACCGTCAAGAAACGGAAAGGTGGTACGTAACACACAGCATGTGCCACAATGAACATTTTGCAGGAGCGATTTCCGAACATGATTATCTCACGCGGAGGCGATGGGAATTTCCCACCGAGATCAGGGGATTTGACCCCGCTAGATTTCTTTTTGTTGCCAATAAAACATAAGTCACCATTGCCCTGAAAGCCAATATGATCTGATCAGCGCCATTGGTCGAATTCAGCCAGATCTATGCGCCAGAGTTTCGGATGCGTCATCTTTCAAAGCCGCGGAGGGAATTCCTTAAATGATGACCTACTTACAGTTTGTATAAATCAAAATTAAACATTAAAGGTAGGAAACGCTTAAGGGAAATTACTATACAAAATTAAAATTAGTCTTTTTCTCGAAAAATAATTTGTGTAGCTTCTCTGTATGTGATCTGCTGAAATAACTTCCAACAAAATCTGAAAATAATTCACCGGCACTGTGGCGGCCTGCAGAAAATAAAATCTTCCCTGCACCAGAATCTCGAAAAAAATGGGAAATCTTAATATAGAAATAGACTTCAAGCAGCTCCAATATTGTCAACAGTCTCCAAACCTTGCTGCCGGGACTATTAAACGGGACGTTCCGACATTTGTGTCTTCAACAACAAAAAAAAAAAAACAACAACAAAGAAAAAAGAAAATGTTGCACTAAGAATAACAGAGCACGTTATTATTTTTGTTTTACTTAAGTTTACATTCATTTACACGCAGATACTAAAAAAAAATACTAATTTTTGCTCAAATTTTATTTATAAATTTTCACACAACCGCAGACTACGAAGATATTTGCGTTAGTTAGAGACTCTGATGAATATTGTGACACGCGATTAAAAAGCACGATTTTTGTCTATTTGCATATTTAACTTAATTTTATTTTTGATTTAAGATTTTTGTTTGTAGTCTCTCGATGATGATGAGTTTTTGTTTGATTCTTTTGTTATTTTCGAAAATAAACTCGTATGTAATAAATGATTTCTAATTTTGTATACGAAAATCATAAAAATTTAACACTTTGTGGTCATTAACTCAATCACTTTTGATCTGCTCTATTCCGTTTTATTGATGAGACTATGAGTTCATACGATTTTTTTTCGCATGACAAATTTATTGGGATCATAATTTGAATGTCATCATTGGCAACGTCCACCTGTTTCTATGTTAGAAACGCTATTTTCGAAAGTGTTAAGCTAATATGTGTCATTATATTCATAGTCGAAATGACTAATGTCGAATAGTATTTTTAAAAATTATGTGTTGATTGTAGTTGGGATTGGCAATTGATGTGAGAAACAAATTCAAAATGAAATGATGTGAGAAAATTTGGCAAGAAAGTTAGAAATTTTGATTTAAATGAAATTTTATTACAAAGATCGAAAGGCGATAGAAAAATTACGAATTAATGTTTACGTCTTGTTACGCAAACAAAAAAATACCTACATACATATAAATATACCTGTCTGTTGGAATTTGTATGTAGATATTATCTACATATATTTTTGTAGAATGAAAAAAAAATCTTAAAATTAAATTTTCTTGCATCTGTTCTGTGTTGTTTGCTTGTCTCTGATATACCTATTCACGGATAAATTTACCTATTTTTAGATCATTGAATGTAGTGTATGCATATGCAGTCGGGTGCATTTTGTGGATAAGACAAATAGGCAAGTTATGCTGCGAGAAGAATTTAGAATAAGAAGAGAAGAATATTGAATGTTCCATTACGAGATCTTAAGATTTTTTCTTAGTCGAAAACTTATTTCTGCTTCAAATATGTAGGTAAGTACAACTCACTGCTGGATGTCATTAATGGCTTTCAAGAAAAATGTTCATCGAAGACTTATAAAAGGTACGAAAATTTATTATTTGTTCTTTGGCTTATGTAAACTTTCAATAAGTGTCAGTGATTGGAATGTATTAATAGATGGCGCGAGGTGGGCTTTGCACTTTTCATAGGGTGATAATTGACATATCGTAAAATGCTAAAAATGTATGACATAGATAAACGTTAATTGCTTTTTTTAACAATCGTCACTACCACTTCTGATCTAGCTGTAATGTATAGAAACTTCATTCGTCCAAAGCTAAAATGTGGCCGAGAACGTCAATTTCATCGTCAAATGATCGTCATTTTTTGGCAAAAATCTGTTTCATCAACGTCAGTCAATTTTCTTGCAAATGCATTTGACGTTTACGAACACGCTCTCTGGCTTATCGATATTTTTGTCGTCAACTCGATTTTTTTAAATACACAGTTGCGCAGCATATGATGTTATCGAATATGCGTAATGCTTTAGCAAGTTGCGTTTTCCATAATAATGCTTTTGCATACAAAATTACAAATTTCGTTTTGGATTTTCGAACAGTTGGCTTTTGGAGCTTGGGTTTAAAAATATCTGCAATACATTTTTGATGCAAATGACATTTTCGAAAACGTTCTCACACCTTGGTAGGTGATCGTATAACCCTTTTTACTAAAAAGTACAGTCTCTTGAGTATAATTCAGAACAGAGTTTTAAAATTATACGTAATAGAACCATAATGAAATATTTTACATACCTCAAGCCCGCCGAAATGTTTCATGACTCTCATTACTTTGTTATCGGTATTTTTATTTTTAGCCGCACTACACGAACCTGAAATACTTTGGATGCCTCTATTTTGCCCTCGCATTTTGTTATTCAGATCCTTAAAACAAATATGCATCGTCATGTTTTCTTCAATGTATACGTGTACCGTGTATAAATCGACGCAAAGTACGCATCTGATATTTTAGACGCGCGTACCTTTCGATGAACAAAAGTCGAGAATATCCAATTTTGAAGCAAATTAAGCAAATTATACTTTAACGGTTTAGTTTTTAAGTCGAGGTATAAACATACAGATAGACAGAATCCAAGTTAATTGCGAGAAAAAGAAGACAGCGTGCGCAAAGTCCCAGCTCAAGAAGATCAGATAGTCTTTCAATTGAAACAACACCCGAAGATATGATAAAAAAGCACAACAACAAAAAGCCCTTATTCAGGCTCTTCAGAACAGTAAATGTAATCAAGTCACCGAACCATAAGTACTTGAATATTTTTCAAGTTTCCAAGGATCCATACTCAAATAATCAACAAAGTATGGGTGGAAAAAAGAATGCTCAATGGATGGACTATCAGTTCCACAAGGTCCATCTACAAAAAGGCATGTCCTTCAAGAACTATCGAGGCATAAGCTGCTGCTAAACGATGGCAAATATGATCTTATCCTCTACGTCAATGACATTGGCTCGACCACATCGATCAAATGGACAACAAAGATCCGGCCAAAGGAGTCTTCGAACACAATCGCAACCGGGGCCGGTGGCGTCATAGGTCCGTACTTTTTCGAAAACGTCATAGTGACGCAGTCACCGTCAATGGCAAGCCCTACATAACTATGACAAAAGCAATTTCTAGTGGCCCAAATTGAACCATATGGACCTAGACGAAATGTGGTTCCAGTAGGATGGGACGCACCGGCGCGCTACGCCGCGAACGCCACGATTGACATTCTGCATAAATAATTTGAGGGTAAGGTTATCTCTCAAGAGGTGACGTGAATTTTGCACCAAGATTATGCGATTTTATCCCTCTTGACTTTTTCTTGTGGAGTCTCTGAAAGTTGCAGGTTTATGCAAATAAACTGCAGTGGACCAATGCCCCTAAGGTTAACATAACATTCAGCCGGATGTATGCGGAATAGTCATTGAAAATTGGACCACTCGGATCCGTAAGACGCCTAGGCGGGCATTTTAACGATGCCGTATTCCATATATAATGACGTACATGGGCCTTTCAAATAATACCCCACCCACAGCTTGTTTTATTCCAGTTCAACGTCTGCCTGCCCTTATTGAAAAACCATACAGTTTGATCTCTTTGAAAATAGTCTTTCTTAAAATTTAAATCAACTTAATCCTTTTTTGCTGAAAGCCTATAAAAAAAAATTTTACAATTTACTTTATGTTGTTTACATTATATGTCATATTCCACCTTATGGTTGTTTACATTATGTTTTTTGACCATCTGTGATCCACATTTCATTATTTTCTAAATGATTTCCTAGAAACAAAAAGTATTAAAACAAAATATGGCCGACTGGATTGCATGAATTTGCTCTTGCTGTACAAGCTTTACCCAAGCCAAGGATTAGAGGAATAAATTACTAAAAGAATGGGGAACATGTCAGATTATTCTCTCATTTTTCCTTTTCAAAAACAGATTTTTTTGTATGCAGCATTTTTGGAATGCAGCATTATTTTCATTATCGACTCAAATCAATTTATCGAATCATTAACGAAATTTAAAGCATTAATCTAAGACAATTTAATAAAAAAAAACATCCAAATTCTGTTTCTAAAATGTGCATTATTCCCGAAAAACTAAACATGCACTTTTTTTACATCATTGTAGATTGAAGTTCAATCAAAATCCTTACAGCTGTTTTCGAGCAAGTTTAAAAAAATGGTATCACAGCACCCTATTTTAAAGGGTTTTCCAATAGTTGATTGCAGCCATATTGTTTAGTCGGCATCTGTCAAATTAGCTGTCATTTATCATGTCAAATCAACATGGAGAGTTATAGCATTCAACAACATGTGCAAACGATTTTTTTTGTTTTATGAAAGTGGGTTTTCTGTTCGAGCAACATTTCACGCGTTTCGGCAATTTTACGGTCGCCATAATATTCCTTCCGAGAGGACTATTCGTATATCAATGAAACGAAAGATCTATCGAAAATATCGCCGCTATCCGTGCTGGAGAATTCGAGGCGGTCATTTCAGTTCCAAGGCCCATTTTTGGATAAATGAATTCGCCAACAAGATAAATTGTCGAATTAGAGACAATCACAATCCACACGAGATCTATCAAATTACAAACGCATTCAGGGAAGTCAATTTTTGTTGTGGATTTTGGGCTGAGAGCATCATCGGTCCATACTTCTTTGAGAATGGCGGTGTTGGTCAGGCCATCACCGTTAACGGCAAATGCTATTGGTCGATGGTAACAAATTTCTTTTGGCCCTATTTGGATGATCTGGATACCGATGACATTTGGTGCCAAACAGCTAGTGCCAGAATGGACATTTTGAACGAACGATTTCCGAACATGGTTATCTTACGAGGAGGCAATGTGAATTGGCCAACGGGATCATTAGATTAGACCCGTTGGATTTCTTCTTGTGACCTTTTTTTAAGTCAGAGGTTTATGCCAAGAAACCACAAACCGCCACCTTACATAAAGCACAGATCGACTGACAGTTTCTTCACTTCAACATAACCATTATGTTATAAGTTTGAATATAACACCAATACTTGTCCTATAAAGAAAGTAAAAAGTGCCTGATTTCGCCAAGTCAATGACTGGAAATTTCAACAAATAAATGCTGTAAAACATATTTCACATGTTCGTGAAAATGAAAACATTAAAAAGTCTAAAATCGATGTTTTTTTTGTCTTGACATTCACGTTGAGCCTGAAGTATAAACAAATTAAAAAAAAAATCTTCACGACCATCCACTCAATCATAAAATTAATTGAACGTAGACGAGTTTATATAGTGAGTGCAATTCATTTGTCGCACCGTCCAATGTCTTTAAATAACTTTTTCAAAAAAAAAATTATAGTTAGGTACAGTATACAAATTGCTTCTATGAAAATAAAAACCGAATTTATTTATTTTCTAAACACTTTATGTAATGTGTTATTTATTAGTCATTTCTGATCGTTGACTTGTCTGTTGCAAAATCAAACGACAATCCGGTCGCGGTGTTATAGTGTTATGTATGTTGGTGAATATAGGGTATGTCCTGAAGAACTTTTGTTCGATTTGACAGTTAGGGATTTTTTAATGATTTTAAAATTATATGTATAATGACAGTTTGCTTACACTTTCTGCCATATTGTGTCTTACATATTTTGAGTGTTGGTGCTAAACACTATTAAGGAGAAGTAATAGGAACGGCTAGATGTCAAAATTAAATAAACCAAAGTTAATTGTATGATATCGACAAATTTTTTATTGTATTTGAAAGGTTTATCAACGACATTATGTGTCAAATATGGCATCGTTATTTTGCATGTCGTTTAAGTCGATTTCTTTTGTTTAAATTGGGGTCCGCTCCCAATAGCTCAAAATAATAAAGTTCTTCCTCAAATGAATTACCTATTATTATTGAAATATATCAGCCAAGTGGAAGACTTACCAATATCAAAATGGACTTGTTCTATTTATTGATTCAAAATATCTTTTTTTGACCTTTACTCCAAAAAATTGGCGTTTCGTTCCTCACTGGTCAAATGATGATCGTTGATTTTTATGGAAAAACGTTGCTTGGAATCTATCATTTAAATGTCAAGTATAATTAATATCTTGAGTTCGATTTATTTCACGAAACGGCACGAGTAAAATAACAAAAGCGGCGCAAAATGTTAGCGGATTTTTTGGAGAAGTAAAATACAAGCATTGTTTACTATGAGTGAAATTCTTTTTCCTCCGCTACGGCATTAGGGACATTAAAAAAATGACAAATTAACACTATTTAAAAACAAAGACAAAATTAACAATAAAATATTATACCTGTTTTAAAAGCCAGAATTCTATTCTTTTGTTATATTTTTAAACCAAGTTTTTTTCTATCAATAGTTTTCGAAAAATATTTCTTCACATACAAAATTTACAACTTCTTTTTGTCGGTGAAAATCTTCAAAATATACTTGGAAAAAGTCGGTACCGAGAAGTGTGTGACTCTTACCGCTCAGGGCCAACTTTTGAAAGATCTATAAATTATTTTTTGTTCTTAATTTAAGATCACATTGGGGAAAGTTTAATCTTTCAATAATTTCAAATAGTTTTTATACAATCAGCTTATGAGCCTTGGTTCTTCTAAGTCTCTGAACATTTACTCGTACATTGAAGAAGATTTCTATTTCGCAGTTAGTATGACTTCGCAGTCACTGATTATGTGGTACAGCTAATTTTTAAACACTTTTTGAAGGTAACAATGTAGGACTTTTTTATGTTTTCTAGTTTTTGAATGGTTTGGGCACTTTATATGGTAACATAAAATAACTCGTACAAATATTATATCGTGAATTTCAGACCCAGAAGATAATGTCGAGCTAGAGAATCTGAACAAAAATTCCAACGCATTTACAAAAAAAACACAAACTATTGTGAAACGATTCTTAACATTCTCAATTCTAACCGAAAACGTTTGTTGGCAAAGGTTCCAGATGACATCAGCATGACATCAGTGATGATTTAACTAATGTGGTTTATGTGGCCAGTTGAGTTTCGTTTGATGAAATTATTCATTGTGTTGGCTTTTGCTACAATTGCATCAATATTCGGAGCAAATGAAAACTTGAAGTGAAAGGAAACACTAAAATCCTTTACTTAAGCAGTTCCTTACTACAACTAAACTCATAAGTTTACAGTTTCCTTGAGACAGAGATAAAAAAGGTTTTCTTAACGTTAAGTTTCAAGCAGTTTATCGTACACCTGTAAGATAAATAATCAAAGTCCAGTTGAAGTTTAAAGCAGTCATAAATGGAAGTCCCTTTCAAAAAATAATTTAAGATCATTTATATTTTAACAAAAATCATTGATGAAAATTATAAATAAAAGTGGACCAAGATGACTATCCTGAGGAACTCCTGAAACAAATCTAATTCTAAAAGATCTCGAGGTTTGATTGTGAATTTTGACTTTTTGAATTCTATTACCTTACCATGCTGAGATTTTCTAAATTTTGTATTTGAAAATTCAGATTTCCAAATTCTGTATTCCAAAATACAAAAGAAAAACTGTTCTTAAAAGAAAAGAAAGCTTGCACTTTTTCACTATCAAAACAATTTTTTTTAATGCTTACAGAATTTTCAAGTACAGTTCCTCATTCTAACGGCGCGGCGCGCGTATTACCGAAGAATTTGGTGCTTAAACAATTTATTGAAAAAATTTAAGTGATAAAACCAAATAAAGGTGGTGATAAGTTGTGTGCCAACGGTTTTATAAATTTACAGAATTTTGAGATATAGAATAAAAATTGGTTTTAGTTAGGCAAACTTAGGAAGTCTTAAGTTTTTAGATTCAAAATGACCTTCAAAAATCATGGTTTTTATATATATGGTTTTATAATATGATTTCTTAGGAAAATGTGAATTTATCCAAAATAAGCTTTTATATACAAAATTTTTTGAGCATTTCTAAGACATCTTTAAGTTTTTATTGTTGTACGAATAAAAATTAAATTTCCAAAAAAAAAAATACTAAAACGTTTTTAAGATATCGAATTTTCAAAAAAAAAATATTTTTTTTTTACATTCAAAAAATATTTGTTTAAGTTATGAAATGCAATGTTTATCAAAGTTTTAAATGTTTCTCCATAGAAAATTTCAGTAAAATCCGTTATACCGATAATGAGAAATTTAAAATTCAAAAAATTGATTCTATGGCAAATAGTCAGTGATATGTTAATTTCCAATATTTTTATTGTATATATTTTATTAAATTACGGTCTATAAAGGCGCCGTTTTCGAGAAAAATAGGATGTTCGAAAAGCATTTTTTAACATTTGTATGGGTTTTTCGAAATATTGAGTTTTGAAAAAAACAATTTAAATGTTTTCTAAAAACCCAAAAAAAAAAATTGTTTGAAAGTTTGAATACACAATAAAATTCAAACTTTTGGGAGCCTTAGTATAAAAACAAAATGATCAAAATCGGTTGCATCGTTTTTGGGAAAATCAAAAACAAAAAGGAAATGGTTCTATTTTTCGGAATTTTTTTTTCAAGCCGTACCTACTTTTAAATTAGTATAATTTTTTGAATTTAAATAAAAAATAATCTGTGGAACAATTTTTGAAAAAAAAAATTTTTAAATTGCGAAAAATTAATTCGTATATCCAGATACCGTTATTTTTGGTCTTTGGAAAAAAAGAAGGCGCAACCAAAAAATACGCACGATTGGGTCGTACGAACTTACTCATAAGGCTCAAGGTTGTACATAAAGTTGTTAAGCTTTAAAGGCATATCTACCTCAGAGAACAGGTTATTCGTTATAATTATCAGATTGTTTCGGGAAAGTGTAAGAAAATTAAAAAGTCTTAAAAAAAAAGTCCGTTGTGAACAAAAATGCACTTTATACCTGTTCTAAATGATAAAGCAAGCGCGAATTTTTTGAGTTCGAGGAAGTATGTACAAATTGACTGACTTAGAAAAGCCTCATGTTCCCTGAAATTCTTGGACTCCTGTTTTCTTTGCGTTTTGAAAGAAAAAACAATATTTTTTCTAAAACTACTCTAATTATTATAACATTGGCGTTTAGATAAACTTTTCTAAAAAATTGGGGTTTCTGTGGCAGACTTTCACCCAGGCAATGTTAATTTGTTCAAAATAACAAGTACTGTGAAATAATATTGACCAAGTTAGGGAATTTATTGTCGATAGTGCAATATATTTTAAGATACTATATACAATTATTATAAGGGATTTTTCAATAAGGGAGGGTATTTAAAAGGCTCATGAAAGGCATTATATGTATGTATGGAAAATCATATCGTTTAAATGGCCGCCTCGGCTTCTTATGGTGACACGGATCCCAGTGGTCCAATTTTCAATGACTCTCGCGAATACATTGTCCACTCAGTGAACCTTGTGTAGGGTGATTTCGTTCCATATATGGTAATTATGCTTGTAAACACAGTCATTCATCCAAAAATGCGTCTCCAATGATATTTTCAAACCCAGTCAGCGAATAAACGGCGTTTCCTGTGGTCATGAACTTTGAGCTCCTGGGTCAGTTGGATCTTGTACGCGTGTAGACTCAGGACCCAATGGAGAATTCGCCAAGTTGAAATAGCAACTGAATAACACACAGCCGATTTTAAAGGATGACACTAAAACAAAATGGCCACAATAGGCCGCCAGTTGAAAAACCCTTTCTATTGAAGCTTCTACAATATATTCAATAAACAAACTTAAAATAATATTACCTTAATAATATTGCATGGTGTAAGGACGACTCATTTTCACGGAATATTTTTGGCGAAAATATTGTCTGGTTCAAGGAATACTTTAAGCAGCGCCCAAATTACGTTCATTTGTGTAAATCAACGTTGCTGATCGATATTTTTGAATAAGTGAAGACGTGCTGATCAATAGCGCCAATCAACATTATCTATAAAATCGAAGAACAACCAATTTTTTTTTGACAATCTTATCATTATATCACCATAAGTGAGCGAAAAGGCGTTTATTCACTGAAAGAGTAATTGAAATCAGTGAAATGGTTCAGAATGTACGTATTTTTCCGTATAACCAACACTTCTGTGAATGTTACATTCTATGACTGACTCTCAGAACGTTTTCTAAATAAACATTTATTAAACGACGTTAAACACATCAGAGTCCATAGCTTCGGTTAAAGACGTTTAAGAAATTAGCAGTAAATTGTTAGGTTAGAGTGACTGTCAGCGTGAATGCTTGACACACTTAAAACACAAGTTGGTCCAGCCAACTGTTGGTTAAACTTATAATATATAATACAAATTTCTCATTTATCAGTTGAAAGAATTTCCGCAATGGCACCAGAAATCCTGACACCAGGCCTCAAAGTAATCGTTAAATTCCTAAATATTATGTTCATCAATTTAAATTTTATAATTCAAACCAAAACCATTGCCAAAAAATTCAGCTTAAGATACATAATTTATCTTCGTAGTATTTAATATGCCTAGTGCCTATAATAAGAAATAAAAAATTATTTTTGAAGTACATTTTAAGTAGACCGGATACGTTTATCTGCCGCTGAACTAAATACTCGTTTCCTTCTTTTTTTGTTTAAACATGAATACGCACCAAAAATCTTCCGCATACTTCTTCTAATACGAGCCTCTTTATTTTTTCTATTTCTAGAATCTCAAAAGGAATCAACTGGAAACACTGCATCATCAGCATTAGTACCAGTAACATCAGCCTCTTCACTACCACAACTTACGTTTAGTGAAAACTCCAGCTCCCTGGTCAAATGCATTCCCAACGAACGGGCTACATTTTTTGTTAAGATCGATTGCCCCGATGATCCGGAGATTCTTCCGCTTAAATTCGAATGGTAAGAGAAAAGATTTAAGAAAAAATCCTCTCTTGAGAGTGGATTGCCGACAAAAGCACATGTTTTTTGACTTATAGAAGAGAAAGTTTTCTTAACTCTTCTGAGTAATCGGCCAACATCAAATTTTCCCACTGACCAATAGAGCTAAGAGAAATTTTCTCCGAATTCTGAGATATCTTCTCACAAGAAAATGTCTTCTTTAAAAAAAAAAAAAAAATAATTTTTGAGAACTTAACTTTTTCGAAAATTTCCCTCTAGATGGCTTTTTCTAATTTTCTGAATTCACCCCCCGAAATAGTCCAATTTTGACGATCGGCGCGAGCGGTAGAAATTCAAAATCAGTGTTACGTGTTCCAAGACCCCCCGAGTAGTCCTTTGTTCTTAAAATATAGTTTTTGTCATTATTGTTTTCTTGTAAGTTTTAAGAATTAAAATATTTTTTTTGTTTTAAATTTGCGTGAAAGGTCTAAAATCGATCATTATTCTTCTGACGTGAATACGGTTCGCGATATTTGAATGTCCGACGAGTTGACATTTGCAGGGTTTCACGTTCGGGCTACATCTAAATTTAGACAATTTTGTTTTTATGCTTAGATATTAAAACAAAAAATATCTTTTGATTGTGAAATATAAATTTTTTTTGCAGTAAAAAGTGCAAGTTCAATGATTGGTCTAAAAATGTCGCCTTCATAAAAATCTCTTACATAATTGGATATGACGGCTTTTTGGAATTTTCATTAATTTTCTTATTTTCGAAAGTGAGAATGAAATTCGTGAAATTAGTGCAAATTTCCTAAAAATAGAATTTGCAATTATAAATGGCATTTCGGGTTGGTCCAAATGGGATCAAAGATAAAATATACCAACCAAATGTTTACAAATGCGTGTGCGTCGTAATCGCTCGGTTAGACGTTAAAATTTGTATTATTTTTTGCTTTTAAAGAATGCAGAAGCATTTCCGTCATCTCATAAATTATTCAAATCCAATTATGTTTCCCCTTTACAGAAATTAAGGAAGTGCGAAAAGTTACATATGTATGTGATAGAAATAAAAATCGAATCCATTAGCTCAAGAAGTGGTCTAATGAAATGAGTGTTTTTTTATTCTCAACAAAACCGTTGATAGCTTTAAAGTAACAGAAAATTACATAAAATAGTGTTAAAAAAAGGAAGAAAATACAAAAAAAATATGGGCAATGGTTGTTCGAAATGTTGCAAATGCAACGAACACAAACAAATTAACGGAACGTTGTCTTCGACGGGATCAGTTTATCGAAAAAGGTAAAATAAATATCTTTTGTGTGTTTATTTCAGTTCGTCTAGTGTTTACAGTTTAAATATTTTCGGACATTTTCGGCTTGAGTTGGTTTTTGTTTTAGATTCGAGTAGGGTGAACTTATCAACAAATAATAAATAATATGTCGAAGAAATAATGATTTAGAAACACAGACATTTTTGAAATTCTAATATTAACTTATTTTAAAATTTCTTTCGACACTTTTTCAAAAAGAAATGATGTCATTCTCCGAGGGAGGCATTTTTGTTTGACGAAACTAGTTCAAGGGTAGCATTCAATTATAGATGTTATAACAAAAATATTTTGTTTGCTTGACATGGAAAAGTTAATTTTGACATTTTATTTTGTTTGTTGTACTCGTAGCTTGTCAATCATTTTAAACAACAGTGGAAGTAATTTGTTTTGCCCAACGAACGCATTCAATAAAAAAGCTTGTTTAGTTCGTAAGGAGTTTTACATGAAGGAAAATAAAGTCGGTTCGACTTATGCATGAGGATTTTTGAAAGCATTTGTCTTTCCAAACCGAATTTACATTAAGACGTCGTTAATATTTGCTAAGGTAGAAGAGCTTCTTAACAACTCCAAAGTTATTGCTTTCAATAGCGACGTTTTGCCCTAGTCAGTAGACATACATATATTTCTTTATTTGTTTGTTGATTCCATCTACTTAGTTCTTGATCTCGTTTATGTTAAAACCAACAAGTCTCCGCTGATCACCCAATTTCCCCTGTATCAACCTAAATTCTATTTCAGAACGTTGGAAATGGCCGGTGATAACGCACACCGATGGATCAACAAAAATGACGGGATTGGTGAAGATGTACACAACTCAGACAGAGTAAATTTAAGTCTCTCTTTTCGTCTTCCCAATCAAGGTAACGTGTTACAGGCGGAACCTTTGCCGACTTAAGAAGTCCTCTATTGGCTTAAAGAAAACGTGATATGAAAATTCTGTCTCTACTAGCTCAATGAGGGCCCTTAACTGCCGATAGTCTCTGATGGGCATGGCCCAGCAGATTAACATATACCTGTGCTAGGTTCCGGGCCATAGGAACATTTCAGAAATTGGAACAATGATACTTTTGTTGGAAGAAAAAAAAAAAAAACACAGATTTGGCCAATGCTGCATCTGAAGAGCTCCGAATGTTTAACATCTTTAAGTAGAACGGACATCGGCTTCGTCAGAAGTGATATAACAGGACTTTGTTTGATAGGCAAGCACGTAACTTGGTTTAGATTTAACTCTGACGATTTCTGCATGAAGCTGCATGGACTAAGAAGAGAAGTAAACGATTCTTAACCTTCTGTACATGTCCCGCTTTATCCAAAAGACGTAGGCTCTTCTGCAATCTCGGTCGCTTCTTAAGGAGCTCCAATTGGTTTAACGATTAGGGAGAAAGTCTCCAAGAATTATTTTAAATCTTCCAGTCCTGGACGAGCACATAAAATGCACAGCACCCAAAAGCGCAATTCGGCTTAAAGAAATGGGCTCTTGGAAGCACAGCAGTCATGGTCATGGGTCTATCCTGCAAAGGTATGACAAAGTGGCAGGGCTTAATGTGACAACTGACTACTTACCACCCAGAATAAATTTCAACAAACACTTCTCCACTACAATACCCGAAAGACAGGAATGGATTCCCATTCACTCACTAATAAGTGAACAAGGTATTTCATTCTACACCGATGGGTCAAAAATGGAAGAAGGAACAGGAGCTGGGGTGTTCTGTGAATCTCTCAATATTAAAGAATCATTCAAACTCCCAGATGAGTGTAGTGTATTTCAGGCTGAGATCTACGCTATTGAAAAGGCGGCAGAATTGGTACGCATGAAAAAATTGAACTCGTTGGAGATCACATTTTTCGTGGACAGCCAAGCTGCCATCAAAGCTTTAGCCAGTGAGACTATAAGATCCAAGACAGTAACAAAATGCCGAGACATGCTGAACAATATTTGCAACATTAACCAAGTCAATCTCTGCTGGGTTCCTGGACATAGTAATATAGAAGGGAAAGAAATAGCAGATGAACTGGCAAGGAAAGGGTCAGTATCAAATAAAAACAGCATTAGCCATTTAAATTTGGGACCAAAAATCCCGATTGGCGTGATTAAAAGGAAAATAGACCTAATAACGAAAGAGCGAATCAATAACTCCTGGTCCTCTAGGAACGACTGCGTTATCTTTAGAAGTTTATGGCCTAGAATTAATGAAAAGGAAACTCGATATATCTTATCGCTGAGTAAAAAGAACATCAGAATCCTGATAGGTGTACTGACGGGTCACTGCGCCTTTGGCACAATGGACGCTAGAATGGGTGCATTTGCACCCGATTTCTGTAGGAGCTGTCAGGATGTCGAGGAGATTGAAACCATTAAACACCTGCTCTGTGACTATCCGAACCTCCAAACAAATCGCAACCGCTACTTTGGAAACAGGTTTGTTGGAGAACTAGACGATCTAACGCAGGTCTCAATGGCAAATATGAGAAAATTCATTGAAAGCACAGGTTGGTTCGAAAGCGAACCAGTCTACATAAGACATTAGTTAGGAGCATCTCTGCTTTTATTAATAGGGGATCACAATGGACCAATAGGCACCCGTGTACGCAACAGCCTATGTGCTGTGCACGCCCCTCCTAACCTAACCTAACCTTACCTCCAAGAATCAATGTGGTATCACAATGGACCAACTCATGGCCTAAGTGTGTTGGATCTCCTGCTGACAGCCACGTCAAACTAACCTAACCCATGTCTCACTTAGGGGGGCATAAAATCCAAACAAAATTTACACTTATGTCTCACAGAGATGCCAAATTCTTTATTCGGAGATGTAATATGGAAAAAGTATTTACAAAAAAATGTGTGCATTTCCAGTAATGTAACGTCTTTTCAGCTTTTCCAGTAGGTATAAGGCCAATAGGCCTTGTGTCACATTGAATTGTTTCTTCTGTTTGTTCAGTCACCAAGCAGACACCAAAGGTCCCTCTTTGGGTACTTCATTGCCTGAACGGTACAGGGGACCCAAAAAGGGAGCTTAAATCTAAAGAACTCTCGAACCGGGCTACCAAAGCTACTATCGTCCATGAAACCTTTCTGACGACTGAACATAAACTTTCTGAGTTCAAGAACAGACATCACCTTCAATTTAAATTTTTGATTCTCATGTCTCTAAGTGAGACATAAGTCCAAAATTCAATTCAGGTCTTATGTCTCTTACTAAATTGGGGATTATGCTGGCCGAGATTCCTCATTGGCACTTGCCGCCTATAGTGCTGCAGATTGGTTTAAGACGTTCAACCATTACTATGAACATGAAATAGTATGCAATGTTAAGCAGAGATATGTCTGGATAATTCTTTCAGGCCATAGGATTGCCTTTTTTGTTGATAGCGCGTAAGAAGCTGATCGTGCATACTTCCTTGCACCCATGATTAGTTGATAATTTGATGCATCAACCGTACTAAAACATCACTTTCGTATGTTAAGAGATCTGCACGTATGCCATCAGGTAGTGATGCCATCGTGTTGTTCCTAAGCTTAATTATAGCTAAGCCTACCCCTACTATACTAAGTGTTGAAATGGTTCTTTTTTTAATGGAATTGGTGTCACATATTCAGTCTACATGATGCTCATTTAGCAGCTGATCGCAACACTGCTTTAAGGCATCTACTATTCCCTGTGAATCGATACCAAGATTCGACTTTCCGGTTTTAAAAGCAGCAGCAAGTGGCCTGGCCTTTTTTTTTTTACTAAGTATCCGGATGTTGTTTTCGTTGAGCTGGGAGGTTGCGAACTCCACCTTCCTTCTACGTAGTTTCTTGTTCTCCACTCTTCTTCTTGTTGAATACTGCCTTGAAATGTACTATATTGTTAGTCTAAGATGTCAGAAACATGTCTTAAAGGCGTTGAATAGCATATCTACTTTTTTGGTTAGTATAGTTCGACCGTGTGGAGTGCGCCAAGTTGCTTTGTGGATCCTTAGCCTTAGAAACATATCACTGTATTACGAGCTGCTGCAAAGTTTAATATTCGGAAGTCGTTATCTTCTGTCGTTTTTTGGAGGATAAAAAGTCTACCTTTCCGACTTTAAAAAGTCCCCAAGCACAGCTTCAATATCATGCTCTGGACAGGCTCCGTTGGCTTCGTCAAGGAGGTTATTAAATGTCACATTTTTCTTTTCATCATATCTGATCTTATTTTCCGTATCTTTTGGATTGCATTGTACCGTGTGAGGACAGAGTAAAAAATTTTCACGTTCCAGGTTCATAATCTCAGGTTGTGATTCTTTGACCTTCCGGATCAGAGGCTCCTCATGTTTCTTTAATAACCGGTAGGCTTTACGTGGTAGGGAAGTTAACCTTACGCATAACTCTTAGTTTCACAGAGAACATAAGCATCTCCACTGGATCATGTTGTTCAAAGATTAGGCAAACAATGGTGATGTTTAAACTTTCATCCGAACAGATTAGTTGGTGTATGCTTCTTACCGAGTCATCTCCAATGTGGTCAAGAAAGCTTTGCTTGTAGTCCATCAGTTTCATGGTCTGTTTTTTTTTTAGTTCTAGACTGGAGATGGCTAATTTAATCCCACTGTAGCTGGGTGATAGCTTGCCATCCAAGCTGTTGTCACCCAGATTGACTGGTATTGGTTCGGTTCATTGGCAGGATCTTGGATTTTATCATCATTTACAAGTGGTTGAATTAGTCTGTCCAGATGTTTGACATCTACTGCTTACAGATTTCCCTGCTTCTTCTGTCATGAAAGGAAATGAGGCTATCAATTAAATGGTTTCTAAATATTTTTGGCGCCTTATTACATTAACTACTACAGATAGTGCATCCATTAAAGGATTCATGAGATAGCCAACAAACAAACGCACCGAAAGTCAACATGTAAGTCAAATCAAATTTAACAGAATAAAAAACTCTACCAATTACACTCCAGTATACCAGCCAACATAATTTCTATTTATTTCTGAAATTAGACAGATGAATTTTATTAAAATAATTTCTCAAACATAACCTATTAAAAGAAATCCAAATTACTTTCAGCCACATCTAGTATCTAGATCATCTCACTAGTTCATCTGTTATATCTTCTGCCAAGTTGAATCTTCATTGTTTCATTAAAACAATAATTATAATTAGTACACTCTCTATCGATTTAGTACGAGCCAAGGGTATATTTATAAATCACTTCTAACCTATCCTAACAAACCCTGACAAGATCACTTCATATACGAGTATGTATGTATGTAATGTATGAACCTCTTAGACTTAATTTATATGAAAATTATTACAAAGTTCTAGTTTAAAGTTGTCATTTGTGCCAAATCAATTTTCAATGTGAATGAATTTATGTTTCCACGCCCTATGCCAGCGGCGGACTACCAACTACCTGACGGTTAATTTATATCTCCAAGTTTAAAAATAGCTTGCGGTGGCAGTGGCAAGTGAGATATGTTTGTATAGTGCAATGCAATGACAACCACTTTACTAGAATCAATCGATCGATAGATTTTATTTGCTAACGATTGCCAAGTGTATCAAAATTGCTATAGGAATTTCATGTTAAAGAAACAATGTAGGTTTGAGTGGACTTTGTCGGTAGAATGAGATCGAAGTGTTTGTATCAGTTTAATTGTTGACGGAACTGTTGAAAAAAAACAGGAGGAATGTAGGGCAGACTTGTGCTATGCTGATGTTAGCAAATTATTGGGGTTTGAAATAATCACACAAACTGATACCGTGTAGTTTTTTAGAAGTGTGATTTCGATCAAGATTTCGTGCAAGCTCTCAACTATTCCAAATATGTGCAGTTATAAAATAGCTTCAAAATGTTGGTTTTTATTATTATTTTATTATTTCGAAAGTGGCTAAAGAAATTTCGACCAAAATTATATCAATTATTTAGGTAATACCTACTATAGCTACGAAGATATATGCGATACGCCGGAAAATTTAATAAGAACCCTAGGAAACTCTCCTTCGCCGACAATCATACCTTCTCCCGTCATGACTAACTTAGCTTAAAGGAAATATAACTCAAAAATTTGTACTGAAGTAGTGGGGTTGAATAAATTACTTTAAACAAATGCTACGTAAATGTTAAAATTTTCTTCCGACAAATAGATATTACTGGTTCTCCCATGTAACCATTTTTAATTCGATTTTCTCAAAAATGCAACTCATTTAAATGCTGTTTTATGAAGGAGCTTCTAAGAAAGTTCAAAGGCACTGTACTCTTTCTTTTTAAAGCGATACAAAGCGTGGGACTCCTGGTCGTCAAAATAATGTTTTGTTCTGGAATCTTCCCTGCAAGATGGAAAACAGCATTATTTTGTTCAGTCTGTTCTATAAAAGGCGAGCCTTCCTCTCCCTCCTCCTGCCGACCTATCGGGCCTACGGTCATCTTTTCCATGGTCATAAAATTAACTGCTTAAGAATATCTCGAAGATCGGAATCTTCTTAAAGACTGGCAATATGGCTTTCACAGTATTTGTTCAACTAGTTAGTGACCTGATGGCGTTTCGCACCGATATGAATGGAACAGATGTTTACATTATTGTGGAGAAATTAAGATTATTGCGCTGGATATTTCTAAGACATTTCATATAGTTTTGCATCAAGGTCTATGTTCAAAAATACGTGCATATGGTCTCAATCAAACCCCTATTCTTTGCATTAAAAATTACCTTCGGGGTCGTTCAATATAATCACCCCTATTACAGAATTCGGCGAATGAGCTAAACTGACAGTTTCAATTCATTTCCAAACTTTTGCTATTATTGAATCCGACGAATGAAAGTTGAACGAATGTCGGTAACAATCCCTGCACCACTGACATTTTGTTCAACTTATATGGTTTTACAGAATTCGCAATCCATTCGCACTCCATACAATTTCTATCATTTTACATTCGCACCAATTTCGAGACGAATCTGAAGTGAATTTTTGATTAAACGAAAATAAACAATGAAGAGTACAAAAATGTAAGTCAAAAGCTTATCATAGTGAATGCTAAAGTGTTTGTTTAACAAATTTTAATAGAAAACGCACAAATAGCAACGCAACCAGAGAGCAAGAAATCTAAAAAAAAAAAGAGCACACGGCTGGTTTTGAACCGTCCTCCATCTTTGTACTAACTAATTTCAACGATGCTTGATTTCGTTGATCGAAAGCGATACTATTATCACAGCCTAGGCCAGTTGAATAAATGTTTGTAGCTGACACTGTCGATACGAAAGTATCAATGTAGTTCATCCGACGAATTTTATAATTGAGTTTTACAGCGGATGCGAATCGAGTCAACTCACCGGGAGTAAAATTCTGCGAATTCTGTAATAGACATGAATATGTTGTATTGGACAGCAATTCTGATCTTCACAAAATAAATGGTGGTGCTCCTCAGGGTTCCGTTTTGCCTCCGACTCTCTTCTTCATTTTTATAAATAATCTTTTGACTACAACTTCTTTTCGAACTCGATCTCAAAATAATGTCCATCTCTTGCGAAAGTGGAATTAAAACGATAAGTATGATAAGTTCATGAAATTCCGATACTGCATTGTTAAATGGGGTATACAAACAGTGTGGACTTTAAAGCTTCCAAAACTCAATGCTCTTTAATGTCGCTGCAGCTAAATGTACTTCTACATTATTGTACTTGAATGACAATTGGATCTAAGAAGCCAAAAACTATCAGTAATGGGTATGTGTGTAAAAAATGCTCTTCGTTGGAATAACCACATTCTCTAGACACCCAAAAACGCTGCTGAATGCTTAGGATTTTTCTATCGGTGTTTCACCTTTTTTTATCTGGCTACAATCTATAAGGCCTTATATGTCCAAAACTCAAGTACAAATTTCATCTTTGGATAGGTGCAGTCCAAGTTTCTGATAGGAATCAGAACAATCATGTAATCATTCCTATTTCTCCAAAACCCGTCGGAATCATCTCATGTTTTTTCTTGTTTTATCGCTTCTTTCACAAGCAATCACTTGAAGTACCCAATTGCATTCCTCATTTCAATCAGTTCACCCGCGATAACCGTTTGCCTAGGAATACTCATCAGTTCATCCTCGAACTTAATTTTGGGAGTACCATTAAATTCAGAGATTCGTTTCTTAGTCGCACAACACGATTTGGAAATTATGTACTCGACATGGTTTTCCCTTGCCATTTCAATTTGCAAACATTCAAAACCAATGTACACCGATCCCTCTTATCTCTCCCTCTTTTATTCCCCATCGTTCGTGCTATGCTTATGTTTAATATTATAAGAGTCTCTCTCGATCGCCGACTCGATCGCTAGCCAACCGTCTTAAGCTGTGTATACAAAATTTCTAAAAAATATTGGTGATGTTTTTTAAACTTGACACCTAGACAGTATCTACGATACAAAATGTTAAAAAACCGTTTGGGGAAATCTTGTTTTCTCGAAAACGGCTCAAATAATTTTAATTAATTTTTTTTTTCGAAGAAGATAAAAAGAAAACAAATGAAGATTTTTTTGTTCTTGTCTTCGAAGTCTTCGAATTTTTTTCTGAGGGAGCTTCTTTAATAAAGTAAGGTAGTAAGTTTTTGTTGAAGTTTTAAGCTTTTTCTTACCTTTAGATCAATCGTCAGCTAGATGCTGTCGTAAGCTTCTAAGTAGATCAATTTTTTTATATACAATTTGACTTAAAACTATTTACTATATTAAATCATGTTGGCTCAACAATATGGGCAAAACATTCCTCATTTGGCTTTTTATAATGCTATTTGCTTACAAAATCATATTAATGTTTTCTTAATGTAATTCATGATTATTTAATATTAACTGTATAATAATTTTTGATGAGTGGGCGTTTTATCACCTGCAGTACTGATTGTTGTTCTTCTCGTAAAAGGGTGCGTCGTGGTTATGGATGATTTCTTCAAATTGATCGTCAGTGATGGCTCGGGTGTATAGATACCTGTCACTAGGCTCTAGTTCATACTGGAGCAGTTTTTGCACTTCTGAGTTGGGATGATCTTCCAAGTTCCTGATGATTTTTCCGGAGAGTTGAAGCTCTCCAATTAATCCAGTGGTATTAACTTTGCTTTTTCGTACAGCTTCTAAGTTGGTATATATTTCTTCAACAGTAGGTTATACAGTTCAGTACAAATGCGGAGCATCTTTCTTTCAAAATGCTGCATCTTCTTCATTGAGGTATATGAAATAGTAAACCAGATAGAAAAGGCGTAGGACAGAAAGGGTCTTCTTACTTAGTCCATTTCGCCCCCTGAGTTGCAGATGGACCAAGTCCAGAGAATAATTTGCTCTCTTAAAACATCAAGTCTGCATGCCTTTTGAATTTGAATTTATTGGAAAAATTGATTTCCAAGTACTTCGGTGATAATTTGACTATTACTTCAATGTTATCTGGAAACTTTAGTTTGATTGCATTACACCGTGTTCCAAACGCTCGTCTTTGAATGACAGTCACTGGTGCTCAGAAGCAGATGAATTCGATATTTTCGCAATTTCTGGTGAAAAAGCGGTAAGTTGATCAATACCGGCAGAGGGACTGTATGTAAATAATATTATTCTAGGGAATTTCGATAACTTCTTGAGTCTATACAAATATATGATTGTATGTACATACATACATATGTACATACTTAATAATTATTTTAATGTATGTAGACCATACATTTGATTGATTAATTATGAGCAAGCCGAAGGATTTTTGGCGTCACTATTTTTTCTGTTAAAATTTGTCCGATGTTAGATGGCGCCAACTTCAACAGCAATAATAAAAAAGCAATTTTTATTTTTATTAAAAAATACTTTTGATTTTCTTACAAAAATATATTCTGGCATGTGTTTCGTTTAGGAATGTGCGACAAATGGCCGGCGGCGATGACTTGCGACGTCAGCCGCCATTTTTTACTGAATAGAATAGCTTTCTTTTTAAAGAAAGCAAAAGAGGGGGCAAAGTTGCATATAAATGAAAATCTATTTGGTTTGTGGCCTCGAGACTTTTTTTTTAATTCTGTCTGGCGATTGCGTTCGATTGGATTTCCGATATCAATATTGTTGAAACGAAACTTGCTATTGAATTGTATATGTGATTTATCTTTATATATAAAAATGGATGTGTGTATGTTTTCTATGGATTCCAAAACAGCGCTACCGATTTTAATGAAATTTTCAGACAATCTTTAGATTACCTCATCAAAAGATCCTGTGAAGTTTTATAGTGATCGAATCAATAGATTTTTTTTTTTTATTTTTTTTTTTTTGAAATTTTGTATCATATGTTCCATATCTGTATGCCTGTTTCGATGTTTGTATGTCCTCGGTTAAATAGCAAAAGTAAGGCCTGCTATGGAATTGCACACACAGTGGCATTATCGGGAATTGAATCAACGCTATTTGAAGGCAGATGCACTGCACATTAAGCTTTTATTGAATTTAAATCAGACAGAAACACCAAGTTGCAACATCAGCAAAAACTCAGACATGGCCACAATGCTTTAAACATGGACAATTATCATTTAGGACGAAAAATTGTAGGTCCTCCAATTCCTGGTAACACGCACACAGGAGTGGTTAAGAGTTGTAAGTCACTAGGCTCAGACTCTCTACGAGCCGTAATGGCCTCCTTTTTGTTTTTTTTTTTTTATTTTAATGGCAAAAATCGAATTGATCACCCACGAATAAGATTTTGTTCCTCCTGAACTCCTGTCAAATGCGGCTGAACATTCAAAATCTGGTCTACAAGGTATTCACAAGTTTAACAAGCAAATACGAAAATTCGAAAGGTTGGATCACCGGTGATGCTTATTCGCAATTTAAGTGCAGCTCCAGTTGCCTTTGTTAATACCTTCAAAAGCACAATCGTGGACTATTTTTGGCTTAGGTTTAAAAAAATTCATGTTTTAAAATCGGCCAATTGTAGGTTGTTTGCTCCCAAATTTGCTTACCGAAAAATGTATAGGTTTTTACTCCAAATAAAAAACAAAAACATTCTCTATCGCCTAGCCTTAAGATGAATTAATATAACAAATATAATGTTTTATTTTCGATTAATACATATTTTTACTTGCGACTTATAGGTACTATAAGGCAAGTTATGAATTCGTAGAAGAAATCGAACTCGAGATTTTGATCAAAGTTGGCATTACGATGATAGCGAAGACTAAAAAAGTAGGTCTCCCTATTCTGTCTGTCTGTCTGTCGGTTCGACTACAGCCTAAACGGCTCGGCCAATTTTCTTCAAACTTGGTAGACATCATTTTTAATTTTTTCCCCCCACACGTTTTTTTCTTTTTTTTTTTAAGACCAAAAATAACGGTAACGGTAACGAATTTTTTTCGAAATTTTATAAACATTTTTTTTTCTCAAAAACTGTTCGACAGATTTTAAAAATAAAAATGCAAAAAAATTTCATTTAATTAAAGCTGCTGGTACTGGTTGAAAAAAAATTTCCGAAAAATGGTTATTGAGGGTGCCCCCCATGGAACCATTTTTTTGGTTTTTGATTTTCTCAAAAACCGTGCAACCGATTTTAATCATTTTTTTTGCTAAAGCTCCCCAAAAACATAAATAGAATTGTGTACTCAAATTTTCAAAAAAAATTTTTCTGGATTTTTAAAAAAAGCTTCAAATTTTTTTTTTCAAAACTCAATATTTCGAAAACCCCATGCTAGATTTTTTTTAAACTTGATAAATAAAAGTTTCTCAATACAATCTAAAGATGTGAGAAAAAAAAATTATTTTACCTAAGCATAAAGGTACCTACCATACAAATGCTAAAAAAAATAAAAAAATGGTTTTCAAAAATCGTATTTTTCTCGAAAACGGCGCCTAGAATTTTGATAAAATTTTTTTTCTTTCAATTAATGTTTAATTTAATAAAAAAAATTTTGAAATTAAGATATTACAGCTTGTGCCTACCATAGAACCATTTTTTCGAATTTTGAATTAATCATTATCCACATAACGGATCTTAATGAAAATTTTTATGCAGAAGCTTCTAAAAAGTCTAAAACACATTGCATTTCAAAACTTTAAAAAAAGAGGCTGGGTGCGACCCACACTGATAACTTCCCATTTGTGGTCTTGGAAACTTTATATTTAGTTTTTTTCAAATAACAAAATTTTCAGCGAAACAAACTTTAGCTGTATCTGTACTGTATCTGTTGTAGTAATTGGTATGATATTTTGTATACATACTTCGATCATAGAGCAGTAGATGGAAGATCGAAGTAGATGGTTTCATAGTGTAATTGTTGTTGCGGTTTTTCCGGATTGAAGGGCTGTGATCTGCATTGGATATACAATGACTCCTGTTTTAAAAATCGAAGATGCTTGTGGCATACTATGATATTAGGAAATTTGCCTTGTTTTGTTGATGATGAGGATACTTAGTCGCTCATTTTATGTTTTTTTTTTACAGAAAATGTGTCTAACTAATTTTAAACTTTTCTATTTAAAATGTTAAATTTCTTGTAATAATTACGAAAGTTGGTAGGTACATATTTATACTGAATTATAGATTTCCGTGTTTTTAATATATCTGTGTTCCTACACCTAAGAAAACCTTGAGTAGAATTTTACATCTTTTTCATTCCCTATGGGAAGTTAAAAATTTATCAACTGCCATGTTTTCTCATTAAAATAATGTTGCCCCCTGAAATTTGTATTATCCGCCAAAAAGTTATGCTAAGCGACATTAATAAAGATCTCATTGTCGTGAGCAACAAAAAATTTTGTTAGATGTCACTTAGTTTAACCAAAATTGTCTCTTTGCACACTATGATTCAACTAGAACTTTCTTCGTTTTTTTCGTTTCCTGAACAATTTTAGAAATGTCGCTTAGTATACATTCTTACGGGAAGGTATCGATGTATAAAACAACATACTTTAGAAGGCACTATCGGTGTTCATTCCCAAGAAATTCGACTTGAAATACAATTTTAACTAGTTTTCACTAGAATTTTTAATAGTTTTTTTATTTAAAAAAAAAAACTATTAATTTAATATTTGTCAACATTTTACCAATTGTACAAAATTATACTATGTATAAAATAAACTAAATTAGAAGTCAATATCACTACTAGTTTTCGAGAAATTTGAGTCGAAAAACAATTTTTACCAATTTTCAATAGAATTTTATATAGTTTTTTATTTTTTGTAAAAAAACTGTAAACTGATTTTTTTTGAAATTTTCACCAGTTGTCAAACACATTATTTTTCGTAAAATAAAATTATTTTGAGTTTCAAATTGTTTTCCGTTCTTAGAATATCTGGGTTATGAAAATTTTTTTTTCAGTTTTTTCTATTTAAAAAAATAACGGTATGTTCATTTCTTTCCAAATTCATACCAAATCTGTATAACCCTATAATAAGTACATTACATTTTATTTGGAATCAATAGCGTTATTTTTTCGTGAGATATTTGAAACTAACCAAAATTTTTACTTTTTTTTTAAACCGTTATAGTGAAAAAACTACACACTGAATTTTAATAAACGCCCTTTCAGCCTCTTTCGAAGTTATTATCTATTAAACAAAATTTATTTGAAGTCGATATCTTTACTCGTTCTTGAGATATCGACGACGAAAAATGGTACAAGAACGTACGGACGTACGAACGTACGAACGTACGAACGTACGTACACACACACACAGACATCTCTCTAAAAATGATTGATATAGCCTCTAGGGACCTTGAAACGTCGAGAAATGTCAAAAATTCCAATTTGACAAATCGGACCGATTACAATAACTCCCTATGGGAAGTTAATAAATATTTTTTGAATTTTTGAAAAAAAAAATCTATTTTTTCTTTTTTTGAAAATTCGATATCTCCGAAACGGGTCAATATTTCTGTTCGTAAATTTAATTTTTATTCGAACAATAATAAAAACTTTAAATTGGCGTACAAAAATTTTTTCTTATACTTATAATTTTTGTTCTTGCATAAATTCATATTTGCATATATTCTGTTTTTGTCTCTTACTACTAAAAGAATTTAAAAATTAATTTAATCCTTATGAACAGTTTTCTCTAATAACACTGAAGGCAGGTAGTTAGATAGGTTGAAATGGCGACCACTGGCTGTCTAGCCCTGTGGCCTAATAAGCGCTGAAGTGCTTCATTTTGATACCATAACCTGTGGATGTATAATTGATATGACAAATTGTTTACATTCCCACGGAATTATCCACTTTGGACTGAGTTCAAAACGAAGAAAGGATCTAGCAGTTTTTGATGTCTCTTATAGTGTATTTGCTCTTGAAAAATCTTCCAAGTTTGGATCACCCACTGAACCGGACCACCAAATTCTAGCTCGAGATCTAAAGAATTAAACGGATTGCACGGCGCAGAAGTAACCGAAATTCCTTCAGAACCATTTCGTCGCGTTGAGAAAAGAAATCAAGCCTTTGATCTTCATTTCCGAAAATTCGTTAATGTGATAAAAAAAAAATGCATTTTCTAATGATTGTGCTCTAAATTTGACAAGAGAAGGGCATTTGCAGAAAAAATGGAGGATTATTTCCTTTTTCCGCTAGTCTCCATAGATATGACAGTTAAGTGCTTTGCACATGAGCTGCGACCTGCGAATGCGAATAAATCTTTTTAAGCAATTTTCACAACTAATATCAATTTTTGTTTTGTTTCAACTTTACGACGAAGTGAATTAATGATCGAATCAACTATTTAAAAGGAAAACACTGCATAAAATAACTATAAATTGAAATATTTTGTATTTTAATATTTTTTTGACAGTTCGCAGAAGACACGTTGTTGGTCGCGTTTTCAAAACCCCCACTGGCATATTTTATCCTATTTAAAACCTTTATTTTTAATCGATTTATATACATCCTTTTCTGAACATTTTTTGTCATAGGCCTAATTCTCTACAGTTAGACCTAGAATGTTAAAAAGTCCAAAAAATCAGTTTATTTTAATGGATTGATCTCAACAATTAAACTTTAAAGGATCTTAGAAACAACTTAATCCAAAATTCAGTGGTTTTTGTTAATAAAAAAATTCGGTTTTAAAGTACCAAATACCTTAAAAATGATTTGTCTGGAAAAAATTGTTTTTAATAATTGTATAGTAAAATAAAATAAAGTATAAAATAAATTAAATCTTTAAATTTTATTTAAAATTGGTACAGACATTGAAATTTCTAAGTATTTATAAAAAAATAGTCATTAATAAGAGAACGGGTAGTTTGTCTGTTTTCTTAAATTCTGTATTACCAAAATTCTGTAAATGAATACAAAAAATTGTATGATTAATATTCCGTATTTCAAAATTCTGTAAATTTGAAATTCCATATTTCAAAACTCTGAAAATAAGAAATTCTTCTTTTCAAAATTCTGTAAATTCAAACCTCTATTTTAAATTGCGTTAGGACTTAAACGTGTTATTTTGCTTATGTTGAAAGAATTTTTATTTAATTTTATATTTACAAGGTAATTGTAACTTTTTAAAAATAACTTAATCAAAAATGTTAAGAAAATAAAGAACTAATTTCAAAAAAAAAAAAGGAAATAGATTTCAAATAAATGTACTCAATAAAAAAATAAAAGTGAAGATTGATGTCTAACCTTCTTGAATATTCTGTGTCACCTAATGCTTTTCTTTTTAACTAAAACATGTAATTTGTTTATTTTTAAGTATGGTTACTTGTCTCTTAGGAATAAACTAATAAACTTGTTTTTGATCACATAAATTCCTTTCTTCTTCGTTTAAAGACAGATTTTTGAATTAACAGAATTTTGGAATATATGACTCAAAATTTTAAAAGTTAATAGGCAAAATTTTTAACAACCTATTGTTAAGGGCTGTTTTTTAGCCGGTTAAATTTAATTTTTAAATTCCGATTTCCAATATAAATTCTCTTTGAAAAAAAATAAAACTCAAAACTTTTTTTTACTCGTTATAAAATTTATTCTCAATTTTTCGTGTTGTGTCGGATGGCAAGTTCTCGAAAGAATAAATTTAAAGTTTGACCTTTTACAATTATAAAGGTTGCAAAGATGACTTGCATAATTCAATAATTTTAATTATCATTAATTTGACAAAAGTGTCAAATGCGCTATTATTCGTTGATTTTCATGATTCATTCACAATAGTCTTTTATATTTGAAAGTGTTATATTAAATGAGTTTAATATTTAATGTTAACATTTAACTAATAATAACAAATATAAATTGTGTGTTAAACATTCTCCGCCCCGGTGAACGATGTTCGCAAATTAGCCCCTTGATATAATTGACACGATCCGGCCCTGGCATATACTTCGCTCGTTGCATAAATTGTTCCAAGATTTGGTAGGCTTTCTTTGGTAATAACATGCAAAGAGAAAAAAATTAGCAACAGAACAAAAAAAACAAACAAGTTCAAGGTTAACAACAACAATAACAGTTTATGTAAGAGCATAACACTTGCACTCATAGTACTTCTTATCAATTCAATTCAAAGAGCTTTTACAACCGTTGCCCATTCAAGGTTACTCTACGATGATCTTGTTGTTGTTGTTTTCTCCTTAACAGATAGCTTATTGAATTCGCCGTGGTATATTGGCGATCATCTTCAAAAGTAAATCAATTTTCATTGATGTCGGGTCGCGGTCGTCGTAGTAAAGGGTATGTAAGTTTAAATTTAATAATTTTTTTTTTTCGGTTTCTTCGGGCGTGTTTAGTGTAATATTAATTATTAAATGAAAATATTATATATATTGAATTGGTAGTGCGGGTGCCAATAATTATTTTAATGTAAATAATTTAAATAAATTATTAAAAAAACCAAAGTGTTGTGAGTGCTGTGTTGTGGTTGCGGCTGCTGCTGCTGGTGCTGCTGCTGGAGCTGCTGCTGTTGCTGCTGCTGTTGAATCCGCATAAAGCGCGGATTTGGATTAAGATTTGGTGTTTTTGTTTTATTTATTTATATTATAATTTTCTTTCATTTCATTTATAATTTTATAAATTTTCATTAATTTTATTTCTAAACTTATTTAAATTTTATGCTCCCCTTTTTTTTTTTTATTTTTATTGGGTATATGTGTGTGCGTGTGCTTAATTTTCGGTTCGCGTAATTTTACGATTTCGTTGTACATACCTATGTACATACATATAAAATTGTGTGTGTTGTGTGCATTATTTTACAATGCACATAATTGCAAATGGCTGTCGATGTTGGCCAAATTTTGATGACGTCACATTTATTTCGGTTTGAATTCGTTTTGAATTCGATTTTTTTTTTTTTTGATTTTATTAAATAAATCTAATAAAATAATTAATTGAGTTTAGTGTTGTGTTTTTTTTTTGAATTTTTAGTGGTGAAAATTTCCCATTGTGTTGTGTTGTGTTGATTTTGAATGAAAATTTAGTGAAAATTAAATGAAGAAAATTTAGTTGTGTTGTGTTGTGACCATATGAGTTTAAAAGTGTTGTGAAAAATTTCCATATGCCGTCGGCGATTGGATTTATAGAAGATTCATCGTTTTTCTGACGGGGTTTCGCCGATGGATTTGCCGACGGGACTTACACAGATGATTCTGTGTTTTGCTGACGGGGTTTCATCGATGGATTTGCCGACGGGATTTACCAACGTTGTGATCTATGTATATAAATTAAGTTAGTTATGTGTTGATTTTGATAATTCATTTATATATTTTTTTTTTTATTTATTTGAATTCATTGTGTTTGTGTACAATAATTATTAAATAAAATTACGTTTTCCAAAAATACTAAAATGAGTTTTAAATCTTTTTTTTTTTTTTGAAATTTTCGATTTACTTCGAATTTATCATTTTTAATGGTTTTGAGTGGATTTTAGGTAGTTTTCGTGGACTGTATGTGATTTTATTGTGTTGTGTGGTGTATTTGCTTATTTAATTTTTTTTTTTTTTATTATTGATTTAAATTAGGGTGTTTTTATCGGGTAATGTGTTACACGGTAGGTAGCAGATTTTCGTGATAGGCCGTTTTATAATTCCAGATTTTGTTTTCAGAGTTACGACTCTGACTAGTCCGTCAGCTCCCGGATGTGTGTCGGTTATTCTGGCTAATGCCCATTGAGATGGTGGAAGTCTTTCATCCTTGAGTAAAACAAGGCCTCCAACTTTAGGTTCAGCTTCCTTTTTCGTCCATTTAGGTCGTTGTTGCAATCTTGAAAGGTATTCTCCTTTCCATTTTTGCCAGAATACATTGACGAGGGCTTGAGTCCTTGTCCATCTGTCTAGGTAACTCATGTTTTCAATCGTTTTGCTATTTTGAGGAATAGTGAGTAAGGCTTCACCAATTAGGAAGTGTCCTGGTGTTAAGACGTCTAGGTCGTCGATGTTATCCGATAGAGGACATAGAGGTCGGGAATTCAAACAGGCTTCAATCTGCGTGAGAAGTGTGTAGAGTTCCTCGAAAGTTAACCTCTCATCTCGTATGGATCGTTTCAGATGGTGTTTAACTGATTTCACACCAGCTTCCCAAAGACCACCAAAGTGAGGGGAAGCTGGAGGAATAAAATTCCAGTTAATTCCTAAATTGGCTACAGTACCTGCGATTTCATTCCAATCGTGTTTTGCTTCATCCAGCATGCGAGCTAATTCGCGATTAGCTCCCACAAAGTTCGTGCCGCAGTCACTATAAATTTGGGCACAAATGCCTCGGCGTGAGGTGAAGCGACGAAGAGCTGCTAGGAATGCCTGTGTTGTCAAGTCTGACACTGTTTCGAGGTGTATTGCCTTGGTAGACAGGCAAATAAAAATGGCAAAGTATCCTTTAAAGCTTTTAGCTCCTCTTCCTTTCCATGCCTTTATTTCTATAGGACCGGCGTAATCGACTCCAGTATGGGTGAATGGTCTGGACATTTGAACTCGCGGGGCTGGCAGGCTTCCCATTAGCTGTTTTAGACTCCTTTTTTTGTGTCTGAAACATATTGAGCAATTGTGTATATGTTTTTTTACGTGTTGTTTAATGCTTGTGATCCAGTAAACCATACGAATGTAGGCCGTAGTCTGCTGATTTCCTCCGTGTAAGGTCTTGTTGTGAGCATCTCGCATCACAAGTTCTGAGAAGTGGTAACTGGGTTTTAGAATGATCGGATGCTGTTGGTTATATGGAAGTAGTGTGTTCTGCAATCGACCACCCACACGAAGTAACCCATTACCATCAATGAAGGCATTAAGTGATAATAATGATTTGGGAATTGCATTTTTATTTTCTAATTCAATCAGTTCTGCAGAGAACATGAGCCGTTGTACTGCCTTATGCACCAATAAGGCTGCACCTTGTAACTCTTCAGCATTCAATTCTCCTGAAATCCTTGATGTTTTTCGCATTTTAGCAAGGCCATTCCATTTAAAGCGGCAGCAGAAAGCAATTGCCCTGATGATCTTTGATAATCGTGAACATCTTAGTATACATTTGTTAATGTCATCATTTGCTTCATCAGAGTTGGCAATAAGGCATTTCCTCTTCTCCGCTCGCTTTTCAATTTCAGTGTTGAGAGTCGATGGTTGTTCGGGTATTTCGAATTGCCACTTTTCCCGCAAAAATGAGGGCCCTCTCCACCAAAGATCTTGTGCTTCCAACGCAGAAGGTGAAACGCCCCTAGATGCTAAATCTGCTGGGTTATGGTCCGTTGGAATGTGTCTCCAAATATCGCAGTTTGTTAATCGTTGGATTTCTGCAACTCTGTTGCTAACGAAAGTTGTCCATTTGGCAGGTTGTTCTTTAATCCACGCCAACGTAATCATTGAGTCTGACCAGGCGTATACTTTTGCGTTCGAGATATCAAGAACTTCTTTGGTGTATTTTAATAGTGACGCTAAGAGTACAGCTCCACAAAGTTCTAGTCGTGGTAGACTGACTGTTTTTAATGGCGCCACTTTTGTTTTCGCTATTAATATATGCATGTGGATATTTCCGTCATCGTCAAGGACACGTATGAAGACAACTGCTCCATAAGCCTTCTCCGACGCGTCACTAAAGCCGTGAAATTCCACCGATTTCTGTGTGCTGTGTGTTTTAATCCATCGTGGGATTTTAATGTGTTGTATTAAAGGCAGTTCTTTCCGAAAAACTTGCCATTCTTCTTCAAGATCTGATGAGATTGGTTCATCCCAGTCAGTTCCTTTGCACCATAATTTTTGCATCATGATCTTGGCTTTGATCACACATGGTGCAATCCAGCCAAGTGGATCAAAAAGTTTTGCAATTGCTGACAGCAATGTCCTCTTGGTTACTTCTTCTTCGTCATCTTGAAAGTTTTTGAACGAAAAGGTGTCTTCTTCGGGTTGCCAACTTATGCCGAGAGTTTTGACATGATCAGCTGTTCCAAAAGGAAGTTCGAAATTTATCTCACAATCATTTTTTGGTAAATCTTGTAAGAGATATTTGCAATTTGAAGTCCACTTTCGAAGCTTCAGTCCAGCAGATGCCAGTAGTTGACGGGTCTGTTCGCGTCTTATTCGAGTTTCTTCTATAGAATCTCCTCCACTGATAAAATCATCTACATACATCTCTTGCTTGACAGCGAGAGCTCCTTTTGGATATTATTCAGCTTCATCCTCAGCCACCTTGTGCAAAACGCGAATGGCCAAATAAGGTGCACAAGCCGTACCAAAAGTAACCGTTTTTAATTTGAAGACTTTAATGGGTTGCTTTGTATTTTCTCTCCAAAGTATGAGTTGATAGTATCGATCCGATTCTTGCACAAAAATTTGGCGATACATCTTCTCAATATCAGCTGTTATTGTAAATTTATATGCTCGCCATTTTAAAATCACATCAACGATATTTTTCTGAAGTTTGGGACCTGTCATCAAGTGCTGATTTAATGATGTACCATCATATGTTTTTGAGGCTGCGTCAAAAACAACTCTCAATTTTGTGGTAGAGCTCGATTCTTTAAACACAGCATGATGGGGAAGAAAATAGTGAAAAGGGGTTTTCAAAATTGGGTCGTTTACATCTACTTCTTCCATATGTTGCAAACTAAGGTATTCCATTATACATTTGCTGTAACTTTCTTGCAGTTTCGGTTCCTTTTCAAATCGTCTTTCCAGAGATGAAAAACGCCGAATTGCCATTTCTTTACTGGATCCTAGTCCAGGATAAAATCCGCTTTTAAATGGAAGACTAACTTCGTAACGTCCATCTGATAATCGTTTGGTTGTTTCAGAAAAATAGTTCTCACAAGCGATGTCTTCTTCTGATGGTCGACTTACGAAAGGAGTTTCTTCAATCTCCCAAAACTTTCGGATTTGGGTGTCGAGGTCGATGTGTTGGAAGAAACTTCGGATCGTCTTTGGACTATTATCAGGAATCTTACCCAAAATTATCCATCCCAATTGAGTTTTTTGTGCAATGGGAGCGACTTCGTACTCACTGCGAATAATTTCCGGTAATACAATGTCCGGATAAACATCTGAGCCGAAGAGTATGTCGATTGGAGCAGGAACATAAAATTGAGGATCTGCTAACTGCAAATTTGCCAAATATTCATAATTGTGTGGTACCATTTTGTGGGTCGGAAGAAGGCCAGTCAACGACTTGAAAATGAACGCTTTGGTTGCGCCTTCAAACGTCGAATGTTTGGATTTAAACATTATGTGAACGTAACTTTGACTGGTGCCGTTGCTGACCTTCCCCAGCCCTGATACATTAACGTGTGTTTGGTGTCGGGTGAGATTTAAAAGCCTTGCTGCTGCGTCAGAGATAAAGGTGGCATCTGAGCCGGGGTCAATCAGTGCTCGGAGATCTGAAAATCTTCCATATTCAGATTTAACTCTGACGATCGCAGTGGCCAATAAAATTTGCGTACCATGGACTTGAGACGCATGAAAATTGTGTCGGGTACTGCAACCAGTAGCATTTGCATCTATTGGTTGGAAAGCAGGAGCGTTTGGATTTACGGCTACCTGTTGGTTCCGAGGTTGTGAACTTTGTAGTTGAAAATGTGTTGGGTTGTTTGCATTAGAACTTGAATTTTGTGAAATTGAGTTATTAGGATTGGAAATCGCATTTTGTGTGTGTAAATTGTTGTGCAAAAGAGAGTGATGTTTTTGGTTACAAAAATAACAGGATCGGCTACTTAAGCAAAAACGTGTTTTGTGGCTATACGCAAGACAGTTTTCACACACTCCAGCTTGCTGGACAGCTTGTTGTTTTTGTACTGGATCCATGTTTAAAAACCGGTAACATTTCATCAATGAGTGTTGTCCCTTTTTGCAAATTTGACATTGATATTGCGTTTTGAACTGTTGTTTTTGAGTTTTAGCATGAAATGTTTTAGCTGTGACGGGCGGTTTTGATACTGGCTTAGGCTGTGTGGTGGAAGTTCCTTGCTGCACAATAGCTTCTAAAGTTCTAAACCGGGATTTAAGGAAGTCAGTAAAGTCGGAAAAGGTTGGAAGTTCCTTGTCATTACCGAGCTTTTCTTCCCATAACTGTTGGGTTTTGGCGGATAATTTTTGAAAAAGAATGTAAATTAAGATTGTATCCCAGTCTTTCACTGGTAATCCTAAATTCTCCAGGGCATGAACAACTTCGATCGTGGTATCTAATAGGCTTTTAAGCGTTTCGGCAGATTCTTTACTTTGTACAGGCTGGCCAAAAAAAACCTTAAGATAAGAATTGACCAAAACTCTTTTGTGATCATACCTTTCTTTTAATAAATCCCATGCCTTTGCATAATTCCCAGAACTAAGATCTAAATGATGCAAAAGACGTTCGGCATCGCCAGTCAAACTTTCTTTCAAAAAATGCATTTTTTGGATCTCATTTAAGGCAGCATTATTATGCACTAGTGACGTAAAAATGTCATGATAAGAACGCCACGATGTATAAGAACCCGAGAAGGTCGGGGGTTTAATTGGAGGAAGCTTGAGGGCGTTTGCTTGTGACGGTTATGTTGGTGGCGGAAAGCCTGTTACGGGAGGTGCTGCCACTGTAGGCGTAAGTGGAACAGGAGTTATTTTGTCCAAAGCATCCATCAAATCACTCCTATAATCGAGATAAATGTCTCGGATTTGATCGAACACGGCTATCATATCTTCCTTTTTAAAAGTCTCTTCGAGCTTCCCCCCGCTAACGATTTCCTCGTGATATCGTTTGGCATTTTCTAAATTTTGTTCAAGCAGCTCCATACGAGTTTTTAAATAGTTGCTCGTACGACGAGCCTGGCCTGTCTTCCTAAAGTTTGAATAATCGCGCTCTAACTGCGCTAAAACTTCCTTTTGAAGCTCCCCAAACGACATAATGGACTTTTGTTATTTATGAAACGTAATAAAAAAAAAAAGAGCAAAAAAAAATACTTTAAAAATGAGGACTTACTTGTTGTGCCTTCGATAAATGGTGTAGAGTTGTGTTGGGTTTTGTTACGCGTCGCGGGAGCCCCGATTTGCACAGCACAAAAATGTTCTTTTTAAATGATTAAAGTTCAATCACTTTATTGCAATTTATGTTTTTTTTGTTAAGCAATTTTATTGCACAAATTACTTGAATTTAAATTAAAGTTAATATAAAATTTTAAAGTTTAAAAATGTCTATATATGCATCTATATATATATATATATATATATATATCTATATGTCTATATGTATATTTGCACTTCTATTGAAAGCAAATTCACACACACTTTTTTTTATCTATTCTATGGCTTCGAAGGACCAATGTTTTTTAGCCGGTTAAATTTAATTTTTAAATTCCGATTTCCAATATAAATTCTCTTTGAAAAAAAATAAAACTCAAAACTTTTTTTTTACTCGTTATAAAAATTTATTTCAAATATTCGTGGTGTCGGATGGCAAGTTCTCGAAAGAAAAAGTTTAAAGTTTGACCTTTTACAATTATAAAGGTTGCAAAGATGACTTGCATAATTCAATAATTTTAATTATCATTAATTTGACAAAAGTGTCAAATGCGCTATTATTCGTTGATTTTCAGGATTCATTCACAATAGTCTTTTATATTTGAAAGTGTTATATTAAATGAGTTTAATATTTAATGTTAACATTTAACTAATAATAACAAATATAAATTGTGTGTTAAACAAGGGCTTACCATTGTACTAGTTAGCAATATGCTAAAAACATTTAGTAATTTACTAGATATTCGAAAATTTTTATCTTTTTTTTTTGTTTTACTAACTAGTAAAATACTAATTTCCATTAATTGAAAACGGTGGACCTGAACACGTTTAAATCGTTACAATTTCAGAAAATTAACAAAACAAACAAAACTAAATGCGGTGAACGGAAATAATAATTTGAAATGTCAGAAACTCAAAAGTCAAAGGGATAACCTACAATTTATTTTGTTATTTATTTGTGAAAACTTTTTTTGAAATGTATTTTATTATTTTCCCCACTGTGGACTGGACCATTCCATGTAATGCTCCTATAAGATTAGTTTTTGTAAAAAGCTATATTCTTCGTGCTCCATTAGGAAGTAAACTAACCAGCATCAGCTTCATGGAATTTTTCCCAAAGAAGTGTAAATAGTACTTGAAATTCTGGTGAAATCAAAAGCCCACGGCTTGTAATTCGGTCTTGGATGTTTAGGCTTTCAACCAAAAACTGAACTGCTATCTTGTCAAACCTATATACCTGGAGTAAAATTCTCCATCGTCCAGCCCTTCAAAAGGATTTGCTTGGGACTTAAAATACCGCAACTTTACTGCACAAAGCTGAGTCTTCACACATACTCGTATGTATATATTATTTTATTTACTTTAAAAAACAATTAGCTCACGAATTATATAAAAACACTATTTAACTCTTTCAAATAAAAATGCTTGGAATTTTTTCGAGGAAAATGACAGATTTCATATGGATTTAGCAAGTTACTAAAAGTTAAAGTAGCCAGTTTGTGATTTTAACTTTGGTAAAATGTTAAGAGATAAAGGTGCTAAAATTGCTTAAAATAAGAAAAATCTTCTTTTTACTTGAGACAAATATTTATAACCACAAAAGTCATTTTTTAAATGACAAAAAATATCCTTTAGATTGGAGCTAAAAATAGGATCCGATGTAATTTATCAAGCAAATATTAGTTTATGCAAGAACAAAAACCCGTTTTTGAGATATGGAATTTTCAAAAAACAATATTGATATCAATTGAAATGCTATCTTCCTATAGTTTAAGGAAAATCAGCATAGGCTTTTAGGCTGTAGTCGAACAGACAAGCAGAATTGCGAGACTCACTTTTTAGTCTTCCCTTTCCTCTGACTTCATGATCAAAAAGTAAAACTATAATTTTAGGTATTTATGCCGCCTTAAAAATGAATATATTATATATCATGTTGTGACTAAAAATAACCACAAACAATTACTATATTTGTTTCGATTACGAAAGCACTAAGCATTTGTTAATTCAGGGAATTTTTAAGATTTACTTCGAAAACTTTAAAACAAATTTTGTCTTAACGAATTACTATCGATCCCGTTCCATAGGTACAACTAACTTAGTTAATATAATACAATATAAGAGACAATGATACTGAAACATATTTTCTTAATTCAAAAAATCACACGGGTGTAAATATTCGCGGTGATTATACACTAAAATCTTCAAAAAATGATTCTTTAACTTCAAAAAGTATGCTTCCTTGTAATTTTGTTCGAAAGTTTATTATGTACATAAGTTATTGAGTTTCGTCTTTGACCCTACGCACGTCGATGATATAAATATAACTTACATAAGTTGAAAAGTAGGAATGTTGTTTACACGAGAAAATATTAAACCAATTTAATTCATATTTCAAATCACAATTATGCTTGTATCTAGAAAGAAACCCTGCAAGCATTAGATCAAAAACTTAACGATTTCGTCCGTATTAAAAAAACTTTTTCACTTCCCGTTTGTTCTTGATTTTCATGTGTATCTATGTTTTACCACAAAAAAATGCTTTAATAGCTACAATATGTCAATTAACTCTTTCAAACATTCTAGCCCAAAACTGTCGAAAAGATAATTAATTTCCGTATACAAACATTGATATTGCACCATCTTCAGTTTTCCCATCCTCAAAAAAACTTTACATTTCCAACAACACTTGAACACATTAAATAAAGATTTTATAAGAGCGGACGTTGAAAGCCTTTCAAAGTCTTAAAATAACCAAACGGAACGAAATTTTTGAAAATATTTACGCAACTGACAGCGGTTGGCGCTTAGCCGCGACCGGCGTGCGTCGATTCCAGCTGCGTCAGTGCAATAAATGTTTTCCCTGAATAATGCTTTTACTTTCTAGGGCAAAAGTTTCCCCTAATTCGAATAAATTTCCCTGAGTATCATCGAAAAGCTTCAGATGTTTATAAACTTTTTTCTCTTTTTTTTAAATCTTAGGAGTCGTGGTGAATTACCGATTGAGAATTCTGATCGTTTCCGCATAACACAGACCAGCAACGCAGTTCAGTTAGCTGTTGAGCATGTACAACGCGAAGACGCTGGTCACTACACGCTCTACGCTCGCACCAAAGCGGGAAACGTCATAAGAAAAGACGTCGAGCTGGTTGTCGAAGATAGATCGACAGGCGATGATCCACCGATATTTTTGCGTCGCCTGGGTGATCTGTCTGTCAAAGTCGGAACCCGAACTAGGCTGCTCGTTGAGATTCGCAGCTCAACTGATGTCAAGGTAAGTGAATTGTTTTTGTCCCCTCTTTCGGGTCCTAGGGTGGTTTTTGCATTTTTTTGAAAATAATATTCCAGATAACTTGGTATCGAAATGATCGTCGAATCTGTGAAAACGATCGAATTAAGCAAATAAACGAGGGATCGTTCTATTGCGTCGAAATAACTCCGGTAATTCTGGAGGACGGGGGTCAGTGGATGGTTATGGTAGAGAATTTGGGGGGTCGAAACTCGTGCATAGCTCATTTAAATGTCCTCGTTCCAAAGGCTTACAAGTCCCCAGAATTTATCGAGGAACTACGAGCAGTGCTCACCGATCAGGGAACAGTTTCACTTGAGTGTAAAGTTGTTGGAATTCCAACTCCGGTATTGAGGTGGTTTAAGGACTCTAAAGAAATTAAGGCTGGCGATGTTTTCGCTCTCACTGCCAATCCCGATGATCCCACCTCACTGGGAACGTATACGTGTGAGGCGGTCAATTGCATGGGTAAGACATATTCTAGTTCAAAGGTCCATGTCGTTGGTAGGGGTAGTCGTGAGGGATCGTTAAAGCCTGCAGATAGGTAAGTTTTTCAAAAAAAAAGAAAACATAAACAAATTTCAAACAAAAACTATTTTCTTGCAGCGTTCAAAACAACGCACCGCCTCCGATATTTACAAACGAATTGCGTGGAACATCGGTACGCATCGGTGACACAATAATTCTCGGCTGTCAAGGTGAGTTAAATAAATTAAAAAAAAAAACAGCAGATTTTTTTGAACGCTTGCCAAAGTATTTTAATCACTCCGAGTATTTTTCGTGAAATCTTGAACTTCAGATTCGAAAGTGTTGACGTGCACATTGGATAGGTTATGTTTGATGCATGGTGTATATTGAGGGAGATTAGATTCTCTTAAATTTAAAAATACTCTTAACATTTCTCTGGTTTTTTGGTGAGAGCTATAAGATGCTTCTCTTATAATACCACGTGGTTTTCAATTTCGAAATTGGTTAAGAGCTTTGAGCGGACATGCGTTCATTACTGAGGGAAATTTTTGGAGTGACGCACTAGGGAGATTTTTGTCTGGATTTTTTCTTCAGATTATGTTTTTAATGCAAGTGTTACGAAAATCGGCTGTCTAGCCGATAATTAAAGTATCTTTACTTGCATATGACATTTTGGAAAGCTTTCATTACGTTTCAATAAAGACAAGTATTTACGGTACTCCGCCGTGGCGCGATGGATGTGTGCTCGCCTGTCAACCTCATGATGACAGGTTCGATCCCTGCCGTCGTCTATGTCGCTTTAATTCCATTAAAAACCTTCTAAAAATTGTCATCAATGGGTTGCTGGTTTACTCATTACATGTTGTTCAGGCATAACACTAACAACATGTAATTGAGTTAAACTAGTATGCCCAACAAAGATGAACACGAATAAAATAATGTGAATTATAAGCGACATAAAAATAAGACACGGCATTTCTCCGCTTTAGCTCAGCCGCCATCCCTGGAGATAAAAATATCTGAGACAACCACCAACAGTCTCAGAACATCGTGCCACACATCTTTCCTATCCTTCTTTCTCTTCATTAACTTCACGCCCGCGCTGTGTTGAAACATTTAAAGGGTAATCATAATCCCTTGAGCGCGGGTAGATTATAAAAAAAAAAAAAAAAAAAAACGTACGATAAAATAATTTGAAAAATTTCTAGAAAGTTTCGCGGATAAGGACAAAATCTAGGTCAAGTTACGAGTTCGTCATATCTAAAAGTTATCAGTACCTCCATGACTAGAATAGTGCCTTAGAATCGTTAGATCGTTTTTAGCCGGGAAAAAATAATGCTTATTGTTTTTCCTTTTTTTTATGCCAAACTGTTTTTAGAATCCTCCCAGTTAAATACTCTATTTCTCTTCCCATAGTTGTCGTTCCTCCATGGCCAAAAACTGTAGCCTGGTACAATAAAGAGGGACGCGTTGAAGCCAACGATAAATACAAACTAATCGAAGATGGTCTAGGAGTTTACATGATCGAAATCAAGCCATCAGAAAATTGTGATGAAGGTGAATGGAAATGTGTAGTAACAAGCCAAGAAGGATGTGTTGGAATTTCATCGTGTTCTGTAGCAATGGATAGTAAGTGAAGTCGTATTTCGATATAAAATAAATGTATAGGTATTAACAAATTCTTGATTTTTTAGTTCCTAAAAACTATCGGAAGCCTCGTTTCATGGAGAGTCTCAAGGCTGTACTAACCGAAGAAGGTCTCGTGTCTTTCGAGTGTAAGGTTGTTGGATTTCCAACTCCAACACTAAAATGGTTCAAAGATGGGCAAGAACTAAAGCCTGGTGATGTTTACCAATTGACAGGAACCAATTCCCTTGGAACTTATTGCTGTATAGCGAAAAACTGTATGGGTGAGAATAGTAGTGTTGCTGTTCTAACCATTGAAGATATAGAAAACCAGCTGAACGATGAAGAACGAATTATGTTTACCAAGCAGAATCAGCCTCCGAAATTCGTTTCTGGTTTGAAAACACAGGATGCTAAAATCAACGAACCTTTCCGATTTACAGTGACGGTAAAAGCTTTGCCCGATCCAGTTCTCTCGTGGTTCCGGGATGAACTTCCAATTGAATCAAACGAACGTTACAATCACTATGCGGGAGAATCAGAAACTTATCACTTGGATGTAAAATGTGTGGAGTTTGTTGATCAGGCTGAATGGAAATGTGTAGCTGTGAATGATTTTGGAACGAGTGTTACATCTTGCTTCCTGAAACTACAAATTCCTCGCCATTTTAAGAAGCCACGATTTCTTGAGTGCCTTCGAGCTGTACTTACCGAAGAAGGAGCTGTTAACTTAGAATGTAAAGTAATTGGGGTTCCTCAACCGGTTTTGAAATGGTACAAGGATGGAATCGAATTGAAGCCAGGAGACATACATCGAATAATTTCGGGACAGGATGGAACCTGCTGTTTGGGAACATATACTTGTGAGGCAAGAAACTGCATGGGAGTCGTAGCAAGCTCAGCTTCTTTACTAGGCTTTGAAGATGCCTATAAGAACCAGAAAGCTGAACCTCCTGTCAATGAACTTCAAAGGAACTTCTCCTTATCTACAATCCAAGAGGAAAGAACATCTCAGATGTACGAGAGTGCCGTCGGAGATATATCAATCGATGAAAAGGGCGATATTTCATTTTCGTTCGATGGAAAAGAAGTTTCTGTTTCTCTGTATGAAACACCAGATTTGACAGAGGAGGAGGCTCTTAAGATTGTTGAAATGTATGCCGACCAGATCTCGGAACATGTCACGGAGCAAAACATTGTAGAACTTCCACCTCTTAGGTTCATAAAGGAAACTTCTCAATCGGGGAATCTTCTTATGGAAGCTGTTGTCATAGACATTGCTCCAGACTATTTTGCCCACGAAGAAGATATGCGCACCGAAGCTGGCATGGATGATATTTCGATATCTGAAGTCACCATTCATGGCTCATCTGGGGGGCAGGAAGAATCCCTACTTGATAAGGAGACCGAAGAATTTGCAAAGAAAAACATTGAAAAAATGGAAGAAGAACTGGCTTTAGCTGCCCCAATGAGAAAAAGAAAGAAGTCACGTGGCACCGAGATGGACGAATATTTTAGTTTGTCAGTTTCCAAGGCATCAGAAAGTCAGGGTGATGAAGACACCTCTGAGTTGCAGACATTTGCAAGTGCTAGTAACCAGATGACTTCATCAAAAATTGAATCCCTAGAAATGGAAGAAAACCTTGTGGAGGGAGATATCCTCCAGCCGCCAAAACGAAAGAAGGACAAGAAGAGTCCCGATACTGATTCTTCTAAGACTACTGACGCAGAAGCTCTCTTACAGGACGTCTCAGGAGCAGCAGGAGATGGTCTTCAATTACGTAAACCCTCAAAAGTAGTAACGGACGAGGGTGAAATCGAAAAAAATCTTAAATCCCTTCTTCCACTAGCTAAGCTTTTGAAAACTATTGAAACCCACTTAGTGGCAGTTGAGAGCGAAGTGACAACGCAATCTGCCATGATGATGTCTCCAACTTCCGCTGAACAGAGTATCGGAATTATCCGAAATGTCCTCGAGCCAATTAAGCAGATTCAAGGTAAAATGAAGGTATACTCTGGGGAGATCCCTATTGAGGTTCTGTTTCAATCAATGGAAGGCGATATAAAGGCTTTGCACACTGGCTTACAGGTAATTGAGAAATGTGTGGCTATGGACGAGACAGGAATGACTCTCATTCAAAGAACCAGTGTATGCATAATTGACAGCGTAGGTGAACAGTTTGTGAAGACCTTTGAAGAAGTCAAGAATATCGCAAACAATTTCGAATCGGTGCATATTAAGATGCAGACCGATATAACAGCCGAGGACATTCAACAGGGAATTCAGATAACTCAAGACACGATCAAATCTCAGGCACTTCTACAGGAAGCTCAAGATATTGAGACAGCTCAACATGTCTCCGATTCAGTTGCTAAACTCCAAACAGTACCACAAACTGTCCCATTTGATGCTGTAACCGAAGCTAAGCTTCCATCAGAAGCTGATTCGCTTAAGCTTATCTGTCGTCCGGTGATTAAAATTCAACAGGCTTTGGAAAATATTGAGAATGAATTGTCGATGGAAGAAAATGAAGAAGAGCTGTATTCTCGAGTACACGAAATGGCTTTTACAAACCTTCAAGGCCCTATTGATGAACTGCAGCTAGAAGTGGATAAAATAGAGCAGAAGGTCGTCGCTGCAGCAGGGAATGAGACTATTGAGCAAAAAATAAACATGACAATCTTGGACATAGTGAGTCCGCCCCTTTTTGAGCTGAAAAAAGGCTTGGAAATAATATCAAAGCAGTCGGTGGGAAATATTCACTCAGGAATGATGACAGTGAGTGCAATAGAGTCAATGGTGCCGCCATTACAGGAAATCCAGAATGGTCTAGCTCAGCTGGGTCAAGACATCGAATTTGGCCAAGTTAAGGAAGACTTTGTTCCAGATTCTGCTGATACGCAAAAGCTCCTTCAGTCACTAGCCCAAGCTGTTCTGCATTTCGAATCAAATATTGAACGTTTGTCTCCAAGATTATCACCGAATCTTCAAGGTGGTTTGGTGGGTTTAAAGGATGAACTCTCCCGTTTGATTGGAAATATTCTAGATAGTAATCTTAAAGAGTATCGACTCACAGTTCTGGAGAATTTAAAGACTCCTATCGATGAATTGAACTACTGCTTACGTCAAACAGAACAGAAGTCAATATCAGGCTCCCTGAGTGATTTGATCGATCCTATCCGAAGTCTCCGGGAGAAAGTCCAGCTTGGAGAAGATATTCTATCTATATCAGATGTGCAAAAGAACGACCTGAATATTGGGAGCTTGGTGCAGATAAGGAAGATAATAAAAGCAATTGAAATCGATATTGAAGAACACGAATTCAGGTTGCTCCAGAAAGAGATTGAGCTGGACGAAAAACAGGCCACTGAGGTTGATCAATCATTTGTGTCTATGCGGGAAGCCCTGTCGTTACAAATAGCCAAAGAAGAAGGCCAAAAAACAATCGAGAAAATTGAAGAAATCCACGAATGCTTGGCAACTCTACAGAATGAAATGGTTCTGGAGGAAGTTAACACCTTGACCGCCGATAATATTTCCATCTTAAAGAAAATGGCAAAACCCGTAAAGGAGATGTTGGAATGTGTGGCTTTGATCAAAAGTGGTACAGCATTTGATACCGTTGAACATTTCAATTCCGATGTCAATGTAAAGGTTCTTCAAGAAATAGCAGAGCCTATAAGTGATCTAGCAGTGGCTTTGAAAGTTATTACCACGCCCAAGGTTTTTGAAGCCCAGAAGTCCTTATCAACCCATGATGATACCTCGGCTCTGAAAACGTTAGCTCAGCCAGTGCAAGAGTTGAGAAATTGTATTGCGAAGCTTGGGCAAGAGGTCGCCTTCGATGAACAAGTACAAAGTTTTGATGAACAACAAGCCATTTTGAAAATTGCCAAACCATTGAATGAGCTTCAAGATTGCTTGGATGGACTGATTCAACAGACTATGGTAGAGACAATGGAAGATGCGTCAACTTTGGAAGAAGTTTCAACCCTTAAATCAGCTGGCGAAGCATCTTCTCAACAGATTTTTCTGAGCAAAGAAGAGCAACCATTAGTAGAACTGGAACTCGACAATACAAAGCAACAGAAAGCCGAGGCTCTTCTCACTGACCTTAAGCGAAGTCTAACATCGGTGGTAGCTTATTGTTCACAGTACGACGTGTCTTCCTTAAAGGGAGATACTTTGAATAAGTTGCATGCTACAGTCACAAAGCTTAAATATATAGAGAAATGCGTTGCTGAGGTTTGCGAGGCTAGCGTTCGTGATCCCATAGGTTCTGTTTCTGAGGGAACTGATCAACGAACACTCGCTGAGGCAGTTTTGAGTCTGGAATCTTGTATTTTACGAGTTCAAGACTACTTGCCGGAGGAAGATTTAAAGAGCTTATCATCAGAAAATGTACCAATCTCAAATCTTAAGGCATTATCATTATCTGCTCCTTTGCAGGAGCTCAGGGAGTGTCTTCAAGTTTTCCATACTCAAGAATTTGAAAATGTTGACACTTTCACCGCACCCAAAGTATCTCTGGCGTCTATAGAGGTTTTAGAAGAACTCACACCATTTATTGTAGCTGTACAAGAAAACCAAGCTCTTGAAACTCTTCAAAATTTAGTGGATATAGAAAATCTAGAAAAGTATAAACAAATCATTGCACCAATCCAACAGCTTCAACAAGCGGTTCTTGTTCATGACCAACATCATATATCCCAAGTTGACAAAGTATCGAGCGAGTCGGCTCTGGAAACTTTTGCAAAACCTTTAATGAGCCTTCAAGAGGCAATTATTAATATTCAAGAACAATATCCTTATTCAACATTCGAGACTTGTCCAGAATTTAAAATTTTGCAAGGCAAATCAAATGCAATCTATCAACTTTTAAAGTACGTTGAACATATCAATTGTGAAGCACTGGACAATGTTGCAGAAATGTCTACACAAGCTGATGTTTCAGCTCTTGAAACTTATGCTGCTTCTTTGGAAGGAAGTGAGATAATGCAAGCTATCCAAACCCAACAAAGAGTCATAGAACCAGCCGATATAAAGGCCTGTGTTGAAGATGGTATAAAACAGATTGACAGTTGTCTTGATAAACCAACTTTCAAGAAGTCCAAAGACTTAAAAGAAGTTGAAATCGTTATGAGAGAACTTCGAAGTAGTTTCCAACAGATGCAAGCAGAGCTAAGCAAAGAGTCTGAAGGTGAGTCTTCGATTTTAGCTAAATCTAACATCGCAAGAACTCTCTTCAAGCTCAAGGAGTGTCTGGTTCACACTTACGAAGGTGGATATGAAGAGTCTCTTGATGATATCGAGAAGACGTTTGAAGACATTCTGCAAGCCTTACCTGAGTTGGAAGTCTTGTTGGCTGAGCAAATGAGCTCCAAAATATTGACAAAAATAAGTGAAACAGTTGGTATTTCAGAGTGTTGTGCAGAAAACCATGATGCTCACATGGAATTCATGAAACGATTAGTGATTCCATTGAATGAACTTGCAGCTGATATTGAAATACTTGGAAGAAGTAGCGAAACCGAAGTATCGAAATCTTCTGCACAAATGGTTGGTTTACAATCTCGCCTCATGAATGCTTTCAGAGCTCTTAACGAGGTGAGCGAAAGTGTTCCAAATGAACTTTTAGATCATGTTTTGACTGGCCAAAGTGTTTTAGTTTCTGTGTTTGATTTTATCGAGGCCACTGACTCTCTGCGAGTTATAGAAGTAATTCAGGAAATAGACAATCTGCTGGTACCTTTGAGCGGAATAAACGAATTTTTAAGTGAAACCTTGCGGCAGGCTGATGGAAAACATCTCTATGAGCTTTTGAAGCCCGTGAAGGAAGCGCAAGAACTCCTTACTACAGTTCAAGAGCAGCTGGCAAGTGGAAGTGAGCTGGCCACTAAATTGGCAACAGCAAATGAATTTGTCATTCTGCAACAGAAAATCGAAAAAATTGAAAATGAAATCCTTGCCAAGGAAAATCTTTCACAGCTCACTGTAGAAGAAGTTAAAGATATTCAATCAATAACGGAACCTTTGGAGAAACTTCAAGAGTCCTTGGTAGAATTTGCAATTCAGCAAAAAATGGAGATGAGTACCGAAACGACGCACAAACGCAAAGCAGACGCTGAGCAGACAGAAGCCGAATTAAGTGTCTCAATTGAAGAAATAGATCTTCAACAAGCTCCGGAAAAGAAGTCAAGGCTATCAGAAAGTAGTCCTGAGAAATTGAGCTCTGAAAAACTGGGCGAAATAGTTGATCAGGAGTGTCGAGGTAGAGATGCTTCCAATGAACTGAAAATGGATAAATCTGAACAACCTATTATCGAAACACCTAAAACTTCTGAGGTTCAAGAAATCCCAACACACGACAAATCCAAAGAAATGAAAGTTGAAGAGTCGGAAGAACTATCAACACTAAGAACATTGGATGAGAAAGACAAATTTGAATTAAAGGCAGAACAACAAAAAATTGAATTACTTGATTTAGAAACAATCAAGTCTCAAATAGGTTCTGATATGTTTAAGAGCTTCGAGTCATTACGTATTCTTAAAGAGCGAATTAATGAAGCCAAAGAAGTTAAAGTTCTAAAGGCTTCTCAAGAAATTTTAAGCACTTTGGAAATAACCGTGACTGATTTAGAAAAGCTTCTTGTCAATGCCACTGCTGATACGATTGAAGATACCCTCTTCCTTCCTCTCTTTAAAATGCGAGATCTACTAGCATTTATCAAACAGAATCCAGAACTCTATAAGGAAAACACAGAAATTTTGGATATGGCTAATAAAGTTTTCACCTCTATTTTAAACCACAATGTAGGCTTAAGAAGAGCTTTCTTACAAGACATAGTTCAGACGCCAAAAGATGAGTTTTTGAATATTATTCCACTGTTAGAAGAAGCTCAGGGTCTAGAAACATGTAGAAGTTTATTAACAGTTGTCCAAGAACTAGATTCCTTATTAACTTCAACTGTCACTAAAAATGAAGCTTATGTCGGAAGGTCTTCTGAAGCTTTTATTAAACTTCAGGAGAACCTCAATGCGCTGAGAGAACAAGCAGAAGATCTTGGTAAAAGGTTGCCAGCGGCTTTCAGGCAGTCATGTGTTGAGCCACTTGTAAAAATATGTAAAGCAGTTGGTGATTCAAAAACTGAAGATGTTATAGAGGTTCTTCAGGAAATGGAAGCTCTTAAAGGACCTTTGAAAGTTCTGAAAGAAACAATCGCTAGAAATATAAAGAATTTTAAAGAGTCGCAAGAACTCGAAGCAACCTTAACTAAAAACGCTGAAAAGAAAGAACAAATTTCCGAAGAGAAATTGGAAAAAGTAAAAAAATCACAAAAAGTTGAGGTTAAACCTGAAGAAAAAAGAGAAGATGCGGAATTGAAAACAAGACAAGTAGACAAGACTTCTGAAGAAAAAGATTTAAGAAAAGAAGTTGCTGATAAGCAGGAGGAATTACTTCCTTCGGAACTTCTCAATAAGGACTCTGATGTGGTAAAAGCAAAGGATGTTTCTGATAAGCCTCAACAAAGTAAAGACGACACTGAACTTGAGAAAAATATTGAAGCCGAAAAAGAGAAACAAATGGATCAAATGGATTCAAAGAAGAAGAAAACTAAAGCTCAGAAAGAGACAATTGGGATAGAAGAAATCAGCGGAACTAAAATGACAGCCGAAACATTGGAAATTGAAAAACTAAATGTTCAAAAAGCTCAATTACTTGATGATGAAAAGATGGAGCTTCATCAAATTGAAGATTCTAAGAAAGAAATTACAATGAAAAAAGAAAAAGCTGATATTGAGAAAGTCAGCGAAACGACAAATAAAGCCCAAACTATGGAGATCGAAGAACCAAAAATAAAACAAGCAAAATTACTTGCTGCTGAGAAAATAAAGCAAGAACGAATGGAAGAATGTAAAAAGGAATTGGAAATTATAAAAGTTGAAGGAGATTCTGAAAAAGCTGACTTAATGATGAAAGAAACGACTGTGTTCGAAGAATTAAATGAACATGAAAAGAAAATTGAGACGACAGAAATTGAACTTGCAAATATTCAGAATGCCCAGTTGGTTGCTGTGGAAAATAAAGAACAACAAAAGGTAGAAGATACTACATCAGTGCAAGTTGAAGCAGACAAATCCCAAGAAATTAAAATGGAAGAAGCTGATTTAAAGGAAATACCAATCCAAATTGAAACTGAGTCAATGGAAACCAAAGTACTTAAAGGACAAGCAGTTGATGCTGAAACAATTGAAAATCAAACATTGGAAAATTCAAGAAAGGTAATCGAAACTGAAGACATAGAACTTTTAAAATTGAAAGGAGAGAAGCATTTCACTGAACCTGAAAACCTTCTTGAAATAAGGAAGGTTTCCTCATCTGCAATAGTTCAAGAAGAATCGATTGATAGTATTCAACCTCAAAATGCTCAAATATTGGAATCAAAGTCTGATGTGAAGATAGACTCAGATGCTTCAATGGACAATGAAAAGTGTTCAGAAACTGCAGAAATGAAGTTAGTAGAGCAAACCCAAAAAAGTAGTGGATCTGAAGCGTCAGCTATTGTTGTTGAAGAACCAGTTGCTTTTGAGCTTCAGAAGCCAGTAGAAACCGCAGAAACAGTCTCCGAAGTTGATACAACTTCAATAGTAAAAACATTGGAAATAATTGCCAATTTGTCAGAAGAATCTGAAACTACAGTGGCCAGTGCCATAAATGAATTGAAAGATTTGAATGAACAGCTTGCATCTGGTATTTTCGATGAGGAAAAACTGCTCCAATCAGTGAGAAAAGCATTCTTCAAACTTAGAGAATGCATAGTTCATACATACGATGGAAGTAAGGCACCCGATGACGAGGAAGAATCTAACCTCAAAGTTATTGATGAAGCTTTTAAGGATATCCTAGAATCTAATTCTTTTGTTAAGAATCACATTTGCAATGAGCTCTTGGGCAATACAATCGCGTCAATTGAAAATCTCAAAACTTCCTTACATGAAAATTCAACACAGAAATTACCTATGGAACTAGAACCATTAGTTCAACCGTTAATGAGCCTTAAAGAATCAATTGAGGTTCTTATGAAATCAGATGATGATTTATTTGAAAAGTCTTCAATTAAAATGATTTCCTTGCAGACTTGCCTGATGAATATGTTCTTTAAATTTGATGACCTAGCATCAATTCAGGAAGACAAGGATGTTAAGGCAACTTTTTTTAGTGCTCAAGATATCATTTTGAAAATTCATGATCACTTTGATGTCCCTGATCAGTTTGTACCGAAGATTAAGATTTCAGAAGACTTAAGCCGTTTATCTGGGCCTATGGAGAGAATTTTGAAGCTGTTAGCTGTTGGAATGATAGAAGAAAAAGAATTAAATTTGGAATCAGCAGAAGCAAAAATGGAAGTATTGGAAAAAAATGATTTAAAGATGGTAGTTGAGCAGGAAATAAGAACTGAGCCTTTCACCGTAGGTACAACAATTTTTTCCAAGAACGAAGGATCTAAAGCAGAAGAAGAAGAGGAAAGAGCCCCTAACCACGAAAAGATTGAAGCTGTTGTAGCTGAAAAAGAGATGGATGAAGGTAGTGAAAGCCAAAAGCTCGAGGAAGACCAACAAATGCTGCAGAAAATAGCGGAAACTGAGAAAACTGAAAATTCTATGCCGCAGAAAATTCTTGAAGTCAAGGATATTGCAGAATCGGAACAAAAATCAAGCCAAAAGTCACCAGCTGAAACCTTAAACATTATTTCTGAAGTTACTAAAGAAGAAAACAAGCTTGAAGACACCAAAAAAGAGCTTAAGGTTGAAGACATAACTGCAAAACAGTCAACAGCTGATGTTTCTGTAACAAAAGCTGAGGAAATAGAAACAAAAAAATTAGAAGACAATGCCAGAAAGCTTTCCTTAGTTGATGTCAAGATTGATGAACCACACAGTGCCAAAATTGCTGAAGTAAAAGAAGCAGCATGTGCAATTGTTCCTAATGCCAAAAAATCTTTAGATATCATTGATGTTACGACAGAAGGAAAAGTTGCAGAAAAGTCTGTTACTAAACCTGAAATTATCGATGAGAAAAGCATGGATTCATTAGCTCAGAAGCCTAAGGACACGCAAGTAGAGCCAACAATAAAGCAAAATGCTGAAAAATCATTCACTGAAGCAGAATCGATTGTTGAAGAAAGGTACAGCGAAAGCACTCAAAAGGCAGATGTAGTTGAGAATATCCCAATACCGAAAATTGCAGATGTATCTGAGATAAAGGCTGAAACAATGGAAACCAAGTCTGTAGAAGATAATAAGATCAAAGCTCAAATTATAGAAGTTGTTACAGAAGGGCAATCAGGAGTGAAGTCAGTAACGGAGCCTTTGGTAGCAGAAACTGAAAAAATGGAAGTCAATTCTTTGAAGCCAGAAATTAAAGAAATAAAAGCAAGTGATACTCACAAAGCCGAGGTTTCAGAAGTTAAACTTCAACAACTTAAAAAAGATAAAGTTCTTGACAGTAAAATGGAAACCATATTGTCGGATGTCACTCCGGAAGTATTGGTAGCTCAAAAATCTCTCACTGAAGCAGAAGAAAGTAGGTTTGAGACTTTGAGTAATTCAGAGCAACAGAAAAAAGAAGACGAAATAAAATCAGCTGAAGCCCAAGTAGCTGAGGTTTCTGAAGTTAAACTTGAACAACTTGAAAAAAATAAGCTCGATGACAACAAAATGGTGACCAAAGTAACAGATGTCACTCCTGAGGCAATGGTAGCTCAAAAGACTCTAACTGAAGCAGAAGAAGTGAGGTTTGAGACTTTAAGTACTTCAGAGCAACAGAAAAAGGAAGACGAAATAAAATCTGCTGTAGCCCAAGTAGCTGAGGTTTCTGAAATTAAACTTGAACAACTTGAAAAAAATAAGCTCGATGACAACAAAACGGTGACCAAAGTAACAGATGTCACTCCTGAGGCAATGGTAGCTCAAAAGACTCTAACTGAAGCAGAAAAAGTGAAGTTTGAGACTTTGAGTACTTCAGAGCAAAAGAAAAAAGAAGACGAAATAAAATCTGCTGATGCCCAAGTAGCTGAGGTTTCTGAAATTAAACTTGAACAACTTGAAAAAAATAAGCTCGATGACAACAAAACGGTGACCAAATTAACAGATGTCACTCCTGAGGCAATGGTAGCTCAAAAGACTCTAACTGAAGCAGAAAAAGTGAGGTTTGAGACTTTGAGTACTTCAGAGCAACAGAAAAAAGAAGACGAAATAAAATCTGCTGAAGCCCAAGTAGCTGAGGTTTCTGAAATTAAACTTGAACAAGTTGAAAAAAATAAGCTCGATGACAACAAAACGGTGACCAAAGTAACAGATGTCAATCCTGAGGCAATGGTAGCTCAAAAGACTCTAACTGAAGCAGAAGAAGTGAAGTTTGAGACTTTGATAGATTCGGCACAACAGAAAAAGCAAGATGAAATTAAAACTTCTGAAGCCCTAACAGCTAAAGTTTCTGAAGTTAAGCTTGAAAAGATTGAACAGAATAAAGTCGATGGCAACAAAGCGATAACCGAAGTGAAAGACGTCACTCCTGAGGCAATGATAGCTCAAAAGTCTCTAACTGAAGCAGAGGAAGTGAGATTTGAGACTTTGAGTAGTTCATCACAACAGATAAAGCAAGACGAAATTGAATCTGCTGAAGCCCAAGTAGCCGAAGTTTCTGATATTAAACTTGAACAACTTGAAAAAAATAAGGTTGATGATAGCAAAATGGAAACCAAAGTGACGGATGTCACTCCTGAGGCAATAAAAGCTCAAAAGTCTATAACTGAAGCAGAAGAAGTGAAATTTGAAACTTTAAGTTATTCAGAACAACAGAAAAAGGAAGAGCAGATTAAATCTGCTGAAGCTCAAGTCGCGAAATCTTCCGAAATTAAACTTGAAGCAATTGAATTACTGGCAGTCGATGAGAACAAGTTACAAATAAGCTGTGAAGATATTTCACCTAAAAAACTAGATGCTGAAAAATCTACAACAAAAGCGGATACAGTAAAAATTGAAACTGTTAGTGATTCACCGAAAAAGGTAGAAGAAGAATTTATAAAACCTTCTGAGCAACAAATAGCAGAAGTTTCTGAAGTTAAGCTTGAAAAGATTGAACAGATTGCGGTTGATGATAAGAAGATACTCGTTAGTACGGAAGATATTCTACCTGAAAAGTTATTGGCCGAGAAATCAATCACAAATCTAGACCCCGTTAAAGTTGAAGAAGTATCTGAAGACAATAAAATGGCTATCTTAGAAATTTTGCCAAAAACTGAAGGTCAAACTGCCATCATTGATGAAATTAAACCCAATGTAATTGAAACAAAGACTCTTCAAGATAGTTTTAGGAAATCAATCACATCGGAGTTGAGTATTGAAGCTCAAGAAGCTCAAAAATCTACCACAGAAGCTGAGAAATTGGAAGTTAAAAAGTTGATGATGGATGATGGACAGAAATTGCAAGTTGAAAAATTGGATAAAACTGAAGCTAACAAAGCAAATATTTCTGAAGTTAAGCTTGAGGAAGAAGCTACTTACAATAAGACTGTTGAACTATCAACAAAGGAGCAGGAAGCGCTGGAAATAAGAGAAGGTGGTGATTTGGCAGAAATAAATAAAAAGGACGCTGAAGAAACGAAAGAAGCTGCAATAACTGAAGAACGGAAGAAAATCGAGACAGGTTCCCAAGAGGTTTCGACGGATCTTGAAAATAAGGAAACTGATGTTAAAAGTAGTGAGGAGAAAAAAGAAGATGATTTTTCAAAGCCTAAAAGAAGGAAGTCAAAGGCTAGTCCTGAAAAGAAAAAAATTATAGAGCCAGTAACCGAAATCGCACAAGATGAAATACGGTCGGAGAAATCAGATTCACAAAAGATGGAACCAAAACCAAGGTCCGAAGAGAAAACTAAGAAAATGGTGGAGCAGCTTGATGAAACCAAGAAAGATGGTGCTTCTTCGGCAGATAAAAAAACAAAAACTGAACCTTCCGGCACAATAGATATACCAGAGGTAGTTCCGGTAAGTGACAAGCCAGAAGAAGAACAATCTAAAGTTCCATCTGAGACCAACAAAAGCGAAGAGAAAAATGATAATGAAGTAAAGAAGATCAAGAGGAGGAAATCAAAGACCAGTCCACAAAAGAAGACAGAAGTGGAAACAGTTGCTGACCTAGCCAAAGATAATCTCAAACCGGAGAAAACAGGTGTAAAGGCTCCAGAACGAGAGCAGGAGAAAAAAGAAGAAAAACTGGAGCAAACTTCGCCTCAAATAGAACCTAAAAAAGAAGAAGCTTTCCCTGTTGAAGTTGCAACTTTCAAATTCAATATCCTCAAAAATGTTGTTGAAGCTGTAAAAGGCACTTCGTCCAATATTAAAGAAATCAAGAATTTATATGCAGATTTGTGTAAGCTAAATGATCAGGTACAAGTTAGACCAAACGATGACAGTCTTCTAACGGAGATGGCCGATTTGTATTTGAAACTTCGAGAGAAGATTGTTAATAAAGATGGCTTGAGTGCATCAAAGGCTAAAGAGAAAAAGTTAGTCGAACTCAAGTCGTGCTTCATTGAAGCTCTTGAGCCAAATCATGAATTGCGAAGGCACATCTCCAATAACCTAATGAAGAGTTCTTTGACTGTGTTGGAAAAATTGAAAACTAATCTAATGGAAAACTCTTCGAAGAAGACAGTAAAAGTTCTTGTTCCATTTATTGAGCCCCTTTCTAATATTCAAACCGCTGTTGAAAGTCTTACAAAAAGTGATGAAAAAGAATATGATAAGTCTTCAGGGCGAATGGTTAACCTTCAATCATGCCTTATGGATGTGTACTTCACTTGTGACGACACCAAAACACAAGTTCATGAGAAACTCCAAAAAACTGTTGAACTTCTAATGAAAGTAATGCTTCAAGTACATGATAAAGTTGAAAATGCTCTTCAATCGGTTGATAGAGTTGTAATGAGTGAAACTATTGAAGATATTTCTATCCCCCTTCAACAATTCCATGCAATTTTACTATCAATTCAAGACGATGAGGGCGAAAAGGTGCTAGAAGAAGTTCAAATAAAGAAAACCGAAGAAAAATTGGAAGAAAAGGTGCCCACAGACAAAGCGCTTTTGGAAGAAGAAAAGAAAAATAAAAATATTAAGAACGAGAAAGAAATTGAAACAAAATCAATCTCTGTAGTTAAAATAGATGAATTGGTTGAAAAGAAAACAGAGATTGAAGAATTATCGCAACTCAAACCTCTGGTGGAAGATAAATCTTTAAACAAAAATGAGAAAAATGAAAAAATCACTAAAAAGAAATCACCTTCTCCAAAAACAAGTCCTAAGAAAAAGAAATCTGAAAAATCTGAAACTGTCGAAGTTAAATCTAAGTCACAAAAAAAAGAGCCCATCAGCGATTCAAAGAACGAACCAGTTCCAGAAGAATCAATGCTGACTGAAAAAGAAAATGAAGATAAACCTACGAAAATAACATCAAATATAAAAAAAGTTGAAGTGTCTGGAAAAGAATCTGAAGAAACTCAGAAGAAAAGTTTAGAAAGTCAAGCAAAGATAAAAGAAGAACCAGTTATGGAAGATGCATCCAAGAAAGTAATAGAAGAAACAGGAAAACTAGAACCAAGTTCTGATATTCAGAAAACAGAAGATCTTGTAGAAAATGTTCTGAAGAAAAATAAGACAGTAGATCAAACGGAAGTTTCAGACTTAAAAGCAAAGAAAGAAGACCAGAAAAAGGAATCAGCTGAACTAGTTAAATTGGAAGAAACCGAAACAAAACCGAGTGTCTTAGACGTAGGTCAACAAAAGATAGAAAAGACTGATATTTCAGAAGTGAAGGCAGAGAGTGTTGTACAGAAAGATATTAAGGAAACTGAGGAGAAAATTGCGGAGGTTTCAGAAACAACTGAGATGTATCAAGACATAAAAACTCAAGACATCGATCAAGTAAAAACTATTAAAGAAGCAAAGAAAATTGATGAAACGACAGTCAAACCTGCCACACAAGATGATCAAATTTCTGAAGAGAAAATAACTGCTATTTCCCAACAAAAAGTGGAAGAGCCAAAGAAAAAAGAACAAACAGAAACAAAGAAAAGTGTTGGTAAAAAGGCAAGTCCTAAAAAGAAGGTCACTAAGAAAGAAGTTGATAAAACCTCAGAGCTAGTAAGTGAGACTTCAAAGCGCGAGGAAGAACTTAAACTGATTAAGCAGATCTCAAAAGATAAAGAAGAAAGAACTGATGAAGGAAAGGAAATGAAAGAAATCATAGACAAATCTGAGATCCAAGTGTGTGAAAAGACTGAAAAAGAGGCCATTGAAATTTCAGAAAAAAGAATAGAGGATATAAAGGAGAAAAAAGACACAAAATCAAGTTTAACCAAAAAAACAAGTCCCAAAAAGCAGAAAGATAAGAAAAAAGTAGACGAGGGAACTTCAAAACTGGAATCTCAAGAATCTTCTAGTAAAAAGCCTATCACAGACATTGAATACACAACTTCGGAAATAAAGGAAAAACTAAAATCAAGTGAAGAAGTTACCCTTGATAAGCCTGCAGTTGAATCTAAAATTCCAAGTAAACTTTCTAAGAAGCCTGGAGAGGTAGAGGAAATTCTTGACAAACCAAAAGAAGGAAAGTTAAAGACCGAGATTCCTGAAGCTAACCTGGAGGAAAAAACAACACATCGAAACAGGGCACAACAAATAAGTCAAACGAAAGCAATCGAAGAAAGCAAAATTGAAACTGGAGAAATCCTTGGGGAAATCAGTGACAAGGTTACTGAAGAAATTGGAAAAACAGAAATTAGTCAAGAACCTACTGAATCGAAATCAGCTAGACCTTCCAAAACTTCTGAGTCATCTATTCCAGAAAAGATTGTCGAACTTTCATCCTATGAGATCAAAGAACGCAAGAAGGAATCCAAACGTGCCCCTAACTTCGATCTCAAACTGACCAATCGAAACTCTCCACTTGGCAGTGATATCAAACTCACCTGCTGCATATCTGGCAGTGATGTTTCTGTCCAATGGTTCAAGGACAATACTCCAATTAAGCAGGATAGCAAGCATCTACTCAGCTACGTGGACGGTCTTTCGTCTCTTGAAGTTCGGTCCGTTGAGAAAACTGATTCAGGAATTTACCGATGCATCGCTTCAAACCGCAATGGTGATATCGAAACAAGTTGCCTTGTTTCTGTTTACGAAGTTCCAACCACCCAATCGGGCACTCCGCCAATATTCACTCGCAACATTCGAGGTATGTTTCTTCACTATATGCTTCAAGTTCACAACCAAAACAAAGTACTTACCCACAAAACCCCCAACCTCAATCACATCGCTTTTACTTGTGCCGCTGTCACCAAACATACTGTGTTCCATGCCATTGAGTCACGAGAGACATATTCTAATTTTATTTGAACTTGTGACAGTTGTGGTGCATGCCTAAATTTAGATTCGAACTAATCTACAAAAGCCATGTGATTGAGGTGGCCGATATTTCTTTTCTGATTGATCTTAACGCAAAGGGAGTTTTAAAAATAGCCATCATTCCTAGCGGTTTTGGCTTTTGAAACTTCCTGCTTTCTAAACACAGTTTTTGTGCTTGTTTTTTTTTTTTTATTCTGCGCTGCCTTATGCCAACCTATTTTCGAAAAAAACAAAGTTGCTATCTTTAACGGTGTAGGTGTCCGCAAAACTATTTCACATGACACCTTGCATGTTTGTTGTATAAGTAACACAGGTAATAGTCGCTGCGGGACTTAACGGTAAGTATTCACTACACACTCTTCACTTACTCATTGAATTTTCAAAACAAAAATAGCAAGAAAAACAAAATTCTTAAGTATAGAATTCGATGTTAGTGTAACAAAGAAAACCTAATGTACAGCTATCTCTACAATTCTGCGTTATATAACGATGAAGTGTTTTTAAGAGTAAATATAGCACTTGGCATCGGCAACCTAAATAACTGATCTTTGTGCGCGGTGGTCAGAAGACGGCACTAGCTTCTGTCATGTCAATCTTCAATTGTCTCTAGATCCCGCCGTGAATCGAATCGATCAGTCGTAGTTGTAATTTCTAATCGAACGGTCGATACACGATAAATTCAAACGGAATCAAGAGAACAAATCACGAACACTGTGTGTGTGTCTTAAAAATAGAATTTTTCATTTTCTATTTTTTTTACGAAACTTCGGTCTTGAAACGGTTATTTTCAAGCTTACGAAACGTTATTTGAATAATTCACAGTAGACAAACGAACAAATATGGGAGAAACGGACGGAGATGTTGCACCACCGGAGGAGCGTGCGTCACAGGACCCCGAAGAGAGACCATCTCCAGCACCGGATTCGTTACAGGTGCCAACACAAAAGCGACGCAAGAAGTCTCCAACACCTTTGGGTCTTCGTGGTCGAAGTGCAACTCCAATACGAGGCCGTAGTCAAACGCCATTTACCTTGTACCTAACGCGTAGAAGCGCAACCCCATCGACATGGAGAAGTATAACTCCATTTTTGAAACGCGAGGATAAGGAAAAAACGCCCTTCGAACTTGGGCGTGACATCAAGACACAGCTTTACTGCAATAAGGCGGTTTTCGATAAGGCTCTAATTATGGATATCACAGAACCAGAGGTACCACCAGTGCGTTACATAACATCTGATATGTCTGTAATCGATCGTGCGGCCGTCATGGACGTATCGAATGTCGAGGTTATATACGTTGTTGAAGAGTACGAAGAATACACCGAAGAGGAGGAGGAGGAAGAAATCATCGAAGAAGTGAAGCCTAAGAAAAAAGAGAAGAAACCCAGGAAGGGCAAGACTCCACGAAAATCAACTGAAAGGGAATCTACTAGTCCGGGAAGAAGTGAGCAAAGTGTTGAAAAAGAAACTTCCGAGGATCGAGAGCGATCGGAGAGCCTCGAACCAGAAACTGTAGAGAAGAAGAAAAAGAAATCTGCACCCAAAAAGAAGTTGGAGAAAAAGGAAAGCAAACTCAGTCTTAAATTAGAAATGGGGCCGGGTGCCAAAGCGAGCAAAAAGATGTTTGATCAAGCTCCTCCCCAACCACCACCAAGGCCACCACCAAAAAAGAGCAAAATTGCTCTGCAAATGGAAGAGCAAGCCAAAGCTGCCAAGGCCAAAGCCGAGGAAGACGCCAAAAGAAATGCTGAAAAGCAAAAAAATGAAACCTTCGAAGAACGCCAAAAACGTCTTAAGGCAGAAGCCGAAGAAAAAGCACGTATCGAAGCAATGGAAGCAGAACTTCGTGCTCAACAGGAAGCCGAAGAAGCAGCAGCAGCAGCCGAAGCAGCAGCAGAAGCAGCTGAACTAGCAGCTATGGAACATGAAGATGAGCATGACGATGAGCATGACGATGAGCATGACGAAGATCATGAAGATGAGACTGGTGATGAAGAAGGTGATCATTCTGGTGACGAGTCTTACCCTGAAGATACCGACGAACACGATAATAATGAAGAGGAAGAGGCAGAAGGCGGCGATGAATTCGACGAAAAAATCAAAGACAAGCGACGAGCCAGCAAAGTATCTGTGGACAGTTTCACCAGGCCCGATCCAGATGATGAAGAAAAGTGGAAAAAGATTGCCGAAGAAGAAGGCGAAGAGTTCATGTTGCAACTTCGCAAATACAGTTTGGCCCAAGCTAGAAGTGAACGCGAACGTGACGCCGATTGGCAAAAACATCGTGAGCAGGCACGTTTGCCACATTTCATCAATTTCTTGACAGATCGTGCAGTTGAAGTTGGTCACAATGTTCGTTTGGCATGTGCTGTCGATGGTCCCGATTTGTCCGTCAAATGGTTCAAGGATGGCAAACAGCTAGAGCGCGATAATACCCATAGAATCGCCAACAACAATAATATCCTAACACTTGAAGTTGTCAAGACGGTTCCCGCTGACTCCGGAGAGTATTCCTGTGTAATCGCTAACGTAAACGACCAGGTAACATCGACGTGTATCGTAACAGTTTATGAAGTTTACAAGGACGAACCAAGTCCCCCGACATTTAGTTTAATTCGAGGTAAGCATAAAAGTTCCTATTTTCCTGGTGTCTTTCTGACGTTTCGCCTTTATTAGATTTTTATCATTTACACGACGACGAACTAACGATCGAATGTCATGTGCATGGTATTCCCCGGCCAAAGGTAACATGGCTGTTTGGCGCCTTCGAAATAAAGGCAAGCTTCAAGTTTACATTGTTAGAGGAGGCTCACGGAGTTTACAAACTGCTTATCTATCGCCCCTCAAACAAAGATTCTGGAAAGTATATCTGTAAAGCACAGAATTCCAGTGGAGAAGCACAAATAACCCATACCATTGAAGTCGCCAAAAACAAGAACTTCCATGTTCATGGCATCTTCCGGGCCCGCGATCGTTTTTCACGCGAGAAAGAAGCTACCGCAAGACAGGCCATGGATGAGGCTATGGCTTCGAAAAAAGAATCAGATAGAAAACGTGCAGGAACCGTAGAGCCCCGAAGTGGTGGTCGATCATCAGTTAATGAGCCCTTGGTATCGCCAAAGAATAAGCTCAAGATCGCCACCCAACTTCGTGACCGTATGGCAGTAGAAGGAGCCACCATCAAATTGTTCTGTAATGTAACTGGTCCAAGTCCGCAGTGTCGTTGGATGAAAGACGACAAATGGATTGTGGTTGGTCCAAATATCAGAAATCTAACCGAAGAAGGTAGAGCAGTTCTAGAGCTGGTAAAAGTTACATCTGAGGCATCGGGTCAGTATAAATTGGTTGCAAAGAACGAACACAGCGAAGTCGATACATCTTGCTTCTTGCGAGTCTATGGGGCTCAAGCGGAGGGAGATGAACAGGAGCCAATGTTTGCTTTGCCAATTAGAGGTAAGCCAAGGACAAAAACAAATTGATCGAAAAGATAAAAGCTGCAAAAGTGTAGACAGTGACATATCGAGGTCGCGCAGTCCATAAATAGATATCGCGAACTCGATTTCATTTGTTCGAGCACTTATCTCCGATCCACAGATCGTTGCATCAGTGTGTGTGTGTGTATGATCGCTCTATGCTTCTCTCTTTTTCTCTCTTATTTATTACAGATGTATATCATTCGTCGGAGAACGATTTGATAATCGACACCAAGGTACGAGGAAACCCGCGACCAACAATTTCGTGGTTCAAAGACTCGCAGACAGTCGTCTTGGATGATCGCATCCAACAGATCGAACATTTGGACGGAGTTTGTGAATTGATCATCAATAAACCAACTCCTAAGGACGGTGGAGTGTATTCTTGTGAGGCCGTGAACAAACTAGGACATTCAAAGCAAACTCATTCAGTTGTTGTTGAGCAATTACATCAGTCAAGGCGTTCCAGTGGTACAAGCCAAATGGGTGAGGAAGGAGATTCTGGAAAGGCTGGTCGTCCACCAAAGACAAAGAAGAAGGATGATAGCAGTGATGGTACCTATGAACGCAAGAGTCGCATGCCCGATCCTTCACCGAAGATGTCACTTTACTTCATCGGCAATATGTCGAATCGCTATCTAGCCGAAGGCAATAGGGTCAAGTTACAAGCTGTAATAGGAGGCCCAGATCCAACAATCAAATGGTTAAAGGACGGTCAGAATGTCGTGTTCGGACCAAAGGTCCGTAACTTATCCAGAGATGGCTTGGCCGTTCTGGAGTTTACCAAGGCAGCTGTTGAAGACTCGGGAACTTACACTTTAATTGCCCGAAATGAAGCCTGTGAAATTACCACCACTGCATTGTTGCATATTTATCAGCCCAAGGTTGACACAGACGTTGCACCGGTCTTTGTTCGTTCAGTCAAAGGTAAATGATCCAAAAATAGATTCTCAAGTGCTCTCAATCGAATCGATTAATACCATTGCGATACCTTGCATAACAAAGTTGTTTTGATATATATTTTCAGAAACCTATCATCTAAATACAAACGAGCTAATTTTAGAAACTGGGGCCCGCGGACAACCAACACCAACCATCACTTGGTTTAAGGATAGCGTAGAGATAAAAAGCGATGAACGGTGTCAAATTATCAACCATGCCGATGGCACTTCCGAATTGATCATTGATCAGCCAATTGATAAGGATTCTGGAAAGTATGTTGTGAAGGCTGAGAACAGTGCTGGAAAAGCTGAGATATTGCATCATGTGCTTTTCAAAGGAAAGGAAACCCACATTGCCGACAATATTCACGGTGTCTTCCATGCCGACAAGAGTTTGTTGCGAAAGAAGGAGGAAGAGAAGCCAGCATCTGCGGCGGGCTCTGCAGCTGGAAGTGAGAAAGGAGGAAAGAAAGGTAAGAAAGGCAAGGAAGAAGAGGAGGAAATCCTTGTTATTCCTGATGTCCCGGTTAAGGAAGAGAAGCGCGAGAAGCGCATTGGAATCCATTTCAAGGCTAAGGCCACTGATCGTTGTGTTGCTGAAGGCTCTCGTATAAAGCTCACTGCATATTGTGAATCTAACGAGACGCCGGCCGTGAAATGGACGCACGACGACCAACAAGTTGTGTACAGTCAGAAGGTGCGACAGAGCTATCGAGAGGGTTTGTGTTGCTTGGAATTGGTGAGTGCCACAGAGAGCGATAGTGGAACTTACAAGTGTATTGCCAAGGATGGTACTGGAGAGGTTGTTACCATGTGTAAGCTCGAAGTATACAAACGGCCCGACAACGCTGATAGCCCGCCAACGTTTACACGTTCGATTAAGGATAGCTACCATGAGAAGGCAAATGAAGTGGTGCTAAATGTGCATGTGAGAGGTCTGCCAACACCGACTGTCACATGGGTTAAGGACGGTGTGAAAATCGAACCAAGTGACAAATACCAACTAATTGATCATGCTGATGGAACTTGTGAACTTTTCATTAGTAATCCAGTTCCTAGCGATAGTGGAAAGTATGTGTGCCAAGCTGAAAACAGAAAGGATAAGGCTGAAATTACTCACTTGGTTCATATTGAAGTGAGGAAGAAGCGGGCTTCTTCCCCAGGTAGATCAATTCCACAAATAAGTAAGGCCCCAGAGGAAACACCAGAAGAAAAAGAAAAGAAACAAAAGAAAAAGAAAGATGACGAAGAAGCTTCTTCTAGCAGACGTGAGGTACCACCTCCACCAGATCTCCGCAAGAAGCTCTACTTGAGAAACTTCCTTTCTAATCGTACTGTCGCCGCGGGCAGCAACGTCCGCTGGGTGGTCAACATTGATGGACCCGATCCAACTGCTCGCTGGTATCGCAACGATCAAATGATTGCATTTGGTCCAAAGAGTAAACTTGCCTGCCAAGATGGTATTGCTTATCTTCAGTTGGTTGGGGTAACAGAAGAAGAAGCTGGCGAGTATAAATTGGTGGTCAAGGGTTCTGAAAATGAAGTTCAGAGCACCTGTACCCTATTTGTGTATAGCTTGGAAAAAGAAGAAAAAGAGGTTGCACCGGTGTTTACGGTGGGAATAAAAGGTAGGGTAGTGTTGAGTGTCAGTCATGTCCTGGAGATCGTTTAATGTTGTCATAAAAGGTACGTTAATATAGTTCCCTATTGTGTTCATATTGCAACTAACCAGAGCTTGTTCCCTTGTGACGTCATTCATTGTCGAAAATTTACTGTTATATTATTTGTTTCCATTAGACACATATCAATCGCACGGTAACCAGATCACCCTTGAATGCAAGGTTTCTGGAAATCCAAAACCGAATATATTTTGGCAGAAAGATAATGTTTTGCTGGAGTTCCCGAGTGAAAAGTATCAGATTGTAGAACTATTGGAAGGGATTAAGCAACTTATCATAGCTAATCCAAACGCAGACGACTCCGGACTCTATACTTGTTATGCGGAAAGTATTGGGGGACAGATGAAATTGAGCAAGTTTCTAGATGTGACTGATCACATTAAGGTACACAAGGAGGAAAAGAATAAAGAATCACAAGTGGAAAAGGTCGTAGTCGAGGACGGAAAAGAAAGAGCTGTTAGGTCAAGAGAAGCTAAGAGAAAACTTATTGTTGAGGCCTCGTTGAAGAACATGGTAATCGGGAGCGGCAACAAGGCTCAACTCCTTTGTAACGTCTCTGGACCAATCGATGAAGTTCAATGGTACAAGGATGGAGAGCGAGTTTTCAAAGACCTTAGGCATAAAATATACAACATCAATGGGACCCTGAGTCTTGAGATCTATGATGCTACAGTAGATGATTCAGGTGAATATAGCTGCATTGCGAAGAACGGTCAACATCAGACGGAAGTTAAGTGCAGTTTGAGAATTTATGACTCAAAATCAGGGTACAAGCCTCCGCCAAGTTTCGATAGCGCGATTAGAGGTTTGAAAATTAACACTATTCTAAGAAGCTTAGGGGTGAGATTTTCATTTTATTTTTAGAGTCATTTGATGCACATCGCAATGAGATCATTTTGGAGTGTAACGTTCATGGTCGACCCAGGATTACTTGGCTTAAAGATGATCATATTATTTCAAATAATCGCTATCGTCAATTTGAAGAAGCTGGAGGCCTACGAAAGCTGTTAATTCGCAATCCAATTTCATCTGATTTTGGATCATTCTCTTGCTATGCCGAAACTGAAGATCAGATAGAAGCTATTGCGGTTACTTTGAGAGCGGCAGATCTTAAGAAAATGCTGGCATACACTAACGGACATGCTGATAACAGTAGTACTGATGACTCTTACAAGCATTATCGATCCTCGGAAAAAGATTACGACGAGGAATTTATCCAAAACAGATCAGCTATTAAGGCCTCCAGTTTAGGAACTGAAGTAAGGCGAAAGCCAGTTTTTAGTATGCTCCTAAACGATCGCACCGTTTTGGAGGGTTCGAATTTGCGACTTTCCTGCAACGTAGTTGGTGGTTGTGAGATCAGTTGGTTAAAGAACCACGAGCTCTTGAAAACGAGTTCAAGATATCAGAAACTCTTTAGCAATGGTCAAGCAACTTTGGAAATATACTCAGCTCAAGGGGATGATAGTGGAAACTATGCTTGTCGGGCATTCAACGAGTATGGCGAAGCGTTGTCGTATGCTCAGGTGAAAGTGTTTCAAAGTCACGACGAGACTCCTCAACCACCTACGTTTGTTCGATATATGAAAGGTATATTGGTCTGCCGGAGAATCTGCTTCAGAGTCATCTCACTGTCTGTGTTAAGTGTTACGTGACTCTGTCTATTTTCTGTTTTATTTATCGGTTTTTATATTTGCCCATATTTCTAACAAGTTTGTTTCATTTAGATACCTACTCACTAAACGAGGATGAGCTCGTCTTGGACTGCCGTGTCCGGGGTTACCCACGACCTGAAATTCAATGGATGAAGGAAAGCGATATGCTCAATGCTGACGAAAAGTACCGCCCGATTTCCCAAAGCGATGGTTACTGCAAGCTTATTATCAACAATCCAACTGAGAAAGATGCCGGTCTCTACTCGTGTATAGCCAGAAATAGTGTCAAAGAAGAAAAGATAACTCATCAAGTTGACTTCAAAGGCAAAGATAGGGCCGCTTTGGAAAAGACACATGGTTTCTTCCATCGCGATCCTAACAAGCCGCATCTTCAGAATCCTCTTGGTAACCATACAGTCACTCCCGGTGGTACTATTGCCATTATGGCTGAGTTCCTTCCAACCAGTAGCCCAATCGATGTGCAGTGGCTGCGTTCAAAAGAACCACTCACTGGCCAACCAAATGTAAGAACCTTCTTCGATCATGGCGTCTACACTTTGGCCATTTCGAATGCCGCATCAGAATGGGAGGGCACCTACACCTGTCGTGCTACAAACGCCTATGGCCGACTAGAAACGAATGCACATGTAGACATAGCTGATAAAGGTGGAAAAGCTGCTGGACCACCGTTGTTCTTATCGCGCCCAGAGACCGAGATGAAGATCGCTGTTGGTGATCCTTTCTCAATATCTTTCAGACTGCAAGGTGAACCGAAACCGAAGTGTAAGTTAAAGTCTAAGATATGTTTGAGCGCTAAAACCTAAAACGAATTTTATTTCCTGTCTATAGTGACACTATTGAAGGGCACCAAAGACATCACCAAAACAGATCGTGTTAGCAAGGAAGCTTCAGACGATTACATCAGATTCACTGTTTCGAAGTCTCAGCCTTCAGATTCCGGCACCTATTTCGTGGTGGCTCGTAACGAATTTGGAACTGACCGAGTATTCGTCACAATTACGGTAAACATTAAATCAAAAGGCATTGGCTGACTATCCTGCTTTTGCTTATTGTTTTTTTTGCTCAACCAACCTAATCTCTTCTCATGCTTACTCTTTTTATAGGTTGCATCTGACAAAAAGAAATAGATTATAACACAAAGTTGATACCTTTAACCTTATTGCTTATACAATATTAGTTTTTATCTGCAAAAAAAAAGTTTTTATTTGAATACAAAAATTAATAAAGAATTTCAATATGATTTCGGTTCGAATAACAGGTACTTCAACGGGCCCGATCAGCAACACCAACTTCACGTTGGGGTCAACCTTTAGAATGCTTCCCAGACACTTCATACTTTAGAGGTAAGTTAAACCGGAGTTCATATGTCAAACGTCGTTCAAATGTCAAAATTTCTGTGATAGGTAATGTTGTATCAGATCAGTGTTACGTCTTCCGAAATGTCATCCCCTGTTAAGCTTTGTACGTTCGTCTGAATGAGCCTTCTAGGTACAGTCATACCCTTTTGTCAAACTCGCTTCACTCCTGTCTGATTTTCCATTTCGGCTGTCAAATATGTGTTCAAATTGATTTGTCAACAATCTCGAAACAATCCTCGATTATAGACATTTATGACTTTTCTTGTTTCTTTCAGATTTTATATTAAATTCAACAGTTGATTCCCAAACCTTAACAGTACTTTATCAGCGTATTTTATTGTTTTGATTTTTGCTTCTTAGATATATGTAGTATTCACAAAATTATAATATATATTTATGGGATTATAAAGGAATATAATGGATCGAAATAAATCTTCGCTAAAAATTTAGAAATGAACAGAAATGATAGAAAAATATATGGAATTCGGTTGCTATGTGGCATCCTGCAACATGCGTGCGGGATGGACTTTATAATTCCTTTCGAAATCTCATCACAAAAAATAGACTTCCTTCGAAGAAGAGATTCTTTTTAAAAGTGTATTTAAATTTTTGTTGTTACAGTATATTTTTTTTAAACTTTTATTTAATTATTGTTATTTTTTTCTTTGATAAGTTACAAATTTTAACACACAAAACACACACATTAATATTATACAAGAAATAAAAAAAATAAAATAAAATGTTTCTCCGGGGAATGAAAAAAATGGGTTTCTTTTAATTGAGTGGAAGTGGGTATTACGTGTTTTGTTGTGTGGAATGAGGATTCAACGTTCTATCGGCTTCTAAATACCTACTGTTGTTGGCGAAACGTTGAGGAAACTTCAGAGAAACACTCGACGAATGTCGATTCATAATTCTTTATTATAACTATATGACAAATTATGGATTCGTTAAAAAATTGAATTGGAGATTTTGATCAATTACAAAAAAGGTGACGAGTCCAGCAATTCTGTCCGTATGCTTGCTGTTTGTTTGTGCGGGTATACCCTAAATGAAAGCGTCGAATTTCTTAAGACTTGGTTAGGTTTGTTGACGTGGCTGCTAACAGGATAGCCGACACACTTACATAGACCATGAGTTGGTCCATTGTGATTCCACATTGAAACTTGGAGACTTTCTCCCTAATCGTCCGACCAATTGGAGATCCTTACGAAGCGAGCGAGATTGAATATATATATCTATATTTGCCAGATCATAAAGATCATTGCAGTAGATTCCCTAAAAAAAATCCAAAGGGGTCAAATCGCAGCTCCGAGGTGGCCAATTGACATCGCCAAGACGGCTGAAAGCACGATTTGGGAATTTGGTGTTCAAAAGATCGATTGTGCCATGGGTTGAGTGGCGTGGCGCGCCATTCTGCATGAACCAGAGGTCGTCAAAATCCATGTTTTCAATTTCAGTAAAAAAAAGTCGGTTAAAATGGCTCTTTAACGCCCACCGTTGACCGAAACGTTGTTCCCGTCCTCATTTCCGAAGAAAAATGGGCCGCACCAAACTGTCACTCTCTGTGGATGAATTGGCTTTTGTACAATAACGTACGGGTTTTCCGAGCCCCAGATGCGGAGATTTTGTTTGTTAACGTAGCCGCCGCGCCGAGATGAAAATGCACCTCGTCAGAAAAGATGATTTTTCACCCAAAATCGTTGTCCAATTCAAGCTGGTCTAAGGCCCAAGCTGCGAAGCCTTAACGAAGCGTATGGTCGGGCGCCTTCAATTGCGTAGTCAATTGGATCTTGTAAGCGAATAATCCGAGTTCTTTGTGCAGAATTCTCCTCAGGATAGTGCGTGAAATATTGAGCTGTTGAGACCGGTGGCAAGTTGATGTTCGTGAAATGAGTCTTACACTCTAGGTTACAGCAGCCACATTGAGTGTTGTCCAGTAGCATACCAGTATCATGAACTCTTTGCGCAAACTAGCGTACAGCTGGCGTGGTGGGTGATTCATTTCGGCTAAAACTTTTTTTTTTTTTAAACTCACTGGACTGCACTCATTTTGGAAATAAGTTTTCAATATTTCCCAACCAACGTTATTTAAGCGTTAAGTTACTCATTTCATTCCGCGGAGGTATGGTATGGCCCACCAAGTTGTGCATTCGTAAAAAAACTCGAACTCAAGATTTTGATTAAAGTGGACGTTACAATTCTATCTGCCTGTTCGCCTGCAGCCCAAACGGCTTTGCACATTTAAGCTTGGTAGTATTTTTAAATCCCCCTCATAGTTTTTTTTTTAAGACCAAAAATAACGGTACCTAGCATACGATTTTTTCGAAATTTTATAAAAAAAAAATTCTCAAAAACTGTTTCACAGATTTAAAAAAAAATCACAAAATTTCATTTAATTACTTCATCAAATAATTTTCGGCCTAATTTCCATTTTGCTTTGTGACTCTCTTTCTATACCTAGCTAGGCCAATTTCCAATATTTCTGGCTTATTTTCCAAAACAATTTCTGGCTTTTTTCCAATTTTAAGAAACAACATTTTCTGGTGTTTTTCCAAAAATAAACTCTGTCGTAATTTCCGGGAGCCGCTTTTTAGCATACAAAATTTATCAAAATCGGTTTTACAAATTTTGAGAAAATCAAAAACAAAAAAAATGGTTCTAAAAGGGATTAACTTTAATAACCATTTTTCGGAATTTTTTTCAACCATTACATACCTAGCTTTAACTACCTAAATGAATTTTTTTGTATTTTTTTTTTGAATCTGTCGAATAGTTTTTGAGAAAAAAAATTTTGTATTTAGAAAAAAATTCGTATAGCATGTACCGTTAAACCTGTGTAGTCGAACAGACAGAATTGTAAGACCCACTTTTTTAGTCTTCGCTATCATCGTAATGTCAAGTCTGATATAAATCTCGAGTTCGATTTTTTCGACGAATTCATAACTTGCCATATATGTAGTACCTATACAGTATCTCGCAAGTAACAATATACATAATACCAAAACTGATAAATCTCTTCTATCGTTATCTAGAAAATAAAAAAATGGTTTTATAGGACGTACATACCATCAACAACTATTTCTCGGTATTCTGAGGAGCATCTTTTGAATTTTGAGCGATATTCTTTAATTTCAAATAAAACAAATCAGACCAAAAACATAAATGTTAAAAAAGAGCCAAGTTCTTCTATACAAAAACTTTTGTGTAACAGCCGTGAAAAGTACTGAGATCTAAAAGTACGCCAAGTTCTTACTTCATGAAGGTTTAATACCGAACATTTAAATAAAAATAATATTGAAACAGCTACAATGTAATAGGGAAATTTTATTATTTAATGATTACTGACTAAAATTTTATGGGTTCAATGGTCAAGTTTTTAAAACCTTTCGAATTGGGCATAAAAAAAACTTGCCAAGTAAGCCCATCAAATTTTAGTCATAAAAAAGCAATAAATGTTAGGGATGCGATGATGTTTTTGTTGCAATTTTAACACCTTTTTTAAATGAAGGTAGCCCACGAATTAATAGCCTAATTAGTGGTTTGATTTATGTAGTTCACATCACAGTTAAGAGTTTTTTTTCAATGTAAACTCATAATTTTTTCAGGTATGCAAATGTTTTCTTTTTTCAAAATGACAATAAAAAGACACTTCGAATGAAAAATCTAAGATTTTCTATTTTTCGCTTTGAATGTACATTAAGCTATACCGCTCTTTTTTTTTTTTTATAATTTACTCACGCTCAAGGGAATATGAATACCCTTCAAATGTTTCAACACAGCGTGGGCGTGAAGTTACGGAAGAGAAAGAAGGATAGGAAAGATGTGTGGCACGATGTTCTGAGACTGAAGGTGGTTGTCTCAGATATTTTTATCTCCAGGGATGGCGGCTAAACTAAAGCGGAGAATTGCCGTGTATTATTTCTATGCTCCTTATAATTCGCATTATTTTATTCGTTTTTCATCTTTGTTGGGCATACTAGTTTAACTCAATCACATGTTGTTAGTGTTATGTATGCCTAAACAACATGTAATGAGTAAACCAGCATCCCATTGACGACAATTTATAGAAGGTTTTAATGGAATTAAAGACGACATAGACGACGGCAGGAATCGAACCTGTTATATTGAGGTTGACAGGCGAGCACACAACCATCGGGCCACGGCCACCCCTTACCAAATTTCATCATTCTATACAGTAATCGGAAGTGCTCCATATAAATTAAACATTTTCTCGGAAAGTGGGCGGATACCACGCCCCCTGAATGTAAAACCTCAATTTTTATTTTTTGTCCTTTATGCAATTTGAGTCTTACCATTCCACAGTGCGGCCGAAAGCCGCTTTGTGCGGCCAAAAGTCGAAAAACCTAGAGAATGATCACAAATTGGTATACATATATAGGGGTTTTTGGGGTCGCTGATTACGATCTGTTATCAGAATCAGCAAATTCAAAATGGCCGACCTATTATGGCGTCATGTCATACGAAAAAACTTATCAAAAAAGAAATAACTTTGATAGTTGGTTAAAAAATATTGTTTTGATATTATTAGGGCATGTACTTAAAAATTTATTAAAAATGAACAAATTCAAAATGGTGGAATCCTATATGGCAATATTATGTAACAAAAAAAATGGAAAAAAAAATTATTCATATATTTTTACTAAAATCGAACACAGTAATTTAAAAATCATCAATTTAGAAATACAAAATGCAATATGAGCAAACAATATGTAAGTTAATCCGATATTTACATGAAAAAGTTTTCATTGCCCATCTCGTAACATTCACAATCATGTACATTTGTATCTGTTTCAGAAGCGGAAGAGCTGTCAAAAGATTGTTGTTCATCTTCTGTTTGATTATTTATAGGTGGAGGTGCTAACAAATTGATAAAGTCTTAAGACAAAGATTTAAGTGGTTTTAGAGGTAATTCCCGACAACTAGATATTAATGGATCAGATGCGATTAGGAATCTTTTAAGAACATCCTCCATTGTCTTTTGACGATAATGGTTTCTTTCGAAATTAGCTTGATAGATTTAAAAAAATTATTACATGCTTCTTGTGGATCTTCCGATATTTGACAGATATATAACACTGAATATTTTATTATTTCGGGGCCATGATTTAAAAGTTTGTGAACTAACATGGGCATACAATACCAGAGATATTGTTGTAAATTAAGGTACTAGTACGGTCTAGAACGCCAATAAACGCACGATTTTTGTGAATTTTTTTCTCGGAAACTTTATTAGATAATAACATTTTTTTTTAAATAATGAATACATGCGTCAAGAGTACAAGAACATTTTTTTTTGTCTTAATTTTCTAATTTTGGCCGAAATATAGAGGGCGCCAACGTTGACTCTTCAAAAAACACATTGTCCCATTGCGGACAGTTAATCTCCGGAACTACTGAACCGATTTTCAAAAAACTTGTTGCAACTTAATTATTTTTATGTTTTCTAAGACAAGTTACCACAATTTGACCAAAAACTTATGAAAAAAAAAAATGGCGACCCAAAAATGGCCAAAAAAATTTCCAAAGCTTGACATTTTTTGTTTCTTGTTTTTTTTTTTTACTTTTAAAACAAATTGTGGTAAATTGTCCCGTAAGAAACCTTCCTTAAAATAACCCACTTTTTTTTGTTTCAGTCCAGTCAATCCTGAGTGCGGTTTTTGGCGTTTTAGACCTTACTAGTATCTTAATGCACAAAAAAACTCGACGGGCAGCTGAATTTTATTTTATTTTGTACACAATACCTTGTATTAACTATCCTAAATACTCGTATCTTTGAGAACAAGATCTAGCAAGACAAAAAAATTTTCACTCAAACAAACATTTTTTTTAAGTAAATAAATAATGTTGACATATGTATGTATCTCTGTCTGACAATGTACTATTTAGGAATTTTTATTCAGAAATTCTTTAACTTATTTACGCACCTGCAGTTGTTGAATCCATTTTATTGTAATAGATTTGCTTGGAAATAAAAACTTTTACACGTGTTTGATGAAAGTGTCCATTAGCCTATCTTAAAGACGCGTGACTACGTTAACTTAGCAGCCACATTCAGACTAAGATTATGGGGGGGATTTGAGGCAAGAGATTCTACTACGAAAATTTTTTGTCTTCTAGGGGTCTCCTTTAGACAGCCGGATGACAAAAAAACCCCTAACTCAAAACTTTTATTTTGGACTTTTGGCCGCACAAAGATGCCTTCGGCCGCACTGTGCGTTCTACCAAATTTCATTGTTCTACTGCTATCGGAAGTGTGCCATATAATTTACATCCGTTCTGAGGAAGTGGGTGGATATGACGCCCCTGAATTTAAAACCTCAAATTTTATATTTTTTTCTTTGTATGCTATTTTAGCCCTACCATTTTACCAAATTTCATCGTCTTACAGCAGTCGGAAGTGTTCCATTCAACCAACACCAATTCGGAGAAAGTGGGCGGATACCTCACCACCTGAATTAAAAACCTCAAATTTTTCCTCTGCTTGCATGACAAGACCTAACGCTGTGCAAAATTATAAGATTCTACGATGTCGGGAAGTGCTCCATAATTTTGATGATCTGTAAGTAAGTCAGTGAGTCAGTCAGTTACGGTTTTTGTGATTTTTGAGGCTTTATATCTCAGGAACCGCTTATGCTAGAAAATTGGTGTGCCTGACTAGCTTAGCAAATATTCGGAGCTTTAAGTTTCTGACTTTATTGGTACTGAAGATAGGGAGGGGTCATCGCCTGAGTTTGTTGCTGTAAAAAGGGTGTAGTGCCAAAACTTAGCTGGGCACTACCGTGCCCTTTGATACCTAGTCAATAAAAATGTTTCGAACTAAAAATATCCTCAAAACAGAATTTCAAAACCAAACCTCCTTTCACCCCCTTTCTCTGCTTTCCTAATTTCTCCATCATCTTGAACGCATGAGAATTATTTCTTAAATTGACTTTTAATTAATTTGTAGGAACAAATTTAAGGTTTTCTTTTATTGTACAGTTTCATTGTTTTTAACTCTGTTTCCTTTAAATGTTCATTGTTTTGAAGAAGAAAAAAATATTTTTGTATGAAATATGAATACCTATCACAGAAAGCAGGATATTTTCGAATTACCAATTAAAATCTTATTTTTCTTATTAATTCAGACCCACCCGGACCGATATCAACTGAACCAACGGTCATTGATGCCGGTAAGAGTCACATAAGTTTGTCATGGGGCAAGCCACAGAGCGAAAACTCTGCACCAGTGATTGCGTATCGTGTTGATGCATGGATTGTGGGTAAGGAAGGAGGTGCAATGTGGAAGGAACTAGGAATGACCCCAATCAACTCGTTTGATGCTTTTAATTTGCTGCCCAACTGTGAATACCATTTCCGAGTTACGCCAAAGAATCGCTATGGATGGGGGCCATCAGTGCAGACAAGAAGTCCGGTTCAAGTTGGAGGAGCTGAATCTCTACCGGAGTTCGTTAAGATTTTACCAGGACAAACGAAGGCTCTTCTAAGGAAACAATGTAGCCTTGAGTGTGTTGTTCAAGGGGCACCACGACCTCATATTGTTTGGTACAAAGATGGCCTACAGATAGAATCCTCCGATAGGGTTAGAATTAAACAATTTGGATCAGTTTGTACTTTGCTTATAAGTGAGGTGTTTGATATTGATTCGGGACGATATACTTGTGAAGCGACCAATTCCAAGGGAAGAGTTTCAACCTTCGCACGACTACAGGTGGTGTCCGATGAAAAACTGTATGCTGCAGATCATAAACTGAAGGAACTCATAACCAGTGACAATGTTGCTGCTATGGGAGAAACCATTCCGATCTTTACTATGAGACTTCGTGATCGACGAGTGCAGGTAACATATCCCGTGCGTCTAACATGTCAGGTTATGGGTTATCCAAGACCAGAAATATCTTGGTACAAAGGTGATGATGTAGTCGAAGAATCTAGAAGAACGGTCATCACTGATGATGGACAGTTTATCACTCTCGAGATAACCTCAACCAAACTCGATGACAGCGGAACCTACACTTGCACAGCTCGAAATGAGCTGGGTTCAGTGTCATGTCACTGCTCCTTGATTGTCGACAAGGGCATCCGAGCCTATATATCCCCAGACTTCTATATGCCTCTGGAGCCATTGTATATCTTCAAGGAGGGAGAAGAAATCCGATTGACTGCAAAAGTCGAGGCTTATCCGTCTGTTGGAGTTTCGTGGCACAGAAATGGCGCTAAACTGCGTCCAAGCCGCAGAATCTTAACTACCCTTGATTCTAATGGCTTTGTAGAGTTAATTATTGCCGAAGCAACACAGAAGGATGCTGGTACTTACGTATGCGTAGCATCGAATGCTGTCGGAAGAGTTGAAACGAGTACTCGAGTAACAGTTGAAGAAGTAACAGAAGAAGAACGAAAGAAATTACCTACAATCAGAGCTAGTAACTTGCCGTAAGTTATTTATTTTATAGAATCTTTAACTATGGTATTTTTAATTTTTTAATTTTCATATAGATACTCCAAGGAACCACTTTTTGTTGTGAAACCACGATCTAGTGAAGCATACGAAGGTGATACTGTGATTATTTTCTGCGAAGTTATTGGTGATCCAAAACCAGATGTAGTTTGGCTAAGGGATTTCTTGAAGGTAAGAAAAACTATTTTCTTATTGCAATTTATTAAGTGTGTATAAACGCATTCACAGATAATAATTAAGTCACAAGACTGGTTCAGGGCATTAAACGTTCAAAATATTGGTTAAATAAAATAGTCAAAATACTTAAATACATAAGTTTAACACCTGTGGCTTCAAAAACGCCACAAAAAAAGAGTATCTTTAACATGCCCTTAAACTACCCGTGAAGAATGTCCATTGTGACATCAACTGTGTGGTTTTGATGGAACTATGTACATTGACTTCACATCCAAATAATTTCATTAACTTAAAAGAAAAATACTTGCTTATCAGACTCCTCCCCAATACACCCAGTTTTTTAGGCAATTTAAAATCTAACAATGCTTGGTTTTAAAGAACCAAATGCAGTAAAAACTTTTGGTCATTCGTTAAAAAACTTTAATTATTGCACTCGATATTTCTAAAGCATTTGATAGACTTTGGCATCCAGCTTTATTATCGGAAATGTGTGTTCTCACTTCTTCATTAAATTAGAAGTTTTCACTCAGACCTCTCAATCCAAGTTGTTTTAATTCTTTCTGTACAACATGAATGCTGTTGCTCCACAAGGTTCCGTTTTGTCTTCCACATTGTTTCGTATATTCATAAATAATCTCTTGTCTTAAACTTCTTACCCAATCAACTGTTTCACCGCCAACAGTAATCTTAGCTTTTGATACTCATTTCCGAATTCACTACAAAACAGTCTTTAATTAAAGCGAAATCGGGGAAAGGTGTTGTGCAAATAAAAAAAGAATCTCTGTGTTTAACGGTACGTCAAAAATTAGACTCGAGGGTGAATTGATGAGCATTCCTAACGAAACGGGTATCACCCAGGGATGGAAGATTCGGTACAATTGTGCCGAATTTGATACAATTGAGTTTGCACAAGTACAAAAGTATAATTTGTCTCAATTCAGTACAATTTCAAAATTTCCATATTTTATGTAAACAAAACAAAAGCACAGAAAAGGAAATTTGAATACATCATCCTGGGGCCTATTTCACCAACTACAAAGTACAAGAACAAATTTGTGACATGTAATTCACAAATACAAATTTTGTAGAACGAAATCTGTTTCACAAAGTACAAGTAACTGTTTCACAATTTTGTGATTATTGCAAAAAAAATTACAACTAGCTTTGGAAAGCAACAAGTTTGTGAAAATACCATTTCTTTTTTTTTCTTTCTTGTAAACAACAAGTTTTCCTCATTAACTTGTAAAGCTCGTTTGAAGGATGTCTAAAATGGATAAGCAAACTAAATTGTTTTTGCATCTTTAGTGCGCGAGAAAAAAAGATTTGAAAAGTTTAGGTCACAGTCATCCACCAAAGTAAAATGGCTGAACGGAAAAATATTTTAAGTAAGTTAGCTTCCAAAAGTGTTCTAGGAAACAAGGAATGGAAATATCTCCCCGACATTAGATGACAAAATGTCAAGAGAGGAACCATAGTAAGAAAAAACATAAGGAAACCTAGTCAAATTGAAAATATCTCACTATTACTTTCTAACAACATATCAACAATCGCTGAGCAAACCCGGTTAAGGTACTAGCATAGCTGGGCACCGTTAATCAAACAGTTAACTTCGTTAATCGTTAATCCGTTACTAAAAAAGTTAGCTTCGTTAAACGTTAAAGCTGTAAATTTCGGAAGAATTAACGCAAGTTAACGTTAATCGTTAATCCGTTAACATGTGATAAAAATTGCATTTTTTTAATCATGTCGATTACAGAATTCGCAGAATTTTACTCCCGGTGAGTTGACTTGATTCGCATCCGCTGTAAAACTCAATTATGAAATTCGTCGGATGAACTACATTGTCGATTTCTAAAATTACCTTATCATTTATGAACTTTCGTATCGACACTGTCAGCAACAAACATTTATTCAACTGGCCTAGGCTGTGATAATAGTATCGTTTTCGATCAACGAAATCAAGCATCGTTGAGAGTGGTTAGTACGAAGATGGGGGACGGTTCAAAACCAACCGTGTGCTCTTTTTTTTTTTTTTTAGATTTCTTGCTCTCTGGTTGCGTTGCTATTTGTGCGTTTTTTATTAAAATTTGTTAAACAAACACTTTAGCATTCAGTATGATAAGCTTTTGACTTAAATTTTTGTACTCTCCATTGTTTATTTTCGTTTAATAAAAAATTCACTTCAGATTCGTCTCGAAATTGGTGCGAATGTAAAATGATAGAAATTGTATGGAGTGCGAATGGATTGCGAAATCTGTAATACCATATAAGTTGAACAAAATGTCAGTGGTGCAGGGATTGTTACCGACATTCGTTCAACTTTCATTCGTCGGATTCAGTAATAGCAAAAGTTTGGAAATGAATTGAAATTGTCACTTTAGCTCATTCGCCGAATTCTGTAATAGGGGTGAATATTTTTTTACTCTGAGCACCGGCGCTAAGTAATGCCGGTCGTCCACTAGGCGATCAACGCACAAATTTCGAATTCAACGCATTCAACTCTAATGTACGGTGCCTTCAATTCTGTTCAACCAACGGGTTGGATCTAGTTGTTTGCTGTTGCTCAACGAATTGTGCGAGAGCCCCTCTTATAAAAATATAGATGCCAGGGAATTGGCTTGGTTTCAAATTTCCTCGAAAATGCAATTGCCTAAACTTTGAATTCGAATTCACGGGCGCGGTGGGATCAATCGATTTTAATTCTCATATATTTCATTGAAAAAAACAATTTTCTTCACGACTCAAGAAAAAATCATCGGGGCGACTTTCCAAAACCACAGCAGGAGTTGAGTTTTGATTTTTTTTTTTACAGTTAGGTATGGGTCTCAATAGAACAGGGTTAAAATATTAGAGTGAGGAAACCCCCTAAATCCTAAAAAAAATATTTTCTTTTTCGGTTTTAACCTCACTTTTTGTTTGACTCAATTTTTTTGGCGAAATTGTAAAATAAAGTGCTTAAATGGTTTATGTATTCAATGTTACTATCTATTCTGAATCGAACACAAAAAACCGAATGATTTTATGTCTTTTAGTTCTTGAGAAAATTGAAAATTACTAAGACTACTTTTTGTTTTTTGCTTACATACTTACATAAATGCATCAGTGCTAGCATCCAGCATTATGGCGCATAAACAGTGAGATATGTATGGGTGGGCATGCTGCCCCCCTGCAACCCCCCTGCTTGGGCTCACTATAGGATTTGGGGTAGGTGCGAGGTTGGGTGCCCGCAAAGTTTATTTGGACTTCCAAAATATTGTAAATATTGTTTCTAAATATTCAAATTCGAAAAAAGGAAATTTTCTTAAAATTTCCCTTAAATAAATGAATAATTTCCTAAAAAAAATACAAACGAAAACAATAAATTTCAAGAATATCCCAAAAAAACAGCGCGTATAAAATCACTGAACCAAAGAAAGAGAGGAGAAACGTCAAAATAAAGCAAAAAAAAGAATTTTTCATGGGGATCGCAGCCATTATTGTGTTCAATTTGTATGAAAAAGTGAAACTTTAAAAATTAATTAAAAATAGAAATAATTTTTTCCTCACTCTAAGATTGCGATAAATAGTGGTTTTTAGTGATTATCTATCGAATAAAAAAAACCGCATGTGAAAATTCCTGCTGTCGTTTTGGAAAGTTGAGCCAAATCATCTACCCAGAATCGTCTTGGCTGTTTTTTCTTCCTTTGTCGTTCATTTTCTAATATTATTAATGCGGCAGCCACTTTTTTTTTCTTAGAGGAAATCATACTCATTAGGGGGGTTCACATGGAAGAACATGGTTGCACAACATTGTTCCATGGGAAAATAACTGTACACACTACTTTGCGTTCACATAGGATACTGATGTTGTCGAACATCATTATTTTTATATCTTAGAAGTGAACGGAAGCAGTATGGCGATACAAATTTTGGCAGCCGTAATTATGAACGATATTCTTGAAGAGGAAGAAGACACGAAACTTGCATTTTCTTCCACTTCTTTATATTTTGTTAGGAGTTTTATTCTTATAAAATTTATTCTTTATAAATTTCGCTTTTTATTTTCCACAATTCTGGTAAATTTCTTATTATAAAGTTCAAAAAATCTTTTTAAAACTCATTATTTGGTATAGATGCCATTTTTCCGTTGAATGTTTTATGGCCGAGACAATTTACAGAATGAAAAAAAATATCAAAGTTGTCAACATCTGTTCACACAGGTTGGTTGGTTGCACGAACCACCCAGGTTTTCAAAATATTTTGAAAACCATGCAACATTGTTCGGTTTTGCGTTCATATGATAGAACATTGATGGTTATCGAACCATGTTGTACAAGATGTTCTTCCATGTGAACACCCCTATACGGAACAAATTTAAGAATGTTTTAAAGCGAAGGCGTGCGTCGACAATAAATGTATGTACCGAACTGAAGTCAAAATTATTTCAGGTTTGACGTTTGAGTTTTTTGTTTATCGTGGTGCGTTCAACGCGTTCCACAACGAGTGATCCTTGGTTAAGTATACGAAGGTATCAACTCGTTCATCAACTGGTTGAGCAACAATATCGAAAACGCAGTTGATCACCTCGAAAAAATGTTTTTTTTTGTCAAAATCGAACAAGTTTATCAACTAGTGTAGGAGGTTACTCAACATTTGAGTAAGTTGGTCAACTAGGTGTACGGAGCTATTCAACACTGGAATAAGTTTTAAGAGTTGATCAACTAGGTGTGCGGGGTTAATCAACATATGGGAAAGTTGGTCAATTATGTGTACGGGGTTCCAAGCGCATTTTGTTCAACTTTAGTTGCTCAACGTGAATTACGTAAGTTGCTGCACTAGTGTAAGAGGTTGTAAATTCGTTTATCCAACGAAACAGTTGAATAAAAAGTTAAACGAAGTTGGTTGAACTTATCGCGCGTGGATGTGGATGACCGGCATAATGAAATGATCAAACGAAACGAATCTCTTCGCAGTTTTCTCACTCGCACGCGCCGTCAAAATATAATACGTACCTAGCTGTTTTTGTTTCACCCGCGGTACGCGCCGCACGGCACTTGTCTCATACTTGTCTGAACCTGTTTTTCGCGCCGCGCGGTAAATAGTAGGCATTGGATTAACGATTAACGGACTTAACGTGGATTAACGGATTTAACGTGTCCGTTAACATTTTTAAAAGTTAACTTAAAAGTTAATCCGTTAATCAAAATTTTAACTTCGTTAATTAACGATTAACGGATTAACGAGTTAATGCCCAGCTATGGGTACTAGTACGATCTAGAACGCCAAAAAACGTACGATTTTTGGGATTTTTTTCTCGGAAACCTTATTAGATAATAACATATTTTTTTTTAAATAATGAATACATACATACATAATACATGCGTCAGAAGTACAAAAAATTTTTTTTTTAATTTTCGAATTTTGGCCGAATTATTGAGGGCGCCAACGTCGACTCATCAAAAAATAAATTGTCCCATTGCGTAGAGTTAATCTCAGGATTGGCTGGACTGAAACAAAAAAAATAAAATGCACGACTGGGTCGCACGAACTTGCTCCTATGTAATAGACTAGGAATTTTAAAAACGAATGTTATTAGAGAAAACTGTTCATAAGGATAAAATGATTTTTTTAAATTCTTTAAGTAGTAAGAGATAAAAACAGAATGATATGCAAATATGAATTTATGCAGGAACAAAAATTATAAGTCGTTGTAGTGGTTCCTTAAAAAAATAAGCTTTTATGTACAAAATTTTTAAAACATTTTTAAGAAAAAAATTTGGTACGCCAACCTTAAGTTTTTATTATTGTACGAATAAAAGTCTTATTTCCAAAAAAAATACTAAGCCGTTCTTGAGATATTGAATTTTTCAAAAAAAAAAATACTTTTTTTTCTACAAATTGAAAAAATATTTTTTCTTAAGTTTTTAAGTGCAATGTTTTTTAAACTTTTTAGGAGCCTTTTTATAAAAAATTTCATTAAAATCTGTTAAGTCGATAATGAGAAATTCAAAATTCGAAAAAATCGTTCTATGGTAGGTACAGTCAGTAATGTCTAGATTTAAAATTTTTTTTTATTAAATTATAAATCGTAAAGATTAATCAAAAGAAAAAAAATTTTAGCAAAATTCTCGCAACCGTTTTCGAGAAAAATGCGATTTTCGAAAACCATTTTTTAAAATTTGTATGGAAGGTACCGTTAGTTTTAGATAAAACAAAATTTTTTTTCTCAAATCTTGTAGATTATATTAAGAAACTTTTATTTGCCAAGTTTGAAAAAAATCGAGCATGGGGTTTTCGAAATATTGAGCTTCCAAAAAAAAATTTTGAATTTTTTTTTAAAAATCCAAAAAATTAAAAATTGAAAATTTGAATATGTAATAAATAATAATATTCAAACTTTGGAGGAGCTTTGGCATAAAAAAAAATATTAAAATCGGCTGTACCGTTTTCGAGAAAATCAAAAACAAAAAAAATGGACCCAGGGGGGCTACCGAAAATAACAATTTTTTGTAAAATTTTTTTCAACCATTAGCTAGTTTTAACTCGAATTTTTTTTTTAAAATTCTGTGGGACAGTTTTTGAGAAAAAAAAATATTTATAAAATTTCGAAAAAAAATCGTATGGCAGGTACCGTTATTTTTGGTCTTAAAAAAAAATAAAAAAAACGTCCGGGGGTAAAAAATTAAAACCCATATCTACCAAGTTTGAAGAAAATCGGCCGAGCCGTTTAGGCTGTAGTCGAACCGACAGACAGACAGACAGACAGACAGACAGACAGAATTGCGAGACCCACTTTTTTGGTCTTCGCTATCATCGTAATATCAACTTTGATCAAAATCTCAAGTTCGATTTTTTTTACGAATGCATAACTTGCCTTACAGTACCTACATATAAGTCGCAAGTAAAAACAATGTGGGTTATTTAAAGGAAGGTTTCTTACGAGACAATTTACCACAATTTGTTTAAAAAGTCAAAAAGAAAAAAAAATTCAAGCTTTCAAAAAAAAAATTTTTTATTTTGAAATTGTTTGGCCATTTTTGGGTCGCCATTTTTTTGTTCATAACTTTTTGGTCAAATTGTGGTAAATTGTCTTAGAAAACATAGAAACAATCAAGTTGCAACAAGTTTTTTGAAAATCGTTTCATTAGATCCAGAGATTAACTGTCCGCAATGGGACAATGTGTTTTTGGATGAGTCGACGTTGGTGCCCTCTATAATTCGACCAAAATTCGAAAATTAAGACCAAACATTTTTTTTTGTACTCTTGACGCATGTATTCATTATTTAAAAAAATATGTTATTACCTAATAAAGTTTCCGAGAAAAAAATTCCCAAAAATCGTGCGTTTTTTGGTGTTCTAGACCGTACTAGTACCTTAACGCATCAACATACTGTGGCCTTTTATATACCATGCATATCGAAAACACCATGATACTGCCCACCATTTCCAATTTAGTGCAAGACAGTAAGTAATTGCTGCAAGACAATTGCTGCAAGACAATTTTTGTCGGTTCTGTGACAACCCGGCCCCAATGAGCAAAATTATTTCTTCCACCTTGGAGAAACTTATACGGAAACACTCATTAAAATTAAAACACTCCGTGTGTGCATTTTTAAGATATTTAATTTGTGAATTTTAGTTTCATATTTCATTTTGCCGCAAGAATGGACAAGTATCTAAAATATTTAGTTTCGTCATTACAATACAATACAATAGTTAGGTATATACTTTTAAAATGAAGATAGTATTTTTTTTCTATGGAACTATTTATATTTATTTATATTTTTTATAAGAAGACAAACTGACCGTTTCTGATTTGATTTTTTTTTTTTTTTAAATTAAATACTTTGGAAAACTTTTAAATAGTTGAATTATTGTTTTTTTTTTCATACTAAATTCGATTTCGATACAATTGACATCATTTCAGTACAATTTTATTCCAGATTTCAGTACAATTGAAAAATTTCATTTTCCATCCCTGGTATCACCAGTGAACTGATTGATTTGAGGGGAGGAATACAACTGGGTAGTTCGAGTAAACATTGCTTTATGATAGACATGTAACATTCTAAATGTGTTCAATAGATGGGAATGAGTCCATGATTGTTCTGTTTCCTATCAGTTTAAAGGCTCTATTCTGCACCTCCACAAAGATGTGAGTTGTACTCGAGTCTGGGACATATATGGTAGAGCTTTTCGGCTATTACCATGCAAGTGACATTCAAAGACAATAGACAGTATTAAGTTTTCGAAGCATTCAACTCCACACGATTTTGTATACTCCATTTAACAAGAAAGATCAAAGTTTTATTAGCTTATCATACGGTACCGTTGTAGTTCCATTTTTCGAAGAATGTGGGGGTAAGTTTGAGAACGAGTATGAAAAGTTGAGTGTAGAGTTGTAGGTAAAACAATGATGTGGGTTAGAAACATCAGACAAGAGATTATTTATAAAAATGAGGAAAAATTCGGACACAAAACAGTGCCCTGAGGAACACCAGCATTTATTTTGTGAAGATCAAACTTGGAAACGCTCATTACAACATTGTTTGAACGATTCAGAAGATAATTTACAACCCGCAGAACCAGTGTTTCGTTGATACCAAAACGCACGCATTTTTTATAAGCGAGTCTGGTACAGAACTCTATTGAATGCTTTCGAAATATCAAGTGCAATAGTCTTACCTCCTCCAAAACAATGTAAGAATCTGTTTTTCTCTTTGAAGAGATTATGCCATCAGATCGCCGTTGGAACGATTTGTGTCAAAGTCGTATTGCCGATCATTAAATAGCTTTCGGTCTTCGAAATTCTTCTTGAGCTGACGATTGAGCAGCGATCAGAAGGAGCGATTGAAAAGCTTACATAATGGTTTTGACAGCGAGGAAGAACACATCTTCAGAAGAATGGAGGTATATCATCAGGACCAACGGATTTGTTTGTATTAATATCTCAAAGGGATCTTGCAACTGTACCGGAATGTCCGGAAATATGCCTATCCCTCTGAATAATTTGGGTTTTCTCAGACAGGAGAGGTTGCTGTTTTGTCTGAAGAGCTATACTTATCAGGTTGTCGTTATAAATGAGCAATGGAACCGAAGATTATGATGACAAATTAATAGGAATATCCACTGCAATTAGGTCAGGGGTTTTCGCCTTAAGTTCTGGTGATTTGAGAATATGGTTCTTTTTATAACAGCTTCACATTTTTGCTTCTGAATTGCTTATGCTTCTTTTCGGCTGAACCAGTGCCTTTCTTTTGGTTTTGTATTCTTAATTATATTAGAAATAAAGATAGGCACCCCAAAAAAATATTTCTGTGATCAAATCAGGATTGCCATCAAAGTTGTTATCAAGGAAACATAGTTAACCAGTTAAAGATTCGAAAAAACTTATTAGGACCGTCCAAGTTGGCATTCTCTTATTGCCAAATGGTCCTAGTAGGCTGTATCTCTTCAAATGTATAGGTGAAATTACACAATAGGCCGAAGCACAAAACGTAGTGTTTAACTTAGGGTATACATATCAGGAGTAACAATTTGGGAGTGTGGGTGTTTTCACAAATAAAATCTGGTATTCGAGTGGGCTCAACTATAAAAGCTGCTTAAGGTGGGTGTATCTCAGATCTCAGCATATCTTCCTTTGGGTGGTGTGTGTGAGGGTATAGTGAAACAATTAGGGAAAGTGTTTGCTATGTTTGTAACTGCTTGTCGCGAGTATCAGTGACTAGAAAAGTTTACTTTAAAAGTTACTATATCTTTCAGTACGTCGCATCGGTAAAACTTAAAACTACCTCTTCATAGTGTTTAAAAAAAAGATTCAAAAAAGCTTCAATATTGTTTCACAATTCTGATACGAAGCCAATATATTCACAAGCATACGATCATAAGCATTCAATCCATTCGATTCGATACTTCTTTCTTAAACTTGCCTTGTTGGTAAACGTTGACTTTTTTACTCTGAACTACTTTTGACAGTTTTTTTTTTTTTTGTGTTTTTAATATATATGATTTAAAGTTTGTTACATTTTCAAATTATTCCAACATAATTTATGAAATGAATCAATTAAGTCACGCAGTATTTACAATTTAATTGACTAAGGAGAGACCGGGTTTTCAAAAACTCGGTTTTTTTTATTCTCCGGCTCAGAACTACAACTAAGAGATTGACAGATAGGCGCAATAAACTCTACAGCTTGTATGAATTAATAACGCACTTTGATTATTATTTTCGAAAAAAAAAACGAAATAAAAAAAAACACGCTAAACTCGGTTCAAACCTCAATTTACCTTATACAGGCTGGTTGAATCATAATTGCAAAAGAAACTTCATTTCTAGCAGAGTCTTCCTCTCTGTGGCCGGCGGGGCGGGCGTGCGGCGCTACCCGCAAAGTATGATCTTATAGTACTCGTAATTCACCATTACCGTTCTACTATCTTTGTATCTGAAATAAACTTATCCATATGATGACTATTTGAAGAAACTGAGCGACGACGACGATTTCATGAGATTTTCTCGTCTCGAGTCCAGTTTAAATCGTCACTCTAACAAGTGTGGGTCGTAAAACGCGTAAGTTCTATCCGAAGCTTTGTATCCGTTTCCGTCGGTTGGTTGGTTCGGGTCGGTAGCATTTACTAATCGATTCAAATAAAATAAAAATTAAAGCAAAGTGTGAGACAGAAGTTTTTATCTGTAATACTCGAGATATACATTAAGATATTGATTGTGGTTATAGATAGTGATTGACCATATTCGTTGAATGTCACATGCAAGTCACAGCGGACTCGGGCGCACTCGCCGATGATTGTGGGATGATTCTTGTGTCCAGATTTAGTGTTTCAGGTAGTTGTGTGCTAACTCCATTCAATTGATTTTGTTTAAAAAAAGAAATTCTAATTTAATTAATGAGACAAAATGCAAATAAATGCTTCGAATGTCGTCAATAGACGAGACAGTTAACCGCCCTTGGGCGCCTTGAATGGCCCCTAAGTTTGCGCACTCCTTAGCTTAGCACAGTTGAATTAGATCAGTTGCGTTGAGTAGTTGACGACGGTATTTTTTCTTTCAATTTTCTGTCGGTGGTAACAGTTGTTCAATTAACGAGTGAACAAAGTGTTTCGCGAGATCAATTTAAAATTTGAGGTACATAGTTTATAAAACTTACGCCAAAACTTTAATGAACTGAAATAAAAAATCTACATATATATAAGAATATATTTTCTTCGTCTTTTTTATAATTAAAAAAGAGGTACTTTGAACGAAAAAATAAAAACGCACGACATTGCAGTTTAAAATAATTTATGCGAGACACGATTTGTACATTACTCCTAAATACACTAAGGCGGTGTCAAAATAATGTAAAAGTAATTTATTTCTTCGATTTACTTACAAGTGCACATACTGTGTTTATGTCTCAAAAATGGTCTAATAAATCAAGAGTTCAACAATAATGCATTGTTCATTGCAATCCTGTTCTCAGATTGGGTTTAGTTTGAGAGGTTTGAATCTTTAATCCAAGATCGTCAACGTTATTTAGTTCAGCTTGAAATTTATTAAACAAACCCCTGAAATAATTGAATCCATGGGGTTTGAAGACTGTGAAATTGAAAGTTGGACTAGTAACATTACCTACTTCGAAACATATTTTTTCAGTATGAAAGAAACTATGCATAAGTGTACACTGAGCAAAATATGACAAACCTTGGATGAAAGTAATAATAATAATAAGTAATATATACTCGACATAATGATACGGGATTTTCTGGATTTCGTTATTCGCACTTTTGCGAGTATCGCTCTAAAACTCTTAATTTATCTTTATTAGATTTAAGATTTTTTTTATAGTTGTTCTGAGACATTGTTCTATTTAAACAAAAAATTATTTTTCTAATTTTTATTGCCCGACGTCGTGGTCACGAGTTTGTCACAAGGACACAATATAATGAGAGAAAAAACAAAAACCCACCCAGAAGCCAATAGCCAACCCCTTGAATATGACAAGTAGTATAGCCCATTCGAAACGTCGCGTCCGTCGGATAATCGCGATAAGTAGATACGTTAAATCTTACTGTATTTACAACAAAATTTAACCCTTAATTACAGATGATGATGATTTAAAGTTGTATTTGGATTATAATATTAAAAAAAAGGATAAACTTTGTACTTATATGTTCATATATTATAAAGTATTTTTAAACTTAAGCTGCTCCTTGTTTAATACAAAAAATTCAATATTTCATTCTCAGTTCAAATAACCTGCAACTGACCTTCGAAAAACTGCAATGTTTTAGAAGTTTTCTCAATCGATTAAAGTGACATGTTGAAAACAACTTCGATTTCAATACATTTTCAAAGTCGAAAATGAAAACAAAATTCTATACCAGGTATACCAGGTGTTAGTAAGAGCTCAATGTAAAATTTGCGTAATATTAGGAGATTTCAGCTGAAAAAATTTGGTATTTCGTTTAAATTTCCATGAAATCTTGTTCCATCAAAAGTTTTCAGCCGAAATCTCGTATTACGTTTTGGGGGGAACATAGTTTAACAGAGCTTATTCTATCAAAATCATTTTCGTGCAAAATAAGATACTTCTTCAGGTTTTTACAGTTGTGTGGCAAATAACATTGCTCAAAGCAAAGAACATTTTATTATTAAATATTATAGACAGTGTTAAAAAAAACTTATAATCTGAAAAAAAAGCTATAATCTTAATTTATTTTTGAAAAATTCAAAAGAAAAACTATTCTTTGAACATTTGTATAAAATAGTTTTAAAACTTTCTAAGGCTTCTAAGGCTATAGAAAGAAATGATAAAATTAGATACACCGTTTTCGAGAAGTGGAATATCAAATATAGTTCTATGGCCATTTTCCCGAAAAAAAAAAAGTTTTATCAAGTTAATAGCATTTACATACAATTTAAATAATTGAATTTCCTTAATAATAATCTTTGAGCATGTTACCGTTATCGTAATTTTAAGTTTGATCAAAATCTCTAGCTTGGGTTAATTTTGCCGCACCATAACTTCAAAATATAAACTATGTTTACATATCTACTCTTGTGGTTCAGGGCGGGCATTGAAGGCATATAAAGTACTAAGTGAATAGTACTTTCATATTTAATGAGAAAGCAGACAAATAAATGACACAAGGTTTCATCAAAATCATTTGAGCAGATTTGAAAACAAAAACAAAAATTTGTTTTCTTAAAAATAACATAAGCATGCGCTATATCAAATTTGAAGCACATCGGACTCAAAATGCGCACAGATGCACAGACCAAGCGGAAGTTTAGCAAATACCACTTCGAAGGACTTTTTGCATTTCATATTGTTAAATTTAATAAAAACCTCAACATTTTTGTCTTAGAAGAAACCCAACTTGCATTCTTGAGCCATTGAATTCTTTTTTTGAATATTAAGAAATGATGTTTCTTCATGTACGAGTATAAGTGCAGTTCACGATTTTCAAATGATTTTTATTAAAAAAATTAATTTTTATTTAGTGCCGACAACCTTTTTTGTTCATTTATTTTTTACTTGCGACTTATAGGTACTACATATAAGGCAAGTTATGCATTCGTAAAAAAAATCGAACTCGAGATTTTGATCAAAGTTGACATTACGATGATAGCGAAGACCAAAAAAGTGGGTCTCGCAATTCTGTCTGTCTGTCGGTTCGACTACAGCCTAAACGGCTCGGCCGATTTTCTTCAAACTTGGTAGATATGGGTTTTAATTTTTCCCCCCCGGACGTTTTTTTCTATTTTTTTTAAGACCAAAAATAACGGTACCTGCCATACGATTTTTTTCGAAATTTTATAAATATTTTTTTTTCTCAAAAACTGTCCCACAGAATTTTTTAAAAAAAATTTGAAAAATTTCATTTGGTTAAAACTAGCTAATGGTTGAAAAAAATTTTACAAAAAATTGTTATTTTTGGTAGCCCCCCTGGGTTTTTCTTTTTTTTGGTTTTGATTTTCTCGAAAACGGTACAGCCGATTTAAATAATTTTTTTTATGCCAATGCTCCTCTAAAGTTTAAATATTATTACATATTCAAATTTTCAATTTTTAATTTTTTGGATTTTTAAAAAAAAATTCAAAATTTTTTTTTGGAAACTCAATATTTCGAAAAACCCATGCTCGATTTTTTTTTAAACTTGACAAATAAAAGTTTTTTAACATAATCTGCAATATTTGAGAAAAAAAATTTAGTTTTATCTAAAACTAACGGTATCTTCCATACAAATTTTAAAAAATGGTTTTCGAAAATCGTATTTTTCTCGAAAACGTTTCCGAGAATTTTGCTAAAATTTTGTATCTTTTGATTAATCTTTACGATCTATAATTTAATAAAAAAAAATTTTAAATTTAGATATTACTGACTGTACCTACCATAGAACGATTTTTTCGAATTTTGAATTTCTCATTATCGACATAACGGATTTTAATGAAATTTTTTATGAAGAAGCTCCTAAAAAGATTAAAAAACATTGCATTTAAAAACTTAAGAAAAAATATTTTTTCAATTTTTAGAAAAAAAAATCATTTTTTTTTTGAAAAATTCGATATCTCAAGAACGGCTTAGAATTTTTTTTTGGAAATTTGACTTTTATTCGTACAATAATAATAACTTAAGGTTGGCGTACCAAAATTTTTTCTTAAAAATGTTTTAAAAATTTTGTACATAAAAGCTTATTTTTTTAAGGAACCACTACAACGACTTATAATTTTTGTTCCTGCATAAATTCATACTTACTACTAAAAGAATTTAAAAAAATTCATTTTATCCTTATGAACAGTTTTCTCTAATAACATTCGTTTTTAAAATTCCTAGTCTATTACATAGGAGCAAGTTCGTGCGACCCAGTCGTGCATTTTATTTAAATTCCATTGTCCAGCCTTTTTTTTTTTAATTTTTAAAAGGCTTTTCTGTTTCATAATATTTTCTAATGATACTCGAGAAAATGTTGGTTTAGATAATTTTAAGTTTCTAACCTTAGGAAAATTGAGAATTTTAGATTTCAAAACACATTAAATTTTAAAGAGAATTTGGATACAATGTTTTTCTTGTTACTTATTATAATGGGTAAATATTATAATATATCGAGATTCGATTTTTTTTTATAATTTTGGACACACTTAGAAGATTGTGACTACCCTTAAAATGTTTGAGAATAGTACGTGAGTTTAGGAAATTTGTAGAGAATTTTAAAAGAAGATAACTACCGATGCACATTTGTTTTGAATGTCGGAATATAATAATGGGAGGGAAATATAGAGTCGGGTAAATCATTTTAAAGCGGCTAAAGAAAGAATCTCTGAATTTGACAGTATTTCCGAAGATAAGACACAAGAGCACTGTTTATAAAAATATTGGTAAGATAATAAAAGACAAGAAACACTGCGGCGATGCTCGGGACTCAATATTTTATGTAAACACGAAATACTCTTATCCACTGAAATACTCCTCGAAAATTTGCAAAACGGCATCCCTGATTGCAATTGAATTTTTTGGACTGATAACATTTCTAAGCTCCGATGTCGTTTTATATAACATTCATATAACATAATCATTGATCATACATAAATGTTTATTGACGATCCGTGTTATAAATGACGGCTTTTTGCTACGAACAGATCCCTTCACTTTTCTGTATATTTTATAGCTGCAAAATCGATTTTCCTATCTAAAAATTATAAATGATGAAGAACGAAGACAAACAAAAATTGAATTTATTTTACTGTATGTATTTCATTTGACTAAAATAAGTTCGTTTTTGTTAAAAATGTATGTTCATTTCTCCATTTAACTCCGATTAAATTCTTTTATATTTCTTGTAACAGCTGTGCATTTGTGCAAGTGTACGTAAAGGAGGTGTCGATAAACATTGGTTTTGAATGATTGCAAATTAAAATGGAAAGGGAAAACTGTGCCGGGTAAGTTATTCCATAATGGTGTTGTGCGATTAAAAAACGAATATCACGGATGAACTGATAATATGGAGGAATGCAACTGGCTACTTCGAGTGAGCATTGCTTGTAAAAGAAGCTATAAAACAAGGAAATACATGAAACATTCCGACGGTGTTCAAGAGATGAGAATGATTCCATGATAGCTCTGTTTCCTATCAGTTTTAGCCCTCTGTTCCGAATTCTATCCAATAAATGGAGAGAAGTTTGTGCTGCGCCTGCCCAAAGGTGTCAGCTATACTCGAGTTTTGGACGTGTAAACATCTTATAAATGGTTATGGTAGCCAGATCAGAAGAGGTGAAAAATTTCTTACATCGATATAGAAATCCTAAGCATTTAGCAGCATTTTTGGCGGTCTCAAGAATGTGATCATTCCAACGAAGATCGTTGTTGACACAAATACCAAGTACTGAGAGCTTTTCGGTTTCTTCGATACATGTGCCATTCAAGGACAATGGCATTAGAAGGACATTTTGCTTGTCGTTCACATCTGTTTCATTCAATTTGAGCTAAACGAAATTCCGAGCAGTTGGAGGTGGCAGAATCTACGAGTTAGAATCTCGTAGTTAGCGCTTTGTCTATGGTGTGGACCTTGTAACTTGATATGGTGATTTGCCATTAGTGTCTGAAAAAATATAATAAGAATAGCTACATAAAACACAACGACTGGATTACACATACCTCCTGTATTTAAAAGCACTTTAAAATTTAACAAAAAAATTGCCTAGATTTAATGCATAAAATTGCCGTCTGATTTCTAGAAAAGTATGAATCTATATAAACAAAGTCTTAAAAACCGTTTCGTCATTAAATTAAAAAAAGGTTTTATGAGAAGTAAAGTTAACAAATTTGTTTTTAAAACTTGTTATGACAAAAATTTAGTCCATGCCTATAATAGTACACCTAATTTTTTTTTATCAAAATCCGCAGGGCTTTTTTATAGGGAATCACCGAAGAAGCTGAAATACCAAGTTTGAAGAAAATCGCTTAAGCGGTTTAGGCTGCAGGGCGAGGTGCCGACATACAGACAGACAAATGGAATTGCGGGACCCACTTTTTTGTGTTCTCTATCTTTGCAATGTCAACTTTGATCAAATCTCTAGTTCGATTTCTTTTCCAAATGGTAAATTTGCCCTATATACAGCACGAACTCGGTTAACGCAACCCTCGATTTGGGCAACTCCTTGATTTTCGCAACACTAACATCGTGCTTACTTTTCAAAAATGTTACATCAACTAGTGCAACTTTTTGTGTTTATGCATCTGTTCATTAAGATCAAAACATTAAACCAACAAAAAGGATTTGTTTGGTTTCAATAATGTTTTGTTTATAACATTTTCGTTATCTCTAAAAAATAAGCCATTACAACTATAATTTTCTATATGAAAAAATATAACCCAGTAAGTGCAACAATCTCGGTTATTGCAACTGCCTTAATTTCTATTAGTTGCATAAATCGAGTTTATACTGTAGTACTTTTATCGCAACTAATAAATTAACAACAGGAAAGAGAAAATGGTGGCCATGAATTGTAAAAATATACTTGCCCCTATTGGAAGAGCTTTTCTAAGCTATTTCAACTAAAAGAGCAAAAACACCTATTCGTGCATTTGTTTAAAAATTCATCGTCACAAACATTAACAAAAAATAGATAAGAACGTTTACCTACTCAAGTAGCTCGAAAAGTTAAGATAAAACCTGCCGTCGATACGAGTATATTTCTAATCCTTGATAGCCCTGAGATATTTTTGGGTTTACTTACGATTAAAAAAAAAATCTCTATATGTTATCTTTTTTTGTGCCCAAATGTTTTAGTTTGAGGCATTTATGTTGAAAGTAATCAGATCACTCGTTATGACGAATTTTTGTTTTCGAAAGAATTCAGGATATAGCTACTCGTATGTCATATTTTTGAAATTATGTAATCGTTTTTATTTATGTTTTACTGTTTTTGTAACATGTTTAAGGAGCTTTTTCTTACTTACTTACGGTGGCGCTACAGTCCGGGGTGGACCAGGGCCTCAACCAACAAGCTTCTCCAGCTAGCTCGGTCCCTAGCTAGCTGTCTCCAGTTTCGCACACCAAGTTGGTTGAGATCCTCTCTCACTTGTGTGCGCCACCTGAGTCGCGGTCTTCCTCTACTGCGCCGTCCCTCGGGGTTGGATTTGAAGACTTTCCGGGCCGGAGCATTCGGGTCCATTCGCTCTACATGACCTAGCCATCTCAGTCGTTGGACTTTGATTCGTTTGACTAAGTCAGTTTCGCTGTACAGCCCGTACAGTTCGTGGTTATATCTTCTCCTCCACTCCCCGTCTACGCAGACGGGACCAAAGATCACGCGAAGAATTTTCCTCTCGAAACATCCTAAAGCGCTCTCATCCGCTTTCGACAAAGTCCATGTCTCTGCACCATAGACAAGGACCGGGATGATCAGGGTTTTATATAGGGACACTTTAGTTGCTCGAGAGAGGACTTTGCTACTCAATTGCCTTCTTAGTCCAAAGAAACAGCGATTGGCAAGAGTTATTCTCCGTTTGATTTCAGCGCTGGTGTCATTTATATTTATAGCGGCGCCTAGGAATATAAAGTCCTTAACTACCTTAAAGTTATAACTGTCTATAATGACGTTTTGTCCAAGACGTCGGTGTTGTGTGTCTAAACCCATCTTCGCTTCCGTCTCAATGCTCACAAATGCGCCACTGACATTACGCTTTGTTCTTCCAATAATATCAATATCATCGGCGTATCCGAGTAACTGGACGGACTTTTGAAATATTGTGCCTCTTGTGTTGGCGCGTGAGTTTTGCAATATTCTTTCAAAATCGATGTTGAAGAAATCGCACGACAGAGCATCGCCTTGTCTAAAACCTTTTTTGACATCAAATGCATCATCGGTGAGATCTTTTCCGAACTTGATGGAGCAGCGTGAATTCTCCATCGTCATCCTGCACAAGCGGACAAGTTTGTCAGGGATGCCAAAAAAAGGAGCTTTTTCTATGACAGTAATATTGTAAATCAGCATTTTCATATAATTCTTGTTCAAAGTTATAGGGCCTTAATAATAATTCATAGCTAAACACGCGTTTATGTAAACACCAGGTAAAAAATTAAATACTAGTTAATTTTCACCTTAACCATTAACTAAGTTAAACACACGTTTTACTCAAGAGCGTTATTTTGAAAAACAAAGGCATTTACCTATATTTCTTAAAGTTCCGACGATCAGGACATAATTTTGACTGCATAAATATTTGAATGTACCCATAGTCTTTCTTTTTGAAATTGAAATTTATAAATAATAAAACAAATTGAAATAATCAAATACTTAACTGTTTATTTCTCTTGGTCACTTCTTTATAGAACCCGTACAAAATTCAAAACCAAATTTTCAGCACAGTTACCTATAGACTGAAAAGTAGAATTTTTGTTCTCTTTCTTTTGCTTTAAGCTGTCACAATGACAGTACACACGTAGCGTTTATACTAAACCGCGAAGTTAAAGACGGGTTTCTCCATTTTAAAATTTTAGTTTTCGTTTAGCGTTAAGCTGACTATTAAATTGATTATTGGTATGGTTAATTATTTACAGTCCACTTAAATATTTAAGTCATCTCTTAATTTGATTGTTGGTAAGGCCCATAGTCCTGGAAAGTTGGCAGCGTAATTGGGTTTAACCTTATAGATAGGAAAATTATAATTATAAGGATAATTATTTCCAAAAGTTTGCGTGTGCTAGTCTGTCCGGTGGTTAAGTAACAACTCTCTGAATATAATTTAAATGGAATTTTAGAGCAGTGAGGAAAGCTTTTCAGAGGCCTGTTTTAATGTTTAGGGCATAGTTGGGTGTATTGTTTGGTAACAGAAATAATTGTTTAATAAAACATTATACAAATGCGTTATATTAATTGTAACTATAACCATATGTTGTTTTTGAGGGCTTAATATTCCTGGTAACTTTTTAACCAAAGGTTTGTACAAACGGCATAATTATGTCAAAACTGACTGGTTATTTGCAAATTTGTTCAATGTTTTACTACTAGTTTATCGAATACGGTTGTTCTTATATGACTTACGAGTGAAAACCTACCGGCAGTTTCTAAAATGCATGTTCTTGACATAAACTTTGTTGTCAAGTTGCTTCATAAACTAGGCTTTGCATCCTTTTTGTGTGACTTACGGCAAAATTGTGTTGTTGTGATTCTTGTAAGTAGAATGTTCGATTTGAACCATAAAAGGGAGAGTATAGCGTTGAATACGATACGCAAAACATCTTGGCAAAATCTTACTATGAACGCAATAAATGTGTCAACATTCAGAATGTACTCACTCTAGTTGTCAGAAAATTGAATTCAATTGAGATTTTGAATAGAACTAGATCAAACGCCTATTGTGATTGCAGACAAAAAATACGCCTGAATGGATCGCACGACCTTGATCTTGTATATCTCGCATACACAATTATGTTAATAGTAATATCACATTGTTAAGCGAAAGTCTGAAAAAAGTCTAAGGTCTTCGCAAAATTTTGGAATATCATTAAATGATAACTTTGCCCATAATTAAGACAAAGTTTTTCTAACGAAATAATATACGGGTGTAGCTACTCCATAAATATGAACACTTTCTCAAAAACCGTAAAAATTCTATTTCCTTTCTGTGCATTTTGTCACCAAAAACAAAAAAGCTTTATTATTATATTGAATTACGGGCACGAGTACGATAACTTGGCCGCCAAGATTTGATGACGGATTTTTGTAGAGGGGTCAAAAATAAGCACTTTTTACTATGGGAGGGGGGGGTCTATCTCCCCCCGTTTAGGAGGTAGGGGCACTTTTAGAAAAAAATGGTTTAAATTGAAAAAAAAAATATTAAAAAACAACGGCAACACCTACAATAAAGTGCTATACTGCGTTTGAAAGCCAGATTTTCTCAAAAACTAGAAGACATAGAACCATGCGGTTTTTTGTGTTCGATTAAGAACTGATAGATACATGGATCACATATAAGTTAATTTACAATTTCATTTCAAAATTTTGAAAACAATCGGTCTAAACTTTTTTTTTCACGTTATTTTATCAAAATTTGGACTTTAAATGCGAATTTCTCAAAAACCATTGACATGAGTAATTTAATTTAAATGCAGGATTATAGAACAATCTTCTGGCTTTCAAACGCAGTATAGCAATTTATTGTAGGTGTTGCCGTTGTTTTTTAATATTTTTTTTTCAATTTAAACAATTTTTTTCTAAAAGTGCCCCTACCTCTTAAACGGAGGTTTTCTCAAAAACCAGAAGACATAGAACCATGCGGTTTTTTGTGTTCGATTAAGAACTGATAGATACATGAAACACACATAAGCTAATTTACAATTTCATTTCATAATTTTGAAAACAACCGGTCTAAACATTTTTTTTCACGTTTTTTTATCAAAATTTGGACTTTAAATGCGAATTTCTCAAAAACTATTGATATGAGTAATACAATTTAAATGCAGGATTATAGAACAATTTTCTGGCTTTCAAACGCAGTATAGCACTTTATTGTAGGTGTTGCCGTTGTTTTTTAATATTTTTTGTTTCAATTTAAACCATTTTTTCTAAAAGTGCCCCTACCTTCTAAGCGGGGGGAGATAGACCCCCCCCTCCCGTAGTAAAAAGTGCTTGTTTTTGAACCCCCTACAAAAACCCGTTATCAAATCTTGGCGGCCAAGTTATCGTACTCTCCCCGAATTACGATAAGAAGTAAAAAGTTTACTCAAAATAGTTTAAGAAGTTTTCGAGAAAATTTGAACAAGCCCAAATTATTGTACGTAAGTGTGGAAGAACTAAAACAAAAATTCGAATTTTTTCATTAGTACTTTAAAGCAATTCGGTGTACTCCAATATGATTAAACTCGATGAATAGTGGAAGGTTTGTCGGAACCACTTCGTTGAATTTATCGATCATCAAAGTTAAGTGTGATATTTTTGTACACAAAACCAATAGTTCAAAAGGAATCTTCCTTTTTTTTAAGACTTTGAGATTTTATCTGCTTCATTCTCAAACATTTCTAAGCAATCCTTCCAAATACCACCTTCAATATGGAATCGATAAAAATCGGAAATTTCTCAGGGCCTTATCTAGATAGCAGTACGCAGTCTGCACATAATTCCCACACTTATCTATATTACTATCCATCCATACATGTTCTTTCATTAGAACACCTAACTAAGCATAGCTGCCTTTGCTAATTATTATTATTTTTTTTTTTTAATTTTCAAGGCACATTCCAGCAATGTGCCAATTGGTAATTTTTGTTCTCACCACCCAAGTTTGTGTTAAATTTCTGCAGTGTAAAAGGAATTCATTTACCCTATGAGTTTGACTTAATGACAAACACATGCATTGCAAACCAAAAATTTAAGAAACTCATAAGAAAAAAAAACTTACTAAAAGTCCAACCAAGTTAAGGCCAGATGATTCACAGCGTTTCCATATAAGCAGAAGTCCACATTCGGCTGATCGACGACCGGCAACATTAAAACGTCTCAGCTCCCAGCCCAGCCACCCGGCCGGACTTGACGTTCGACTCGCTTGCTGCTCGTGAAATGTTTATGTTTTCTATTTTGTTGTCAGCAGTCAGCATTCAGTATAATTTTTGTTGCATGGCCAAGTCCCATACTCCACCATTCCGTTTTCAAGCTAAAGCTATTCACTTTGTGGTAACAAATCGTTTACTATTGACCTTGAATTTGATATGAAACATTACGTTGGACATCAACATTAATTTGAATAAGGCTCGAAGATAGGCAGACGGCATAGCGTTTCTCGAAATTTATAATTACTTTGGAGCTTGCGCAACCCAAGATGTTGAATCCACCAAACCATGTTATGGCGTTATACAACGCCGAAAGCTTAGACGACGACTTTAAGTGACATCTGAGCGTCATTGTTGTGACTCCGAACAATAATCGGGTGACGTTTTCATGGTTATCACATTTCACGCAAAGTAATAGCTTCCCCGATGTGAAGTATGCGAGATATTTGAATACAAGGATCCATAAATTGGCTAATTAAATTGACGGCGCGGTGGAGAAAAAGTTTTAAAACAACTTAAACGTGCTGACTGCACAGCACACAGCACTGGCATATACGAGTATGTAATGTCGAAATCGTAACATAGTGAACTGCTTCGGACAGAGTTAAGCACAAAATCCAAAAAAGGCAAGGACGTTTTAAAGTTGTTCGTACAGCATTCGAACGGATGGAGCGGAGCTCCCGATAAGAGATTTTGGAAAAGTTGTCGTGTAATTATGTTGAGGTGCAATATCTGACGGAATCGAAAATTTGAAAGATTTGATGATTGGATTACAGTGGAGTGATTTGGGTTATGTCTAGGTTAGCTGCATAAGATACATATATGGAGCTCTTCCGTACCATATACAACATTTTATAATTAAGAATTTAAATCAAGTCTTAATGTTTTAATTTAACGTAGAGCACATATGCATTAACAATATGGTGGACTTATACTAATGCCAAAATGTCATTATTTAGCCATGACCTGGTGTTTGACGACGACAAAATGTATAATGTACATCAAGCATCATTGAAAGTTACTTCATGTCGTAAATGTTATGAAGTATACATATAAATGAAGGAATACATTGTGAGGAAACGATACCTATTTTTAATGTACATATTTTATTAAGCATTCATTAATTTTTAAAAGCAAGTAGTTACATTACATCAACACTTTTAAAAACGATAGAAACCCTTTTGAACAGATAATTATGGCCACATATGTATGTACTTGCTCTTGGTAAAGGGTGATCAGTTATGCTTTAGGTGCTGTCAAAGTTACCAATGAAATCCAGTTTTCAAATTATTCAGTAGTGTATCATTTCATCCGGACGACCATAGTCAACGCTGTGAGTTCCTTAACTGGGCACTGGAAATTTTGGCCGGAGATCCCGATTTGAGTCAAACAATCATCTTCCTTAACAAGGCTCATTTTTGGCTGAGCGGCAATATCAATAAGATAAATTTCCGCTTTAGAGTGATAACAATCCACAAAGTGTTCGAAACAAGCATCATCATTGCATCAACAAAGATTGGCTGTTTTGTGCGAGTTATGGCGGCATTACGAGAACTCATTTCTTTTGAGGAAGGAGACACCGTTACCGTCAATTTTCACCGACTTCCTGTGGCCAGAAAATTCAAAAAATTCAAATAATATTTTTTCAAAAAAAAAATGTTTATACAGTATATTTTTAAATTTGGAGGAGCTCCTGCATACAAACATTTATCGAAATAACCGTTAATCTTTAAGACGAAAATTAAAAAGACCTCCTATGACAGGTACCGTTGTTAAAATTTTGTCTGACTAAAATTTAGACGGTGCCTACAATTAATAGCACACATAATATGTTTTGAGATAATAAATAAAGATGATATAAAATGCATAATCAATAGAAACCGCACCAACTGTTTTTAAAAATTTCGATTCAATAATTTGATATTTGTTACAGATATCATATGCCATTTTTTTAAGCTCAAGCTATTTAGCATTTCCTCTAATAATTCAAAGAATGAATTTTATACATTTCAATTTTTTTCTGTAATGGCGTGGGTAGATTTTGGCGGCCTGTGGCGCCCATGTTGTTTTGAAGATATCTGTCAAAAATGTTGTTTATTATTCACTATTCAGTTACTAGCGCGAAATTACAGCAGGTCCAAATGATAAAACTTTATTATCAAAATGTGTGTTTGTTGTGTTCGCCCTTTTTACGGTTGACATGGTGGCCCTTAACAGTCGACTCTTCAATGTTTGTTGGCCAAATTCGAGACGACCTTTCAATCAGCCGACATTCGTATGACAAAGAAACGCAAGATCGGCCGAGAACATCGTCCCTGTCCGTGCAGAACCTACAGCGGAACCTGAGGGAGTCGATTGCTTGCTGTGTATAAGAACTCGAATGTTGTGTCGGGACTTGAGCCTACAATTGTGCAGGATTCAACCGACTTAGGAGCTCAAAATTCATAACCATAGACAGCGTCGTTTGTTTACTGACTAGGCTTAGGAACGTTTGGGAGAGGGCCCGAATTCTAAGGGAAAATCATCTTTAGCGAGAAATCAAATGCAGTTTTAGATATATGACTGCGTTAACAAGCAAATTTGTCATATATGCTTATTGCTTATATATAATTGCATATAATGGACTTTTCAAATAAAAACAGAACTTTGTAAATACTTACCTACAGCTTGTTTTATTCCATTTCAACATCTTGCAGCCGCCGTTGTTGAAAAACTCTTAATAATTTGTTTGTATAGTCTAAGTTGCGAACTAGTGGTGCATTTTATTGAATTTAGTCTTTCTACTCCCCAAAAATATGTTACAAAGAATGTTACGAAAATTCAAAGTTTTCCTTTAGATTCCATCGATATTTAAGATGCAATAGGATTCATGATATAATAAATCCTATAATGACAGATACAACTAGGTTAATAAGAAAAAGTAGAAAGCTAAATGTTAAACATCAAAATGCTGCATAAGGTATCTTTCTTATAATTATTAATGGAAGATTAAAGAATTTCACAGTTTAATTTCTATCACAATTCAATTATTATGGTGTATTTTCTTTTTAGAGTTATTTCTGAGAAGTATGCTCATTGATCACATTTCTTTTTTTATTAAGTAGTTTCCCGTTTAGTTATGTTTTTTATCCGCATATTATTCTCCATATAATTTTAAATAGTGTGAAGGAAAATATATTTTTTTTTATATATTATATTCTTATAAGAATAACACACAAATTTTCTAAAACATTTACCTACATACAATTTTTATTACTTTTATTTTTTTTACATCTTTTTTTACAGCCTGAATATTACAAGGACGCCCCACATTTCCGCCGCGTAGGAGACGGTCCTGAATATCGTTTGGAAATTCCCAGTGCAAAATTAGACTTTACCGGTACCTATTCAGTTATAGCGAGCAATTGTCATGGCCAAACGCAGGCCATAATTTCCTTACAAATCTACGCCAAAGGTAAGTCTAAGCTCTAGTGGTCTGAAATTTGTACTCAGTTTTTGTAGGCATTAAAATATAGATGCGTTGGGTAGATTCGAGTATTTGTTCCCAGAGAACTGACCTGCAGATGCATAAATACTAACTAACTACATATATGTATATTTTAAGTTCAGATGTTTTTTTTTTTTAATTTTTGGAATTTTATTATAAATATTTCATATTATTTCAACAAGCATTAAGAAGTGAAAAATATTGGCCGGTTTTTATTCTATAGATAGCTTTGAAATATGCCTATATTTGCTAACCCCAAAATATTTGTTTTATGCAAGTCAAAAGTCATTCATAACAAATAAAAAAATTTGGATATCGCAAAGGGGATATGTGCTGAGAGCCAAGCAAAGCAAAGATGGGAGGGATTCACTTTGGAACATAATAGTGAAAGTCCCCCAATGCGTAGGTACTTGGGAGAAGTGTTTACCGTGTTTATATCAAGTAAGAACCCTAATTCCAAAAATCTTTCATTGTTTCTTCCAGTTCCAGAGGATTAGAGGTGTCTCTGATTTTTTCTTTTTCTGGCCATTTCAATATTTTTTTTGGGTATTTTCGGAATCTGTAATAGTTAATAAAAACTTTTTAATTTATATTAAAAATGGAAAACCAGAAAAACAAATAAATGGTTTATTCGTTGAGCCCTGAAGTCACCCTGGGGTCGCCCTAAATCGTTTTTTGAAAAACCTGAAGTCACCCTGGCGAGCAAATTCTGTGTTTTTTGAGACCTGGGGTCGCCCTGAACTCGCCATGAAGTAGATCTAGGTATTTTGCTGGGGCGAGTTCAGGTAACGATCAAACTGTCAAAAGTTATATGAGATTTCATATGTATTTCTTTTGTTGTCGTTTGGCGATTCGCATGTTGCATGTTATTGCTTGTATTGCAATCAAATGTTTGTTGTACTCATCGGATGAAACATTCAGCAACAACGCGAAATTGTTTTCGTTTATTTTTAAAATTTTTAAAACTAATTTATAACAAATTTAAAGTTTTATCAGATCACAAAATTATTTTGTCTTGCTTGTAGCTGTCAACAAAACAGTTGAAAGCTCTTGGGTGTTTTTTAAAAACCGAAAACCCCAGTTTTTGTTGACAACTCTGAGCGTTGTCAAGAAAACCTGGGTCACCCCTGGGTAAAGTTCAACCATTGTATATATATCTTATAGTAATATCGAGAAGTCAAAAGATTGTGGCGGCATCTTCAGGCTACGGACCGCATTTGCTAAAATGTGTCTCTGCTAAATTTTGGAGACTTCAAAATATGGGTGTAGAGATAATGGAAGAATGAGAAAAAATAAATTGTGTTGAGAATGTGCGCTGAAAGAAACAATAGGAATAATAACAGAACGAGAAAATTATATTCATGGATGTATATGTGACATTTTGTGAGGATAGGGAAAATATATTTGTATGGAAAAATATAAATCTGTGACCATGGTTGCCACAAACAAATAAATATAAATATAGAATGTAATCATGGCATATAGAATAAAAGAAAGTTTTTTATGTTTTGGTTAGCCTTATTTTACTTATTTTACCTTAAATACTTGTAAATAAAATAAAATATATATGAATATGTGTACAGTTCATTATTTTTATTAGGATAAACAGTACAAACTCGATTTACGAAACTAATAGAAATATAGGCAGTTAGAATAACTGAGTTTGTTGCACTTACTGGCTTATATTTTTTTAAATAATAAAATGCACAACTGGGTCGCACGAACTTGCTCCTATGTTATAGAATATGAATTTTAAAAACGAATTTTATTAGAGAAAACTGTTCATAAGCATAAAATTATTTTCCTTTTAATTCTTTAAGTAGTAAGCGATAAAAAAAAGATTGCTATGCAAATATGAAATAAGAAAAAAAATTAGTAGGCCAACTTAAAGCTTCTATTATTGTATGAATAAACGTTTTCGAGAATAATACGATTTTCGAAAACCATTTTTAGCATTTGTATGGTGGGTAGCGTTATTGTTTGGTTAAATACATTGAAATTAGTAGTTTTGCGCAAGTAAAGGAACACGTTTTGAGAAAATGAAAAAATTTATCAAAATCTCAAAATTATATGGAATAAACGATTCGAAACATAATGCATTGAAAATAATCAATTTGGCAACCATGACTTTCTGTCTAATTTTTCCTCTGCAAATTTTAAAGGTTTTTTGTGGATTTATGAATACATGTATACAGTTCAACCTCGATATAACAAATCGGAAGGGAACAAGTAAATATTCGTTATATTAAGTAATTCGTTGAACTGAGGTTTGTTATGTTGAGGTTAGATTGGTCTAAAATTAGTTATAAAGAGGTATAAGAGGTAAAAGTGACGAGCAGCAGTATTTGCATTACTTTCCATCAAACAACAATGATTGTTTTACGAACAAAAGCGGGTCGAAACCTGTAGCGACATGAATCACATACTATGAGATTAAGGGTCATACATTGGTGGGAACTTTTATACTTGTATAAAGGTTTGGGTTGAGAAAATTCTTTAGTTAAAGGTGTTTATCCTTTTTCTTGATAGTTGAAAATTCGTTATAAAGAGGTTGTTCGCAAAAAATGTTCGCAATGTAAAGGTACGAGTATATTTTACATTAACTCTTATGTACAATTTAAGGGGATTACAAAGAATTTGTTAAATCGAGTAAGTCGTTATATTTAGGTACGTTATATTAGGGTTGCACTGTATTTTTGTTTACTATTTAGACATATGCCATATCAAAATATTTTCTTGCAAATAATTTTCCCGATTTTTTGAATAAGTTGCAGTGCCAGTTGAAAAAAAAAATTGCAAGAAATTGTTAGATATTTTTGGAACATTTTTTTTTTGTTTTTGATCTTCTTAAAAACAGTACGACGGATTTTTCTGTGATTTGAATATTATTATGACTTTAAATTTTCAAACAATAATTTTTGAGATTTTTTTAAGAATTTTCAAAATTTTTTTTTTGGAAACTCAATACATATTTCGAAAACCTCATTCTCGATTTTTTTTTAAAATTTGAAAAATAAAATTTTCTTTGTAATCCACAAGATATGAGAAAAAAAATGTATTTTACCTAAAAAATAAGGGTATCCTCCATACAAATGCTAAAAAATGGTTATCGAAAATCGCATTTTTCTCTAAAAAAGTTCCGAAAATTTTGCTAAAATTGTTTCCTTTCAATTAATTCTTACGATCTATAATTTAATTTACAAAAATAATTTGTATCAAGATATTACTGACTGTACATACCGTAGAACGATTTTTTTGAATTTTGAATTTCTCATTATCGGCATAACGGATTTCAATGAAATTTTGTATAGACAAACTTCTAAAAAGTTTGAAAAACATTTCATTTCATTTAAGAACTTTAAAAAAAAAATATATATATTTGAATTAAAAATAAATTCGATATTTCAAAAACGGATCAATATTTTTTTTTTGGAAATTTAATTTTTATTCGTACATTGATAAACACATTAAATTGGGCTTCCAAAATTTTTTCTTAAACATTTTTTTGTATATAAAAGCTTATTTTTTTGAAACCCACTACAAGGAATTATAATTTTGTTCTTACATAAACTAATTTTTGCTTAAAACATATGGCATCCTGTTTTTAGCTGCAACTGCTAAAGGAATTGTTTTATTCATTTAAAAAATAAATCTTATGCTTATGAACAGTTTTCTCTAATAACATTCATTTTAAAAATTCCTAGTCTATTACCTACATAGGAGCAAGTTCATGCGACCTTGTCGTGTTTTTTTGTGTAGATTATGAAAAAACATAATAGGTATAAAAATATAAGAATATCTATATCTAATATAAAAACTTCATTCGATCGCTTGTAAAAAAGTTATAAACAATTTATTATACGTGAATAAGTGCGTTTACATGAACATTTAAAGCCCTGAAACTAAGTAGTATAAATTTTCATTTTTTTTCATCCTCGACATTTTTATCATCAATCCGCCGTAAATACCTACGAAAATAAAAAAAAAAACATTCTAGAGAAAAAAAAAATATTTTCTAAGATTTGGAAAAAAAATTGTAGGGCAGATATTTATTTAAAATTAAAACAGTTTAATTAGGTACTAATTTCCATAAAATTTATCGCCAATATACCTACTTTTTATAAAGTTTGTCATTGCAATTATTATGCTTTCTAGAACACACTGTATCTTTGTAGCATTGGTTGATAGTTCTCGTTTTAGATATCAACCTAGTAATTATTTGATTTTTCACCATAATTGAAAATTTCAAATCAAATGATAGGCATATCTCTTTTTTTCAATACCTACAAACACCATACAAACAAGAAAATGTATTCAGACAAAGAAGTTCAAGCAAAAAATATATCTACCTCCATACATACTCACAAAAACATACGAACAAGAAAATATATTCCAACAGAAAAAGGTCAAAAACGAATTTTTTTTCATTTCCACCTCTCGGAAATCTCCCTTACTCTGTCTTTCGTTGAAAAATGAAAATAATAAAATCTCTCTTTCTTACTACTTGTTTCTATCTTTCTTATCCTACTCTCCACTGACAAATTTGGCTGATTTTAGCGACATCACAGGCTAGGGACTCTAACATAAAATCACGTCAATTGATAATACTATAAGATATATATACAATGGTTCAACGAACGAACCTAATGATTTCAAAAGCTAACACATTATAGAACTGTCAAATTTGAAATATTCCATCGGTTAATTCACAATAGTGCATTGTTCGATCGTTTGAGTTACCTCCTACAAAATATGAAAACCAATCGAAGCAATTGAAAAGTTTCGTTTCGATTTGATTGATAATCGACAACGGCAATCGGAGGCATTGTTTTGGAGAAAGCAAGATTATTGTTATTATAGTTAAAGGAAAGTATACCCCCCCCTATGCCATTGTCAATGCTTAGTTGAATTCCTTTCCATGATAACCCTTTCGTTAAGAATGCCACAAGCCTAATTTTGAGTCTGTCGTCACTTTAGTCGCTCAACACGATTATGGTAAATATAATTAACCACGGTTTTTCCTTCCCATTTCAATTTGCAAACATTCAAGGTCAATGTTCGTCGATGCATCCTTTCTCTCCCTCTCTAATTTTCCCATCGCTCATGCTATGTTTATATTAGGGTGTATTAGGGTGTGTGAATATAAAAAAAAATCTTATCAATGTATTATGTAAGTAGATCAGAGAAAAAGTTTTGCCTAAATGAAAGATATGAAATGAAATGTACCTACCATGAAGCTTATAGAATAATTTCAAACTAGTTTGTACGTATTAAGTGATTTTTTTCAATTTTCAAATTTAAAACAAAAACTACACATCCTCATTTAAAAGAGACATTATTTATATATGCATATCTTAATGGTATTAATTTGAATAAATGTAAGCAAGTTCACTGAAACTTCTCTTAACCATTTTTAAAAAAGCAAATTTTACACTATTCTGGTCAACTTTGGATGCTTGACAGTAAGGTTTCATATCAAATAGTGTTGAAAATCAAGCAATCGTTTCAAAATTAGTTTTTAATATTTGATTTTTTAATTTAAAATTTATATTCATTCCGAATTCAAACTCTGTACGAGCAAGACTAATAAACTTTAGTTATTACTATTTTTTATTATAAATATTTTTGGAATCCTTTCGGCACATAGAATCTCAAGAGGTTATGGGCGACATAAAAGATTTTGTGCATGGTATTCCCCAGTTTAACGGCTGTGGATACGACGATTGGAAATTCAGAGTCCAAATACATCTGAAATCCAAAAATCTGTGGGACGTTCTAACCGACGATCCGCCTGCAGAAGAAATAGCAAGATCGGAATTTTTCAAAAAAGATAAAATGGCTAAAAATTATTAGTCTGATCAAAGAGTTAGTCAAGGCTTGGCAGAAGTTGATCTGGAAGAAGATAATAATGCGCTCCCTTCACAATCAAACAACAATCACCAAACGGAGACTGTGAGGCGTAGTGAAAGGAAGCGCCGATTACCAAGTAAGTTTTTTGATTATGTAATGGGGTCGAAAGCAAACTCTGCCGAAGTAAATATTTCCACAGACATAGGTACCCAAAAATTATAATGACATTTTCGGGCGAAATGATTCAGATTTATGGAAGAAAGCTGTCGATGAAGAGTTGAATTCCATGATGAAGAACAATGTTTGGAAAATCGTAGATGTACCTTCTAATGCGAAATTGCTAAAGTCAAAATGGATCTTTACTATAAAAGAAGACCAAAATGGCAACAAAACTAGGTACAAAGCTCGATTGGTTGTTAAAGGTTTTTTACAGAAGTTCGGTATAGACTACACTGAGACATATGCACCAGTTGCGAAGTTAACCACCATACGTGTTTTGTTGGCAGTCGGTGTTTACCGAAAATATCATGTTCATCAGTTAGATATAAAAACTGCGTTTCTACATGGTGATCTTAAGGAAGAACTTCATAATGTCCATACCAGAAGGAGTACAAGCCAGAGAGGGTAAAGCATGTAAGCTTTTAAAATCCATTTATGGTTTGAAACAATCACCACGTTGCTGGAACCAAAAGCTTAATGAACATTTGCTTTTACTTGGATTTATAAGATCAAGCCATGATTATTGCTTGTACACCAAATTTAATCGACAGGAAGAGGATGTACTAATTGTGTTAATCTACGTTGATGACTTGCTGATTGCTGGTAGTAAGATTTCATCAGTTCAAAAATTGAAACAAGCGTTATCTTCCCGATTCGAAATGTCAGACTGTGGACCTTTACAATTCTTCCTTGGTATGAAAATAGATTTTGTGGAAGGATGCTTAAAAATATCACAAGAAACAAGTATTGAAAAGCTTCTTCACAAATTCGGGATGATAGATTGTAATACTGTCAAAACTCCTATGGAAAAAGGATTACAACTTGAAGCTAATCACACAGGACCAGAATTGCAAAAGCCTTATCGTGAACTTCTTGGAAGTATCATGTACATTATGCTGTGCTCAAGACCAGACATTTGCTATGCAGTTGGTTTTATGGGGAGATACCAACAAAACCCATCTGAAATACATTGGCAGCATCTTAAGAGGATTGTGCGCTACTTAAAAGGAACCAAGTTTTTGAAATTAAACTTTAATCCCAATCATGACCAACCAATTATTGGATATGCTGATGCTGACTGGGCAACTGACTTGGTAGACAGAAAGTCAGTAAGTGGATACATTTTTCAAGTTTATGGCAGTACTGTGTCCTGGTGTAGTAAAAAGCAAACCACGGTCGCTACTTCATCGAGTGAAGCTGAGTACATAGCACTTAGTTCAACAGCTGCTGAAGCCATCTGGTTGAAAGGAATAATGCAGGACTTACAAGAAATTAAAAACGAACCTGTAACAATATTTGAAGACAACAGAGAATTCATTGGAATGGCTCATAATTTGGAAAGCAAAAGAGCAAAGCATATTGATATAAAATATCATTTTATAAGAGACAACATTGCCAAGGAAATAATTGAAATTCAAGCTATTGGAACAAAAGAACAACTTGCTGATGTTTTTACAAAAGCGATGGATCGTACACACTTCGAAGAATTAAGAAGAAAACTTAAATTAAATTGATGGAAATTAAATAACAATATGGATCGATTGAGAGAGGGTGTTGAAAATCAAGCAATCGTTTCAAAATTTGTTTTTAATATTTTATTTTTTAATTTAAAATTTATATTCATTCCGAATTCAAACTCTGTACGAGCAAGACTAATAAACTTTAGTTATTACTATTTTTTATTATAAATATTTTTGGAATCCTTTCGGCACATAGAATCTCAATAAATAGGTATACCGTACGGTTTGAGAAACAGAACAAAATCTTGCGGTAGCTTCAATTTTATATATCGAAGAACAATAAATCAAATAATGTAAGAAGCATAGTCATATTTGTTAAAGCTTTAACATACATAGGTACATCTGTATGTACGTTTCTGCAAAATATGATAACATTTACGTCGCTCCGTGAGGTAAAGTTAAATGTTTATGTACATATGTTCATAATGTTCTTACTACGATTGCGCTTTTTTTTTTTAAATAAAAGTGTCGTTTTATATACTATGTACCTATGTACATATTATAATGTGCATAAATCGGCTAATGTTATCGGTGTTAGCAGTTTGTCAAAATAGACGAAGTTTTCACAATATTTTACTCAAAATTTGATTATAAATCTAAAATATTGTAATTCAGTACCTGATTATGTATATTAAACACCATAATGAGTTTGAAACAATATTTAAAAATAAAACTATTGCACCCATTCTTGAGAACCAGAACAAAGTGACTCATAACTGTCAACGATTCCTGTATGCGGGTTGTCAACACTCAACAGCGACTATCCCAGTACAGGTACCTCAGCGTAATGTAAAGTAGCGAACTGAATGAAAATAATGCCAATTGCTGGCACTAAGTCAGCCTAATGACAAAACTTGAACTTGCGGGTTGTCAGCAGGATTTCTTCCCTTTTCTGTCGAGTCCAAACGGAAGATGAGAAGCACTATTTCATGACAATACAAACTTGGAGTAGCAACAGACAGTACCCCAGAAACAAAATTTTGTTTTGGCGAATAGGCTGGAAATTAATCACCTGTCTTTGGGCGTGACAGTCAAATTACGTAATTTTTGCTGTACAAGTAATTTAAAAATTTCAAAAATATTTCGCATAATAATATACATACTATGTATGTAGAAGTTCTCCTTTTTTTCTACAGAATTGCCTATGTACATACATAAGTCTATATTCATATGTATATGCATTTAAAAATTCCCTCGAAAAAAACTATTCCTATTCTGATTTGAGATGGTTTCGAATTTCCAGCGGCGGCGTCAGTTTTCTCCACGTTTTTTTTCGCATCAACTGACATTGATGCGTTGCAAATTAAATCTCTTTCAAGTTCATTCTAAAGGTTACACCGTAACACTTATCTATAAAAAAAGACTTCACCAAATACATCTCGCTCGTACTAAAATATTAAGCCTCGAGAATTCGAGTTAAAATGGAAAACCATTATAGCGTTTAATCAGTTTAGTACACCGATTTTCTCAACAGACTTACTTATGCTTAACCTCTAATTCTAACATAGAATTTCGATTTGAATAAATGCCAAGTGATAAACTGGTATAAATTCTAATTTCCTGTCGAACTACAAAATCGAATAAAACATTTTTAATACGCCAACTCTGTAAGAATTTACCATGCATTTCCAAACGGGCTCTGAAGTGAAAAGAATTTCATTCGCGGTATCAAATCCAAACCCAAGTCAACCAAATGCTCTTCTTCATCCTTTCGGTTTGGTTGTACCAGGAATTATGATTCCACTATTTAAATTTGGTGGTACAACAGCTCGAAGAAAACCAGGACCTAGTAACTTACAATTCTCAAAGATTCTTGTATCCGTGTTACCAGCAGCTAATGAGCAGCACTTTTCATGACAAGGGATACTCTTAGAGGATTTGTCAATTCCTCGCATGGCAGCACATCCCTGAAAAACTAGTTTGCAGTGACTAAGAATCGAACCCAAGACCTTCTGCATGACAGTCCAACGCACTTACCATTGTGCTTAGGTGTACTAACTACCTCTATTACGATCAGTAATACCTCTTTCTATGTATTTGGATGTAAATATTCGAAAAGGAAAATAACGTTCAATTATGTTGAACCTGAACCACTCCATCAACCAATAGAACAGACATTTATTAGAAAAGTTCGCTCATTCCCATTTTGCCAACAAAAAAAAAAAACATAACCTTCACTTTGGCAAAGAGATAGATAGTAATAATTAATAAATGTATATAATATAATTTTTTAAGAACGCAGTTTGACAAGGCAGGATGGGTGATAACAGCTCTCCACTTCTAATCAGTTTGCCTTTTACCGTTGGTACTAGCCTGTCTTGTCAAAGTGAGTCTTGGAAAGACCACTGGAAATCTAGCATAACAAATTCGTTATTTGAATAAAAAATAGTTTATTAATTCAATTACAATCGATATAGATCTTAATCAACCGCGGAAAGACGACTTCTTTGAAATAATCCTCAGCTGCACTGAGTAGACTCGCAACAAACTCCATATCGGCTTGAACCCACACATAATGCAAAGCCCCATTTGTGTCGAAGGTTGGGCTGAGCACACAATACAGCGCCTTTGTTACATTAGCCATGTACATTTGTATCTGAATCTGGGCCATGTACTTGGGGGCGATCGTCTCTTTGCACTCTAGATACTTTTCGAATTCCTCATCGGTCTTGGGCGCTTTGATTTCAACTATGTGGTCGTCTGTGATGCCATCTGGCGCAGCACAGATGTAAGGGTAACTCTCGTTCAGTAGAAGTCCACACTCCCGATAAGTCTTGTTCTCTAACTTCTCAGTCTGCTTGAGGATGAACCGTTTGTGCTGCTTCAACTGACGTCTCTCCTCGACATTGTATTCACGTTCTTTACAAAACACCGCCTCTAGAATCTCCTGGTCCTCTTTGGAATCTTTTCGCGTAGCCACTCGATGGATGAGCGAACAGCGAATCCGACAGAATTGGGTCTCTGCCCACAGAGGAGTCTTGTAGCTGTAAATCGATATATCTGACAGCTTTTCGAACAGACCCTGCTTGGCCACCTCATCCATGTGTACCATGAAGCTTTTGAAATCTTTGATGTAGTTTTTGCCTGTGTCCAGCATAGTGTGGTGAATGTAGACCGGCTCGAACTCGTCAATGACTGGGCGACAGTGCTTGTACAGTGATGAGTCCGTCAAACCTCCCTTCTCCATTTCATCCAGAATGTTATTGAGAAATATCTGGCCCTCCTCCTCGTTCACGTCATCGGCTCCCTCGTCAGCCTCGATGCGGAGCTCATCGGCAGCGAAGATGTCGTGGACACGCAGGGCGATAGGGTGTTCTGGGACTGTCTCGAACTCCGAACCCCAGAAGGTCTTGTGTCCATGTGAATCGGATTCCGTGTGCCGATGGAGCCAAAAGATGAACGCAATCACATGTTGGCAGACATCTAGGCAGAGAAATCTTGTGAAATGCACAAATGGGGGGGAAGTCTTTTCACTTACCTGTTGACTTACTAGTCGAGCACTGAACACAAGTGGCTTCTTTGATCTGCTCGTCCTCGTGAACAATCACTGAAACATTGAATTTTTCTCCATTGCTGGCCGCCTCTGGAGTGGCGAACGCCAATCCACGCGCCTCCACGAGCTCCGCCGCTTTTTTCACTTGAACGAAATCGATTTTGTACTCGGCGCCTTGTTTTCTGTTTACGAACACAATTTAAGTGAAAGAATACGAGTTTATTTATAGAAAATGTGTCTACACAAAATACTAGACAAATCTTACTTTGCTGAATCGACCCGGCGGCCAGATTTTCCCGATTCTGTGATAAAATCGAAAATCATTTGGCTTGTTACCGCGGGAAGGTTATTCGATGCGCCTTTCTTGAATCCGTGTTCCAATTCGATACTCATACTGCTAATTGTTTTTTTCGTATTATTTATAGATAATGAACAATTGGATTTGATTTATTTGCAGGAATAACAAAAAAAAGCAAAACAAAATTAAATAATCACACTTCTAACTTTGCTTTTAGTTTTCTTGGTTTCTTTTTCTACAATTTACAATTTCTAATTTTCTATACAGACAACATACGAATGATAATTTTAGATTTTGAAGTGTTTGGTTTATTGTTTTATTTTTCTGTAGGTTGGTATAAACGTCAGCGTGACGTTAGCAATGTTGCCATGTAGAAAAAAATGGAGAATGAAAATAGATTCAACAGACGTTCGCCTGGGGGTATGTGAGAATAAATTTATTCTAAACAGGAAATGGATTACATCTGTCTGTCGTTACTTTTTGAATAATTTTTTTATTTTTTCTAGGCATAGTTTTCGAATGGAGAATTGGGTTTTAAAACTGTTTATATTTTTGTATCAAAGTTCGTATTAGTATGTACCTAACATTTTTGTATTCTTGTTTTGTCGTTTTTGTTCAAAGACGTCAGAAAATTGATATCGGTATTCGTGATGTCTGTTTTAGACGCATTGTGTATATCGAGAGGTATGACGTTCAGAGAAGTTTTAACATAATATTGAATGCACTAAATTTTTTCCTCAAATAAAATTAAATACCTTATGTCACATTGATATTTGATAGTGGTTGATAAAATTTGTCATTATGAATAAACTGCATGCAACAAAAAGTTGCGGAAAAGCTACGGGCATAAGATTTTAGTGGAAACAAAAATTGAGCTTTATTTTTGTTTTATTTTTCTTACTCAATACAAATAAATAAGTTATTTGTGTATATTATTTATTTTTTTTTTAATTGTATAGTGGGAGGGAATTGAAATAGAGAGAGTGAGAGAGAAGTGAAAGTCAACTTTATTAGGGGAGTTCACATTTCAAATTTGGTTTGATGAATATTTGACGGATTGGAAACATTTGCGTTCACATTCTTCAAACATGCTGTCAAACATCACTTCTTATTAGAATTCTTACCATGGCGGACCAACTCAGGACATAGATGAAATATTAGTTGAGCAAATTTACTACGATTTTTATGTTTGGAAGTCTGCAGAAAACTTATATTAATCTAATAAAATCCACCTGAATTAACGTTATTGCATAATATGACTCATTTTGAAATATTTTCTTACGATATGCACAGCTCGAGAACTTCATTGAAAATCAAATTTGCTTGTGGCTTGACAGCATGTGTTCACATTCTCAAATATGCTTGTCAAACCAGCAAAATATCAAAATATTTTGATATCATTAAGCATGTTTGACAATCCGTTTGATGAAGTGTTCACAATTTCAAATTCGAGTCAATCAAACCGCATTTGTCAAACATATTTGAGAATGTGAACCCCCCTATTATAATGGGTGATTTTTTTTTGCTAATGGTCGCGTTCGGGTACGTATCCAAAGGTATCTGGATTTGTTGGTGTTGTTGTAATCCCATAGGAAAAAAACAACTGATTAACGAAACAGCTGATGTCAAGCAGAAATCTAAAGCTATCCAAAAATTTTTGGTATACTAAACTATCCAAGGGGAATTTTGAAGAACAGCTGACATTTCAGCTGATCTATTTTCTTTTGTGTCGAGTACAGGGTTGGCCGAACTGTAACTTTTTAACATTTGTTACGTCTAGTACTAATTTACTAATTTAGAAAAGTAAAGTTTGTTGCATTAAAGATCTCATTCGGATCCTACTGCAAAGCTTTTATTCTTTGAACTTCAGATTGTATTAAACTCAAATTCTTTTAGGGTTTTCATAGAAATATGAAATGATCTTAAGTCTTAAACATGACTTGTTATGGGATTATATGGACATTTAGAGCTGAGTTTTCAGAAAAGGATTCTTTTAAGACTATAAGCTTATATAATCTTAGTGCAAGAAGAGAAAATAGTTTAGCTATAAGATTTAAGTAGTTTTAAGCTGCAAGTGTTTACCTCTTAAAATAAAAATGTTGTGAAACCCAGTTCAGTTTCATAACAAGATATTAATACTTAGGTATAACAATAGACATTAGCCGTGTTTTTTTGGAAAAGTTATCCGTAGTACAGTAGGATTTTATATGAAAAACAAATACAATATCCGCAGTAGGATCACTGCCGATACTCGAATAAACGTGAAATCTCTATCCGCAGCAGGATTTCACTTCTCCTTTTATCGGCAGTGATCCTACTGCGGATGTTGTATTTGTTATTCATATAAAATCCTACTGTACTACGGATAACTTTTCCAAAAAAAACGGCTATTGTCAGTTGTATATATTTATAAGGGCTATACCATATTATATTCTTAAATATTTAATGAATTATTATAATAAAAAAAAAAATCATAGGATTTGTAATCCAGTATACACATGTACATATGTATAATATTAATTGTTTGTTTTGCGGATTAGTAAATGGTCTCTAGCTGCAACTAACTCGTCGCAACATACCTTGTACAATTAATTCAGCATTGAAAAATATCTTTAAATCATGTGTTCATAATCCAAATCCTTTGATTATGCCAAAGAAAATTGTTTGTCTCCAAAAATAAACTTCCCATCTATCATGTATAATTCCTACAATTCCTCATCCTTATGGTAAATGAAACATTTTTAGTTTTTGTACAAACCTTCATAAGATCATAAATGTGCAAAATTGTTTGGTTTCCATTATTCTATTTTTTTATGAATTAAGTTCGTATGTAGCAGACGTAACAAATTGTAGTAAATTAGGCATGTAGTTGAATTGGCCAACCCTGGACGATTCACGTCGTTTTTTTGACTTTGACAGTAAATGTTACCTATCCGGTTTTGGTCGTTCGCCAACGTATCGGATACTAAAGTATCTTAGATACCCTATCGGTCTACGAAGTGAACGCGCCCATTTTCTCTCTTGAAAAGTTGGCCGAAAAAAAGTTGGTTGAAAAATTGTGTTCAGTGACGAAGGTCATTTCTGGTTGAATGGATACGTGAACAAGCAAAACTGCGAGTTCTGTGAACAGTTTAGTTTGGGGCCGGTCAATTGGCCGCCTAGATCGTGCGATTTAACGCCTGTAGACTATTTTTGTGGGGCTATATTAAGGCTCATATCTATAAGGGCAAGCCCGCTTTGATTGACGCACTGAAAGCCAACAATGAAGCATTTATTCGTAAGATACCGAAATGTTAGAAAGAGTAGGCCAAAATTGGACTAAGCGGATGGACCATTTGAGAACATTAAAAAGTTAAATAGAACACAAACAACTTCAAACCAAATACCTAACCTACATTTTATATAATATGTATTTACGTACGAATTTTAATTGTTTATACGTTATTAAGGTTATTTTAGATGGACATGAAGTATGTATCGCTATTTAAAAAAATAAAAAACTCCATTTTGTTGCTGCAAGATGCAAATTCATTTGGCTATAAAAGCATGTGCATTGCATACATATTTACATTTGAAGGTACAAATTTGTTTGTCCATTGCCCGCTGCAATAATAGCCGTTTTTTTTTTGGAAAAGTTATGTGTAGTACAGTAGGATTTTATGTGAATAACAAATACAACATCCGCAGTAGGATCACTGCCGATAAAAGGAGAAGTGAAATCCTGCTGCGGATTGAGATTTGACGTTTATTCGAGTATCGGTAGTGATTCTACTACGGATGCTGTATTTGTTTTTCATATAAAATCCTACTGTACGGATAACTTTACCAAATAAACACGGCTAATGCAAAATTAAAGATCGTAGAGCACTTTTGTACAATTGTTTCGCATTTCTAATATTCAGTCTATTTACGAAATCACAACAAATAAAACATCAGTAAATATTTTTACTTCGATTTGCTTTAGTATGAAATGACCATTGTCAATGTGGATAAAGTATAATATTAAAAGATAAAGTAGCTGTTTGCTGCTGCTAAAGTTAGACGAGCGTTTTAACGTTAAGGTATAGTTTATGTCATTTATTTTATTTTATTAACAAATGTAGGTTCTCGTTTTATACATAATATTTAGATTTAGAGCAGGTTTTAAATGTTTAATATTTTGCGCTAATCAGTTTGTTGCAGACCTACATGGGTGTTAGAGCGAAGACCTCTCTTATTCTGGCAATAGAAGGTAATAGGAGGAAAGAGGGAGGTTTTGACAATGTGTAGCAGGAACGAAAAATCTTTCATGGTCAGCACTGCTGCGCTGAATGTGTAATATCCGTTTTGAATGAATAGGTATACTGACAAAAAGCATCAAGATCATTCCATACTTTGTGGGGAGACATACTGAAAAGTTCATGGTATTTTATTTATGGGTTTACTCGTATGAGACTGCACAAGTCTGTGGGGGGTCCTTCCTTCTAAATGGAAACTATGACACTTGTATTTGTTTTATCTTTTTTATTTTTTGATCAATAAGAGCAAATTCGTTACCTTTAATAGCTCTTTGCAGAGTTATCTTTTGATAAAATACAACAGTTCCTTAATCGACACAACAACAAAACCACTATGGTGCTTAACTTTAATAACAAAAACACTGCACAAGAAATCATAGAAGCCGCGCCGAAGTTGTGGAACACTGGAATTGTGGTACATCGCGAGGAATCTCTGCTATTTCGAAAAAATAAGAAGTCCCTATTCAAAATATGTAGTTAACTTTTGGCAAGAAACTCGAATGTTAAAATTATAATCAGAAGATCGAAACTGAAAGATTACCTATTCAAGTATGTTTTATTATAATGTAAGAGGACTTAAAAATAAATTACTAATACCAGGCTTTTGTAAGTTAATCCAAAATTAAAATATTTGCATACTGTTACTGTTAGAAACATTTGTGGAAGAATGTAAGGAGTTCCAATATTCTGAATACTAAAGATATAGATACCTATGTATAGCTATTAGAAAAACTAGGATAAAGTTCTGATTTTGAGGAACTTTAGAGAAACATAAATCAACATGCATTACACTTCCCAAATCAGATTAGGTTTTTCAAACTATTAGACAAAATCACCATTTGCCCTGATTAGACAGTCAGGATAAATGCTGAGTGTCCAATAGTGTCTCAAATAATTATGGAAGGGCCTATCAAAGGGCACGGTAGTGCCCAGCCAAGTTCTGGCAATACACCCTTTTTACAGGAACAAACTCAGGCGATTTTTGACCCCTTCCTATCTTCAGTACCAATGAAGTCAGAAACTTAAAATTCCGAACATTTTTGCTAAACTCGTCAGGCACAGGCGCCTCAGCAAATTTTAACTTTTTGCTTCAGCGGTTCCTGAGATATAAGGCCTCAAAAATCACAAAAACCGTAACTGACTGACTGACAGATCATCAAAATTATGAAGCACTTCCCGACATCGTAGAACCTTGTAATTTTGCACAACGGTAGGTCTTGTTATGCAAGCAGAGGAAATAATCGAAAATTTGATGTTTTCCATTCAGGGGGCGTGGTATCCGGCCACTTTCTCCGAATTGGTGTTGGTTAAATGGAGCACTTCCGACTGCTGTAAAACGATGAAATTTGGTTAAACGGTAGGGCTTTAATTGTATAGAAAGGAACAACAATAAAAACTGAGGTTTTGCATTCAGGAGGCGTAGTATCCGCCCACTTTCTCCGAATTGGTGTAGGTTGAATAGGCACTTCCGACTGCTGTAAACCGATGAAATTTGGTAAAGTGGTAGGTCTAAAACTGCATACAAAGAACAAAATATAAAATTTAAGGTTTTCCATTCAGGGGCGTAGTATCCGCCCACTTCCTCAGAACTGATGTAAATTATATATGGCACACTTCCGATTGAAGTAGAACAATGCGATTCGGTAGAACGGTAGGCCTCAGATTGCATATAAAGGACCAAAAATAAAAATTTAGGTTTTCCATTCAGAGGGCGTGGTATCCGCCCACTTTGTCTGAATTGGTGTTGGTTGAATGGAGCACTTCCGACTGTGGTAAAATGATGAAATTTGGTAAAGTGGTAGGGCTAAAACTGCATACAAAAAACAAAATATAAAATTTGAGGTTTTCCATTCAGGGGCGTGGTATCCGCCCACTTCCTCAGAACTGATGTAAATTATATATGGCGCACTTCCGATTGCAGTCGAAACAATGAAATTTGGTAGAACGGTAGGGCTCAAATCGCATATAAAGGACCAAAAATAGAAATTGAGCTTTTGCATTCAGGGGCGTGGTATCCGCCCACTTTCTGAGAAAATGTTTATTTTATATGAAGCACCTCCGACTGCTGTAGAATGATGAAATTTAGTCGAGCGGTATAGCTTAATGTACATTCGAAGCGAAAAATAGAAAATCTAAGATTTTTCATTCGAAGTGTCTTTTTATTGTCATTTTGCCATTTTGAAACTATACATGCAGCTTGAAAATTCATGACTTTTCTTAGAACTAGAGTGCTGGATTTGGTACCCTATGTTATGTTAACATGAATGAAAAAAGAAAACATTTGCATACCTGAAAAAATTATGAGTTTACCACTAATTAGGCTATTAATTGGTTGGCTACCTTCATTTAAAAAAGGATTTAAAATTGCAACAAAAACATCATCGCATCCTTAACAATTATTGCTTTTTTATGACTTTGAGCGGATGTTCATAGGTACTAGTATTTATAATTAAGGTAGGTATGTTAATGTAAGGTATCTTTCCAGGACAAGAAGAAACAATTGAAGCGCAAATCAAAACAACCATTAACAAAAAGAAATTATACCAAAAGAAATACTAAGCTATAAACTAAGTTGATTTTAGTAGGTAGAGTCCACCCTTCTATCATTCCGTATCTTTCGAAATTTTGACATGGCAAAATATTGAAATCTTTGCAAAAAGGAGCCAAGTTCTTCTATACAAAAACCTTTGTGTAACAAGTCAGCCGTGAAAAGTACTGAGATATAAAAGTACGCCAAGTTCTTACTTCATGAAGGTTTAATACCGAATATTTAAAGTAGAATAATATTGAAACAGCTACAATGTAATAGAGAAATTTTATTCTTTAATGATTACTGACTAAAATTTGATGGGCTTACTTGGCAAGTTTTTTTTTATGCCCAATTCGAAAGGTTTTCAAGATCTCTTTAACTATATATATGATGAGCAGAATTATCCAGATAGTTTCCGGTCTACTGCGGGATATCTGCGATCTCTGCAAATTTTAAAAAAGTCTAGTCCTAGCCTACCCGAAAATAGAGGGATTTCTGTTTTAAGTTCTTTTAGGAAATTATTCTTTAAGAATTTGTTCGCATTGTTTTGGGACCTCAAAATTAATACAATTAAGTCAACGATTATGGTGTTTAGGATCTACTAAGAATCGTAGTTTTATAAAGAGTTCAAATAACAATTTGAACCTTTAAGTTCAAATACAAATAAAATGCACGACTGGATCGCACGAACTTGCTCTTATGTAAAAGTACTTTGGAATTTAAGATACATATAAATATAAAACATGGATTTAATGAGATAATAATGTTCAAATGCATAAAATTGCTGTCTGGTTTCCGGAAAAGTATGAATTTATGCAAATAAACCTTAAAAAATCGTTTTATTATTAAATAAATTTTTTATATAAGAAATTTCTCTAAAATTTTTCTAAAAAAAAAATGGGATGCGGATTTTAAGTATTTAATAATATTGATTTTAGGAAATAATTTCAAAAAATAATCGTTCATAGGTTTTGAAGATATTGATTTTTCAAAAAAAATTTTTTTCAAAAAAACCCAACAAATAATTTTTCGAATATTTTTATATACAATATTATTTTAAACTTAGGGGGACTCCTGCTGAAAATTTTTGGTTAAAATCGTTAGAGCCGTTAATGAGAAAGTCGAAAATTAAAAAAAACGGGTCTATGGCAGGTACCCTTAATAACATTTTTCCCCAAAATTTTTTTTGACCAAAATGTGGTCCATGTCCATAATATCACACTTAATTTTTTTTTATCAAAATCGTTAGAGCCGTTTTCGAGATAAATAAGATTTTGCATTACGGGTGTATGGGGGGTACCCTTAGTTTTTGAGCTAAAAAAAAAAATTTCAATTTTTCCTCTAGGGAATCACCGAAGACTCTTAACTACCGAGATTGAAAGAAATAGGTCCAGTGGTTTAGGCTGTAGTGAGAGGTACAGACATACAGACACACTGAAACATGTTTTTTGTGTACTAAATTTTCCTTAAAATTTTTATAAAAAAAATTGATATGCAAATTATTAGTATTTAATAAAATACATTTTAAAACGTAATTTAAAAATTTAATCGTGTATGGGTTTTCAAGATATTGAATTTTCAAAAAAAAAATTGTATTATGTTTTTAAAAATCCAAAAACTATTTTTTCGAAAAAATTTTTAGTTTATATTTTTTCAAATGCAAAACAGCTCCTGCATAAAAATTTTGGTTAAAATCGTTAGAGCCGTTGGTGAGAAATTCGAAAATCAAAAAAACCGTTCTGTGACAGGTACCCCTAATAACATTTCCCCCCAAATTTTTTTTTCACCAAAATATAGTTCATGTCCATAATATCACACCTAATTTTTTTTATCAAAATCGTTAGAGCCGTTTTCGAGATAAATAAGATTTTGCATTACGGGTGTATGGGGGGTACCGTTAGTTTTGGAGCTAAAAAAAAATTTCAATTTCTCCTCTAGGGAATCACCGAAGACCCTTAACTACCGAGTTTGAAGAAAATACCTCCGGTAGTTTAGGCTGTAGTTCGAGGTACAGACATACAGACATACAGACATACAGACATACAGACATACAGACAGACAGACGGAATTGTCGGACCCACTTTTTTCGTCTTCGCTATCATCGTAATGTCAACTTTGATCAAAATCTCGAGTTCGATTTTTTTTCCAAATGCAGAACTTGCCCTATAGTACCTATATCGCAAGTAAAAATTGACTGCATCAAATGTGGTCCAATTTGTTCAACAACAATTGTATGGATCTAGTTACAAAGTTTAAAGTACATATTTGTATTTATGGTTACAAACAAATAAAAGAAATTGAAACTATACAAAGATATTTTTTCAAACTCATATTTAGGCTTCCATTCTACATGCCCCACTGTGGTATTCACGGTCAATCATAATCAAAAACATCTTTCAATTTCCTGGCAATTTGTCCTATTTTACAGAAAATTCGACGACTTTATTTTTATTAGAATTTTCTCTCGATAGACGAATGTTTTTGTGTTCTGAACGAAGGGGGGGTTGGAAACTGCTCATCCATTTTTTTTATCCGTTTTTGGTCACCAGAAGTTTTAGTAAAATATTTTTGCTTTTTATTCTTTGGATTTACCATTTTCTATTAATTTGTTTTTAATTTCCTCTTGCAGATATAAACAAACTAAATTCAATGGAAAAGGGGTCAATTCGACATGGGTAAGTGCATTTGCTTATCGTCACCACTTTAAACTGTTAAAATACAAAAAACACTCTTTTCAGAAATGTCGAAACTCTTCCGTTGTTCATTCGGCCACTGAAAGACTTACGATGCTGCGATGGCGATGCAGTCACTCTTGAATGCCATGTCGAAGCTGTTCCAGAGCCGGCTATTATCTGGGAGAAAGATGGCCATGTTCTGCATAGCGGAAAAGATATCGACATGGCTTACGATGGTACCAAGGCCATACTCTCTATTCGCCGAGTATATCCGGAAGATGAGGGCGAATACACATGTGTGGCGAAGAATAATGTGGGTCGAGCACTTTCGTCTGCGTGCATCATTGTAGATGTTCCAGAAGAAAAAGAGAACCACTTAAGTCGACAATTGGCTCGTCCATCGGGCTTGTTGTCTGCAAGTTCTACGCCTCGCTCAACCCCACGAACAACACCCAATCGAAGTGTTTCCCCTCTAAGACTGTCTTTTCGCCATACCAGCATTGACTTGACCACTAACCGAAGAGCAGTAGCTGCTCCGAAATTCTATGCCATTCCGCACAACAAAGTTGTAGAGGAAGGTGATAGTGTCCGTTTCCAATGTGCAATCACCGGTCACCCGACACCATGGTCGACGTGGGACAAAGACGGAATGATTGTCACTCCAACTACCAGAACTTCTATTAAAGAAATCGAAGACTTAAGAATTCTAGAAATTGATGAAGTAACATTCGATGATGCTGGACTCTATCGCATAACTCTAGAAAACGATTATGGGCGTATTGAGGCGACAGCAAGGCTTGATGTCATTGGAAGCAGTAAACATTCTAAATCACCAATGGGTCGAGCCGTGCGATCGACATCTTCACGGAGGAACTTCTTTATATCCCGCAGAATAATGGGACCATCAACACGAATCGGTGGACGAATGGCACTCTCGACCAGTATGCGAGGATCATCTGTGCCAGCTAGAAAGTTTTATCATAACGGCGATGAAGTGATGGAATCGGAACGAGTTCAAATTATATTGACAGATAGCGAGGCTCGTCTGATTGTGGATAATGTCACAGAGGCCGATGAGGGTATTTACACGTGCATAGCACAGGATGAATATGGCGCCCAGGCAACCTCAACTGCAATCGCATTTTATAACGACGATGCGGACATACCCTGTGATCCCCCAAAAATAATAAAGCACTTGCCAAAGACGTTAGAAGTTTGCGAAGGTGCGACGACAGATTTGGCATTTGAGCTCGAATGTTTTGAGCCTTATGAATATGTGTGGACAAGAAACGGAGATGTTTTACCTGATTCATCAGAATTTAAGTAAGTATGATTGAACAAGGGTATTGACCTATTTTTATTCATGAATTTGAGTTGCCAACTTTTGATTGATACAGTTTTAGACGAGAATATCTCGAAATCCTGAGCCAATTCAGCGATTTTGAGAACAAATTCTAAGTTAAAGCCTAGTACATAGATCGAGACAAGATAAGTTTTATTTCTACAATTTTAATCTCCACAAAACGTTTCCAAATCTCGCGCAAAAGTTTGAATTTGGAGAGATAAAATCTAATTTAATATGTTTTGTAGTGGAACGGGTTGTCTTACAAAAGTCGTTCATACCTTTTTGGAATCTCCTCTTGATGCTTTCAAGAGAACCATCAGCACCTTTTACATAAAACCTGTTTTGACAAAAATCACTTTCGGAAATACGGTGGCTGTCAAAATTTGTCCCGCAAAATAATACTTGTATCATTCTTTTTCCTGGCAAAATTTAGTGGAGACATATTTTGTACAGCAATGCACAAAAGTATGAATTTTGCGCGCGAACTGCGTACTACTCGGAAAAATATCCAAGACAAAATTTGTCCTAGAAAAAAAAATGTATTGGAGACAAAATTTTTCCCGATCTGCGTACTAGGCTTTAAGCCTAAATTTTATCTCCCACATTTTTCTCCAAACATCAGCTAAAATCCAAGTTAAATTTTGACATAAGAACTTTGTGGAGAATATGTTACAGAAAACAGCTGTTATCTAAATGAATTTTTTCAAAGATTTAAAAGAATTTGTTTTAAAGTATGATTTTTTTAAGAATTATGAATGAGAACGAATGAGAATTATGAATTATGAGTGATTTTTGTTGTCGAAAATCCTGTAAGACTCCCGTCACCAAATATTCTTCTAAATATTATTCCATTTCAAATTGAAATTGAAATTTAGCTCGGGAATAAATGTGCTGGACAATTATTTCGTGCGCTAAAATTTGACAGATAAGTTATGTACAGTTCGAAGAGAAATTTTGATTTTTTAGATGGAGCAGCGTACCTCTCGGCTAAAATTCTTGACATAATTTTAGCTTGGCTAAATTTTGGAGAGAATTTTGTATGGGAGATAAAATTAAGCGCGATCTGCGTACTAGGCTTAAAGTATCAAAATGCAACGAAAAAGTATAGTTCGGTATCTGCGACATAAAATTGTTGCTATTGCCTTGTGTTTTAAAGGCCTTAGAAAGAATTGTCGGTCATACAAGATTTACAATCTAATATGTCGAGTGCGATGAATTGTGTATCTTTTGTTGAACATTAGTTCTGAGATACAGGCTCTACAGTTATATTGCTTAGCATAAATTTTTGATCGGAATTTCCGATAACATTCTAAAAATTTTGGAATTTTAAAGAAATTCAATGTTTATCCACAAAATTCCTTTTCCGTCTTATTTCCTTACTTCTGTTAACACAGAATAAAAATCAATGAATATACAATTTTATTCCACGCTAAATTAATCACCTGATATAATATAATAGACTGGGAGTTATTGTTGCCTTTTAAATTTGGTATTTAAGTAGGTAAAAGTGATAAGATATTGCTTAAAGGAAAAACGAGAATTTGCTAGACAAAGAGCAAATGTAAATCAATAAGCCAAATATGGACTCACGCAGTGAAATTATCGGTTAAAATCAACTTAAATTTCGTGTAAAATTAAACAAGTGAGACTGCTTATATACAACTTGCAAACTTATCCGGTTAAAATTACACAAGTTAACTCGGTTAATTAACTATGTGGATGTGTTATTTTATCCATCACCATTCGCTTAAATCAATCATACGAAAAGATTCTTTAGTTTAAAAATGTTTACCAATTCATTTAGTAAGATTATATAAATCTAGTTAATTGTTTTAACATAGATATTTTGTACTATCTGATCCAGATCGAGATTGAAGAAATCATATTATCAAATCGCCTTTCCGGAAACCTGGTGATGTTTGGAATAGTTCGGAGTGTCACGCGACACAGATGGATCATTTTGCAAAGATGATTCAGATGGCTCAAGATGCTCCCACATTACGTAGAATACTATTATGTGGGATACGCCTCGATAGGAGGATAATAATGATGCTAATAGTCCTCGGGCATGCTTGATAAATTTGATGCAAGCATCCTACCAAAGCCACTTCCGCGTAAACCATCAGAACTTTAGGAAAGTTGGAGAGAATTTAAAAGGAGATACCGTACCGATGCATATTGGTTTGTCTGAACATCACATTGGGCCGTGTAAAGCATTCCATATTCGTGTAGTGCGGCTAAAGAAAGAATCTTTGAGTCTAACAGTGGCATTCTCTGTAGCGCGAGTATTACGGTCAAATTGCTTAAGGGGAGGAATGCAACCGGCTATTTGACTAAAGCGAACATTGTTTGTAAAAATTACGGTTAAATAATGAAAGACAAGAAACATTTCGACAAAGCTCAAGAGATACAAAAGTTTCTATTCTACTTCATTTTTAAACCTGTTTTGTTGATTCTATCCAAGAGATTCAAAGGGTTTATGGGAGTACCTGCCCAAATATGAGCTTTGGACGAATATCTGCGTTATAGATTACAGCCAGATCAGAAGGGGTGACAAATTTCTTGCAACGTCCAAGCACTATTTTTGGCGACTTTTTGAAGCATTAAATTTTGGTTCCCCATTTGACATCTGCAAAACAAAGGTGTGAATATTAGAAGCTAAGAGTACTGTCGTCAGCAAAACTATTAAATGAATTAGAAATTTCTCAAAAAAGATCATTGATGAATATTAGAATGAGAATTAGAGACAAAAGGGATCCCTGTCGCACACCAGCATTTTTGTTTTATGAATTACAAGCTTAAAAAGGTGAAACACAATTTGTATTTAGCGGGTCGAAAGGTGGTTTTTAATTCAATGAAAAAGAGACTCATCACAACACGCATTATCGATAAGAGAGCTTGATGTCAAACTTTATCAAATGGTTTAGAAATATCAAGTGCAATAATCTTATTTTCTCCAAAACTAAGTAAAGATTTTTGCCCACGTTTGAAGAGATATATATATATCAACAGATCCTGATTTGCCTAGAGACGATAATACACTAATAGTGTATTTATCAGAGTCAGAAGTAAAGAAACAAGCCTAGGCGGTATTGGCGGATTGACCTGCAACATGAGGAATCCGAGTATGCTTGTTAAGGAGATGAGCCAGTTTGCTTAACTTAGCAAAAATCTTCGTTGTTGTATTGAACTCTGTTCTCTGTTGATCTTAAGCTTTAGATAACTCTGCATTGGTGCTAGAACTGATTCTTCATTCACTCGAAGTGGGATATGTTCTTGCCCTATTACTTTATTCATATGGATATTTAGCAGCTGTTATAAATGTTGCTCGAATACTTTTAATATTTCCTGTGGAACAGTGCTAATTCTATTCTCGTTTTTTCGAAGAGCCTGCTTTCCGGTCTTAAAACCACCACCAGTAACTTGATTTTTTGTATAAGACTTGCTAATTTGTTTCTGTACATAGTTGATCAATAGTTATAGAAGAATCTTGTTCAAGTTTCTCAGTCTGCTAAGCCATATTAGCCGAAAAAAAACTATAAGGTTTCTCTTCAACTAACTAAAATTAAAATCGAATGATTCGTTTCAGTGTTTTAGCAACTGTAAACAAATTTAGAAAACTCTTTTTTTTTAGCTGAAATTCAGATCTATCCTAAAACTTCATTCCGGAAAAATCTCCGTTTATCGTATACTAAGTATTACATTCATGATTGGTATTTAAAGCAGATGGCAACTAGTCGAAAATATTGTTTTCATTTGTAACGTGACTTCCCGGTTTATAACCAAAATATCAATAATTTACAAATAAGGTTTACGGTTTGACGTGTTCTTCTTTTAATTAGTCAAACAATAAGATGCATTTTCCGTAGGCGTTGATATGCCCAGCCTTTATCAAATGAATACTAATTCAATGTGTTTAAGCCAAAAATAAACTACATTATCTACCTTTATTTTGTTATCAGCTTTAACTTTATTTTACGTTATGAAACCGCAGGGGGCAGTTTGACTTGCAAATACACCTGTTATCGTGTGATTACCTGGTCAAACGATCCTTCCTGTGGCCCTTTTACTTTTAGTCATTCTCTTTTTTCTACTAACCCTCTCCGAGGTAAGACATCGTCGCATAAGTATAAGAAATAATAAATTTTGATTATCTTAATTTTCGACTGTGTTATTATTTCTTCATTTGGTATTTTCTTTTTTTCTATTTTACTACCGGGATCAATGCCGCATCCCAACATATGGTCCTATAATCGAGCCAAATTACTAAAAATCTCCGATTTTATTCTACTCGTTTGGCACCTGAAAAAGAAAAACCTGGAATTTCGTTCCAAATCATAATCAAGCTCTGCTCCGCAAGACTGATGCATACTCCTGGAAATATTTAAATAACCAGACAAATATTAAAAAATCAACTACGTTAAAAATTTCATCAAGTTTGGCTAAAAAACATCATTTTTATCGATCTGATAAGGAAAATCGACCATCAGGAAAAATTACTTCATCAGCGATCTCCAAACAAGTTTCCCATCATAATCAACATGCTAATTTAGTAACTATCAGTAACTACCTTCATAAGCATCTTCATCGTCACCACACAAAATTCATACATTGATCGTCATCAATACTCATCATCGTCATTAACCTGCATGCATTCACCACTTCATTCGATCTACATAAATCATCATCAAAAAATTGACTTCTTTCTGATAGACTTTAATGATCATCAAAAAGTCTCTCTCTCATCATTAACCTGATCACAGCGAGATTAGTGCGATATTCACCACGATCTTTTCAAGGTCTTATAAACGAAAACCAGTTTTTTATCATAAGCCGAGGACAACAGGTACGTGTGCTTTATTTAGTTCTTGTGCAAAATCTCAGATATATCTAGTTAAATTAATTAACGGGTATAAAACAAAATAAAAATAGTTTAATTAAATAAAGTTCAAAGCTTAGCAAGAGTTATTCCATATTTCTGGGTAAAATCAAAGTCATACGTATCTTTCTGTACAGATTTGGTTATTTGACAGTTTAAACTTTAATTTTAGTAAAAAAAAAAAAAAAAAAATGTCTGAAATGGAGAATTTTATTTTTTGTGCAGATAATTTAGTGGAATATTTCGCGGATATTAAAGAAATTAATATAAATACCTTTTCGCTTCATTCGTTGGAAGCAAGGAAAGTAGAACTTACTAGTTTATGGGCAAATGTTAAATCTACATATGCAATTTGCGTTCGTAACACGGTTGAGCCATTATCTCAAGAGAATTTAAGTGCAGTAAAATCTAAATACAAGGCTTCTACAGAAACTTATATCTCATGCTTAGAATTCATTTTAAATGCAGCTAATAGGTTAAACCCGGCACCAAGTGTCTGTGAATCTGATCCGGATAAGACCGAAAATATTGCTTTGGGCGTATCTCAAGTTCTGCTTCAGGTTAGATCTCTTGCCAAACAAACCGAAAATGCCTCTCATGGGTCTTTGACACTGCCTGCTTGTGATACTAGTGTTTTTTCTGGTGATTACATATTGTGGCCAACGTTTCGCGACATGTTTACTGCGGTTTACATAAAGCACCCAAAACTTAGTCCAGTTCAGAAGCTATTTCATCTTCTAGCGAAGACTCGTGATGATGCTCATAGCATCGTATCAAAATTTTCTTTAACGGATGACAATTTTCAACTCGCATGGGATGCTCTTAAGGAACAATATGAAAATAAGAGGATGTTAGTTAATAAACAATTAAAGGTTTTATTAAACATTTCTCACAGTACAATTGAAAACGATAAGTGCCTTAAGCAAATTAATAGAGAAGTAAACGACTGTCTAAGCGCTATAGCTTCATACGGGATTAAAACTGAATCCTGGGACTCATTCTTAACATACTTAGTTTCAAATCGTTTACCCGAAAAAACTTTATCGTTGTGGGAAGCTAGCTTAGAAAATCCTTCAGAGATACCAACATGGAAAGCGATGAGTAAATTCTTGGTATCTCGATACAAAGTGCTTGAAACGGTTAGTGATATTCGTGTTACTAATCCTAAACAGAGCGTTTCTGTTCCACAGATACGGCCAATGAGGAAATTAAAAACGCACCTTGCCAAGGTAAATAAAGATTCCTGTTTGGATTGTAAAGGTAAACATTCTTTACGCGTCTGTCCTTCGTTTTTACAAAAATCAGTTTTGAATAGAATTGAAATTATAAGAACAAACAAAGCCTGTTTTAATTGCTTATCTATTTTTCATACTACACACCAGTGTAAAAGCCTTTTTACATGCAACCATTGCAAAAAGCGACATCATACGCTTTTGCATTTGCAAAGATCTTCATCGATAGAATCCAATTCTCAAACTAATGAAATAAGCCAAAACTTGAATTCTTTTCCAAAATCCGATTCAAATACGGATTCACAACTAAACAATATACAGTCCACTTCCATATCAAACCCTCAAACCGTGAGTTCTTTCTTTTCGAAGTCATCGAAACAGATTCTTTTAGCCACGGCTTTAATAAATGTCTTTTCCCAGGGTACAAAACATACTCTCCGAGCTTTAATAGACCCGGGATCAGAAATAACTTTGATTTCAAAAGCTGCTCAAGTCCGTTTGGATCTTCATTGCACTCCTACAAATGCAACCATTTCTGGAGTCAACGCTACCCTAGCTACGACATCCAAATTGTTATGCCATTTTAGAGTGGGTTCTAAGTTGAACTCTAATACGTTTCCGGTACAAGCCTTCGTGGTTGATAACCCAACAGGGAAACTTCCTTCTCAATCAATAAATTCATTTGATCTTTCAAAATTCTCTGGGATTCAACTAGCCGACCCCCATTTTCACAAATCTTCTCGAATAGATTTGCTTATTGGAGCTGATATTTATCCGAATATCATTCTAGAAGGACTTCGTCGTGACATATATGAAGGTTTGATAGCACAATATACAATTTTTGGCTGGATTATTTCTGGTCCCCTTCAAAAACCAAATAATTCCACGCCTTCAAAATTTGCGTCCTTTGTGAATCAAGTCTCACTTGATGATGAAATCAAACGTTTTTGGGAACTAGAAGAGATTTCGACTCCTAAGCTTATGTCGCTAGAAGAAAACTTCTGCGAAAATTTATATTCTGAATCGACCTATCGACAGCCCGATGGTAGGTATGTTGTAAAATTGCCCTTTAAAAAGGAATTTCCTATTGATTTGCAACTTGGTCTCTCAAGAAACATCTGTTTAAAACGTTATATTTCATCCGAAAATCGACTTAAAAAGACACCTCTACTTGAAGCAGAATATAATAATGTTATACATGAGTATTTAGACGTTGATCATATGAAAAGAGTTTACTCGCAAGAAGTATCTCTCGATAATAACACTGTGTCATATTATCTTCCCCACCACGCTGTTGTTAGGCCTGAAAGCTCAACAACACGTCTGCGAGTGGTCTTTAATGCATCGAATCCAACTCAAAATGGAAACAGTCTAAACGACGTTCTTCACACCGGTCCTAGCTTGCAACAAGACTTACTTTCACTTATGCTACGTTGGCGTACCTATCGATACGTATTTAACGCAGATATTGCCAAGATGTATAGGCAAATACGCATTCATCCTTCTCAGACCTCATATCAGAGAATCCTTTTCAGAACATCATCTAACAAATCTATTGAAGATTTTGAATTACAAACGGTCACTTTCGGTGTTAACTGTGCACCCTACTTAGCAATACGCACTTTGTTAAAGCTTGCTGATGACGAAGAGTCAAAATATCCCTTAGGATCGAAAATGCTGCGCAACGATTTTTATGTTGACGATTTGCTCTCCGGCTCGGACACTTTAGAGCAATCTCTTCAAGCACAATCAGAAATAATTTCGATTCTCGCATCAGCTGGTTTTGTTCTAAGAAAGTGGACAGCCAATAATAGATCTCTATTAGACCACATACCAAAAGATCAAATTTTAAATGACCTCTTTCTCAACTTAACAGACCAAAGTTCTGTTAAAACACTTGGGGTGTTTTGGAATGCCAAAACGGATTCCTTTTATTTTAAAATAAACCCCATATCTTTCTCATCTGCTTGTACTAAGCGAGAGGTTTTTTCTCATATTGCTAAGCTCTTCGACCCTGCAGGTTGGACTGCCCCTGTTATAATTAAAGCTAAAATTCTTATGCAGCAGATATGGAAAGATAAAACGCTTTGGGATGAAAATTTAAAACCTCATTCACTATCTGCTTGGGAATCTTTTACAAGGACTTTCACTGAACTTTCAAGACTAAAAATCCCTAGATGGCTAGGAACAGATTCTTTAGCCACAGTTGAAATTCATGGGTTTTGTGATGCCTCGGAGGTAGCGTATGCCGCTGCAATTTTTGTGAAGGTGATATATTCTTCCGTGAATATAAGATGTCAACTCATGTGTGCGAAAACAAAAGTAGCTCCTGTCAATACAATTTCACTGCCTAGATTGGAACTATGTGGTGCTGTTCTACTGTCAAAGCTAATGAAAAACATTCAAGGGATAGTTAATGCCAAAACCATTTCTGTTTATTTATGGACAGACTCCTCCATAGTTCTTGCATGGTTAGAAAAACCACCATGTTCTTGGCAAACGTTCATAGCTAATCGAACGAGCTTAATTAAAAATAATGTAGGAGATATTCCGTGGAGACACGTTTCATCAGCCGACAATGCGGCAGATTTAGCTACTCGGGGGATGGCTCCTGGTGAACTTCTTGACAATGACTTGTGGTGGCATGGTCCGATTTGGCTACGCACCAATTCACTGCCTTACCCGTGCTCCACTCGCTCATCTGTCAACGAAGCTGACCTTGAGTCTAAGCCCATAAAATCTTTTCACACTTCTACGAATAATTCTGAAGATATACTTCAAAGATTTTCCTCTTTCCCAAAGGCACTAAGAGTAATATCCTATATATTTCGGTTTTACACCCTCTCGAGCCCACGGTTCAAGGTTAAACCAATTTATACAAATTTAAATATTCAGAGAAGTGAGATCCTTTATGTTAAAGAAAGGCTCATTTCGCTGTCTCAAAGAACTTATTTCCCTTCTGAATATAAAAATTTAGAATCCGATCAATCAGTCAATAAATCAAGTCAACTGCTAACCCTGAATCCAGTTCTCGATTTAAAAGGTATCATGCGAGTAAACGGTCGACTAGTGAACTCAAGTCTCACTTGGGCTGAAAGGTATCCTATTATTTTGCCATACAATTCGATCTTTGCCAAACTTCTTGTTGATTTTATGCACGAGATAACTCTACATGGAGGCAATCAGTTAATATTTATTTTAATTCGACAACAATATTGGGTACCTAAACTCAAGAATTTAATTAAAACTCGAATACATAAATGTAAAATCTGTGTAATTCACAAGAAACAGCAACGCTCCCAACTTATGGCCGCCTTACCTCCAGAGAGGACAGACTTTTCAAACCCATTTTCGAAAGTTGGAATAGATTTTGCTGGTCCTTTCGAAATCAAAACATATTTCGGACGCAGTTGTCGGATAACTAAAGGCTACGTTTGCATTTTTGTATGCTTTTCCACAAAAGCCATACATTTAGAAGGAACTACAGAGCTATCCACTCCTTCATTTTTAGCTGCCTTTTATCGATTTGTTGGAAGAAGAGGTCTTCCTCGTGACATTTATTCCGACAACGGGACCAACTTCGTGGGAGCTAATCGAGCTCTGAAAGAAGATTTTAAAGCCAGTCTTAAAGAATCAGCCTTGCAATTTTGTAATGGTTACAATAATTGGCCATCTTGGCATTTTATTCCACCTGGTGCTCCTCACATGGGTGGTCTGTGGGAGGCAGGAGTAAAAAGCTTCAAGACCCACTTTAAAAAGGTTGCTACTTCTTACAAGTACACCTTCGAAGAATTCACAACACTGCTGTGCCGCATAGAATCGTGTCTTAATTCCCGTCCAATCAGCGCAATAACTGAAAATCCTTTTGAGAATCTCTCCCTCACTCCAGGACACTTCCTTATTGGAAGACCGCTTTTATCTATACCTGAACCAAATCTTCAAGAATCTCCTATCTCTTTAATAAATCGGTGGGAAAAACTAAAATTCCTGCATCAAACGTTTTGCAAAAGGTGGAAAGAGGAATACCTCAAAGAATTGCATAAAAGATATAAGTGGAAGTTTCCTCAACGAGACATAGAAGCTGGAGATATAGTAGTGGTAAGAAAAGAAAATTTACCACCCAATGAGTGGCGGTTAGGTCGTGTTACGAAAGTCTTTCCAGGCAACGACGGAAGGGTGCGTGTGGCTAGGATTCAAACACAGCAAGGTGAAATAACTAGACCAATAGTTAAGTTATGTGTTATTCCTACTGAATAATATAATTTTTTTTATCATTTTTTTTCCTTACATTTATATACATTTACGCATATTAGGAAGAAGCTGAATATGTTTGTGAATTGCACTTGAACATTATGAAGTACACGTACTTTAAACCCCCTAATATATTTTTGTAATTATTAGCATATTGAACACATATTATTGAAATCATATATACATTATGTTTTATATTTAATCTATTTATTACATATCTGAATTATTGTAAATCCATTATTTTTTTTCTTTAAGGTTAGTTTAGCTGTCCCCTACTAACATTCCTTTCTCCGGAGTGAGTGGAACCCCTTCGGAAAATGAAATGGTTCCCAATCTGAAATCGCATTTCAGATATAGGGATTAGTTTTTAATTTTTGTTTTTGAATTTTTGCAGTTATATTACTGCAAGGCGGGCGGCAATGTTTAAGCCAAAAATAAACTACATTATCTACCTTTATTTTGTTATCAGCTTTAACTTTATTTTACGTTATGAAACCGCAGGGGGCAGTTTGACTTGCAAATACACCTGTTATCGTGTGATTACCTGGTCAAACGATCCTTCCTGTGGCCCTTTTACTTTTAGTCATTCTCTTTTTTCTACTAACCCTCTCCGAGGTAAGACATCGTCGCATAAGTATAAGAAATAATAAATTTTGATTATCTTAATTTTCGACTGTGTTATTATTTCTTCATTTGGTATTTTCTTTTTTTCTATTTTACTACCGGGATCAATGCCGCATCCCAACACAATGTATTCAAAGTTCTTTTAATCAATCTCCTAATACATTTTCTTTTCCAAATAGTTCCAATATCAAACCATAAACATCCATGCCCGAATACAAAACATATTCTCTGCTTCACTATTTGACAGGTACATTGATCACGGCAACGGTATCATCTGCCTCCGCATCCAAGACACTTTCGACCTTGACACTGGTTTATACGAATGCAGAGTGACGTCCACCTATGGAACCTGTTCGACAACATGCGAGCTTCAAGTCGATGACCGACATCCCGCAGCTACCAATGACGAGGTTGATAGATCTGGTCTAGCGATACTTAAAAATCCACTTCCAGTGCTCGGAATGGAAGGTATGATCACTTCGTTCTGTGCCAAGATTTACCCACCTGATTCACAAGCCAGTTGGACAATTTGTGGACGCGACGTCACAGTTGACTCACGAAACTTTTCGGTAAGTCATATAGAAATAACATACTCGTATAAGCTATTTTGTAATCAGCTTGTTGAGTTGTTAATTTTATTATACAAGTAAACAAGATACAAATGAGTTTCTCTTTTGATGAGGGATAGCTACCGGGAGGGGGGTAGTGTCTATAGTCTGCTGCTGCTGGCTGACCCTTGCCAGTTTTAATGGGTAGGGTAACGTATGCGTCTCAGTCGCGTTCGTACATCGCGTCGTATCGGTTACAATTAGTTCACATCCAGCTTCACGCGTGGAAATATTTGTAAACATTTTGAAATATACAATAAACGGGCAAAAGTATCTGAAAGATGAGTAAATTGAAAGTAAGCTAAATTTATTGGTTTGATGTGATCTTTGTGTTCGGGAGGGAAAGTGCTCAATGGTATTTTTGGTTTTCTTCAAACCACCAAGCTGTACCTATACGTATTCATTAGACCGAGTAATTGATTGAGAAATGTGGGAGTGCGAAGAAGCTTGTAGTTTTCAAGAAATTAATTGAGGTCAAAAGTGTATGTGTAGAATGCAAAATATATATCTGATGGGTTAATTGTGAAATAATTTCAATTTTTAGTCAAAAATCATCGAATTCCGTTTCATAAAGCGACGGAAAATGAAAGCGGATATTGTAAGACGTAAGGAATAAACAACATAATCAATAGGTGCGGCATCCAATCCAGTAATAATGTCATCTTGTCTATTAAGACGGAAGCGGAGCCATGTTTTATTCAGTTTAATTTTATTTTTTGTTTGTATTAATCACATTATAAATCTATACCTACATATAGTCGGCATTTGAATTTAAAGCTTTTGAGAATTTTGATAGACAGTCCATTGCTCATTTCGGATAGATTCAATGCACGTAAAGTTCATTCTGTTGATTTATCCGCATTTCAGTTATTAACAGATAAAATTATGTTATAATTTGATCTATTGTCGGTATCTTCATAAGGCGCATCTTCTTTTGCCTATCATTTTATACAAGATTAATTATGAGGCAATGGATGGTTTTAATAATTAGCAAACAGTATCTATCAGTTGTAACAAATTGTCTGACTTTAATCCTTTACCGGAATTTACGCAATGTATGCAATGCTAATAACTAATTAATCGTATCTTAAAAGCATTCCATGTTCAAAATATCTACAATGAATTATTTATGATAACCAAGAATTCAAAGAGTCCATGCAAATATTTATTGTCCCATTTATTATGGAACACAACGTCGTTCAAGTGGCTGCCTTGACTTGCCGTGCGTCTTTGATTGCTGAGTCAATTGGATCTTGTAAGGGATTAATCCGAGATCTTTATGCAGAATTCTCTACAGGCTAGTGCGTGAAATGTTGAGCTGTAGAGATCGATGGCGAGTTGATGTTCGTGAATTGAGTCTCACACAGAGAGTAGCCATGAGTCTTGTTTACTAGCATACCAGTGTCACGAACGTTTTGCACAAACTTTCGTACATAAGACGCGCGGATTGCTTCATTTTGGCCAAAAATTCTTTAAAAAGAATTGGACTCTCACTTTTGAAATAAGTTTTCAATATTTCCCAACGTACAAACGTAAAGCAACTCATTTCGTTCCGCGGAGAACAATCTGACTTTCTGCCGAGATCTCGAGCGGGAAACAGCTGTCAGTGTCAAAATAAAATATGATTTAAAAAGAAACCACTAGATGGCTCATCCTTTTTTTTTTGTATAAACCTTTTTTAATTTTTGGTTTTAATGAGAAATGAAAGATTTGTTTAAAGTCTTATTTACAGACTATGTTTTTGAGAAGGTTTTCGGGTATATTTAAACCTCTTATACCTTATTAAAAATGATTAACGCACTGTCTTAATTTCCTTAAAATTTCGTCATAAATATGATCACATTAAACTAAAATTGATATTTTAATTTGATAACCTTTTTTCGAGATGATGCCTCGATACCAAACTTAAAAGTTGAGGGTTTTCAAATATTTTTACTATTATTCTCGATTTTCAAAATATGTACTTAATTGCCAATGGCTCGTATAGATCTTAAATCTAGTTCCTTAACAATTCATGTATGCAATGCAATTAAAACAAAAGAGGAGGTCAAAAGCTCAAACATATGAACAGAATTCGCGGTACCAAAATACTTATTGGGAGCTGCAACCAAGAACGCTTTACATTCTGTGTATAATACGAATAATTTTGGGTTTCCTAACTGGCCACTGCAAACTGAGAAGACAAATCAGTAGTTCCGGAGGATTGGTGAACATATGACATATTTATGCAGGCAAAACGAAGCCTTGTGTGACACTAGTGATTATTTTATGAATCACGGGCTAAGAACCGTCCAACACAACTTGTATTGAGCGGTTCTAAAGGTAGTTTCTAATCAAAGGATAAGTTTTGAATCTCTTAAAAAATTTTATTATTTGCACCGAAAATTGGATAACTCCTCTCTTGAAGTTGCGATTACCGACTCAGAATTTTGGTAGAAATAATTTTTAACTACTTCTAGTTTAACAAGATCTAAATATAAACCTTGATTTCACTGACGTATTGATATTGTCAGATTATTAAAATGTATTAAAATTATCTAGAATTTTTAAGATCTGTCGTAGTTTTTCTGAAAACGTAATTTGTGTTCCTCAGCAATCTCAGTTGCTTTTTTCTTTCTTTCATCTTCTTCGATTTGATTTTATTTTTCGCCAATGGCGGTTTTTTTTTTGGGTGGCATTTCTATAACCAGTAAACTGTAATCGTGCAAAAGAAACAATGATGAACGAATGAAAATGCGTATTGAGGTTTGAATGTGATTTTCTCACAAAAAAACACTGGCAATAGAATGAAAAAGCGAATGCAAATGGAAAAATCAAAACAATTTTTGTATAACTTACCTTAAATATTCTTTAACATACTTAATCAAGCAAATGGGCCTGCACACACGAGACTATTTCATCCGGACTAAGAACAGTTTTGTTGGCAAGGGAACCGAAGTGTGCAGTATGAAACGGACTAAAATTTCAACCCGAAATTTCGTGGATGAACGAAGACTGAAACTAACACATACACAACATACAACATACACAGTGCCGGATTAGCCACGAAACAAGAGTAGCAGATGCTACGGGCCCCGCGCATTTGGGGGCCCCGCGCACCAACCTTTTCTGACCATAAAAAAGTATTATTTACATATTAGATTTAGTCACAATTACTAAGAAGAAAATATTTGCATCAAAATGATCAACTAAAATTTTATTTTTCTATCTGCTGGTCTTACCAAAAATCATGTTTCGCACCACACCAAACGCAAATTGGACAACGGTATGAAATTCAGGTATTTATTGTCACCATTGATAACGTACTCACTGCTTTAGGTAAACGTATGTATATGAACAGTTATCATAAAATTGCTGGCATTTTCGGAATATTCCGAGAGCTAAAATCTCTTCCTGATTCAAAATAGCTTTTTTGGCCTTTAGTCCAAAAAAATTGGCGTTTCGTCCGGGGATCGCACATGGACTCATCAGTTGGCTGTGAGGACCTTGTCAATACGCAATTTTTATTGAATTCAGTTCGTCTTACATCGATTTTTTGACAAAAATCCAATGTGAACTATATCCAACCAAGATTAAAATTATAATCATTAACGTTGGAATATTTTGCCCGTGGCCGAGCATTGATTCTATATGAAGGTTTTTATAATACAAATTCTATATACTACTGAAATAAATCAGCCTAGTAGAAGACTTAGCACTATTAATAGATTTGTTGAATTTGTTAAAAATAGCAAAATATTTCAACGTTAATGATTACAATTTTAATCTTGGTTGGATATAGTTCACATTGGATTTTTGTCAAAAAATCAATGTAAGATGAACTGAATTCAATAAAAATTGCGTATTGACACGGTCCTCATAGCCAACTGATTAGTCCATGTGCGATCACCCGGACGAAACGCCAATTTTTGTGGACTAAAAGCCATAAAAGCTATTTTGAATCAATAATTCAACAAGTCCATTAATAGTGCTAAGTCTTCTACTTGGCTGATTTATTTCAGTAGTATATAGAATTTGTATTATAAAAACCTTCATATAAAATCTCTTCCACCAGAAGAAATTAAAAATCTGCAACCATAGTAAGTACTTACGCAGATGATTTGGAGGACAGTCTGGGCAACGAATTAGTGCAATTCGCTTCAATGCTCAATTCTGATGTGGCTGGTATTATTGACAGCAGGAATCATGAGGCTCTGGAAATGCAGGTTTACAAGCTGTTGATAAATAATTCTTTACAATCTTGTTTCCCGAACGTTGAAATTACTTTGCGCATTTATTTGTCTCTCATGATCACCAACTGCAGTGGTGAACGATCTTTCTCAACAATTAAACGTGTTAAAAATGAATTGAGGAACACGATGAGCCAACAACGTCTCCTCACTTTAATAAATATTGAACATGATTTACTCCGAGAAGTCGATATCAACAGCATTATTTATAAATTTTCCCAAATTAAATCAAGAAAAGTTTGTTTGTAACAGTTTTGTTTTACTTAATACCATAAACTTCATAAGTCGCCTAACCTAAAACAGTCTAGGGGCCCCTTGATAGAATTTGCTACAGGCCCCGCGCTGGCTTAATCCGGCACTGAACATACAACAACAACAACATACACATATAAATACTAACACATATGAAAGAGGTTCATGTATACATTTCTTCCCCCAGTCTGAAATCATCTCGTGTGTGCTTGGACTATAGACTAAAACAGGTTTTAGTCCAAAAATTGTTCATCTCGTGTGTGCAGGCCCAATGATTATATCCGCAATGGAGGATCGACAGTGGAACTGTCATTGATAGTGCTGCTAACGAAAGGCACTGTGAATGAACTCGTTCAATCCAAATTCAAAATTCGAAAAAATTGGATTTTGCCCACTTAAAATCGGTTCAGCCGTTTTGGAGTCTACAAAGAAAATACACACAATAATTTGTATATCTACATATGTAGGTATATTAAAAAATATGTGATACAAAATTGGCAAAAGCCCAACAAAATAATCAAACATTTCTGTTGATCCGACTTTTGCAACTAAACTTCAAAAAATCAACCGCTAGGCAAATTTAAAGATTGCCTGATAATTTCATCAAAATCGGTCACTCCGTTTCAGAGTCCTTAGAGAACAAACACATATCGATAATAGTGTAAGAAAATGGAAGATAATAAATTTTTAAGTTTTTCAACTTAAAATGATCTCTAGAAAATATGGTTCTAGTTTGCGGTGCTGATCGTGAGATACTTTTTATAAATTTGTCCTTAGTTCAACTTTGTCAACTTTCAATATTATTATAGGAATTGGGAAATAGAACGGTTACTCTTATAATTCTAACAAATTTTGAGTTCATTTAAACAAATTAGAATGATTTATGATCAGATGACGACAACCCTACACAAATTTCAAAACTGAAGTTCTGAAGCGCCGCAAATAAATTCATAAATCATAAGTAAGTCATGATAAAAGAAATCAACAGTCACTAAAACAGATGCATAATCAGAACCGAAACAATAAGAGGAGGTCAATTAAATTAGCTTCTTCACTCTGCATACAATAATTTAAACAAATAATACTACTGTTTATACAAAAACGTTTTATTTGACATGTCCAAGAAAAAAAAAACTTAAAACAAATTTTTAAAAATACTGATATAAGTATTTATATGATTCACATTTATAAATATGCATTATTTAAAAAAAAAAACTCAAAACTAACTTCGCGGCGGGTAATTCTTTATTATACAAAACACCTGTTTAAACTCAAGTATATTTTTGTTGTTTTTCGTATTGTTGCGAACAGAGCTTTATACTCCTACAGCACCATCTGTTGGGAATTACATATCTGCTTTATGAAGGAACAAAACCAAAAAGCTCTTTTCCAGCAGTTCGCATCTAAATTTCTCCTTATTCCAAACTACTAGAACATTCTATCTCCATATAAATTTCCCCTCGTTCCAAGCAAATAGAATATTCTAGGCAAGAACCTTCGAGAACAACTGGTTTGAGTATAAAAGGGAGTGTTCGCGGTGAGCACAGACAGTTTATTTTCGATTATGAAAGTGTGCAAAGCTGAACTATTGGATTGTGGAACGTGTAATAAAAGAAGTGGATTTAAGTTGGAATAAAAGTATTAGAGTTGATTATAAATTGAGATTTATTGTTTTGATTTGAAAAGTGTAAATAAAGAAGAAATTCTAAAAGGAGTAATAAGTTTTATTTAAAGAACCTAGCAAAAATATTACATTGGTGTCAGAAAAGTGGAATAAAACTTATTGTGCAGTGAAGTGTGCGAAAAAAAAAATAATAATAATAAAAATGAGCAAGTTACTAAAAGAGCTCAACTGTAATGAGCTGAAAAGTGAATTAGGCAAGCGAGAACTTTCTAGAGCAGGATCGAAAAATGAGCTTGTTCTGCGTTTGGCCGAATATTTGAAACAACAAAATGAAGACCCGGACATTTTCGTCTTTGAAGCTGACGCTGAGGAAGCAGACGTAAGTAAAAATGTAGATGTTTCAAATATGATTAGTCTTCTGCTTCAACGTTTCGACGAGCAACGAAATGAGCAGAAAAACGAACAAAAGAATGTTCTCGAACGTCTCGAAGAACAACGAAATGAACAGAAAAATGAACAAAAGAATATTCTCGAACGCCTTGATAAACAGCATAACGAACAAAAAGACCTTCTCGAAGAGCAGAAAAACATGCTAGAAGGCAAGCTTGTTAACATCGAGAAGAATGTATCTGCACTTGATGAACGTGTTTCATTGTTGGAGAATCAAGTCGACAACAAAATGGAGACGTTTTCAAAAGAGTTAGATCGTATTCGAAATATAAAGATTCGGGAAAGTTCTGGAGAAACATTGAGGAAAAAGGAGATGCAACCTCCAACCTTTGATGGACAAACTTCTTGGTCTATATACAAGAAGCAATTCGAGGCAGCCTCCAAAACAAATGGCTGGGATGAGGCTGACAAGTATATAGCCTTAACTCTTGCTCTTAGAGGAGCAGCTGCTGAGTTGTTGCAAACCATACCAGCAGATAAGAGCGGCGACTTCAATTCCTTGGTTTTGGCTATAGACAAACGCTTTGGTAACAGCCACATGAAAGAAGTCTTCAAAGTGCAACTCAATTCCAGAGTTCAGAAGAGGGGCGAAACTCTACAACAACTGCAAGCAGACATTGAAAGGCTTGTTCATCTTGCATATCCAGATGTTGGTGAGGAAATTTGTAACCAGTTTGCAGTTGAGGCATTTGTTCGCGCCATTTCCGACATACATCTTCAAAGGGCCGTGCGAACTGCTGGAAAACGAACGCTTTCTGAAACATTAGCGTTTGCCTTGACAATGGAAGCAGCTGAGCAAGCTTCTCAGGGAGTACATCGACTTAGAGAAGCCATCGTCGAAGAATGCTCATGCCAAAGAACTGATGTCCAAAGGAACCAACGGAACGGACTTGCAAAGTGCTGGAATTGCAACAAGACCGGACATTTACAGCGTCAATGTCGATTACCACCAAGAAGAGCTTGTCAACATTGTGGACACGGAGTTTCAAACCCAGAACAAGGTAACAATAACACCTGTGTTACTTCCCGAACAGTTTCCCAACAGGGAAACGAGTAAGAACCAACTTCGAGGGGCAGAAGCTGGTTTCTGGTATCGATGGCCCCAGAAACACCATCCAGGTCTCTCAAACTAAGCGAGACAATAGAAGTCTGACTGTCGAGGCAACATTAAATGGCAACAAACGTGTGGTCACCATCGACACCGGTGCCACAGCCTCCATTGTGCGTCAAGACCTAGTGCACTTGAAGTGGCTACACAACACCAATAGCTACCGTCTAAGAACTGCCACAGGAGAAGCAGCTAGGGTTTATGGTGAAGTCCGACTTAGAATTCGAATTGCAGATCTAGAATTCTCACACAAATTTTTGGTGGCAGATATATGTGACGAATGCATCATAGGCATGGACTTCATGAAAGAACATCGAGTAATTTTGGATATTGGCAAACAAGTACTCAAATACCAGAATACAGAGATTCCAATGAACTATGGGCACGAAGGAACAACAACTCTAAGGACTGTCATCAAAGAAGACGTGATTATTCCAACTTCTTCTGAGGTATTCGTTTGGACGAAATTAGAAGGTGAGTGTGGACGCCATCGATACCTAATGGTGGAACCAGGCCCAGATTGTTCTTCCCAAAACGTCATCATTGGGAAGACACTTGTGGCTCCAAAGAACAATATGGTCCCCGTACGGATACTCAACACCAAACCGTACGATGTAAAGTTAGCAAAAGGAGAAGTTATCGGTAAGTGTGAAAATGTCGCAGCCATAACACGAATTGACGCTGAAACACCGAGAGTGACATTAAATACTGAGGAGCTCAATAGCATCAAGGCAAAGATACTCAATTCATCTAACCTAGACCAACATCAGGTTAAAATGGCAGAAAGCCTTCTGAATGAGTATGCCGACATTTTCGCTTCACCAAACGGGAAATATGGAAGGACACAAATGGTGCAGCATCGAATAAATACAGGAGATGCAAGACCCATTCGTCAGCCCGCAAGACGTCTGCCACTGGCCAAACAAGGTGAAGCTGAGGAAATGATTACCACCATGAAGAAGGATGGTTTGATTGAGAACTCCAAGAGTCCTTGGGCGTCACCAGTGGTCCTAGTCAAAAAGAAGGACGGAAGTACACGGTTTTGTGTTGACTACCGAAGGTTAAATGACGTGACCAAGAAAGATAGCTATCCCCTGCCAAGAATTAGCGACACCTTAGATGCGATGGAAGGAGCACAATGGTTTTCAACACTGGACTTGAAAAGTGGATATTGGCAAGTTGAAATTCACCCTGAGGATCGAGAAAAGACAGCGTTCTCCACAGGTAATGGGCTATGGCAGTTCAACGTGATGCCATTTGGTCTTTGCAACGCTCCGGCAACATTTGAGCGTTTGATGGAGTGTGTCCTTCAAGGTCTGACGTGGAAAACTTGTCTTGTCTACTTGGATGATGTTATCGTTTATGGAAAGACATACGACCAACACTGTAAGAACCTAAAGGGTGTGTTCCAGAGACTTCGAGAGGCTAACCTTAAACTGAACCCAGAAAAATGTGCACTGTTCCAGACTGAAGTAAAGTATTTGGGACATATCATCTCGTCCCAAGGAGTCAAGACTGATCCTGAAAAAGTTGACACCGTCAAAAATTGGCCAACACCACAGGACAAACATCAACTACGAAGTTTTCTTGGTCTTGCTACTTATTACAGACGTTTTGTTAAGAACTTTGCCGGAATTGCGAAGAGTTTGCATCAGCTTACGGAAAAGAACAAGCAGTTTAGATGGTCAGGTGAGTGTGAAAAAGCCTTCCAAGAACTGAAATACCGTCTATGCAATGCTCCGGTGCTGATCTATCCGACTCCAGGCAAGCCTTTTATCATCGATGCTGATGCAAGCAACGTGGGAGTCGGCGCTGTTCTGTCACAAGTGCACGATGGCGAAGAAAAGGTTGTCGCCTATTTCAGCAAAGTACTGTCGAAGACCGAAAGGAACTACTGTGTGACCAGAAGAGAACTCTTGGCACTCATCTTGGCAACGAAACACTTCCACAAATACATCTATGGACAACAGTTTCTTCTACGAACTGATCATGGTGCTCTTAACTGGTTGTTGAACTTCAAGAACCCAGAAGGACAAGTCGCAAGGTGGATAGAAAGACTGCAGACTTACGATTACGAAATTCAACACCGAAGGGGAAAGCTGCATTCAAATGCCGACGCACTATCCCGTAGGCCTTGTAAATTAGATTGCAAGCATTGCATGCGACCAGAAGAAAAGGAATCCATCAACATTCAGCGAATAAGGGCTGACCCCATTTGTGGATGGAGCAATGAAGAAATAAGATCTGCTCAACAAGAAGACCCCGACATTGAACCTCTTCTCGCATGGAAAGAACATGAAGAAAAACCCGCATGGAATGACATTTCCGATAGGAGTCCAATTTTAAAAGCCTATTGGGCACAATGGGACTCACTTCATGTGCAAGAAGGTGTTCTTAGGCGAAAATGGGAGTCCGCTGATGGTAAATCCTATGTGATGCAGCTTGTGTTACCTCAATCAAAAATTAAAGAGGTTCTTCGAGAAATGCATGATGGACCTTCAGGAGGCCATTTGGGAGTCAACAAGACGTTAGAAAAAGTGAGACAACGATTCTACTGGTTGCATGCAAGAGACGACATTGAAAAGTGGTGCCGAAATTGTGACGCTTGTGCTGCAACCAAAGGCCCTGGTAGAAAACTACAAGGAAAAATGATGCAATATAATGTTGGCTCACCGTTTGAAAGGATTGCTGTTGATGTGGCTGGCCCATTTCCGGAAACGAATGATGGAAACAAATACATTCTGGTGGTAATGGATTACTTTAGCAAATGGCCTGAGGCGTACGCTATCCCGAACCAAGAAGCCAAGACCGTGGCCGACCAGATTGTGTCTAACTGGGTAAGCAGGTTCGGTGTGCCTATGGAGCTCCATTCTGACCAAGGAAGGAACTTTGAGTCGAACATATTCCAAGAGGTGTGCGCGTTCCTTGGCATTAAGAAAACGAGAACCACACCACTTCACCCGCAATCTGATGGAATGGTCGAGAGATTCAACAGGACGTTAAAAGAGCACCTCACTAAGGTCGTAGGCGACAACCAAAGAAACTGGGATAGGCACATACCACTATTTTTGATGGCCTATCGAAGTGCAGTACATAGCTCAACAGGACAAACACCATCTGAAATCCTGTTCGGAAGAAGCATACGGCTGCCTAGTGAGATAAGGTTTGGACATCCATCACAAGAGTCTAAGGAAACAAGGGATTACGTGAGTGACCTACAAGAGAGGCTAATCGACATCCACGAAAGGACCAGGACTAGAATGAGCGCTTACAGCGATCGAATGAAGACAAGGTACGACACAAGAGCAAACACGACAGGATTCCAAGTAGGAGATCGTGTATGGCTGTATAATCCACATCGTCAAAAGGGATTGTCGCCGAAGCTTCAACAAAACTGGGAAGGCCCTTATACTGTCGTCACGAAAATCAATGATGTCGTTTACCGAATTCAAAGAGGGTTAAGAGGAAAGCTAAAAGTTGTGCATAGCGATCGACTGCACCGATACAGTGCCGAAGCTGGTGATAGAGTTGTTCGGGACGAACAATCTTAAGAAGGGGGCAATGTTGCGAACAGAGCTTTATACTCCTACAGCACCATCTGTTGGGAATTACATATCTGCTTTATGAAGGAACAAAACCAAAAAGCTCTTTTCCAGCAGTTCGCATCTAAATTTCTCCTTATTCCAAACTACTAGAACATTCTATCTCCATATAGAATATTCTAGACAAGAACCTTCGAGAACAACTGGTTTGAGTATAAAAGGGAGTGTTCGCGGTGAACACAGGACAGTTTATTTTCGATTATGAAAGTGTGCAAAGCTGAACTATTGGATTGTGGAAAGTGTAATAAAAGAAGTGGATTTAAGTTGGAATAAAAGTATTAGAGTTGATTATAAATTGAGATTTATTGTTTTGATTTGAAAAGTGTAAATAAAGAAGAAATTCTAAAAGGAGTAATAAGTTTTATTTAAAGAACCTAGCAAAAATATTACATTGGTGTCAGAAAAGTGGAATAAAACTTATTGTGCAGTGAAGTGTGCAAAAAAAAAAAAAAATAATAATAATAAAAATGAGCAAGTTACTAAAAGAGCTCAACTGTAATGAGCTGAAAAGTGAATTAGGCAAGCGAGAACTTTCTAGAGCAGGATCGAAAAATGAGCTTGTTCTGCGTTTGGCCGAATATTTGAAACAACAAAATGAAGACCCGGACATTTTCGTCTTTGAAGCTGACGCTGAGGAAGCAGACGTAAGTAAAAATGTAGATGTTTCAAATATGATTAGTCTTCTGCTTCAACGTTTCGACGAGCAACGAAATGAGCAGAAAAACGAACAAAAGAATGTTCTCGAACGTCTCGAAGAACAACGAAATGAACAGAAAAATGAACAAAAGAATATTCTCGAACGCCTTGATAAACAGCATAACGAACAAAAAGACCTTCTCGAAGAGCAGAAAAACATGCTAGAAGGCAAGCTTGTTAACATCGAGAAGAATGTATCTGCACTTGATGAACGTGTTTCATTGTTGGAGAATCAAGTCGACAACAAAATGGAGACGTTTTCAAAAGAGTTAGATCGTATTCGAAATATAAAGATTCGGGAAAGTTCTGGAGAAACATTGAGGAAAAAGGAGATGCAACCTCCAACCTTTGATGGACAAACTTCTTGGTCTATATACAAGAAGCAATTCGAGGCAGCCTCCACAACAAATGGCTGGGATGAGGCTGACAAGTATATAGCCTTAACTCTTGCTCTTAGAGGAGCAGCTGCTGAGTTGTTGCAAACCATACCAGCAGATAAGAGCGGCGACTTCAATTCCTTGGTTTTGGCTATAGACAAACGCTTTGGTAACAGCCACATGAAAGAAGTCTTCAAAGTGCAACTCAATTCCAGAGTTCAGAAGAGGGGCGAAACTCTACAACAACTGCAAGCAGACATTGAAAGGCTTGTTCATCTTGCATATCCAGATGTTGGTGAGGAAATTTGTAACCAGTTTGCAGTTGAGGCATTTGTTCGCGCCATTTCCGACATACATCTTCAAAGGGCCGTGCGAACTGCTGGAAAACGAACGCTTTCTGAAACATTAGCGTTTGCCTTGACAATGGAAGCAGCTGAGCAAGCTTCTCAGGGAGTACATCGACTTAGAGAAGCCATCGTCGAAGAATGCTCATGCCAAAGAACTGATGTCCAAAGGAACCAACGGAACGGACTTGCAAAGTGCTGGAATTGCAACAAGACCGGACATTTACAGCGTCAATGTCGATTACCACCAAGAAGAGCTTGTCAACATTGTGGACACGGAGTTTCAAACCCAGAACAAGGTAACAATAACACCTGTGTTACTTCCCGAACAGTTTCCCAACAGGGAAACGAGTAAGAACCAACTTCGAGGGGCAGAAGCTGGTTTCTGGTATCGATGGCCCCAGAAACACCATCCAGGTCTCTCAAACTAAGCGAGACAATAGAAGTCTGACTGTCGAGGCAACATTAAATGGCAACAAACGTGTGGTCACCATCGACACCGGTGCCACAGCCTCCATTGTGCGTCAAGACCTAGTGCACTTGAAGTGGCTACACAACACCAATAGCTACCGTCTAAGAACTGCCACAGGAGAAGCAGCTAGGGTTTATGGTGAAGTCCGACTTAGAATTCGAATTGCAGATCTAGAATTCTCACACAAATTTTTGGTGGCAGATATATGTGACGAGTGCATCATCGGAATGGACTTCATGAAAGAACATCGAGTAATTTTGGATATTGGCAACCAGGTACTCAAATACCAGAATACAGAGATTCCAATGATCTATGGGCACGAAGGAACAACAACTCTAAGGACTGTCATCAAAGAAGATGTGGTTATTCCTACTTCTTCTGAGGTATTCGTTTGGACAAAATTAGAAGGTGAGTGTGGACGCCATCGATACCTAATGGTGGAACCAGGCCCAGATTGTTCTTCCCAAAATTTCATCATTGGGAAGACACTTGTGGCTCCGAAGAACAATATGGTCCCCGTACGGATACTCAACACCAAACCGTACGATGTAAAGTTAGTGAAAGGAGAAGTTATTGGTAAGTGCGAATCTGTCGCAGCCATAACACGAATTGACGCTGAAACACCGAGAACGACATTAGACCCTGAGGAGCTCAATAGCATCAAGGCAAAGATATTCAATTCAGCTAACCTAGACCAACATCAGGTTAAAATGGCAGAAAGCCTTCTGAATGAGTATGCCGACATTTTCGCTTCACCAAACGGGAAATATGGAAGGACACAAATGGTGCAGCATCGAATAAATACAGGAGATGCAAGACCCATTCGTCAGCCCGCAAGGCGTCTTCCACTGGCCAAACAAGGTGAAGCTGAGGAAATGATTACCACCATGAAGAAGGATGGTTTGATTGAAAACTCCAAAAGTCCTTGGGCGTCACCAGTGGTCCTAGTCAAAAAGAAGGACGGAAGTACACGGTTTTGTGTTGACTACCGAAGGTTGAATGACGTAACCAAGAAAGACAGTTACCCCTTGCCAAGAATTAGTGACACCTTAGATGCGATGGAAGGAGCACACTGGTTTTCAACACTGGACTTGAAAAGTGGATATTGGCAAGTTGAAATTCACCCTGAAGATCGAGAAAAGACAGCGTTCTCCACAGGTAATGGGCTCTGGCAGTTCAACGTGATGCCGTTTGGTCTTTGCAACGCTCCGGCAACCTTTGAGCGTTTGATGGAGTGCGTCCTTCAAGGCCTGACGTGGAAAACTTGCCTTGTCTACTTGGATGATGTTATCGTTTATGGGAAAACATACGACCAACACTGTAAGAACCTAAAGGGTGTGTTCCAGAGACTTCGAGAGGCTAACCTTAAACTGAACCCAGAAAAATGTGCACTGTTCCAGACTGAAGTAAAGTATTTGGGACATATCATCTCGTCCCAAGGAGTCAAGACCGATCCTGAAAAAGTTGACACCGTCAAAAATTGGCCAACACCACAGGACAAACATCAACTACGAAGTTTTCTTGGTCTTGCTACTTATTACAGACGTTTTGTTAAGAACTTTGCCGGAATTGCGAAGAGTTTGCATCAGCTTACGGAAAAGAACAAGCAGTTTAGATGGTCAGGTGAGTGTGAAAAAGCCTTCCAAGAACTGAAATATCATCTATGCAATGCTCCGGTGCTGATCTATCCGACTCCAGGCAAGCCTTTTATCATCGATGCTGATGCAAGCAACGTGGGAGTCGGCGCTGTTCTATCACAAGTGCACAATGGCGAAGAAAAGGTTGTCGCCTATTTCAGCAAAGTACTGTCGAAGACCGAAAGAAACTACTGTGTGACCAGAAGAGAACTCTTGGCACTCATTTTGGCAACGAAACACTTCCATAAATACATCTATGGACAGAAGTTTCTTCTACGAACCGATCATGGTGCTCTTAACTGGTTGTTGAACTTCAAGAACCCAGAAGGACAAGTCGCAAGGTGGATAGAAAGACTGCAGACTTACGATTACGAAATTCAACACCGAAGGGGAAAGCTGCACTCAAATGCCGACGCACTATCCCGGAGACCTTGTAAAATAGATTGCAAGCATTGCAGGCGACAAGAAGAAAAGGAATCCATCAACATTCTGCGAATAAGAGCTGACCCCATTTATGGATGGAGCAATGAAGAAATACGATCTGCTCAACAAGAAGACCCCGACATTGAACCTCTTCTCGCATGGAAGGAACATGAAGAAAAACCCGCATGGAATGACATTTCCGATAGGAGTCCAATTTTAAAAGCCTATTGGGCACAATGGAACTCACTTCATGTGCAAGAAGGTGTTCTTCGGCGAAAATGGGAGTCCGCTGATGGTAAATCCTATGTAATGCAGCTTGTGTTACCTCAATCGAAAATCAAAGAGGTTCTTCGAGAGATGCATGATGGACCTTCAGGAGGCCATTTGGGAGTCAATAAGACTTTAGAAAAAGTGAGACAACGATTCTACTGGTTGCATGCAAGAGACGACGTTGAAAAGTGGTGCCGAAATTGTGAAGCTTGTGCTGCAACCAAAGGCCCTGGTAGAAAACTGCAAGGAAAAATGATGCAATATAATGTTGGCTCACCGTTTGAAAGGATTGCTGTTGATGTAGCTGGCCCATTTCCGGAAACGAATGATGGAAACAAATACATTCTGGTGGTAATGGATTACTTCAGCAAATGGCCTGAGGCATACGCTATCCCGAACCAAGAAGCCAAAACCGTGGCCGACCAGATTGTGTCTAACTGGGTAAGCAGGTTCGGTGTGCCTATGGAGCTCCATTCTGACCAAGGAAGGAACTTTGAGTCGAACATATTCCAAGAGGTGTGCGCGTTCCTTGGCATTAAGAAAACGAGAACCACACCACTTCACCCGCAATCTGATGGAATGGTCGAGAGATTCAACAGGACTTTAAAAGAGCACCTCACTAAGGTTGTAGGCGACTACCAAAGAAACTGGGATAGGCACATACCACTATTTTTGATGGCCTATAGAAGTGCAGTACATAGCTCAACAGGACAAACACCATCTGAAATCCTGTTCGGAAGAAGCATACGGCTGCCTAGTGAGATAAGGTTTGGACATCCATCACAAGAGTCTAAGGAAACAAGGGATTACGTGAGTGACCTACAAGAGAGGCTAATCGACATCCACGAAAGGACCAGGACTAGAATGAGCGCTTACAGCGATCGAATGAAGACAAGGTACGACACAAGAGCAAACACGACAGGATTCCAAGTAGGAGATCGTGTATGGCTGTATAATCCACATCGTCAAAAGGGATTGTCGCCGAAGCTTCAACAAAACTGGGAAGGCCCTTATACTGTCGTCACGAAAATCAATGATGTCGTTTACCGAATTCAAAGAGGGTTAAGAGGAAAGCTAAAAGTTGTGCATAGCGATCGACTGCACCGATACAGTGCCGAAGCTGGTGATAGAGTTGTTCGGGACGAACAATCTTAAGAAGGGGGCAATGTTGCGAACAGAGCTTTATACTCCTACAGCACCATCTGTTGGGAATTACATATCTGCTTTATGAAGGAACAAAACCAAAAAGCTCTTTTCCAGCAGTTCGCATCTAAATTTCTCCTTATTCCAAACTACTAGAACATTCTATCTCCATATAGAATATTCTAGACAAGAACCTTCGAGAACAACTGGTTTGAGTATAAAAGGGAGTGTTCGCGGTGAACACAGGACAGTTTATTTTCGATTATGAAAGTGTGCAAAGCTGAACTATTGGATTGTGGAAAGTGTAATAAAAGAAGTGGATTTAAGTTGGAATAAAAGTATTAGAGTTGATTATAAATTGAGATTTATTGTTTTGATTTGAAAAGTGTAAATAAAGAAGAAATTCTAAAAGGAGTAATAAGTTTTATTTAAAGAACCTAGCAAAAATATTACAATATATACATATATTCAAAGAGCTGACGGCAAAAGCCAAACTTTAACGACTTTATAAATCGTTTTATTAAAACGATACGGATCATACATATAGTGACAGTATTGTTGTATGCTCATCTCTTTTTTGCTTATGTAGATAACAAAACGCATCTATTATCTAAAAATCTATTACTACGTTTATATGCAGTATCAAAAGATCGAGTTGGATTAGGGTCGGATTTTTGACCCAGGTTTTTCGTCATTTGAGTTAAGAGCTCGATTTGGAGTTGAGTTGAAATGGTGTTGTGCGATTCTGAAACAGTTTGTTAAGCCAACTCCTCGACCCATGTTTTTCGTCTCACATTTCAACTCGACATCGCTAGTTGGATCGAGTTGAACGAATCTCATTTCAACTCAATACAGGTACATATATAAAGGGTCGAAGCGAGCTTCAAGCTCAACACCTCATATAAACGCAATATATATGGATCCGGATCTGGATTAATTTTTAACATAAATTTGGGATCCTGTTCTTTATGTGGTTCTATTTTAAAGATCCAAAACTTAGTGCATATTATAGCTGGTAGATGGCTTTCTATGGTAAGGTAGTGTTAGCATCAGTGTAAAGAAAAAAGACAAGAAAGAATTTAAAATTCAACAAACATAAGGATAAAGACAGATGTGCATATAACACTGCTGTCACGATGATCCAAATCGTTTTATTTTCAAGCGAAAATCTATATGTATTATTAGCAATAATAAAATACGGATAATTGGATCTCAAATAATGAAAATAAATCGAATTATTTATGTACATACATATATATCCATCTATATTTTGAGTTGGTGGAAAAGAGAAGAATAATTTGCACTGACATTCCACTTTGCTCGCGTTCATCGATAGATGTGCAATGAAACAAGCATGTACAAACCTATAATATGTTGATAGACATCAACATTGGCGCAAATTTTAAACAGCCTATTATTAAGGTATTAGTATGATACTACTTAACAATTTGCTAACTTTATAGTAGTTTACTAACTCATTCTTTATTTTAAACATTTTCTAACTAGTATCGTACTAAAAGAATTTTCTTAATAAATTGCTTCTGAACACACCTAAAACAATGACATTTCGTGTAAAAAAGTAAGTACACGAACCTTTTTTGATGTTTGCAAATGTCAAAGAGTCATAATGAAGCTAACATATTGTGGAAAGAATGAAAAATGCAGAGGAAATGGTGTTTAGTAAAATATGGAAGAAGTTTAAAAGGATTCGATAAATTCACCATGCTCATAGTTCTCTACTTTCTTATACTTAATTTTGTTTGAAGTAATGGCACAGACTCGAAATTGTACTAAAAAATCAGTTTGATATAGTATTCCATTCCCCGAAAAAAAAACAGCTTTTGATTGAAATCTGAATTTGTCAGTGGAATAAACCGACATTTGGAAATGTCAAGGAGTCATTATAAAGTTAAGCACGAAATTAAAAAAATAAAATAGCTATTCGATGATTTTTATTTTTACAAAATGTTTGGGAATCTTTTTACTTTTCCTGCACGTAGACGGTTTGAGAGTCTATGCTTTTGTGTTGAATCCGTACATCGCACAACGCATCAAACGGAATACATCGAAGCGGTACGCGGTTAATAGCAAATTTTTGGTTTGGAGGTATAACCATAGTAAAAATATGACATTTTTAGGTGCATGCATCAATCGAATACAAAAGTCTTGATGGTTTTTTTCACCATTGGTGTGATTGAAGGGTTTAATAAATCGGGATTTTACCTATTTTTGTGTCTGGGGGATAACGACTTGAATTTCTTTATTAAAAGCAGGAAATACTCGATCATACTCATGATGATATAAGCTTTTTAAAGCATTTTAAATGAGCCTTATCGGATTTGTCTTGGAGATTCCATAAAAAGCTAAAATCTGCAAAAAAGTCTAAAAAAACCAATTATATTTTATATCTGGGTTCTATATATCGGATCGTCAAGATTAAGGTGTTTATGCTTAGGAAAAATGACAGAGTATCATTCCTTGTTTTTAATAAGGGAATTTGAGTCATTATGTCTATTACACATAAATAGAAAAACATCGCTATTTTTATACCCCTACCACAAACCAATAGCGAAAAAAATGCCACTTTTTGCATGCATCTGCAAGCGTCATACTCATATTTTGGTGTCGACAGAACATCATCCTGAAGTGCACACGAATTATTTTTTATTTAATTGTAAATAATGTTTGTTTTTTAAATTATAAATCTGTGTTTTTACATAACATAATTCCATTGTTTGATTGTATTTAAGAGTTGTCATACATTTGTTATTGTAACAATTGTATTTAATGTTAAATATTTCCTTTGAAAAAGCCAATTTTGCAAGATTTTCTCGCTTGATATATTTCTCACATGATTGTTTTCTCGAATTATAATTCTCTCGCATTATCTACATAATCGTTAGTGGCTCAGGTGAACCATTCATGTATTAATTTATCTATTGAATCCCCCCAAACGATATTCATTTTAAATTTATTAGACCACAACAAATAAAATGCATCACTGGATCGCACGTACTTGCTATTTTGTAAGAGTACTTTGAAATTTAAAAATTGTTAATAAATAAATAAAAATATTGATTTAATTAGTGAAAAATGTTCAAATGCATAAACTTGCCGTCTGATTTCTAGAAACGTATGAATTTATACAAACAGAGTTTAAAGAATCGTTTTATTTTTTATTTTTTTTTCTTTAATTTCCTTACAATTTTTCTAAAAATAAATTAGGATGTCAATTTTAAGTATTTGAGAATATAGGATTTTTTTTTTTCAAAAATCCAAAACATATTTTTATATACAAAATATATATAAATATACAATGTTTATATACAAAATTATTTTAAATTCAAAGAAGCTCCTGTAGAAAAATTTTGGACAAAATCATCGGAGCCGTCAATGAGATAAATGCGATTATGCCACAAAAAATTTCAATTTCTCCTTTAGAGATTCACCGAAGAACCTTAAATGTTGTCTATCATCGTAATTTCAACATTGATCAAAATGTCGAGTTATATTTTTTTTAAAATGCAAAACTTACCCTATAGTACCTACATTACATACATATGTACATAAATATATCGCAAGTAAAAATGTCTTTAAATAATTATTTTTTCAAATGTTTTTTTTGATGACTACATGAATCGGTTTTGAGGAGCTACATTTATGACAATTTCTTAAAGTTTTAACAATTCTGTGAGAATGTTTGCTTCCTAATAACCTTGAATTTGCAAACAAATTTAGTTCAGGAAAAAAAAACATCTATTTTTATCTTTAAAAAAAAAACTGATTGTGTTCCTTCAATATTGTTCAGCTGTTTGAACTATGTATGTAAATACAGAAGTATATACATACATAGTGCCTTATAATAGTTTTTTTTTTATACAAGACAATTTGCATATACATAATAGCAGAATAGCAGAAGGTTGTTAGTTTTGAAATTGTGTGTAACGCAAAGTGATTTTACGCCTTGGAAAATCGTTTAAATATTTCAGATCTGTTTACATCTTCAAATAGCAAAATTTTCCTTGACAAGACGCTACTAAAAGTAAAATTAAGTAAAAGTGTTAAATGCTTTGAGAATGTTTAATAGTAAAAAAAAAGTGCCAGACCAGTCTAATTTTGATTTGATTAATCCTTCTTAAATCCCTGTTTGCAAATAACTGCTAAAGTACTTATTTATTGCAAAAGCAGAAGGTAAACAATATAATGCAAATTTTATACATTTTTAATTACATGATGAGTTGAAGGAATTTCGATATGGTTATTAATAGCTTTATTCAATAAACAAATATAAAAACAGAGCAGGGCGGAATTCTAGTTTGGAAAAACTGTCAAAAACAAGTTGGAACAGAAAATTGTAGTTTCATGTTTTATGCAAATTGACAGATGTTATTCACTAACATGAAATTTTAAAATCAGTTAGAGCTAACATGAATAAAAAAATACCTTTAGATATTTTTGCAATACTATTTTTAAAATAATAAAACACTGAGCTTTTAAGTTGTATAAAATTAGATTTGTAGAATGTATAGGGTTCTGTCTATCAACTTCTACAATTCATTAAAAAAAAATGGTGTACGGAACCTTCAACTTTAATTTTAACTTAAAATCAAACAGATATTAATGTGATTTCTAATTCGAAATATGCAAGTAAGAAGTTTCTTAAATCTAACCTTTGCTTTTAGCTTCTTTTTATTTTTAGAAATCATTATCATTATTTTTCCGAAATAGTGTTGAAGTCTCTTCGTACCAACATTAATACATTTTCAGCTGTATTAGATATTATATCGTGTATCACAACCTTGAAATTTATTTCCCTATAAGCACATAACAAAGAGCCATGTTATTAAGCCTCCATAACAAACAATACCATAACATATGAGTACACATTTCTTAACTATGTGACTTAAGTACTCTTCGATCTAGATCCAATAGCAATTCCAGAGCCAAAGCCAGACTTAACAAATTGCCAACTCAATCGTTATTCGCATTAACCTCTTGATTTGCTAGGTTTTTAAGAAATTATTAACTTGTAATTATACCAATACAGTAATTAATATTATTACCAGCATTGTAATAAGCTTCGTCTAGGGAAACAAACGCGTAATTAAAAATCCAAAAACAGTGTGTGACAACTATACTACGTCCGTTGGATTAAGTAAAAGCGAGCAATACGAAGCGTGTGTGACTCAAACTTATTATATTTTGCATTCCGACAACGGACGATTTGGATAAAATTAAAAGACAAAACGCCACTTTAAGGGTGACCAGAGTTGTTCGTATTTATTATAATATATAAAAGAAATTAGAGAGTAGAAATTTTAATGAAATCAAACATCGCAACAATTTAAGAGTACTCGGAAAATTTTGGGTAGGTCCTGTTCTATTTTTCTTCAATATAGGTTACAATCAACCAGTTCTATACGCATCTTTCACAAAACCATTAATGTATTGGTCTTATGCTCGTTGAAGCACGGTTTAAAACTAGAAATAATTTTTAGTCGTATCCTCACATTGAACCAGTGTTGCCATAAGATATTTTTGGAAATCGGGAGATTTCCACATCAGAAATCGGGGAAATCGGGGAATTAGAAGTTGAAATTATTTTGCTTATTTAAAAAAAAATTTTTCTTCATCAATTTATTTGAGAAAAAGTTCTCTCAACATTAGTTAAAGAGTTTAATAATGTTAATATCGATGAAATAAAGTAAGCCATCAATGGAAAGGCCAAACTTTGATTGCCCCTTTTGATTGAACAAACAATTTTACAAAATATTTCAATTTTAATAGTATCAAAGCTTTCATATATTAAGCTTTTAAAGTCAAGATTACTTATTTCTCTATATTCACAATCGATTCACTGCATATCAGAATAATGAACAATATTAGGAAATAAGTTAAAAAGATTACTTAGTGGATCAATTTGTTTATTTACAGTTTGTTTTGGTTTTAATAAGGTCAAAGCCTGAAAATTTTTATTTTTAAAATCAAACCTATGTAATATTTGCTTGCAAAGTTCAACGTAAACGCTTATACAGCTGTTTTTAAATCGTTCAACTTCAGAGCTTGAAATAAGATTTTTGTCCAATTGTAACTTAAGATCGCTCCCGAGGTACAAATTATCATTGCTTATTATATTGTAGGTACAGTCTGATTTTAACATTTCGCTAAAAGATAAAGAAAATGGATCTACATTTATATTATTAGTGTAATTGAAAATATTAACAAGAACTTAACTACCGACACGCATCGCCCAACACCAAATCAAACAAGATAAAGAAGAAGAAGAAATTTATTCTTGGTTGGTTATAGTTCATCCAAATCGAGCAGGCGGCACAAAATCTGGGGCTGCACATTAGTGAAGGTAAAACAAAGTACATGGTGGCGTCGAATGCGAGAGGAACAGTTGGTCAAACAGTCAAGGTAGTGGAGCACGAATTTGAAGTGGTGCAATCCTTTAAATACCTTGGGTCAATAGTAGCAGCCGATAACAATATAGAAGAAGAAATACGCGGGCGGCTTCTCAAATCCAACAGAGCCTACTATAGTCTGTCAAAGCTTTTCAAATCCAGAAATCTCACCATAACTTCAAAACTGCTGCTGTACAGGACCATGGTCCTGCCAGTACTCACATATGGATCCGAGACTTGGGTGCTTAGCAAAAGGCACTCCGACCTCTTAGCTGCGTTCGAGAGAAAAGTCTTAAGGAGAATTGTTGGCCCCATATGTGAGGAAGGACGATTCCGGAGAAGGTACAATCATGAACTGTACGCAATCTACCTTGAAGCAGATATCGTGACAAAAATTAAGCTCGGTAGACTCCGGTGGGCAGGGCACCTAGCTCGCATGAGCGAAGAGGAACCTGCTCGGAAAGTTCTTTGTGGTACATTCTATGGTAGACGACAGCGTGGTAGACCATGCTTGCGCTGGAGAGATGGCGCAGACCAGGACGCCCGAAGCCTTGGGGTGCGCAACTGGATGGCGTCGGCTAGAGACCGGGATAGGTGGAGAGACTTGTTGAAAGAGGCCAGGACCGGAACCCGGTTGTCGAGCCGATGATGATGATGATGGGTATAGTTCACATTGTATTTTTGTCAAAAAATCGATGTAAGATGAATTGAATTTAACAAAAATTGCATTATGACAAGGTCCTCACAGTCAACTGATGAGTCCATGTGAGATCGCCGGGACGAAACGCCAATTTTTGTGAACTAAAGGCCAAAAAAGCTATTTTGTAGAAGAAGAAAGACAATGACAACAACGTTAACAATAATTGAAAGGAATATGTTTTCATACTAAATTTAAAAAGAGAAAACCGTAAGTTAGGCACTACCAAAATTTTTAGTAAAATAATAAATTATGCTCATTCAAGAGCGGAGAAAATATCTGAACGTATTTTTAAATTTAAAATCGGGAGAAAGTGCACTATTTACATCAAAAATCGGTGTATCGGAAATAGGTCTAGAAATCGGGAGAAATACGATAAATCGGTGTTTCTGGCAACACTGCATTGAACTACCTAATTAGTGTTATTAAACCCTATTTTATAAAAGATTTTTCATTTGCCGCGATTAGATTTTGGCAGTCTGTGGCGGTCATGTTGTTTTGGTGACATCTGTCAAATCTATTATTTATTATTCGGTAACTAATGTCAAATCACAATGGTAAGGAATACGATTGAACAGCACATCCAAAAGAACAATCTTTATTATCAAAATGTTCAAAACGTTCGTTAGTACCATACAAACGTTGTGCAAGTTGCGTCCAATCAACGGCAGGCGTTGGGGCCCTTCACAGTCGACTTTTCAACGTTTGGTGGTCAAATTTGAGACGACCGGTTCCGTAATCAATCACCAACATTTTTACGTGAAAGGAAAGTGTACGTCAGAACCCGCAGCAATTGATTTCTCGCCTTGCACAAGAACTTTACTGACGATGAAAATTTTTGGATGAATGGCAATGTTAAAAATTCCAATTTGACAAATCGGACCGATTGCAATAACTCCCTATGGGAAGTTAACAAGCAAAATAGACGTATATGGGATGAACCAACCCACACACACCAGGTGACAGTGCATCCTCAAAAAGTAACCATTTGGTGTGGATTTTGAGGTTGCGGCGGCATTGTTTCGTACTTTTTTGAATTTGAGGCTTATGTTATTTCTCACAGAGGTCCTGTGATTAACCCTCCCAGACTTTTTCTTGTGGCGTTTCCTGAAGTCGAAACTCTATGCGAATAAACCACAATCTACCAATGCCCTTGAGATGAACATTGAACATAACACAGGCAATTGCCCAAATTCATCCAGATCTATGCGGAAGAGTCAATGAAAATTGAAACATGTGTGCATAAATGGCATAAATGAGCATTTAAAATAAAAAAAAAATTTGTTAATACCTTTCACACAACTAATTTTACGAGTATTCCATTTCAACATCTACCTGTCCTAATTGAAAATCCCTTACAAATCCCTTAAATGAAAAACTGCTACGAGGAACTCATAGGGCACGTCACCTGTACGAAATATTTAGTTCTTTAACAACATTTAGAGTTTTTGTTACGCTAAACTAATTTACTTTCGAAAAACTACTTCCTGTACAAAACCCAAAGCTTATGGTATAGACCTCTGGTCACACCAATTATAATGTTTATATAGAGCGCGCAATTTCCACTGCGCCGACGTAAGCAACTCATTCAGTTTCCACCTGTTGCATGGTGGATCTAGAGCACAGGTAGAACCTAGCTCCCATTAGTCTTCTTGATATATTGTAACCGGCAGCACGAGCTGTCCGTGAGAACCGCCGCCGTTGTCGTTATCGTTGCGGAAAAGCTTTGATAAACCTTTAAGTTCTGGCGAACAGAGAGGCCCTACAAAGGCATAGCGGCAAAGCACAAAGTGTCAACACAAGTGTTTTCGTGGTCGTTTTGTTAGCTCGGGATTTTTTGTTTTCGTTTTTGTTGTTTTTAAAACTCCATTATAATAAATTTTTTTTATTGATGATTAACACTGAGATCATTGTGATCATTTGCAGCTGGAAGAATCTCATTCGGACGGAGTAAGAATCTTACACGTCCTCGGTTTGGACTACAGTCATAGTGGAGAAGTGCAATTTACCGTGCAAAGTACCCTACGTCCGAAAACCGATCGAATCACAACCTGTACAAGTCTAGTTGTTCTGCCAGGCCTGCCAAAGGCTCACTTCCAACTGGACACCCTAGCCACTGAGGAGGCATCCGCTGTTCCGGCGTTCATCAATCAAGGACCAACTGATTGCACAGCTCTAGTTGGGGAAACAGTGAGATTGCGCGTCACATTTGGTGGATATCCAGTGCCTTCTGTTAAATGGTTCAAAGCGGTGAGTAAAAATGTCTAATTCTATTTTTTTCTTTTATTTTCCTCTATTATATTTTTATTTTGTTTGCCCTAACTTGTGTAATAACAACCGAGAGGAATTGATTTACATTTTTTGCCGTCAGAATATGGTGAGGTTACCATTTGTGGTAATTTTCCGACAGCAGGCAAAGCGGGCGCTATAAATTTTCCCATCGGCTGCACATTGGAATAGTTTTGGTCTAGAAATTTGCGTCAGCGAGAAGAATAGCTAAATAATACATAAAATTGAAACAGTAACCGTGCGTTTTAGCAATTCTTATTTTTTCTGTCCGACAGTTGTCGGTGGTGGAAGTTGTATGCACGATGAATATAAGATGCCACTTGACCTAGATTATACATAGTATATGTATATAGCTTGTTTCTCCATCTACTGTGTTTTTATATCTATGTGCTATGTCGTCTTTTGAGGATCGTCTGTCTTCTTACTAAGTCGAATGTGAAATTGCCTTTTTTTTATGCAAGTGAAATTGGATCGCTTGAAAAATCTCAAACTGAATCGAAGAAATCTTGATTTAAATATGATCGTTTGCAATATCACGAATCTAGAATATGTATTCAGAAAAGAAAGGAATTGTGAAACTACATATATTTCAGATCTTTGGTTGATGAAATTTTGTATAAAGGCCTCTATTTTCCTTATGAGTTTGGTCGTAAAGTTGCTTCACATTAAACATAATTAGGTTAGCAAACGTATCCGAGAAATGCTATAATCCCGACGGAAAATACGCTACACTTCAAATAAAAGATTATAGCTATGGCTTGTTTCATCGTAGTCTTGATTATGATCCTCAGAACTATTGTTTGAGTCACCATATTGTCACCCAAGGCCCATTTATTTCTTATAGAACAGTAGATAGGAACATAAATGGGACTTGCTTTCCATTCCAATTATTTTATTACTGAAACTTTCAGATGGAATGACTACATTTTGCAAGATAGAAACAAACGAAATCATATAGTAGGTATATCTGAATTGAAGTCTTGAATATCTTCCATTGAATTTGAAACAGAGATTTAAAAAGATAAATACTTAAAACCAAGTAATAAACAACGCTTATTCCAGATTTCTTTCACAATTTGACTAAACCATGGAACAATCTACAACAATATGGCCGCAATCATGTGTCAAAGTTTAGAATTCCATTTTAGGTGACATAAATGAAGCATTTGCGACTTTCGAATATATTTTGGATTATCATATTTGTTTGCTAAATTATCTTAACGGTGCTCCAGCAATGAATGATTTGGATAAATTCTTAATTTTGTAGGTAAAACCCAATATGTCAAAAAAGGGATTTTTCGTTTGTGTTCTTGTCAGATGAATGTATGGAAGAATTTTGTAAAACTCATTCTTTGGAGGAATTTATTTACCAACAAAAATGAGAAATCGTTTTCGACTTTATTTTTGACATATCGGGAATTTGCCTTATTAAGTTTTCATTTGGTAATTTGGAAATTTCGGTTTCCGAATGTCAAACGAACAAGTTGATGTGGTTTTTGATTATGAAGTTTGTATTTGTGAAACGTCAGATGGCAAATTGTGGTTGTTTTTATTTTTCATTATTTGTCAGCATGGCGACAAATCTTCTTCTTTTCAGAAGAAGCATTGTCATCCAGTATCAAACGAACTATGCATTCCGAATATTTCCGGACGATCAAACGAAAATCTTTTAGTATTATCTATCAGATGTTTTAAGGCGACAACCAACTGAGCGTTTTCAACAGCGAATATTCAAAGATTTGTATTAACAAAATAGGTTGACACTCTCATTAGGTTTGTTCGTTGAACACTGAAGTCACTCTGTGGTCGCCCTAAATCATTTTTTGAAAAACCTGACCTCACCCTGGTGAGTAAATTCTGTGTTTTTTATAGACCTGGTCGCCCTGAACTAGCCTTAAATTAGATCTATGTAGGTAATTTTTGTGACGATTTCAGATATAACGACCAAACTGTCAAAAGTGACATGAGATTTCATATCTATTGCTGTCGCTTGTCGGTTCGCGGGTTGCGTGTTATTGTTTATGTTTGTGTTTAAATGTTTGTGGACTCATCACCGTCATCAGATAAAATATTGTTTTTTTTCAGAGTTTTTTCAGAGCACAAAATTATTTGTTTCTTGCTTTTAGCTGTCAACAAAATAATTGACAACTTTAGGGTGTTTTTTGAAAACCGCAAACCGCGGTTGATGTAAATTTATCCATGTAATATGCCTAGGCCTTTCAGATTGCCCATTGTCCAATATCAATTCGTGGATTTTATCAACCATTTCTGGTAACCCCAGAACGTTCGGCGTCACTTATGCTGGAACGACCGCACCGAAATTAAGTAAGCCCGTGGCGAAAGGTTCCAATCGATGGTAAAGAAACGCCATAATCTTTTGTTTGGCTTGCGTCGTCCATTTTCTTCTTGTAAGAATATTGCTAAATTAGGACTAGATATTCATTTTTATCCATTTTAACGAAAACGTTCGTAGGTATCGGACAAAAATGATAATGATAACAAAGATCTATAAGGCCCCAATCCAGAGCTAGATGAGTTTGCCAACCCACTCTTCCTCCAAGTTTATTCCTTTAAGAAATTTGAATATTTGGAGTACATTCAGAGAGAATTAGTTGCTTTCTTCTAACTGGCAGCGTCCTAGGTACTTGTTTCTTTGATACATAAATGCTTCAAACTTGTCTAGTATGTGGTCCGATGTTTCCTTATGAGTATTGCAGAATCTGTTTATGGGACTGTTTTCTAGAACAAGAATACTCAAGTCTTCTTATAATAATCCATGAGGAGACCCCTTACTATTCTTAGATTGTTCTTAAGTTGATTCATGAAGCGATCTTGGTTATTGTTACGTATACGTAAAAGCTTAGCTTGGAGATTTCTTTTCAGTTGTTGGATCTTTTAACCTCTTCCTCCGTTTTAATTTCGTTTTTGATCCTATTTTCTCCTATTCCACAGTGAAGTTCTGGTCCTATTAAAGGCGTATTTGCGCCTTTTTTTTTACAGAGAGTCTGCCTCCTCATTTTCCTGGAAACCAACATGTGCATTTACACAATGAAGTGAGACATTATTGTACTAAGATCGATGTAGACGGGCACAAACTACCACACCAAATTAGTCGTGATGGCGTATGAGCTTGAGTGCGGCTTTGCTATCTGACATAATGGCAATGGTTTGGTTTTGGTATTTGCTTTTGAGATTTTTATCTGCACTTCCGCCTGCTAGTGGGTTGTTCCATTGATTTGGAAAGCTTGGTTCTTGTCCCAAAAATTCCAGCACCAGTCCCTTCTGTCGTTCTCGAACCATCCGTGTACCACTTAATGGCATTAGCGTTTATTGTGTAGTTTTCTGTTTCGACTACCAACTCTTTTTTGAAAATTAAATCCGTTTTAATTTTGTTTACAAAGTTATATTTTGTAAGGTTTGCTACTGCCGACTTCAAAAGGCAGTCACTTATACATTTTCCGAACCCAGTCCCCATCTCGGAAAATTTCATATTGGCTCCCTTAGCAGCACTTCCAAATACTTCATGTTATGGGAACATATGATGGATAACCTCCATTGCTGCTGTAGGGAATGTTCCCATTGCTCCAGTAATACAAATACATGTGGAGACTTTGGACTTTTTCTAGTACTATCCTAGAAGATGATGACTCTTTTCATCATGGTTTCAATCCATCAAAGGATATATGGATTGCAACCCATTGATCAACCTACAAGTCTCTTGAATTTTAGAAGGGCTTTTGTGGCTTTTCCAACGGATTTACAAAATACAAATGTAGGTTTAGAAGAATTTAAATAAACTATTGAAAAAAAGGATGAATATCTATACCTACTTGTTCTAACTAAGAAGTCGCACCTAAGTATGAAATCGAGAGAAAGAGCAGCCGGTCTCTCGGTGAGACGTGAATTTCATGGTGTACAAAATATATTTTTTAAACGTTCCGAAAAATTAGCTCCCACTAAACAATTTTTATGTTTGGTCGGAGAAAACTATCAATCAAAGATTATTATTTTTTATCTACAAAATATTTTCCAACTTATCTTTTTAAAAGTTTCCTTCTTCTAAAATATTCACTGATAAATAACGACTATACTGTCTAAAAATAAAAATAAGCCCTACTGAAAACATGATAACTTTTATAGATAACTGAAGATGAAATAAATTGTACATAATAATTTGTTTAATGCGTTTATGTAGGTATGTTTATTCTATCTACAAGCTTTTGGCAAATTCATATATGTTTGTACATTCATTCATTCATTCATTTTAAGAAAATATTGCTGCTTGAATCATTAGCGTTTTCTCAAATCAAAAATAAACGAAATCTTGTAGACTCGATTTTATAAAATCTGTAATAAGATAAGAAAGTTAAATAGCTACGCGTAAGCAAATTTCAGTTGATATTTTGGATTGAATGGTTTTTCATTCAGTTTCGGTTCTATCGGTGGTAAATACACCATAAAGGCAGTGGTTTTAAAAATGATTATTTCGATTTCTATCTTCATTGCATGTTGCAAGTTATTAAGTTTATATTGTGTTAAATGTAACTCATAACAAAGTTTCCACTCTTGACTTTATAAGGTTTAACTACGAAGTATTGAATGCTTTAATCATGGCATACATTACGTACATATTATTTTAATTTACGAAAATCTCTAAAGTTCAAAACACGAATCATATAAATGTGTGAAATAATCAAACAACTTGCAGCATTATAATAAATAACGTTACCATGTCAAATCGCCCAAAACTGAAATATTTTGTTTTTGTAAGAATAGATACATGAAACAGCTCTGTTCCTAATCAAAAACGTCACACACCATTGTATGTACATTTTGTCATCAATTAGAGTTATTTTGGGTAGATTTGCTCAGTGAATGAGAATTAACGTAATTATTTTCTCTGCCGTTAAGAGTATTAACAGAAATATTCAAATTTACAAATCAAAGTTTTACAGCTTGTTAACCGGGCAAAAACAAAAACATATGTATAAGATTGTTTGATTGTTCAAAAAAAGTGGTTAAAAGTGTGCGAAAAAAACACGTCGCAGCTGAACACACCGTAAGTAGTAAACATGGATACTAATACACAAAATGTGACTATTAGGCTGGTATTCACCGAGCGCTCATAACTTAAGAAGCTCATAAACCTATTCACCAAGCAATTTTAGTGAAGATCTACGAGCGCTCTCAAAAGTTAGGAGTTGTCCCGACTCCCGACCACTCCTAAACTTACGAGCGCTCTTTTCGAAAGTTTGTTCGCTTAGACGTGCCACGCACGCATTTGACTCGAATCCATGTGAGCAATGCCAAGTAGAAGAGTATCCATTTGCTGTCAAGACCAACATTCCACAACATTTCACAGTTTGGGTATGCCTGAACAAGAAAGAGTTGCTCTCATTTTCGAACTTCGAAAAACACTTGTGATTGGTTGATGAATACCCCAAAGAAATTTCAAGTTAAGAGCCTCGTAAGGTTAAGAGCCGTTTAAGAGCGCTCGGTGAATACCGTTTTCGATTCGTTGTCCGGAAGCATTTCGAATGTTTCTGAAATCATTCGTTTGGCACTAAGTGACAGATCTTGTTCAGAAAAGAAGAGGAAATCGAATTTGGATTTGAAAAAAAAGAATTAATGCGGGAAACAGATTGGCACAGCAACTTCAACAGCAACTTTGACAACCACATCACTCTTTTTAGAGCTAGTGGTTTTAAATGGCTTTGATTACATTAGCACAGCAACTTCGACATCGACATCAACGTTAGACCTAAACCCTAAATTCGCTGTCGCTGTGCAAATGCTACCAACTTTTAAGGTGAAATTTGTCAGTATTATCAACACTCAAATGAAATTGTGACAACCATCTTTTTGTTTTGTCTATTTATTTTGGTTTTGACAATGGAAGAATTACTAAAAACAAATTAATTTTAGTACGACAAATTGCAAGTTGTATACCTACATTGATGCAATTTACGTTAATTTTTATCAAACTATGTACGGCAAATTCATTTCGCATTTGAAACTATTTTGATTATATATGCTGTCAAAAACGCTGTTCACGTTGTAATCTATTTCACAAGACTTTTGATGTTGAAGTTTTCGTTGCTGTTAAAGTTGCTGTTGAAGTTGCTGTGTTAATCTGTTTCTCGCATAAAACCAGAAGCACGCTTTCAACGTCAAAATCCTGAAATGTCATTTTTTGTATTGAATTCGTTGTGGAATTTGTACGAAAGGAGTTTTCTAAAAGTAAAAGAACCCCTGAGAAATTCCTGGTAGTTATTGAGGAATATTCCTCACAAATAAGATCAAATCTTTCAAATTATAGTTCAAAAAATTAAATTTTCATTTTGACGTTTGACAAATTCAACGGAACAAAAACTTCAAAATCAAAAAAGTGTTGCATCTTGTTCGTTTGGCCGTTCCGGAAGGTCCTTCCGGATTCCTAAACCAAAACGCTATTTATATGTTTTTAAATTTAAAATACATAAAAGTAAAGTCATTGATGTTGACTATTATTGGAATTTGAACACAAAAATGGTAACGAAAGAGAATGAGTGTTTGCTATTTTTGATCTTTAAACTTCTCCCGAGCAAATTATCCTATGAAGTCATGTACGAAAATCAAATGAATTGTTTTAAATAGAGATTTTGAGATTTTTTTTTTAATAAAAAATTGCCTCTGAACACTCCTATGTTATGTTTCAATCAGAGAAATATCTTAGTTTAGATTAAATAAATCTAAATAGTGTTTCCATTTCACAACAAGTAGATTTACTTTGACACTGCCTCTCAAACTACAAATAGCGATTCATTTTTCACATAAATGGAAATGAGGCAGAAAGTTTAACTTTTGACAAACGAAGAAAACAAAATCGATTGTTCAATGAATGCATTCAACTCGATACAAATAGAGGTTAGCTAGATTTGTAAAATTTTTGGGCCTATACAAATTTATCAAGATTAATTTTCAGATCAACTAGATTGATAATTTAATTTTGTATGGTAAATCTTCGAGATTTGCAAGGGTAAATTTAATTAAATCTAACTTATGGTTGGTGGAAACGTATAGTTAAATGCCATTGTTTTACTATGTTTCCACCAACCACTAAAGTTATCTTTAATCTTGTGCAAAAAAATAAAACCAATAGATCTTAGTGTCATAAGAAGCTAGTATGATACTAAAATGATAAAATAGGCATTCGAAGATTTAAATTCTAATTTGAATTAAATGTAAGAGTAGTAAGATTAATTTGGAATTGAAAATTAAAACTTGCAAAACTATTTTTTAACGGAGTATCATACTAAAACAGTTTTAACAACGTATTAATTCCGGTTAAATGTCGATACCGCAACACTTTTATATTATGTCTGTTACACTTCAGCCTAAACGGTTCTGCCAATTTTTTAAAACCAAAAATAACGGTTTCTGCCATAAATTTTTTTAAGAAATTTTAGAAATACTTTTGTTTTCTCAAAAACTGTTCAATTACGTTCAATTATTTTTCAAACAAATTTCAATTTGTAAAAATTGCTAATGGTTATAAAAAACAAATTCAATGATACCTCCTATAGAACCATTTTTATTTTCTTAAAAACGGTAGAACTGATTATGTTATTTTTTGTGTGTGCTAAAACTATTAATGAGTTTAATTAGTATTGTGTATTTTTTTTAATTTTCTTGCTTGGATTTAAAAAAAATATTTTTTTGTTTAACTCATTATTTCGAAACTTCTTACTTGAATTTTTTTTTTTTTGGAAGAGTTCAAGTCGAACCGTCGTGGCGAGCAGACTTGTATTAATTGTGACAAATAATATATCTCTATTTGACTTTCACCTTGACGGCTTTTGCCGCTCAATCAAATTTTCCTTGAGACAGTGACTCTAAATAGTGAAAATTTGTGATAAAACAAATAACCATTTACCAGCATTAATGCTGGAATCAGATAAAAGTGCTAATAGTGCTAATCAAAGTAGTGATTCCATTTATAATCCATTTATAATTGATGAAATTAATTTGCCCATTATTAATTTACACTCGGTAAATAATGTGAGTGAAACAAGTAGTTCTCTCTTAAATCAGAGTAACACGACAACAAATGAATTAAAGAGAGTTGCAGAAGAGTCTCCGACTGCTTCTCCAAGCCAAGAAATTAATCCTACGAAGTTTTTTGCTCGTGAGATCATACCAAATACAGATCAAATAATGATTAACGACGATGGTGATAAAACAGACCACTCCACCTCTGAGTGGATAACTGTCATGAATAATTTAAAGAGAGCAGCCAGCAACTACCAGCCCAGGCGCTTGAGAAAGCAAACAGATGAGTCTTCTACAAACAACTCAAATCTATCAAACAACAAGTTCTTCCCTCTATCAAACCCGGAGCTAACCAAAAAAAACAATCAAATTGATCTTACCAATGAAAGTACCAAAAACAATAACGAAACAGTTGAGCAGCCGCGCCATAATCCAGCAATCAACATTAATAACAGTTCTTTAACTCATAATGTAAATAAATTACCTTTCTGTCCACCTATATTTATCTTTGGTGCTAATTGCACACTTATAAGTGATTTAATAAAGCTTGCAGCTACACAATGTAAAGTTACAGATCTTGAACATAAATTTGTTAATATGGGTTACCGTAAAACAAAAGTTTATGTTAGCCACTCATCAGTACACAAGCTTATTATTGATCGTCTTCGCGATACGGGGATTGGGGCTTTTTCATTTTCCCCAAAAGACACGAAGAAAGTATCAATTTTGTTGAAAGGTCTTGATGGGGACACCCCAATAGATAAGATTAAAAAAGCGCTTGAGAGTACAGTTCCTAATGTAAGAATAAGCAAAATTACACCTTTTGCTACAGCCAGAACTAAGGAATTAGATAAAAAATTAAATATGTTTGTCGTGCAATTGGAGGTAGGAGAATCCATTAAGGATCTTATTTGTGTAAGATATTTGCTTCACCAACGTATTTACTGGGAAAAGAAGCATAATCGGGCAGTACTACGTTGCTACAGATGCCAGCGTTTTGGGCATTCAGGTGAATGCTGTGCTTATACTAGTCGTTGTGTTCTATGTGGGGAGAACCACGATTCCAAAGACTGTATAAATGAGTTTAAGTCTCTGAAAGAAAAAAACGAAGTGGTTCCTATTCCTAAGTGTGTAAATTGTAATGAAACTGGCCACGCTGCCAGTTATCAGGGTTGTCAGGCATATATAAAATACAAAGAAAAGAAAGATTCATATTCTCAAAAAGCTAGACAAGCGCTAAGTAAAACAAGGGATCTTGTTGAAGAATCTATATATAATTTTACAAACCCCGGTATTTCATTTGCTGAGAAAGCTAAATCTTCAATCAGTCTAGCACGCAATCATTCGGTTAATAAGAGTAGAATCCAAACTGAATCAACAATTTCCAATTCAAATATTCAGAAAGGAGAACTTAATGATTTCCTTAAAGAATCTCAAAACTTATTCAACATTTCTTTTACAGAACTCCTTACCAAAATCAGGCAGTTTTGGCCTAAATATAAAATGATCAAAAACCAGGAAGAAAAAATGTTTTCTTACCTTGAGTTTGTTGCCTCTATTGTGGTATAATGATGTCTCTAACAAAATTAAAAATTATATCGATGAATTATAACTCAATAATTTCACATGAAAGACGACTTGCGCTTTTAAATACATTAAAAGTCATAAAACCTCACATTTGTTTTCTATCTGAAACTAGACTATCTGAAAGACTTAAGCCCTCATTTGAGGGATTTAATATAATTAGAAATGATACGGGCAGAGGGACAGCAATTTTGCTTCATAAAATGTACAAGTTTAACTCTGTCTTTTTCGAAAGTCAAATTTTTTCCGTTTGCCTTGCTTCAGTCTCCTTTATAAGATCCAATGGTTCAAATTTTCGCCTTCTTATTGGGAGCATTTATGTCCCATCGGACGCGGGACAGCCATTGATTAGAGATCTTGATGACCTCTATGCGCTTTCTAATAATTATGATGCAACTATAATTGGTGGAGATTTTAATGCTCGTCACCCCGCATGGGGAGACAGTGTCCACAACAGTAATGGTAGTCTATTCAACAATTGGTTCACCAATGGCCCATATTTGAATCTTGATTTAATTCCTTCGGAAACACCGACTTTTCCAAGATCCGGCTCTTATTTAGACTTTTTCATAATTTCTTCATCCCTTAATCCGTCGCGTTCTGTGAACAATGCCTCGATGCCTTCATTTTGTAAAACTTTTGCAACAATTTCTGATCATTTTGGTGTCGCTTATGAAGTCGTTCTAGAAGACTTTTCTCCTATTTTGCTGCCGGTACCGACATACAGAAGCTTTCGAAATACTAATTGGAAAGAGTTTCAATTAAGTCTTCATGTATCCCTTTCCTCCCTTGTTTTGCCAAATGAGAATAACATATCTAACATAGAAATCGATAGTTTGATAAATAACTTAAATTCAATAATTCTTTCAAAGGTTGAAAGTCATTCCAAAATACATAGTGTGAAAAATCACAAATATAAGTGTATTTCAGATTTGACCCAAAAATTAATTGAGCTTAGAAGTATTTGGCTAAAACAACTTAAAAGACTATACCATCGTCATTTGAATAGAGTTCATCCTGAATATTGTGAGCTTCATTCAAAAATTCAGTGTATAAGTAAAATTATAAGAGAAAAAGTTAATTTGGATCTCAATAATTGCTTTAGGTCTAGACTAAAAAGAATTAAACCATCCCCCCAAGCTTTCAAGGAAATCGATAAAGTTACAGGTCGAAAATTTTTTGGCACAGATATTTCAAAGGACATGCTTTTTTATAATGGGCAACAGCTAATTGATACTCAATCCAAATTAAATGCATTTAAGGATTTATACTCTTCAAGTTATTCAGATAGTGAGTCACATGACCAAATATTTGATCATGAAGTTTTATCAACAGTAAATCTGTTTAAGGAAACCTTTTTTCCGGAAACACTCATCTCATTTTCCCCGGGAATTAGGGCTAGTGACCCAGCAGTATCTCCGTTTACTTCACCTGCCAGTGTAAATATTTACAGATCCTCGCTTAACAATAAAAAGTCCACAGGTATCGATCAAATTTCAAATTTTATTTTAAAGAAGTGTCCATATTCCTTGGATATAGTGTTATCATTGATATTTAACCAATGTATTAATAATGGTTATTTTCCAAAAATTTGGAAAAAAGCTATGATCTTGCCAATAGCAAAAAAAAAAGCTGCACGCGAAGTGAATCACTTTCGACCTATCTCGCTTCTATCTAATATTGGTAAATTGTTTGAGAGGATTTTAGCCAATCCTTTAAATAACTTCTGTGAAGATATGGACATTATTCCAAGCAACCAGTTTGGTTTTAAAAAAGGAAACTCAACAGAACATGCTCTGCTCCTATTTCAAGATAAGGTCATTCAAAATCTTAGAAATAAAACTTGTACAGTAAGCCTAGATATTGACCTTGAAAAAGCGTTTGATTCGCTTTGGCATCATGGTCTTTTATATAAACTTATACAGTTGAATTTTCCCAATTGGCTCATTAAAATAATTTTTAGTTTTTTATCGAATAGAACTACCTCGATATTTATAAAATCTGAGCACACGGAGTTCTTTCCTGTGAACACAGGTGTTCCTCAGGGATCGATACTGGGGCCATTTTTGTTCAACATTTTCTTGCAAGACTTTCCTCTTTCAGACCCTATTTCAGATGAACCTGGCTCTTTGCATTATGCTGATGACACTATTATATTGGCAAGCGACGTTCGACCAATCTTCGCCCTTAACAAAATTAAGCGTAGGCTTCCACTTGTAGAAAATTATTTCAAAAAATGGAGATTGAAAATCAACACAAGTAAATGCGGATTGACTTGTTTCAGAAACGCCAGTGGGAAGGGACACTATCTTGCAGTTAAAGATAGCAAATCCTTAAGCCTAAAAATTAATAATATCGCGATCCCATTAAGATCGGAAACAAAGTACCTTGGGATAAATTTTCAAAATCGATTTCTTTTTAATAAACACGGCAGAGCTATACTTAAAAAAGCGAAAATGGTTACAGCTTCATTAAAATCATTATTTAATTCCAAGTTCATGTCAAGAAAAACAAAAATTTTTATGTACAAAACCCTTATAAGACCCATTCTGACATATGGTTTTTGTACTTGGTTTACCATATCACCAGCAGTGGCAAAAGAACTCGAGATTTTTGAACGAAAAATATTGAGATTTTGCTGTGGAATGTTTAGAAAGCCAGATAAAAAATGGTTTTCAAACAAAACAATATACGATGCAACTCAGGTTACGCCTTTAATGAAGTACCAAATAGACCTTCTTTTTAAAAAAATGGATCGACTAAGTTCTCATGCAAACCCACTAGTAAGATCTTTAATGGACTCTAATGCCAACGACAGTTTAGTTGATAAATATTATTTGTCACCATTTAATATGCTTAGTGACGGGTCAATCCCTTTAATACGACCAGATACAAACGGAAACTTTCAAGCCCCGTTTTACGTTAAAACTTCTCCTTTCAATTATAGGGGATGATATTATAAATATAAATATAATACATAAACTTTTGCTAAGGTTCCCATAAATACACACATTAATATTTTTGTGAAAGGTGAACCTCTTTAGTTGTAGTCTTATTTTATTTTAGTTTTAGTTTTAGTTTTAAGCATAGTCATAATTTTAGTTATAAGTAAATTTCGCCAAACAAGAGCAGAAAAGTTATTGTTCGCCGGGAGCAAGCGAACAAAAATTAAAAGTATTTGTATATTAGATGATTTAATTCTACTTTGAGAATATTTTGAATATTTTGTAATTTCTTATATAGTCAGGCATATCTTTAAGTCGACCAAAAAAAAAAAAAAAAAAACAGATTGTAATTGAAATTGTACTGAGTTTATTTGCCTCAATAAAGTTAACTTGAACTTAACTTGATTTTTTTGGAAGTTGATAGTTTACAGGAAAACTATCTACAAGATGTTGGACAACAATTAAATTTTATTTTTAGTTCTTGCATAAATTCATATTTTCTAGGAATTCTGTTTTTAGCTCCGACTACTAGAGATTAATTTTATACTCATAAACATTTTTCTCTGATAACATTTGATTTTAAAATTCTAAGTCTCTTAAGCATAAGGGCAATTTTATGCGACTCTGTGGTGCATTTTTGTTCTGTAATCAGATCCATCCATCAATACCATCACGCTGAGTTTTCGAGATATTATAGTCTTATATTTCAAATACATTTTTTTTTGGTAAAAATAAGTCTCTTTAAACTCATAACTGTTTCTTTCGAAGAAATCCTTAAAGCATATTATAGTAAGAACGATATTTCTGAATCTTTAGGTTAGAATATTTCGTAAGCCTCACTTTATTAAAAAATAAAATGCACCACTTCAAAAATGAATGTTATTAGAGAAAAATTTTTCATAAGCATAAAATGAATATTTAAATGACTTAAACAGGTCCTTTAGTAGTTGGAGCTAAAAACAGGATGCCATGTGATGTTAGGTTATGCAAGAACAATAATTATATTCCTGTACTGGTTTCCTAAAAAAATAAGCTTTTATATTCAAATTTAAACATTTTTTTTAAAAACATTTTCAACAAAAATTTATTTTTATTATTTTTTGTTTTATTTTATTTTGTTTTTTTTTTTGTAGTTCAAAAAATGTTTTTTTCAAAGTTTTGAAATGCTATGTTTTTTAAACTTTTTAGAAGCTTCTCTATAAAAAATTTCATTAAAATCCTTTTTGTCGATAATGAGAAATTCTTAATTTGAAAAAAATGGTTCTATGGTAGGTACAGTCAGTAATATCTTGATTTAAATTTTTTTTATTTAATTTTAGATCGTATAAATTAATCAAAAGGAAAAAAATTTTAGCAAAATTCTTGGAACGTTTTCGAGAAAAATACGATTTTCGAAAGCCATTTTTTAACATTTGTATCGAGGGTACCCTTATTTTTATGTAAAAAAAATAATTTCTTTTCTCATATCTTGTAATTTACATTAAGAAACTTTCATTTAACAAGTTTTAAAAATATCGAGCATGGGGTTTTTAAAATATTGAGTTTTGAAAAAAAAATTGAAAATTTTTTTAAAAACCCAAAACAAAAATGTTTGAAAAAAAATGATCAAAATCGGCTGTACCGTTTTTGAGGAAATAAAAAACCAAAAAAATGGTTACATGAGGGGTAGGGTGTGTCACTTTTGTATGGCCGCAAAAAAGTACTCTAATTTTTAAATGTAATAGTGCTCAAAAGTTGTATTAGGGTCTGAGGCTTAAGAACATGTACAAAAAAAATAAGATATCGTTCGTCTTTGGCTCGCTCAAATCGGTTGAAGTTGAAAAAAAACTAAATTTTCAGTTAATTTTTTTTTATTTCTTATACTAAAAAAAACTTTGCTAAACAAACTTAAACATTTAAATTCATTAAAAATCTAATTTATTAATTCATTAAAATTAATTAATCAAACATATACAAGAAATAAGATAAGATAAAAAAAAGTCAATACAAAAAAAAAGAAATAATTCAAAGTTTATTTTTCAAATATTTTGAGTAGATTCTTTATTTAAAATCTTTTATTGAATTAAATTTGGGCATTATCTGCCTAGATTTTAATTTTGACGCAATAAATCCTTCTCGAGCTTTATTTCCAGTTACAGAAAGGTCTGCTTCAGTCGTCAGTTTCACCCCCCTTTCAACAGATTGCGTGTGACATGGAAACTTACTGAACTTAAGTTTACATAAACTTACGTCATTTATTATTGTTTGCAGGTTTGTTGTTTCCAAAAACTGCAGCAAAGGTGGTTCTGTAAGCTGGATATCTTCGTCTTGCCAATTAATCATTTCATAATAGTTCTGGCTCTCAAAGTTGATTTTTGGTATGCAAAAAGACCTAATAGTTTTGACTTGCTTTAAGGCTCGTGCTTCTAACAGTTTCCTTGTACCAAGCTCTCTTACTGTTTTGTCTTCATCTGTAAGCAAAGATAAGAGCATGTTTTCTGGGTGAGCGAAATATGCGTTGCGCTGTATAACCGGATCTATTACAGCCTTAATATTTTCAGGTAGGAATATCGTGTTCTTAATAAGAAACCATAAATTTTTAGCACCATCTTTGCAGGAGACTTTTGTTTTAATTTGAAACCAAGATGTACTGTAAGATTTGCAAGCATAGTTTGCCAGTAAAGCTAGTTCATTTGTTGGCTGATTTGTTGAAACGTATAGACGAATTATTCTATACAGTTGTAAGCCATCGGGCGTGTGACATTTTGCCAGTATTTCGGTTTGCCAAGTCAGGACTTACAACTCCATTAGATACAGCCAAACAAATATCATAAAGGTACTTTTGATCCGTACTCAATTTTATATTTGAAAGATCAGGAAGATTCACTAAAATAGGCTCAAATGGCACAATTGGCTTTTTTTCACAAGAAGCTAAAATTTTACCAATCGGCCCTGAAAATGACTTTGGGCCGGTAGTTTGTCCATCTAAATGTTGAACCAAGTAACGCAAGGGTAATTCATTTGCGTGTAGCTGACAGACAAGCCACTGTAATGGTCTGGAAAAACGCTTTTCCAATGCAACGATAACCCCATTTTTTCGCCCAGTGTTAACATTTGTACCGTCACATCCAATCGCCACCAAAGAATTTAAGTTTATTTGTTTTGTGTTAAGATATGAAAACATTGCTTCTTCAACAGCTTTAGATGATCCAGAGACCGGAGTCACATGCCCAATATACACTGATCCGGGTTCTTGAATAATAGTTATATGTTCTTCGACTCTTATCCGCCGATACATCTTTCTTCCATATTTATCATAACAAAGTGTATGATCTTTTTTTCCGTCAAAAAATAAAGCTTCTAAACAATCTACTTCTTGAGCTTGTAATAGTGTTTGTCTGCGTTTATTTCTCTCCCGTCTTAATTTGTTATGGTCTATTATGAAAGGTGGAATGCCTGAATCACTTTTTGTGACATCATTTAGAGCTGCTGATGCGATCGCTGCACCAGCTCTATAAGATACTCCATAGCGATCACATGTTTCAGCTAGTTTTTCTAGGGTTTTTAAGGGCGGATTTCTTTTGTTTAATTTTCTTGCAGGTTTTGTTTCATACAATTCTTCACTTCCAGATAATGACTTTTCAGTCTCGGAATCAACTATCATTTGAAATGTAGGATGAGAAGTTGAGGGTTGAGACTCATTGAACGTTTGCTTCTTTTGCGATCTTCTTATTTTATCTTCGAGCGTTTTGGTGGTAATTACACCAACTGGTCCAATCATCATGGCTCTAAGTGTCCTTTGGTCTTCAATAAAACAACGCACATTTTTCGGAATCTTCTTAAGCTTTTCACATTTGCATGTGGTAAAATGTTTGCATTTGCATCCAGCAATATCAAAGAGAAGATTAGATTTGTCTTTGAATTGATTAATTTTGTGTAAGTAAGATTTACTTTTGGTTTTTCTATTATAATTTTTTAATAAATGTCTGTACCTTCTGCAGTAAGAAACAATTAGCTGGCTTACCCTTTTTTTCAGTAACGATTGGAATACACGAAGTTTTCCATACTTCGATTACAGCTTGAACTACTTTATAAGCAATGGTTTTGGCTTGAGGTTCTTGTTGATTCAGCTGCTTAATTTCATGACGCACCCATTCGTAATGTCTTAACACATCTTGATACGTTGGTAACATACAACTTTTTATTTTTTCCGGAAATTTGTCTATTAACTGCATTTTGGTTGTTTTTCTTGTTTTTGCACCAGTTTTACGCGGTGCCATTTCAATTTTTTTGCTTAGAAAATAAACAACTAATAACTTAAAAGGTTGGACCGTTACTGTGACCGTCAGAGTGCAGATTGCAAATAGGACCATATAGGTATTTGTTATAGTGCCCATAGCACAAAAGGCCTAAAAGCCTAAAAATAGTTTCCCCTTCGCTTTGAAAGAGTTTAAAAAAATACCGTAAGTAAAACACCATCTCTTTACTACGAGTACTTTATGTTTCCTTTTTTGTATCAGTCACTCTCTCTTGTCAAAGTGCATCTTTGAAAGACAAGTGGAGACGAGGTGAAGGAAGGTCGGTATTTAAAAAAAAAAACAGAGTTTTCATCTTTCTCTTTTCCACGATGTGCCTACTGCTTTTTTTAATGGAATTAAAGTTAATTGAGTTACAGTCGATTTAAAAAAAATTGATTTTTATAAATACTAATTTTTGTTTTCACTTGCTTCGTGTGGATACAAGAAAAAATATAAAAATATTTTTAAGGTCTCAGGTCAAATATAATTTCATGACGAAACCGAAAAGTATTAATTTGTAAGAATCGAACAATAAATATAGACGCTATTAAATAATAAGTAGAGTCAGTTAGTTCCTTTTTTTTTAAACCGAAGTTTTTTTAGATACTTGCTTATATCTTCAAAAGTATTAAATTTTAAAAACATCTGGTTTTCAGCTTTTGAATTAAATTAATAACATTATTGAAAATTGAAAAAAAAAATAGTTCTTAAGGCGTTACATTTCGAAAAAAATCGGTTTGAATTTTTTTTTTTGTTTTATTTTTTTTATTTTGAGTTTGAAAATTAATTTTCCTAAAAGTTCATGAAACAACTTGATTTAAAACACAAAATACAGAAAGAATTTTTGTCTTTACAAAAAGATATACCATGATATTGTAGATGGTTCCGTTGATTTTTCAGATTTTTTTTTTTTGTAAAAAAAAACGATTTTACATAAAAAAAATGATTTTTCTTCCTTCTTTTATTGTTTCATAGCTTCTTTATCAAGTTTTCAATTTAAACAAATATAAGCTTAAAAGTGTTTTCTTGGAATTATCTTTCACTTGAAAGCCTAAAAATATTTTATATAATTTTTTTTGTGTCCACACGGCGCAATTTAAAACAACACCATATTTCAAAAATCTCGAAAAATCAATTTTTTTTTGATTTCATCCTTTTTTTGAGCGAGCCAAAGATATTAATAAAAATGAAAATTGTAAACGCAGGATTTAATTTTGATAAGCAATGCAACTTTTAAAAGCTATTACATTTTTGAAAATACCATAGTTGAGCACTTTGACACACCCTATGAGGGGTACCAAAAATAACCATTTTTTCGAATTTTTTAACCTATTCCTAGCTTTTACTATTTTTTTTAATTTGTGGGACAGTTTTTGAAAGAAAAAAAAAAACGTGTGGGGGGAAAACATTAAAAATACTATCTACCAAGTTTAAAGAAAATTGGCCGAGCCCTTTAGGCTGTAGTCGAAAAGACAGACAGACATACAGAATTGCGAGACGCACTTTCTTAGTCTTCACTATCATCGTAATGTCAACTTTGATCAAAATCTCGAGTACGATTTTTTTTCCGAATGCATAACTTGCCTTATAGTACCTTTAAGTCGCAAGTAAAAAGATATTCAAATTATCAAAAACATTTGAGAACGATTTTTTTGGTTTTAGAAAAATGTTAATTTTGTTGATAAATAAATAAAGGTGCTACAATTTATATTCATGTAGATACTATAAAATTATAAATTGATTGATGTATGTATAGGTAAAATAACCAATAAAATCAAAATAGTGTTTTTTCCGTATCCACAAGTTAAAAATAAACTTTTACCTAGGCAGTAGGATTAACTTCAGTCTAAGAGAAGCATGGCTGCTTAAGTTTTTTTCAACATTTCGAAATGTTTCTGTCAAAAGATTGGAGTAAATTAACATGAAGACAAATTACTCTACCTTGAGGTGTTTCGTTATTTTTGGATTCAATGCTCATTATGACTTCATTTCAGTTCGAAACCACAATTACACCGTAGTTTCTGTGGTTGCATATTTGCGCTATACCTACCTTCACTAAATGCCCTATTCATCTATGTCATTTAGAAAGAATAAAATAGACAGAGAGCTTGACGTTGCTTTCAAAAGATTTTAATATTATCTCAGGTTTTTATTTCTGTGGTTTCATCAAAAGATGTTTGAGGTTCAATAATTGTAGGTAGCTTAAATTAAGAACAAATCTAAGTATAAAATAGATACACCCAAGACTATACACATAACTTTTTAGAAGCCAAGGTGATAATAAATTTTAATTGCTTTTGAAATAGAAAGTTGAGAAATGAGCCTTTTAATAATAATAATAAAAATTGGATCTAATTTAATTTTGTTACCCAATTGCAGGGCCGTCCGATTATCGAAGGTTCAAATATAAAAGTACACACAATACCCGAACAGTCGATACTTGAGCTTTCATCAATTACTGCTGATGATAGTGGCAAATACACAGTTGAAGTTATGAACGATCACAGCAGTTATTATTCGGCAGCTTCGGTGGCAGTAGAAGGACCTCCGGAGCCACCAAGCGGAAAGCCAAGTATATCACAGGGACCAGATCGTATTGCAGTAGCATGGTGCGGACCGCCATACGATGGAGGCTGCATGTTGACAGGATTTATGTAATTTACTGATTTTGAATCAAATTAAAAGAAATTAATTGTTTGTTTTGGAACAGAATCGAAATGCAAGAAGAAAATAACGGTGAATGGAAGGAAATTGCCACAGTTGTGGACTCGCTAGCTTATACAGTGAAACACCTAACTCCCCAATCAGCATATAGATTCCGTGTCCGAGCTGAGAATATACATGGAAGGAGTGAACCAAGCCTTCCAAGTGATAGAGTTGAAATATCTGGTTCAGAAGTTTCCAGTGAAGGTAAGACTTCTGAAAGGCTTTTTCTTTCTTAAAACTAACCTGTTTTGTATTTCCAAGACTTCCAAAAGACAATCTCTATCAAGTCAGGGGGAGATTTTAAAAGCCGTTTCGACATTCTCGAAGAATTGGGCAAAGGCCGTTTCGGAGTTGTTTACAAGGTTCAAGAAAAGGATGCAGGCCAAATTCTGGCAGCAAAGGTCATCAAGTGTATAAAATCCATGGATCGACAAAAAGTCAAGGAAGAAATATCAATCATGCAATCGCTTCAACATCCGAAGCTTTTACAATTAGCAGCATCTTTTGAAAGCCCACGAGAAATTGTAATGGTTATGGAATAGTAAGTTATTAATTTTTATGAAACTGTTATCGTTTTAACTAATTTTGAATTTTCCCCACATCCTGTAGCATCACTGGTGGAGAACTCTTCGAGCGTGTTGTTGCTGATGATTTTACCTTAACCGAACGGGACTGTATTTTGTTTTTGCGCCAGGTCTGCGAAGGTGTCGACTATATGCACAGTCAGTCAATAGTGCATTTGGATCTCAAGCCCGAAAATATTATGTGCCATACTAGGACTAGTCATCAAATTAAGATAATTGACTTTGGACTGGCGCAACGACTGAACTCAGACTCACCAGTTAGAGTTTTATTTGGTACACCAGAATTTATTCCACCCGAGATCATAAGTTACGAACCCATTAGCTTCCAATCGGATATGTGGAGCGTGGGTGTAGTATGCTATGTACTGTAAGTATCTATTTTTAAGGAAAAATAATTTAGTGTTTGAGCTTATAATTCTCTCAGAAACGCTTAATTTTTATATTCAAACACCAATGTTGATTATATTCAGTATAGAGGTCCTAAGAAGAATATCCCCGGCAACTTTTGCCCACCAAAAGAGTTTCACTGAGGATCGATAATGCGGAATATACAAAAAGGGCCGATTTGCAGATGATTTGTTCTTGCAAAACTATACCGGTTAAATTTTATGATTGGAACTGAAAATCTTGCGTCTATAACTATTTAAAAAAATACCATAGTTTTTTTGATATGAATTTAAATTGCCTTCCTTCGCAGTAAAAGACATTTTTGCATGTGTTCGGGTTTATACAGGGTGCGTTTTATCTTCAAGGTCGTTTTTTTTCCCATAACTTTTAAAAGAAATACAATTTTATAATTTCACTCACTCAAAATTGGCGACCAAATAAAATCAACCTGACACATAAAACTGTACTTTTTAGTCAATTCGCCTAAAAGTATATTTTTTTTACAAGTTTTGCTTTATTATTCTTAAACGGTAGCATACTTTTCGTCTTCTTAACTCTTAAATTATAAACTCTAATTTGATTTCCTATATAATTATAAGAAATGCAAAACACTACAAATGAATTTAAAAATTAACTAAACTGTTATTATAATACTGCGTTGAATCTGTCCACAAAGTCCTATTTATGACCTTTTCGATTGACAATTCAAAGCGTTTAGAATGCATGTAAGTTCTTTTGAAAGTGTTCTAGGTTTTTTAATGAGGGCGGGTAGATGTTGAAATGGATAAAAACAAGCTGTGTGTGAGGTTTTGACAAATTTTTTTTTTTTATTTGAAAGGCCCATGTATGCCGCCTCGGCTTCTTACGGTGGCATAGATCTGAGTGGTCCACTTTTCAATGACTCGGCCGCATAGATCCGAGTGAACGTAAGCTATGGCATGTGTTATTTTCAATGTAATGTAAGGGCATCGGTAAATTGTGGTTTATTTACAAAGACCTGCGACTTTGGGAAACCTCGCAGTCTTCGGGGTCAAATCGCATGACCTTGGTGACCGATTTACGTCACCTCTGTGAGACATAACCTTACCCTCAAATCATTCATGCATAATGTCAATCGTGGTGTCCGCTGTGTGGCACGTAGCGCCATCTTTCTGAACAAAAGGCGTTGTCTATGGTCATGAACTTTCAGTTGGATCAAGTCCCAAAATATGCCAAGTTAAGTCTGCAAAAGCCAAGCTCTTGTGCACGCCAAGGAATCGACTGCCTGAGGTCCGCTGTACACTTACACTGCACTGACCGCGGCGATGATCTTGTTCCATCTTGCGCTCCATTGATGAACTAATGTTAGCTAATGGATTACCAAAGGGGTCGTCTCAAATTTTGCCACTAAACGTTGAAGAGTCGACTGAACAGAGCTGCCACGTCTACCGTAAAATGGGCGCAACGTTTGCACTAACAAGCACTAATTTTAATAATAAAGTTTCACCATTTGGACGTGTTGTTCAATCGTGTAACTTGCCAGGGTGATTTCGCATTATTAACTGAATAATAAAAAACTTATCTGACAGATGTGACCAAAACAACATGGCCGCCAAAATCTACCGGCGCCAATTGAAAAACTCTTTATTTGCATGACACGTCCATCTCCTGAAAAAAAGAGAGGATGGTTCTGAATTTAACTTCAGTGTCAAATCCATAATTACTCACACTCTCGCAAACAAAGTTGTCAAATTTATGAAACGTCATTATAAATGAACACAGTTTAAAGTGTAAATTTAGCAATTTAGCAAATAATTTCCATACTTAGACAAAAGCTTAAAATTAAAATTAAAAAAAAAAAAATAAATGAACACAAACAAAATATCTACGAGTGACTTTCTATCATTTTTTTTATGGTGATGACTGGAAGTGGAGTTTCACAAACACAGTAAGGATATTCATGTAAGCGCGGAAAACCCTGATAAACCTCGGAAACCAGATAATTCTATCTCTGCAAAAACGAGCTGTCAAAATTTGTATGGGAAAAACTTTCTGCAAATCTGATAAAATTATCTCACGAATTTGATGCGGAAAGTGAAGAAATAAACCTGATAAACTAAAGAAATATGGATTATGACTTTTAATTTGACATTTCACAAAATATTTCCTACATGTACGCAAGTATTTTTTAGGGGGTGTTCATGAAAACATGTTGCGGAAAGTTATAAATCTTTCTACAAAGCGGAAAATTATCTCGTTTCATGAATACCCTTAGTGAAATAAAAACTGCAGAACCGAATTGAGTTTGTTTGTTTGTTTTATTGGAATCCTGAATCGAAAAGTTCTACGAAATGTTAATTAGCGTGTATGTGTCAATTTTGACGTCTACAGTGTCATCAGTGCTCATTATAAATGAGTAATTCAATTAACAGAAAAAAAAAACAATACAATACAAAAGCAAACAATAAATACCACAGGTTAAATTAATCCACTAAACGTAAACAAAAAAGATCTGACCGTGTATTGTGTTCATGAGCATATTTAGACTAAAAAAATTCTGAGTCAATGGATTGCAAACCTCTTCAAAATAATGAAATTCTAATACTTTATTGTTTTCTGAAGAAAATACCGACTTAACGGTGCCAAATGAATTGTATCTTCAATGGGTGAAATAAGAATCAAACGATTTCATTCTGGAGCTTTCTGAAGGTTTATTGATGACCAAATGAAACCATGAAAACATGATAAGGAGGGCTGTCGAAGTACTGCAATTGCAGTATTTGTACTGCTTTTTGAAGCTCCGTACTGCCGTACTGCAAACATAGTCAAAGTACTGCTTTTTTTCTCGTCAACTTTTCCATACAAAATCTTCAAAGCATTAATTTTCATTACTACTGTGCTGCTATCTTAATTCACTCAAAAACTCTACGAACATACCCAAAAATCAAATTAAAAACGACAAGCCATTAGCCATACGGATCCATTTATTCTATTCTCTTCTCTCTCCGTTTGTTTTTGTTTCTGTTTCTGTCGTCATATAAACCGTTTTAACTTTTCTTGAATAAACTCTTTGAATGGAACTCATAAAACTCATAAATGTGCGTGAAAATAAAAAAAATGCACTAAATTGCGTGTGTAAACCATCTGTAGTACTAATCTAGGATTCTACTGTAGCGAGTGATAAAAGCCCGATCACCCAGCTAGATAGAATTAGGAAAGAAAGAGAAATGTCTGCACATGCAGCTCGACTGAGTGAAGTTGGTGGTTGAGTTGAAATTTAACCCATTCCATATCAACGGTTACGGGCGCTCGGTCGAGTTGAATTCTTGTGAAGATAAATATTAGATTTTCTTAAATATCAATTAAGTGTTATTATAATCAGAAGTGGGATCCGAAAGCCTATTATATATATGTATATGAATAAACAATAATAGATAGAATAATAAAAAAAAAAAAACAACTGTGTAGTGTATAAAAAAAAAGGACGCGCAACAGCCGCCGCACACCGTTTATAATTTGAATTTTTGCTCTATTTTGAGTGTCATATTTATGTAACGTTGTGATTGTGTTATTGCCTATTCTTGTTGTTTGCAAATTACGGTGTCGCTCTTGTCATGTGTGTAATCGTTTTTGTCTCTTCTCTTCTATCTCCCACTCATTTGTGCGTTGGTGTGTAATTCGGCTGTCTGTGCTCTTTTTGAGAAGGAAAGCGCATGTGTATCTACCCATATAACCAATTACTCATTTCACCATATCCCCTTTCCCCTGAATTGTTGTGTTGTACTGAGAACGGCGCGTTGTCTCGTGTTGCTGTAGCTGTACATATCGAGCTCTTGAAAACAATTAAAAAAAAAAAAAAATGAGTCGAATTCGCAAAGAACTAGAAGAATTGAAAAAAAGAAATGCAGAGCTCGAAAAGGAAGTGGCTTTTATTCGTCGAGGTCAGAGTGCGGGTTCGTCGGTTGAATCTACGCGAAGTCAACCATCCTCATCGTTGCGACTCGGTAGTGAAGAATTAAAACTTATTATACCTGCTTTTAATCCTTCACGCGGAAATGGGATGACAGCAGAAGAGTGGGTAAACATGGTGGATAATTTAAGCCACATGTATGATTGGGATGATCGATCCACGCTCTTTTACGCATCTTTGCGAGTAGAAGAGGCAGCGGCACAATGGTTGGCAGCTCAGAGAGGACACATAACTAGCTGGACTCAATTTAAAACCAGTTTGGTGATGGATTTCCCCTCTTCGACCGACGAGTCTGATGCGCTCGTAAGCCTCATGCAACGACGAAAACAATTAGATGAAAGCTATGAGAGCTATGTGTATACGATGCTTGCGTTGGGCAGGCGAGGTAAGTTTGCTACCAAATCCATATTGAGTTTTATTATATCTGGGTTGGGCGACCGAGCGTTAATGGAAAATGTGACCATGGCAAAATGTGAGTCCATTGGTGAATTGCTCGAGCTCTTGAAATCACTTTCAAAAGTAAGAGCACAAGCAAGTAGTCGGGAGAAATTTGATGGTGGTAGGAACAAGAGCCATCAAAAAACGGGGGCAATTGACAACACACCATTAAATACAAGGCCATTCAGAGATGCTCGGAAATATGGAAGAGAACTTCCAATTACGTGCTACAAGTGCAAGAATATAGGTCACTATGCTCGAGATTGCAAGGTTAATTATCAATCTCTTAACCAACCAAAATTAAATGAAAACGATCATATTCAAAAGACTTGTTTTAGCTGCAACCAACCAGGTCATTTTGCGCGTAACTGCCGTGCAACAAAAAGAAACCCTTTTACACCATTGAATGGACCCCCAAACAAAATACGGCGTCTATTGCATAATCAAGACGATGGTGGTTTGATGAAAAATATAAAGGTTGGCAATTTTACTGTCAGGGCATTTTTGGATCTTGGTGCCGATTGTTCGACCTTACGGTTCGACGACGCTATAAAGAATAACTGCAGTCAAGAATTTTGTAATGTGACACTCAATGGATTTGGAGGGGGAACTACAAGTTCCATGGCAAAAACACACCAAACTGTTACGGTAGGGGATGTGACGATGTCAATTGATATCTATATCGTGGACAATAATTCGCAGGACGTTCCTATGATTTTGGGAAGAAATTTCCTTGATTCCCCTCGCGTTCGCGTAATTAAGGAATTCGGTTCGCTAGAAGTAAAAAACGTTGAGCCCCCATTGTGACTTAATTCAATTTCAGTCGCCACCACTCAAAGAAAACTACCCATTAGTTGTAAAGATTTAGAACTTGACAACATTGGAAGTGAGGCGACAAAAAAATTAATAAATCTTCTCAACAAATACCGTGACTGTTTCTCTACTTCCTTACGTGAACTTGGTAGAACGAAAGAAATTGAGTTAAAAATTAATCTGAAAGACAATACTATTGTAAGGTATAAACCATACCGAATATCATACAATGAGTCGCTCGAACTCAAAACAATTATTAACGAGTTACTTGAAAATGATATAATTGAAGATTCAACGTCTGAATACGCGAGTCCAGCTCTGCTTGTAAAGAAAAAGAACAATTCCTATAGAATGTGCGTCGATTACAGGCGTTTGAATGATATGACAGTGCGCGAAAATTTCCCCACTCCAAATATCGAAGAACAAATAAACCAAATGGTTGAGGGTAAAATATTTGTTGTGCTTGACATGATGAGTGGTTATTATCAAATATCCGTCGGTGAAGAATATAGACATTTAACAGCTTTCGTAACCCCACATGGTCACTTTCAATTTAAGCGAGTTCCTTTTGGCCTCACCAATGCTCCAGCTACATTTATGCGCCTTTTGTATCTGGTTATGCGCCGCGTGCAGTCAGATAATATTCTAGTCTATATGGATGATATTGTTTTATTTGGCAAGGACGTTGATCAGATTTTTGTGAACCTTGAAAAATTGTTAGCGGTGTTGAAAGAATTTAATTTGACCCTTAATTTATCAAAATGCAAATTTTTATTAAAACAAATGACTTATCTTGGTCATGAAATAAGTGGTGAGGGTATTAGGCCTGGTAACTTCAAAGTGCAAGCCGTAAAATCATTTCCTGTTCCTACTGAGATTAGACACGTTAGACAGTTTTTAGGTTTATCTGGGTATTTTAGACGGTTTGTACCTAATTATGCAGAGATCGCAACTCCCTTGCACCAATTGCTAAAAAAGGACTCAAAGTTTAGCTGGTCAGAAACTCAACAAAAAGCGTTTGACACTTTAAAATCTAAGCTATGTGAATCACCCATTCTCGTGATGTACAACCCAAATCTGCAACACGAACTCCATACCGATGCATCCTCTCTGGGACTTGCTGGCGTTTTATTGCAAGTTAGCCCGTCAAGTGAAAAGCAAGCAGTTTCCTATTATAGCCGAGCGACTACAGATTCAGAAAAGATGTTTCATAGCTACGAATTGGAAGCCTTAGCCGTAGTTGAAAGTCTTGAACGTTTTCGATACTATTTATTGGGGAAGCGGTTCACCATCTTTACGGATTGCAACTCACTGAAGATGACACAAAACAAAAAAGACCTTAATGCTCGAATAGCTCGTTGGTGGCTCAAAATTCAAGAATTTGACTTCAAACTGGAGTATAGAACGGCCAACCAGATGCAACACGCAGATGCTCTTAGCCGTAATCCCACCGGGAAAGCGGTTGAAATGGATGAAGCGGGAATAAACATCAATATTGTAGGAATGAAGGATAATGATTGGGTAGCCACACTGCAGTATCAGGATCAACAGTTAAATGAAATAAAACGAGTATTACAAAGCATTGATAAGAAAGATGCCAAGAAGAAATCCCTGCAGAAAGAGTACTGCTTAAAGTCCGGTCGTCTCTTTAAAATAACACCCGATGGAACACGCTTTGTCATACCTCACGGTGTTCGATGGAGAATTATCAAAAATTCGCATGATGATATAGGGCATTGTGGTATAGACCGTACGATAGAACACATTCGAAAACAATACTGGTTTCCAAAAATGCGAACCATTGTAGGAAAATACCTTGCCAGTTGTGTTCCTTGTTTATACAATAAACGATCAAAAGACGAGTCAAGACATCAAATTTACCCAATCGAAAAACATCCAATTCCTTTTTTTACCGTACACATTGATCATCTTGGGCCGTATGTGAAGAGCTTAAAAGGAAATCTTTACGTGTTGGGCATAGTCGATTCTTTCAGCAAGTTTGTCATCTTAAGAGCTGTGAAAGACACTACTTCCAAGGCGGTCATTCGAGTTTTGGTAGAGTTGACACAATTCTTTGGAGTACCATCTCGCATCATTTCGGACAAAGGAACGGCATATACCTCAAAATTATTCAATTCTTACTGTAATGAAAATGGAATCAAGCACATTACTACAGCAGTTTGCACCCCCCGTGCTAATGGGCAAATTGAACGATATTTCCGCACGGTTGGCACAGCGATATCAACAATGACAACGAGACAGGATGGAAGAGATTGGGATGCTCATTTACCCGCAATACAATGGGGATTAAACAGCCTAAAACATCGCATAACTAACCAAACACCACAAGAGATTTTATTCGCTTTCCAACCAAAGAACTCTCTGAGTAACGGATTGAGCATAGTCCTACAAGGTGAAGATTCCGACGACGAAGATGACAATGTCCCATTAGATGTGCTGCGAGACCAAGTCAAGCACCGAGTCGAAACGCTGCAAGCGCAACAAGCTCAAAAGTATAATGTAACACACCGTGAACCGCAAAAATATCAAGTTGGAGATATGGTATTAGTTCGAACCGCTTATACGGCTACTGGTCAGTCAAGAAAACTTTTACCGCGATTTAAGGGGCCGTATGAAGTGAAATGTGTTTTGTCGAATGATAGATATATAATAAAAGATTCAGATATGACGCAGGTGTCCCAGAAACCATATGAGTCGGTCCATTCAGCGGATCGTATGAAGCCATGGTGCTCGTTGGAAGATTGTGATCTAGACGGCCTAGATGAAGAAGGGGATCTTAATGATGACTCCGATATTAATGCATATTAATTGAATTACTTACTTTATATGATATTTCTTATTTGAGTTCCTTTTAACTTTTTTTTATTATTTTGTTTGTTTTTATCTTTTGTTCTTTGTTTTGCTTTTTTTTTTAAAGTTTTGCATTGCAACCAAAGAGACAAAAAAGAAAATATAATGAATTTTGTACTAATACCTTTACTAGATTTAAGCATACGTTCCAAATAATTATTATAAAGTTACCATCAAAATCATTTTGTTTCACTGAGAAAGTTAAGAAAAACGATGTGGAAAAGTAAAACAAAAAAAAACATTAGTCTGACAGTAAATGGCAAGTATGGTTGTAATTCCTTTTGAGAGTTTAAGTATTCGATTGGCCGATGCCATACATTGATAAGCTGTGATCATGCTGAGGTAAAGAATTGATGAGCTGTGATCATGCTGAGATAAAGAGTAGATGAGCTGTGATCATGCTGAGATAAAGAGTTGATGAGCTGTGATCATGCTGAGGTAAAGAATTGATGAGCTGTGATCATGCTGAGCTAAAGAATTGATAAGCTGTGATCATGCTGAGATAAAGAGTTGATGAGCTGTGATCATGCTGAGGTAAGAATTGATGAGCTGTGATCATGCTGAGCTAAAGAATTGATAAGCTGTGATCATGCTGAGATAAAGAATTGATGAGCTGTGATCATGCTGAGGTAAGAATTGATAAGCTGTGATCATGCTGAGGTAAGAATTGATAAGCTGTGATCATGCTGAGGTAAAGAATTGATAAGCTGTGATCATGCTGAGGTAAAGAATTGATGAGCTGTGATCATGCTGAGGTAAAGAATTGATGAGCTGTGATCATGCTGAGGTAAAGAATTGATAAGCTGTGATCATGCTGAGGTAGACAACTGATGAGCTATGATCATGTTGAGTCAATAACTTGACGTGCTGTGATCATTTCAAATAAACCGTATGGGCTTTGTGATCATATCAACCCCTTAACAAAATTACTATATAACATAAAAAAAAAAAAAAAAAAAATAGATTTGTTAGATTGTAATTGACTGAAACAAAAATGGGTTGAACAATATTAAAATAGAACTCACTGAGGGCAGTGATGCGTCGGATGGCCGAATTGTAAACCATCTGTAGTACTAATCTAGGATTCTACTGTAGCGAGTGATAAAAGCCCGATCACCCAGCTAGATAGAATTAGGAAAGAAAGAGAAATGTCTGCACATGCAGCTCGACTGAGTGAAGTTGGTGGTTGAGTTGAAATTTAACCCATTTTATATCAACGGTTACGGGCGCTCGGTCGAGTTGAATTCTTGTGAAGATAAATATTAGATTTTCTTAAATATCAATTAAGTGTTATTACGTGTTTTGGTAAAACCCACTAAGGGCCATGGTTTTTTAGCTTTTGTGGCAAACCGGATTGAGAGAGGTTTCCCTTCCCATCATTACTTCTTTTCTCATAGTGCAAAAAGGCAAACAGATCTTAAAAGTTTTCGAGTATTTCCATAAAAATCATAAAATTTTAAAACTGTCTTTCACAAGATGGTTGTCTCGTGAAGGTGTTGTCAACAGAGTTTTAGAGCAATGGGTTCTTTTTAAACACTTTTTTCTTATTGGGTTTGAAGCAGATTATATTAGTATTGAACTAAATGCTACAAATAGTATATGTTTAACTTTCTTATCCCTTATTTAAAACTAACTAACGAAGTAAATACAGAGTTTCAAGCTGAAATCCCAGAATCCATACGTTAATGGACACAATTAAGGGATTTTTCAAAGGCATTTGATCAAATTTTATTGAACGCGAACATTTAACAGACCCTTTTAACATACATTTGGATGATGATAATCTTCTTTTAAGTATTAAAGACGTCTATATTGGGCCTAAAGCGGAGCTCTTAATAAAAGCAGAAAATATGTTTATTATACAAATTGTTGAAATAAAATCGATTTGCCTAAACTATTATAAAACTCTTTGCCAGGGTATAAAAAAGATTCGATTTTAACGATAAAACCCTAATAGAAATACAAAAACTAAATCCAAGAAATGTAGGTGAAAGTTTAGTAGAACCCATTTCTTTATTTCCAAACCTTGTGCTAAACATTAGCATTGAGGATCTGGAATCTGAGCTCTACTTAACATTACAGATTTGTTAAGAGAAGTTGAACTAGAACGTTTCTGGTGTGACATATTTTCTGCCGAAAATGGTTTGGGAAATCGTTTCCCTAATACATTTTGACTTACTTGCTTGTGAGCCAGTTTTTTCAAACATACCTTTGATAAAAACAAAATCTAGAAATTCTATGAATGTGAATACTGTAAGCGGTATCTTTTCAGCCAATCCGTTGTCGAGATAAATATAAATTTGACCATTCTTATTTTGTTTATAAATTATATTTTCGTTTTAACAAAAAAAAAAAAATATTTTATAAAAAAAGTTTCATTTTATTGCCGTACTTTGTACTGCTTTTATTTTTCTCAAAGAATAAAACGACAGCCCTGATGATAAGTTCTGTCAACTGTCATTGACTGAGTGGATTTTTTGTTATGCGAGAAACAGATTGACACAGCAACTTCAATAGCAACTTTGACAACCACGTCATGCTTTTTAGAGCCAGTGGTTTTGAATGGCTTTGATTACATTAACACAACAACTTCGACATCGACATCAACGTTAGACCTAAACCCTAAATTTGCTGTCGCTGTGCAAATGCTACCAACTTTAAAGGTGAAATTTGTCAGTATTATCAACACTCAAATGAAAATGTGAGAACCATCTTTTTGTTTTGTCTATTTATTTTGGTTTTGACAATGGAAGAATTACTAAAAACAAATTAATTTTAGTACGACAAATTGCAAGTCGTTTATATTGATGCAATTTACGTTAATTTTTATCAAATTATGTACGGCAAATTCATTTCGCATTTGAAACTATTTTGATTATTATATACTGTCAAAAACGCTGTTCACGTTGTAATCTATTTCACAAGGATTTTGATGTTGAAGTTTTCGTTGCTGTTAAAGTTGCTGTTGAAGTTGCTGTGTTAATCTGTTTCTAGCATTATACATTTTAAGATCTTACAGAGAGATGAAGAACTATATCGATAGTCAACACCATCGATATTATCGATATTTGCTTTGAAACTATCAATTTATTTCTATAGCTTGTTTGCGATAAAGCATGATTATTAGGGTGTGTCAAAGTGCTCAACTATGGTATTTTCAAATGTAATAGCTTTTAAAAGTTGCATTGCTTATCAAAATTAAATCCTGCGTTTACAATTTTCATTTAAATTAATATCTTTGGCTCGCTCAAAAATAGGATGAAATCCAAAAAATTTTGATTTTTCGAGATTTTTGAAATATGCGTTGTTTTAAATTGCGTAGTGTGGATACAAAAAAAAATATTTAAAATTTTTGTATTCCAAGGAAACACTTTTAAGCTTATATTTGTTTAAATTGAGCACTTGATAAGGAAGCTATGAAATAATAAAAGAAGGAAGAAAAATCATTTTTGTTTTACAAAAAAAAATTTAAAAAAAAACTGACGGAACCACCTACAATATCATGGTATACCTTTTTGTAAGGACAAAAATTCTTTCTGTATTTTGTTTAGTTTTTCTTTTAGTATACGTAAAAAATAAAAAAAAAATTAACTGTAAAAAAAATTTTTTTTTCAATTTCAACCGATTTGAGCGAGCCAAAGACGAACGATATCTTATTTTTTTTACATGTTCTTAAACCTCAGACCCTAATACAACTTTTGAGCACTATTACCTTTAAAAATTAGAGTACTTTTTTGCGGCCCTACAAAAGTGACACCCCCTTATGATTATAGGCTCTTAATCTTATTAAATTGTTCATATTACTAAAACTTTAATCGCATTTTATGGAAAACTTCAATTTTTATCTTAAACAGTTTTTGCCTAGAGGCAAAGAATAAATTTTTTAATTGTGATGCTAAAAAAAACAATTTAACTTCACTTCACTGCATTATAGCTTTAATCCCTTCTACCTGAAATCAAGATAAGTTCTTCGAAGATCGATTTAGTATTTTCATTCGTCTCGCGTTATCAAACATTAGCGACTTGAAGTTTCCCAAAGGTTGACCAGGGAAAACATCGGTTCCATTTGTTTTGCAGAGAGAATCTAGCAATTTTTTACACATTGATACTTATGTTAAGCAGTTTAATTAGAAGTTATTGAAAAATTTCATTCACATAGACTCTCTGGGCTTTCACCATTTATGGGCGATACTGATTCGGATACATTTTCAAACATCACCCGAGCTGATTATGATTTCGAAGACGATGCCTTCGATGCAGTATCACAGGAAGCAAAAGACTTTATTTCCAATCTTTTAATTCATCGCAAGGAAGATAGACTGACGGCTAAACAATGTTTAGAATCAAAATGGCTAACACAACATCACGATGAGAATCTTAACAACAAGATTTGCACAGATAAACTTAAGAAATTCATAATTCGAAGAAAGTGGCAAGTAAGTTCAGAAAAGAAACTAAAAATTGTTTTTGTTTTTATTTTTTTTATAATTTTGCATGGTTTTGTGTGTTCAATTGTTTTTTGTTTGTCATTGTTTGTTGCTTAAGAAAACTGGAAATGCAATCCGAGCTTTAGGTAGAATGGCGAATTTATCAGCTTCACGAAGAAATTCAGCTGTTTCGACAGCTGGATCAGTACCAAGTAGTCCGAGACCTTCGATATCAGGAACTTCGATATTTAGTGCGAATGTTTCGGGGCATATGACATCTTTGAACGAGGAAGAGGATGACTTCAATCCAGACTTACCGAGTGTAGAACTTAAATTGAACGTTAGAAATTCTCTTAATGTTCGTGATAAGACACAATGCAGTGAGCGAAGTGATTCTGGCTTCAGTGAGTGCTCGAACTGTAGTGGAGGAGTAAACATTTCATGCCACTGTTCGCATTTGGTCGGTGACCGATCTAATATGGCTCCAAAAGACTCTGAAGAAGATCACAGTCCTCTCTCTGTGGCAGTTCCACATGACATTCTTAAGACCAAGCTTGAAGAAATAGCCAAAACCCAACTTGTTGACCATGACGGTTTACAGACTGTACCACTCGAATCGAAGGCTTCGTGGGAACCAACCTCAATGCATAATAAACAGAAAGGGTGCGAAAAGTCCCCTTATTCGGATTCCAAATCACCTGACTTCCAGTTCAGCTTGGAAAAGAGTCCAAATGCGGCAACAGAAACAGCGCCGATAATGCGATCGGACTTTACCAATACCATTAAGATGCGTAAGAAATCACTCGAAAATAATCTTCTTAAGGAAAAAGTAAAGCCTCCCAAGGTGATCCTCGAAACTTCTGGTAAGGTTTCGATGCTTAAGAATAAATTTAGTCAAGGTCCAACAGCAAAATCCGTGAGTAATAATTTTGAGTGCAAAACTAATCCTAAGCCTAGCATTGATGTGAATAGGCCCAAAAACGTGTTTGACAGATTGACGTCCAGTAACAAATGTATGTTCACAGAAGATTGATTAAAAATTTATTTTCTTTCATTGACATTTTACTCTTTTTCTAGCAAATGGGCCATCGAAAACCTGTGCCTCAGTATCCTTGCCGGGCTCTCCCCTACCAGTTCGGTCAGCGACGACAATGCGGTTAAGTGGGCGTGTTCGGGAAGCCACCGAACGCCTATCACAGCCTAAGACTCCACAAGCTACAAGAAAATTCACCAATACTACAATCACCACAAGCAACAACGAAATAAACCTAAAGAAGTCCCCTTCAGATCATCACAATGCAAAGAATCTTAAGGCCTTCAGAGGTCTTTCATAAACAAGAAAAAAACCAAAAAAATTGACAAAAAAAACGTTGAATTCGTCTTTTAAAGACGAATTTGTTAATAACGTTAACTTATAGGTAACAACGAGACCCCCAAAATAATTCGAATATAATTTATGTAGTTTTGTGTAATATTTATAGTACCTACCTTTTTTTTTTGTTTGCCTTCTTATTACTGTCTCATATTGAATTTTATTTGATTTGTGTTTTTTTTTGTAATAATATTATTATTTATAAACAAATATTTAATTATTAAATCATATTTAATTCGCTGTTTCGTACGTATATACAATTTTAATTATATATTATTATCTTAAAATTTAGAATGTGCATACTTTTTATTTAATAAATAGTTGATGAACGACATTCACTTATACACCCCAGTGTTGAGCTGGTAGGTGGTAGCCATCTCTGATATGGAATTAATTAGAATAAAGTTCTTAAAAAAAAAAAATACTACTATTGTATTTCTGTTTTTTACTAACACGATTCTTAGGTCCAAACATACTCGTATTTTATAAATATATTAGTGCCGTCGTGTAGATATTTTGAAATGAGAAGATGCAGGAAAGACATAACCACCTGGAAACTCGCGTAAGATCATTTATTCTCTGAATTTGACACAAGAGTATAAGCACCCTTTATTTTTCACTCTTTTCACACTTCCAGCCAAAAAAAAAATAAAAATGCATTTTCCACCTCTGTTTCAAAATTTTACTAACCAATGGAGAAGCAGTAGGTATACACATTTACATTTAAAAAAAAAATTACGAAATAGTAAAGTGACTTTTATCAGAAATCTACTACAATAAATAAGAATTCTCTTACTTCTTCTTGTTTTATAAAAGCAATTTTGCTTCCAGATAAACTTAAAATAAGCAAATAACGTTGCAAATGTTCTAGATTTGAAAGTTAATTAACAATAAAAAAAAATGGCCGAGAAGATCGAGCAAAGAACGCGGACAACTTCATCCAATTTTGTTCCACTTTGCATTAACCAGAATTCAATTAAAAAGAAAATCCTTGAAAAAAACAATTTTTACAAACAAACCTAAAAATTTTGACACTTTATTAAACAAAAATGATACAATGACAGTTAAGAGTTAAGTGTTTCTTTAATAGATCGGAGCAACTAGGTTACGCTCGGTTTGGAGAAAGGTCTATTTGCTCAGGCTTCGCTGGAAGCTAAAAACGAAAAATGCCTTATATTTTACCGAAAAGGATTAGTATACTCGTAACGTCTTGCGAAATGAGTTTTTAGTATCCTCAGCGCTAACTGCGATTCTACTACGATGCTTCCTTGGTCGTCATTGCAGGTTTCAGTTCAGACCTTGTAACCGGGAGAGTTCCTTTCTACATTTTCTTAAAACTCCCCAATTTCATTCGCGTTTCTTATGCTTCTATTGTTTCCTTCTGAGAAATCAGTGTTCGTCCCTCGTCTTCTGTTCATAGAGGTCCCGAATACTTCTAGTCCTTCTAAATATGTACGGCCGCCGCGCCGTACTCGTTAGGTATTCCTTTTCTTTCATTACATGTGGCTGCCGGTGTTCATCGTCAAACCAGGTTTTTTTAATGTGAGGATGATGTAAGGCCCATTACGTCAGAGACGGTATCTGTGATAATTTGTTGGCAATGTTTTGTTTCCACTAGTATTCACTACTTAATGGTCGCGGCATAGGACTTCTTTAAAGGTTATTAGATACTCGATCGGAAAATACTTGGCGCTCTTTTGTGATTGTAGACCCTCGACTTCAAATTTCGATATAAGCAAACTAGTTGGACCAGATCAATAGGTGCGTTTTATTATCCACAAATCTATCTGGATCCGGATCGGGATCTTCCCTTGAAAATAAAACGATACGGATCTTAGTGACAGCAGTGTTATAAGTCCGTCTCTTTTTATCCTTGGGTTTGTAAATTTTCAATTATTACTTGTCTTTTTTCTTTACACTATAGCTTACACTACCTTACCATAAAAAGCCATCTACTCGCCAGTGTAATAACTAATTTTTGGATCTTTGAAATAGATCCCGATAGAAAACAGGATCCCAAATTGTTTTTGTAATACATGTTAAAACTTAATCCAGATCCGGATCCAGATAGATTTGTGAATAAAAAAACGCATCTAATCTTGGCAAAACCACTGCGTAGGCTTTTTCATCTGTCCTACTCTACTCATCATCATCACTTTCCGAGTGGATGGAAAACAGTATTTTTACAGCCTTTCCCTAAAAAAAGCGAGACTTCTTCCCCCTCTAACTACCGGCCAATCGCACTTACATACATCCCTTCTTTTCAAGGTAATTGTACGTCGTTAGTTCTATGATGGGGGACCGTTCAATACCAACCGTGTGCGTTCTTTCTTTTTTGTTAGATTTCTGGCTATATTCGGTTGCGTCTTCATCATCATTTTTCTATTTTTCTAAATTGTTTACAATTAATTGTCCGTTTTCTATTAAAATTTGATGAACAACCATTATGTTTGTTTTTTTTTTCTTTCGTTTAATTAAAAATTTACTTCAGATTCGTCTCGAAATTGGCGCGAATAGAAAGTGATAGAAATTGTATGGAGTATGAATGGATTGCGGATTTAGTAATATGTACCAGATATGTTGAACAGAATGTCGGTGGTGCAGGGCATATTACAGACATTCGTTCAACTTTCTTTCGTCGCATTCAGTAGTAGCAAAATTTTGGAAATTAATTGAAACTGTCACTTTAGCTCATTCGCCGAATTCTGTAATAGGGGTGAATATCTCAAAAGCATTTGATAGAGTCTAACATCTAGCATTGCCAGACGTCCCGGTTTACCCGGGACGTACCATATTTCAGACATAAATTCATCTGTTGTGACTCAAACTCACAAAATATTGCATAATGTACCTTAATATCTTTCGTTGATGAGGAAAAATCGCTGCATTGTCATTTAACCTTAAGAAGTTGCTTTTAAAGTTTCAATCAAACAAACCTAACTTAACGAAGAATGAATTTTCGCAAACTGACATCTGTCATTAAATGATAAATGACAAAAAAGTTATTTAATTAGTAATTAAAAAAAAGAATTTATTTATTTGTAACTACACGCATATTATGATGTTTTATATTGTCCCGAGAAATATGTTGAAATCCCAGGATATTTCATCATTTTAGCCATTTGTTCCGCCGAGGTGTAAGAAAAATCTGGCAACCCTACTAACATCCCTTCTTTGTTGGATTAGAAACTACCTTTCCATCCGCTCAATACAAGTTGTGTTGGACGGTTTCAAGTCTGATAGTCATGAAATAAATACTGGTGTACCACAGGGCTCCATTTTGTCTCCGACCCTCTTTCTCATATTCATCAATGATCTTTTTTCCACTTATTTATTCATTTCCAGATTCATGTCCTTGTTCTTCAGATGTGGATTTAGAATGGCTGCGTATGAAAAGCTCATTAAATTCTGATCTCGATAGCATTTTCAAAAAGGGATCCATAAACTGGGTGGAATTTAATGCTCAAAAACTCCATGCTGACTTCAGTCGTTAAAGTGCAACCCACCCCCCATTAGCGGAACTTGTATTGATGATGGTGGAATAACCAAATATTCGTTGTCGCCTAAAACGCTGCTTTTTCATTCCGTCCTTTCTGATCTGGCTATAATCAATAAGGTCTATTTTCGGACATACTGTTAAATTCAGAGATTTTATCTTTAGCCGCACTACACCAATGTGGAGCAAATAACGCATGCTTAATGGAATACTGACCCATTAGGAGATAGGTCAAAATTGAGTTACATATACATATACAGGCTTTTGCAAGCTTCAGATCTCATGAATAGTTTATCATACTTTATAAGAATACCAGTATCCATGATTAATTCATGAATTAGTTTTAATTTTATCCGTCAACAAGTAGGACAAATCCTCAAAGCAAGATCTTTTTTTTGCAACTTCCCAAAAATGGTTATTTCGAGTTAGGTCCGTACTCCATTAAGCATGCGATATGTCCCTCCCATTATGATATTCAGATATTCAAAATCAATGTGCATATATATATATATCGGTATTTCCTTTTAAATCCTCTCCAAATTTCCTAAACGCTCGCAATATGTTCAAACATTTGAAGTTATACCTTTGTACATAAAACTTATAGTACTATCAAGAAGACGAAATATTGTGGTGATATCTTAAGTATAAAGACAGTACTTGCAAGATTTGTCTCTGCTAAATTTAGTAATAAAATATTATCTTTTTTACTACTTGTTTTGTATCTTATCCTACTCTCCACTGTAAAGTCTAGCGCTAATTTCAGCGCCATCACCAGGCTATGGTAGAGTTCGCAATACAAAATCACGCTCCATGATGATACTTACCCCGGTTACAAGAGGAGATTGAGGAATCGAATCGAATCCGAATTGAGATTTCGATCCAGGTATATGGTGGCACTGGATCGAGAGATCGAATTAAAATGGGATCGAAATGACAATATGGTTTTGTACATACAATCTCAATTCGTATTCGATTCGATTCCTCAATCTTCTCTTGTAACCGGGGTAATACAAAGGTTATACATAATCCCTTTAGTGAGCGCAAAATTATAAAATAAATTGTAGAGTTATCGTTCTTTCTTCTTGGTTGTTTTCTTTACTGCTTGGGACTGTTTCATTTTCCATTAGGCGTTCGCTCAGTGAACTTCGCTAAACTAAGTAGAGTAAAGAATGCGAAAAGATTACTCCTTTTCGCTGGAACGAAGTTAACTTCCATTAAAATTTAAAAATCGATGTGTTTAAACTTTAAAAGCATTCATACAAAAAAAAAGAAAGCCAAAAGAGAAAACAATGATTAAAAATCGCTTTCGTGTAAAAGCAGTCTTTGTGTTAAAAAAAAACTGTGTGTATTTGAAATTGCTTGCCAATACCCGTGTGCCGTGTGGCTTCCGAGTAAGGAATTGAAAAGTTTTTCATCAATTTATAATCGTTAATATTCAGAAAATTAGTTCTAATATAGTGAGTAAGTATTAGAATCCGCTAAGCAGATTATTAGGATGTGAACTGCATATGTCAAAGTGACATTTCGATATGTGAAACTGGCGAGTGGCGCTACTCAACATCTAAGAGCTTTTAACTTAAATTGCGCTTTTAAACGTAATATAAGTTTTAAAAATAAGGATTGGATTGGCTATAATGCGGTTACAAATAAGTCTGTAAATGTTGTACAGTCCTGATGTTGACAAATGTTATATTAGTTTTGTTCAGTGAATAAAAGTACAAAGTAGAACAGAACAGAACAGAGCAGAATAGAGCAGGACAGAGCAGAACAGAACAGTTTCCATGAGAAAAGCGAGGGCAAGAAATCTTGTTCTAAACTGTTCCAAACTGTTCCAGACAGACTCATTGAGCAGCAAATCAGATCAGTTTAGAACAGAAAATTTCTCATTGAACAGCAAAAAGTTGTACTTTTCTGTTCCAAACTGCTCCAAACTGTTCGGAACAGCGTCACTGAACAAAACTATTGTAAATCTCAAAGACCGACACCGTTGACTTGTTTCTTTAGACTCCTCGTCTTCATGTCAAACAATCGATCGAGAGCCCAAGCACAGCCATGGGAAATCGACACGCGCTGACCATTCAGCACAACTCAATTGTTGCGATATTGCATCTTGGTTGACCTAAATTGATATCCGTAAGGTGATACGTTTCGGATACAATATATCCAATATAAGTGCAACCAGAACAATTGAGAATGCATTAAGTTCAACGCACTACGACTTCCTCAGATAGGGTATGGGAATACAACACAAATGTCAAATAAACATGGCAAGAAACATGCATACAAACAGAACAATTGTAACTTCTGCATTACAAAATTTTATTTGCGGAAGTAGTTTTCTTGTCGGATTTCAAAATCGACTTTTACAATAAAATTTTCTGATTGTTGTTATCTGAGGTTATCTTAGACAATCACTAATTAATCATTCCGAAACGGTCTCTTGAGTGGAAAATTAAGGAATTAAATAAACTGTCAAATGAGGATTGTAAAAAAAACTATCACGATTGGCATATTTTGTATGTATACTCACTCTGTCAGCATTGTTTACTAACAATAAAATGTAAGCTGTGTCGCCGAACTATGCAGGCTGATTCGCATATTTTCATAGTCAGCTCACGTCTTATTTACCTTTAGGAACCTACATAACATCGTAGTGTTGTTTGGCGCCTACATATTTTTCCATATAACTTTTTTTTGCGAGTATGTTTGATTAAGTTGTGTGAAGTCATTCTATTTTAAGTTTATTGCTTAGTATTCATTAATGCCTTTGTTTAAAAGATAAGATTATTTCAAGAAATTTGGAAGTCACAACCATGTTATCTTAAATTTTTTTGTTTCTATGAACAATTCTTTACAATTATTTATTTTATTTAAAAAAAAAATAATAAAAATCAAAAACAAAAATAAAAAAATGCATTTTTCTTGTTAACCATGATTATGCGGGTGACAAAGGTACCGGGGTATCTTAATACATACATATATACATATTAAAGCTTTGTTTATTTATTCTTTTATTGAACCTCCTTCTACACAATTTGGAGTTAAAGGTCACCTATTTAAATTAAGAGCAAACCGTAATCCTAAATCTTAGTCTAAGGCAATCGACACATGGGCAAAAATTATTAATATATTTTTTTTTGTTCATTAAACTCTAAAGTTTCTGGTTTGGTGCCAGTGCGTATTTTCACTCTCGAAGCTTCGTCATATCTCGTCTATGTTTCAGTCTGATCCAAAGACCACCGGAAGCTCTTAAAGTTATTCGGAATCTGGCTTCGATTTGTGTCTTTCCCGGCACCGGAAGCAGTTCATAGCTTCTCAGGAGTCGAGATATAACAGTCTTCATTTCCATGAGGGCGAATCGGTTGCCAATACAATACCGAGGTCCTGCACTAAAAGGAATATACGCATAGGGATGTCTTTTCTCAGAGTTTTCTGGTGTGAAACGATCCGGATCAAATTTCTCTGGATCTGGATAGATGTGTGATATTCTATGTGTCGCATATGGACAGATAAAAACATTGCTGCCCGCAGGCAATTTGTGCTTGCTTAGCTGAACTTCTTCGCCAATTTTTCGAGCAATAAGTGGTACACTAGGATACAGACGTAAGGATTCCTTGATGCACATTTCCAAGTAGCGCATCTCCCTCAAATCAGTCATTGATGGCGGTCGATTGTCATCTCCAAAGATCCAATCAATTTCTTCAGTGCATTTTGTTTGTTCTTTTGGATTCTGAGCTAGGAGAAATAAGGTAAAAGCGGTTGCTGCACCTACTGAGTCCTGCCCAGCTAGCATAAAGGTACAGGCTTCATTTACAATGTCTTCTTCTGTAAAGTCAGTGTTGTTGTCTGAGATCTCAATCAAAAAGTCCAAAAGACATTTGCGATCGCTGTATGGCCCATCTTTCATGATTTGTCTACGAATTTTGATCATTTTGCGTGTAAAATCGTTGAGACGCTTTTTTTGATCCATTTCTTCGGAAGCTAAATTGGTCATGTGGTAGATACTGTCAAGTAAAAGCCAAGGTTGAATGAACCGCTGTGGGATAACCATTTTACCTCTGAAAATAATAAAGGTAGAAATAAGAATTTAATGTTGAATTTTTCTCATATAAAAGAATAATATCTAGCGTACATCTACAATGCAGTTCAAAAAGAGCACAACAAATTTTGATAGGGTAGACTTTGGATTAGATCGTTTTTCAATGTCTTAATCACATAAAACAAATCCTTGTACACTACATCTCTGAATATTTCTTGCAGTTAGTTGTCAAAAATATAGGATGTAGGAAAGCTCCCAAATAAAGTTTTTTTTGTGTTTCCAACTAAACCAACTGAAAACAGGGAACATTGATACGGTTTTTGTGGGCACTAGTTATGGAGAGTTTGGTTGCCTCTACTATATTGATTTTTTATTTAAACAATAGGGCAGTATTGGTTTCGTATTAAACAAAAGTCGAGGGTTTGGTCTAACTATGTCTGAACGATATTTAGGGCCGATTCCCAAATTTATCCACTTCCAGACATTGTTTCAGAGGTGCTGCTTCTTGAGAGGAATTGTTATATATTATTAGAGTAAAAAAGAGCGAAGGCAAGTCACAAATAGTGCCATACATAAAAAGAATTGAATTTTGTTGACTGTGAGTGATTTTCTATATTTTTATTTGGGAATAAAATTAAACTACATATATGAAACCAAACCTCATAATTTTAATACATATTATCCCAAAAATAAGGCGATTCCTCAAATTGAAAAATTTTGTTTAAAAATGGAAATATCGCCCAAGACTTAATGAAAAAGCACGCCAAAACAAATATTTATGTATGTATTAATATACCACTGTTAATTTTTAGATCTCTTTTTTGGATTCTATCCAATAAACTTAAGTGGGTTATTGAAGCACCTGCCCAAATATGTGAATTTTACTCTAGATTTGGGCCACTATAGGCCTTAGGTTACAGCCAGATCAGAAGGGGTACAAAATTTCTTGCAAAGTCACAAGAAACCTAAACACTTGGCAGAGTTTTTGGCGATGTCGAATATGTGGTCATTACACACAAGGTGGTTTATGATGCATATGCTGAGAAATGGAACGCGGCATGGAGCTGGGTTCCGCCATAATGGCAAGACAGCATTGAATTTTTGAAGCATTAAATTCTACTCCCACTATGGTTCCCCATTTAACTATACTTTCGTGATCAGAATTTAATAAATTTATCAAACACTGCCCGTTTAGATCCACATCCGTAGAACAAGGACGTGAATCTGTAAGCAAATATGAGAAGCTGAAAGTAATGTCATCACCAAAATAATTTAATAGATTAAAAGTTTCAGACAAAAGATCATTGATGAATATGAGAAAGAGAATCGGAGACAAAACGCAGCCCTGTGGCACACCAGAATTTATTTTATGAATTTCAGACATAAACTGTTCAACGCAATTTGAATTGGGCGATTCGAAAGGTAATTTCTAATCCAACGAAGAAGGGATTGATCAATACCAAATGCACGCATTTTCGATAAGAGAGTTTGATGATAAATTCTATCAAAACTATGTAAAGATTTGTGCCACGATGACATATACCTTGAGATCACCAGAGGACTGCTACGTAAGCTATACTTTATACTACCGGCCATTGAGAAGGTTTCATTCTTTAAGATATTTCTTGAGCTGAGAATTTATCAGCTTGGCCGAAAATTAAAAGGGGAAGAACATTCGCCTTTTCTAGGGACAGGCTGGAAAAATGCTGTTTTCAATCCACTCGGAAAGAGACCAATAGAGTAAAACAGATGGAAAAGCTTACACAATGGTTTTGTAAGCATTGAAGAACATCTCTTCAGAACAATGGGAGGGATACTATCTGGGCTATCTGATTTATGTATATCGAAATTTTTGAGTACTCTTCCAACTGTACGAGTGTGAAAGAAGATTTGTTCCATCCATAATATCCTTTAGGCTCTCAAATACAGGTGGAGTCATGACTCTTTCTGGTGGCGCGCTTCGAATCAACTGTGATGAAAAAAGGTTTCGCTTTCGCTTTGATAGATTTTTCTCTAATCGGGATAAAATTTTTTTTTTTAAATTTGAAATCATATCTACGATTGAGTCCAGGTCACTAACTAAGATACATAGTGACCAGTTAAACTTCTTGAAGAATTCGTTGAGACGGTCCCAGCTAGATTTCGCTTATTACCAACGTTTCTTTTAGGCCAGTTAGAGAAAAACTGGGTTTTGTTTACCCGAGAAATTTTGCAGATATGACAAATCTAGGGTGTTGGCGAATGAATTTGTTAAGTAAGGAACTTAAGTAGGCTTGGTAATGAGACAGGCTGCTTAACTGAACAAAAATCTAGGCATACTTACCCTTGAGTGTGGTCTGGTCAGAAAAACGCAGCCACGTGTCCTTTGAAAATTTTCACCTAAAAAAATATTTCATGGAGTAAGAAATGTCGCTTGAATGTCGTATTCAAGAACTTTTTACTGATACCTGAAACATTTTAATATCTTTTTTCTTTCAATTTTAAATCGCACGTGTAAATGTACTCGTCCCTCCATATTTGATCCTATGAAACATCATTCTGATTTATGGTAATTTATTTCATAAACATCAACCTACATAAACGTTCTTAGTTTCGTTTAAACTGAATATGAAAATGAAACTTGTTTTTAAATATTTTGTGGTAAACATGTATCAACGGCTTTGCTTTAAGTTTAATGACTCAATTTTTGCTCAAATAGATTTCCAAATAAAAGAATGATATAATTTCTATTCTTAAATTTATAAAAATGTCCACCTACTTTCATTAAACTTTTAATTGCGTAGAGGAAGTTATCGATGAATAGTCAAATTCTGTCTGCCATATTTAGATATCATGTGGAAATACATTGTCATTAATAAATTCTGAAGAATTCATTATAATTAAATACGTTTTTTTTTTGTTGGGTTGATTTTTCCAAATTTTGGTAAAATGTTTTTTTTTTATAGAAAAAATTTGTCATTCACTTTTATTTATTGATTAACTATGTATGTAAGTATTTTTCGTTTAAGAAATTTAAACATTTTTTATTTGATATACATATTAAGAATACGAACGAAGAATATAGAACGAATCACTGAAAATGAAAAATAGTGTTTTCATTTACCTACACAAGATCTTGGTTAAAAGGCTCAATAGCAAAAGTACAAAAACTAATAGAAAAAAACAAATATGAACAAAGTAACTAAGAACGGCAATTTAAACTGCTACAAACTTCAATTAGCATGACTCACATAGATACTTTGAAGTTTAAGTGTAAATTTAATTGTTTGCATATGCGGATTAAAGCCTTATCTAATCCTTATCTTTTATGATATTGTGGTTGAACTTCTTCTAAAAAAATTTTATGAACTACATTTTTAGAGCTGAAAATGAGATTATTTTAACGGAAGGTGTCATTAGCATCGTATTCTGCGCCTGCTGGTAAGAGAGAGGTCTGGTCTCACGAAGCGGTGGTTTGTGTCATCAAGTTACCTTTCCTATTACTGAAAAGGCACTACAATCACGAGTCTAATATAACAAAATGTTCCTCGCGATGAAGCTGAAAAACCCATCAAGGGGGAATATCAAATGTGTGGTTGAAAACTTCATTAAGTAGACATCTACGACAAATTAGTTAGAAAACCTCCATGAAACGACAACCCACAAATAAGACGTGTGTACATTTTGAGGCGTATGCGTTGACTCTGACCGATTCCTTCTTGCAACAAAATGCAGAGAGCGACTGTCGAACGAAAAGAAATTGCGAGCCGCTAGGAGATGAAATTCAACGTAGAGTACCTAAGTAACATGGAGTTTCCAGAGTCTACATAGAACAGCTGTCCGATGCGTCTTTACCTACCACAGACCCCAATAATCAGTGGTCTCAATATCGCGATATCATCGAAAAAGGATTCGAAACGATGATCTTAGGAAACTAATCAATACCATAAAAAGAACCCATGGTATGATTATTTATCCATTGAACAGAAAAAAGTGACACAAAATAAATTCCAATGTGAGCAGTTCAAGCAAAACCAGGGGGAGAAAACGATCGAAAAGAAGAAGAAAGCAAAGTCTCGGTATAGAAATAACACCCGGAGGTTTTATAAAAAAAAAACAGTTAATTGGCTCTTCAAAATAGCTAAAATACTCACTGTCTAAATGGTGATTCTTCCATGTTCAAGCTATCTTTGTCTTTCTTAACCGGAACACCAAGAACAGCCTCTGAAAGAATGAAATATTAAAAGATTTCTAAACATACACTCCCCAAAAACAAACACAAAAAATATCAGAACTTACCATTTAAAATATCAATAACACAATTATTAACAAATTTCGCAATATTGATCTCTTTCTCTAATGGATCCAAATTATCAAACAAAGCTTGCGATGCATCCGCAAATGTCCCGATGAATTTCTCCAAAATATTCAAATGAAAAGTCGGCTGAATAAGTCTCCGATGGGTGCTCCATTTCTCTCCGCTACTAGTGATCAACCCGTTTCCCAAAAAATTATGCATCAAACGATAGAAAAAGACCTTATTCGTGTGTTTCTTAGAAGATAGTATGATCTGAAGATCATCTGGCTGAAGTACGACAAAAAACGGAAACAACAATATCCATATACGAACGAGGGATCCATACAAATCATAGGCTTTGGAAGCTCGTTTTGAGAGTACTGCAAATATGTGATATACATAAGTGATGTTGATGATGATTAGCGAATTTTATGCTCAGGTATAACACTTACGATCTCTCTCTTTGATCAGCAGACAATTACCCAAAAATGGTACTGTCGGTGGTCCAGATAGCTTTAAAGATAGCAACACCGACTTCAAGTAACCCCAAAACGTGTAAATTGTTATTCCAAGGAGTAAAATACTCGCAAAACTCCATAATTCTGAGTTAGATGCTCTGTAGATCTAAGCAAATGATGAAAGTGTAATACTAAAGGTTAATGTCAAAGTCATTTGAACAAAAATAAAACTTATTAGCTATCAATTAGTGTCTACTTTTTGAAAATAAATGTCAAAATAAAAGACCGCACGTACTCGTAATTGCTTAATGGGTTTCGTGCGAAAGTATCACCCACTTGAATTTATCTTTTAACATTGGGATAATCAAGATAAATGAAGAGGTATCAAGTCAACCTCTTATGTGTTATAATTAGATATAAATGAGAATGACGCTTTACTTTTACTGAAACCATAAGTCCAAACCCTGCCGTCTTCATGACCAAGAAGTTTCGATCTGGGAAGGATCTGTTTTCGTTTCATCAATCAAAAAAGATAGTAATGTCACCTGTCAAATCCCTCCAAACATTTGATCTTATTTGACGTATGGTTTGACATTGACCAGTCAATGGAACATCTTTAAAGTAAACCTATTAGTGCAATTGTGACAAAATATATTTTTGTTTGGTCTTCACTCACTTAACCACGTCTCAAGGTTGCAAATATAATACCATATGCACACTTTTTGATAAATCACCGCAGGTTTATAACAAAAGGCGTATTTGCTTATTTGCTTACAAGCTGTTAATTAGTGGTTTTTTTAATGTACTTGAAAGAGAATACTTAACAAAAATAACCAAAATTTTTAAAAGGTGTTTGTACAAAAATAATTAAATAAACTAGATATTAATTATATTATTGAGTCTGCTACTTTGGCTTGGCTCTGGCTCAAAGTGTTTTTAGGTTTCGGAGCTGCTATAACCCATAGATGACAACCTTAAACGGTTCAACCTCGAATTGTCTTTGATCACGTATAGCATAAGTCGAAGAATATCTTTAACCGAATATGTGTTAGATCTATTAACACCTTGCCGCCAGAAAAATAGTTTTCTGTACTCTCTTTGGGTGAGAAATGTTGTTTTGTTTATTTTTATATGAAAAAGATCTACGCCCGCCGCCGCCGCGTGGTGTTTGTTTGGGTTCGATATTTCACCTTTCAAATTATGGAGAAAACAAAACAAAGTGCAATGAAATCATAATGGAACGTGCTTGGTGTACCAAAATCAATTGATGAATTTCTCAATAGGTTTTATGAACAAAAAAAAAAAAACTAAAATAATTTCTTGTCAATAAAACGTAGAGGCAATAAAAAATATTTCACGTGAATTTGATCAATAAATAATATTTCGGAAGTCGCAATTCTGATAAGTTTGTATAATGGGGTTGGGGTGATTGTGAGCATAATGCAACACTCCATGATAATTCGAACTTCGTTCATGGCAAACTTTGTATTGGTTAACCAAATATCTTTGATTGAAGTTGGTCTGCTATAAATTGGCTGGTTTTTGTAGAAAAAAAAACAGTTGATAATTAATGATAATCATACACTCATACCTGATTTTGTACTTGGTTGGATTATTAACTATCAGATTAACTGGTTTTAGTCCAACAATGACTAGACTACCCTTAAAATGATTTCTGCAATAAATTAATGAGTGGGATAGTACTTCAAACAGTCAAACTTTTATAAATCGATATTTCTTCTGAGCAAAATGTTCGGAAGATATGAAATTTCAAACATAGTTTTTGATTTGAAATTTAAGCATTTGGTCAAGTATTATGTATTAATGCAGATTTTGAAGAATAGTCCTGATAAAAGTTATTCGCATACTCGACTTTTGAAATTATTAAAAATCTGTTTGGATCCTATTTCCTTACTTTTTTACTTTTATTACTTTGTCAAACTTTTCCTTTTTGCTTATCTTCTGATCGTCCGCCAACCTTTTATTAGAATGATTTCTTAGCCAAATGAATGTATTTAATTTGTAAGCAATAACAAACCTTAAATAAGAACGGATTTACTGTTGTAAACCAAGCAACCGAAATAAGGACGAACGAACTTCAAATCTGTACGTTAAATGTTGGGTCGCTTAAAAGGCTAAGTGCAGTTGAACAATAAGTGGAAGACCTAGAAGAATGCTGTGAAGCAGATATCACCGCCATCCCAAAACTGCTATTAGATTAAATATAACGAAGAGTTGAAGAAAGATTTCGGCAAGAAGTCTAGAGTTTCAATTATCTAAATGAATGCCTAATGACAATTAGCATCAAGGCTGGATTTGCAGCAACATACGAGCGCATTTTTTTTTTATTTTGAGCGCACTTAAAGGATTTTGACTACCCTTAAAATGTTCGAGCGCAGTGCTAGCTTTGAGGAAAGTTGGAGAGGATAGAAAAGGAGATACCGATGAACATTGGTTTTTAATGTCTGGATAACGTAATGGGAGGGAAATATTAAGCCGGGTAAAGTATTATAAATTCGTGTAGTGCGGCTAAAGAAAAAATCTCTTGATTTAACAGTGCGTCCGAAGCTGGACTAAAGGGTTGTAAACTGATACGCACTCCCCGAGGCACGAGAATTATGGATGAATTGCATAAGGGGCCGAATGCAACTGGGTAGAACACTGTTTATAAATAAAACGATAATAATGAAAGACAATAAACAATCCTGCCTTGCTTTAGAGATTCACATGTTTCTGTAATAGTTCTGTCACCTATCATTTTTAAAGCTCTTTTTTTGGATTCCATTTAAGAGAATTATACTCAAGCTTTGGATATCATATGCTTTATAGATTACAGCCAGATCAGAAGTGGTGAAAATTTTCTTGCATCGACGACGAAGGAAACCTCAACACTTAGCAGCGTTGTTGGTCTCGTCAAATATGTGGTCATTCCAAACAAGGGGAACATGATGTACATACCGCGAACTGAAAGCTGTTCTGTTTCCTCAATGCAAGTACCGCTCATAAATAGCGGCATGGGAATTGGAGGTGGGTTCCGCTTTACTGAAAGGGGACAGTATTGCATTTTTGAAGAATTAAATTCAACGGGTTTCAGTTCCCCATTTGATAATACTATTAAGATCAGAATTTATTGCTCCAGATCCACATCCGAAGAACAAGGACGTGAATTTGTAACTGCATATAAGAAGCTGAAAGTACTGTCGACAGTAAAACAATTTGATAGATTAGAACCTTGAGACAGAAGACTATTGATGAATATGAAAAATAGTGTGGAAGACAAAACGGGGCCCTATGGCACACCAGCATATTAATTGTATGATAACAGACTTGAAACTATCCAATATAACTTATACATATGTATATAGCTGTTTCAAAAGTAAGTTCTAATCCAACGAAGAAGAGATTCATCAATACCAAATGCACGCATTTTCGATGAGAGGGTTTGGTGCCAAACTTTATCCGAAACGATGCAAAGATTTGTGCCAGGGTTCCGTGAGATAAGCCATCAAGATACAAGTGGATCTATTGCTACGAAAGCCATACTGCTGGTCGATATTGAATTGGAATGGGAAGAAGATTCGATTTTTTTAGGGACAGGCTGGAAAAGTTCTGTTTTTCATACACACGGAACGAAACCAGTAGAGTAAGACGGATGTAAAAGCTTACGCCATAGTTTTGCTAGTGTTGAAGAACATCTATTCATCTTTCAGTCTCTTGCGAGTATAAGAGTGCGAAACGAGATTTGTCCCCTTAAATCGTCTAGGCTTTCAAGTACTGCAGAAAGGAATCATGAAACTTTCTGTCAGCATCGAATTAACAGCAAACTTTGCTGAAAGCAAATTCGCTTTTTCTTGTAAGGTGTAATAAGGAGTGGCTTTTAAGACGAGCGTTGAAACCAAAGACGATTTCGTAAATTTTCTACAAATAACCAAACATTGTTACTATCTTTTTGGACATTGTAATATTTTGTACCCAATAATTGATGGTCAGTTTAGTCAACTTGGTTCGTCAAATATGATGACTACATGTCTCCACAGAGAAGAGAGATGATGACACAGGTTCTATGAGCTCTTCGGGAAGAAGCAGTTCACTAGCTAGTACATTAAAAATGTCCTAGGCGATTTTAACTTTGGTGGTACAATTGGAAATTACAGCCTGCCATAATTGACTGAGGTTGATCGACTTTGCTGCAGTATGGCTGCAAGTATGCAGCTTCCATATATCTTAACATTCACAATAGAACATTAATATTTTTTGATTTTTTTTTTTATAATCGGCGCACACTCAAGGGGTTTTTTGCATACCCTTAATATGCCAGAGACACAGTGTGAGCATTAATCGATCCTCTTGCAGTCGACGTAAGACATTCTCCCAGCACAGTATCAAGGATATCTGAATGTTATGTGGGGTCAACATTGACTCAGACTATTATCTTGTTATAGCCAAAGATAACTTTTAAAAAAATTAGAAGAAAGACATGATTTTAAAATGTTCGACGTGTCGTCGTAGGAATATAGTGGCGGATATAACTTAATCATTTTCTGATTCGAACTCTAATAACCTATTAAGATGTTCTATGCCACTAACCTCAAATATTAAGAACTAGCGGAAACATTTCCAAGGAGCCATCAGAGATGCCAATCCTGACATCATAATCTTTTTACGAAGACAAATCCAAGTATGAACACGGAGCTTAATTATAGTCCAATAGGTACTGTACAAAGTAACCAGAGCTAATCGTGAACTCTTCCACCAGGATAAGGAGTATGATTAACCTGTGGTCAAGTAAACAGAGGGAGGTCAGAGCAGGAATAAAGTTCGGAAGTTTAACGAAAATGTAAAAATAAACTCTCAAAGTTCCAGGGCCGAACTGCACCACCGAACCAAGTTTGGATAGCTACATATATCTTAACTGAAGCCAAATTAATCTGCCGGATTTCTTGTGAATCTTACGATTGTTTTTCTGATCTTAAAGAAATGGAACTCTCTGAACTGTATCAACAAAGGCATAAGTTTTCCTAATACAGTCTACAAGAACAAGATTATTTCTTCTGCATTATGTCAACAATAAAGATCGTTCACACTGATACGTCCGATGTCAAAAAAGTTTTACAACAATAAGGCGATGCGCTGTTATGAGCATTCTTTAACATCCTTAAATGAATGTGCATGAATCAGTGGGAATATAAGATTGGGAAACATAAAGGTATCGTTCTTGCTTCTATCTCAGTTCTTAGGTACTATCAATTTTCTCATAGTTTCTCTTTATTGTTTATACGCCCTCTGTCATTCATATTTAATGTTAATAGTTTCCTTCTGGTTTTCCGTACGCCCTCCAAAATAGAATTGTAATCTGGCGCAATGTCACAAAAATAAAGAAAGAAAAACACCTGTTTTTTTGATAAAAGAAGTAGACAAGATTGGATTCGAGCCTGTAGTCATGGTTCCTAAAGCTCAAAACACTTAATTAGCATTGTAATATTTTTACTTCTTAATAAAGATATAAATAAATAAAATAGGAAAACAGTTCGATATGTTAGTTAAAAGAAGTACTCTCGGTACTAACACCTGATCTGTGCACTATCGATCTAGAACAAGGATGAATCATTTTTCTCGGAATCCCAAGTTCGGCCATCGCCGCCGTTTTAAGCTTTCTTCTGACAGTCCTGTAGGACATTTTATTCACACTATTTTTCATTAATCAAAAAATGTCCAATTAAAACAAACAATCTGAAAACGTCCTTGAATTTGTTTATGTTTATTTTTTTTAAAACGAGAATTTAAATTTGCGGATTACCCTGTAGTATCCATATCGGAAGTAAAAATTGCAACCTCACAGTAAAATAAATATTGTCTAAGTATAAAGTTTATTGTTTAACATCCCTTTGCGACAATTGTCACGTATGCTAATTTAACAAACAAAAATGCTAACTAATTGAAATTATCAGCTAAATTGTAAGTAAATAAAATTCGTTTAATTTCTGTTGTAGACAGATAGACGGATTTGTTTAAGATTCTGGCCGTAATTCCACCTGCTGTCTGTAATGATCATTTCCATCAACCCCCCGACTATTGGTTATGTTGCGCAGTGCAATAAGATTGAATATTGATTTAAGACAAAATACATTAAGATTGAATCATCATTACGTTTAAGGTGTGATCAATATAGAAAATGACCTAGTGTTGCATTCCAATCCCACACACAGGCGGTAATCTTTAATTAAAAAAAAATAGAAATAATAATATTTGAGCAGACAATCGAATAGCAAATATTAGTTTTCACTTAAGCATAGGTATGCTTTTATTTATTTGATACTTTATTAGGGTAATTATTCGCATAAAATAAGCTGAGGGATTTATTATCTACTACAAAAAATTTGCATTTTCAATTAGTAGTTGATTAGGAGTTGAAGGGTATGAAGGAAAGCTACTTTCAATAAAAAAAAATGTTTAGTTAATAAATTGATTTTATCAAATCAAATTTTAAATCAATTTTTAAATCCTTATTTACATAGATAATATTAAAAACTTTAATTATTGTACTTGCTTTTTTCTCATAGGGTTGATTTTATTTTTTTAATTTTAGCAAACCCTGAATACAAATGATAATTTAAAAAATCTAGAAAATTTCAAGAAGATTCGAGTACTGTCTCTAATAAATATCGCATATAAAACAATATTCCAAATACTCAATGAGTGTCTTAATCCGTTCTACAAGAATATAATCCGCAATCAGAATATAATCAAGCAAGATCGCCCAAACGAGCATATAAAGTCTTTAAACTGAGTAAAATTCTGGAAGACCTTTGCATTGACTTTAAAGGCGATTAAATGTATTGTCAGATAGTTTATATGGGTGAACTCGGGTTTTAGGTAAAACTAAGTCGGCTGTTTTAAGTGATATTGGACAATACTTCATCGTAGATTTGGGACCGGGAGGAGAAGATGCAACTGCGAACTTAAAGATGTGTAGAGAAATGTGATTTTAGGGTGGTAAGAAAGTTAAAAGACGTGGAATACATTGGCCCAGCCACAGCGAGCGAATGGAAAACAATTCTCCAGTCAATTGAGTCTTCGAATCCCAGCTCCAGCTTCAAGACGACTGACGACTAAGAAGACCGCCGCGGATGCCTTGGCTTGTTCGACTGAAAGCAAAGTGTTCAGCATCGCAGAGAAAAGAAAGCCACCTTGCCTTCGGTAGCTGCTGGTAAATAAACCTTAAAATCCACGGCACTATAAATTCCTAAGAATGGGTTGTTAAATGAAAGACATATTTTAGGTAGACTGATAAGAAATAAACAAGATACTTGGATATTACTAAGATATTTGGAAAATACTAAAAAAAACAACCATCTTTAACAAACTCCATATTTGGAAGAATATACATATACCAGCGTGGAGACATATTACGATTATATTTATACTCAATAATATTAATTACAAAGTATTTACATTGAAAAATGTAATGATAACATAGTTATTTAAAACCAGGGTTTAATTCCCAGCCGCTGCCACCTATAAAAATATTTTTTTTTGACGAATTGACATGAGAAGGACCGAGAGTATGTACAGCATTTTTATTTATTTATTAATTTTATATGAGCTATGAGCGAGTTACTAGATTAACAAATATCCTTTAAAATATATGCAAAATTGGCAAAGATAGTTAATTTAAATTTAACCGTCAAATTAGTTTATATTTATGATTTAAAAAATTCAAACAAACTGTCTCACTATCTATGTCACTATATCTAAAATGCAAGAAAATGAACGAACTTTCAGAAGATTGTAATCAATTGGTTACTGCGCGAATGAATGGCAAAAAAAGTGATTGCAATCTTTTTAATACCGAATGAACGGTGATCGCAATCTTTTACTTGAAGTCATTTAAGATTGCATTCACAAAAGATTACATTCTTTTACAACCCTGGCCGTCTGCATAAAGCAGAAACTTTGAATGCTTTAACACAAATAGTAAGTCATTTATAAATACAAGATAAATACAAGAAATGTAAAGAGCCTAAATGGCTGCCCTGTGGTATTCCAGAGTTTTAGTACTGAGTATGATCTATTATGTAAGTATTTTTGAAGATTGAAGCTATACAACAAAATGGTTACTAAATCTGAATTTTGTTAGTTTTAACACAATAATAGTTTCATAGTTTATGCTTAAATCATTGAATGACTAACAGTAAGTCACTGTGCCTGAATGTTCACAATTTTATTGTTATTTATTCAGCACAGCCAGTTGTGTAACGATTACAAAGGAACTTCTATTGAGTCAATAAAATATGTACTGACTACACGTCTCGCTTCAAGAAACTGTTTTGATTACTCCGTTAAGATCGAAACCAATAAAGCTAAAGAATAAATAGAAAACCAAGTAGACAATAAGCAGGGAAATTGAACTGAACTGAGTATACATAAGAAGCTGTAGCCAATACATATGTATAATTACTTATATTTCACTCAATATTTTTATGCAATGAGACCGAAGAATTTGTTATGGGTTTGATAAATATGTTATAAGTTAGTAGAATTTTTATTGTCCACATATTTTTATATTGATGAGTTTATAGAATAATTAACTGGAAACTTATAAAAAAAAACACCCAATGAATTCTTTACTGGCTACATTATCACTAAAGAAAGCTGAGGGTGAGCTCGTTACATGAGTGAAATATTATCAAAATTGTCTGTAGTAATTTAACGATATTTCAGATTGATTTTTTATCTCGAAATCCGATATGATTTATATTTTGGATCAAAAAATACGAAAAAATATGTTAGCGTAACAATAATATAATTTGTTATTGATAAATTTGGGATTTTGAAGCCAAACTAAACTAATCGAGAAATGTCAAATCCGCTGTCCCAGAAAACAGTGTTGCTATTTTAAAGTTATTCACTTTTAAAACAAAACACCCTTTTCATAGTAAAAAGTACGTGCGATCCACCAGTCACGCCTTTAATTAATTCCGTTATTGATGTTTTGCAGTTGTGTTTAATTACTCTATCTCACAAATTATTTGTTTATCAGAAATTGATACGTAACTCTGCAAAACCGATATTATTTTGAAGAGTTGTTTACAATTTTAAAATTATGAAAAAAAAACAAATAAACTTCAGCGTTAACTTGGGACGGTTTTATTCCTTAAATGAGCAACGTTGAAATTGCTGCGCCATTAAGACTAATATGTTGTTTTTTTAAATTATTTATTAATAGCCAAAACTATAAATCAATATCGTAAATGTTTATAGAACTAATTTTTAAACATACTATTATACACCTACGATGAACAACAAAGATACCATTTTTCTAAGAATTTAGCGATATGCAAATTAATTTATAAAAACACCGAATTGGTTTTTTATTTGAAATAACAACCTTCTGTTTCCATTAAAGTAAAAGTGAACTTACATGGATATAATTGAAACGCAGAAAACCACTTAAATGCACAATAGAAACATACTTTCGATTATGAATATGATCAAGTTTGAGCAACAGCTCTTTTATTTTCTTATATTTTCTAATTAGCGATAAAGTTATTTTAGTATAATTTAAAATTCAAACATGATTTCCAAAATGGTTAGGATAATAAATTTTAGTTAATAGACTATTATTTACAGGATTAACACAGTTTTTGTGTTTTTTTTTTTTTATAGAAGTTTCTAAGAATGTTCTGTATTCCTTGTATGGTTTGTATGTGCTATTTCCTGTCACAATTTTTAAAATTAATAATTTAAAAACAAAACGAAGACATAGAGTGCCATATGGGAAAATGGTGCGCAAAATTTTTAAAATTAATTCTTTAAAAACAAAATGAAGACATAGAGTGACTTATTCGAAAAAGGTGCGCTTTTCATTCAGAGCTAAGTTTGATCTATAATTTAAGTTTACTTAAAAGATTGCAGATGTATCCCCAAAACTCCAAAGGTATTCTATGTGTATTCACAAGTCGAAAAAGGGAAACCTTGAAAACTTAATAACTAATACAAATTAGTCAAAAACTTAATAGCTTTAAGCATTCACATTTGGAATTATGTTTTGGGAGTGAGTTTTGCTTTCAGTTTGTGCTTAGGTGGGCATTTTGAATTTAGTATAATCGCATTTGAATAATTTAAAATAATACTCTTAGCTTGGATGAATTTATGTGTATATCAATCATCGCAAGCAATAAGTATAGTAGTTGTGATCCAGAGTAAGGCATTCAAAAGCCGAATAATGTGATATGATCAGCAGCAGTGGGCGCCCTATCATTCGAAAGGTTATTGCATTTAAAACTCATAGAAAACAACATTCAATAAGTGCCCTACAAGAGCTTGAATTAATATGGCACTAAAGTAAGCATTAAAAGCGAGTGTAAAAAAATAAATTAGAGGCTATTATGGCGCGTAGAGAGCTTAGCCTAGTGACTTACAACCCTCAACCAGCCTTGTGTAGGAGTTATACCAGGAATGGAGGAGACTTTCAATTTTCTACCGAGTCCCAACTGCTAAGATGAACAGCATCACATTTCTGGAAAACAATCTTGCAGCGTTTGATAATCGAACCCAAGACCCTCTTCATAACATTCAATGCACTAAGTATCTTAATATGGGGTAGTTATTATATATATCTATAAAATATTATTTGTAAATCGAAGTTTTTTTTAATTGTAGTAGTATATGAAAAATTCAATATGCAGGCAATGTATTTTTCTCAGGTATGATAGTGAGCTCACCAGTTAGATGCCATCATACTCAATTTAATACGTACTGTTTTTGTTGACATAAACCGACTTCAAAATTCATTAAAATAAGTCTGAAAATTATGTATATATACCTACTTTATCTAATCAAGGAACTTTGGTTAAAGTGCACTTAGAATTTTTGTTCTAATGCGAAACATATTAAGTTAAAACGCAATCAAGGGAGTAAAGGCTGCATTTACTTCTCATGGAATCAGTGCCGTCGAAAGGGTGAGAATCCTCCCAGCCCGGCTTTTATTAGAATACCCAGAAATTCGAAAAAATAAGTCACTTTCTTTTTCTTTCAAATTTTGTTTTATAAAAATAAATAGAATTTTCATTTAAAATCTAATGTTTAAGTGTTCAACCTCTCATTTTTCGTTAAAGTTTCTTCACAAGTTCAACCTATATTTACATTTCTGCTTAACCTCTAATTTTTTTAGATGGGATTTTGTTTTGAGTAAAAATGTTTTATTGTCCAAATAGTTCCAATATTTTCATTACATATTTTATTGAAAAATCAACCAACTTAATTAATCGAAATAGGCCGAAGAATTTAAATTTTTTAATATGTTGCAATTCCACTTCCTAAGAAGATGAACGTGAATATGAGAGTAGAGTATTCGAAGACAAAACTGTGCCCTGAGGAACACTATCATTTATTTCGTGAACATCAGACTTGAAAATTTCCAATACAACATAGATTGAACGATCTAGAAGGCAGTTTCTATAGCAATAATCTTAGTTTCTCCAAAACAATATGTATAAACATCTGTCCTAGCCTTGTGTGAGTAATGCCAATCAGATCACTAGTGAAACGAAATCTGCGAAAGCCACAGGCCAGTTATTGATGGGTGATCAGTGATTCCATGACCTTGGAAAGAAGGAACGTAAGTAAAACTGGCAAGTAGGTAGAGGGCGAGGATGGATGGCCTTTTTTTAGGAACAGGTTGGACAAATGCTTTTTTCCAACTTCTAGAGAAGATTCTAGGAGTGATGGTAAAGGTTAAGCAATGGACCAACGGATTTTATTATATCAAGATCTCGAAGGGCTCTTGCTAAATCAACTGACCAAGTGATTAAAGTTTCAATAAATGTTTCCTATTTTCGTGACCTGTAATGAATTATGTATATATGCTTAAGTGGGTTTTGAAATCAATATTCAGTATTGATTTTCAATAGAGCAGCAACGTTTCGGGTGTGTTAACACCCTTCTTTAGGCCTATTTTTCTTTTTTAAATTATCACTTAATATAAATAATTTAATTTAAGTGTTAAACAGATGTATTCTTGTTGACACCGATAGATAAAAAAAATTCAGGACTGGGTCGCACGAATTTGTTTAATAAATGTTTAAACAAATTTTAAAACTAGTTTAAAAAAAAAAACTAAAACAACTCGTTTATTAGAAGGAGCTTTAAACGCAATGAGAAGTGATTTTTTAAGAACAAGAAAAAAATTTTCAATTTCTTGTAACAGTTTTTTTTTTAATATAAAATTTTTAAAACATTTTTAGGAACAAAATTTTGTGCGCCAATTTTAAGTTTTATTTATTTTTAAGTTTTGAAAAAATGTTTTTAAAATTTTTAGAAGCTTTTACAAACAAAATTTAGTTTAAATCCGTTATGTCGATGGTTCTATGATAGGTATAATGTCAGAATTGTCTTAATTTTGATTTTTTTGTATTGAATGATTGTAAAAATTAAGAGAAACAAAAATTTACCAAAATTCTAGGAGCCATTTTTGAAAAAAATGCAGGCTTTGAAAATATTTTAAATCATTTAGGAGGAACCTTTATTTTCGGATAAAAGATTTTGTAGGTGATGTCGGAAAACTGTTAATTGCCAAATTTAAAAAATGTTGAGTATAGGTTTATGGTTTTCGAGATTTTAAATTATCAAAAAAAAAGATTTTGAAATTTATTTTATAAAATTTAGTAAGAAAACATAATGGTACGTAACGTATTTTTGGTCTTAAAAAAATAAAATGCACGAACTTGCTCCTATAAAATAGACTAGGAATTTTAAAAACGAATGTTATTAGAGAAAACTGTTCATAAGTATAAAATTAAGGTTTTAAATGACAAAAACAACTCCTTTAGTAGTTTGAGCTAAGAACAGGATGCCCTTCAAGGAAATGTTATTCAAGGAAATATTAGCTTATGCAAGAACAAAAATTATAAGTCTGTCCTGGTTTCTTAAAAAAATAAGCATTTATATAAAAAATGTTTAAAATAAATTTTGGAACACCAATTTAAAGTATTTGTTAATGTACGAATAAAAATTAAATTTACAAAAAAAAAATATTGATCCGTTTTTTGAGATATCAAATTTTCCAAAAAAAACTAGATTTTTTTTTAAGTTCAAAAAAGATTTTTTTTTTAAGTTTTGAAATGCAATGTCTTTTAAACTTTTTAGAAGCTTGTCTACAAAAAATTTCATTAAAATCCAAAATTCGAAAAAAAATCAATCACAGTCAGTAATATCTTCATTTCAATTTTTTTCTTATTAAATTATATATTGTAAAAATTAATCAAAAGAAAAAAATTTTAGCAAAGTTCCCGGAATCGTTTTCGAGAAAAATATGATTTTCGAAAACCTTTTTTTAACATTTGTATGGAGGGTACCGTTATTTTTGGGTAAGATAATTTTTTTTTCTCTTATTAAGAAACTTTTATTTATCAAGTTTTAAAAAATCGAGCATGGGGTTTTCAAAATATTGAGTTTAAAAAAAAAATAAAAATTTTCTTAAATCCAAAAAATTATTTCTGAAAAATTTTAATTCATAATAATATTCAAACTATTGGGGACCTTTAGCAGAAAAAAAATTATCAAAAGCCGTCGCACTGTTTTTGAGAAAATCAAAAACCAAAAAATGGTTCCAATGGGGAAAATTGGAAAAAATTTTTAAATCATTACCTAGCTTTAACTAAATGAAATTTTTGATTTTTTTTTTAATCTGTTGGACAGTTTTTGAGAAAAAACTTCGAAAAAAATTGTATGGCAGCTACCGTTATTTTTGGTCTTAAAAAAAAAGGAAAAAACGTGTGGGGGGAAAAATTGAAAACGATATCTACCAACTTTAACGAAAATCGGCCGAGCCGTTTAGGCTGTAGTCGAATAGACAGACAGACAGAATTGCGATACCCACTTGTTTAGTCTTCGCTATCATCGTAATGTCAACTTTGATGAAAATCTCGAGTTCGATTTTTTTTCTGAATGCATTATACTTGCCTTATAGTACCTATAAGTCGCAAGTAAAAATATACAAAATGTCGAGGGAAAAATTTTAAAATGCAATCAACCAAATCTAAGAAAAATCGGTCGAACCAGTAAGCCTAAAGTCGAACAGACTGATGCCATACGAATTTCTTTTTTTGCTTTTTTTTGATTTCCTTAAGAACGGTACAACCGTTTTGATCATTTTTTTTATACTAAAGCTCCTCAAAATTTTGGATAGTAATTTTCCAAGAAATTTTGTCTCAATTTTTTTTTTTAAACTTGATTTTCTTAAAACTTTATAAGAGCTTGAAAGTTTTTTAATACAATTTACAAGATTTGAGAAAACAATTCTTATTTTGTCAAAAATAACGGAACGCAATATTCAAATGGTAAAAAATGTAAAATTTCAAATAAGGAAGTCCCTGCCAAAGAGCCATTTTTTTTCGAATTTTAAATTTCTCAATATCGGCATAAAGGATTGTAATGAAATTTCTTTATAGAGAAGCTATCAAAAATTTTCAAAAGCATTCCATTTCAAAACTTAAAAAAAAATATTTTTAATTTTTTTAAAAAGAAACAATTTTTTTTTTTAAATTCGATATCTCAAAAACGAGTCAATTTTTTTTTTTATTTAATTTTTATTCGTAATAACAAAAATTAAAGTTGGTGTACCAAAATTTTTGTCTTAAAAATTTTTTTAAAAATTTTTACATAAAAGCTTATTTTTCTTATGTACATATGCAGGTACTATTAAGCAAATCAATATCTTCAAAATATGAATTATTTCCTTAAATCTATATTACTAAATACTTAAAATTGGCATCCCAAATTTTTTTCTTGAAAAATTGTTATGAAATTTCTTATACATACAAAAAATTACCTATTTTAATAATAAAAGCATTTTTAAGCTTCGATTGCATAAATTCATACTTTTCTAGAAATCAACGTTTGAACATTTGTATCTCATTTAAAATATGATTTATATTTATCTTGCATAAACTAATATCTGCTTGAGAAATCATCCTGTTTTAAGCTCCAACAAATAGAAAAGGTGTTGTTTTAGTGCTTTGAAAAAATGAATTTTATGGTTGTAAACATTTTTCTCTAGTAACATTCATTTTTTAATTTTTTACATAAATGCAATCTTGTGAGACCCAGTTCTGCATTTTATTTATTTTAAAATTAAATACTTTTATTAATTTTGATTCGATTTCTGATTGGTGTATTTTATATGAGGCTAATTTTGAATAAGACCATTTATTTGTCTGTTATGAACTTGTCGGGAAAATACATATGTTTATAGAGCCTTTAACGATATTAAACTTTATATTTAATAAATATTTTTGTGAGACAGCTAACAGCAAAGTATTAGATTAACTTTAAAATTAATTAATTTCAACTGAAACCCATATTGACCAAATTAGAAAAATGATTACAAATATTTGATAAGTGTTCAACACAATAATTTACGAGAAACTTTATTTTTATTGCTGACATATAGTTGGAATAAATATTATATTCGTAATTTTGTGTAAGCTTAAACAAGAAACACGGACACGCATATTAAAAAGTAAAGGATCCTAAGCAAATTTCACTTTTCGAACACGGCATTTTCGAAAACTCATTTCTTCCGATGCACTTAAGTATTTAAGTAAATGCGATTGAATAATATTTATTCGTGGTACACTATTAGATCATCGCCTTGAAACTATCAGTGCATAATTGTGCAGGCAATTAGCGTCAATTCACTATAAACAGACAAAAAAAAAGTATCCAAGAACATTTTGTACTTCCATGTACATCACACCAATTTCAACAGTTTATAATGAAATACGTAAGACTTCAAGTGCCCAAATTGTCAAGTTAAACTTTAACTTCAATCCACTCTTATATACTTCTACTATTACCACAACCATCACTCACCACTTTTTCAATGATCATATTTCTTTCAGTTGGTTTATCAATTAACACAAAGTTATTGAATTAATATTTTTCAAATCAAAATTCAAACCACGAAGTCGCGTATAACGTCTCGAGAACACACACACGGGATTAACAGTACCAAATGAAGTTCGTTATAGTCCGAATTTCTAAACTTTTTCGCAGTCAAGTTAAGCTTTAAATGGCAGCATCTCTCTTGAGCATCTTCTATTTATAACCACCCCTGGCAAAGTTATAGCTTAGTTGTGAATGGTTAGACGGATTGAGAGTACGTGATGATTTGCCATCACTGTTAACAATTATTCATCATCACTCGCTAGTCGTAGCCGTCACCAATTGCGCGAGAGAGAGAGAGATAAACAACTTATAAATGTTTACTTTAACGCTGAATAGCTGATTATGCCGATATAGAGGAAGGATATTCATAAAATGTCCTTCAAAGTTACGCAAATTAAACACAAACACCACCGAACACACAGCGGAACTTTAATAAAAACCTTATTTGCACAAATATATGACATCCGTTAATATTACACAATTTGCCTATTATACCGCTAAAGAGATTTAATTGCTTACAACAGCTAGTCAATTATTTACTTGCATTAAGCGAACTAATCTACAAGGGTCGATTTAAGTGCGCTATTGTCAGCGCGTGGTTCGTTTTCCTTGCGAGTTAACCGAAGACAGAAAACCCAGTTGCACTTTTTCGATTTCCATAGGTGTTTACTTTGTGCTAAAATATTAAAATTTTGTGCTCGACAAATGACATTAAATATAAATTACAATAGCGCAATTGTTTGGAACACTGTGTGCATTTAAAGTATGATATTCAATTATGGGCGAGTGTGACAACAACTACTGCTCGTATTGTTTTATGGCGATTTAAGTCACTGACTGAGGTAACTGAGGTAGGTAATGGCTAAGTTTGATGTGCTTGAGTCAAGAATCTAAACAAACTTAGCTCAGCAAAAGTGATTATGACGAGGAGGGAAGAAAAATCGAAAGAAGTAGGAAAACATAAACAAATAATTTAATTTTTTATTTTTTTGAAATTTAGTATTCACGGTCAGTGACAGAGTCGTTTGCCGGTGGAATGGCGCGTTTGACTTTATTTTAATTGAGCAGTTTAAAATCCATGGGGGTGCGTATGCTTAGCTCGTGCATGTACAGTAATGTACAAAAATTGTTCGGAAAATTAATTTTGATGTGAACTTTTAGGCGCACTTGGAAAGTTATAATGGCTGCTTAAAACAAAATTTATTATGGACAAAAATTTGGAAATTGATGAGAATAACCAGACAAATAAACGAAACTGTATTTGTTCATAAATGTTGCTTTAGTACGAAGAATCCTTCAGAAAACAGATTATTTACAAAAGGAACTTGGTACAAACATTTCAAGTCGAAGATTCAAATGAGAAGCATACAAACATAGGGTTTTTCAATAAGGGCGGGTAGATGTTGAAATGGAATAAAATAAGCTGTGTGTGCGGTATAAGCAAATATTTTTTATCTGCCATGTCTCACTCGGGTTTTTACGGTGGCACGGATCCGAGTAGTCCAATTTTCATTGACTCTTCTGCATAGATCTGGCTTAACTTGAGCGATGGCCTGTGTTATCATAATTGTGGTTTATTCACATACACTGAACCAAAAAGGTACATAATATCAATTAAAAATTTAATTGCGACAATGAACTTTTTAATTAAAACTCGTCCAATAAACTAGTTTCTTGCGACAATAAACGGCTGTTTATTGATTTCATTTTTCCATAATTTTTCAATAAACTGTTTATTGATTTTAAAAAACGTTTATTGATTTTTAAAAACGTTTATTGATTTTTAAAAATGTTTTTTGAAAGAGTTTATTGGCGCAATAAACCGTTTATTGCGGCAATAAATGGTTAATTGCTATAAACGGTTAATTAAAAAACTCAGTTTATTGGCGCAATAAACTCATTTATTGTCGCAATTAACTCAGTTTATTGGCACAATTAACCGTTTATTGTCGCAATAAACTCATTTATTGTTGCAATTAACTCAGTTTATTGGCACAATTAACCGTTTATTGTCGCAATAAACTCGTTTATTGTCGCAATAAACTCGTTTATTGTCGCAAGAAACTCAGTTTATTGGCACAATTAACCGTTTATTGTCGCAATAAACTCGTTTATTGTCGCAATAAACTCATTTATTGTCGCAATTAACTCAGTTTATTGGCACAATTAACCGTTTATTGTCGCAATAAACTCGTTTATTGTCGCAATAAACTCGTTTATTGTCGCAATTAACTCAGTTTATTGGCACAATTAACCGTTTATTGTCGCATAAACTCGTTTATTGTCGCAATAAACTCAGTTTATTGGCACAATTAACCGTTTATTGTCGCAATAAACTCGTTTATTGTCGCAATAAACTCAGTTTATTGGCACAATTAACCGTTTATTGTCGCAATAAACTCGTTTATTGTCGCAATTAACTCAGTTTATTGGCACAATTAACCGTTTATTGTCGCAATAAACTCGTTTATTGTCGCAATAAACTCGTTAATTGTCGCAATTAACTCAGTTTATTGGCACAATTAACCGTTTATTGTCGCAATAAACTCGTTTATTGTCGCAATTAACTCAGTTTATTGGCACAATTAACCGTTTATTGTCGCAATAAACTCAGTTTATTGGCACAATTAACCGTTTATTGTCGCAATAAACTCGTTTATTGTCGCAATAAACTCATTTATTGTCGCAATTAACTCAGTTTATTGGCACAATTAACCGTTTATTGTCGCAATAAATTCGTTTATTGTCGCAATAAACTCATTTATTGTCGCAATTAACTCAGTTTATTGGCACAATTAACCGTTTATTGTCGCAATAAATTCATTAGTTAGCGCAATGCACTCAATTTATTGGCGCAATTGACTGTTTATTGCCACAATAATCGGTTTATTGTGGTAATAAATTCATTTATTAGCGCAGTAAACTCGTTTATTGCCGCAATTAACTAATCAATTGGCGCAAAGAACTCAGTTTATTGCCACAAATAACATATTGATAAAAATTTTAGTAAAAGATTAAAATTTCTATTCATTGATATAAGTATATGTACATATATAAATAATTAAATTATTGATATATATAAATAAATAAAATGTTTAATATATTTTTAAAATTTCTATAAATAATTTACTGTGGCAATACGTACATGTTAAATATACTTACATTTTATTTCCAACCTTTCCTGAAATTTTTAAGAATTTTAAGTTCAAAAATGAAACATTTTAGTTAAACGTTATAAGATATTTTATTAAACTATATCATTTATTATTATTATTATTATTATTTTTATTATTTATTACAATATAAACTAAATGTACATTTTAATATAAGCGATAAACAGCATTAGCTTTAAGCTGGACAAAAATTTAAATTACTTTGGAGCAAGTAAACTTTTCATACATGTATTTAAACGAATACAAACTATTCTTTATATCCTTTTTTATAAAAAGTTACAAAACTTGGAAAAGGAAGTCTTAAGTTAAAAATGAAAACTCTTGAATCAAATCCCACGTTGAGGACAACAGTGGCACTAACCAAAATACCTACAACCGTATTATGGTTGTAAATTATAAATTAATAGTTAATAAAAATTGAAATTCGATATTTTATAACCCAATTAAAAAAAGTTTTGGTCATTTAATCATGCTTACCCTTATGACAGAAAGAAAATTGACAAATATTGTCAGATAGTTGATAATTTCTTAAGGTACTAGTACGGTCTAGAACGCCAAAAATCGCACGATTTTTGGGAATTTTTTTCTCGGAAACTTTATTAGGTACTAACATAATTCTTTTTTAAATAAAGAATACATGCGTCAAGAGTACAAAAATTTTTTTTAAGTTTTCGAATTTTGGCTGAATTATAGAGGGTCCAACGTCGACTCATCAAAAAATACATTGTCCCATTGCGGACAGTTAATCTCCGGAGCTACTGAACCGATTTTCAAAAAACTTGTCGCAACTTGATTGTTTTTATGTTTTCTAAGACAATTTACCACAATTTGACCAAAAAGTTATGAACACAAAAAAAAAAAATCGCGACCCAAAAATGGCCTAAAAAATAGCCAATTTTTTTTTTCAAAACTTGACATTTTTTTCGTTTTTTATTTTTTAAACAAATTGTGGTAAATTGTCTCGCAAGAAATCTTTCTTTAAATACCCGATTTTGATTTTTTTGTTTCAGTACAGCCAATCCTTTCCACAATGGGACAATGTATTTTTTGATGAGTCGATGGTGGGCCCTCAATAATTCAGCCAAAATTCGAAAATTAAAAAAAAAAAAAATTTGTACTCTTGACGCATGTATTCATTATTTAAAAAAGAATTATGTTAGTACCTAATAAAGTTTCCAAGAAAAAAATTCCCAAAAATCGTGCGATTTTTGGCGTTCTAGACCGTACTGGAACCTTAAATAAAATTGAGTTTAAAAGTACCAAATTTCAGTATTTATCAAACATTTTCATAATTAACAACTGTAATAGCGGTGCTAGTTTTGAAATATCGCATGCCGAGAACCACAGTGACACTAACAAAAATTTACACTTTCGAGTTAATGAGTCAGATACTCGTCTAGTTTCCACACGAGGTTCGCTTATATCACCCATAACTCAAAACTAATTTTTTTTTAGTGCCACTGTTGTTCTGAACATGGGATTTGATTCAAGAGAATCTCTAAAAAATTTATTCTTTTATTGCACTCAGGAGGATATGTGCTTTTGTACAACATTTTTGTTTGTTCGGAAAATAGAGCGACTGCATAAAATTCCAAAAATTGGAACTTTGATTTGGGAATTCGAGGTTGAAAAGGAAAAAAGTTTTGAAACAGATGTCCACTGCTCGGATAAAACTAATGAATGGAAACTTCACTCCATCAAAATATAAAAAGATTTCCCTAAAGTTTATAACATCTTTACCCACCAAAATAATGAAGGGTTGCACATTGTCTCCTTTTTGTTGCAGGTACTGGATGTGGTCCTCAGCTACCTGAATTGATCCCGCCACAAAAATAAAGATTCCTGCGAGTCCTTGATAGTTGGTTTTATCGATGTCTTCATTCCCTTGCGATCTTTTCGCACGAACTTATGTGTGGGTACTAAGTACCCGTGAAGTGCCCACAAGAGAGCAGCATCCCGACAGTCTGAAAATAAGAATGAAAACGTGGATATAAAATTTTGTTATAAAATTATGTAGTACTTAAATAAAACTAGTATAGTAGATATAAACTTTTGTAAAAGATAAGATAAATCGGGTCAATAAATGGGAGCCAATCTCGAATTTCGCTATATCGACCCTTTTCCTGCATTTTATCGTAAGGGATGTTTTAGAAAGAAAATAAATTATTGAATTTTGTTAGTACCAATTGAAGCCATCAAACCTGTTGTCATGTTGCAGCTAAAGCACTGTAAATATTCAATGCTGACTTTAGACATAAGTGGTTATATGGATCAGAAGTAAAATTTTGTTTTCTTCTCATACTTTGTTTGTGTCGCTTACGATAATTTGGTGGAAAGGGTTCGATATTCATTGATGTATAAAGGAGAATGAATATGATATATATACATAGGTCTTTAAGTGTTACACCAATGTGATGCAACCCATAAAATTATGCCCATTCTCCTTTAGTACCTGTCATTTTTAATACGGAAATAAACTATTTTCGTTTTTAATAGGCAAAAATAAAATAACTACATAATATTCAACTTACTTTCTGGAATATTATCGGATGCTATCTTCTCCAGAACGCCCTTAATTGTTTTCTCCTTAACCCGATCTTCCGTTTTTAAAAATTCTCGTATCTTAGTAAAAACTTGTTCCCATCGATCAAGGAGAGAATTATGGCTTTTAAACATGTACGCAAAATCCATGTCCACCTTTAAGAAAACAAATTAAAATATTTATTCATTGAGTGTATTTTTAAGGCCAGCACTTTTTATGAAATGATTCTAAGAAGTTCCCAAAGTTGGAACTTGTATCAGAAAATTAAAAAAAAAACTTTTGAAAGAAGTATATATCTACTCAAGTTTGACTTACAAATCGAAAGCCAGAAGGAATTTTGTATTGGGGCCATTTCTTAAAAATGTCCGATGTTGTTGTAGAGTTTTTTATATCCGCGAGTCTCGATTTGGAACACGCTTTCCAGCACCTATCAAATTCCTCGGAACTAAGGTTGTCAAATCTTAGTGCTTGATAGCACGTTTCAGCATTTTCTTCTGGAACTGAAAACCATAAATATGTACTTATTAGTTTTTTTAAATAAATTAATAAAAATAATATTCAAGCTCCTGTTTCTCATCAAATTACATGAACTATTTCAGAAACCAATAGTTTCGCTTGATTGAAATTGGAAAATACTCATTGATGGTAAATTAGTTCAGAAGGTTAAAAATGACTTCGTGAAGTTTAATCGGACTCACATATTGTTTAGAGTCGTTGATGTAATTGATGTAGATGATGAGGAACAGGCCCCAGGTTTCAAAAATAAAATGCACGAAAATGTAATCGACTAGCAATTTTACAAAGGAATGTTATAAGCGAAAATTGTTCAAAAGGATAAAATTAATAAGTATAAATTCTTTTCGTAGTATGAGACAAAAACAGAATGCTATGCAAATATGAATTTATCTAGGCAGTGGTTTCTTTAAATAAATAAGCTTTTATATACAAATTTTTTAAACCTTTTTCAAGAAAAAACTTGATTTTATTATTGTACGAATGAAAATTAAATTTCCAAACAAAAATATTGAGCTGTTTTTGAAATTTTCCACAAAAAAATATTCTTTTTTTTTTTCAAAAATTCAAATTATATTTTTTTTAAGTTTCGAAATGCAATGTTTTTTATTTTTTTTTTTAACCAAACCTATAAAAAATTTCATTAAAATCCCTTATGTCGATAATAAGTCATTCAAAATTTTAAAAAAAATGTTCTATGGTAGGTACAAGCTGTAATATCTTGATTTCAATTTTTTTTTTATTAAATTAAAGATCATAAAAATTAATGTAAAGAAAAAAAATTTATCAAAATTCTAGGCGCGCGCCGTTTTTTGAGCAAAATAATATTTTTGGAAACCATTTTTAACGTTTTTTAAAACTGTTTTTAAAAATCAAAAAAAAATATTTTGGAAAATTTTAATACACAAGTGTGTTTGACTTACTGGGGGCTTTAGCATAAAAAAAATTATCTAAATCGGTGGTACAGTTTTTAAGAAAATCAGAAACTAAAAACTAGTTCCATGGCGGGTACCCCCACTGACCATTTTTCTGAAATTTTTGTCAACCATTATCTAGCTTTAACTAAATTAAATTTTTTTGTATCTTTATTTTTAATATATGTCGAACATTTTTGGAGAAAAAAATATTTATAAAATTTCGAAAAAAAATTGTATGACAGGTACCGTTATTTACGGTCTTAAAAAATGTGTGGGGGTAAGACATTTAAAGAAAATCGGCGTTTAGGCTGTAGTCAAACAGACAGAATTGCGAGACCCACTTTTTTAGTCTTCGGTATCATCGTAATGTCAACTTTGATCGAAATCTCGAGTTCGATTTTTTTACGAATGATAACTTGCCTTATAGTACCTATATGTAAGTCAAGTCGCAAGTAAAAATAAATCGACAAGTGATATTATGTAGGTAAATAAATAAATAAGACTTACCCATTTCGACTTCTGTGTCTGTGTCTACATCCACAGTTTTTTCACTCCTGGGCTTACTTGACGTTGGGGTATTCATTGTTTTTAAAATGAATTTCAAATTGCTATATTTATTGTAGATCTTCCCCCTCTTCCCAGACCTATAGTACTCCTGCAAAATATTGAATATTTACTTTAAAAATATTGCTTTAAAAAAAATTTTGTGTGGGACAAAAAAAACTCTTCTTTTCCACTTTGCAAAACGAACAAAACTTTGAACGACAAGTAGAATAGTATGGTTTTAAAAAAAATCGAGCTTTCGAGCCTCAAAATGTATATGAAGCAGGGTTGCGAATTTTTTAATTAAAAAAGTCCATGTCATAAGTCTGTAGATGACTTGTGAATTAAAAAAAAATTAAATTCAAAAGTTAGTTAGCGACTTATGATTCATAAAAAAAATAATTCACAACCTACTAAGTGACTTATAAATAAAAAAAAATGTATTCTTAAGCTACTTGGTAGATTGGAAATTTGTAAGCTTGTTTTGACTACATAAATTATTTAATTATTAACGAAACAAGTTTTCAAGCTCTTGGAGAATTGTGTGTGTTTTATTTTATCGATATTGCTTTTTATTCTATTGGGTTATAGGGACTGCAGAATCGGTTACTCACACACAATGCTCCAAAAGCTTGAAAACTGGTTTCATTAATAATTAAATAACCAATTGTCAAAACAAGCTTAACCCTGGATGGTTTTAATATGCTATTACAAGAAAAATCAACAAAAAATACCCCAAATAACAAAATAAGAAAAAAATGTGTTCATACAAAAATCACACAAAAGTTATCCTTCGTCGTTTCGACGAACATACCTTTAAAAACAAAACATTTTAATTGATCACAGGATACCATAAATTCGCTCACTGGTAGAGATCAACACCAACTGATGTTGTACAAAGATTGAATTAAAAGGGATGAATAGTTAAAAAGAAATTATACAAAATAAAAAGGGTGTTCGTCGATTCGACGAAGGATAACCATCCAGGGTTAATAATTTCCAATCTACAAACTAGGTTATGAATTAATTTTTTTAAATTCATAAGTCACTTAGTAGCAGGTTGTGAATTAATCTTTTTAATTCATAAGTCTTCTGATTTAATTTTTTTTTAATTCAAATGTCACCAACTATCTTGTGAATTGAATTTTTTTTTTAATTCAGAAGTAACCCAATAGCTTGTGAATTAAAGGTAAGCTTGAGCTAAAAAGTGACTTAAGCTTTTGCAACCCTGATATGAAGTAATGAGTTCTGATGTGATTTTGTTAAATATGTACGTAGTTAACTTCCCGAAGGAACACTTTCTCATATTTAAAAGTGGAAAAGAAGAGATTTTTAATTATTTCACCTCTTTGTAAGGTATTATACTCGTAATTTATTAATAAAAATATAATTAAAATTATATAAAATTGAATTGATTTCTTATAAAAAGGCTTACCAGTTTTTCACTAGGAAATCGTTCAATGATTTCCTTTTCCAATTTATAGCTACCACCTAGTTCAAGATGGATTTTATTCATGATGAAATACTGCGCTATAACACCAATCAACTGATTTCGTTGTTTTTCATTTAATTTTTTTGTTTCGGCATAGCTTTGGGCAATTGAAAGTGCATTTTCGTTGTTACTTAAAATCGTTGATAGTGTTACAGAGCAATTATTAGAATTCGGTGATGAAGTTCGCGATGCTGGTCTGGAAACAGGGTAGGGAGAAGATCTTGAGGATGAACTTGGACCATCGTCAAATAAACCGAAATGCGATCGGCTATAAAGAAAAAGCGACTGTCCAATAGATTCTCTCCATACTCTCAAATTGTTTTCAAATCTGATGAGAGTAGTGTACTTAAACGGCTTTAAAATTTGTGGCAAGTGGTGGCATTCAATTGTTTTCAGGACATTTATATCTACGTCTTCATCTTAAAAAAAAAAAAAACATTGGTTAGTTAGTATGAGAAATTCGTATGAGAAAGGAGAATAGGCGGTTTCGTCCCATAGGTTTAACACATAGTGACCTATATAATATCAAGGTCTCGATGAATGAAGTAATTTAATAAACTTAAGAATAAAACGACACTTTTCCAGTGATGTACCTAGCTCATTATGTGTTACACCGATGGGACGAAGCCCATACAAAAGTGCCCATTAAAATGATATTTTTTCGTCATTGAAATTTGTCCGAATGCATTTGCTTTTAAAATTTGAATTGAATGTTCATATGTATTACTGTAGATATCAGTATTTTACATAAAATGAAGCTCCAATATGTGATGTTGCTGTGTGAAAAATATTGTACATACACATCTACAGTCGGTATGCTGCAAAAAGACTTCAAGTCCACTTTTTTGTTATTAGGATCCAGGTGCACCTGAATCTTTTTTGCACCACTATTTGGGTGTTTTGGACATTCAATGAATGGTTTTGATACAATAACTACAAAAGTAAATTAAATAGACATGGGATTTTTTTAAACGGCATAAAACATTGGGCCTTACCAATAATCAAATTTAGAGACGACTTTAATATTTGAGTGAAATGAACCAATATGTAATGAGCTCTATATAGTTAGCCATACATGTTGTAAACTTAATATTTAATTGGACTCTTAATTATGAACCATTTATTATACGGAACTAAAAAAATAAAATTTAACATGTATGGTCAGTTATATAGAGTCCATTAAATAATGGTTAATTTTGCTCAGATATTAAAGTCGTCTCTAAATTTGTTTATTGGTAAGGCCCAATGGGCTTTTGGGATATTTTTGCATCAAGTCGTAAAACAAAAAAATGAACTTGAGCTCTTTTTGCAACATACCGACGATGTTCACATCTGTGGTGTTTGGTATAAACATGATAAATCCTAAATTAGTTATTTTTCATTTAAGACTCTCAAATGTTTATTAAAATATAGTAAAACAGCTTTTGCAAGTATAAAACTAAATAATTAGTCACCTCTGAACGTATGTACGTCCAGTTTTCATGGATAAAATAATGAAAATATGGGCAGAAAGTATCAAAGTCGCAATAAGGATGGTAGTCTATTAATTACATTTTTTCAATGGAGTTATCATGTTTATACAAAATACAACAGATTATTACTAGACAAATCAAGTAAAATCACAAACCTTTAAAATGTTGGATGAGTTCCTCCTGATTCCAGCTTTTTAAGAGCGCCGAGAGTTCATCAACTTCTTTGGTTGAGTTGGATTGAAGATCCGAGAGAAGTTTTTGCAGTGCGTCATCCGATAACACCTCCACGCTGATGACACTCGATTCTTCCGTATTGCTGTGGACTGGGATCATCTCCTCGCTGTCAGCACACACGTTGATGACGCTCGCTTCTCCCGTATCGATGTGGACTGGGATCATCTCTTCGCTGCCAATACACTGCGATTCGCCGATGCTTTCATCTTCGTTGACCTTTTCTGATGGAATAATGTCGTCGGTGACGGTTTCGTCGTCGGTACTTAGGTAGTCCATTTCCAATTTATCTTGATTTATTCAAAGTCTATAATTTAATTTTTTCTAAAAATTCTCAAGACGAGATTAAAGTTCCTACTGATTTGACTAGGGGTTTCACATTGACTAACTTGCTAATCAAACAGACCAGCTGTGTGTGAACACTCCCTTGTTTGCGAAAAAGCTGTAGTATGAGATCGTATAAGAAATGATAGCCCCGAATATGTACATACATATATTAATAAAATAACTCACCTTGTCTATTCTTTCGATATTTAGTTTTCTATAATTTTTCAAAATTATATCTTTGAGTTTTATTGTTTATCTAACAGCTGGACTTGTACTTGTAGTTCGCGTACAATATGAAAATAAAAAGAAGAAAAAAACAAAAAGTTAACAAAAAATTAAAAAAAATAAGGACCGACTTTTCTTACGTCAGATAAAAATGTCTGATAGAACAAGCAAACATGGGTTAGTAAAAACGTGTTCAAACGTGTTAAAATTGAAAAATAGAAAATGCACAAATGTTTGTTTATTTTTATTTGTCAGATAGTTAACTGGAGATGAAAAAATCGGATCTAAATCTGCATCAATAAATAGTTTATTTCGGCAAATAATGGTTTATTGTGACAATAAATGGTTTATTGTGGCAATAAATGGTTTATTGTGACAATAAATGGTTTATTGTGACAATAAATGGTTTATTGTGACAATAAATGGTTTATTGTGACAATAAATGGTTTATTGTGACAATAAATGGTTTATTGTGACAATTAATGGTTTATTGTGACAATAAATGGTTTATTGTGGCAACAAAAAGTTTATTGCGCCAATAAACAGTTTATTGCGACAAGCAACAGTTTATTGCGCCAATAAACAGTTTATTGCGACAAGAAACAGTTTATTGCGCCAATAAACAGTTTATTGCGACAATAAACTGTTTGTTGGGACAATAAATAGTTTATTGAAAGTTAACTGTTTTTTGATATGGCAATCTGTTTATTGTGCGAATTAATTGTTTGTTTATTAAAAGTTAAGTGCTTTTTGGTCAACCATTTTAAAATGGGAAATTATTATTAAAATATTCCCAATAAACCATTTTCTGACCAAAAGAAATTCAAATGCGGCAATAATTAGCGAAATCAATTTTATTGTTCAACGCTTTTTTTCAGTGCAAGGAAAAATGCAATACTTACTTATATGGAATTGAAATTAACCACTCGCACAAGATTTTTTTGTAACTTTTTGAATGTATTATATTTTATATTTTAATATTTCTACTACAAACTTATTAATTGTTTTATTTTTAACACAACACTTGGTATACTCTGTTATAAATTAATAGATATGACGTTTACTCACGAAACACACGATCACGACAAGAACAAGGAATAGACTGAATCGTCCCACAATTCTTATTGTGCGTTTGGGTTAGCTAAGACAATAAATGGTTGTTTGCGACAATAAAAAGTTTATTGCGCCAATAAACAGTTTATTGCGACAAGAAACAGTTAATTGCGCCAATAAACAGTTTATTGCGACAATAAACTGTTTGTTGGGACAATAAATAGTTTATTGAAAGTTAACTGTTTTTTGATATGGCAATCTGGATTATCAATTAATAGTTTATTGCGACAAGAAACAGTTAATTGTGCCAATAAACAGTTTATTGCGACAATAAACTGTTTGTTGGGACAATAAATAGTTTATTGAAAGTTAACTGTTTTTTGATATGGCAATCTGGATTATCAATTAATAGTTTATTGCGACAAGAAACAGTTTATTGCGCCAATAAACAGTTTATTGCGACAATAAACTGTTTGTTGGGACAATAAATAGTTTATTGAAAGTTAACTGTTTTTTGATATGGCAGTCTGGATTATCAATTAATAGTTTATTGCGACAATAAACTGTTTGTTGGGACAATAAATAGTTTATTGAAAGTTAACTGTTTTTTGATATGGCAGTCTGGATTATCAATTAATAGTTTATTGCGACAATAAACTGTTTGTTGGGACAATAAATAGTTTATTGAAAGTTAACTGTTTTTTGATATGGCAGTCTGGATTATCAATTAATAGTTTATTGCGACAATAAACTGTTTGTTGGGACAATAAATAGTTTATTGAAAGTTAACTGTTTTTTGATATGGTAGTCTGGATTATCAATTAATAGTTTATTGCGACAATAAACTGTTTGTTGGGACAATAAATAGTTTATTGAAAGTTAACTGTTTTTTTGAAATAGAAATATCAATAAATAGTTTATTGTGACAATAAAAGGTTTATTGTGACAATAAATGGTTAGTTGAAAGTTAACTGTATTTTTAAATGGCAGTTTGGATTATCAATAACTAGTTTATTGCGACAATAAAAGGTTTATTGTGACAATAAATGGTTAGTTGAAAGTTAACTGTTTTTTGAAATGGCAGTTTGGATTATCAATTAAAAGTTTATTGTGACAATAAAAGTTTTTGAAAATGGAAATATCAAGAAATAGTTTATTGCGACAGTAAAAGGTTTATTGAAATGCTAATTCGGATTTTTTGTGAACTTAAAAATAAATATAGAATATAACTTCTAATTTTAAACATTTTATTTCAAGATCAGATCTTTCAAATAAAAGTTAAATAGAATAAGAAACCAAATACAATTAGGTAGATTAGATTTTGGAAATTGTTAATATTGGTCAATTATTTTATGCAAAAAGAAATCGATTCAAATTTTGAACTCGTTTACTATGGAAATAAACTGTTAATTATATATAAAATTACAACTGGGGCTTAGAAAATAATATTAAATTGTAATAACTTATTTATCGTCACAATAAACGATTTTTAATGCTTAATTCAATTAAAAAGTTTATTGGGACAATGTATGAGTTTATTGCGGTACTAAATAGCTTATTATTTTCCGATTTCGAATTCAATAAACTCAAATTAATTGTCACAATAAAAAGTTTATTGATTACGGAAATCTGAAATCAATAAAAGTTTATTGTGACAATAAAAACTTCATTGCGACAATGAAAAGTAAGTCAATAAACGGTTTTAAGAATTTTTATGACGATTTTTATTTTCAGTGTAGACCTGCGACTTCGTAAGATCCCACAAGAAAAAGTCGAGCGGGGTTTATTCACATAGAGCTGCGACTTCGTAAGACGCCAAAGTCGAGCGGGGTTAGATCGCATGACCTTTGATGGCAAATTCACGAAACCCCGGAGATAACCTTACCCTCAAATCGGTCATGCAGAATTTCAATCGTGGTGCCCACTCTGTATCTGTAGCATGTAGCCCCGTTTCGTTTTGTAATGCTCACCATTCACAGTTATCGCCTCAAAGACGTCGTTTCCGAAAAAGTATGGACCAACGATGCATTGCCTCTCGATAAACCTCGTGTTTGTTGGTGTCGTCCCATATACGCAAATTTTGCTTGTTAACACAACTATATTCATCCAACAACGCGCCTCGTCGCTTAACAAGGTTTTTCGGACAAAATTGAGGTTCCTCTTCCCGACACTCCGAAGCCTAGTCAGCGAAGAAACGGCGTTTTCTGTGATCATGAACTTTGAACTCCTGAGTCAGTTGGATCTCATACGGGCTTAGACCCAAGTCCTGATGCAAAATTCGCCTAGTTGAAGTCCGCCAAAGGCCGAGCTCTTGTGCACTACGAGGAATCAACTGCCTCGGGATCTGCTGTACACATTCACGGACTACGGCCATATTCTCAGCGTTCCTTTGACGTACGAATGATGGCTGATTGATTACTAAGCCGGTTGTCTAAATTTGGTCACCACACGTTTAAGATTCGACTGTGAAGGGCCACCACGTTCACCGTAAAATGGGTGCAATAAATGGGTGATAATAAAGTTTCATCATTTTGACGTGCTGTTCAATTGTGTTACTTGCCATGATTATTTGGCATTAGTAACTGAAAAACATCATGGCCGCCGCAGGCTGTCAAAGTCTACCCGCGCAAATTGAAAAACCGCTTTTAAGAAGCAAAGTTGTTTATTTGAGATGAATGGTGAGGGATTTCTTAAACTGAAAAATTCTGATGTAATATATAGAATGTGCCACAGTCCCCGCCTCAGACGATAACAATGTGTTCTTGGAGTCATTTAAAGTGGAAAAATGTACTAAGTATTTTTTTCTCGTGTTCGCTTCGTTTTAGAGTTATATGGGTTTCTATGGTTTAGGGTTCGTTTTTTAACCGGCCTTATCTTTGGCAAGCTATTACTAATCTTGTCAAACCGTCCTGTACAACTTGTTCTTTTGCGAATCATAGTTTGTCCCCAATATAGTCAGCAATTTTTATATTTTTTTAAGATGTTTTTTGATTTTTACTTTGATATCATTTTATGCGTGTTGGTGTAAAGGTGTGTGCATTGGAGTATAACGCTGGAGGAATGGGTTCGATTCCCAGCCGCTGCTAACTATGTAAGAGAGAATTATTATCTATCTACTGCCTCTTTCAAGGTAGCTTAAAATTCTTCAATATAGTATACTAGTATCTTGTCATGAAAACTGTTTTTTGTTGCCTCGGCAGAATATTGTAAGTTCTGCACTCAAATAAATGTATTTATTTTATCATTTTAGTCGGCCAAAAATAAGTTGATGAGTAGGGTTTAATTCTTCTTATTCTTGATGCACAATTTATTTTCCTAAACGCATAATTGATAGTGCGTTAGGTTGTCATTCAAAGGGCAAAAAAGTTTTTTTTAGGGGTACCTATACTACCCAAATTGACAAATCCTCCAAGAGTATCTCTTTTCATGAAAAGGCTCCTCTGTCAGATTCTCAAACTATAGTTTTAGTAGAATTATGTTGCGACAGCACTCTAAGTTTGAAATCCAATAAAACTGACTCTCTTACCAACACAATCAATGAATTTTCAAAACTTTTGGCGCTGCTCTTCAACTTGACGAATCCAAGACCGTATCTAAGCTTTTTAGAGAAGAAATACAAAAAAGTTGAATATAAAGGGTGTTCAGAGGGAAATTCTCAAATTATATAAAATTGTAATAGCTCGTAAGTTAAGGTGATGAGGTTATTCAAAAGGAGTAGCGTTCGGCACGGGTGGCTTGCAGCTTCGCAAGTCACAATTTTTATTGGTCGGGGGCCTCATACGAGTAGCGCATTTGCGGTTGAACAATACTTAAAGTTTGGTCGGCGTATTTTTCATCCAATACTGAGTTGATTGTTTCAATTGAATTTGCCAATTGAGCTTTTTGACATCATCAGTTTTTGGTGCCAGATTCGACGTTCACACAGCCAATCCGGATTTCTGTAGTTGGATATTAAACTTGGCAATATCTTATTCACAATGGCTTGAATAATCAATTGAATTTAACAGAAGTTCGGCGAGAATGAAATCTCATTCGTGAACGATCAAATGGAATTTTGCCAAATTTCCGATGTCTAAAAGTCGTTTTGAGAATGTTTGGGGAGTTGAGACTTCATCGATGGCATGATTTTTAAGACTTGATTCAGAAGATATGATGATTTCAAGCAAACGTTCAGCTCATATGCGGGCATTGATTGAGAAATTACATGCAAAGTTTGGTGAAAATCATCATCGGTTGTTTGTTTTGTCGTCGACAATCATATGCAGAGTCCGGGCAATCGAGCTTTAAGCATTTGTCCCAAATGATAATATAGCACGTTTTATGGATTGAAATTTGGTATTTCTGTCTGTCTCAAATCCTGGTGATACAACTTTTGAGTACAATTCAATTCTACATTCGAACCGACACCAAATTTAAATTGGTGAGGAAATCTAGTCAAAATTTGCCAGACCGTTTTGGAGTCCATAGGAAACACACATACACATACACAGTTTTGCGGAAATTTTGGCGTTAGTTTTGGATTTTTTTTTTTTTGATGACTTGGTTTGGTACAGCTGTGAGTCCTCCATATGTATGTTACTAACTTTTGAAAGCAAAAGAATAAATAGGAAAAAAAAACAAATTACCTCTTTAATTGAATTTCAAATGAAAACAAAATTTCCAATTTTCTAATTAAATTGAATTTATTATATAAAGTAAGAAAAATAAAATAATTTTAAGCAATCAGTCGAAAATCCAATAATTAATCAAAAAATAAAATAAAAATGTGCTTAATTTTAACTAAATAATGAGAAATACTTTTTAATGAAAATGATTATTTTGCCTATGTATGAATGTATGATATTAAAAATTATTTAATGAAAAAAAAACAATGCAAAATATACTTAAATTAATTTTCTTATAAAATTCCTGTATAACCCAATTATATAAATCACAACTTATTCAAATGCTATTTTGAAGATTGAAATTTTAAACGTTGATATTTTCCATAGCAACTGCATCCATTGTTGAACTAATCATTGTACTCAATCCCAACTTCAGGCACACCCAATAAAGTAAAGATCCCACTATGACTGTTTTACACAGACGATCCAAGACAAATAAACTGTAGATTAAAATGTGATTAAATTCGGATTAAAATGGTTATTTGTTATTTTTGCTTATACAATTTCAATTGTGTCCTAGATCTGGGAAGAGATGATAGTGGCTCTTTCACAACATACTGCCGGCCCCCAAGGAAGCTATATTTCATGTATTCCAACTCGTCCAAGTCATCGGTATTCAACTTAAATCTGAAATAAAATCCAACAAATAGTTACATACATTGATTTGTTATTTTCATTTGCACGTACATCTCTCTGTCGTTTTGTTTGAGTCCAGAAAATACCCTCATAAAGTTATCCGACTTAAAATCCCAGGCCCTTGTTGTAAAGAACTGCAAGAGTTCAAGTCCAGTAGCGATTTTTGTCTGAACGTGTACCATGCTGATGAGGATAGTAATAAGAATTACTAGAATTATTATTTGACAGAGCTTTGAAAATAGCCTGGGAGGCAGTGTTGCGAGTTATAATGACAGTGATTGCCGATAGGTGGCCTGCGGCATCATAGATAAGATACCTTACATAATATCCGTGACGGTCATGAAGAACTAGGTATGGTACGCTTAAAAATTTCTGAGGGCACGTTTATAAGTTTATCTTTCGCAAGAACTAATTTATACAGAAAAAATTGTTCACTATGTATTTTAAATTCTATTTAATAATAATTACTAAAATTAAGTTACTTTAGTTAACTTGACTTTACTTGACTTGACGATTTTATCGGTGTCAAATTTCTTTCAAAACTGCAACACTACCTCTGTGACTATGAGATCAGTTAAAAATAAATTTAAAAAAACAAGAAAATTAAGTAAACTATGAATATATACAATCTCTTTTGTCGAAATATGAACAGCAAAAAGTCAATAAAATATGCCGGCAGCCACATGAAGAATAACACACAAAACCAGTGGTACAGCTTGTTTGTTGTCATATTACCATCAGGATACCAAAGGCCAATCTCGAATGGATAATCAAAGGTAAGCTTTTTACCCACGTCCATGATCCACTTCCAGGTTTTCTTTTTGTTTTCGGAGCAAGTTATATTAAAAACCGGCACTCGATCTGGTCTGCAAAACATTAAAAAGGGCAAGATATAATAAAAAGCAAAACAAACCTTTTGTGTAAGCAAGTTTTAATGTTATTCTTAGATAATGTTGACGAGATAAATTGTCGAATTAATGTGATTGCAGAAAAAACATGAAACATGTCTCATTGAGTTATAAGAGTTAGATTTGTTCATCTTAATTTTAACATCATTTTAAGAAATAAAATTACTAAATTAGATAAAGTGTCTGTCAAAGGAAAGCTTAAACTCTAACTATTTTGACTGATGGTTCAAGAGGAACAATATTTCAAAAGTCTGTCCACTCGGATACGCCGACGACATTGACATAATTAGAAGAACGAAGCGTGATGTTAGTGGCGCGTTTGTGAGCATTGAGACGTAAGAGAAGAAGATGGGCTTAGCGGTCTATGAAGGCAAGACCAAGTATATGCTGTCATCAAGAAAGGACACACAACACCGACGTCTTGGATAGAACATTAATTTATACAGCTATAATTTTGAGAAAGTTAAGGACTTCGTCTATCTAGGCGCCGCCGCTATAAATTCAGACAATAACACCAGCGCTAAAATTAAACGGAGAATGCTTCTTTGAACTAATAAGGCAATTGAGTAGCAAAGTCCTCTCTCGATCAAGTTAAGTTCCCCCCTTAAGTGTGATCTTTGCTCCCGTTTGCATTGATGGGGAGTGGAGGAGAAGAAGGGCATAGATCTTAGATCCATAATAGTTCCACTTTATTGGGACATAAGCTCAAATTCTATACACCATTAATAGCTCACCCCATTGAGACTTTAGTAAACAAAACAAAACAGGTTTTGGATTTATATCTAATTCAAAAGGTTTTCTCAAGATGTGCCCAAAGAATAGGAAAGAATCAAAAACTATATGCATGGTAAAGACCAAACATTTTAATTAGAAATGCTGCGGTCTTGTGTTTATTGTGGTTTTATTCCGATTTAGGACTTAGGTCCCATCTTGAAAAAAAAAAATATAAACCATTGTAATCCTGACATATGACATAAGAGAATCATTACATAAAGTTTTCCACAAAAGTTGGACATAAATCAATTACGGACTTATATCCCTGCAACAGCTGCTTTCAGTCAAAGAGTGCCAGTTAATTTAATCGAAAAGTTTAATAAGTTAGTCAAAACGTTAAACAAACAAAATACAAAACTAAACATTGATCTTTTTTTATGTCTTTAGAATTGACAAGTCTTGAAGACTAGAATACTTCAAATTACCGCTTCGTTTAAGATATACCATTCTTAAAAAAGAGAAATTATGACATGGATACTCGCATGGTTCAATACTCCAATCACCAGAACCAGAAGCCAAAAGGAATGATCTTATTCCGATACATTGGTCGCGTTCGGGTACGTATCCAAAGGTATCCGGATTTGTTGGTGTTGTTGTAATCCCATAGGAAAAAACAACTGATTAACGAAACAGCTGATGTCAAGCAGAAATCTAAAGCTATCCAAAAATGTTTGGTATACTAAACTATCCAAGGGGAATTTTGAAGAACAGCTGACATTTCAGCTGATCTATTTTATTTTGTGTCGAGTACAGGGTTGGCCGAACTGTAATTTTTTAACATTTGTTACGTCTAGTACTAATTTACGAGTACTAATTTAGAAAAGTAAAGTTTGTTGCATTAAAGATCTCATTCGGATCCTACTGCAAAGCTTTTATTCTTTGAACTTCAGATTGTTTCTTGATATAGGAGGTATTAAACTCAAATTCTTTTAGGGTTTCCATAGAAATATGAAATGATCTTAACTCTTAAACATGACTTGATATGGGATTATATGGACATATTTAGAGCTGAGTTTTCAGAAAAGGATTCTTTTAAGGCTATAAGCTTATATAATCTTATTGCAAGAAGAGAAAATAGTTTAGCTATAAGATTTAAGTAGATTTAAGTAGTTTTGATCTGCAAAAGTGTTTACCTCTTAAAATAAAAATATTATGAAACCCAGTTCAGTTTCATAACAAGATATTAATACTTAGGTATAACAATGGGATATAAGAGAGTTGTATGGGAGTTTTTTTTGCCAGATTTTAAGAGTTTAGCTCTGGAGAGTATGTTAGTTGGACTTATTCATTTTTAATAAGCGAAGTGAAAATGGCTGGTCAAAAAGCTACATAATTATTGGGCTGAAGGTGGATGTACTCTAATTAAAATGGAAAATGATCGTACTGGAGCTCTTTTCGACAAGTGTGCTGCGCTCCTTAAAAATAAACAGTTTCAATATAATTAACAGTTCTTGATTTTTATTATTTTTAAAAAAGTTTTTTGGTAATATTTATATGTACGTACCTTGAAACGACAGCGTCTGCTCACCAAATGCGAACTAGCACTAAAAGAAATCTTTCAGCTTAAATCTCACCGCTAATTAAAATCACAAAAAAAAGAAACCTCGTTGGCGTGAGATAATTTGTGGTTAAAAAATCTGACCTTTCCTCATTGCAGGATTAAATTATCAAAAATTTGAACTAAATATTTATAAGGGCTATACCATATTATATTCTTAAATATTTAATTAATTATTATAATAAAAAAAAAAAATTCATAGGACTTGTAATCCAGTATACATACATATATGTATAATATTAATTGTTTGTTTTGCGGATTAGCAAATGTTCTCTTGCTGCAACTAACTCGTCGCAACATACCTTGTACAATAAATTCAGCATTAAAAAATATCTTTAAATCATGTGTTTATAATCCAAATCCTTTGATTATGCAAAAGAAAATTGTTTGTCTCCAAAAATAAACTTCCTTTCTATTATGTTTAATTCCTACAATTCCTCATCCTTATGGTAAATGAAACATTTTCAGTTTTTGTACAAACCTTCATAAGATCATAAATGTGCAAAATTGTTTGGTTTCCATTATTCTATTTTCTTATGAATTAACTACGTATGTAGCAGATGTAACAAATTGTAGTAAGTTAGGCATGTAGTTGAATCGGCCAACCCTGGACGATTCACGTCGTTTTTTTGACTTTGACAGTAAATGTTACCTATCCGGTTTTGGTCGTTCGCCAACATATCGGATACTAAAGTATCTTAGATACCCTATCGGTCTACGAAGTAAACGCGGCCATTTATTGAGCGAAGAGAAGTCTTAAATCTTAACACAATAAAGCTCATTTATATGTTTGTTTTGCACCAAATAAGGATTTAAGATCAGAAATGTAATTGCGTTTCTTCAGCATTTCCTTTTTTTTTCAATAACAATTTTTTTCAATTTCTATTGGCGGAAAGGAAAAAAGTGTAGACAAATAATGTTTAACTTAACATTTTGATTATTTCTTATCTGAGGTTAAAGTCTCTGCAATTATTGCTGAAAAAGAGAAAAGTTCGCTGAAAACTGATCTCTCTCTTTATGCGCACTTATTACCTGACATGAGACAAAAAATTCAAGAATATCTAGGTGACATTTTTAATTCGATATATTTAGTACTGTATAACAGATTATGCTTTGTAAAAAAATCAAATCGATCTCGAGTTTCGATCAGACTATGCTTTCGCTTCTTCACGGACTGTTCGACTACGGCTTAAAAGGCACGGTAGAATTTCTTTAAACTTAGTAGATACCATTTTTAAATTTTCCCCCAACACGTTTTTTTCTTTTTCTTATAAGACCAAAAAATCGCTACCTGCCGTATAATTTTTTTTTCTGCAAACTTTTAGAAAATATTTTTTTTTTCCCTAAAACTGTTCCACGCATTTTTTTAAGCAATTCAAAAAATTTCATTTAAATTTAAAATTTTTAAAAAATCGTTATTAATGGTACCTTCCACAGAACCATTTTTTTGTTTTCGATTTTCCCAAACTTTTAATGAATCAGTGTATGAGAAAGCTCCTCAAAATTTTAACAGCATTATATTGTTCAAATTTTTCAAACAATTTTTTTTTCAAAAGTCAATACTTGGAAATCCACATGCTCGTTTTTTTTTAAATTATCAATTAACATTTAAAAAAAATAAAATTGGTATTTTTCTAAAAAGAATGCTACCTCCCATACAACTGATGAAAAATAATTTTATAAAATCTTATTTTTTTTCGAAATTCTGTTTTATTTCGCTTAATCCTTACGATCGATAACTCAATAAAAATAAAATACACGACTAGGTCGCGTGTACTTCTTACGTTAAAATTCTTTGGAATTTAAAAATTGTTTATAAACATTTAATTACAGAAACATTTTCAAATACATTAAATTGGCGTCTGATTTCCAGAAAAATACGAATAAATGCAAGCAAAGTTTAAAACTTTGTTTTATTATTAAATTAATTTTTTATATAAGAAATTTCTGGTAAAACGTTCTAAATTCAGACGTCAATCTTAAGGAAATTTCAGGAAATAATTTCAAAAACTAAACGTTCACTCATCCAAAAAATATTTTTTTCGGAAATTTGTATATACAATATTATTTTAAATTCTAGAGAGCTCCTGTATAAAAATGTTGATCATAATCGTCAAAGAAGTTAATAAGAAAGTCGAAAAACAAAAAAGCGATTCTATAACAGGTACCGCTAAATAACACTTTTTCTTACATTTTTTTTTACCAAAATATTCTCCATATGTTTAATAGCACATCTAATTTCGTATTAAAATCGAGATAAATATGATTTTCGATAACAGCTGGATGGAAGGTTCAATTACTTTTGGAGCTAAAAAAATGTTCAATTTCTCCTCTAGGGAAACACCGAAGTTTGAAGGAAATCGCTTCAGCGGCTTAAGCTGTTGATCGAGGTATAGACATACGACCAGGGTTCGGAGCAAATTTGCTCCACTTTTGAAGGAAAAAAAAATTACTCGACTTTTTCCAACAGACAAACTGTCTTATTTCTATACAAATATGACATTGCTGAAAAAAACCATTAAACCTTTGTTAAAAATTCTTTCTGAATTTGTAATTTGTTTTTTTTTACAAAACAATTTTTGAAAATAATACTAAGTTTTCCAATGAAACCTATTATTTATTTTTCTTTGTTGCTAATACTATTTTTTTATGTTCATATGTATGTTTTAATTTTCCTGAAAAGTAAGGATTTTCTTTTTGTTTCAAATCTACTCCGGAAATCTTGCATTTGCTCCACTTTTTTTTAAATTTGCTCCGAAATTTCATGACTGAGGTTCGAACCCTGCATATGACATATAAACAGACAGACGAAATTGCGGGACTCACTTTTTCATGTACTTAATCACCGTAAGGCCAGGCGCGCACATTCAATTTTTAGTTTCGCAACTGTTTGGTTGCCAAAATGAAACATATATGGGCTTATATGGGACACCGCGCACTTAGAGCAAACTAAACGATTGCCTTCGCAACAGTTGAGCTGTTTTCTATAAGCGCAAGAGAGAAAAGAGTGTGAGCGTGAGTAAAGAGTTGCCAGTGCGTTGTTCTCTTTCAACTGGTGATTAAACTATTTGATTTCGATCACAGTTGCCAGTGGGCGACTAGCCTAATGTCAACTTTGATCAAAATCTCGATTTCGATTTTCTTTCAAAATGGAAAACTTACCCTATAATACAGTGCCTTGCATAAGTATAACCGCACTCTGTAAAAATGAGTTTTGTAGAAAATTAAAATGGGAATGACACCTTACTATTTTTTTTATTGAATGGCATCACTTATCAAGTAAATTGAGAAGAAAAAAAAGTTCCGTTATTTTCTCTTCAAAAATATAACTGCACAATGCAAACCTCTCTGAAGATTCATTCAGTTATGTGCTTTGAAATGACAAACAACAATTCAAGCTTTTCGGTTAAGTGGCCTAAGCTTAAGGGCTAATGGTAGATAAATTTCAAGATCCGATCCTATCGTCCGAAATTTTTTCCAAGATCCCTAATCTTATGTTACAAAAATAAGACCCGTGCCTTAAAAGCAGTGGAGTGATTGTTCGGCGCAAAATGGTTCCAGCTCCAAATCTGATAACAGCCCACAAACAAAAAAGGTTAAAATTGGCCCGTAAAAACATGAACCGGAATTAGAAAACCATAAGTAACATTCCATTAATTTAAACTTAACTCTTGTTATTCCAAATGGCATAATCTAATGAATGTTTTTTTAGATTATTTTCAATCACGAATAAAAGTTTAATCTTGATGAGTCAGATGGTTTTAACGGAAATTGGCATGTCTGAGAAAGGAAATTCGGCGGTGGCAGTTGTATGGTTTGGGGGCCTTTTGCGACCATGGTAAGGTTGCACTTGCCTTCACCTCTACAAGGATGAACAGTTCAGCTTACACCCAGGTGCTTCAAGATAATTTGGTACCCTACTTAAGATGATTTCGTCGAGTTCGCCATGTCTTCCAGCAAGATAATGCCTCAATTCACGTTAGTCGTCAAAGTTTGGAGTGTTTCGAATCCAATAACATAAATTTGATGGAGTGGCCGGCACGTTCTCCAGATTGTAACCTTACTGAAAACCTTTGGGAAATTTTGACCCATAAAATGTATGCCCTTAATAGTCAATTTGTCAGTGTTGCTGAGCTGCGAGAGGCAATTGTGGACGAATGGAACTCTATAGACGATTTCATATTAAAAAACCTTGTCAACAGTATGCCAAAAAAGATTTTTTAGCTTGGTCGAGAATAGGGGCACCAAGATCCCATAATAGTTTTTCCTAAAAAATTTACTTAAAATAAAGAAAAAATAAAAATAAAAATAAAAATAAAAATTTGGTTATACTTTTGCAATACAAGAAAATCCGTTTTTAATTTTTAAACACCAGAAGAGAAAATAACGGAACATTTTTTTCTTCTCAATTTACTTGATTAGTAATGCCATTCAATAAAAAAGAAAAGTAAGTTGTCATTCTTATTTTAATTTTCTACAAAACGTATTTTTACAGGTGCGTTTATACTTATGCAGGGCACTGTACCTTTATCGCAAGTAGAACAAAATGTAAGAACTTGCTTAATAAAAGCAAGATTAAAAATTTTAAAAATTAATGTTACTAGAGAAAAATGTTCATAACCATAAAATGACTACTTATTCAACTCCTTTAGTATTTGGAGCTAAAAACAGGATGTCATGTTTTGTGTAGGGGCTAAATTTAAAAATATTATCTACCAAGTTTAAAGAAAATCGGCCGAGGCGCTTAGGCTGTAATCGAACAGACAGAATTGCAAAATCGTTTTTCATTCATAACTTGCCATATACATAGCACCTGCATATGTATTTGTCGCGAGTAAATAGAAAAATTATTAGAGGAAAGTTTTGAAGAAAAATATATTGATTCGAGTTTCATCTGGATCAAAGAGGAAAAATCGAGAAGTTAGAGGAGCAGAAATGTGAACCTTTTGAACCTCGTAGAAAGCCTAAACTTATTTACGATTCTAAGCCATTCATTTGTGTTTGTTACCAGCAATGGTGGGAACCTACAATTTTCTGCCGATTCCGAAGGGCTAATGAGCAGCACATCTCATGACAAGAGATATTTTTAGAGGATTTGTGAAGAAGCAGCACACCCCTGAAAATCTTTTTTGCAGCGGCTGAGAATCGAACCCAAGAGCCTCTGCATGACAGTCCAACACACTGACTATAATGACAAGGGGTATTTGTGTTTTAATTTTAATTTAAAAAAATGTGTAATTATATTGTTGAAAAAATGTTGGGTTTCTATCGTGGGTTTTGTTCCAAGGTTTCCCAAATAAACGAACTTCAAGATCCCCTGTTGGCTATTAAATTGCTTTTTCATTTATTTAACTTCTTTTTTTCTATTCTTCCATTCGGTATTAGTAATTAGTTTCCGAATTTTTCTTATTTCTCTTACAAACAAAATTCCTGCCATCCCCTTTTACTGCACGTACCTCACCGTACTTGCAATCAATTATTTCATTAGTTTTAATTATTTGATTTCCTCAGTAATCAATTATTACATCATTATACATTCTTTCACTGACTCCAGCCCAGCTGAGGAGCTGTGGTGGTTGTTTTTTTTAGTTGGACTAAGTTTATAAATTTAAATCTAGTAGGTTTTGATGTATCTTAGTTTTTGTTTGCTTTTGCGCAATCATTCGGAAATTGGATCCCTCACTCAGCGGAACCACCATACTCATCCGACACCATCTACACTGAGCCAAGCTAGGCAGTTATATCTTTTTCCAGAAAGTCGAAAAAAAAAAATTGAAAAAAAAACTTTTTTAGAAAAATATATAGGTACATATACGAGTATTTCAAATATAAGAAATTTATTGGTTTCTCTTTTTAAGTCCGTGGGCATTTTTTTGTTAAAAATAAGTTTTTTCTAGTGGATAATAATTTTTTAAGTCGGGAACTATAATGTTTGACCGGAAGTGCCGGGTTAATTATGAAAAAACCTTAAGTACCATGTTTTAGACAGAAAGACATTATAACTAGTATCATTTTTTGTCTTCTTTACCATCGTACAAGGTGGAGCAAAATTAATCACCCTATCGGAAGATGTTATAATTTTTGCAAATGGCATCGTACGTCAATCATATTTGACATTTGTGAACTAGACAGCTGCAGTTTACAAACAGACAAGCAATGGAGAATGCCGGTCGTCCACTAGGCGATCAACGCACAAATTTCGAATTCAACGCATTCAACTCTAATGTACGGTGCCTTCAATTCTGTTCAACCAACGGGTTAGATCTAGTTGTTGGCCGTTGCTCAACGAATTGCGCAACAAGTGTACGGCTAGTGTACGAGCTCGGGTTGCTCGTTGAAAATGTTCGATCAACACGTTGAGCAACATTTTCAAGATAATGTGTTGCACATTATTTGTTCAACGCGTTGATCAACTTTTTAATTTTCTTTGGGATTTCTTGACGTAATATTGTGTTGCGTTGCGTTGGTTGCAGTGAAATGTGTCTACTTGGTTGAACTATTGCGTTGCCATGAACTTGCAGTTGTTGCAACTTGCAAACTGTAGTTTATTTTGGTTTTTCGTCATGGAAGGTGATAAAAAAACAGAGTGGATTACGAAATTAATTTTGCAATTGATTTCAGCAATTGAAGAAAAGCTCAATATATGAGACATTAAGAGCCCATCGAGATGCCATGGAATTGGCTTGGTCTCAAATTTCCTCGAAAATGCAATTGCCTAATGTACCGAACTGAAGTCAAAATTATTGCAGGTTTGACGTTTGAGTTTTTTGTTTACCGTGGTGCGTTCAACGCGTTCCCCAACGAGTGATCCTTGGTTAAGTGTACGAAGGTATTAACTCGTTCATCAACTGGTTGAGCAACCATATCGAAAACGCAGTTGATCAACTCGAAAAACTTTTTTTTCTGTCAAAATCAAACAAGTTTATCAACTAGTGTACGAGGTTATTCAACATTTGAGTAAGTTGGTGAACTAGGTGTACGGAGCTATTCAACACTGGAATAAGTTTTAAGAGTTGATCAACTAGGTGTGCTAGGTTCACCAACATATGGGAAAGTTGATCAATTATGTGTACGGGGCTCCAAACGCATTTTGTTCAACTTTAGTTGCTCAACGTGAATTACGTAAGTTGTTGCACTAGTGTAAGAGGATGTAAATTCGTTTATCCAACGAAAGATTTGAATAAAAAGTTGAACGAAGTTGGTTGAACTTATCGCGCACATAGTGGACGACCGGCATTATACTCCGAATTGCGAAAGAGCTTGGAATAATTTAAAAACAAAATTGAATGTTAAATTTTGCTCCTCCTTGTAGTAAGTATCAAGTTCGATCAAAATCTTAATTTCATTTTATTTAAAGAATCGATAAAATTCCTAAAACAAGCGGTTAAACTTTAAACCCCGGATATCCATGAAATAAATCTAGGGCCCGTTTGTTGACTTAAATACTGCTGCACTACTCTTCTAAAGCTAGTGCATCCTATTGTAGCTAGTGTATCCTATTTGAAAGTGCTAAAACTTGTAATATAGCTTACACCATTGTTCTCAAAAAGTTAAAGTAAAGGTTTAAATTACTTACATCTGAGTATATCTTCTTTTCAAGCTTAAAAAAAATCATCTACATATATTTGTTTAGTCAGAGAAGAAATGAAAAATAATCCCTCTTAAATCCCTCTCTAACCATTCTTAATCGTTTCTCTCACGCACTTCTCATATTTACTGCCAAATAATTATGTATGTTTATTAGAAGTTTTGCACTTAGTTTTCTTTCCAGTTTATAATTGTAACAGTCTTATGGCCGGCGACAACAAGAAACAGATGACAAGATTTTTATTTCAAATGAACAATGTGTTGTCCCTTAAAACCAACTTTGTCTAACTCTCTCGAAAAAAGCACATTATTTTTTAACTCTTCTTTAATATTTTTGATTTATTACATTGCCTTAAGGCAATACATAACTTATGTGTGTTAGGCATTAATCATGTTGTGTACTCGCTTGCGTTCTTTTGATGTGGTTTGTGGTGTCACCTTGCAGATTGGAAGGGATTTTTCGTTTATCAAAAGTCGGTACAAACTTGTACTACGTATAAAAAATTTGTTTTCATTTATCAAATATGGCAACACATTTAATTTGAATAGAGACAAATTATCTTTTTATGTTGTGGCAAGAAAAATACAAACGAAACTCCAATGAGTCAATACTAAGCTTTAACTACATGCAGTAACAGCTAAAAGACCCTGAATAGCCTTGCAGCAAAGGGGGCGTGTCCTCTAACACATATGATGATGTAAATATGTTTGATTAATTAAAACTGACAGTTTTGTGAAATCGTTGGAAAATGGCAAATAAAAGGGAAAACTGTCAAATAGTCTCGAACTTTTTGTAGTTCTTATGCAAATAAATTGGACTCTGCTTTATGGGACTTCAACAAAAGCATTGAAGTTTTAAAAAATCAAAATTCACAATTTTAACGAAGCATTGCATTACTAGGTCAAATAACAAATCGAAACCTTCAAATACATAAAAAGAAACTGTTATTTGTTGCAAATATTTGAACCATCATATTTTTCGATAAATAAACAAAAAGTTTATACCTATATATGTATACTTGTATGTATGTATTAATGTACTTACTTCTTGGCTAATTGCTTATAATGATATGGCAAGACAATCAATCCATTAACTGCTATATCAACCGGTATAATCTCGGACCTGAGCTCTCCATTACATATCATTGATCGTATAACACCTTTGCCGGCTCCAATCATAACTCCAACCGGCCCATTAAGATTGTCTACCCATCCGGGGAGCGGCTCCTTATGTGCTGGGGTTACTACAAAATAAATTTCATGTAAACAGAAACAAGAGTTCATTTATACTAAAAGTCAAGAAATCTGGTAAAACACGTATTATTTTTTTGTTTCATCTTTAATGGAGCCGAAATTTTGATGGACCACTGTTCGCACAATTACACACAAAATTATGATGTTTATTTTTATTTTTAGTTTTGTTTGCGAATTTAAAGAAAAGTAAGTAGATAATATAAAGTGAGTCAAGGCCGTTCAAACAATGGAGCTTACTTATAAGGTGGGTTAATGATATACTTAAGTATGCGCGGCAATTAAGTGTGGTTTGTTATTTTGTGTCTTTATTTTCTTTTTAATAATTTTGTTAATTTGTTAAACATATCACGATCTAGGGAAATTGATTACTGACTTTTTTCAATTTGTTAACAATAACGCACTTTGTTGACAATATATACACATTTGAAGCATAGAAACATCCCTTCATATTACTATCAGTAGATGGCGTTGATAGCGGGTGAACTTATCGTTTGACAGCTATGCCAAGCAATGCATATATTGATTCGATTTATTCGCAGTGAAACATTAAAATTATTTTTAGCGCAACTCGATTAGTTTTGATACTCGACCGGCTTAATATTAAACAACTCCAGATTTTGAGAACAAATTTTGCTATTATTATTACTGACTAAAATTTGGAGAGTCTTCTTGGCAACACAATTTTTTTTTAACAGTCGTTGTGATTTCACTCCTTTTTGCAAAGATTTCATTTTGTCAGATTAACAATAATAATGAAAAAAAGAAACAATCGCAAGTGCTCTTTATAATTGGAAAGAATTTTGTGAAAGTCAGTAGATGCCACACCCCCTGAATGAAAATAGCAAATTTTCGATTTCTTTCTTTGTCCTATCCCTCTACTAATTTTTATATTTCAAATTTATTGCTTTTAGAAATTAAGGTATTTGGTGCACCTTTAGAGAGAATAGGTCATTCTTTTCTAACTAGTATTGTCCCAGATTGCTTTCCTATGGTGTGTTGTCTCATGCATGTTACAAAATCTACAAGTGGCGCTGCTGTTCCATATTAAAATTTATTCGCTCTAAAAATATGTATACAGGGTGTCCCACAGTCACCGCCCCAAATGAAAACCATGGATTCCTGAGGTCATTTTAAGTCGAAAAACTTAAGAGGTCATTTTCTCGTTTTCGTCCCGTTTTCGAGTTATAACGGTTTTTATGGTTTTTCCCTTAACTGGCTTTATCTTTGCCAAACTACGTCCGATTCGTAAAATTTTTTTTATAACCAATCAAGAATTTATTGCAGTTTTAGTTTGTCCAAAGACTTTTTTTTCTGCGGACAACCGTTTCTCCGCAATTTTGCATCAAACCCAATTTTTTCGTTTTTTAAGTAGTTTTTTTCACTTTGATATCATTTTATTCAAAAAAACACGTTAATGAGTATTAATTTTTGTCACTTATTATTAAAGCCCAATTCATTTTCTTAAAAAAAATATTTTTTTTTCTTAAAAAGAATACTAAATGTAATTAACAAAAAATAAACAAACTGAGTGAATTAAAAAAAAAAATAATAATTTTTAAATACAAAATTAACTTTTTCTGAGCTATTGTGGTTAAGAAAAGGACAAATAGATCAATTTATCCCATTTCAGCGTATATTAATAACATTTCCAGATATTCTTGATTAGTGTAATCCATTGTTCGCAAATAATTGAAAAAAAACTACAACTTGAATAACAAATCCAAAATGGAGTATCAAGTGAAAGAACACGACGCGGACACTAGATCACGCGAGAAAGATATTTACAACCTTCAAATCATAATGCAAATCTTTACTATTTACATAAGTTAACGGTCTTACTAATTAACTTTATCTATTTGTCTTTTTCTTAACCACAATAGCTCAGAAAAAGTTAATTTTGTATTTAAAAATTATTATTTTTTTTTAATTCACTCAGTTTGTTTATTTTTTGTTAATTACATTTAGTATTCTTTTTAAGAAAAAAAAATATTTTTTTTAAGAAAATGAACTGGGCTTTAATAATAAGTGAAAAAAATTAATACTCATTAACGTGTTTTTTTGAATAAAATGATATCAAAGTGAAAAAAACTACTTAAAAAACGAAAAAATTGGGTTTGATGCAAAATTGCGGAGAAACGGTTGTCCGCAGAAAAAAAAGTCTCTGGACAAACTAAAACTGCAATAAATTCTTGATTGGTTATAAAAAAAATTTTACGAATCGGACGTAGTTTGGCAAAGATAAAGCCAGTTAAGGGAAAAACCATAAAAACCGTTATAACTCGAAAACGGGACGAAAACGAGAAAATGACCTCTTAAGTTTTTCGACTTAAAATGACCTCAGGAATCCATGGTTTTCATTTGGGGCGGTGACTGTGGGACACCCTGTATATGTACATACAGTGGTGGAGATGGAAATAGCACACTTTTTTTTTCATTTTGATCTTTTATTTGAATTTATATAAGGAACAGTAAATGATTAATTAGACATATGTTTTTGCTATTTTTAGAAAATTTGCATATTTTGAATTCATATTTTTTTGGATTGCGGTAATTTCTGTAAGTAAATGGATACAAATACCACAATTAATAAAAGATTTTATAATATAGCCTGGACATTTAATTAACACATAAGCTGAAAAAGTAATTTTACCTTTAAATTTCAAGATGAAAGTTAGTATTTAGTTGGAAATCCTTTGTTTGCAATCACAGCTTGACATCTTCTTGGCAGGCTTTCCACCAATTTCCTGCAGCGTTCTATTGGTATAGCATACCAAGCACTTTTGATGTTTTCCCATAATTCATCAAAGTTTTTTGGATTTTTACCTTCAATTTGGCGCTCAATATCATTCCACAGATTCTCAATCGGGTTGAGATCGGGAGACTGAGCCGGCCACTTCAAAACATTCACAAAACTACCTTCTAAATACGATTTTACTAAGTGAGAAGTATGCTTCGGATCGTTGTCGTGCATAAAACGCCATGTCAGAGGCAAATTGTCATCAGCATAGGGAATCATGTGATCTTCCAATATGTTCTTATAAACATGTTTATCCATTTTTGAGTTAATTTTTACAATTGGACCAACACCATGCCAAGAGAAAGCTCCCCACACCATAACATTTCCTCCTCCATGTTTTATTGTTTTAAGGGTGTATTTTGGATTGTGTTGTTGGTTAGGAGGACGCCAAACATATTTTTTTTCCGTCCGACCCGAATCTGCAGAACTTTGATTCATCGCTCCATAGCACGTTTTTCCAAAAATTAATAGGTTTCCGTAGGTGTTCCTTAGCAAAATGAATTCTGCACTTCAAATTTTTTTTCGAAACAAACGGTTTCTTTTGCGATATGCAGCCCCTTAGTTGGTTTTCATTAAATCGTCGTCTTATTGTTCGAGAAGAAAGTAAAATACCGTATTGTGACTCTACATTAGATTTTATTTGCTTTGATGTTTTAAATGGGTCCGCAGTCGAAGCTCTGTGTATTAAATGATCCTCTCTAACCGTGGTTTTTCTTGCACGCGGCGCTCTGGGGACTTTTTTTTGTAGTTCCAAAAGTCTCAAAATGGTGAATTGCATTATAAACAAGCTTTCTGGAACAGTTTAATAAATCAGATATTTCCGTAACGGTTCTTCCTTCAGCTTTCATCTCGAGTATCAAAATCCTTTTATCAGTTGAGCAATGTGGTCCTTTTCCCATACCTATCGTATATTTTTACAGATATTCATTTTAAATCAACACGTACAAACTTACCGGTTTGATTAATGTTAAAAATCTTAATATTGAAATAATTCTGGATCACTGTGCTAATTAAATGACCAAGCTCAAACAGTGATATTACACGATTATTGTCTATTAACATAATTTTTGACAGAAAAAGCATACAAATTCTAACGGGTTCTTTTTCTTGAGTGCTCATAAGTTAAAAAAAAGAGAAATGTCGTTGTCTTAAGACAAGAGCTAAGGTTTCTATGCAATTTATTAAATCAAGTGTAAAGTGTGCTATTTATGTGTCCACCACGGTATATGTATATTTGTTCAAAATCATAAATAATATATAGTTATCTATTCTATTTTATTGTAATTTCACTTCACAAGCTTTGAGTAAAATATACAATTGTAAACTAACCTAATATCAATTTGGAGAAGAAATGTCAAATCACCACCACATCAACTACATGATCTAGTTGTAGGATGTTGTTGTGAGATGTCGTTGATGTAGCTGATGTGTGTTGTTTTAGCAAGTGGTAAAGTCAAATTGTCACAATTGGTCGCTCAACCAGAGCCATTACGCTTATTGATTTCTTTAACAGCAATTTTGTCTTACCCGTTTTTTGGCCAACGTCTGGTGCAGCATATATTGTCCACAGCACAATCTTCTTTCGCATCATTCACCGTTACATCATAAAAACATTGAAATCATTTAACACAGTCAATTTTACATCACCATTTATTGTTCAACATGCGATTGTTGTTGAAACAACATCGAAGCAATTGTTGGACATTGGTAATGGGAAAATCTCAGAGTTGGCATCTCGACTGTATTCATAACATTGCCCACTGATTTCTGCTAGTTGACCAAATCGAATGAAGAACTTTTTTGACATGTTTCACCGAACATACATAGCTCAAAACTTCAAAAATCGTAATTGGCAATTATATCGATGATGTCAATGCCACCATTCGAAATTTTATTCAAAGAAAGTTGATATCCCTTAAGTCGAATGAATCAGTTATCGAGTGAATTCTTGAATTCGCTGGAATTTCAAGCTCAGTTATCATCATGTTACAGAAAATCAATTAACCTTGGCTGTGAAATTGAACGGGACTGGTTGTGAAAACGCTTATGAACAACGTCATTGGATGTTTTGGTTCTACCACACATTCCAATGGACTTCCCATTCGAGATCAAATTGCTGCAATTCTTCGTGCATCTGGCCTTCGTGATGTTCATCAATAAATCAGAAGAACAGTTGTTGGAAGTTTGTGTGTTTCGCGCATGGATAACTGTAAATATGTCGCGTGTCAGAGAGTCATCATCTTTGTTTACGCACCGGAAATCATAATGAATAACTTAGTTTACGAGTACCAATACAAGAATGTTAAACTCATTTTTTGTAAATGTAAAAGACATTTAATTCATTTGAACGAGTTTTATTTAATACCCAAACGAAGAGTATGAAGAGTTGAATTCAGATCAATTTTTGGTGAAACGATACTCACCCGATCAACTTGTTTGAAATAAATTTGAAAATAGAAATCAAACTTATGTTTTGCTAAAAACAGGTGATCAAGGGATCATCGCACAAGAATTGCATTCGGTGCCTCGAACATGAAACAATCATTTCTTGAAACTGTATAACTTTGACGATGATTCTTATTCCGCAGATTGTAAGCCATTTAACCAAAGCAATGTAGACAACAATTTCATCCACACGATCCCAACAAAGTGAAGATAGATATGAATAAAAATGAGTCCAATAAAGCTGCGGACTGTACACAAACTTCAAGTTGTTAATGGAGAAAAGCATGCCCCCATGGATGAACTTTCAGCATTGTTCGCCCAATCCTCAAGAAATGACACACTCTGAACTCCGCCAACTAAAGATGTTTTAATCTAATTAACATCGCCTTCGAAATCTTTTCTGCCATTCAACAATGATCTTATTGGATCGAATCAGGGTTACTTTAGGCAAGAAATATCAACATCTATATTGTGGTAGATCTTGGAAACCCAGGAATCTTCAATCAACACCTACACCCTCTTTATTGATTTACGATGGCACCCATAGAGATGAGCTTTAATACTCGCGGACCATGTCTATTTTTGACATCAATATAGGAAAGAATTTATTTTTTTCTTGTTCATGTTATTTACACGTTTGCTGGCCGCTGTTATCGATTTGATTGCGATAAGTTAAACATTTAAACTTGAGAATTTGGCATTTCCTACAAATAAAAGTTGTTAAGATAAAGGTAATCTTTGCTGTTCGAAACAACGTTTTAGGAATCGATACAAAATTACCAAAATTCCTACAGTAATTTCATTGGCTAGAGTCGAAAAACATCAATCAAAATAAATTAGATGCAGGGCGCACAATAGTCGTTTCGTTGAATTTTAGCGACCAACAGTATTTCCCATGTTAATTCTTGACGAAAATTAATTAAATTTGGTACACTCAATAATTTGGGTCTCTTATTTGGGGTATACTCTCTATGAATTTTTAATTCAAAGTAGAGGCCTCACAATTTAGATCTTAATATGATAAGAAAATTTAAAATAAAAAAAAAGTTTTGTCTAGGTCAGGAATTTAGTGAACTGTTTGTTCTTTAACTGCTTTTATATGAAACAAAGTTTTTCGTGGAATAATAAATGCTCCTTTGTTACATAAGATATAGTGATCTGTATCGTGACCTTATAATAGTGTGGTTAAAAAATACACTGTACAATATATTCAGCGATTGGGAAAGCCTAACCAACTCCGAAATGGAGACTGTCTTAAATGCCTCATGAGCAAATGGTCTAAAAGTTTTGGGAAAGTAAAGTAATGTTGATTTATCATAATTTTGTCCTGATAGCGGCGGTTTTCGTGCGGTAAGAATTCCACTCGTTTTGATTCCGAACATTGTCAAGTGCTTTTAAAAATGTTCACCAAAAAATAATATGAAAGTAATTGAAATACAGACATGCATAAGAAAATCAAGTCCAACATTTTTGTTTTCTTTTTGTTTATAATCAGCCAGCGCTCACTCTAACCTTAATATTATTAGTACAATGCGAGTTTAAATTTTGTATATTGTTTACAAAATAGTTAAAGTTGAAATTCCTGGAAATTTCTGGTGGAAATATTTGGAGTCTTTTTCTGTAGCACTATTCAAATATCAAAAACTTCTGAATAAAATACCTCATATTAAGTTCGGGACACTTAAGTGCGAATAGAAATACCATAGAAATAAAACACAATTTAGTTCTTAGTTCTCTTTTATATAAAAATTGTATAAATGTACAAAACAAACACTATTACATACAGCTTAACTTAAAAAAATAAGTGTCAAGATTTTTTAACAAAGTCTATCCAAATACAACTCCCCAAATTCCAGTTGCTCTAAGCAACCAATAGATGAATCCAGCAACAATAAGTGTCTTACAAAGACGATCCACAACATACGCACTAGAATAAAAAAAAAGAAAAATTATTTCAACATGAAAATATTCTACCACTATAAGCTTACATTTTAAGATGAAACCTAGCTTTTGGAAGGTCTTCATTTTTCTCTTTGAGCAGGAATTGCCGACCTCCAATAGCACATCTTATCATGTACTCTTCTTCGCTGACTTCGGAGTCCATGTTCATATTAAATCTTAAATCAAAAATTACCCACTTAATATACTCGTATCTTAACATTTGTGAGGGTTTATTGAATCTAATGAATGTCTTACATTTCTTTGTCTTTCACTCCCAAATTTTTCCACAGAGCTGCATATGCATCAGACTTAAATGTCCATCGTGTCAATGTGAAGAACTGTAAGACTTCCAAACCTGTAGAAATTTTCTTCTGAACCTTAATCATGCTAAAAGAATAAAATTTGTAACAAAAAAAAATTACTCGTAGTAATAAACTTGTCTTACAATCTCTTTTGTCCGAAAATCAGCAGCAAAAAGTCGATGAACAACGCTGGCAGCCAATGAAAGAGTATACAATTGAATTCGTGATACAGCTTATTTGTTGTAATGCAAGGATCAGGATACCAAAGGCCCATGTTGAGTGGATATTGATATCCAATTTTTTGACTAGTCTCAATAACATGGCCCCATGGAACCTTACGATGATCAGCATTTGTCAGGTTGTAAACGGGAATAGTGTCGGGCCTTTTAAAGAATTAAATTTAATTAGCTTGGAACACTTTAAAAGTCTACTACTTACTTCTTTTCCTTATGGAATTCGTAGGGGATAACGATTAATCCGTTGATGGCATAATCCACAGGGATAACTTCGGACAAATTTGTTTTGTCAATTAATATCGAACGAATGACTCCCTTACCGGCTCCCACCATTAATCCTGTTGGTCCATTCAAATTATCTACCCATCCGTGAACTGGTTCATTAACCGCTGGTGAGACTGTTTTTTTTTTTGCAACGAATATTTTATATTTTAGTCACTGTTATCAAAAATTAATTAATTTACCACGACCACGGAAGCCTTTATGAGGTTATGTTTTTTGATGTGTTTATTTGTAGGTGTATGTTTGTATGTGATTTAGTGATTGTATGAGTGTTAGTGTAATGTGAAGGCGTGTCTTCTTGTTAAAATAAGTTTTTGTTTGTGTTTTAATGTTTTTTTTACGAAGGCTGTACATTTTGTAGCTTTTTTATACCTTTCGTCTGCAACAAGGATTTTTCTTTTTTTAAGAATTTTATTCCTTTTATTTGTGACCCCAAATACTTTTCATTTACTATTTTTTACCATCCATAAACAACTTGTTTGTTTTACCAAAGATTTAAAATACTTAACCGTTCTAGAGGTCTGAAAAGATGGTGATGGTCATTTTAAAATGTGCTCTTTTACTCTACTTACTTTTTTACAATTATAAATGTTTTTAAAGCTAAATGCAACTTTGACTTCGGTTCTAAGACAATTTTCTGTTAGTAAAGTAGTAGTAACAAATCTATGAAGAGTATCTACGTTCGTCAACTACGTACGTAGATGCAAAAATATTTTATTGAAAAAATTAATAGGCTCCAAGAAAGTAAGCTACCCTATCAAAGAGTTGTTTTAAAATAGGCAATGCAGTAATCCTGACCATTCTTAAACAAATGAAAGTGCACAACCAGATAACATGCACTTGCTCCCTATGGTTTAAGGTCTCACTATCTATTTACATATTATAGGTAGTATATTCTTTGTTTTAATTTTTATTAAAAGTTTTTGTTTAGAAGAAATCCTTGTGCTATTTTCGGGGGTGTATAAAACATTATAAAAACAGAGCATGATAACTATCCATTCCTACGAGTATGTACGCGTTGTCGGTGAAATTGCAGAAACATTACAATTTTCCAAAATCCAAAAGGCTTAAATAAGATGCAATCCTTCATGACAGGAGATACTCTTGTAAAAAATTTCATTCATTCCACCACACTAACCATCACGCTAAATTGTAAGAAAAATTAAATGAAGTTAATTTGACATTCTTGTATTGTCTGTCATCTGATTTTTGACAACATACGATTTACAATTGCATTAGATTCATATTGTGCAGTGCTTTAAGTCTAAAAATGAGTCCAGAAGCTAATATTCAAGGTTATGTATACATTATCATAATGATCAAGTTCACAAATCAAAAAGTTCTGAAACAGTACAATGTACATGCATGCATATAACATACACAACAGAAGTTCATAAAGGGCTCAGTAGAAATAAATCTAATACTACGTTTTCACCAAAGGTAAATCCGGGATTTAAGTGGATTTACCATAAATCTCCTTTAAATCTCGTAGATTTACCATACAAATATAAATCACCTCAAATGAAGATTTAAAATAAATCTCCTTGAAATCTTCTCGTAATCAGAAGATTTGCAAAACAAACAAACCTTATTTTGTAGAACGCACCTATGTTAACCCAGTTTCTTCATTAACAATCAACACAAAATAGAAATATCTATTTTTTCCTGTTTACTATCCAATTGCAATTTTCTCTTGTCCAAATTGACAATTGAATGACAAGACGGAGTGAAAACGTCAAATAAATCTCAGTTTCTTTGGTGAAAACTCTTCGAGATTTATTTTAAATCTCTAGCGGATTTACTCTAGGTGAAAACGTAGTATAAAACAGTTGACGACGTGCGTTCAGGATTCACTTGGATAAGCTATCTAGGAAAGGTTAGTATCCATTAGTTTCTTGAACGACCAAAACCGGATTGGATAAATTTGGATACAATTCTGAACGCGGCCATTGAGATAGGTAAAACAGGGAAAAGAAGTTTAACAAAATATTTATAATTTGGTTATTTCTGTTAGAATTCATTTAATTTTACAAAAATAATATGAGTACAACTAAACTTTTAACTTGAAAAACTTAACTTCAGGAAAATTTTACAGTTTGGTGTCAAATGGCAACATGTAAATGATAGATCTGAGTGATTTACGAGTTTGCGAAAACTTTTTGCTTATGATCGTGTTTTCGGTTTAGTGTGGAAAGGCTATAAGTAATTATACGTAACTATACGTAATTATAAATTGATCTTAAGAAATCTTCATAGGGTCAATCGTTTTACAAATCAAACTAACCTGAACGCATATCGTGCTGAACGTATTCATTTGAAATTCGATTTTCTTATTTCTTTTTTTTAAATAAAACTTTCTATCTCTTTTCTACTTGATAGGACAAACTGAAACACCATGTTCACTTTAAATGTACTGTCGAAGTTAATGTACTTTTTAATCTTTTTATGCAGTGGAAAGGCTACGAAATCTAAACTAAGATAAACCTTGGGTAGAACCCTGGCATAACTGCAAGTAAATCTTAGTTTAGTGTGCGGTGGAAAAGTATGACGGTAATTGAATCTAGGGTTAGTGGTTGGTGAAAACGTAGTATAATTATTGATACGGTGGCATACCAAGTGTCTGGCAATCGTTTCGCACCGGCAACCACACAAAAAATCATCAAAGAGTAGTAGGTATCTCTCGTCATGAATAAGACAACACGCATATGTCAGGCAGTTTTCGTTTTTAGTTCAGAATAGAGCATGTCGAGCATGTTCTGAACATCCTCTGAAGTCTGATCAAAGCCTGCTCTGAGCGCTCGGAGTTGTTTTTGAAACACACCTGAACACTTAACTGTCAAATGCTTGTGCTAAGTATTTAACTCTGCCTGCTGAGATATTTAATTCTGAGCTCATAGAGTCTACTCTGAAAACGCTGAGAACATGCTCAGGACAAAAAACACAACACAAATTCGGAGCTTTGAACAATCAGAGCTAAAAATGAAACACAATTTATTTTTTGACAACTCAGGCTCTGCTCTGAACTAAAAAAAAACGCCTGTTGAAAGTTGTAATGAACAGAGCACATTTGGACTTTTCACTTAAGAGATCGTAATTTAAACTTAGTATAGATTCGTTTCACGGAGAATTAAAATATTGAATTTCGACAACAAACCTAAAAATATACTTGAATCGTAAACACCACACATACCTAAACTTGATTTTGTTTGACATTTCAGAACAATCTTATAGCGTTTTCATTTTGTAACCCGAAAGAATCTTCCGAAACTCTCCGGTGATTCGGAATGCCAAACGAACAAGTAGCAACATTTTTTTTTTGATTCTGAAGTTTTTGTTTCGTTGCATTTGTGAAACATCAAGTGAATTGAAATTGTTTTTATAATTTTAATTCTTTGTAAATATTGTGAAAACTAATTTGAAAGAATTGATCTAATTTGCGAGGAATATTCCTGAATAACTTCGACGAATTTCTCCTAGATTTTTTTACTTTTATTAGATAAAGCTTATATCGTTAAAATTCCACAACGAATCTTTTATCATCACTTGAAGATGACGATGGTATAAAAGATAAAATGTTTGGGTTACCGTCGATGACGAATATAAGAAAATCTCATATAAAAAAAAGCACATCTCGAGATGACAAAGCGAAAACGATTGTTCGTTCTTGTTGATTCTCACCTAGTTCAGACATATATTTTATAAAGACTTATTTTGGTGGCATATCTCCGAGTAATCATAACTCTTAAAGGAACTTCAAGTTTCGAGCCATGATAACTGTTCAACATCATACCAACAAATGCATCTTTAACTAATTCTTTTCTTTTATAAAAATAAAAATGTTTTTTTTTTTTTATTTTTCCAATCTATGAATAATAATGTGATAAATTACATAAAACCCTTAAACTATGACCTATTTAAATCATAAACCATTGGCGTAGAAATAAGAAATTCTAACAGAAACCTAGTATCTGAGCTAAGTAATAAAGTATAAATCCAGTTATAAGAACCTTGCAAGTTCGATCTAAAATGTACATCCTGAAAATTGAAAAATAAATAAATTAATCTTATGTATTATTTCTTCAGTTGTAAAAAGAATTGTTACATTTTCAATTGCCTTCGAGCTCTTGGTAATGTATCAAGTGATTCTTTCAGCAAATACTGTCGGCCACCTTTTATACATGATATCATATACTCTTCAGCATCTTCGACTGCGTCCATATTCTGATTGAATCTATGAATATACGGTTTTTAAGTCAAGAGAATATTTTATATTCAAAACAACAACATTCTGCCTTCTTAAATTTTGTTGTTAGTTCTTCCGAAATGCTTAGACCAGTTCAGATTTCTGAGATATCAAAAGAACGCAATTCCTCTGTAATATTTCTCAAATTATTATTTTTTGAAGTTTATAAATTTACAAAAAATAAATAGACCTTTTTTTGGTTTATCATGTGGATATTTCTTGTTCTCAGTCCAATTAGCGCATATAAATTCAGAGATCTCAGAAACGTAAACTGACTTAATTTTCATATTTGCCAAACTGGAAGGCAGAATTTGTGTGTCGAAATAATTGACATACATCAACTTGTCATCTGCTGTTAGTTTCATCCAAACATTGCCATACAGTTGTGACCTGAAATTCCATTCTCTGAGGGTGAAAAATTGAAGCACTTCAAGTCCTATGGATATTCGATTTTGTATCCGAATCATGCTACGGTTGAAGATCTATTTCTTTAAAATTCCAATATTATCTACCTCTCCCCGTACACAAAGTCAATCATTTTATAATTTCGAATCATATGCAAAAGTCTTAAATTTTGATCAGGAACTGCAGTCGTCTTAAAAGTGACGTAATTAATGTTTCCAAATAAGTGATGTAAGTTTTATAGCAATAGTTAAAGAGCCCAGGAATGGCAACTAACTTCGTGTACAAGTATCGACAATCGACCATTGACCATTTACTTACAATCTCTTCTGTCCCAGTAGCAACATTAGGAAATCAATTAAATACGCTGGCAACCAATGGAACAGCAGAACATTAATATTGTGCAAATACTTGTTGGTAGTGACGCAACCATCTGGGTACCAGAGTCCTGCTTCAACCGGATATTGATAGCCAATCTTTTTGCTCAGCTCAATAACCTCCCCCCAGCATATTTTTCTATGATCTGCACAGGTTATATTGTACACCGGTATGGTTGGTGGCCTACAAAAAATTGAATTATCAAGACGTTAGAGTTCACCTTCGAAGCCTTGTTGCTCATTATTTACTTCGTTTCGGCCAGAGCGAATTCGTAAGCAATCGTTATAATTCCGTTGATTGCATAGTCCACTGGAATAACCTCCGACTTGAAACTGCCATCTATAAGCATCGATCGAATGACACCTTTACCGGCTCCAACCATCAGACCAGTGGGGCCGTTTAGATTGTCCACCCAACCTGGGACGGGCTCATATGCCGATGGCGATACTGTGACGCACAAAATGCCATTAACCACTTGACTAAATTCATACAGGGTGTACCTATAGTTTAATACCACGTGCATCACAAACCAATGAGTTCGTTGCCAAGAGTATCCCCAGAGTCCCATTTTTGGACTCTTGGAAGATACAATTGGGAGTGTAGGCGTGTTTTGTTTTAAATCCTCACTATAATAGCGTTTTTACAAACATGCTTTATGTAATTTCGTGCATCGGGTGGGGGTTTCCATCAGTTATTTTTTATTGTCAATTACACTCACGAAAAGTACTTCATGCGAACTTTTAAGCACTTTTTAGTGTTTTAATGTGTGTTTATTTATTTTAATTTTTTTTGTTCTCTTAATTTTAACTTTTGTTTTGTTGTGTCACTTTTTCACTACTAGCACTACTTTTCATGCGAGGATAGGTAATAGGTAGTTATATTTATAAGGTAATTTTCTGATGTTTATTTACCTTTGTTTTAGCAAGCACATTAGCCTATTTTCAATTTATACAAAACTCATTTGGAAGTTTTAAAAGTGTCAAATATAGTTTGTTTGTTCACAGTGTAAACTTACCATTGATGTTTGTTGTGCATTGTTATGTTGTTTTTTCTCACTTGATTGTTTTTTTTTTTTAACTCAGAAGTTAATAAGGGATTTTACGACACCAAAGAAACTCGTAGAAACAAACTATCTGTGATATGAATAGGTATTTTTTGTTCAAACATGCTCATCAAAATAATATCTAATATTTAAAAATAGCGTATGTGTGCGAAAAGCGAGTTAAATTTTATACAAAGTTTTGTGATTAAATTTGTTTGCTTAGCTTTGGCCAATTAGTATTTTTTTTAAACTAATCGAATGTTTTTTTATGATTTTCTAAAATACGGTGTTAGGAGTTGCAAATAAATTTTGTGTCAGTGTTAGAATTTTTGAGTGCATTTGTGGTTATTTTACAAAATTGTTGCATAGAAACTAATTTACGGTAAATTTGTATTAATTTAAGTATTGGATATATGGAGTTAACAGAAAAACTTTTGTAAGGTTTAGATATTAAGTTTACAAATCTTAGCAAATTGTGCGCTTTTCAAAGTACTCATTGGTGTATTGCTGGTAGCTATCGTGTGATAATATTACTTATGTAATACAACTTTATTTCGGAGATTAAGTAGTACTAAGAAGTACTAATATTTCGACAATGCGGAATCAATATAAATATTTTCCTTTTAGTTAAAACTGGTTACAAGATTATTCGTTTTCGGGTTCGCGGTAAATCCAATAATACTGATATACTGAATAGGGAAATAATTATATAGTAGAAAGACTTGATTGAACGATAATTATGTAACATTAAATCTTTAGTTATCTGGTTTTGGTAAAACATACCAAGTTTCTGGCAACGAGATATAGTTCTCTCCATAATATTCCCACCCAGTTGAAATTCTTGGAAGCAATGATATATGAAACCTGGACTTCCTGCAGAAATAGGGCAAAGTAATAAGATTATGATACCACATGTAAGAATCATTAAGGTACATTCAACATCTATATTACGATCACTGTAACAGAAAACAAGACAACATCTATTTGGATGAAGAATTTCTATTGGCAACTAAATAAAACAAAATGGCGGTTTCCTGGTAAGAATACCATCAACCAAATTGATCTTGTTTGAATCGACCGAAGACATAACTACAGTCTTCTTGATATCTGAACATTTGAGAGTCAAAAATTGAATTCGATTACTAACTTACTGCAGCCAATGGTAGGAATACAGTAAACTCTAACGTCTTAACAACGAAGAATAATAGTGAGAAAATACGACGTCAAAGAGCCCAATACAATGACACATCACTTACCGATTTCGTATTCTGTAATCTCCCGAGAATTCCAATGTCAGCAGCACCAAGTACCCGAAGCCAAAGGTAATGTCAGTGCTTCTCACGAACTCCGCGAGCGGAACATCGGCTTTATTCAAAAAAAAAAAACAAAGATCACGAGAAGTACGGGATTGCAGACATAAAAACGAGCTACTCTAGAAATGCTATTTGGAAGTTTTTTTAAAAGTCATGACAACAAATCCCGAACGACACAGTCAGCGATGAATACAAAAATATTGCAAGACAGTTTCAGTTGATGCTTAGAATTTTTTCTACTGATTCTTCAAACTGTTTTTCGACGTCCAAGATCAAAATACTATTGTTAGGTAGAATAAACCATTCAACCTTGATAATGATAGTGAAAACATCCGTCCACCTGACAAAAATTAAGTTAGAATCGTCATATCTAAAGTTAAATCCGATAAGGTGAAGGGTTACAGAACGATGTGTTTAGAGAATTAAATGCAATGGAAGCTGGAATTGATTTGTTATGCTAGTCGCGCACTGGCAACTGTGATCGAAATCAAATAGTTTAATCACCAGTTGAAAGAGAACCGCGCACTGGCAACTCTTTACTCACGTTCATACTCTTTTCTCTCTTGCGCTTATAGAAAACAGCTTAACTGCTGCGACTTAATTTTAGGCAATCGTTTAGTTTGTGTCAAAACACAAACTTTTTAGTTGCTCGAATCGAGTTGCTCTAAGTGCGCGGTGTCCCATATAAGCCCATATGTTTCATTTTAGCGTCCCGTCAATCCAAAAAATAGAGTACCGTCTCAACCAGAATAATCAGTCACTTCCAACATACACACAAATCTTCGGGAACAAACTAAACGGCAAACATCAATGGCCCAAAATTTAAGTCGAATAAGTACGATGTTAAGACTGTTTTAGTATGAGACTAGGTTAAAACAACTATTTTGCAAATTTTAACCGAATATAGCATCAGACTTTCTCTTTATTTATAAATTAACATCATCGAAAACCTTTTTTAATATTTTAGTATCGTGCTAACTTCATATGACTCTTTGGCATTTTTATAAACGTCAAAAAAAAGTCTGTTTACTTAGTTTTTTGCAGGAACTGGAATTGTTTTAGGCACTGGCAACTGCTTTAGTACGATACTAGTTAGAAAATGGTTAAAATTTGAAAAGAGTTAGTAACTACTTTAAAGTTAGCAAACTTTTAAGTAGTATCATACTAATACCTTAATAATATGCTCTTTCAAATTTTGTTTTTTTTTTTAGGCCGGAAAAGTCTATAATCGATCAATTTATAACACCCTCGTCTATGTTGGATATTAAGGAGTATAATTCGCTGTCATTTATTATTTCAAAGGTGTTTATAAAAATATCTATGAAAATATCTATCCGGAGACATGACTAGTCTAGGAATTCCTATTAAACTCATTCGTCTTTCGTCTGTGAAAAATAAGTGAATACAATGGAAATTACTAGCTGCTACATCATAGTTGGTTGTGAAACCAACGAAACTGTCAAAAAGGGATTGATTCATATATGGTTGTTATGCAACTTCTTTAACATCGGTTTGATACGCATTGTTCGAAACTCTCATGCCGAACAGCATAGTCGCAATCTTCCAGTAGTGTTTCTTACATAAGCTTAGAATATCAATCTTTCAGACCGGTAAGCTTGCACGCATGGGTACAGAAGGGACATAAATTCGTCTTGCAATGAACGAGGTCATATAATACGAGTATATATATATGTAATGTCAAACAACAGGAACATGGAAAGACAGGCAACCATTGTTCGTGTACAGCAAATATTAAAATTGATGCAAATGAGTTGATTGTTCATTTCGAAAATATTCCCAATTCACAAAATTATCCCATCCGAATTGAATATGTTCTTCCATATCTAAAAATAACAACTTTGGATAGAGACATAAGAGTTCATAAAGTCAAAAGTACAATACAATACTGCAGATCAAATTTGAATTCTTCTAAAATCCTGCAGCCGAATTCATTGAGAAACTCAAGGATTCATATCATTTCAGATTTAAAAACGGAGATGTCTCAAGCAGCTTGAGAAAAAATATAATATTGCTTCTATTCACAAAAGGAAATTTTGATGATCTAACAAACTAGAGATGAATTTAATTTATAAATTCTTTCATTAAAATATTAACGGGAATCCTATTAAAGTGTATGACAGAGTAAACAGGTGAAAATGAATTGACTAGTGAATTTCAAGCAGGTTTCAGAAAGAACTAACTACTCGGCTGTGGATAACATCTTCACACCTAGCAGTATTACCCAAACATATATTGATAAAGACAAGAAACTCTTTGAGGTTTTCGGGGACTTTAAGGTCGATTTTAGTTCTATAGACAGAAGGTCAACTTTGTAACATTGGATTATCTTCAAAATTATCAAAATATTACAGAGTCTCTACAAGGAAAATTCTACTGCAGAAGCAAACTTTTAGACTGGCCTAGAACAAGCTTGGGAGTAAAGCAGGGATGTCCTCTAAGTCCACTGTTATTATCAATATTTTTGAACGATCTGGTAAAATTTCTTCATGGAGGAATCGATTTAAATTGTACCGGTATTACGTCGGAGACATTAGCCGTGTTTTATGGAAAATTGATAGCCACTCAGTAAAGAAAATTGAAAAAAAAAAACGATTATAGTCGCTTTTATATTCACTCTCCTTTAATCTAAAAGTTTGAAACGAATTTTAGAGTTATTTCAAATTTATTTTGACTAATTGAGAATATTTCTTTCCATATTCTTGCCAGCCCCTTAATTACAATTTTAATGAGCAAAAAAATCGATTTTCCGTTAAAAAAAAATTCAGATTTTTTAGATGTTTTTTAATCCATCGAGATCTCAGCCATCTTCCAATGGAATTTGACAGTTTATGGCTTGGTTGATGGGTAATATACTCGTACTATATTTTGACCCACTTAGAGTATTTCTTTCTAGATGCTTTCCAAAAGCCCTAAAATCGCAATTTTCCTGAACAAAAAAAAAATCCAAAAAAGTTCGATTTTTCTGTGAAAAAATTAAGATTTTTCAGAAGTTTTTCAATCAATTGACATTTGAGATTTTTTGTACGTCTTTTACAAAATAGACATGAAGCTTTATTTCCAAATGTCTTGACATAGTAAAAATCTCTGAGAATAAATGGTGCATTCCAGAACACATCCCAGTACCAAGCAAATGTTTTTCTGCACTCGATTTAAGCGCCATCTACATCTCAATATATTAACAATTTTTATTCATTCTATATTCACTCTGATTACTGACCAAATTATATTCACTCTTGATATTTTTATTGTTTTGCATGTAAAATTTTGCTAACTTGGCTATTCACTCTTTCAAAAAACACGGCTAATGTCTCCTTCCATGATACAAATGATGATAAAAAAAAACTTTATCAATACTCTACTTTATGGAACCTCATGGTTAACATCAACAAGTCGAAACTCTTGGTATTTCGAAACGGAACTGAAAAGTGAGCTCGTGCTGATAGGTGAACTTGGAAAAATGAGAAAATTGAAAAGGTCAAAGGGTATAAATATCTGAGAGTTATCATCACGCCATATTTGTTTTTTATAAAACATCTTGAAGAAAAATTAACAGAAGCAAAAAATCAATCAATTCTAACTGAAAGGGTGTTCTAAGCAAAAGAAATATTGAGACCAGTTTTAAGTATAAGGTTTTTGAAGCGGTTGTCAGATCGATCATGTGATATGGGTATTTATCACTACAAGGAAGTAGAAAAGCTTAGCGTTTTTTTTTTATCAAGAAAATCTTGAGACTATGATACATCTGGAAAATGGACTAACCGCCCTAGAAACCAATAGTTTTTCAACGAATAAATGAGAGTAGGAAATCAACATGGTATAGAAATTATAGGAGAAGATCTGACGGTAAGATCTGACCTTGAGAATCTAAAAATTAATGTGGAAGAGCTTATGCATGAAAAGTTTAAGGTACAAGCTCAACAAAGCTAATTCCGGCTATTGTAGAAACTTCTTCATAACGACCTTAAAAGAAAAAACTATTTTCACGATCGATACAAAGTGGATGTCTTTAGGGTCAGAGGTGAACTAATAGGTGCAAACTTTACATTTTGGCAAAGTATTCGGCCTCGTCTGCGTGGACGTTCTCTTGAAAAGAAGCTTCAATGATGAAACCTTATGACTTGCACAACTACATCTCACTAGTGAATCGAAAGGATATCATAGACTCAAATGACTTGGCAATCTAAAGCAACACCAATTTACCGAAATTTAGTGACTTGTACAGTCTTTGAGCATAACCCGGTGATGGTGCTCACAAATGGAAGTAATTTCACCCAACTAAAAGTACATAACTTGAGGTAGGTTAGCTTTAGTCCGAGATAACTCTTTTTTCTATGTATTTAGGGTGCACTTAAGGAATTATGACTACCCTTAAAGTACTTGAGCACAGCAGTGCAAGGGTTTTGGAAAGTTGGAAAAGATTTAAAAAGAGATATCAATCCAAATTGGTTCTGAACATTTCAATGGGAGAGAAATATTAGACCGAGTAAAGCATCCACATTTCTGCAGTGTGGCTTAAGAAAAATCTCTGAATTTAACAGTTCATCCTAAGTTGAGATCAAATGAAAGCTTATGGGCATTTCCTAAGGCCTAAGTAATACGGTTGTATTGTTTTAGGGGAGAAATACAACTGGAAAGAGTTGATGGATTAGGTCCCATGTTTTCATCGAACAGTAGAGCAAACTTTGGTAAGTAAGTACGAGTAATTGCTGGTTTATCATTTCTAAGCGAAATCCCTTTATCTTGCCCAGACATAAATGGGTTAAATCTGACTTTAATCGAGATTGAAATAAAGTTAAAAATGTCTTTTTCTGGACTTTAGTCGATCTTAATCCCAATAAATTGGATTATCTCATGAGTTACCTGCACATAAATTTGTATATCCCGAATTAACTAAATATGGTTAAGCTCTGGCAAAACCTATGCTTACTTTAACTCATATTCAATTAGTATTTTATGTAAGAACAAATAAAATTATACTTAATCAAGTCAGGAATTTTGGATATATTTATCGATAAAGTCCTTACGAGGAAATGTATACACATCCAAAATTGTAAGTTCTATTTTCGTTGTTCGATTTATAAACATAAATTTTTAAGTTCTAAATGTTTCAAATAAGTTATGTTTAAATTTTATTCAATTAAATCGGCATCTATTTCGTACATTAAAATAAAAATCCCATCATAAATTGTTACAAACCTGAAACAATGTCACTCGAATACCTAACATAAATACTACACAATAATTATCTAATAATGTGTCTTGATTGCAACACATACAATTATTTCCATAACGGATACATTGTATTTCTATCGTTCAATTAAGCAACCGCATGACAACTTTCCACAAGACTTGCTTCATACAGTAGTTATTTCAAAGTTGACCAACCTGCACCATATTATCCGAGGATTGCGATGCGAAAGTAATATTTTTCAGTCGACAACTCTATGAAAAAAAAAATAACCAACACTTTATTGAAATCGGCCATATACGAATTCAAGTATGTCTGCACTTTCCAGCCCCAACAATTCCATTTAACCCGCGTTAACAGGAAGACAAATGCAAGAAAAAACTCTGTTTACAAAGGAAAAGAAAACACGAAATCTTGCATAGATAGATTTTTTTCATGTTTTTAGGTAAAAAAGGAGAAAATCCAGTTTTACTTGAATCCATACGAACTCTGAAGAAAATTGAAAACGGAAAGTCGATATGAAAATATGTATGCAACTGTGAAAGAGACACAATTTTGAAACTTGATCCAAACGAACCAACTCCAACTTGAGTCTTAAGTAAAAAATGCAATACACCGGCAACATCAAGCTTATTACGTAACAAAAAGGAATGCCAATCTCTATCAATGGATGAATGAATGCATTCGTATTTTCGTCTCTTACGAACGCTCCAACATACCAAAATACTTAATCCAAAGCAAATTACCCACTATTACAACTCTTTGTAACCACACACAAATGCACGACTTTTTCTGACACAAATTTTGAGCAAGTTTTTCATTTTTAATTTACAAAGGATAAACAGGCTTTCGGACTTACCAATACTTGGTCTAGCAATGATCACTGGCATTGTTGGATAATGATCGCGAACTAAAATTTCAGCCAATCTCTTTGAATAAGTGTAGGTGTTGGGGTGCGGTTTCAATAGCTCAGGTGTTATGTTGTCCAGCATTTTGACATCCATCCATTCAGCCAAACGCATTAGATCCTCAGGCTTATGTGGGAATTCGTAGACTTTCTCGTACATAACCTCTTGATCGCAGTTACAGAAAGCAGTTGAGATATGAATGAAGGCTTCTAAGTTCGGCATGTTTTTGGCAATGTCGAGGACTCGTTTGGTTCCTGTGGTATTCATGTCGATGGCGTCCTTAAGGTTACCCTCGAGCTTCAAAGTGGCCGCCATGTGAAACACGATGTTGGTTCTGTCGGTTATAAGTTTCAAATTGTCTCCATTTAGTCCGAGAGCTTTAGAAAAAAAGTTATTGTAAACGTTGGTCCTGATCAATTCATAACTTTATACTTACTATCAAAAGTAACATCCCCTTGAACGAGGGTCACCTTCTTAAGGACCTCTGGTTTTTCCTCTTTGATCCTTTGGAAGATCTTTATACAAACAAAATCTTATCAATTTTAATTTCTCAATGCAATATTATCAAACTCACTGGAATTTTGAACATCTCATCGAGCCTGGACTCGGGGACCTTACCCCTCTTAGGGCGCATCATTATAATGACTTCTTTTAATTCCGAGCATGAGTATAAGAGTTTTTCCAATAGAACTTTCCCCATAAATCCAGATGCGCCGGTAATAAAGATGGTTTTGCCTTTGTAGTACTCCTGCACTGGTGTTAGTTGCGCCATAATTGCAGTTCTGGAAAAATACAAAATAAAAATAAATACTCAAAAAAATGACGTATGAAAAATCTTTTAATAAGAAAAACAAAAACAAAAACAAATATTTTATTATTTAATAACCTTAACTTAATCTTAGGAGATTAAAGCCTTTGGCATGAATATAATGTGTAAACTTTGTATCTCAATTTTGTTGTATCAACAAAAGGCACGAAGGGGGAAATTATATTTTTTCCATCAGATTATTTTAATTATCGTTATGATACAACTTGTTCAGCAGGAAAGATATGAAATTGAAAAATAACCTCGCTGGTTATTAATCAAGTCAAGGTGTTTTAGCGTTTATGTTATGTAATTCTAATAACTCGGCTTGTTAAAGGGAAAAAATACATATGTATATATTATGCAAGTTGACTTTTTTTTGACCTGTAAGAGACTTGATTTAAAAACATGCAAATGAAAGAGGGCTTTGGTTTAAATATAACAATACATTTTACAAACAAAAACATAAATCTTAATGTATAATAGAAAATACCTTATCAGAGATATTGCTATTCATAAAGGACTAGTCTTGAGGTAGACTTAATTTTATTTTAATAACATTGTACTAAAGGAAGGGGTCGACCCGTAAGATAGCCCATATATAAATAAAGGCTTTTGATGAAATGAATACCACTTACCTATAGCTTAAGGTCAAACTTTTATGAAACCGGCAATTTGTTTTGAACAGAATATGGTTACTTGCGGTTTTGTTTTAAAAATATATATTCTACAAGGGATTTCTATACAAACGAAATAAAAACAGAGACAAATTCTATTTTTAAGACAGACCTTAACTTCTTGTTACCACAAATCCGATCATTTTTTTTAAACACGTTTTGTTTTGTTGTTCCTGTAACGAACGTGATAATTTGAGCCTAGCAACCCTGCAATCTCTTTTCGATCGAGAGTTGCCAATTTCTAATCATCACTGCCGCGTACGTAAAAGTCTGAAAAAAAAAATTCTCGCGGCCAGTTTTCTACCCTTACACCGTTTACTAACCTTAGAGACCCCAGGTCACAGGAACCCTAGAGCCTGACCCAGTCATCGCGGTGTCCGGTGGTCGCGTTCCCTTAAGCGTAGGCATGCTAGCGTCGCGCGTTCTAGCTCGTCGGACGGGTGTGGTTCTTGCTTGAGGGACTACGACGACGGTGTTACGTATGTCATGCCTCTAGAAAGGTGTTATCCCTAGGAATTTTTTTATGAGATGAGGTCCTAAAAATGTTGTATTGCGACGACCCTGAGATTAAGGTAAGAGTGCGTAGGTATTCACCCTCGGAGTTAATCCCACCCTCGCTTGACTGAACTGTCATGCGACCTTGCTAGTGTGTAACTCTAATAATTTGACACTAGCCCCGGAAGTTTTTTTATAATAGTTTTTTAATACTATTATAGGATTATTAATGTACCTACCAAAAAATGAATTATTAATAAAACTTAAACTTAAACTTTAAACTTAAAACTTTTTTTATTGTTTGTCTTTCATATTGAAAACTATGTAAAAAAATATAAAATGGTAATAGATACTTTCATTACTATAATGAAGAATTTCATTAAAAGAAAAACAAGACAAATAAATACACATTGAGAGGACCTACAATTTTCTTCAGAGACCGAATGACTATAATGAGAAGAACATTGCATTAAAAGAAATACTATTATAGGATTTGACACTTCCTCGCAAGAAGCAGTACCCCCGAACAATAAAACATATTTTTGTTTTAAGAGGACAGTGGCTGGGAATCTAACGCAAAAATAAATTTTTTTCGAAGTGATCTTTTTAACCGGGGCTTAAACTGTATTTTTTTTTTTGGAAACACAAATTACCTGGTTGAGATAATTCTATAGTCGTATTTCTTGCTGGCAAATGTCGTCGAAATCTCCTTAATCGATACAAAAAAAATGTGGTGTTCTACAGTTCACTTTTAGTGATATCGGTTATTTAAATTCGATCAGGTCTATGTAGCTGTGTGAAATTATTATTTATTGTAAGATTTTCAGAAAAAAACTTGTAGAAAAATTAAAATTATCCTTTTCTGTTATAAAATAGCGTTTGAATTTAACTTACGACCCTTCAATTCATTCTATGATCCCAGAAATATTAAATTTTTTCAAATGAATAAGTTTAGATTTTCATGCCTCTTCATTGGTAATTTTAAGTTGAAAATAATTCAGACCAAAGTCATTCCGTATTCTGAAGATCTATTCTCTCCTCCAGAATCAATCAAATTACATTATTTAACATAAATTCTTAATTGAAATGTCTGTGTTTTTTCAAAAAAAATAGTTATTAGGTTAAGTGGTTAAGTAAGATCAAAAGAAGACTAAGTAACGATTCTTCTAGAAAATAAATGAATGAAAGTAAGATATCATATTTGAAGACCGCATTTAGTACTTTAAGACTTCGTTACGATGTTTTTAGAGGCATAATATTTCTCTTTGTAACATAATTTCAAAAAAAAATAATTTTATTATAGGCTACAGTAACACGAAAATGTGATGTGATGAAGAAATCTAGGATCAGATTCAAATACATTAAAGACTTATAAAGGGTTTTCCAATAAGAGGTGTTATTTTGATATTCAAAGAAAAATGGCATTTTTGGAGATAAATGATCGGATGTTTATTTAATTATAAAGAGGAAGGTATGCCGTTAATAATGGAATACAACATCAGCCAAATGGCCGCCAAGACCACGCTTACAGGACCATATCCTTTTCATGAAATTTTCCATAACCAAATCGCAAAGTGGCTGCCCTATGTCCTCGATAGCCTCACGAATTTCATCTTTGAGGTCTTGAATCGACGCTGGGCACCAAACAGTCACGCGTTGAGGATGGAGAGGCTTTTCAACAACAACTCTTGGGTTTTCCGAGCCCCAGATGCGACAGTTTTGCTTGTTGACGTAGCCTCCGAGGTGGAAATGGGCCTCATCAGCCACTTTGCGATTTGGTTATGGAAAATTTCATGAAAAGGATATGGTCCTGTAAGCGTGGTCTTGGCGGCCATTCGGCTGATGTTGTGTTCCATTATTAACGGCATACCTTCTTCTTTATAATGAAATAAACATCCGATCATTTATCTCCAAAAATGCCATTTTTCTTTGAATATCAAAATAACACCTCTTATTGGAAAACCCTATATTTAACCAGTGAACTAAAAACAAGTAATATCGAAACTCCAAATTCTGAGGGATTATTTTATTATTATTATTGCTGACTAATATTTGGAGGGTTTACTAGTCAGGTTTTCATAACCTTTAAAATTGTGAGTGATAAAAGAAAACTTGGGAAGTAAGTTTAGTTTTCACTAAGGCTGACTTGTTACACATAAGGTTTTTGTACATAGGTGAACTTAGCTCTCTTTTTAACATTTATGTTTTTTTTTGTTATGATGTAATTTTCTTGAAGCAAAAGTCGAGTTTTTGTTTTGGTTCATCTAAAACACACAGCTACTGTTAAAGTTTAATTTTTTTTTTTTCTCAATTTTTTCAAAAATCATTAAAACAATTTTCAATGAACTTTGTACTTTTTATGCCCTACGAGATTGCAATGAAAATACGTTTTTTTTTGTTTTCATCGAAAAGTGTTTAAGTTTTTTATAAAATTTAAATAAATTAGAGGTCATTAAAAGGCCTTAGTCTAGTGACAGCTCTCAGCCATTCCTGTGTGTAAGTTAGCAGGAATGGAGGGTACATTCAATTTGAAGAATTCTTGCATTGATTTCTAATGATTCAAAACAAAGCCGGAATTGTTACGTCGAACTCCTGCAAAGGAAAAGTAAGAAATAAAAGCCATATAAGATATTAAAATGGGAAACAAAGATGATTCTGATGATGAAAATTAATCGTCCGATTCCTTATTGGGTTTCGTTTTTAGTTTCCAGTTAATTTAATAAATAAAAATGGAGTAAAATTGATGCTGCGAAAAATACGGTTGTTTTTTAAAAAAAAAAAAGATTTATTGCTTTTTTTGCGGCAAATATATTTAGTCCAAAAAAATATACGAGCTTTATAAACTCGTACATCTGTGCCTTTATACCTGATATCATAACACTGATAAGCTCTGAAAAACTCAGTATTGGGTTCATCATCTTTTCAATGCTATAAGATGTTCTTGGGTACATAAAACATAATTTGCAATTTTTTCGGACATCGAAATATAAATAACTCTCACATAGCTCCACAAGGTTTCATTCAATATGTACCTATGTATTTGGCGACCGTGATTGTTATATTTTTAATATGTTTCCTTTGGAAAACATATTTATGATTTCTTTTGATTTTACCATTTTTATGGTAAATTTAAACTTTTTTTAAAGCTTCATGAAGAGTTATACATATTATAAAATATGCATTACGAAAAAAATCCATATACAATTGTACGTAGATTATTTTTGGAAAATTTTCGACATACATAAAGGGCATTTAAATAGGGCTTTCTGAACTTTGACAGGTGACTGCGGCCATATTGTTGAACCTAAATATGTCGATAGGCTGTCATTTACTTAGTCAACATGAAGAGTTATACCTATCAACAACATGTGCAAATGATTAAATTGTTTTGTGAAAATTGGTCGAGCAACATTTCACGCGCTTCGTCCATTTTACGGCCGATTTCTAGATGAATAGGTTCATCAACAAGTGCAATTGTCGAATTTGGGATGATCATAATCCACACGAGATTCACCATACTTACCTACATACATCCAGAGAAAGTCACTGTTTGGTGAGGTTTTTGAGCTGGCAGTATCATCATTCTATACAAACTTCTTTGAAAACAATGTTAACCAGGTCATCACCGTCAATGGCGAGCGCTATCAGTCAATAGTAAACAATTTCTTCTGGCCCAAATTGGATGTTATGGACACCGACGATATGTGGTTTCACTATGTGCCCCAAAGCAAGTGCCACAACTGAACTTGGTTATCTCACGAGACTTCTTTTTGGTATTCTTTAGACGCTTCTAGCCGTAGGTCAAAGGCTATCTGTTTTAAGCACATTTTGCATACAAATTTCGCAGAATTCTGTTGCAATTTCAGCAATTTTGTTTCTAATATTGCCCTTCAGTATCGAAGTTGTGGTTGGTTTGTTAATGAAAGCCTTTTTCTTCAAGCATCCCCATATGATGAAATCATTGGAGCCAGTCGATGTGACTACTTTGCCGGCCAGGAATAATTTCTCTTAAAATTCGCATCGCAGTACGAGATATGTGTGTGATGTGACACCGTCTTGTTGGAATAACATGTTTTGTAGGCTAACAATTGAATCAATTCGGGTACAAGAAAGTTTTCCAAATTGTCACGATAGCAGTCACCAGTGACTGTTACAGCATTGTCTATGACATCCTCAAAGAAATATGGTCCAACCCAAATGGTGCACAAAACAATATTTTCGAATCAACATATCTATTGAAAAGAAAACCATTTTTGCTAAGCCTTAAGATTACAAAAAACCTCAGATATATAGGGTTACGCGTATGTTTATTATTTTCTAGGGCCTTATTTTAATAACCGCATTCAAGAACTATGTACTTACTACAAATTACTACACAAGGTGAGTAAAATTTTACATGTAAAGAGATAATACGAGTAGATAAAAATTGAATTCTTTTTTTCGTAATTTTGTTTTCGTTTGGGAGCGTTGGAATTTGTATTTAAAACTTTTAATCATGATTCTCTATTAATATCTATCTAGTTAAAAGAACTAGGTAATTGATAAATCATGTGATCTGTCTGCCAATTTTATGTTTTGTTCTTTTTATATTTCATACTTCTTGACAGTTTTTCATAGAATGGTTTGACATTTGAGTTCACTTTTTCGCACGTATACAGAATCGAATTACTGCTGAAATATGTTGTGAAATAAATTATCATTCCATAACATCACAAAACTAGGTGATAATTGATCTAGTGCTGTGAATGTGAAACATAATTTTTGTTGACTTTTCAGAAAAATTAACCTAATGGATTAATGCTTCTCAAAATCATCACACTCTATTATATTTGTTTCTTTTTCGTTTTCTATTCAGTACTAATGAGGTTTTTTTTGTAAATAAAACAAATACGCATAAACGATAACTAAACTATTTTTAATGATTTCATTAAACGTATAACAAGCTCAAAAAAGTAATTAAGTACCTACTTAATTTCGTTAGGGTTCAAATCAGGCATTGAACTGGAGATCGGTTTATACACGTGTGCTACGAATCGCAATTTAAAATAACAACACTCTAATAATAAGGTCTAATTAAACATCTTACATTTATATTTGTTGTTGCAATATTTTATTAAAATTATTTGTTTATCTTCACAAAATTAATCGAATTTATCACCTCCTACATACATACATATGTATACGAAATATGAAGATGTCAAAACTTGGGGTGTGTTAATAATTATAACTTTAGACTCTTTTTTATATTTGTTTCCAATTTCAGAAAAGGTGTGACGGGCTAAGAAGGTTATAGCACTACAGAAGTTTTGAAAGTTCAAATGAATTCGATTAAGTAAATATTGATTCGTTCCAGTTTTATGTAAGCTTCACATTCTCGTTAAAAAGCTTTAAAGATGTTTAACGCTACAACTTTCTGCATTCAAGCGTTATAAGCTATTAAAAATTTAAGTACATATGTATCAATGATTGAGTTGTGTAGCTTGTGAAGGTTGAGAAAATTGTGTAATTTCACAATCAAAGCAAAAATGAATAAATAAAAAAAAAGAATAATAAATGTGTTTTTCTTTTTGATATAATCCTTATTGTTGATATATGTATATTTATTTATTTTGTATAGTGAAAAGTCTGAAAAAAAAACATTAGTTAGAGGTTAAATTTAAAATGTATCGTAAGATTGACTGGTTCATAAACAGGGAAACATTTGGCAGTTTAGTAAAACCCGAACTTTAAAGTCATTCCAATATTACAGAAGAACTGCATATCATAATTAGAGGAAAATACAGACCAGAGTAGAGTATTCAACATTCGTGGAGTGCGACATAAGGAAGAATCTCTCTACTTTATAGTACGATCGAAATTAGGCTCGAGGCAAGGTTAGGTTAGGTTAGGTTAAGGTGGCTTAAGGTCAACACACTTAGACCAATATTTGGTCCGTTGTGATACTACAAAGATTTCAAAAATCACCCTTACTCGCTAAAACATTTTGAGCTAATAATGAAGCGTTTGAGACAGTGAATGTCGGAATTATTTAGATCACTAGGATCGTTATAGTAGTAGTCTCGAGGCAAGATTAATGAGCATTCCTAAAAGCGCGAGTTTTACGGTTGAATTGATAAATAAGAGAAATGCAACTGGATATTTCACTAAAGCACTGGATATTAAATATATGAGAAACATTACCACGGTCTTCAAGAGACGTACTTTTTTCAATTTTTTTATGTCACAATTTAAATGCTCTTCTCTAATAGACTTAAGTTAGTTAAAGAAGCCGTAGTCCAGATGTGGGACTTATATCCAAACCTTATTTTGTTGCACCGACGAAGGAAACCTAAACACTTCGCTGCCAGAAGGTAACAGTATACAGAAGATTGAAAGTTACTTCTGTTTCCTCAATGCAAATACCACTCATGGACAGTGGCAGGCTAGGTTGGTTTCGCTTTAACGACTAGAAACAGCATTTAGTTTTCGAAGCATTAAATTCTACGCAGTTTCTTATTTCCCACTGGACAATGCTTTCAAGATTAGAATTTAATGAGCTTATCTTACGCTGCCGTTCTTTATCCATATCCCAAGGAAAAAGGTGTGAATCTTCAAGCAATGTGAAAATCTGAGAGTACTATCGTCAGAAAATCAATTTAATGAATTAGAAGTTTCAGACAGAAGATCATTTATGAAAATGAGAAAGAGTGTCGCAGACAAAACGGAGCCCTGGGGCACACCAGTATTTATTTTGTTCAACTTAGCCATTTGGGCTAAACTAAAAATTGTAGGTCTAATACCTGTTATTGGTTGAGAGTTTTATTGATATTAAATTACGTTCAAACATTGATAGTAAATGGTTGCTTTCTTAGTTGAAGAGGGAACTTAAAGCAATATCGACACATCTTTTATCTCTAATGATACATATATGTGATTCGCAATAGTTAGTGAGTTGGATTGTCAGGCCGAAGGTCTGGGATCAATTTGTAGACCCAGCAACCTGACTCTCAACGAGCCCCAATTGCCTACGAGTTATTGGGCTCTAGATTTGTTTTTTTATTTTAAATAATTATAGTAGCAGATTTAACTTCTCTTAATGAAAATGTGATATCTGAATTTTCTCAAATAGTTAAGATGTTATTAAATTTCTGGATTCTGTCTTTTCAAGCTCTATAATAGCCCTCAAATGCCAAATATCTCTGAAGGCACAACTGTCTAATATTGAGGATGAAAGTGTGCTGTATCGTAAGGACGCGTTCTAGATGCTTTTACAGTACATAGTTTTCCTATTGTAAGACGGCAATGAAATGTAAATGTTCAACACAAATTTCAAAATTAACCATATTTTTTAACACAAGTCGCAGGCCAAGATTAGGTAACTCAACCTAATTTATTAACTTAGTACACAAATCCAACGAACTAGTGTGTTTTTTAATATCTATGTGAGTCTTTAGCGCAATTAGGTGAAGTAAGGGTCATCACATCACCAAAGATCCAGGTTTCAAACTAAATAAAGTTCATTATTTCAAGCGACCCATGTTTTCGCTTTGTAATATTTCATTGAAAAATTAAGTCACAGATTTCGCATGTGATAGGTCATAAATAATGTTACATTGAGAAGTTACACAATAAAGCTTGCCTCAATCGATAATTCTGACCTAGATAATTGCTTAGCTTATAATAATTGATTTTCAATTTAGCGAAAAATACTTAGACAAAATTATTCTTTTCCGACTCATAATTCAGCATTTCCTTTAGACTCTATTACAAAAAAGTTGCACAACTTTGTGACGTAAACATAGACTGTCTGTCTGAATGTCTGTTTAACCAAACAGAACAGTGTGGAAGCTCTTGATGGGGTATTCGACACTAGCAGCTCTTAACTACTTCACGTTTATATCTAATGATGGTGCAGCAGGTAAGAAGCAATCAGGCAGTAACAAGCACATAATGATATGGTGTATCTTGGTTGTTGCTGGGTTTGTTGCAATTTTCCGGAACACTCGCAATTTAATTTTTTAATGAAAAGCCTATTTGTTGGATATAATACTATCAACAACAATCAAGACACAATTTAAACGTGATTGTGTACGTCGCGACGTTTTGAATAGTCAGTTAAGACAAATGACAGATGGGAAAACATTGTTTAAGTCAAAAGTCTTTTAGTTGAAAACAATTTAAAATAAAATGCACGACTGGGTCGCACGAACTTGCTCTTATGTAACAGACTAGGAATTTTAAAATCGAATGTTATTAGAGAAAACTGTTCATAAGGATCAAATTATTTTTTAAATTCTTTTAGTAGTAAGAGACAAAAACATAATGCTATCCAAATATGAATTTATGCAAGAACAAAAATTATAATTCGTTGTAGTGGTTTCTTAAAAAAAGCTTTTATGTACAAACTTTTTAAAAGCTTTTTAAGAAAAAATTTTGGTACGCCAATTTAAAGTTTTTATTATTGTTCGAATAAAAATAAAATTTATAAAAAAATAAAATGCACGACTGGGTCGCACGAACTTGCTCCTATGTAAAAGACTAAGAATTTCAAAAATGAATGTTATTAGAGAAACTGGTCATAAGCATAAAATTCATTTTTTAAATGACTAAAAAAAACTTCTTTAGTAGTTAAAGGTAAGAATAGGATGCCATGTGATTCAAGCAAATATAGATTTATGCAAGAACAAAAATTATAAGTCTTTGTAGTGGTTTCTTAAAAAATAAGGTTTTATATAAGAAAATTTTAAAACATTTTTAAGAAAAAATGTTGGTACGCCAATTTGAAGTTTTTATTATTGTATGAGTTAAATTTACAAAAAAAAAGTATTGAGCCGTTTTCGAGTAATTGAATTTTCAAAAAACAAAAAATTGATTTTTTTTTTCAAAATTCAAAAAAATATTTTTCTTAAAGTTTTGAAATGCAATGTTTTTTAAACTTTTTAGAAGCTTCCCTCTACGAAATTTCATTAAAATCCGTTGTGCTAATAATGAGAAATTCAAAATTTTAAAAAAATCGTTCTATGGTAGGTACAGTCAGTAATATCTTGTTTCCAATTTTTTTTTATTAAGTTATAGATATTAAAAAATAATAGAAAGAAAAAAATTTAAGCAAAATTCTCGGAACCGTTTTCGAGAAAAATACGATTTTCGAAAACCATTTTTTAACATTTGTATGGAAGGTACCGTTATTTTTAGGTAAAATTAATTTATTTTACTTATATCTTGTAGATTATTTTTCCAAACTTTTATTTATCAAGTTTTGAAAAAATCGAGCATGGGGTTTTCGAAATATTGAGTTTTCAAAAAAAAATTTTGAAAGTTTTTTTTAAAAATCCAAAAAAAATATTTTGGAAAATTTGAATACACAATAATATTTAAACTGTTGGGAAGCTTCAGCATAAAAAAAATGATCAAAATCGGTGGTACCGTTTTTGAGAAAATCAAAAACAAAAAAAAATGGTCCCAAAACTACTCATTTTTTTGAAAAGTTTTTTCGATCATTACCTAGGTTTAACTAAATTAAATTTTTTGAATTTTTTTTAAGAAAATCGCAGGAACAGTTTTTGAGAAAAAAAAATATTTATAAAATTTCGGAAAAAAATCGTATGGCAGGTACCGTTATTTTTGGTCATAAAAAATCAAATCAAAAAACATCCGGTGGTAAAAAATCAAAACCCATATCTACCAAGTTTGAAGAAAATTGGCCGAGCCGTTTAGCTGTAATCGAACAGACAGACAGACAGACAGAATTGCCAGACCCACTTTTTTCGTCTTCGCTATCATCGTAATGTCAACTTTGATCAAAATCTTGAGTCGCAAGTAAAAATATTGAGCCGTTTCTGAGATATCCAATTTTCAAAAAAAAAAGAAAAATAGATTTTTTTTTTTAAATTCAAAAAATATTTATTTTAAAGTTTTGAAATGCAATGTGTTTTAAACTTTTTAGAAGCTTCTCTATAAAAATTTTCATTAAGATCCGTTATGTGGATAATGAGAAGTTCAAAATTCGAAAAAATGGTTCTATGGTAGGTACAAGCTGTAATATGTTAATTTCAAATTTTTTTTATTAAATTAAAGATCGTTAAAATTAATAGAAAGAAAAAAAATTTTATTAAAATTCTAGGTGCCGTTTTCGAGAAAAATATGATTTTTGAAAACCATTTTTTTAATTTTTTAGCATTTGTATGGTAGATAATTTTATTTTTAGGTAAAATAAAAATTTTTTCTCACATCTTGTAGATTATATTGAGAAACTTTTATTTATCAAGTTTAAAAAAAATCTAGCAAGGGGTTTTCGAAATATTGAGTTTTGAAAAAAAAATTTTGAAGTTTTTTTTTTAAAATCCAAAAAAAAATTTGTTGAAAATCTGAGTACACAATTCTATTCAAGTTTTTGGGGAGCCTTAGCAATACAAAAATGATCAAAATCGGCTGTACCGTTTTTGAGAAAATCAAAAACAAAAAAAATGGTTCCATGGGGGGTATCCTCAATAATATTGAGTTTTCAAAAAAAAATTTTGAAAGTTTTTTTTAAAAATCCAAAAAAAATATTTTGGAAAATTTGAATACACAATAATATTTAAACTGTTGGGAAGCTTCAGCATAAAAAAAATGATCAAAATCGGTGGTACCGTTTTTGAGAAAATCAAAAACAAAAAAAAATGGTCCCAAAACTACTCATTTTTTTGAAAAGTTTTTTCGATCATTACCTAGGTTTAACTAAATTAAATTTTTTGAATTTTTTTTAAGAAAATCGCAGGAACAGTTTTTGAGAAAAAAAAATATTTATAAAATTTCGGAAAAAAATCGTATGGCAGGTACCGTTATTTTTGGTCATAAAAAATCAAATCAAAAAACATCCGGTGGTAAAAAATCAAAACCCATATCTACCAAGTTTGAAGAAAATTGGCCGAGCCGTTTAGCTGTAATCGAACAGACAGACAGACAGACAGAATTGCCAGACCCACTTTTTTCGTCTTCGCTATCATCGTAATGTCAACTTTGATCAAAATCTTGAGTCGCAAGTAAAAATATTGAGCCGTTTCTGAGATATCCAATTTTCAAAAAAAAAAGAAAAATAGATTTTTTTTTTTAAATTCAAAAAATATTTATTTTAAAGTTTTGAAATGCAATGTGTTTTAAACTTTTTAGAAGCTTCTCTATAAAAATTTTCATTAAGATCCGTTATGTGGATAATGAGAAGTTCAAAATTCGAAAAAATGGTTCTATGGTAGGTACAAGCTGTAATATGTTAATTTCAAATTTTTTTTATTAAATTAAAGATCGTTAAAATTAATAGAAAGAAAAAAAATTTTATTAAAATTCTAGGTGCCGTTTTCGAGAAAAATATGATTTTTGAAAACCATTTTTTTAATTTTTTAGCATTTGTATGGTAGATAATTTTATTTTTAGGTAAAATAAAAATTTTTTCTCACATCTTGTAGATTATATTGAGAAACTTTTATTTATCAAGTTTAAAAAAAATCTAGCAAGGGGTTTTCGAAATATTGAGTTTTGAAAAAAAAATTTTGAAGTTTTTTTTTTAAAATCCAAAAAAAAATTTGTTGAAAATCTGAGTACCTACACAATTCTATTCAAGTTTTTGGGGAGCCTTAGCAATACAAAAATGATCAAAATCGGCTGTACCGTTTTTGAGAAAATCAAAAACAAAAAAAATGGTTCCATGGGGGGTATCCTCAATAACCATTTTTCTGAAATTTTTTTTCAACAAATAACTAGCTTGAATTAAATGAATTTTTTTTGTGTTTTTATTTTTAACAGTTTTTAAGAAAAAAAAAATTTATAAAATTTCGAAAAAAATTCGTATGGCAGGTACCGTTATTTTTGGTCTTAAAAAATCAAATCAAAAAACATCCGGGGGGAAATAATTAAAAATGATATCTACCAAGTTTGAAGAAAATCGGCCGAGGCGTTTAGCTGCAATCGAACGGACAGACAGACAGACAGACAGACAGAATTGCGAGACCCACTTTTTTAGTCTTCGCTATCATCGTAATGTCAACTTTGATCAAAATCTCGAGTTCGATTTTTTTTCCGAATGCATAACTTGCCTTATAGAACCTATAAGTCGCAAGTAAAAATACTACACACATGTGATATCCAGGAAATTTAAAAATTCATATTTTCCAACTCGTATTAAAATCTTGTTTGATACATCTTTTTATAATCAGCGAAGCACTTCATTATATTATTTGTATGATAAACAGACAACTTAATACGTATTACGTATTCATAAATATATCTTAGCTTGAGCACATTTGTGGAACAGCTCTGAGGCCTTGGCTGAGCCGAGAGAACAGTGATTGCAACAAAAGTTTAAAAAAAACTTAAAAAATAGAAAATGTATTAATCGTGATAAATGCAATAAAATATTTTCAACACAGAATCGCATTTAATAGGGTTTCAGAAGCATTTAGGTTATTTGAGTAATTCAATATTATTTTGTTTGTTTCATAACTAAATTATACAACTTCCCAATAATTTACTATTTGAAAATTTTAATTAATTTAAACCACAAAAACAGAAAGTTTTTCAATTAACAAAAACTGCATATGATAAATAATAATTTCACTTCAATAAACATTTAAATTTAATTAATTTACCTACATTATTCATATATAAATAAATATATATGTATATTCCAATTAAAACTTAAACCAAAAATCAAAAACCCCAAATCTCAACCGCATTGTTATTTCGGTTGATACGATTTAAAATTTTGTTTACTTATTTGCATAATTATGCTAATAGAAGATTTAGTTTTTATTACTCAACTAACTTTTGGATTTTCGAAAGCCAGGTCAATATTTCCTAAATTGGTGCAAGGTAATGGAATTTTTTTATGGAATCTCAATCAGATGGCTTACTAATTTGGAATTCTTTTTTTTTTTCAAGATCGAAGGTTCAACAATGTATATGTATTTTTGTTTTATAAGCAAATTTAACTAAAAAATTGTAAGAACTAGACACTCATTACAAATTAGGGCAACTAGTACTGAACTTAACTCGCCTTGAAGAGATTTATAAAGTTGTTCTAAGTTATAAAAGTTTGGACTAGGCTTGTTTTATGGCTTAAATTTTGTCTTGCGTCGTAGAGTATTGCTTTGCTCTTTAGAAGACTTTTCTCAAAAGCCATCCCGACACATTTTTTTTTATCATTTTTAGGTCCAGTGAATGTGACGCCATGCCAGTAGGTCTACGTTTAGGATGTTTTTGTTATGATTGCGGTATGTATCGGAGCATTGTCGTGTTATATTATCAATCGCTGTCCACCAAATAGCTCAATAAACTATGGGAATGCCCTTTCCAATATTGATTTGTAAATGATTATCGTCCTTTTTGAGTTTTGAAAAATCAAGCTGTGCAGGTCCATTGAAGCTTAATGCTCTTCAAAACAATCACTCAGCCTCCTTGGCTGTGTGGCTTTCCAAGTTGTAATTCATCGTTTCTCAAATCGTGAAAATAATATAATTGGGCCCATTGGGTTTATTCAAATTAAACTTTTTCATCAGAAGAGACGACGCACTGTAGGCCACTCTCGACTCCACCCAATGTGGCTTATTGTAAAAATCAAGTCCCTGAATTTTCCGTGCTAAATTCGATTCTTTAACTTTTTTATGTCTAATATGGTTGGATTTCTTGTATCACCAAATAAACAGTTGATCTACTAGCTTCAATTCCAGTTTATGCCTTGGAAAGCTTTGACTAATTCGTCGTTCCTGACTTGTACAGGGCTCGTGAATAGTTTTCTAATTTTCAGAACTTACTTTGAAAAACTTGGGAAATTTATGACACAAAGATCATATCGAATTTTTTTTCATGTTCGAAATGCGCCCAGTGCTCCAACAATTTACCGATTGGTCCATCGTTTTCAGCAACAAGGGGCTGTCTGCGATCTTCCGTATGCTGGAAGACCTCGTGCAGTTCGAAATGATGTGAACATTGTTTAGACTAAGCAAGTATTGAGTAAAACCCCGAAACTTGCACCAGCCGACATTCTCAGTAGTTGATAGGTGATATTTGCAAAGAATTTAACGGCACTTACACCTTTTTCAATATTAGATTCAATTGTTTCACGAGTTCAAAGCAAGTGAGCCACAAGTCCATATTCACTATGTTCGGCGTTTTCAAGAATTGTTCGGAGAGAACAACGAATTTATTCACAAACTCATAATGAGCGATGAGGCCCATGTTCAACCCAACGGTAACGGACATTGAAAATTCAAAAATAATTGTTGAACGTCAAATGCACCCGCTTAGGAGCACAGTATGGTGTGGAATAACCTCAGAAAGTATAATTAGACCATATTTTTCCGAAAACAACAAATAATTTGCAGTTAATGTGAATGGCTTCCAATACAGTATGCGGGATGCTGGGTGCCCCGACTATAAGTTGCCAAAAGAAATTGTATGACAAGAAGTGGCAGATGCTATAAATATGACCATAGCCGAGTGCAAGGGCAAATATGAGAATCTGCACTCGACATTTAATTCCAATCTGGAAAAACATCGGAAAAAAAGTCGGTCCAAGGTGCAAATGAAGCATTTTCCATAACCAACAAAAACTGACAATGTGTTTACACGGTTCGTAGAAAATCTACCAATCTCTTACAATTAATTGAAAGGTACTCAGTCTGCTATCCGATAGTAAATTGTCAGCCAACTTCTGACAATAAATTGTAAGATATTGGTAGATTTTCTACCAACCGTGTTACCACGCAAGTTAACTGTCAGCTCAATGGTAGATAATTGTCAGATATTGTCAGGTCTGACAATATTGTAAGATCTACAATTCGCGTACACTTAGCTTTACTCTTCCTTTAAAGTGTTTTCCTTAGTTCTCAGGGTTTTTAAGATAGCTATGAACAACAGTGGATCATCTTCCAATCTTATGAAACGAACAGACTTGCCAATCTTATGACCTACATAAATGGAATAAGCACTCTAAAAATGTACCTACTTAACCTACTTTTTTTCAACAAGAGCACAATAATATATCATTCTTTAATTTTGCATTTTGTTATTCCTAGATTGGTGAAGGATTTCAAAATAGTCATAAAATATACTGAAGAGAAATCTTGGGCGTCTACTAGATTGCCGGTTGAATCAAACATGTACGCTGAGATTATACCTTAATTTATCACAAACGCACAAGGGGTCCATGGACCTAAGGTCACTTCTTCCATTTCTTTGCTATTAATCAAAGTACTTAAAAAACCTTACCACCATATCCTCTATGTTAAACAGTTAGGTATAATAATTTTAATTATGTTTTTCTATCATCTTGTTCATAAGCTAAGATACTCACCGCCTCTAAATAAGCCAAATTGGTTTTTGAATTATTGTGTATTTTTCAATGAAAATATTAAATATTTTTTAATCGGATATAGTACACGAACTAAAAAATACACTGTTGAATGTCGACATATAACGTCCAATTTGAAATTACAATTAACTCCGCTGAAGATTATGACCAAATGAAAATCAAGAAAGACCTTGGGCCTGTTTGAAGAAGATGACATAAACAAAATAATGTCTTTTCGGTCATTATTCTCATTCAAAGCAGACATAAATAGTCCATTTGAAAGAGGCGTAATGTCTAACGACGTGAACCACCAGTTAGCACGGGTCAGAAATGCCACATTTTTTTTTTTAATTTTTAACGAATATGGTATACGTGATAGATAATGATTTAAGCTAACATAATACTAATGGGCTATAGGAATCTACACCTGGATTCTGAAATTATATTTTGGATAAACTAATAGTCCACATAGAAGCGATAAGGCCATAAGTGGATTAAAAGATGAAAGATAAAGCTGTGAATATTGGTCGAGTTGAAAAATAAAAAAAAACAGAACGCTCAAATTAATTGAAACACTCAATTTGGAAACACTCAATTCTTCCATAAGGTAATGCTAAAAGGGTTCAATGAATACAATAACTTGCATCAAACTTTTGAAGAATATTCTGTTCATATTTTTAGTGTTAGGGATCATTGTTGATTCATTTTTCTCATAACAGAAAGTTTTAGACATTTTTTGTGAACTGAATGGCAGTATTTGATACAGTATAGACTACTGACCAAATTCTCAATTGTTTCCCAAATGCTGATTCAAAGTTTTAATACGGAACGAAGGTTCAAATATGCGAATGGTAACAAACTCCCAGCACGGAGTCTAAATATCCAAATGGTAAAAAACTCAAAAAAAAAAAAAAAACAATAATTCAGTAGCGCAACAGTCCCCCTGATAGCCAGGGCCCAGTAACGTACAAATCTGGACCATTCTGTGCGTATTGTTCCTGGGAAATAAAAGAAGGGACCTACAATATTCTGCCTAGTTCGATCGACTAAGATGAAAAGAGATACTCTTGGAGAATGTGTTACTTCAGAGCCAGTACCTCTGCTCAAAAAAAAAACATATTTTTGTTTTTAAGATGACATCGACTGCGATTCGATCCCAGACCTTGGGCATGGCAGACCAACGCAATACTGTGTTATACAAAAAATAAATGTGTTTCAAAAATGACGGGGCAGAACAAGTTCAAATAGAAAATGATTCTTCAATTGAAAAGCAATAGACATCGTGAGATAATAACAATATCTAGGGAATATGGAGAAACATCTGCAACAAGAAGTAAGTTCAATGAAAACCGTTAGAGTAGTTGTTAATACATTTTGAACAAGATCTTTTGAATAATAACTTGAAGAGGATACATACATTTTGTCATTTTCTTCGTCTTCAATATTATAAAAATAAATGTGGGTAAATGCTTTTTATATTTAAATAATGAAGTTGATCGTGATAAATTCCTGAAGAGAGATAAAACAATACAAACTAACAGATCATTTTATTATAGATTGGCATGTTTCGAATGGGATATTCAACACTTGCGTTTGGAGGAGTCCTCATCAGATTACCCTTGAGCTCAACTTCATAATGTACTCTTAAGTTCAGTGACACTTTTTTTAGCCACACTACAAGTATTTAGAATGCCTTACTCAGATCAATATTCAATTGCGATATTTAGATTTTCAAAACCAATGTACATCTTTTTAAATCCTCTCTTACTTTTTTTGAAGTTTTAAAAAATGCAAAATTTGCAAATTTTTGATATAAAATTTACTTTAAACAAACGTTCGTGCGGATTAATTTTACACCATAAAAAAGAGCTATTCTATGTGCTGCAAATTTTTGAAAAAGAGTAATTTCCTTAAGTTTAAAAATTTTTAATTTTACAATAAGCTATGAGAATAATAAAAATAAAAAAATAAATAAAAATAATTGATTTTATGAAAAGCCGTAGAACAGATACATGTGTTCAAGTAATAAAAAATATATTTATACGATTTTTTGAGCTAGTGATACTACGAGTATAACAATTTGCTAACTTTAAAGTAGATATCATACTCGTACTCTTCCTTAATTTTAAACGTTTTGTAACAAGTATCGTGCAAAGGCTAATACTTTTTAAGAAATTGCTTCTGAACATACCCTAAGTAATGACAGTTCATGCAAAAAACTAAATAAACAGACCTGTTTTGACGTTTGTAAATGTCAAGGTGTCAAATGAAGTTGGTACGATACTTAAAAAATAAAATAGGTATTCGATGATTTTAACATTAATAAAAGGGTAGAGCAAGTATGATGCTATTTTCGATTACAATTTGGAAAGTCATCGTTTTATACTAAAACAGCTTTAAGATCGTTGTATAATCGCGAACCTGTAATCCATAGGGTTTTTTTAAATGAAACACGGATTTGTTTAGAGTCGGGAAAATATTTAAAAACCCGACTATTAATATCTTTTATTAACTATCTCTCGAATGCTGTACGTCTGTACTGTGAGACGTTTCCTTAACGACTGAATTCAATACAAGGACTGAGTATGTATCTCAGGATATACTACTCATACTGATATAGTTATTTTACTCACACATAAAGGTGTAGCGTAATAATATAAATGTGATATTTGATGGTGTGAATATAGTGAGGCATTCGATATAATCGTAATAATTCAACTTAAATTTTGTTCCAATTAATAATCCGAATACAAAAATTGCCTTCCTAAAATGCCATTAAAAAGGGAACAACAATACCTTTATCATCGCAGAACTTTAGAATACATAGATTTAATAATTTACTTTGATAAACTGTATTAATAACAAAATTGAAATAAAAAGATTGAAATTGTGTGACACTCATGAATACCGGTAAAGTTCTCTTATTAAATACCAAGAATTAAATTTAAACTTCAGTTCCAATGACCCGATTTAAAAGGTTAAGGTATTCAAATTGATCTAAAATGTATGAATAATTAAGTGGATTATTGGGCAGGTTCATTATTTAATACTAACAGGGTATTTAAAGACACCGTAAGTTGAATTCTTTACAAAATTCAAAAATATTTATAAAAAATTTCAAATTAAAACTAGCAAAATCATTAGTCCAATCATATTCGGCCAATATTTAAATAGATGTAAATCTATCTATCAAATCAAATTTTCAACAACAAAATTAATAAAATCGATTTGGCTTGAGGCTTATTGCTTAAGTTTTCAATATCAGATTGAGATGTTTAATTTAAAGGTAAAATATCAAACTAAATTTGTGTGTAAAATTAAAAATGAAAACTTTCATTTAAAAAAAAAAAAAAACATATTCATTTAAATTTTTCCCCAACTTATGTGACTTCACAATTAAAAACTCGATAAATAAAAATAAATAAAATTATTAAAACTTGTCAAAACGAAGATTTGCACTGAATAAGATAATGCGAAATGTATTAATATTTAAATAAACTACGAAAATTTCGATACTTTTTCTTTATTTACTATTAGGCACATACATATCTCATTTGAAATAAATCTAAAGTATATTAAATTTTTCTGGCTTATCAAATATTCCTAATGCGTTTGAGAAAAAGTATTTACTATTTCTTACTTTTGTTTTTGGTTTTCAATATTCCTTGAACTACTCATATCCACAATAAGTTTACAAAATTGTTTCAAAGTTACTAAGCCTACGTTTTATTGGTAAGTTAATACACTGCATTGCAAAATTTAAAATGGAAAATAAAAATAAACGTTTTTAGTAAAGGAAAATAAGCCATTAACGGAAAAGAATATTTTAGTGAATATAGAGTTTCGGATGTTGAAACGTAGATGGTGTTTAGATACTGTCCGAAAAAATATATTTTGGCATGCGTGAGGATGTGTTCGTTGGTATTTATTTTCTTATACTTGGCCCTCGTTAGTCCAAAGTGTGATCGCTCCTCAATATCCAGAACAAATATTTTTTGACATGCAAAATTCTAATCCGTACCATAATTCTATTATTACACTTGTGACATTGTCATTAATTTTTTTTTACAAAATATTGAATCATTTTTCACGAAGGCGAATAGTTTCGATTGATATGTTTAATCAGTACACTGGCTTCAGAAATGTCGTGTAAATGCGGCATTATGCTGAATTTATATGACAACTGACAAAATGTGTTTATTTTGAATATTGTGTTTTTTCTTTCCACAAAACTCAAAAGAATTCAGTATACAGCTAATAAAAATGTTCAAGAAATACGATTAAATTTAGTGATATGAGAAAATATTGAGTAGATCGTATGAAAAAGATACTTTTTGAAGCATAATTTAGTCAAGTGATTAAAATTCCAAAGTGTTAATGCAAATTCAATAGTGAGAAAAACTCTAAATCACCTCGATCTGTATTTCATTAATATTTCAACTCGATCTGCATTTTCATGAGTATTTCATCTCCCGTTTAAAAATGAAATACAAATCTTTCAAACGCATCCGTGTAAGTTAATTCAACAATTACTAAGGTTTTGACTCAAAATACACCGATACTTTGGGAGTTTATTAAGAGTGAGTTTTATAGTGAATAAAGCGTTTTTTAGTGCTAGTATTACTGCGCTTGCTATAGATTACTGATAAAACACGGCTTAGGTAAGGGAATGTTCGAAATTTACTAAGTTAGGAGAAATTTGGGAGGGAATAAAAAAACACAGCAATTTTGGCAAAAAAACCGTCAATACAATATTTTTATTATGTGACTTTTAAGTCAAAAACTGTAACCTCACTTGTACTGTAATCACTTTAAACATTAAAAACACCAAGATATAACAAAATCGTTAGAATAATTTTGAAAATAATTTGAAAAAAATCGAAACTCTACATTGATAAGCATAATAGCAAAAAAAATTGTTTTCAATAAAATATTTGAAGCGAATCGAATCCCTTAGCCTTTAGCTCGAAGTACAAAAAAATTAACAAACACACCCAAATGCCGGTAGTGAACGGTTTATCAGAAAAACACTTTTTTGCCATTTTCATAATGCTAATTTTGCCTTTGATCAAAACCTCATTTTTTTTTTCATTGACACGCAATCAATAATAAGGCAATAGAAAATACAAATTGATTGTGATAAAAAGTAACCGGAAACGTTCAGACCAAAACAAAGCCTTGACATTCGTTCTACTGAAGAACACACACAAAATTAAATTAATGGCCCTTTTGATATACCTTCCTTTAAGTTGATTTTATGAACTTGAATAATTTTTTTCGTTTTTTTTGTTTTTTTTTTTTTTTTTAATTTTAATATGAATAAGCTTTTATATTTCTTATTTTACTTAACAGGTTTTTGTGATTTTATAGTATTTAAACTATAATCTAAAGTAAAACCAGTTAGAATTATAAAAGTTGTCATTTTTATGGAAGCATAATTTTTATACGCATATGTTAATAAAAAACAATAATCACTTCGAGTTATCATGTTTTTTTTTTGAATACATATTTGATTTAGTGCTGAGTTGGAGCCATATATTTGAATTATATTCAAAATAGATACTAAATGCTTTTATCGGTCAACGTTCACTAAATTTGGAAATAAATTTTAATTGACTTTCGATTTCTATTCAACTAATCGATTTCCGATTTGCGATCTTCAAGAGTAAAACGTGTTGATCGAAACTCCATACTTAATATTTATTCAATAATATAATTGCAAAAAAGCATCTTATATTTGTATGTATGTATATCCATTATTAAAATTCCCAAAAGTGTTAAGGCTATGGAAACATTGGTCCACATTATCAATGCCAAAATTATGCAATTTAGAAAAAAAAAGAAATACGAAGATAGAAAAAGCAGCTCACAAACTTTGACAATATGTTTTTTAAATAAATAAATAATTACCGGAAACTCATGGCCACTAATAAATAAAATCGGAAACAAGATGGAGTAATCGTGCGCCTAGACAAAAGTTCTTGATCTTAAATCAAAGTATGGCATCCGATCAATAGAATATGTAAGCATGGATTATTACTGATTTTACAATTATTCGAGGGCAAAGATCAGAAGATCTGGTGATCGCAAGTTAATTTATATTTTCATTCGTATTTGTTCAAATTATTATAAACTATATTACTTTAAAGTATAAGTTCATACAATGAGACTTTACCTTTTTTCCGGTTCTTCTTTGTATAAAATAAGATATTTTTGAATAAAACTATTTTTATTTTTTCACTTTTTATTCTGCTTAAAGAGCACACTATTTCGAGAGACCTTCTCTGCGGATATAAAAGCTAACTTCGGCAAAACTAATATTTTAAGCTTCAGAAAAATTCACCACTAAACCGATCCGAAAGATAAAGTAGCTGTTGCGAATTGAGCGGCGTCCGATTGAAGACTGAGTCTTGCGGACACTTGAACGTGATGTTATGAGGTTGATCTCCTACCAGAGAAGATGAATTCAGCCAGGTAGTCAAAGCAAAAGTCTGGTTTTAGCAAGAAGTTAAGTCTTGGCTATTCGTACTTCGCTCTAAATGCAAAATTGTGTAGCTCAACGTCAAGACGCGACGACTAGCGCTGCTGCTGGACGACCTTTGAGTGGAAGCTATAAAATATGAATTGAGATTTTGCTATTTAGTTTTTACCCAGTTTGATACATCTATTTTTTTTTTTTTTTTGTTGCCAATGATTTGATAGATACAGACGACTCGAGAGGGTATTAGCACTTCTTTTCGCTTTCGTTAGAGGCCATTCAATATGGGCTAGCCCGCAAGACAACGGTAGACGATTGTTTGTCGTACGTTTTCTTCATTATTGGGGCAGGTGCGACGGACGTTGTTATGCAGATGACCGAGCAATAAATAAAATTGTTCGCACTTTGCATAGTTCAAGATGCGTGAGATCGGCTTATAGGTTAAATAGAAATTACAAATCTGATTGAAGTTTTATTGTTTGTTGTCGTTTGAATTTAACTTTCGTTTAGCACAAATTCATTATACTTATGTATATAGTTAATATATGCCTATTTAACAATGATTAATTGGAAGTGTAGTTAATTTATTTATAGACTAGTTTTTGTTTCATGAAAATTATTTGTTTACTTTTGAGATATTTTTTGTTTATAAATCTAACAAGATTGAATTTGTTAAATTGGACATTAAGTAATTTTTTGACGCAGAAAACAATGATTTAAAATTAAATAATCGTGAAAATTTTGTAAACAGGGTCTTAAATATAGAAACTCTACTGTAAGGGATCTAAATAAGTTATTCTCCCATTATCTAATCTCCAAAGTTCTCTGGAAATGTAACATTATTCATGTATTTAATTTATGATATATGTTAACTTAATAAAGGAATGAATTTAATTCATTTCCCGAACTAACTTTTCATTGATTTAGCATTTATTGTTTTTTATACTCCGAGTTTTGTAGACGTAATAGTAAATATATAGTTACTCGTATACATTACAATGTATAAGTTTGCTGATGGTGAATCCCCCCCCCCCCCTCAAGGATGTTCTTCCTTGCTTTCAAAACCATTGTGAATGATTTTCTATTGCTCTTACTGGCCTGGAATCTTCCCTAGAAAGTGGCAAACAGCATTTGTCCAGCCTATTCCTCAAAAAGGCGACCCATCCTGTAAAGAAGCGTTACACTCCTACCCATCGAAATGCCGTAAATGCCGAATCATTACGTTTAAATAGGCTATTTATACACAGCGCGAAACCTGATCTAAATTACCGAACTGATGCTAGCTTTCATTTTAAATCAACCACAATAGATAGATTTTTTTTAGATAGATTTATTAATTCTTTCGTTTTGTATATCTTAAATAGTTATTTACAAAATCAGTTTTGCATGGCTTTGCCGTCTGCCTGATTGACATTTCACTATAGAATTTTCAACATAATTTGTTTAAAGTTTTAATAAATTTAATGAACATTAGATATAAATGGATTTAGTTACATATATTAAAGACATTTTTTTTAGAAGGTATCTACTATGTGCTTAACTAATTGCTTGTTATATTTTAGAACTCCTCGTTTATAATTCCCTTCCGGTACATTATGAATTCAAATAATTGATGAATATTACTTTCACAGTTAAGCAGTGCTATATCAACCACAATACTATCCTACCGATCCGTCTTACCAAAAGCAAATTGATATACATATTGTTACGCACACCACTGACACAGAGCTTTATACTTCTACAGCGCCATCTGTTGGAAAATTGCAGATCTTATTTATGGAAGGAACAAAAATCTTTTTTCCAATGTCATATGTATTTCCCCTTATTCCAACCATCTAGAACATTCTAAGATGAGAACCTTCTCGAATTAGTTTCGAGAACAACCAACTTTTGTTTATTTCTAATTCGTTAAATACTAACGTGAACAATATTTTTATTTATACTTAAACTTATTAACTAACTAAATTATTCTAAGTTATTAAAGAAGAAAGTTTTTAGTTTATGGCATTTCAAATCATCATTGAAAGATTCTATACAAAAGCTAAATTTATTAAATATTGAAATCAATTGATTGAGGGGGCTATTTGGATCATAGTTTGATCTACTAAATATATGGCATAATTGTTGCTGTAGTCTTATACTTGTACGACTAAATCTGAAATTTAACTGACTTAGAACTGATGGGGATGATATTGACCCATTAATAATTCCAACAATAAAACAAAATTGCAAATACCTTCTATGATTATAAGAGAGTGAAGGAAGGCTTATTAAAGCGAGTCATTGAGAATAAGGAGGGACTGTGTTTGCTTGTGACCACGGAAGAAAACGAAAAAGTCTTGTTATATGAATGGAGTAGTAGGGTGACCAGACCATACTACACAACTGTATTTAAGTATAGGTCTTACGAATGAAACAAAGGGAAGCTTAAGAATATAAGGGTCACGGCAATCGCGGCCGAATCTCTTTATGAATCCTAGTTTTTTTAACTATGTAGTTTAAATGATCATTAAAAGTTAACTTAGGATCAAGAATAACTCTGAAGTCAGAAAAAACGGAGACTTTACTTAAAGGATAAACATCAAACGTATAATTAAAAACAAAAGGAACTTTTTTGCGTGTAAAACTCATGGCCTTACATTTGTCAACATTTAAAAAAAGACAATTTTTATTGCACCATTCCCTAAATATTAACAAGTCTTCTTGCAAAAGTAAACAGTCAGAAGTAGATTTAATACTTTTGAAAAGCTTAATGTCATCAGCATAAATAAGGATGGACGAATATTTTATGAACGAAACCAAGTCATTTATAAATAAAATGAATAAAATTGGACCTAAATGGCTACCCTGAGGGACGCCAGAGTTGACAACAAATTCATTCAAATACTCATTACGAAATACAACACTGTAAATTCTATTTTTTAAATACGATGAGATCCAATTTAAGAAATTGTTGTTAAAACCTTGTTTGTTTAGCTTTAAAATTAATGTATTATGACACAATTTGTCGAAGACTTTACTAAAATCGGTAAATATACAGCCGACTTGTCCGCGTTTTTCAAAAACATCTACATAAGCAAAAGGACGTGAAATTAAATAAATTGGTAACGGTAGATCTTTTTTTGACGAAGCCATGCTGATTATCACATACAATTGAAGTACAGTGAAAGGAAAGAACATTACATACAATAGACTCAAACAGTTTCAGTATCACAGATAATTTAGCTATAGGTCTGTAGTTCATTATTTCATTTTTAGGGCCTTTTTTGTGCACAGGTATAATGAATGCACTTTTCCAGATATTAGGAAAAAGGGAACTTTTTAAAGACTTATTAAAGAGAACACATTACGGATATGACAAATAAGCAACACATTTTTAATATGTAGAGGATGGTACACGTACACCATCAGGGCCTGGATTGGAGCACTCATCCAATTTCATGATACTCTGTGTAACGATATCTTCGTTTATTTCAATATTAATTGAATTTAAGTGAGAGAAATTTACTCCAGAAGAAGAAAAGTACTCGTAAGAACTGTTGGCTTGGTTTGTATCTTCGAAAGCTTCTTTGAAGAAATCTGCAAACATGTTTGCGATAACTTTAGGCTCATGATTACTAGACGATGAATTTGACATAGAGTTTGGGTAGCCACTAGTTTTCAAAAAAAAAAAAAAAAAATAATTCAATTTAATTTATTTTCAAAAAGGGTGTACAAGTAAGACTTAGTCTTTTATAGTACCTAAGAACTGGTTACATTTTTCCTTTTACAATTTACAAATTTCCAGAAGCTATCTGGGGTGGAATCGCGTAAGGTGATAGTTGACTATCAATTCGTTGATTGTCGTTTTTGACTATAGCTGTCTCTATCATATCAATTAAGAATTATAGAGAGAGCGATGGTCAAAACGACAATCAACAAATTGATAATCAACTATCACCTTACGCGATTCCACCCCTGGATTCGATTTAAGATTATATTCAATTTTAGAAATATAATTTTCATATAGAGAATTAGAATAATCAGTAAAAAGTTGTTTTAGAATTAAAAAAGTTTCATAATCTTCATCAGCTCTTGTCCTATTATATTTTACCCAGGCTTTGTTTCTTATATTTTTTAAGTTTTTAAAATGTAAATCAAACATTGGAGTTACTACGAGCTCTTGTTTTGTAAAAGCAGTTAAAGAGGGTATTATAAAAAACGTTACACATTTCATTTATATTGCAATTAATAAATAATTGATTCCAGTCAATGGTATATAACAAATTAAAAAGTTCATCAAAATTACACTTACTAAAATTTAATTCAAGTTTGTTAATAGAGTTATAATATGGAGAAGATATGTTTAGGTTAAGCGCAATATCTAATGCGGGATGATGTCGATCTTTGTCTATTAGCTTAACAGCGAAGGCAATTACTGCAGTTTCGGCGCTCACAGTATCGGAGAAGAATACTAAATCCAGCGTTCTTCCTAAGCGATTATACACTCCGTTGAACTGGCTCAATCCACATGAAGACATACGATCAATTAATAAATGCTCAATAGAACTGGTTGCATTAACCGGAACGTAGAAGTTATCATCATCAATTTTAACCCAATCCAGGTTTGGTAGGTTAAAGTCACCTACGATCAAAATTTCATCTTCAGGTTCCAATAGGACATTTAGATACTTTCTATGCAGTCAATCAGTTTTTCATAAACGTCGTTATTAGAACTCGGAGGAATGTAAGCCGGGATAATAAGTAAATTCCCGGACTCCAGTTTAATCTTCATGCATAAAACTACAATATCGGAGGACCTAAAGTCGTCGATCAGGTAGCAAATAAGAGAGTTTTTTATCGGAAAAATAATTCCGCTCCGCCTCCTACAGTGTTGGAATTATCTAAGTGGTGGCGATCACGTCTGATAATATGGAAGGACGTATCGAAAAGCTCTGAGTCAAGAATAGAGCTATTCAGCCAAAACTTGAGTATATAAGGGAGTGTTCACGGTGAGCATAGGACAGTTGAATTTGATTATGAAAGTGTGCAAAAGCTTTTCTTATTGGATTGTGGAAAGTGTTATTAAACAAGTGAGATTTAGATTTGAATAAAAGTATTTGAGTTAATTATAAATTGAGATTTATTGTTTTGATTTGGAAAGTGTAAATAAAGAAGAAATACTAAAAAGAGTAATAAGTTTTTTTTTAACGAACCTAGTAAAAAATATTACAATATATTATAAATAGTGCCACCGAGCCCTGGGTTGTTATTCGCATCGTACATCACACCGAACCCCAAGACTTTTAAATTACCTTCGTCTATATAAGGAATTCGGGAAACAAGATGTTGGCTATAATGAGCATGTATTTCGTTTTTCGTATTCGTATTTCGGAACGGGGCAGTATCCCAAATGATTATTTTTGTGCTACCCTTCTTGAAAGCGTACCAAAGACAAGCTTCTTAAGGCGAACGAAGCACCGATTATTCCTCCAGTCTCTTGCTTGAGGCATGATTAAGGCTGGTATTCACCGAGCGCTCATAACTTAAGAAGCTCATAAACCTATTCACCAAGCAATATTAGTGAAGATCTACGAGCGCTCTTAAAAGTTAGGAGTGGTCCGGACCCTTCCTAAACTTACGAGCGCTCTCTTCGAAAGTTTGTTCGCTTAAACGGTGCCACGCACGCATTTGACTCGAATCCATGTGAGCAATGCCAAGTAGAAGAGTATCTATCCATTTGCTGTCAAGACAAGACCAACATTCCACAACATTTCACAGTTTAGGTATGCCTGAACAAGAGAGAGTGGCTCTCATTTTCGAACTTCGAAAAACACTTGTGAGTGGTTGGTGAATTACCCCAAAGAAATTTCAAGTTAAGAGCCTCGTAAAGTTAAGAGCCGTTTAAGAGCGCTCGGTGAATACCAGCCTAAAAATTACACTCGTATATGTATGTTATTTTATTGTAAGAATATTCATTGTTAATTATACGAAATACCTTGTTAAGTAAATAATAAGAAGAAACTGAAGAAATTGTAAACGCTAATTTGGAAATAAAAAAAGATTAAATTGAATTCGAGTTTGGAAACTTCTACCCAAGTTTTTTGCTTTCTTTGGGAAAAATCCTGGACACTGACGAGCCTACTTCAGCATCTAATGAAGAAGCTTCCCACTTTTCCTACTGACACATTGCACGTCTCTTCTTTCAAAGATCATGGAATTGCTGATCATATCATCAGCTTATCTCGAAGATCGAAAGCTTCTAAATGACCGGCAATACGGCTTTCACAGTAAAACTTTCACTGGTGATCTGATGGCATGTCTCATCCAAGAGTGGAACAGATCTTTAAATTGAGTGAAAGTAAGATTATTCCGCTTAATATTTCTAGAAATTTGAAAGAGTTTGGCACCGGGCTCTCTTATCGAAAATACGCACGTTTTGTTATCAATGAAACCCTTGTTCTTTGGATTAGAAATTATCTTCTTGATCGTTCAATACATGTTGTATACCTATAGGAGTTTTCAAGTCTGATCTTCACAACATAGATGCTGGTGTTCCCCAAAGCTCCGTTTAGACTACGACCCACTTCCTCATGTAATAGTGGATGTATATAGTTATTTGGCACTAAGCAGGTGGACCTTACAGCCTGATGAGCTTTACAAAGCTGCAGGCAATAGGACAATTTATTAACGAAACATTGTTTGAAGATTCGGCTATAAAATTTGTTCTCAAGTATTTAGTGAAAGCCAAAAAATTGATATGTTCAAATAATGTTCATATCAGTGCGACTTTGGGCCGGTGAAGCCCATTATCTGGGATATACTCGTATGTGATACTTAGGTAAGCATTTTTATTTTGTAGTCAATTTTTTTAGGAAACTGCTTAGTGGTTTACTGTACTACTGCTATTACTACCGTACGGACTAAGTACAAAATCACAAGTCTCCCCCATTCCTGCTGACAAGCACACCCAAAACAATTGTTAAAAGTTTTGATTCTATACGACCTGTTGCACCACCAATTTTTGTTTTCTAAAAAAGTTGAATAATTACCAAAACATTTTTCGGTTCACATTTTTCTTAGGATTTTAAAAATTAATTCCAATTAAATTCCCCATGAGTGTAATTCAAATTCATTAGAGCTTGTCTTGTGTTTGATAAATTAAGCTTACAACACCTGCGACCGGAGAGGTGTCTGGTACAAAGAGTTCTGCTTTCACACACACACCTCAATCGCTAGTATTACATTAACCGGTCATTAACTTTACCGACAATTATTCCTCCCCCAGAAAGTTTGAAGAATCTTACAATTTGGCCAACTTTTCAAGGCTGACGCTTAAGCAATAAGTTGTGATCCACCATCTCATTGTCATCAGATATAACTTTACTGTTAATAATTTTAAATATATTTAATTACTAAACAATTAAGATTTAATTGTAAAATTTCAATTTGAACGCATCGATTCACACGGACGGAATCGTTTTGCCGTTTTCAGCAGCTACAGTGCATTTTGCAAAAGAAATACTGAAACAAAAACAATAGGATTAAGCAAAATAAAAAAAAAATAATAGTAAATACTTCGTGGTTGATTTCCCATTGGTTTCGTCAACCAAGGATGATGGAAGGTTCTTCACTATTAAAGTTGTGCGTGGCATCACGACTCACGAGCGTGACATATCTTCTTCTGTACGAATTTGCCCCACATTCAGGTTAATGGATTAAGTATTTCAGTTGAATTGCCTATCTGCTAAATTCGTTTCGATAGTTGAATAGTTTTGTATTGGACTAAAGAAATAGTGTTATGCAAACTAGAGTATAAGCGCACTTCGAGTAAAAGGCAAGTCATACTCTTCATACAATGTATATACCGTGCAAGCTATTACAATTTAATGGTGGAAAAGTGAACATATTTAATTCAATTTGATGAAGCGGAGAACTACATATATGTATATAAATTATTATTAAAGGAAATATGGAATAATCTATTGCAACAATATTATCGATAGTTTTTCTTTTATGTATTGGAGTCAAATAGTTAAGAGGGATGGAAATTGCAGTTCAGTAGGTCTTTTCCAGCAAGCGCATCTCTCACGACTTGAATTTAGATTAGCGAAAATGATCACTCCAGGGGTTCCAGCACGCAACTTAAGACGATCGAAGGTAGTGGATAGAATCGAGCATAGGTAGTTCCTTATTTGCTTCGATCGAATCAAAAATAATAGACTGATCCTAATTAGTGTTCTGTAAACTCGAATTAATGAATTCATTGAAACCGAGTTACAGCTGAACCGAGTTAAGCCGAGTTACGGGTAAAACGAGTCAAACCGAGTTACATCCAAATCGAGTTATAAAATCAAACCTAATTGGTGAACCCGATAGAAGGAACCAAAACTAACACTTGACTGTCATCCATGTACATTAATCCGAGTTGAAAAGCAATATCTATCGATCTTCTACGTTTACCATTGCATAATTCAATACCTATTTTGAAATCGGGTAGGTATAGTTGGATTTCTCTTCTTGGCAACGTTTGTTTTCCTTCTAGATATTCGTGTGCGTTACTTTAAAAAAGTTTTTCACCAAAGAGATCGACTTTCGAGGTCATAAGTCCAGCTCTAACACTTCCGCCAAACTAATTTCGGTGGGAGTTTTACAATTCCTTTATTTTATTTTGCTTCTCTAAGCTCTTTGAATCAAATTTGTTAACATTCCTTAAAAAAATACACACTTATCAATAGTTACAATAAAGCCTGTCTAAGTAATGGGCAGCTTAGTCATAGCCTTGTGAACGACGTGCAAGTCGCATAGTTTGAGTATTAATCATGATTTAATAAAATCACTCTTTAAAACTTTAATTTAGATCAAGCAATGTTACAAAAAAATTCAGAATTAAATAAGCATTACAAGTTGAAAAGGCAGCCGTCGTCAATTTTGCATAACTAACCACATTTTGACCTGATTCTACATAATGCGTATTTCAAGAGTGATTTTTTCAATACTGCTTTTAATTAAAAAAGTTGCTAATGCTTCCAAAACACTTAAACAATTCATTTTTCAAATGCTCGAAAAGCATGTACTGAAAAGGCTTGAGAGTGTTTCTTTGGAGGGGCTTGTCCTTAAAACATGTTTGATTTGATAACTTTTTTGGAGTCCGCTCTTAAAGCCTAGTATGCAGATCGGGAAAAATTTAGTAATATGTATGTCAAAAAGTCTCCACTAAATTTTGCCAGTAAAAACAATGATTGAAGCATTATTTTGCGGGACAAACTTTGACAGCCACCGTATTCCAAAAGTAATTTTGCAATAGTGCTTTTATGTAAAATCTGTTGATGTTCCTCCTGAAAGAATCAAGAGGAGATTCCAAAAAGGTATCAACGACTTATTTAAGACAACCTGTTCCTTAGATACACTCCAAAACACTTTCACAGTTCACTTTTCTGATACCGTTCATTTATAGGATTTGAACTTTATACAATTCAATTTTAAATGCAACCCATTCCCAACATGCAAAGTGATCCTACTACGGATGTTGTATTTGTTATTCATATAAAATCCTACTGTACTATGGATAACTTTTCCAAAAAAACACGGCTTTTGTTGATTTGAAACTTTTGAACTCCAACAAAATATAGTTTTGAACATAATACTTCGTGGGCTGTCAAAATTTTTCTCGCAAAATAATGCTTTGATCATTCTTTTCCTCGAAAAATTAAGTGGAGACTTTTAGACATTTTAACCTTCATTCGTGTACAAAAGTATCAACTTTGCGCAAGAACTGCGTACTGCTCGGAAAAAAAACAAAGATAAAATTTGTCCCAGGAAAAAATTTGTATGACTGCTTTTAAACGAAGCAATACTACCTTGCGATTTTTAAGCCCGTAGGAGAGAGATATGTGTGGTGTCGGGGGTACGCAAAATTGCTGGGGTTCTTTCTTCATTGTGGTTTTTCTTTACTTCTCAGGTATGTTTCATTTCTATTTGGCATTCGCTCAGCGAACTTCGATTAATTAATTATAGAATAAAGAGTGCGGAGAGATGACTCCTTTTCAATAGAACAAAACTAACTTTTATTAAAAATAGCATCCATGAAATCGAAATAAGGCCCAAAGAGAAACAAAGATTAAAAATCGATTTCATGCAAGAGCAGTCTATAGGAGGCAACATTTTTCCCGATCTGCGTACTAGGCTTTACATTTGAACCGAGGATAAATATTGTGCACTCCACTTAATTAATATCAATTCGCGCTGAATTCAACCATCGTGCGGCGAAGTGATATTACTCGTTACTTTGTAAACAAAAATCATTTCGCCTTCTTCTAACTCGCTCCACTACTGGAACTAAATTATTTCCGTTCAAAGCGAAAGCGAGCTAGCGAGCACAAATCGAAACTAACGAGTAAAAATTCACTCCATCTCGCTTTCGCTTGCACACATTTTTTGAAAGGTCGCAAGTGGCAGGTTCTTGTCGCCGTCGTCGTCCAAATCCGCATGTTAATTTCGCGGAGAGTTTTCTTTTTCTAAATTGAAATTCCATAAAGAAAAATTCACCAAGAAACTCCCTCCGCTGTTCCTTTGATTCAAAAAAAAGAATATCTCTCAACATGGCTGATTTAGATGATTTTTTTGCAAAGAAAGACCGCAAGAAGTCGAAAGGAAAGAAATTCCTCACAGCCGACGAGTTGGTGAAGAATTTGGAAGACACGTCAAAACGTGAGCCAGCTAAGGTAAAAAAGGAGCCAACTCCAGCTGCTGCTGGCGTTGAACCTCCCATCGCAGCTAACATCGTGGCAAATGAAAACAATGAAAATCCAGACACTCCGGAGCAGGTAAGCAATTTCTCATTTTCCTGTCGTGCCATTCGATTAACTATTTTTCAATTTTGTTGATTGACACACCTCAAAGGCTCCGCCAGCCGACGAGGAGTGGAAGGAAATCGAAGTTGAGCGAAAGGATTACAGTGGACTCAAAATCGGGCAACTCAATATCAATGATGATGATTCGAACAATCAGCGGGACGAGAGCGAAAACTACGATGATGAAGATAACGAGGGTAACGAAGTGTACCAGTTTTTCGAAGGAAAGGGCAATGGCCCATGGAAGAAAGTCATACCTGCCGAGGAGGTAACACAGATTCCCATGCCCGTGGGACCGCCGACAGGAGCATCAGTTTACATCACCCCGGCTCTCCGTAATAGTGTAAGTATTGCATAAGGGTGAGGTCTTGATTTTTTGTATGTTTGATTTTTTAGTAGAGTTCAATTTACAAGCATTTTGTCTTGTTTTGGAAGAGGAATGCCTTGTTTTATTGGCGCACTGTTGAGTCATAAAAAAATGTTTACAATTAAGGAATGAGAATACTAAAAAAAAAACATTTGATAGCGCTTAGTCTACCAACACCATTTGTATACGATGTGAGTGCAGTGAAAACAAAAATAAAGTATTGCGATAAGCGTAATTCAACTTCTCTTTGTCGAAGGTTTTGTTCTTTTCAGGCAAAACTTGGAGCAGGCTAATTAAAATAAGTTGGAATTGAATTGTATCTAAAGCGGTTTCTAAGGCAACGAGGACACAATGAAGGTCTCTGTTTTTGTTTGTTATTTTGAATATCCACTCGCAATTGATGCGAACATGTTTTGAGTTTATCTAACAGCTGATACTTGGGCAGATAAAATTAAGATTAAAAGAAGATAAGATTGAGACAGTTCCGTAATCCAAGCATAGTTCATCCGAATAGTGTCGAATATCTTAATAGTTTCACGATTAGGGTATAATTTGTTTCTCCACTACAAGGCACAGGACTGTCGCACGATTTAAATAAAAAGCATTTAGCATTGTCCAATGTCTTCGGGTATTCGAATATGTTGAGGGTAATGTTTTGAAAAAAGTCAAGTCCTTATTAAACAACACGTTTTAGTACGTTGATTTGCTAAAGCTACATAATGTATAAATGTTGGGCAGAAAATTTTCGGTCCCCTCCATTCCTGCCTGCAATGCGCATACAGGAGTCTAAGAGTTATTTGTCATTAGCCTCTGGTTCTTCACGAGCTGTTGCGCCATAATATTTTACTATTTTGGCAGTCAAGAATTGACCACGGCCTCAGCCAACAAGCACTTCTTTCTAGGCTGGTCCTGCACTTGGCGCCTCCTCTTACGCACACCCACTTGTTTGAGATCGTTCCCCTTTTGCTCAGCGCCACCTAAGGTGGGTCCTTTTTTGGCAGCAAAAACCGAGGAAGTCGATTCCTCGCCGTGAACAAGAACTCGCATCGAGACTTGAGACTACACCCGAACAACATCCAACTGAACCAGGAGATCAAAGTATATGACCATAGACAACGCCGCTTATTCGCTGAGTGGGTTTCGGAGCGTTTACAAGAGGACCGTAATTTTGGTCGGAAAATTATCTTTATCTACTAATCGCATTTTTGAATGAATGGCTGTGTTAACAAGCAAAATTGCCGTATATGGGACGCCACCAACCCACACAATGTTCACCAGGTGAAAATGCATCCTCAAAAAGTCATCATTGGTCCGTATTATTCCTAAATTGAACCATATGGACCAAGACATGTTGCAGCTTGACGGCGCTACCTACAGCACACCGGATTTGAAGGCAAGGTTATCTCTTGCAGAGATAACGTGAATTGACCACCAATGTCATGCAATTTGACTACGCTAGACTTCTTGTGGGGTTTCCTAAAATCGCAGGTCTATGCAAATAAACCACAGTAAATTTATGGCCTTAAAGTTAACATAAAACAGGCCATCGCCGGATCTATGCGGAAGAGCCATTGGAAATTGGACCAACTCTGATCCGTGCCACCGTAAGAATTCGAGACGGACATTGGAACGATGTCATATTCATACATACATAATGTCACACCGGTCTTTCAATTACAAACAAAAAATGTTGTTAATACAATTTAATATCTACCCGCCCTTATTGAACAACGCTTTAGAAATCTTTCAGATAGAGCCTACGTATTTGCGATGGGTTCTCCCTCCGCCCACACTGGACCGGTTTCTTATTGTTCACCCTGATATGTTTGTAAAAAGGGTAACCTTTACTTGGGACCATTGTCTAATATAATACCAACCATCCAGTTAAAGAGAAAACCAACTGCGACGGTCTAAATATCTTTTATCGAATCTTTAACTCTTTCTATATTTCCTCGATACTGACGTTGATGCCAGTGTCGATATAATCACAGAAGTGACTTTTTGTGGATGTGAATAAATCGTCTGAATTCTCAAGATGAGGCATGTGACATTTTCATCATGTATTTTATTACTTACATGCCGTCCTTACTGATTAAATAAAAGCATATATTTTCTTTTTCTGTTGTTTTTTTTTGGAGTGGAGATATGTTATGTTTTATGAATTACCCACGACTTGTGAGACACTCATTAATTGCACAACAAAAATTCACAGATTTACGAGGGAAACAACACGAATTCTAGCCTCTTACTCACAATGTGTTTTGTAAGAATTTTTTTAACTGCAAATAAATGTATTCGTGTAGCTTTGTGTTATAAAACAAAGTTTAATAAAAATCTTTAGACCTTTGAATACCTGTTGAATTTTGAGAAAATTGTGCTATCATCCCAATTGATTACCTAGGGGAGCTACAGTTCAGAGTGGATCAGGATTTCCACCAAAATCCTTCTTCCCCAGCTCGATTCTAAGCTATCTGTCTCTAGTTTCGCACGAAATTAGTTTAGATCCTTTTCGATTTGTGTACGCCATTTGAAAGGGGGAACATTGCACTAATCCAGTTACCTCGATCGTTGTCTTATTACTTCACTTTTATGGCTAAGTCAGTGTCGCTGTATAACCCGTATACACTGTACAGTCCGTGTTGTATTTTCTCCTCCCCTCGCTGTCTATATCTGAAGCATTGTTCTTCTGATTTTGCACTGTTCTTTCAAGAACAATGCTTAAGAAGTCACAAGACAGTTCACTGTCTTGTCTAAACGTTTTTTGACGTCGAACGTATCTATTAGGTCTTTGCCGACCTTGATGGAGCAACGAGCGTTATCCATCGTTATTCACAAACTGATGAATTTGGCAGGGTTGCTCTTTATAACACGGCTCTATCCCTGCTATTAAACTCAGCATTGATGTAAAGGTAGTAGGCTGGATTTAAAGGTCTTAGGTTTTTTCCAAGATCTGCCTTAATTTAAATAGTTGGTCGATGCTGGACTTTGCTGGATTTAATCCACACTGGTATGGATCAATCAGGGTTTTGAAGAGTGGTTTCTGGCGTTCACATAATTGTTACCTTTAATGGTTATTCCGATTAGTTCAAGTCCTTATATGCAGCCCTGCTTTGTATACATGTTTTTTAGCTGGATGTGCTTGCCGGCATTCATTGTCTAATATGTTTCGAATATAGCTCACATGAGAAGTACACTAACCTTTTCCGTTGATACCATCTTGGGGATTCTTCTTTTGCTCCTCTCTCCTTTGCTGTGACAACAAATGAATTGAAACCTCGTTTCCAGTTGAGGTACTAGGTATCTGATGTTAACTAAAGGGAGCTAAAAGTAAGAATTGATAGACAGGTTCGTTATGCTCGTACCACCAAATACAGAGATTCGTTTAGTAACACAGCTTGCTATTTCAATTTGCACATTCAAGATCAATGTTCCTCGACACCTTCTTTCCCCTCACCCCTCCTCTAATTTTCCCATTGCTCGTGCTATTTTGAATATTATAGGGGTCTCTCAATAAACCCTTGAGGGCGTGTGAATTATGCAGAGGTACTGCCTTTTGCGAAGGAGGGACAAATCCTCCAAGAGCATCTGTTATCATAAAAGACTGCCGCTCGGACTCGGCTGAAAATTGTAAGTCGCCTCCATTTTTACAAATTTCACACGCCCGAATATGAATTTAATTAAATACAATACGAGACTTACGTAAATGATGATTATAACGAAAAGAAGGTGTTTAAGAAACTACAAAATCTGAGTTTAAATGAACTTTTCTTTCTCTTCCAGCAAAACGCATCAGCACTTCGAATGAACAAGCTCCGCAAAGGTACTGCACCAGATATTACCAACGAAGATTATTTCCCAACTCTGGGTGCCGCTCGACCCGAAGAACAGAAGAAGAAGAAGAACGAACCCGCATTTGAAGAAGTTAGACATGGTGGCCGTGTTCAGCGAGTACAAGAGCAAACTGCAGCCCCAGTCTCTGTAGCAAATCGTTTTAAGTCTCTTGAAGATGATGATAGCTAGACTATCGTAGTTCGCCATCCCAACACTTAAATCTAATTGCAAATATTTTTCTAACTTTGTTTCGAGACGAGGAAAAAAAATTAAACTTGAAGAATAAAATCAAACAAATTAAATTAAACAAACAAATAAAATCGCAAATACAATATGTATCTAAAGGCTGTGGTGCTGCTCCGCTGCTTTTGTGCTCCTCCTAGTTCATAAACGCAATAAAACAAAGCAAAAAAATATGTCCTTCGCTTCATTCTCTGTTCTGTAAGACTCCTTGCTGCTTCTCGAGATTCCAGTAGTTGCCGCCGGTTGTTTTTTTTTTTTGTTGTAATAAATTTTATATTATTTACCACTTTTATACAAACAAAATTGCAATTAACGAATTTTATGCATAATATATTTTTGTTAGTTTTCTATTTATTTACGTCTGCTTTATGTGTGCGTGCGGCAAGCCAAAAAAAAGGATATAATTTTGTCCTATAAAACACATAAACATATAATCGTTCGTTCAAAATAGAGTTAAATTAAACGAATTATGTAAGATCAAATCTAAACAGTAAACACTCAAAAAAAAAAAAAACAATTTCAAACAAAAATATTTTAAAATTTATTATACATACATATAAAAATGAAAGATATTAAAATTTGCTAAGTGTTTTTTTCCTTGAAAGTATGTACATAAGCAAAGAAAATTAGTGCTAGGGAATGAAGAAGAGAGCGGTTCTACCGGTAAAGCTAAAGTTGTCACAACTTTTCGGCGTCGTTAGGAGCTCGAAAAAATAGTATTGAGCAAGTGCGTTTTCTTTTGTTTGGTTGAATGATTCAACGTTATGGACTGCAAGACCATCGGTCAAGTTGCTTAATGAGCGGCATTATAACAGAATTCGATACAACTCTAATTGAATTGTCATTTTCTACTCTCGTTAATTCTTTCCATTATGAGATTCTAAGAAAAAAAATTTATGTAATTTTGCGTGCAGTCAAAGAATATGACTACCCTTAAAATGTTTGAGCACAGTGCGAGCGCTTAGGAAAGTTAGAGAGGATTTATAAGGGGATAGCGAGTCACATTGGCTTTGAATTTCTGAATATCGTTATGGGAGGGAAAATTTGAGTATTCCACCTTCGTTTAGTGCCGCTGAAAAAAGAATATCTGAATTTAACATTACGTCCAAATTTGGGCTCAAGCTCAAGAATGCAACTGGCTTTTTCACTAGAACACTGTTTATAAAAATAACGATGGAATAATGAAAGACAAGATACATTACAAATATGGGAATTCCACTCGAGCGTTGGACAAATGTAGATCTAATGGTGCTTATTTTGACATTCTCTTTCGTTAGAAAGTGAGTCGAATTCGTTGAAACTTAATTTTGAGACTCGGCGATTAGAATGTTAATCGAACAAATCGAAAGTTCACCCAATCCATAGAAAGTTCATTCATTTGCGAAAGCTAATTCAATTTTGACATTCGAAAGAATAGAATTAAATGTCATTTTTGTGTCGTTTGAATTTTTCTGTCGAGTAAACAACAAAACATGTAAGTTTTTAATTATTTAATGGAAAATAAATTACTTTTATTATTTTTTTTGTTGTTTTATGTTAAAAGGTCGCATTCCAACTGGACAAACCGCGAACAAAAGCAAAAGTTAATTAAAAAAAATGGAAGAAAACCCGGAGGTAGCAAAGGGATTTTTTTTACTACCCGCGTTGATACGGAAAGAAAGAAAGCATCCACTATCCTTCTCCTCTGCACTTCTTCAACACCATCTTAATTTATAAACAACACAAATGCCATATTTTTATTTATTATTTTATGTTTTTATCCAAGAAATTTAAATTATTAAACAATAAACAAAACAATTACAAATAAACAAAGATTTCACCTTTTGATTTTGACATTTCACAAACACTTCTTTTGTTTTTGATATTTTAGTGTGACCAAGTGTATACGAAAAAAAATAAAAATTTAGAACGCGTCATGAACAACTTATTTTTTTTAAGAATAGTTTCAAAACAGCTGAGTTGACACAAAAAATGTAATAAATATGTAGTTCTTTATGATTAAACTTTACTTTATAATGAAAAAGTGTATTATTTATTTTGTTCCTTGATTATTTATCCAACATCCATAAAATGTTTAGAAACAAAAAAATGTAAAACGGTCATACTAATTCAAATAGAAATATAGTAAATGTCAAATAGTTGACAATGAAAATGAATCTTTTTTGAAGTTCATTTTATGCTATCTTTCGCAAATGAATGTTATTCGTTCGAATCTCAAAATTAAGAAAGTTCATTCGAAGGAATAGAATCATTCTAACGAATAGACTATTCATGAGAATGTCAAAATAAGCATGAATAGATTACAGCCAGATCAGAATGGATGAAAATTTTCTTTCAACGTCGAAGGAAATTTAAAAACCTAGGAGCGTTTTTGGCGACGTGGAATATGTGGTCATTCTATACAAGGTGGTCTTTGATGCACATACTGAAAGCTGTTTTGTTTCTTGGATGTTCAGTGCTGCTCATAGAAAGTGGCATAGGCTGGGTTCTGATTTACGGACAGAAGAGTTTTTGAAGCATCTACTTCAAAGCCGTTTATGGTTTTCAATTTGACAATGCTATAGATATCAGAATTTGATGAACTTGTCATACGCTGCCGTTCTAAATCGAAATCAGAAGGACAAGATGTGAAGCTGGGAGACTGTTGTCAGTAAAACTATTGAATTGATTCGAAGTTTCAGAGAAAAGATCATTATGAATATGAGAGAGTCCAAGAATAAACGGAGCCCTATGGCACACCAGCGTTTATTTCATAAATAACAAACAATACAATACAACTTATATAAATATAGAGCAGTTCCAAAGGTAATTTCTAATTCAACGAAGAAGAGATTCTTCAATATCAAATGCACGCATTTTCGATAAGAGAGCTTGATGCCAAACTTTAATATAGCAGATAAAATTACTCAAATGTATAAATAATTTTATATGCAACAGGTAAACTGTTCCCAAATAATTCTGGCACCATTTACGAAGAAAGATCTACGTGTCTTGGAATATTAAATATATATAAAATAAATAAATAAATATTATTGAAACATCAAGTCTCTCGAATAAATAGGTGGGGGTTTAAGTTCGTACTAATTTAAACATAAATTTACAAATTTCAATGGTGAAATGTCATAAATGTTCAAACCTACTTAATTAATGGATGAAACACCTGAGTTAAAACCTTCGTTTAATTTTTGTTTGCTTATTGAATCCATTCCCCATAAAAAGAAAACCGTAGGTTATAATTGGAGCATACAAATGTTTGACCAGCATAAATCTTGTAGCTTGCGGGATGTAGAATGAAATTATGCACGAGCGTCTAAGATCTCCATTAGTACTTCTTATTACATATTTTACATGATTATTCCAGGTGAGAGTTTTTTTAACATGGTAAAATAAGAATCATCCATCTTTTGTATATTATGCTTTGCGGTTTTGCTGGGTTCAAAACTAAATTATTTCTAACTGCCCACTCATGTTTGCTATTTAAATCATCATTTATATTGCTGGATGCATCTTCAAATAGGTAAAGTCAAATACATCTGCAGATCGGCAGCATAAAGCAAATGCTTTTGAAATATGAAGTCATAATCTTACTTTTTCCAAAACGATGTAAAAATCAGATGACGGTTGGCTCTATTGCTACGAAAGCCATACTGTTGGTCATTGACAAAATTTCCTTCTTCAAGATATTTCTTCAACTGATAATTTATCAGCTTTTGCATGATCCTGTAAAGAAGGGGCGTAAATGAAATTGGACGATAATTAGAGGGGGAAGAATATTAGCCTATTTTATGAACAGACTGGACAATTGCTCCTTTCCAGCCCCTGAAAAGGCGATTATTTAATATTAAACGACAATTGATGTGCATTGTTTCAATTCAAAATCGTTGTTTTCTTGAATAAAAATCTAATAATATATGTACATATATGTATTATTAAAAATAAAATATGCTACTTTCATACGAGTACGAGTCACCGGATTGCATAATCAGAGCCCTTAGCCGAATCGGATTACAAAGAATTCGTAATACTATGCCAAGTATGGTCACAGTTCACAGATTAATATTCAGCCCTATTATAGTTTTCAAACACCAACAAGATATTTGATATATGTATATCAGCCAAATTGACGATATTCTTATTTAATTTGATATTCTTATTCCCACTTACATATACTTCTCTATTGGATAAAATTCTTGTGAAGACATGAAGCCGCGGTTCAAAATAAAGATATGCACAAACACACAACCAACACCAGTTCAAATTATTGGATTTTGATGAGGAAAAATTAGCTTCGGAATCGGCTAAGGTGTATTAATTATCGATAATAGTGACAACAAAAATATGTCGGTTTCATGTAAAATTTAAGTTTGTATTTTCTTTCAGTGTATCTAAACTTTGAATAACTTGTCTGTTACCTTAGACAATTTTACCGAAGGAGATGTAGAAAATTTAAATTTTAACGAAAAATGTTTACAGAGTAAATTATATATCAAAAGGCAAACACAAGGATCGAACCAAACTTGTTTATATTTCTCAGTTCTCAGTGGGTCCAGATTGTCGTTTCGAAGAATACAATTTACTTTCTATTTTTACCTAAAGATACATATAAAGCGTACAAATTGAAAAACACAGAATCTTTAGATGACTAGCCCTATGACGAATTCCCTAGGAATGGGCAACTTTTACGAAGTTGCAATTTTTATGAAATTTACTACTACGATGGGTTCTGTCATCATTTATCCTGGATTCGTAGCAAGTTTCGCACAACGATAAAATTCTTGAAAAGTCTGATTATGTGATATAGTCATAACCTCTATTATTACTATCCTATTCGTTGAGTTCTGAAGCCCAACTATATAACTTTATTGTACTTCCGAATCTATGCAAAGTTGCTTAATATGCTAATTTTACTTCTATGGTATTTCACTTTAGAAACATTATGTAGGTATATTATCTAAAGAAAGTGTAGTATAGGTAGAGTGCTTCCGGCACCGGATCATACCATTCTCTAAATAGCTATACCTTTGTTTTAAATCGACGATAAGTGCAAATATATCAGCTTCTGAAACAACCAAAACAAAGTTGTCTGCACATACTTTTATACACATTTCTGTGTAAATATCTTTTTTATTTATTCTTTAAACTAATTCGTCATACCTATATTTATTGCACATTCTTTTGATAAGTTTGCTTACTTCTCATAATTTATAGCCATATCATTCAACATTTCATCTTTTGTCATTTCTTCAGAATCGCTGTAATAGATACGAGCAGAGGTTAGAAATCAAGATCATTTCTTGCTTTAATATTTTCATTGCGTTTAGACCTTTCGCAGTATCGATGCTCCTCACAATCAGTATACGAAGTCAAGAACTTTCGTTTGAGTAGTATATCAGGAAAGTTGCGAACTAAATACAACCAACAGGGAATAACAGTTCTAGAATACAAAAATTATTAAAATTTAACTTTTTGAAATACCATTATCATTTGAGTAAAGTTAGCTAACCCGTCACCTGTTTTTATGTCTTGAATCTCACGATCATAGTGATCCGGGTAATCTTCCAGTTCATCTAACTTGCCAAACATTAATTCATCTACCTCATATATTTCTCCACAAATATTGTGGCCCGCACCTTTTTTATCTAACAGAAAGGGAATGTTGTAACGTGTCCCTATGACAAGTGGAAATTTATCAGCGGTCTGTCCAAAGGAAATGAATTTTGAAAATCCATTACTAGGAGTTGTTAGCCAGTAATGATTTGGTTCGGATTTTTTTAGTGTTCCATAAACAAAGACTTTGATAAGTTTTGATGAGGACATTTGAATTCCGTTAATTATTGCTTATAAGATTTTGATAAGAAAATTTAATCAACAGGTGATTTGTGACTTGTGAGCTTAGCTAATTAACATCTACAATTTAATTAAATGAACCTGGTAGACTTATGTATTAGCAATTTTTAAACAAATTAATCAATTCAATAGCTTTTAAAAGTAATTAACATACATATGTGTTTCTCGTTTAGAATAAGCTAGAAAATTTAGTTAAGAATTAAAAAAAAATGAAAGTAAATATTGCGAAAATAATGGATTTTTTGTTTATTTTTCTTATCATGTGCTGACATTTCCTTGTAAGTAATAATTAGTGCTGCCAAAATCTTTCATTTATTTATTAAAACTCAAAGAAAATGAGTGCGTTCGAGTTGGGATATGACTGCTTTTCTCGTTTTCGTTTGTTTGACCACTTTTACACGAGAAATAATTCGCTGGAGATTTTTTGACTTATTCTATTGACATCTTAACGATTTTTGAAGTTACTTTTTTTGAGTACATTGACATGTCAAAAATACCTATTACTTATTATCTCTTAAAAAATGAAAGTTGATGCAAACTTCATCACAAAATGTTATGGTTCCACCTGTATTCTGAGAGCGTAACTGATGATACTATTTTCATTATTATTAAAGGTATTCATGCAGCGAGATCATTTTCCGATTTGCAGAAAGATATAATAAGAAACACTTGCGTAAATCTGTGATATAATCAGCTCATCGTTAGACGACAGTCAACTCATACAAAGTTTTTGTTTAATTAAAGTAATTGAAAATTGTGATATAATTATTTACAAAATTCAAATTCATTTAAATAATAACTTAGGATTTTAAAATTTTTGGTTTTTGAATTATTCATCAAAATTCACACATGTCATTTGTCCTGCCGGTCCTTATAAAGGCTTCCTCTGAAGTCCCTCCTTTCCAAGATCATAGGTATACACAGTTTAAAAATCAGCTTAATAATTACGAGTATCTTGAAGAACGAATGCTTTTTAACAATCGGCATTTACAACTTGGAAAGAAATACATACATATGTCAATAAATTGGTGATCTGATGATAACACAATCTCACCGAAAAGTGAAACAAATCTCAGAGTAATTACGTAGAAACAATAAAGGTATTTGCACTTGAAATTTAAAGAGCGTTTGAAAGATTTTCTCACGAAATTTGCTTATCAATAACATATTCATTTGTTAGCTCTTTCGTTTACCATTCTGAACCTTAAATTCAAGTTGTTTTAAAAAAATTTAAAACTGATATTCAGAAAAGAAATGCTAGTATGCCCCAAGGCTTGGTTTTGCCTCCTACACTTTTCCTAATACCATAAGATTTTGACCTTGATAGCATTATGCAGTCAACAAACCAAGTGGAATTTAATGCTTCGAAAACACAAAGCAGCTGTCTTCCTAACATACGGCCATAAGGGCAACATTGTTTGTACCTTTAATACAAGGGTGAATGGAAAAATACATAGTACTATTTACCTAGTTACTAGTTCATTGTTCTAGATCCTTATTATTATTGGCCTTTATTCATGATTTGCAGATGGGAGAAGCGTAAATTTCCAGTACACGCTTGGCATTGCTTGAGGACGATACCATAAATCACCTCATGTATAGTAATTTAGCATGAAAATCAAACCAAATTAAACGTTTAGACACATTAATCAATTAATTTACTATGTGACTTCTTTATAATTTTGTTACAAGTTGTATAATATTTAGTTAGTCGATTATAAAAATAACCCAAACGAACGCGAACTAGGGCTATTGTTTGCGTGTAAAAATAAGCTTAACTTTCTCAAAATTATTATAAAAATACACGGCTAATGACATATTTCCAATTATTTAAAATTATTTTTGCATCTTGTTGCAGTATAACTACTTTTAATCCCATATTTATAAAGCGGTATCCTCATACACCCATATTAATAAAAAACGCTTATTCCTTCTATAGTCCACTGTCTTACTAAAACATAGAATAGGAGTTTAGTCCTGGATTAAATATTTACATTAATAAAAACAAAATGTTCCCGGAATAGTAAAATGACGTTTATCAAAAATCCTTTTAAGAAAATCTTCTACAAAAGTAAGCAATCTCTTTTTTATATTCTGTGGCTACCTAAATTGATTGTCAATTGCTTTTGTTGTGTCTGATTGTGGATATTGCTTGTTGCTGTTGCTTGTTTTTACTTGCGATATAGGTACTATAGGGCAAGTTCTGCATTTGAAAAAAAAATCGAACTCGAGATTTTGATCAAAGTTGACATTACGATGATAGCGAAGACGAAAAAAGTGGGTCCGACAATTCCGTCTGTCTGTCTGTATGTCTGTATGTCTGTATGTCTGTATGTCTGTATGTCTGTACCTCGAACTACAGCCTAAACTACCGGATGTATTTTCTTCAAACTCGGTGGTTAAGGGTCTTCAGTGATTCCCTAGAGGAAAAATTGAAATTTTTTTTTTAGCTCCAAAACTAAGGGTACCCCCCATACACCCGTAATGCCAAATCTTATTTATCTCGAAAATGGCTCTAACGATTTTGATAAAAAAAATTAAGTGTGATATTATGGACATGGACTATATTTTGGTGAAAAAAAAAGTTGGGGGGAAATGTTATTAGGGGTACCTGTCATAGAACGGTTTTTTTGATTTTCGAATTTCTCACCAACGGCTCTAACGATTTTAACCAAAATTTTTATGCAGGAGCTGCTTTGCATTTGAAAAAATATAAACTAAAAAGTTTTTCGAAAAATTAGTTTTTGGATTTTTAAAAAAATAATACAATTCTTTTTTTGAAAATTCAATATCTTGAAAACCGATACACGATTAAATTCTTAAATTACGTTTTAAAATGTATTTTATTAAATACTAATAATTTGCATATCAATTTTTTTAATAAAAAATTTAAGTAAAATTTAGTACACAAAAAACATGTTTCGGTGTGTCTGTATGTCTGTACCTCTCACTACAGCCTAAACCACTGGACCTATTTCTTTCAATCTCGGTAGTTAAGAGTCTTCGGTGATTCCCTAGAGGAAAAATTGAAATTTTTTTTTTAACTCCAAAACTAAGGGTACCCCCCATACACCCGTAATGCAAAATCTTATTTATCTCGAAAACGGCTCTAACGATTTTGATAAAAAAAATTAGGTGTGATATTATGGACATGGACTATATTTTGGTTAACAAAAATTTTGGGGCAAAATGTTATTAGGGGTACCTGCCATAGGCCCGTTTTTTTGATTTTCGACTTTCTCATTAACGGCTCTAAGGATTTTAACCCAAAATTTTTAGCAGGAGTCCCCTCAAGTTTTAAATAATATTGTATATAAAAATATTCGAAAAAATATTTATTGGGTTTTTTAAAAAAAAAAAAAAAAAATTTAAATCAATATCTACAAAACCTATGAACGATTATTTTTTGGAATTATTTCCTAAAACCAATATTATTAAATACTTTAAATTTGCATCCCACATTTTTTTCTTGAAAACTTTTAGAGAAATTTCTTATATAAAAAATTTATTTAATAATAAAACGATTTTTTAAGGTTTATTTGCATAAATTCATACTTTTCCGGAAACCAGATGGCAATTTTATGCATTTGAACATTATTATCTCATTAAATCCATGTTTTATATTTATAAAATGTATCTTAAATTCCAAAGTACTTTTACATAAGAGCAAGTTCGTGCGATCCAGTCGTGCATTTTATTTTTTTATAAATTCTATCAAAAAATCCATCATGAACAATATTACCAAAAAAAGAAAAAGGAGTAGGCTGACTAAAGCCGTGGATATCAGCACAATCGTCTTGAACCTTTTTTAAATGAGTAATGTTATTTAAGATTATGTTTATATACATCGAGTCAATCATTATACCTCATTACGACCCCAGTATCTAATAGAAGCCATTACTTGTAAATACACAGGAATATGTCCACCTCTTTTGTCTGCTTCAACGATAGCTATAAGTTTTTCCATGTTTTTTTTTTGGAAAACCTATATTTCTTTCGGAATTCCTCTTCGCTTAGCTCTTTAATCGGATCATATCGCGGTTTATAGATTTTTTATCTTCTTATAGAAAAATTAGGATTATCCAGAAAATCCAAACGGTTCAAGAAATCGTTAAAACTTTGTGCCATTTTTATTATTACTATTTCTTTTCAAAATTAATTTAGAAACTTCTCACTTTTGTTTAATTTTTTGATTAAAAAAAACGAATTTGACATTTCTTATTCCTTCGCTAAACCACCTACTTCGGTGGTTTAACTTAATCATACTTAGTAAACGTCACTTAACAGAAAATTTTTTTTATTAATGAAATTTCGCACTTAGTCCAGGGCTTAACGATAAACCTTCACTAAACCATATTTATTAATATGGGTGATAATGTTTAGAATGCAACACTTATTTCTGTTATATATACTAGAAGTTAACTGCCACAATCATGTTTTACGATTAACAAAATATGGTAGCAAATATGCCGATTTGGCAGTCAAGTCAAAGGTTAACCATTGTTAGGTATGTATATCTATTACTATTCCTAAGATTTCAAATAACAAACAATTTATTTTAATAAACTGCGAATTTTTTTATTTTTATACAAAATTATAGTAGTTATTTACAGCTTACATTTTATTTTAAGGATTTTTTTTAAACATAAAGTATTAAACACGCTTTTTAAGAACAAAAAAAAAAAAATAAAATGGAAGGTCCCGAGAAACTAAATAAATGCACTTTTTATAACGTGCTGAGCTTTCATTAAAATGACCAATATCAGCTTGAATTGAATATTCTTCTGTTTTAGGCACCACTTGTTGCTCCCACTGTATAAGAAAGGTCTTCTTGAGCCGGATGCTTGTGTGTTCTCTGGTTTCTTGTTACGTAGGGATGAGCAGCACTATTTTCGTAAGATGACAAAAACTTAAGTGACAAGAGTTTCTCGGGGTACTTTTGTAATAGGTAGACCCAGCATGGAATATCCCTGAAAACAGAAAGAAGAGTTATTTCTTAACGATTTTTGGTAGAACTAAAATGCCAGTTTTCACGAGTCGATTTTTGAACGGGATCAGTAACATTAAATCGCATGCGAGAAATAAACTTTTATTTGTCTTAATAAAAACGTATTAAAACTGGAACTGGCGCAATATTTTATTCATACGATGCGATGCTATAGTATAAACTATAAAGTCCATATTCAAAAAATTCTTTATGAGGTAATTTAATGAAAATCGAAGATGAGATGATAGTTATTTCGATTACTTACCCCTCTCCTACACCAATGTTCATATTCTGTATTTCCCTAGAATAAATATCTTGACAGTCTTCCAAATTGTCCAATACTTCAAGCATTTTATTGTCAACTTCGTAAATTTCACCTGAGACATAGTAACCAACACCGGGTTTATTCAATAAAAACGGAATGCTATAACGTGTTGCAATGACCAATGGAAGTTTTTCTGTTGTTGTTGCTCGACACCAAAACTTAGCATATCCATTTGCGGGATTTGCAAGAATTGAATGATTTGGCTGTCCATATTTCAAAGAACTGCAAACGAAGAGTTTTTGAAGGGCGGATGAGGCTTTCTAAAATAAAACGTATACACAAAAAAAAATATTAGTGTATTGTAATATTTTTGCTAGGTCCGTTAAATAAAACTTATTACTCCTTTTAGAATTTCTTCTTTATTTACACTTTTCAAATCAAAACAATAAATCTCAATTTATAATCAACTCTAATACTTTTATTCCAACTTAAATCCACTTCTTTAATTACACTTTCCACAATCCAATAGTTCAGCTTTGCACACTTTCATAATCGAAAATAAACTGTCTTCCGCTCACCGTGAACACTCCCTTTTATACTCAAACCAGTTGTTCTAGAAGGTTCTTGTCCAGAAGGGGAAATTCTTATGGGGGTAGAATGTTCTAGTACTTTGGAATTAGGGGAAATTTAGATGCGATGGAAAAGAGCTTTTTGTTTTGTTCCCTCACAAAGCAGATATGTAATTCCCAACAGATGGCGCTGTAGGAGTATAAAGCTCTGTTCGCAACATTGCCCCCTTCTTAAGATTGTTCGTCCCGAACAACTCTATCACCAGCTTCGGCACTGTATCGGTGAAGTCGATCGCTATGCACAACTTTTAGCTTTCCTCTTAACCCTCTTTGAATTCGGTAAACGACATCATTGATTTTCGTGACGACAGTATAAGGGCCTTCCCAGTTTTGTTGAAGCTTCGGCGACAATCCCTTTTGACGATGTGGATTATACAGCCATACACGATCTCCTACTTGGAATCCTGTCGTGTTTGCTCTTGTGTCGTACCTTGTCTTCATTCGATCGCTGTAAGTGCTCATTCTAGTCCTGGTCCTTTCGTGGATGCCGATTAGCCTCTCTTTTAGGTCACTCACGTAATCCCCTGTTTCCTGAGACTCTTGTGGTGGGTGTCCAAACCTTATCTCACTAGGCAGGCGTATGCTTTTTCCGAACAGGATTTCAGATGGTGTTTGTCCTGTTGAGCTATGTACTGCACTTCGATAGGCCATCAAAAATAGTGGTATGTGCCTATCCCAGTTTCTTTGGTTGTCGCCTACGACCTTAGTGAGGTGCTCTTTTAACGTCCTGTTGAATCTCTCGACCATTCCATCAGATTGCGGGTGAAGTGGTGTGGTTCTCGTTTTCTTAATGCCAAGGAACGCGCACACCTCTTGGAATATGTTCGACTCAAAGTTCCTTCCTTGGTCAGAATGGAGCTCCATAGGCACACCGAACCTGCTTACCCAGTTAGACACAATCTGGTCGGCCACGGTCTTGGCTTCTTGGTTCGGGATAGCGTATGCCTCAGGCCATTTGCTGAAGTAATCCATTAGCACCAGAATGTATTTGTTTCCATCATTCGTTTCCGGAAATGGGCCAGCTACATCAACAGCAATCCTTTCAAACGGTGAGCCAACATTATATTGCATCATTTTTCCTTGCAGTTTTCTACCAGGGCCTTTGGTTGCAGCACAAGCGTCACAATTTCGGCACCACTTTTCAACGTCGTCTCTTGCATGCAACCAGTAGAATCGTTGTCTCACTTTTTCTAACGTCTTGTTGACTCCCAAATGGCCTCCTGAAGGTCCATCATGCATTTCTCGAAGAACCTCTTTAATTTTTGATTGAGGTAACACAAGCTGCATCACATAGGATTTACCATCAGCGGACTCCCATTTTCGTCGAAGAACACCTTCTTGCACATGAAGTGAGTCCCATTGTGCCCAATAGGCCTTTAAAATTGGACTTCTATCGGAAATGTCATTCCATGCGGGTTTTTCTTCATGTTCCTTCCATGCGAGAAGAGGTTCAATGTCGGGGTCTTCTTGTTGAGCAGATCGTATTTCTTCATTGCTCCATCCACAAATGGGGTCAGCTCTTATTCGCAGAATGTTGATGGATTCCTTTTCTTCTTGTCGCCTGCAATGCTTGCAATCTATTTTACAAGGTCTTCGGGATAGTGCGTCGGCATTTGAGTGCAGCTTTCCCCTTCGGTGTTGAATTTCGTAATCGTAAGTCTGCAGTCTTTCTATCCACCTTGCGACTTGTCCTTCTGGGTTCTTGAAGTTCAACAACCAGTTAAGAGCACCATGATCGGTTCGTAGAAGAAACTTCTGTCCATAGATGTATTTATGGAAGTGTTTCGTTGCCAAAATGAGTGCCAAGAGTTCTCTTCTGGTCACACAGTAGTTTCTTTCCGTCTTCGACAGTACTTTGCTGAAATAGGCGACAACCTTTTCTTCGCCATTGTGCACTTGTGACAGAACAGCGCCGACTCCCACGTTGCTTGCATCAGCATCGATGATAAAAGGCTTGCCTGGAGTCGGATAGATCAGCACCGGAGCATTGCATAGACGGTATTTCAGTTCTTGGAAGGCTTTTTCACACTCACCTGACCATCTAAACTGCTTGTTCTTTTCCGTAAGCTGATGCAAACTCTTCGCAATTCCGGCAAAGTTCTTAACAAAACGTCTGTAGTAAGTAGCAAGACCAAGAAAACTTCGTAGTTGATGTTTGTCCTGTGGTGTTGGCCAATTTTTGACGGTGTCAACTTTTTCAGGATCGGTCTTGACTCCTTGGGACGAGATGATATGTCCCAAATACTTTACTTCAGTCTGGAACAATGCACATTTTTCTGGGTTCAGTTTAAGGTTAGCCTCTCGAAGTCTCTGGAACACACCCTTTAGATTCTTACAGTGTTGGTCGTATGTCTTTCCATAAACGATAACATCATCCAAGTAGACAAGGCAAGTTTTCCACGTCAGGCCTTGAAGGACGCACTCCATCAAACGCTCAAATGTTGCCGGAGCGTTGCAAAGACCAAACGGCATCACGTTGAACTGCCAGAGCCCATTACCTGTGGAGAACGCTGTCTTTTCTCGATCTTCAGGGTGAATTTCAACTTGCCAATATCCACTTTTCAAGTCCAGTGTTGAAAACCAGTGTGCTCCTTCCATCGCATCTAAGGTGTCACTAATTCTTGGCAGGGGGTAGCTGTCTTTCTTGGTTACGTCATTCAACCTTCGGTAGTCAACACAAAACCGTGTACTTCCGTCCTTCTTTTTGACTAGGACCACTGGTGACGCCCAAGGACTCTTGGAGTTCTCAATCAAACCATCCTTCTTCATGGTGGTAATCATTTCCTCAGCTTCACCTTGTTTGGCCAGTGGCAAACGTCTTGCGGGCTGACGAATGGGCCTTGCATCTCCTGTATTTATTCGATGCTGCACCATTTGTGTCCTTCCATATTTTCCGTTTGGTGAAGCGAAAATGTCAGCATACTCGTTCAGAAGGCTTTCTGCCGTTTTAACCTGATGTTGGTCTAGGTTAGATGAATTAAGTATCTTTGCCTTGATGCTATTGAGTTCCTGAGGGTTTAATGTCGTTCTCGGTGTTTCAGCGTCCATTCGTGTTATGGCTGCCACAGATTCGCACTTACCGATAACTTCTCCTTTTTTTAACTTCACATCGTACGGTTTGGTGTTGAGTATCCGTACGGGGACCATATTGTTCTTCGGAGCCACAAGTGTCTTCCCAATGATGACGTTTTGGGAAGAACAATCTGGGCCTGGTTCCACCATTAGGTATCGATGGCGTCCACACTCTCCTTCTACTTTTGTCCAAACGAATACCTCAGAAGAAGTAGGAATAATCACGTCTTCTTTGATGACAGTCCTTAGAGTTGTTGTTCCTTCGTGCCCATAGATCATTGGAATCTCTGTATTCTGGTATTTGAGTACCTGGTTGCCAATATCCAAAATTACTCGATGTTCTTTCATGAAGTCCATGCCTATGATGCATTCGTCACATATATCTGCCACCAAAAATTTGTGTGAGAATTCTAGATCTGCAATTCGAATTCTGAGTCGGACTTCACCATAAACCCTAGCTGCTTCTCCTGTGGCAGTTCTTAGACGGTAACTATTGGTGTTGTGTAGCCAATTCAGGTGAACTAGGTCTTGACGCACAATGGAGGCTGTGGCACCGGTGTCGATGGTGACCACACGGTTGTTGCCATTTAAAGTTGCCTCGACAGTCAGACTTCTATTGTCTCGCTTAGTTTGAGAGACCTGGATGGTGTTTCTGGGGCCATCGATACCAGAAACCAGCTTCTGCCCCTCGAAGTTGGTTCTTACTCGTTTCCCTGTTGGGAAACTGTTCGGGAAGTAACACTGATGTTATTGTTACCTTGTTCTGGATTTGAAACTCCGTGTCCACAATGTTGACAAGCTCTTCTTGGTGGTAATCGACATTGACGCTGTAAATGTCCGGTCTTGTTGCAATTCCAGCACTTTGCAAGTCCGTTTCGTTGGTTCCTTTGGACATCAGTTCTTTGGCATGAGCATTCTTCGACGATGGCTTCTCTAAGTCGATGTACTCCGTGAGAAGCTTGCTCAGCTGCTTCCATTGTCAAGGCAAACGCTAATGTTTCTGAAAGCGTTCGTTTTCCAGCAGTTCGCACGGCCCTTTGAAGATGTATGTCGGAAATGGCGCGAACAAATGCCTCAACTGCGAACTGGTTACAAATTTCCTCTCCAACATCTGGATATGCAAGATGAACAAGCCTTTCAATGTCCGCTTGCAGTTGTTGTAGAGTTTCGCCCCTCTTCTGAACTCTGGAATTGAGTTGCACTTTGAAGACTTCTTTCATGTGGCTGTTACCAAAGCGTTTGTCTATAGCCAAAACTAAGGAATTGAAGTCGCCGCTCTTATCTGCTGGTATGGTTTGCAACAACTCAGCAGCTGCTCCTCTAAGAGCAAGAGTTAAGGCTATATACTTGTCAGCCTCATCCCAGCCATTTGTTGTGGAAGCTGCCTCGAATTGCTTCTTGTATATAGACCAAGAAGTTTGTCCATCAAAGGTTGGAGGTTGCATCTCTTTTTTTCTCAAAGCTTCCCCAGAACTTTCCCGAATCTTTATGTTTCGAACACGGTCTAACTCTTTTGAAAACGTCTCCATTTTGTTGTCGACTAGCAATGAAACACGTTCATCTAACACTTTTGAAAACGTCTCCATTTTGTTGTCGACTTGATTCTCCAGCAATGAAACACGCCCATCAAGTGCAGATACATTATTCTCGATGTTAACAAGCTTGCCTTCTAGCATTTTTCTCTGCTCTTCGAGAAGGTCTTTTTGTTCGCTATGCTGTTTTTTCTGCTCATTTCTTTGCTCTTCGAGACGTTCGAGAACATTCTTTTGTTCGTTTTTCTGCTCATTTCGTTGCTCTTCGAGACGTTCAAGCAGAAGACTAAACATATTTGAAACATCTACATTTTTACTCACGTCTGCTTCCTCAGCGTCAGCTTCAAAGACGAAAATGTCCGGGTCTTCATTTTGTTGTTTCAAATATTCGGCCAAACGCAGAACAAGCTCATTTTTCGATCCTGCTCTAGAAAGTTCTCGCTTGCCTAATTCACTTTTCAACTCATTACAGTTGAGCTCTTTCAGTAACTTGCTCATTTTTTTATTTTTTTTTTTTTTTCGCACACTTCACTGCACAATAAGTTTTATCCCACTTCTGACACCAATGTAATATTTTTGCTAGGTCCGTTAAATAAAACTTATTACTCCTTTTAGAATTTCTTCTTTATTTACACTTTTCAAATCAAAACAATAAATCTCAATTTATAATCAACTCTAATACTTTTATTCCAACTTAAATCCACTTCTTTAATTACACTTTCCACAATCCAATAGTTCAGCTTTGCACACTTTCATAATCGAAAATAAACTGTCTTCCGCTCACCGTGAACACTCCCTTTTATACTCAAACCAGTTGTTCTAGAAGGTTCTTGTCCAGAAGGGGAAATTCTTATGGGGGTAGAATGTTCTAGTACTTTGGAATTAGGGGAAATTTAGATGCGATGGAAAAGAGCTTTTTGTTTTGTTCCCTCACAAAGCAGATATGTAATTCCCAACAGATGGCGCTGTAGGAGTATAAAGCTCTGTTCGCAACAGTATGTTAAAATTATTCATAAAAATGTAGGGTAGAATCATAATAAAAGGGTCTAACAAAACACAGGACAACATTATTTCAGTTTCCAATATATTATACTCGTATTATTGCTTTGTTTACTGTAAATACGAGTAGTTACTTCTATGTACCTTTATTCATATACAAATAATATAAGTTGCTAGCAAGAGACATTGCAGTCACAATTTAAGTCATGTAGACTTCGTCTGTAATACAGAAGCACATTACCTCCGATTCGCTGCCAAATACAAAATTATGATATATAGATCAAAATGGTAAGACAGTTAGGTCAGCATTCATTAAGATCATTAAGTCCTCAGAAAGGAGTGCAGCGTAAGTTAAAGCCAAATCATTAGCAAAGGCTATTATTTTACCATTAAGATTAAGCTTAAAAATGGAGTTTAAGTTAATAAGGAAGAACAAATGGTCCGTTGACTGAACCTTGACGAACCCTCACATTCAAACAAAAGATCGAATTACTCAACAAAGCATTATCACGAACAAGATGCTTTCTGTTCTGAAGATAAAGAAGCCATATTTGTAAAGTATCTTTAACAAGAGTTTTAGATCCACTATCTCGACATTCTATAAAACCAGTTTTTGTAGAAAAATACAATTGAACTAAAGTTTCTTTAGATACTCACTCTCCTTAATAAATCTCTGCAAAGGAGCATTAAACCAGGGTATTTGATTGCAAAGTAGATCAGAATTTTAATAATCTTCAAATTTCCTAAATAAAAGCATTACTAAAGGATGGAAAATATATTTCTGCATACGTCGTGAGTGCAGACATAACTTATAATAAGTCATTCACTATAAATAATTATGTTTTAAGATTGACTAAGATTCTCAACAAAACATGTCTGTCTTTTGATTAAATACAAAAATAGGTAATATTTAAAACAAATCCAACAATCAAACATTTTGATACAATATTCACTCAAGAACTCAGTTATTTCTTCAAACAAATATTATTTCAAAGTTGAATGCAACTAATTATTTCTATTTATTTTATGTCTATACCTAAGTAAATTACTTACTACACATTATGTACATACTCGTAGTAGGTATATTTATTAGAAATTCTGTTCCTAAAAATTTTCAAATGGAATATCTTTCTATTTTTCATTTCTTTATTTTAATTAATATTGATATAAATTTGGCTGGAAGCCAGATACGAGTAATGTACACGAGAAGGTACCACAAACGTGACGTTTTGTTCAAAAAAAAAAAAACAAATAAATATAAATCCCACAACAAAACAAGTCCATCAAATTGTTATTACTTTATCTTATCAATAAGTAAAGGTATAAACATTTTTATATACATAGCTGTTGTCACTTAACTGGTCACGTCAAACTGCTTCATTTTAGTAAATGAATTTTTAGTGAAATATCTAACCATACAGCTTTCTTTTTATTTTGGGAGTTTATTCTTTTCAGAAATGAGTTCAATTCAAATATGTAAATACATAATGTAGTGTATAAGTTTTGAGTACATATTTATGTACATATATTTTAAGGGAATAAATACATACATAAGTAAGAATTAATGTATTTGGTATTCTTGTGAAATTCATTTTAATTTAAATGAATAGGTAGTTCGAAATCTTTGATTCCGGAAGGTGTTCCATTTGACTTTGTATTAAAGTATGTACAAAAAAAGTTAGTACCTATACAGTTAATGAGTATTTCCTTCAATAACATTGACTTTTATTTAAATGAATTACTCATCCACGAAATAAGTCTTCTTGAGTATACTAACTTAGTAGTTAAGGTAAAATTGGTAGATCTTGATTATATAACTATTGGCTTTAACAACTTCAATGCAACAGATAATACAGTTTTTATTATTGCCGATACAATTCTTCGTTGCAATAATATGATATTTTTATTGGGATATCGATTATTTACTAAAAATCAAACAGAGTGTCCCACTTGTCACAGTCACCTCCGTAATTTGACAAAGATGTAATCAGTTTAAAGAAACAAAACTCAAAAACGTAAAAACCGGTAAAATTACGTCTTAGTTTTCATGTGAGCAGTTGACTGTGAGCCACCCTGAATATAGGACTCAAGCAGTGCAGGTTTTAATGTAAATATTTTAAAAGTTGCCATCACGAATATATTTATTAAGTATTTACTCAAAAAATATTTGGTAGGTTATGTTTAATTAATTTAAAAATAAGGTATATGGCGAATGGGATTGTTAACACATTTTTTTATAAAACCAGTTGTCCGATGAGGTATCAGTCGAAAATCAAAAACACCATTCTGTGACAGAAACCGTTAATAACATTTTCTTAAAATTTTCTTAGATCGTTAGGGCCGATTTTATGGAGAGTATGTTCGAAATGCAGAATTGAAATTAAGCGTTTCTTTCCAAAGAATGTTTTGCTGCAAAGTTTACATAATTGTTCATCAATCTATTGTAAGGTTTTGAAATTCATAGAGTTAGTAAGTTGACAAATAATGAACGGTAAAAGTTATGGGTTTTTTAAATAGAAAAAAAATAAATAAAATAAATGTATATTTTGGGAAAAAGGTAAACAAATCAGTTAAAAATATTTAAAAGAATTCTTTTCAAGTTTTCAACTCGGGCTTTGAAACTGAGTAATTAATTTTATAATATAATTATTTTTTTTTATTTGAAAAAGAAGCTAGAATTGAAAGCCTCTGTTTCATTTTTGATTTGTTTTTAATTAGTTCTGTAAAAAGTAGAAGTGGTTATTGAAAACAAATTTCGTTTTTGCAGGTTCTTCTTCAGAAATCTTAATTGAAATAAAATGCGAGAGTGGATCGCACGTTACCTGCTCTTATTTAAAAGTACATTGGAATTTAAAAATTGCTTATAAATATAAAAGCATAGATTTAATTAGAATAAAACGTCTAAATACATAAAATTGCTGTCTAATTTCTAGAAAAGTATGAATTTTTTCAAATAAATTAAAAAAAATCTTTTTATTATTAAAGTAATTTTTTATATAGGAAATTTCTTTTAATTTTTTCTAGAACAAAATTTGGGATGCCAATTTTAAGTATTTGATAATATAAAATTTTTGTTTTAAAACAAAAATTATATTTTTTTTCAAATTCAAAGTTTAAAATCGTTAGAGCCCTTAATGAGAAAGTCGAATCAGGTAAGAACCTTAAGTAGCGAGTTTGAAGAACATACCTTCAGTGGTTTAGGGTGTACGTCGAGGTACAGACATACAGACATAAAAACAGGCAGACGGAATTGCCGGACCCACTTTTTTCGTGTTTTCAAAAACAAAACTTACCCGATAGTACCTACCTATATCGCAAGTAAAAAGATTAAGTAGTTTATAAGGAATATAATTACATTAAAACCCGCTTAAGAGAAACCCGCTTAAGAGACAAACCCGCTTACCTGAAACACTTTTTCCTCCCCAAGTATTTTCCGACCAATTTCCCTTAAAACACTCCGTTTAAGTGAAACTCGCTTAAGTGAAAAACCCGGATAACTGAAACATATTTTCAGTTAATTTTTAACATTTTTCATTGAAAAAAACTCTCTTAAGTGGAAAAAAAATTGAATCGAACAGAACAAAAATTTGATAGTTTTCGTTTTTCAATAAATAATTTTTGTGTTATTTAATCGTTGTTTTATTTAACTTCTTTCAAGGCAAGTCCAAAAGATAAGAACAAAATTGTTTTTAGCATTAAATGGTGATGGAATTTTTATGGAATGTAATTTTTAAATCCGCTTAAGTGTATTGTATTTGTATTTGTATTTATTTATTCAAAAATCACTTACAAATTAAGACATTCATCTTATAAGTTGTTGCAAGCCTTTATATTAATATAAGAATTAAGAGAAGTTAATTGGATTTATGAATTCAATTGGATTCTATTAAAGTTTAATAAATTTAAGTTAAAAGATAATATATTTATGCATGTATGTGTAGCTATATGTTAAACCGAATTAAGAAACAAAAAATAATAAAAAACAAAAATTTCAATGGTTTGCCAAATACCTGAAAAGAAAACATTTAAATCTTCCTGTGGCTCTGATTCCTCTCAATGCGATTGGCAGGGAGTTCCAGAGGCGTATAACATGAATAAAAAACTGACGTTGAGTATTAAGATATTTATAACGAGACGGTATTAGAACGAGAGACCTTGTTGAATGAGGGAAATTCAGTCTGCTGTGTAGATAATCGGGTTCTTGAGTTTGAATGATTTGATGCAAGTAGCTCAGTTGACGAAATTTCAGTAAATTATCCAGACTGCAATTGCAAAGTTGTGTTGAAAAGGAAGATACATGGTCGTATCGGCGTAGGTTAAATACATAGCGGGCGATATTATTGTATACAACATTAAGTTTGCGCTTCGTCGCATAGTCCAAGTCACAGAAAACTTCACATCCATACAGTAAAACAGGGAGTAACAGAGTTTTGGCTAGCAACATTTTAGTTTTTTTAGGAATGAACCTTTGAGTGACCTGAAGAGCACGAAGGCTAGCATAAACCTTCCCGATCGCGCTGTTTATGTGATCGTTCCATGTGAGACTACGATTGAAAACCATTCCTAGATTTCTCACCGAGCCGACATAATCAATGGTTTCGTCATCCAGCTTCAACGGGTTTAAAACTGATAAATCAAATGCCTTTCGGTAGATGGGTAGGGTTTTCGACTTTACAGGATTTAAGCAAAGATTATTTTGTTTGGACCAATTGGAGATACGAAGCAAGTCCTCGTTCATTAAGGAAACCATGTCGTTTTTAGCAAGGAATGGGTGACTTATCAAAAGTTGTACATCATCGGCGTATAGGTGAATTACACAATTTTTAACAACTAGAGGAAGCTCGTTGATGTATAGCGAAAAAAGGATCGGTCCAAGTATAGATCCTTGTGGCACACCAGTTAGTACACTCATTAAGCTGGATGACCGGTCATTTATGACAACGCGTTGTTGTCTTCCACTAAGATACGAGAGCATTAATTTGCAAGACTCGAAAGAAAATCCATAGATACTTCTTAATTTTCTACATAATATTGAGTGGTTGACCGTGTCGAAAGCCTTAGAGAAGTCTAAGAGGGTTAGGAGTGTTAAGTGGTCACTATCCATTCTACTTCTTATTTCGTCTGTCACTAGAAGCAATGCAGATTTGCAACTTCGATGTGGCCGAAAACCTGACTGGCATGAGCTCAAAAGATTATTCAAAGATAAATAAAACTGTATCTGCTTGAAAATTGCTTTTTCAAAAACCTTCGATAGGAAAGGAAGTATGGCTATTGGACGGAACTCTGACACTATACCTGTAGTTTTTTTGGGAATAGGGATAATTTTGGCTTTTTTCCATTCCAAGGGAAATTCTGAAGTAGTCAGTATACTGTTAAAAATGTATGTTATAAAAGGTAGTAAGTACGGAAGCAGTAATTTAACAAATTTTGGGTGTATAAGATCGAGGCCAATTGCATTCGATTTAATCGAAAGAATTGCCTCAACAATATCTTCTTCTTGAAGTCTAACAAAATTGAAAACGCTGCTAACATCAGTAAGTTCATCTTCACTAAGAGTGTAATTAGGGGTATGTGTGGTTAGTGGCATTGAAGTGAACTTCCTGTTGAGAGCATCACAATCAATGTCGTCAGATGGCACCTTAGTTTGTTTACAAATACCCATTTCTTTCAGATTTTTCCATACATTTTTGCTTGAGGCTGAAGAACCAAGTTTTTGTTCATAAAAAAGCATTTTTGCTGATCTTATCATTCTGACTACCTGATTTCGAAGTCTGCGATAAGTTTGGTGGAAATGTTCTACTTTGTATCGCCTCCACTGACTGTAGGCGGCATCTCGTTGTGACATGACAGCTGAAATGTCGCCATTCAGCCAAGGTGGAGCCGTATGCTTTACCAAACAGGTTTTAATTGGAACATGCAGATTAAACAAAAAGTTGACATTATGCCCTAAGAAGGATACCTGATCGTTTACATTTCGCATCAGGTAAAGTGAGTTCCAGTCTATGTCATTAAAATCTCGCACCAATTGTGATAGGTTTATATTTTTGAAATCTCGATATTGAAAACTTTGCTGACCAACCTCACAGGCTATATCCAAACAGGTAAAGATCAAGTCGTGCTTAGAGAAACCAGAAGCTTGGAGCTGGCTATAAGCCAAAACCCTATCAACATCACTAGCAAGATATAAGTCTAGCAGAGAACTCGATGAATCAGTGAAGTGAGTAGGCGTGGAGCGGTTAATGGGATTCAGATTGAGGGCCTCAAATGTACCTAACAAATTTTCGGATAAATCTTTGTCCAACAAATTACAATTAAAGTCACCACAAAGTATTGTATAAGAATAGCACCAAGAAATTGACTCCAATGACGTAACCAATGGTACAGTGCTAACGTGGTTGTATGGTCTATAAACCGATCCGACCAGAACGGTTTCAGTGTTGCATATGATGCTAGTGAATAAATATTCAAATGGACAGTCGTCATCAGATTTTCCTACTAACTTGCAGCTTAAACTATCACGCACATACAGGGCGGAACCTCCACCAGTCCTGAACAATCGATCGGCACGGAAAAGTTTATAACCCTTTAAACAATAAAAATCATCGCTTATATCTGGTCGGAACCATGTCTCGGAAACGGAAACAACATCTATTTTAGAATCTACAAACAAGTACCTGAATTCCTCTAATTTATTAGTCAAACTCTGTGCGTTTAAATGACATAAACGTAAACCATTATTTTGAGCTCGTAAAATTCTTATCATATTATATAAATTAGTATTCATGTTATTACCAGTGAACCCCCTGCTATTGTTAGCTGGACTCGTAAGTCTTAAAGCTACAAGCGTAGCTGTAACATGAGTATGAAAAAGAGCCCATCAGTGTATAAATTAAAAGAAGAAATATATTTTGGCAGACGAGAATTGTAAAAACAAAAGACAATATTTGGCAAAACACCGTTACAAGAAAAGAGAAAACTAATAGAAAAAGAGGGTAGATCGCAATGACAAAATAAAAAAAATTAAAAGAAGGCAAAACAAAATAAAGAAATTTAAAAGGCAACAATTGCAAAAACAAAAACATATTAAAATTAATAATTGTGTTCATCATCATTTCTTACAGAGCATTTAGTTTGACGTCACGGCAGCTTCTAGATTCTCAATGCTATTTACAACAAAACTGTCTCCATCAGCTGCAAGCTTAATCCAAACAGATCCGTGCATTGTGTACGCACTATGCAGTTGGTGATTGTTCCTCAAGCGGATAGCATGTTGTAGCAGAGTGCGTGTGTTTTTCGTTAAACTTTCATTCAAGAAACAAGCATTATCAGACTCTATACCAAAGTCACGCAATGAGAGTTGATGATTTTGTTGCTGTTTCCTGAACTCAGAAGCAGTGGTACCACTTTACTTCAATTGAAGTAGATCTACTTCTTTTTTTCAAAATATTTTAAAATCTACTTCCTACTTCGCACCATCATCAAAATACTGAAATCTACTTCCTTTTTAAAATCTCTGTTTCAATCTACTTCAATTTTACAAAAAAAAGCCCAAAACTACTTCATTTTCTCTATTTTCATTATAGTTAGTACTTCCATACAAAAATATGAGCATCAACACAAGTACAAATATATAATTTCTCCTCTAGACTGCAGCTTGAGTAACAGATCTACAGACAGACTGAATCACCACTTTTTCGTTTTGTAGTAACTGATGAAAAACTTGAGTCCTATTTTTTTTTCTAAATGCAAATACAAAGTCATTTTGAAATCTACTTCGAATTTTCTCAATTTACTTCACTTTTTTCTTCAAATCTACTTCGACTTTTTTTCCGGAAGTGGTAACGCTGCTCAGAAGTGCACTTCAGTAGTTTGTTTCTCTCTTGAACACTGCTAAATTTTAATATAATGGGTGGGGAAGCTGAGCGGTTGGAGTTAGAATTTCGTGAGCGGGAGCGAAAAATAGTTTTTAGTGTTGGAGGTTTGCATTTGGTTGTCAAACATAAACGGTTGAAGATCGATGTAAGATTTTCATCAGGTAGGCGAGGGACACCAAACAAAACAGCGTCAGCAGAGATCTCTTTTTTTTCATTTGAATCAATTTGTTGTTGTAACGATGACAGCTTAGAGTTGAGTGCAAGCACATCAGCTGAGTTTTTCTCGATTAAATTAGATCTCCGCACAACACCCGCGATTTCGTCGTTTAATGAGAGCAATTTGTTGTCAAGAGTGGTTGTATTAACTGCATTGCATTGGTTTCAATGTGTTCGACTCGACGGACAGTTTCTTCTATAGTGGCGTTAACTATGCTCAGCTTCTCTAACCACATTTGTTCGGCTTGTTTTAATTTATCAGAGAGCTCGCTGCGAATTTTAGAAAACTCATCCGTTATGCGGCTGATAATCATGTCAGCATGTTTGTTCAATCGTTCATCAAGAGTTGTTATTGTTAAATAAGAGGAGACATCATCTTTGCTTAATTTGTTTTCCTTTGTGTTGACGGCTGGAGAATTAACCCTTGATGGTGTAAGTGCTGAGACAGGTGATTGTTGTTGTGTTTTTTTGGATCGGGTAGAAGAAGCAGAATTGACACTAGTTGGTGTAAGTGCAGCGACAGGCGTTTGTTGTTGTGCTTTTTTGGATCGGGAATTCATTGTATTAAAAGTGGAGAGATGCGAGTTTGATTGATTTACGAATTAAAATCACTAAAGTCTTTGTAAATATTAATCGGATCAATAATGCTTTCAGTTGTTTAAGTAGATATTTACATAGACTAATCAAGTTCGCGCACTTTAGCAATAAATGTTAGTTAAATACAGTAAAAAAAGAAATTTAGCTACGGACGTCACTAAACTGTGTCTATTCTCTGCGATTATGCATACGTCGTATATAATTTTTTTTTCACTTATCCGAACTCCGCTTGAGTGAAATTATTTTTCACTTAAGCGGGGTCCGTTTAAGTGAAAAACCCGCTTAAGTGAAAGAGAGACTGTGACATTTTGCCGTTTCTCTTAAGCGGGTTTTACGTACAGACATTTTGAACAAAAATTTGATCATATCGATGATTTTGATATCCAATTGGGTTGTCCTACTGAAAATGGATACCTACCAAATTAGAAAATAACTTTGTAGTAAATATATGCTAATGCATTCTAAACATAATGAACTGTGTATGAAAAAAGTAGTAAAATCACTAGGTTACGCTTTTACGTTTCTTCAAATACCTACGCCAAAAACTCCCTTTTATTCAAAAATGTAAAATTATCGCAACGAAGGCCACTTTCAATGATTTTTGAAGCTCAACTGTCAAGAAAACGATATGAAAGAAAAATCTTCATGCTATCCTAATGTTATTTTTATCAGTAAAACTAAAGCTGAAGTACCTTTTCAGTCGTTGCTTGATCGATCGTAAAGCCATCTGAGTAAATGGTTTCAGTTTCAAAATGGGGCTTTGATGGAAGTTCAATCCATACGCACTACAAACAAAAGTTTATTTCAGAATTTCCCGATGCATGAACCTAAGACAGGTTTTGGAAATAGTAAAGACGAAAATAAAGCTCGAATGTTTTTTTTTTGAAAAGATAAGTTTGTTTATATCTATGGATGCTAATGACTCCAACTGTGCACAAAATCTTTATTTCTAGGCCTGAAATTGTCAATAAGGCGATATGCCTAATGAAGATTTTAAAACACACAAGGAATATTTTAGCAGAAAATATCTACAACTGATGATATACATAACTGATATTTTGAATCTATAATTTATATCATCAGATCGATTTATGAGTTCTATAAGCCGGAACCACACATATCTCGTGTATTGTGTTGTGGAGGAATCGCTTCCGTTTCGATTGCGCCATACCACGATGTAGAGTATTTGAAATGCAACAAATATCTACTAAAATGTCAAAAAAGATATTTTACTGTTTGCAGGAAAGAGAACACTATACTCGTAGATTATATAATGTTAAAAGACAACAGCTTTGAGTTCTTAAAACTTCCGTTTTACAAAAACGACACACCTTTCCACTGCAAAACACACCATACGAGATATGTGTACTTCCGGCTTTATGCGATCATAACTTGTATTAAATTGAATGTCATTCAAGTCTGAAGTTGTGAATTCATGAGAAGAAGAACCTTGAAAACAAATTTACTTTACATGACTAAACCTTATTCCTTTTTGTTGGTTCTACAACCTAAAATTCAATGTTTGAAACAAATCGTTTAAGTGAAGAGTTTTGAGCAAGCTTTCCATACAACCAACCCTAGTGTGTGTAGGTCGGGGTACAGGCAGACAGACATACGGAATTGCTAGAGACACTTTTTTCGTGTTCTCTATCATCGTAATGTAAATGTTGCTCGAAATATCGAGCTCGACCTTTTTTCAAATGTCAATCTTGAACCTATGTACCATATTTAGCAAGTAAAAACAAAAATATAGGAATTATTTAAATACATTTACATATTATATTATATCTATGTATGATATGGGCAAATACACCCATTATAATTATAAAAAATGCGTGATATTATTATTAAAAAGATAAAAGAAACCATAAAGAATTAATGTGCTTATTGTTTTTATCTCTATGAGGTTTTAATGCGTTACGATTATTATCAGTCTACTAAAGAAGTAATAAAGTCTACAGCATGACGTCTATAGTTGATAAGGCCACAAAACAAGTGATAATCAGATATTGCACGATAACTAGTATTTTCTTATGTACACAGTTTTTGAGATGATTCAAATACAATGCCGCTATCATAACCATAAGGCATGTTTTTAAAAGTTATTATACCGACCAGGGCCGTATCACACTGTGTGGAGTATCCTAACTCAAAATGAAAATGTATCCCGATGAACTATCTTTTAGTCTTGAAGTTAAGTAAATTTTAATTTTACCTTGATAGTAAAAAATTCATATTAATTGTAGTGCTTACACAAATGGTGCTTAAATGTTTCTTGTGGCTCTATGAGTAGAATAGCTACTCGTATTTAAGTATTTCAAAAACAACGGTGTCAATATATTAGCTTTCGACAAAAAGGGACAGAAAATCATCTTGTTGCAATCGGAATAATGACTACTTTATTTTTAAAGAAACGATCAATGGAATCATTGTTCCGTAAAATTGGTCGTTGAGTAAAGTAATCCCGAAGATCTCCACAAATTCCTCAGAAATAATTAACTTCCATTAAAGTTTCAGAAAAAAAATAATAACAAAATTGAAACTAAATTCAAGCTAATAGGGTAAGACACCCAGTGACCGACACCCTTAAGAGAAATTTTGAGTTTGCAAATTCATAACTTTTCTTTCGCTGGATCGATTTTAATGATTTTTGTGTATTATTATAACTGTTAATAATTTCTTTTACAATATTAAAGAAATAAATATGTACGAAATTCAAAAAATAAATAAAACACAAAATCGTAAAAGCTTACCAGTTTTTTAGTTACGGACACCTTTTTTTCAGTAACCGACACCCGTTAAATACTAGTTACGGACACCCTTTTTTTGTAGATTTTCACCCTAAACTGTAAGAGGAATTTGCGGCAACAAGTTTACATAAGCTCGTCAAACGTTAAAATCAAATAATTAAAAGTTTTAATTCGACATTTCAATTGACAATTGGGAATATCATGAATCCTGACTCATAAGAACTTGTGGTTCGTCAAAAGTGTATGCGAAAACTTCTGTTTTATTTATTTTTCACCAAAACCAAAACCGACACCGAAATAAAAACAGAATATATTTAACTTGGAAGGTGTTTTTAAAATACTATAATTTTTATCTAATATATAAGATAAATAAATATTAATAAAAATAAATTCCTGAAAAATGTGGCTTTATAGCAATATAAAAAGCGGTTTGTAAAAATGAAAGGAAAAAAGAAAGACAAAAACGATGGTGTCCGTAACTAATATCCTCAAAAACCTCTAATCGCGCCAGTAATAGACACCCCCGTCGGTCACTGAATTTATTGAACATTACATTTTAGTTATGAACACCCCACGTTAAAATAAGTTATTTTATTATTTTAATAAAAAAAAGTTAACAAATAGATCCACTAATTATTGTTTTGAAATAATATGCACTGTCCCATATATAAGAAACACGGATAAATTAATAAAATACTGATTTATACTCAAGTGTTTCTTAAGGAATTCACAAGATTTCTTTGATTTACAGAGGTTCTCAACTTACATCTTTTATTACACGTCAACGATTGACTACAAAATATCAATTGAAGTCTTTTGTTATGACATTTGCACGTCTAAACACGTTAAAAATAGCTTCGGAAGTATCCAGCAACAGGAAACCTTAATAAAATGAAAAAACAGAGATAGGTGACCATTACTGAAAGGGGGTCGGTCACTAGGTAGTTTACCCTACTAACATATAAACAGAAAACCGAAAATTCAAGTGAAAACCGTATTTCTGCTTAGGTAGGTACATAGATATATTTATAAATTTTTAACAAATACAGTTTTATTACAATTATCAACGTATAAAGTTTATTACAAATCTTAAGAGACATTTTCGCTAAAATTAAAAATCATATGAAAATGCTCAAAAACTTGAATTAAACCGGTCAACCCGATGTAAAGGATTCTTCAATTTACGCGAGTCGATTTTGGCAGCCTGTGGCAGCCATTTTGTTTTGGTGATATTTGTAAAAAAGAACTCAGTCTTTCACAGATTTTAACTTGACGAATTTTGTGCCGGAACACCTGTAAAAGAACCAACTAATCCAGGAGCTCAAAGTTCAAGAGCATAGACAATGGTGTGTGTTCGCTGACTGGGTTTCAGATTCAGAGTGGTTAAAAAGGGACCCCAATTTAGGCCGAAAAATCTTCTTTAGCGACCAGCCACAATTTTGAATGTTGTTAACAAGCAAAATTGCGGTCACGAGGTTACAATGTATACTCAAAAAGGTACCGTTTGGTGTGCCAGAGCAGGGGCGTCATTGGTCCGCAGTTTTTCGAAAACGACGTTGGTGAGACGGGCACAGTCAATGGCGAGTGCTATACAGAACGATGATAACCAATTTCTTATGGCCCGATTGAACCATATGGACCTAGACTACATGACAACATAACAAAGGCCATCGCTCAAATTCAGCCGGATCTTCGCGGAATAGTCATTGAAAATTGGCCCACTAGGATCCGTGCCACCGTAAGATGCAGAGACGGTCAGAACGTCATATCTACAGTTATATGTATGTTTATATTGTTAATTCCTCACATCCAACTTGTCTTATTCCATTTCATCCTACTGAAAAATACTTACATAGTATGTATATGTACACATTGGATGGACGGACTTACGAACGTACAAAAGGCATATACGCACACACCGACATTGACCACATCACCAAAATCACTTTTTTGATATCTTCATCATCGCAAGGTTAAGCTTGATTAAAACCTTTAACACTAACCCTATAGCCTGCTATATACCTACCTATATAACTTGTTAGTTCTATTAAAAAATTCTGACATTGGAAGCTTTTAGGTTTTTCGAAAAAGGCCCTGATTAGGTTCAGCACGGCCCATTTGATTGTAAACTACAAGCAAAATAAAAAAAATCAAACGAAACGTTTTAACCATGACAAGGAGGAGTGTACATTATAAAATATGGAAATTACACAAAGTCGAATGTAATTACTGTTCCCGTCATTCATATTGACATTTTTACAAGGTAGAGGTAGGTAAATAACTTTGTGGCTTCAAATAAAAACCTTTTCGCAATTTTCAATAATCACAATGTTCACGAACAGCCATTATCTACTGAAATAAAGCGTGCTGTAAAGTGGTTTTTAAATCTAAAAATATCTCTTACTTTTAACTAACGATTAAACTATAATTGACCTAATTTTGAACAAAATAAAATATAAATAATGCATGAGACACATTTTTGTAGGCAGCTACCACTGTTTTAGGATTCCAGAATAAAGATTGAGCCTTTAAAAAGTAGGTAGGTATGTTGTATGCATGTATGTATGTACATATATTCAATAAATTATTGCCAACTGTACACTTTTTTCACAGTGATCGTCATCCTCATTCCTTATATAACCAAATCTTTTTTTTTCCCGGAAAGTCACTCTACTCCAGCTAGTGACACACCTCCACAAAACAAATTTTCACTTTTCTTTAAGGCCTGTTGTGTATCTGCATCTATGAATGACGAAGAGATACGACAGACGAGACTTTCAGAAAGTTCTATGCACTTCTCATTTATACACGAAAGGATTCTCTTTTTTTTTCACCAAAATTTAAGATTTTTTCTTGTAAATGAATAAGCTTAGGTAAACGTACATATGTATGTAATTTCATTTGAGAAAAAATCCAATATATTTTACTAACCCTGAGGTTGCACATGTTTGATGGTTTAAAGTAGGTACTTGTTGCCCGATTAATTTCTTAAGGAATTAATTAACTTGAATTAAGTTTACAACTTATAAATGGATTACTTAATATACGGCAGTTGTAAGTATTCAACAACGGCAAAAAAAAAGTATATACCAAAGGAAATCCAGCCAGACAAAAGTAGGTACCGTTAGATTGGAGAGAAGAACTTCAACTAAATGCCCAAGAGAAACCTAGAGAGTGTTTAGCTCCAAACTTTTTCGTCGCCGTTTGCCGGCGGAAGGCTGATGTTGTTGGCAAAGGAGACGTTACGGGGTATTTCTGGACAGGCGTAGATTGACAAAAAAAAAATACAAGTTAGAGCACTGTGTTGTGTTATGAGATTTTTTAATGCTACGTTTTGGTGGTTGGTCTTTTGTTATCATTCAGATTCAGACTCCATAATGGCATAATATTAAAAATAACCCAAAAAGAAAAAAATCTGCTTTATTTTAACATTCTTTAAAAAAAGGTATATGTACAAATATTGTATGTATGTTTTTTTTTTTTGGAATAAAATATCTAATTTTTGACGAAATATACTGATGTGGTATGTAAAGCATTATATTATCTTGCCAGTGTACAGTGAGTATAAACTGTTAACATGGAAATGAAGTTATTTTAAATGTTCAGTTATTGCTATTCGAAAATGTTTTATTTCGAATGATGGATATTTTAATGAAAGTATTTCGAATACCGATCAGAGTAATAATAAACTAGATTGGAGAAAAGGGTCTATGTTGGGCGCCAGGTTTTCGAAGCATTTACTTGAAGTTTTTGAAATAAATTAAACGAGATAACATTGAACAGGTCATATTTGAAGTTAAGATCTTACAATCAATCTCAAATTTAAAAACCATAATTTCTTGTTTTTATTGAATAACAAAACAGGAAAATAGGCATACATAAGTCAAAAAATATAAAAAGGAAGTAGGAAGCTAAAAATGAAAAATGATTGTCTTAAACTTTGTTTTGAAATTGGTTTGGAGAGATATTCTTTGCAGAAGCATAATGGCAAACGATATTACATTCTAAAAGCGGATGATATGTAGTTCACCCTGGTACAATGGTTAGTGGGTTGAACTGTTATGCAGAAAGTCTAGGGTTCGATACTCAGCAAAAATATGTTGCGTCTTGCTAAGAAATGATAACTCATCCAAGAGTACATATCTCTTGTCATGAAAAGTGATTCTTATCTTAGCCGTTTGAATTCGGTAGAAAATTTTACGTCTCGTCCATTTCTGATAATACGGAAGGATCGTTACGCATTGTAAGAAGGGCAAAACGAAGGAATTAAACCGCTTCGATTCGTTAGAAAACAAGTAAATGATCAGGTGAGTAGGCGATCAGAATTTGGTTGTATTAAAATTTTGTGACAGAGAATTCGAGAGCCAAAAACAGAGTGAAGGTCTCTTGATAGACATTTCAATGTAAGATCGTACATTTGATTTCATATCAATCACAGAGTGAAACAGCTAAGAAACTGGTTCATTGTTGAAGATTCACACAGTATTTGTAACGAAATGTAAAGTAATAATAAAAAGTTTTTAGTGAATGAATTTTTCCTGGGATTTTTTCATTTGTAAAATTTTCAAATACAATATTCTTTTAACTTCTTCAGAATACAAGACAGTAAAATTATTACATGCCATTTAATTCATTGACAAACTATACAGAAATAATCCAAAAATATAATCTCAAAAACCGTTAAGATCATATTTCCGTTAAACCATTTTTTCTTTCAACAAACGGGACTTTCGTTTTTAATGTTAATATAGTGTTTTTTAAAGCCTATTCAAAATTAAAGTATTCCAATCTTTCGCTATTCTCGCCTATATTTCATTTAAAATAGATTTTATTTTAATTCCTTAAATCAGAGAGAATAAAGTGCTGAGTAGAAAATGTTCGGCATGAAACTCCGAACATTTCTTGTCATAGAAGTCAAAATCTATGAAAATTGTGCTATAAAGATATTTGCATTTTTGCCTATTCTCTCTCGAACAGCAAATATCAATATTTATGCTTCATTATAAATCGTTAGTTATTCGTGAATAAATTAAACAGAACAGGACCCAAATATCTACCCTGTGGTATTTCAAAACGAATGTTTGAGTTATTCAATAGACAACCATTTATTGTTAAAAAATACAAGTAGGTGATGAAAGTTTATTAATGATTACGTTCATGAAAAAATAAATCAAACGATAAAACTACACCTATAAACAGTTTCTGGATGTTTAAGCTGATCGCGATAAAAATCTTGATCTTGTCTGGTTAAAGGTAGTAAAAATGCAAATGTATAACTTCAATCTAAAATCAATCAATCGAGAAGTATATTTTGGGATTTGATTCTTGGGAGTATCCTAAAAACAAAAACAGACCGTTCTACAGTATGGTAAATGGCATTTCTCCAGATAATTTGTAGAACTCAGTGGAAAGGGCCGATTGCATGGGTTCCAAATTTGTGATTCAATCTCTTGTAAATTGAGATTCATCCGTCCAAGAATTTCTACTAATAAATTCGCTGTCATAAGGCTCCGCCAAAGTCAGAAAATTCAAGCCTCTTTTCTAAATCATCCAGAAGCACTTCTTAAACAGAAGTATGCTGGTATGGGTCTGGAAGCATTAAATTGCAAAGCTAAGCGTGTGATGCTGGTTCATGGATCAATTGTAATAGCTTCCATTATTCTTTCATCAGCCGAAATTCGTCTTACTTGTGCTCCCATGTTAGTTCGTGTATTTGAAACTTATCTCGTTTTTCCTAATAGGCCACGATACCCCTCATACCATAATCTTTCTGAGAAGCAAATAAGAGTTTTGACTTTCTTATAGCTATCCAAAATTTAACAAATATTCCAACATTGTTAGTTCTTGGAAAACAAATCTTATTGTCAAAAGTTGTTAGAAATGTAGGTACATCTTAAATTCCTTTTTTATCTGCTGCATTTGCCCAAATACTTATCCGTAAACTTGTTCTTGATTTTTATTTTAATTATTCACCTTCATTAGAAAAAATAGTAAAACATTGTTTATATTACGCATTTTCTCATTTTTTCTCATTCATTTACCTCAAAGTCAAAAAATTAACTTGGGTAAGAAAATATATCAACTAGATATCAACTTGATTCAAAAGTAATTAATTGTAAAGGCTTGTACATATACCTTTTTAAAATAAAGTCCCAAGTAGGGATGCAAACGATACATCGATGTTTCCAAAACATCGATGTTTTGTTCAAAAACATCGATGTTAACATCGATCTTTTGGTTGCCGATACATCGCCGATACATCGACTGAAAAATTGTAAAACATCGACATCGTTCATTCATTTTGTTGAACATAGACATTGCCAAAATTGTGTTAAACATAAAATGTGTTTGTATTAGCATTTAAGTTGATGCACTTCAAAAATGACCTGGCTAAAGGCAAAGTAGTTAGTTACCTAAATAAATATTTACGGGAATACAACAGCTCGCCTTCAGCCACCATGGACACATCTGATGAGTCTGAAAAAGATGATTCAGAGTTTGATATATGGAAATACCACAAGCAACTAACACATAAGAATATGAGAAATAAGTCATCGTCAACTTCAACAGCGACCATTAGTGAAACAGAAGTTCAAATGTACCTGTCGTCTCCTGTTTCACCAATAAATAAAATGCACGACTGGATCGCACGAACTTGCTCTTATGTAAAAGTACTTTGGAATTTAAGATACATTTTATAAATATAAAACATGGATTTAATGAGATAATAATGTGTAAATGCATAAAATTGCCGTCTGGTTTCCGGAAAAGTATGAATTTACGCAAATAAAGCTTAAAAAATCGTTTCTATTATTAAATAAACTTTTTATATAAGAAATTTCTCTAAAATTTTTCAAGAAAAAAATGTGGGATGCGAATTTTAAGTATTTAATAATATTGGTTTTAGGAAATAATTTCAAAAAATAATCGTTCATAGGTTTTGAAGATATTGATTTAAAATTTTTTTTTTTTTTAAACCCAATAAATATTTTTTCGAATATTTTTATATACAATATTATTTTTAACTTAAGGGGACTCCTGCTAAAAATGTTGGGTTAAAATCCTTAGAGCCGTTAATAAGAAAGTCGAAAATCAAAAAAAAACGGGTCTATGGCAGGTACCCCTAATAACATTTTGCCCCAAAATTTTGTTTGACCAAAATGTAGTCCATGTCCATAATATCACACTTAATTTTGTTTATCAAAATCGTTAGAGCCGTTTTCGAGATAAATAAGATTTTGCATTACGGGTGTATGGGGGGTACCCTTAGTTTTGGAGCTAAAAAAAAAATTTCAATTTTTCCTCTAGGGAATCACCGAAGACCCTTAACTACCGAGATTGAAAGAAATAGGTCCAGTGGTTTAGGCTGTAGTGAGAGGTACAGACATACAGACACACTGAAACATGTTTTTTGTGTACTAAATTTTCCTTAAAATTTTTATAAAAAAAATTGATATGCAAATTGTTAGTATTTAAGAAAATACATTTTAAAACGTAATTTAAAAATTTAATCGTGTATCGGTTTTCAAGATATTGAATTTAAAAAAAAAAAAATTGTATTATTTTTTTAAAAATCCAAAAACTATTTTTTCGAAAAAATTTTTAGTTTATATTTTTTCAAATGCAAAGCAGCTCCTGCATAAAAATTTTGGTTAAAATCCTTAGAGCCGTTGGTGAGAAATTCGAAAATCAAAAAAACCGTTCTATGACAGGTACCCCTAATAACATTTCCCCCCAAAATTTTTTTTCACCAAAATATAGTCCATGTCCATAATATCACACCAAATTTTTTTTATCAAAATCGTTAGAGCCGTTTTCGAGATAAATAAGATTTTGCATTACGGGTGTATGGGGGGTACCCTTAGTTTTGGAGATAAAAAAAAAATTTCAATTTTTCCTCTAGGGAATCACCGAAGACCCTTAACTACCAAGTTTGAAGAAAATACCTCCGGTAGTTTAGGCTGTAGTTCGAGGTACAGACATACAGACATACAGACATACAGACATACAGACATACAGACAGACAGACGGAATTGTCGGACCCACTTTTTTCGTCTTCGCTATCATCGTAATGTCAACTTTGATCAAAATCTCGAGTTCGATTTTTTTTCCAAATGCAGAACTTGCCCTATAGTACCTATATCGCAAGTAAAAAGAGACGCTATTGAGATCTGGAATGATATGAAATCTCTTTTCCCAAAACTTGCAAAGATTGCAATGATATAATCTCCCCATCGTCGCCACTTCTGTTCCAAGCGAGCGTTTGTTTTCGGAGGCTGGGGCAACTATCACTCAGGACAGAAATAGACTTCTGGGGACCAGATTGTCCAAGCTTCTTTTCTTGAACTCAATTTCGCAGTTACTTTCAAACATAAAATAATTATTTTGTCTCTTATTTAATTTCAAAATAACATTTAAATAAATAAATCCTATTAAGAAAATATGTTTTGTTTCAAAGTTGAATTTTATTATTTTGTGGTGTAGAGTGTAGTTGACTGAAAATATTATAAAATTTTTGCGTTGAAACTGGTAAGACTTGTATATTTTGTTGCTAGTGTACAGTAGGCGTTTTTCTTTTTTAGTTCAGAACAGAACCTGAGTTGTCAAAAAATAAATTGCGTTTCTTTTTTAGTTCGGAGTGTTCAGAGTTTCGAAAATGTGTTTCTTTTTTCGCTCTGAGCATGTTCTGAGCGTGTTCAGAGTGCGCTCTATGAGCTCAGAATAAAATAACTGAGCAGACAGAGTAAAATGCTTAACACAAGCATTTGACAGATGGAAATTAAAAAAAAATGGCGACAGCTACATAAGTGTTCAGGTCTGTTTCAAAATATACTCAGCGCTCAGAGCACGCTTGGTTCAGAGAATGTTCGGAACATGCTCGACATGCTCGGACTCTGTTCAGAGATCTATACTGAACTAAAAAAGAAAAACGCCTAGTACGTCATAAGTATAGCCCACAGACTTGTATGATCGGAAAAACATCGGAAAAACATCGATGTATCGTTGTTATAACCGATGTTTTTTTAACATCTATGTTTGTCGTGGAACCATCGATGTTTTCAAACATCGATGTTTTTTTAACGATGTTGCATCCCTAGTCCCAAGGCAATTTTCGTTAACATGGGTCAGGGTAGTATTCCTAAGCATAATTGTTACTGCGTTGCACTATCATGCAGAGGGTTCTTGGTTCGATTCTCAGCCCCTGCAAAAGGTTCTTATGAAGTATATTGTTTTTGTGAGGATTTAATAAATTCTCTAAAGTAACTCTTGTCATGAAAAGTGCTGCGCATTAGCCGTCTCTGGTAACACGCACACAGGAATGGTTGAGAGTTCTAAGTCACTAGGCCCTAGTTCTCTTCGAGCTGTTGCACCACAAATTTTATGAATGGGTCAGGGTAAAGAAAACTAGGACACTTCTTAGATCCCCGAAAAATAATATTAACATTGAAGGTATAGACCTATAATGTAAAACAATTTTGTTCTCAGAATATACCCATGAAACATATCCTTATACAATACATACATATACATATACTTGACGAATTCAAGGACACCCTGTATATCAGATGATCAGTGGGGTAGACTACTAAAAAATAAGTTTAATAGTACAACGTTTAACTCACTGTATAATATTGCATGCCAATTTGTAGATCAAAGTTACTTTATACCTACCTACGTTCCTAATAGAATATCTACATATATGTATAACAACACCATGAAAACATGCTCAAAGAAGAAAATTCCATTTAAGAATAGACAAGTGGCACATTTTTAATAGAAAACACATTACAAAAAAAAACAAAGGTTAAGATTTTTAGTTCAGATTTTTAGGAAAGATATGTGAGCCTACATAGACAGAGACACTACCACATGGTTAAGCTGGAACTCATGGTAGGTACTTTTCCATTGCAAATTATTCTTCAATAGGCATCAATAAATAATGGAGATCGAAAAAGACTGGTATAAAACGTATTTTCTGTTGTAAGAAGAATATCTACTTTTGTTTTCAATTGAAGGCCATAAAAGCAAACTGGTTTTGGAAACAATTTTCTTTGACGTCTTTGAAGTATTGAATTTTGTAAATATACATACATACATAAATTATAATTATTTTTTATTAAAATCTATTTTTTAACAAAAATATATGACAGGCATTCTGTAGATAACGCAACTCAGATAAATATCTAGATGTGTCTAATTATAAAATGATAAACATACATATATGCAAACCTACATTATGTACATATGAATACTTCTGTACAATTTTATACTTTTAAGAATAAGAGATATTTTTTTCCATTAGCAAGTCTACACCAAAATTAATTTATTCAACTGACTCTTGATTCTTGAGATATTTCAAGTCTTCGCAAATAAATATTTTTAGGTAAGTAGGTATCCGTATCTTTGTACGAATATGTATTATATAAATATGTTTGTTGATTGAGTCACAAAGTGATACATTTATTCATTAAATACTTAATTTTAAGTTATTAAACAATTCGATTGCACTGCCTCTGTCGGCTACTAGAATAGGTTCTACAGATAGGTATAGGGATGAAATACACTATTTGAACAAACAAAGATGAAATAGAAGGTAGGTATCTTTCTACCTATACGTACAAAATTCTGATAAGTATCTGTAGTAAAGATTAAAGTATTTTATTTAAGCAGTAATGAATAATTGAAGAATTAACCTTATTCATATGCGAGACCTCTCGCATGTTTCCTATAAAACTTGAACACACCTACATACCATATATTAGCAGGTATCATAAAATGTCAAAAAGAATCTAAACATTTTCAAGGTGGAGCGAGCTATTTGTAGTTACCTTACCTACCTTTACGATTGCATTGTTCCAGTACTTAAGATTTTATGAGACTAGTAATATAATTTAAACAATTTCTTTAATTCCACGCAATTATGATCACATATGGTTTTGGCAGTGCGGTGATGCATAGTGGGGCTTTTGAAGACAATGGGCTTTTCAGCTTACGTTTTTCGACTAATGAAATTAAATGAAATGAAAATCGACATAATAGAGTAATTCGTACTAAAGAAACGTTATATTACTCCCAGCCCATAAAAAACAACACAAACTTAGTCACTGCTCAATCAAATTAATGTACATAGTTACATCATTTGAAACTTCATTATTCGGGTCTTTTTTATTTCAAACAAATTGAACGAAAAGAACGAAATCGGGACTAAATACGTAAGTAGTATGTTAAGCGGAACAACAACTAATTCTCTACGGGATTAGCTAAGTCCAGAAAATTAGCAAGGCTTGACTCTTATTTTGGAAACAAACTATATGTTATCGTTACGATTCTTCAATTTGTTATCGATAGTTTGCGAAGAAACGTCACAATATTTTTTTTGTTGATGGCCGATTAAGTCGTCGTGCCAACCCCTTGTGGCGCTTGGGGCAAGCTGAGAGAGTCCGGCTTTTCCGATGAAATTATTTAAGTACATAGATACACAACTTTAAAAGATTTAAAAAAAATAATAATGTTAAGTTGAGCAATAATCAGCAAACTTACCCGATTTTGTTGGTTTAGTATGCGCATATCAAACCGAATCCAACTGTCCCTATAAAATTTACACAATGTGGCTAGAAAAGACCATGCGGAAAGAATGGCGTGAATATTCATATATGGAAAAATAATATTTTAACAGCAACAATTTGGTTTCAGAAGCAATAATAGGACAAAAAAATAAATTATATAGATATGTACATATTAAAAACTTTCACATTTTGGGCAGAGGCACGTGAATTATAGTTTTGAATATCGACAAAGCTTTCGTTACGGTGGGTGTGGCATAAAGCAAATATTAACTTCTAGATCTTGACTTTCTCTTCTTCTTCATACAAATTAGGAATTAATTTTTTTCTCATTAACATGAAATTCCTGCAACTATATCCAATTGGTTTTGTAGCGACAAGTTTCTAAAACCACAAAAAATCGCGCTACAAAACAACTTCGCGAACGCGCCCATAGCCATCACATTCGCAGCTGTCATCACGATATTCCTACAACTTCCTCTTTTACAACAAGTCGTCGTGGAGTCAGGTTGCAGTGGGTGCCTTTAAAATTAATTGTAATTCTTTTTTAATTAGTTGTAAAAATTAAATTAAGTTTAGTTCTTTAATAAACAAAGCGTTAAAATTGAAATTTTCATATTTTATTTAGTACCAGCTACATTGGTGACCCCGCGTTTGAATTTTTTTATAATATTTTTTCTAATTTTTTTTCGCACCCACTGCTAACCTCAATCATCAACCACAATCCAACACCGCCACACCACACAAAATCCAGAAAAATCTTGGACATCTTTGGACCTTTTGTGCATTTTTCTTTTTCTATCGTTGGCTTATATTAATCAAATTGTGTTGAGCATTCATTTTCAATCGATTTGTGCTCCCATTACCAAGAATTTATATAAAGTCCTCGCTTCGCTGCTGAGTCGCGCAATCAACCACACATTCAAAAGACAACCATATGAGCCAAGGCGGACAAGACTCCAAAACAGATGGCGAAACTGCGAACGGTGACCCACCTCTAAACTCACCACAGATGGCTATATCAGGACTTTCGGTAGCTGCAAGAATGCCTCAGTTTTGGCGCGACAGACCATCTTTATGGTTTGCGCAGCTTGAGGCTATTCTCTCAACTTCCAGGCCTAACGATGAAACAAAGTTTCAGTACGTTATTGCGAATCTTGATCGGAGGGACCTTGAACAAGTATCTGACATTCTGCTGAATCCACCAGCTTTAAATAAATACGCTCAGGTGAAATCAAGACTCATAGAAGTTTACGAAGAGAATGAGGAACAACGTTTACAACGCCTCATAGAAGGTCTAGATCTGGGCGACGCACAGCCCTCTCAGCTTCTTCGGCGCATCCGTGACCTCTCAAGATCTTCAGGCACTCCAGATATGGTTCTTCAGGTTATGTGGCTATCTCGACTACCCTCACATGTGAGGGCCATACTCTCCGCTGTCAAAGGGGACCTAAATACACTGGCTGACATAGCAGATAAGATCATAAGCCACTCCTCTTCACCAAAAACAATTGCTGCGCTACCACCACGATCTCCATCACCAAGAACAACCAATTCTGTTAACGAAAACATCAAGAGTATTTTACAGAGGCTAAGCACGCTTGAAAAGGAGATCAAGCAAAAGTCATTTTCAAACAGTTGCCGAACATCAGTAAGCAGCAGCACTCGTCCAAAATCAGAAGGCCGTCAAACTAACGCAAATACAGGCCACTGTTGGTTCCACCGAAGATACGGTTCAAAAGCCCAAAAGTGCTCACCACCATGCACTTTCAACCAGGGAAATGCCCACCAGCAACTTTAGGTGAGGCTTCTACAGTTGCTGGTAAGTCAAATCGCCTCTTTCTTCATGATAAAATTTCTGGCCACCGATTTCTTGTAGATAGCGGAGCAGCCATATCAACTTTATGTGTTAAAAACACAGCAAGGTTACAAGAAGATCCAATCCAGTTGCGCGCAGTAAATGGCACCAAGATAAGCACTTTTGGAACAACAAAACTCGCTTTAGACTTTGGCTTGGGGCGTACTTTCCGTTGGACCTTTACTCGTGCAGCAATTCCACACTCGATACTGGGGGCAGATTTTTTGAGTTTTTTCCGCTTATTAGTGGATATTCATGGACGACGTCTTGTGGATCAGCATGCCAACAGTAGCACCTCATCACTTCTTACATCATCGGATGGAAGCTCATTAAATGCTTTCAACCACAATGATGTCTTCACAGACCTGCTTCAGCGGTATCCTGCAATAACTCTACCACTCAGTGCTCGCCGAACACCACAGCACGCAGTGCAACATCATCTGGAAACTACTGGTGCACCCGTTTACTGTCGAGCAAGACCAATACCACCTAAGTTCTACAAGCTAGCGAAGGCAGAGTTCCAACGTATGGTGAGTGAGGGCATTTGTCGACCTTCAAGAAGCCCGTGGTCCAGTCCCCTCCACATCGTTACAAAAAAGGATGGCACAATCAGACCATGCGGTGATTATCGGCGCCTCAATGCCGTAACACTGCCCGACAGGTATCCGCTGCCACGCCTCACCGATTTCCAACTTATACTTCCAAGTAAGTCAATTTTTACTCGTCTCGACCTTGCTCGTGCATACCACCAAATTCCCATGGCACCAGAGGATGTACCAAAAACTGCGATTATAACCCCATTTGGGTTATACGAGTTCATGCGGATGACTTTCGGTCTACGTAACGCGGCCCAAACTCAGCAACGATTCGTCGACTCTATATTCGGTGACTTGGATTTTGTCTTCACCTATATAGACGACATGCTTATAGCATCCAACTCTCAGGCAGAACACCTGGCCCATTTGGAGGAAATTTTTAGACGCCTCGAACAAAATGGCATCTCCTTGAACAGAGACAAGTGTGAGTTTGGCAAGCAGGCAATAACATTCCTCGGATACCAAGTTGATGCAACCGGCATTCGGCCACCACAGGACTCCATCAAATCAATTGCAGAATTTCCGAAGCCAACAACAGTTACAGAGCTACGTCGCTTTCTGGGAGCGCTTAATTTCTTTAGGCTCAGCATGCCACACGCTGCCTCAGACCAAGCACCACTCTGTAAAATGCTTCATGGCTCGAAAAAAAAGGACAATACACCACTTAACTGGACACCATCTACCGAAGCTGCTTTTTTTCGCTGTCGCCAAGCTCTAACAGATGTCACCTCGTTAGCACACCCTCTACCAGACTCCGAGTTGCGTCTTATGACTGACGCTTCAAACATAGCTGTCGGGGCAGTACTTCTTCAGGTGGTTGATGGTAAATCCAAACCCCTTGGATTTTTTTCAAAAGCATTATCCATGAGGCAGCAGAAATACAGCACCTTCGATCGAGAGTTGTTGGCAATTAAGCTGGCAATCGAACATTTTCGAAGATTCATCGAGGGACGGTCTTGTGTTATACTTACAGACCATAAGCCACTGACGTTTGCCCTTCGCAACCCGCCGTCAACTTCAGAGACACCTCAGCGACAAAGATATTTGGAATTTATCTCTCAGTTCACCACCAATATTTGTCATGTCAGCGGATCTGAGAATGCTGCAGCAGATGCACTTTCACGTATTGCAGCCATAGATAATCCGATTAGCATGGACTTCAATGCCATCGCCGAAGAACAAAAGAAGGACACCGAGCTGGAAAAATTGAAATTGGTGAGTCCAAAACTTAAATTCTCTAAGTTCGTTTTTCCCGGTACCGAAGTAGAGGTGGTCTGCGAAACAACGTCCGGGCGAGCTCGACCTTTTATACCCAAGGCGTTCAGACGTACCGCATTCGAATCTGTCCACAATCTCAGCCATCCAGGAATAAGAGCCTCTCGCAAAACCATCGCACTTCGTTTTTTCTGGCCATCCATGAACGTGGGCATAGGAAAGTGGGCTCGAAGCTGTCACGACTGCCAGCGTAGCAAAATCCATAGGCATACCAATCCACCGTTGGGTATATTTGCAGCAGCCGAAAGGTTTGAGCACGTCCATATCGACATCGTTGGCCCATTGCCGACCTGCAACGGGTTCAGCTACCTACTCACCTGCATCGATCGAGCAACGCGCTGGCCTGAAGCCATTCCAATTGAAGACACTACAGCTACTTCTGTTGCCGATGTTTTTCTCTTCAACTGGGTGGCTCGATTTGGTTGTCCTCTGCGTCTGACCACTGATCAAGGTCGCCAATTTGAATCAGCTCTATTTCAGCGTTTCTCCCAAGTTCTTGGATCCAAACGAATTCATACTACGGCTTACCACCCGCAGTCTAACGGGGTGGTGGAGCGCTGGCATCGCTCACTTAAGACTGCTCTAATAACACATCTACCTGGCAGTTGGGTGACTGCTCTACCTGCCGTTCTCCTGGGACTTCGCTCAATGGTCAACGACTCCGGCACCGCACCAGCACAGCTTACGTTTGGCACAGAGTTACGACTTCCTGGAGACTTTTTTGAAGTAACTGCTCCGAACGAACCAGTCAGTTTTGTGCAAGACTTGAGAGAGACACTCCAACGACTTTCACCTTCGTTCTCCAATCGCAATTCGAAACCGGTTTTCATCCCAAGGGACTTAAAAACTTCGTCACACGTCTACGTTCGTAATGATCATATTCAGCGACCATTTCAACCGGCTTATTCTGGACCTTACGCTGTGCTCGAACGCACACCACTCGCTTTTAAAGTTGCCATGCCGAACAGACAAGTTTTCATTTCTATTCAGCGGCTAAAACCAGCTTATAAATTAGCAAGCACCGAGTGCTATGAAGACTCAACTCGTTCATCTGGATTAAAATCACCAAATGCAAAAAGCCCAAGCACAATAACAACAAGGTCTGGGAGGACGATCAAACCACTACTACGTTTTGTTCCCGCATAGGGGGGAGCCCTGTAGCGACAAGTTTCTAAAACCACAAAAAATCGCGCTACAAAACAACTTCGCGAACGCGCCCATAGCCATCACATTCGCAGCTGTCATCACGATATTCCTACAACTTCCTCTTTTACAACAAGTCGTCGTGGAGTCAGGTTGCAGTGGGTGCCTTTAAAATTAATTGTAATTCTTTTTTAATTAGTTGTAAAAATTAAATTAAGTTTATATTGTTGTATGTATTTGACCAATTATTTTTCAGTTTATTGATGATTTTGTACTTTTAGGCTCTTTTGGTCTATTTGTTTTTTTGAATGCGAATAAAAGACTTTATTCCATTCTTCACCCAACGTTTCGTAAGAATTCCTTACTTCTTCAGGGGTTTTTGTATTTATTTAATCTAATAATATAATGTATACAATATTAAAAACAGTTTTAACAATAACTTTTATATTTTCTTACTTTTGTACTATATCATAATATGTTTATTATTATTGCATCCTCCCGATGACGGCACTGACACAAATTGAAAATAAATAACAAACATGAAAACGAAATAAAACAAAAAGAAAACTATCAAATTAGACAAGAAATGACATTTATATCACAGATTTTAGGCAGGTACTTTGTTAAAGTGCTACAGCATAGCTTTGTTTGATGTTATCGGTGTCTTCCTTTGTGTTCATTGTCCTCTTTATTTTTTGTTGAATGCGTAAGCTTTCTAATGTAAGCCTTGTATTTGCTTTTCTCTCTCTGTCTAATATTTTTACCTCTTCGAAGCTCACCGAATGTCCAGTTTGTGCTATATGCTGCGAAAGCCCTGTTGTCTCTTTTTTCTTCCTTATGTCCGCTTCGTGTTCAGTTAATCTTGTGGCTAAGTTTCTCTTTGTTTGTCCTATGTATACTAGATCGCATTTCTCGTTCTCTTTTCCCTTGCATTCAATTTCATAGACTACGTTGTGTTGTTGTTGTTTTTGTATTTTAGTTTTGGTGTTTGTGAAAATTGATTTTAGTGTGAGGTTTGATTTATGTGAGAATGATATATTCTCTTTATTTATTACTCTATGTAAACTTCTATTGTCTGTAAGATTGTTGACATATGGTATAGAGAAGAACTTTTTTTTCCCTATCAGCTGTGTTTCCCGAATATTTGTTGTTGTTTTGATTTTGATTAGTTTTTGTTTTTAGGTTTTCTGTTCTTTTTTTAAGTAGGTTATTTATTATGTAATATGGGTAGTTGTTAGTTTTTAATATTGTTTTGATTTTTCTTATATTTTCTTTTTCATATCTTTCGTCGCTAACATCTAAGACTTTGTTTATGAAATTAAATGCAGTATTTATTTTTTGTTTAATTGGTTGGGTAGAATAAAAGTTAATCATGCGTCCTGATGAAGTTGGTTTTGAGTACCAATTGTATACAATAATGTTGTTTTCTCTGTGTAGTAGTAGATCTAAGAATGGAAGAGTGTTATTTTGTTCATTTTCTATTGTAAATTGAATTTTGTTGTGGTACAAATTAAGTTTGTTAAGGATTATGTCTTTTTCTGTTGTTGAAGAAGTAAGGAATTCTTACGAAACGTTGGGTGAAGAATGGAATAAATTAAGTTTAGTTCTTTAATAAACAAAGCGTTAAAATTGAAATTTTCATATTTTATTTAGTACCAGCTACAGTTTTATATATTTCGATCGCACTAAAGGAAGTTTGACTACCCCTTTGAATGTCTCTGATGGGGATGGCCAAACAGTTTAATATTCACCTATTCTGGGTGCCAGGAAACAGGGATATTCCGGGGAATTGTAAATCCGACGAACTCGCCAGAATATTGGAACACAAATGCCTATCTTGCCCGATAGGTTAATATAGGTTTGCCTACAGCTGCTACTAAGCTTATGCTGAAGCGAATTGTTTGGCGACCAAACGAATCTGGCCTAAACTAGATTTGAAACGGTCAAATTGATTTTGTGATGCTTTAACACATTCTGAAAAACGAAAACTTCAAAATGATCAATTTGATATAAAATAATGCAACAAATTAAACATGAAGATATTAAAAAGGTTGGCATCAATCGAATAACTAAAATATTTCGATTAACTGAACGGAACGGAACAAATTTATTTAATAACGCCAAAAAAACAAATTTTCCTGAAGAAGTAAATAAAGATCTAATTACGAACTGACCAAACATATTTGAATTTACTCAATGAAAGAATGAATTGAATGTTTTTTCATGAAAACGCAGATGCTATATAGCCACAAGGTACGACATCAGCTGAGACTTTAAAAGCGATAACTCCATTTAATATCTTACTCTGGGTGGAGGTAAACGTCGCCGACAGTTTTTAGCAGATGTACAAGCTTATAAAACTCCAGCTTGAACGGCGTGTAAGGAGTGCTTCTTTTATGCATTGAAGAGGATAAAATGGTACTTTCGAAGTACTCATGGTCACAAGAAATTGAGCTATTCGGCTCTTATGTCTAAAGAAAAGGTTCTTTTAAAAGAATTAAAAGCAAGTGACGAAATTTATAATCAAGTCATCGAAAATTTTGCTACCGTTGAACGACGAACCGAATTAATGCATCGAAACATTTTTAAACATTTTATCCTATGTTATTAATTTATAAAGTATTGCTTGTGTTTTGTTTTCCTTATTAATAAAATTAAAAAAAAAAATTAAATTAAAAACTACAATTTTTTCCTCACACCATGGCGCTAACCCAATACTAAAGATCAGGAATCGCCACTGGCTACAAGCACATTGGCTATTTCTTGTGAGCTGACAAAAAGAGTGTCATTGCCACTGGAGTCGAAGTCACTATCGAGGAAACCAAATTAAAATATACATTGAATACTGTGCAAAGGTATTTCAAGAATTGGGAAGAATCAAACTGTCTATTTCACTAGGAAAAGAATAACTTATTTCTCACCCCTTAACGAGGGAACCTTGACATAATGGTTAGTGCCTTGGACTGTCGTAAAGGTTCGATTATCAGAAATTTTTGACTTCTTGCGAGGAAGTGACAAATCCCCCAAAAGTATCTCATGTCATAAAAAGTGCTGCTCTAAGACGTTCGGAATGTTCAGAAAATTTTAGGTTACCCCTTTCCTGCTAAAACGAACTCAGGAATGGTTGAGAGTTGCAATTGCAAGTCACTATAGGTCTAGGCTCTCTTCGAGCCGAAATGACCTCTATTTTTTTTATTTATTTATTTTTAACATGCTACTGATCAATGGAATACCAACAGAGTGGAAATCCAGTTCTCAGTATTGAAAATGTAATCTATTCACAAAATACTCACTTTTGGACTTCATATTTAGGAGACATTCAAAAATGTCAACTTTGCTGTAAAAATGATGTATTCTCTTATCAACTTACATTACATTACATATTACACGTAGATAAATCTACGAAGTAGAGACACTGAAAGCACTGGCAACAGAGGCCATCGGATTTTTATCAACTTAAAATCGCAGATCTGTATCGAAATTGAGCTTATTATTTCATCTTTCAAATATATGTACTAATAGTTTTTGTATATACTATTTAGAAGCATTATGACTCGTTTTTAAGAGAAGATCTTTATTCATTCTGATGCTAATAGAACACTTTCAGAAGTTAAGAAGCATAAGGAGATGAGTGGTTCTGGATGAAACACGAGATGCAAGAAATATAAAATTTAGCGAAATGAACAAAATTAGGTATATTCGCCTAAGAGTATGTAATATATTTTGAAAAACTAACATAACACCGGAAATTATGCCATATCCTATTGATGATACTCATTCAAATAGTAACAGAATTTTAACTATTACAGCATGCAGATTGGAATAGACAATAGACCAACGTTTAAAATATGGTGCTTACTCATTTAACTTGTTTTCGTTATAACTGGTGGATATCTTGATTTATACTGAGACTTATTTTATCATTTATAATTGGAAAAACTTTAAATATTGTAACAAAAAGATCATAAGGGTCGACGCCATCACAAAGAAATTTAAAATGAAATATGCGCTGACTTTAAATGTAAAGCCATTAAGTTAAATTACTGGCCTGGCAGAAAAATGTATGCGCTTTAACAAATGCCTTGCGCATTTTGCGTAAAATTACAACTCAATTAGTTTTACCTGTAAATTGTTATCCAATCAATCATTTAACTCTCATGGGCTTATACACCTCAGCTCTCCTTAAACTAATTTGTCTGATGTTGTTTCTGTTTCTTTTGGCCGGACACCGATCCAATCCATTCTTTCATTCAGAAAGTACCAGTCATGCTCACAAATAATTGTATGCGTACACATTTCAGAGGTTCAAGCAAAACTCAGTGTTTATACAAGTACAGAAAATGACAACAGAGATTAATAACTGATGGCAGGTTTTCACCCTTGTTGTCCAATAAAACGATACTTGGCCAGATCAATCAATCAATTGAATGGTCTATGGTAGGGCCTGGTGTAAATTTGATGTATCCTAACCTACTAACCTCAGGCTGTTCGAAGGGACGGTGCACAAAAAATGTTTTAAGTTTATTTTAAAGGACGGATTTTATCGAATTTCGTTATTAATAAAAAGTTGAGCTATGCCAGTGGAAAATAAGTGTTAATCATTTTTAAGTCAATTATTTCAATTGCAAGCAAAAGAAGCATTTTTTTAAAAATCAATTTTTAACAAGATTGGTTACTAAACACATTAATTTATTCTGATTAAGTATTTTGATTTTTACTTGCGACTTATAAGTGCTATATTAGGCAAGTTATGCATTCATAAAAAAAATCGAACTCTAGATTTTGATCAAAGTTGTCATGATCCGACTGACCCAGAAGCTCAAACTTCATGACCATAGACAACACCGTTCGTCCGCTGACTGGGCTTCGGAGCATTTGGTAGACGACCCGAATTTTCAGCGCTTCTTGTCACACAGCGAACGCCAAGTTTGACATTCTGCATGAACGATGTGAGGGTAAACCTATCTCTCGCAGACGAGACGTGAATTATCATATGATTTATCGCCAATAGACTTTTTCTTGTGGCGTTTTCTGAAGTCGCAGGTCTATGCAAATAAACCACAATCAACCGATGTCCTTTTAAGGTGAACATAACAGGGGCCATCGCTGAAAATTTACGTGGATCTATGCGGAAGAGTCATTAAAATTCGAACCGTAAGAATTTTATGATGAAAGGGAAATATAGAGCCGGGAAAAGCATTCCACATTCGTGTAGTGCGGCTAAAGAAAGAATCTCTGAATTTAACAGTACTTCCGAAGCTGGGCTCAAGGGTAAACTAATGCACATTCCCTGAAGCGCCAGTATTATGGTTAAATTGTTTAAGGGAAGGAATGAAACTGGCTATTTTGCTAGAATACTGTTTATACAAATAACGGTAAAATAATGAAAGACAAGAAACATTGCTACGGTGCTCGAGAGATTCAAATCTTTCTGTTATACTTCTATCAATTATGATTTTTAAAGCTTTTTTTTGGGATTCTATGGAGACTCAAGTTTGCTATTGGAACACCTGGGAATTTTATTCGAGCTTTGGACGAATATCAGCCTTATAGACTACAGCCAGATCAGAAGGGGTAAACAGGGTAATTAAAAAGAACTTATCAGAATGGCAAAATATTACCGCCTAAAGCTAAGCTGCATGTTGTGCATTTAATACATTTAAATGTATAATCTTTATAGCTTCGAAATCTAAAACTACACAAAAACAGTAGTTTTCAGAAATACATTTCCATAATATCAACTAATTTAAATATTTCTCAGATATGGGTAACATTTTTGTATTTTCTATACTCAAAAAAAATGCTATCTTGGCAAGGTTTTTTTCAAAATTTTCGAACACACAAAATTCAAAGAAATCTTTACTTACTTCTAGCCCTGCGTATTTTATTTAAACCAGGAATTTCAAAAAATCCCTTTTAAGTATGTGACTACACACACATAGAGGTATTATATTGTCGGCGTAAATCCAGAGAAGCTTTATCTTAATTTTTCGGAACTGTTTCTGATTCATCTTAATGATAAATGCTGCTTTGTTAAAAATATGTTATCTTTTTCGTTTTTTTTACTTTGTGCTCTTTTTTACCAGAAATGCACGGCATTAAAATGAAACAAAACTTCACTTCACAAAATAAACAAAATTTAACCAAAAATAAAAACAAAACAAATATAAACATAAAATATTTTTTTTAATCATTTCATACCCACAAAGCTGCAGAGAAAAAACAACTATTTGTATGTGTGAACCTGTTTAAATTTAGACTGACAAAGTTTTGATCTTTACAAAAAATACTTTTGCTAAGGCAAAAAGAACTAATGAATACTGCAACCCAAATACTTAATAGTCCTTGTTTAACTCTTTTATTCAAATTAAACAAATAAATCATTGTGAAATATATTCTACGCAAATAACAAGCTTGTTTTATACCTGAACTGTATAATCTTAACAACATTTTGGTTGATCGATAAATTGTTTCTTATATCAGTTCAAGAGAAACTTGGAAGGCACATCCCAACCACTCTACCTGGAGTGTGTCACCTTTAATTTGTCATAGATTTTAAAACGGCACACAGGTAGGTATAATTAAATCCACCAATCTGAAGCCCACACAATTTGCACATCACATCGTCGTTGTATTATTTATGATCTCCGAATAATACATGTGTGTAGATATACAGCCTTTCACGCCATCATGCATAAAAATTAACATATAAATGAACTTTCTGGCTAAATTGTCACTATCTATCTAACTTTTGCCCCAGGCTGCCAAGTCTTTGCCGGAAACTCCATTATAACGTCTGATGTGATCGCGCGCTTTGAATCACATGCTGTCTACAGCTGTGTACCAGCAGTTATTCTCACATGGGTCTCCAAGCTAACACACAAAATTCATGTGTTCGAACACAAACACCAACAATAACAACTATGCCAATTTATTGAAAAAAGCATAATCTTCAAATCGAAATAAACAAACAACCACCAATCGTTACACATTTACCCTCGGAGCTCCATCAAGCTGGTCTGACTCGGGCCCGGCATAGCACCCAAACTGAGTATATCATGTCAATTCCCCAACAATCATTCCCGCCATCCAAATCCAACTTCATCCGACCCCCATTCAAAATCCCCAAACTAAAAAAACATACATAAATATTTTGTTTAAAAAAATACACTGCAGAGTTCTCATTCCCACTGCCATTACCACTACCCGCCCTCCAAATCTATGAACCCAACAACAACAAAAAAATATCCAACTCGATCTCATTGAAGACCCAAAAAGCGTTCGAGTGAAGGAAACTCCTCGCGCCCTCCAAAAAATGCGCCGAAGCAGTCTTCTCATCGCCACCATGGAAGGACTTTATAAAATCAGTCTTCCGTTGGCAGTCATCGTGGCTGGAGTACAGAATCGCGATTCCATGCACAAAGCCTCCCTCCTTGTGGGGCTCTATTTATTATTATTAATGTTCAAGTGGATAGTGTTTAACAATTAATAAAAAATTGAAGAAACAAAAAAATACAAAAAAGAATCTTGATAAAAAGTAAAATTTTAAATTGCCACTCGCTCGGCGATCGTTAAAAATATCGTTTTACCATTGGACGACGACGGACGGACCGGACGGTCAGGCGCATTATTTTACTGCAACTGTTGTATGCATCGTATAGCTCGTAGGAAGTCAGGCTTTTTAGTAAGCGGCTTGGCAGTTTGAGTGCAGGCGGGTGAAGGCGGTAGATTAGCATACCGGCTGTTGGTGGATGACAAACGAATCGGGCGGGAGTGTAGAGCTATCTGAGCTCGCGGTCGCGGTGGCAACGACTAAAGACAACAACGCAACGGCAGCACTGCTGCTGAAACATGACAGAAATTCCTAATCCGACCGCGATATGAATTTTTCGCAGTTTTGTATCTAGATACATGTGAATGGAAGGAAGAACTCTCCAGAGCTCAGAGGACACGCATATTCACTTGACGTGAGCTAACGAACACGGGTGCAACGGTTTTTTTTTGTTGTGTTGTCCAATATTAAACGAGTATCCAGGCCCAAGGTAAAAAAAACCCGAACCCACCACCTCTCTTATTGTTTTCATTTTAAATAAACTGTGTGTACAATATTCTATTAGTAGATCTAATGACGTGCCATTGAAATCGAACAGATGGTTTTTGAGAGGCATTGGCAAAACTATTATTCATTTATTTGAAATTTGAATGGACTACGACTGTTTGGAAAATGAGATATAAAACAACAACAAAAAGGGTACACCCCTTTCCGAATTTTTAACGTTAATCACAGTGTGCGACGGGTCGATTGTGTTCAGTTTATTTATTCTGTAAATAGAACTTTTGTTATGCACATTTAAATTAAAAACAAGTGAATTCATTTTATGAAAATATATAATTTTTGTTTTAAAATTACATTCAGAGAGAAAAAGACCAACCTAAAAAAGTTTGTTAAAAATGTGTGGCCTATAGATGATTGTTCAATTTTTCAAAATCCCCGACCATGAAATAGATCGCATCTCTTAATTTACTTATAAGCCTGGCTTAAAGTGTTGAAATTTTGTGTAAAATAGTTACAAAAATATTGCAAGAATAAAAAAGTGAAATAGCAATATATGTATCACCAGGAGACGATATATTAAGTATTTATTCATAAATGGACAAAAATTGACAATCAAACAGATACGTTCCACAATATTTCATTTTGAGATTTGAAATAAACATAATATTATAGCCAGTTCAGCTTTCTGAGCTCCATCACGGGGTTACAGCCGAGCTAATTCCTGAAACATGTTGTTCATACAGTTTATATCCCGACTTAAATCCGAAGTAACTCAACAAACTTGGTGAATTAAATCCGAAACAGGTATTTCTAATAGATGCGTGTCAAAAGTCTATCGAAATCGTAGTGCGACACTTAGGAAATGTCTTCATAGTGAAGGATCGATACTGTTAATCTTCCACTAAAAAAAGCAGCTGCTTCTGGATTAACACATGCTTAATTTTTTGCGGATAAACTAACCCTGATTCAACTTAGAGTCAACTCGGCACTGATAAAATTGACCTTGGTCTAGTATGAACACACAGTTCCAATTAAAATGGTCACGTTTACATTCGAAAACATCTTAATATTTTGTTAATAATTTAATTTACAAAATTATGTATATTAGTCTTTTGCAATTGTAACGCATTTATTTCTTACAAAGTTAAATCGTGTTTTAGGATTAATTTAAACTTCAATATTTTTTACACAAAACCAATACTTGTCGTGTAGAACGAATAAAAAAAATACAGTTTTTGTGTGTCACTTGCAGGGATGACAATTGACAAATCATTCAGACCATTTTCGATGACGATTTTCGAAAATTATTTTTTTAACATTTATATGGTGGGTACCGTTATTTTCAGATAAGATAATTTTTGTTTCTAAGCCTTGTAGATTTAATTAATTGTCAAGTTTCGAAAAACAAATCGAGAATTAGTTTTCGAAACTCTAAATTTTCAAAAAAATTTCTTTTTAATTTTTCTAAAAATTAAAACAAAAAATTGGAAATTTGAATACTTAATACCGTTGTTGGGAAAATCAAACAAAACCAGAAAAGAATTCTATGCGACATTTTTCGGGAATTTTCTTTTCCAACCATTAGCTAACTTTTATTTGTTGAAGTTTTTTGAATATTCTTTAAGAAATCTGTGGAACAGTTTTTTGGTGAAAAAAATATTTTCTTAAATTTCGATAAAAAAATGGATGGCAGATACCGTTATATTTGGTCTTTTAAAAAGAAAAAACGCATGGGAAGAAAATTTAAAAAGGCTACTTATCAAGTTTAAGGAAAATCGCTCGAGTTGTTTAGACTGTAGACACACATACAGACAGAATTGGGAGACTCACTATTTTCGTCTTCCCTACCATCGTAAGCCAAGTCTGATCAAAATCTCGAGTTTGGTTTTTATATATGGATGCATACATAACTCGCGATACAGGGTGTCCCACAGTCATCGCTCCAAATGAAAACCATGGATTCCTGAGGTCATTTTAAGTCGAAAAACTTAAGAGGTCATTTTCTCTTTTTCGTCCCGTTTTCGAGTTATAACAGTTTTTATGATTTTTCACTTAACTGGCTTTATCTTTGCCAAACTGCGTCCGATTCGTAAGATTTTTTTTATAACCAATCAAGAATTTATTACAGTTTTAGTTTGTCCAAAGACTTTTTTCTGCGGACAACCGTTTCTCCGCAATTTTGCATCAAACCCAATTTTTTCGTTTTTTAAGTAGTGTTTTTAATTTGATATCATTTTATTCAAAAAAAACACGTTAATGGGTATACATTTTTTTCACTTATTATTATAGCCCATTTCATTTTCTTAAAAAAAATATTTTTTTTCTTTAAAAAGAATACTTAATGTAATTAACAAGAAATAAACAAACTGAGTGAATTTAAAAAAAAAATAATTTTTAAATACAAAATTAACTTTTTCTGAGCTATTGTGGTTAAGAAAAGGTTTAGATTTGTAAATCATGAAATAATGTTGGATTAAGCCGAAGCTAATCAACAAATTAAACCTACCACACCACCTAACGGAGAGGGCAGTACAATACACCTTCATAAGCCTGGCGGGCAGCATGGTACCTAAAATATGCCTCAATATATTTTTTATTTTAAACAAGCTACAAGAGCAAGTATGTGCAACTCACACTCTTAACATTTTATTTTTTTTAAAGAATTCAGCACAAATTTATCTCAAATGCCAACAGCATTGTCGATATACAAAATCAATTTATTCAATCTATGTATTTTTTTATATCCAATCATCAATCGAAAATTAACTGTCAATATAAACGCTAGCAGTCTGATATCCATCAATTAAGTGCGACTGACATTGCACAAACGCAGCCAGGAATTAGCATTTTGAAAATAATTCCACATAAAACCAAAAGAATAAAAATATCTTTGAGTCAAGACACGCATAAGCATATTAATGAAATAAATATCTGACTACGTACATACCTAAATGGAATACAAAAAAAAAACAACAACGATACCATTTTAGACTTCAATTACAAATTGATTGTCATTCAAATTCAAAAACAATGGCAAAAGGTAGGTACATACCTACTTCTTTATTCTATCTTAACCCATAAAGATACAAAACAAAAAAGAAATTAAAAAAAATAACATTACGTCGCTGAGTGTAATATCATGGAAAGCAAGCAAACAAAGGGCATTGCTCCCTTGATAATGGCGCGCAACAGTGTTTTTTTTTTATTTATAATAATTGTTGTATATCTCAACCCTACAGTCCAACTGGATCCAATTCCAAACAACCTCGAGCTTCTGTCAAACAAGACAAGATAGTTATCTCTATGCGCCTTGGATTGTTTACATTCTGCCATGCACCACCAGACAATCTAGCTGAAATCTTTAAGGGCTCCGCGTCCGTAATCAGCTGTAATTCGTTTTTGAATTATTTCTGACGGGTTGTTTTATTCCCAAATTTTAAGCCATTCATCAATGGTATATCGAATGTTTTTGTTTTTTGTTTCCCGTTGTGTTTTTGATAACAAAACATAAACAACGTAAATGTAATTTAGTTTTGAAGCGTGTGTGGTGTGGGCATAATGTGTAACATAAGCATGTCGGTAAAGTTACATAAGGGCAAAGTAATTACATCCACAATGAGTGCTCAAGTTAAATGCCCCTTATAAATCGATTGACGCATAAGAAATGATTTCGAACCATAGATTGGACTGAAAATTCGATATCGAAAATTATATTTGTCAAAATCTGTGAATCCCTAACATTGTAATTCGAAATTCTGTAAATTCCAGTAATATTTTACCCACCATCGCCCGATTAAAAATTATTCATGGTACGAATTTAGTGCATCGCAGGGGACATTCATAGAATGACGTAGTACACATATTCGAAGTAAATACAATGCCCATTCTCATATTATTATGATAGCAGTTATAATGTAAATTATCATGGGAATTACGTAATGCTTTTATTTAGACTCTCACTGCCCTCAGTTCTCAGTAGGGTATTTTCCAGACTAGAAGATAACAAGTATACATTAAAAGCAGCACGAATTTTTTGTTAATTGGAATTACACATCAGCACTCCTAAGTCTTAAAGAATTAAGGGAAGTATAATATATTATAGTGACATCTGACATGACGCAAAGTTCAAACCTAGAACTGAATGCGTTGTCGTAATTTTAAGTGCTTGAGCTATAAAAGGGTCACTGTGGGATTTCCCATTCCACATCAGGTTCGGATTTTGGACATAATTGCGCAGGCCCTTTTGCTGTGAAAAATAAAAGTAATTTACACAAAACTATACATAAACTATTAATACAAAACCCACACAATTCAGAATTTAGGAGGCACGCTAAAATTAGTGGCGTAAAATATTAAACAGTCTAGTTTTAAGGTACTGATTCTACTACAATTTTTAACTTTTTTTTTAACAAATATCGCACTAGCACTATTTGTTACTCATTTGCTTTTTAACAAACCTAAAATAATATCAATTGGTCAATACAAAAAACAAGCAGAACTTTTGTAAATGTCAAAGTGTCATATAAAGTTCAAAATGAAAGTAAAAGAATCTAGACACGTAATCGCTTTGTGCCTTCACTTCATATTCCAATAAGAATGTTACTTATTTTTCTTAAAATATAGCTTCCAATATTAAGTAAATCCAAAGGATTGAACGTACATTTTAACATGGAGTTTCGAAGGCAATTTTTGATCAATTTCAATTTTAAAAACCTACTTTTTCACGAGTTTTTATTGCTACCATAAGTAACTGGAATACATTTTTAAAATAACTTTGATATTAGGAAAATTATAACTTTTTTCGTTCCTTTTTTAAAATAATAATTGAAAACATTAATGAAAACCATTTTAGTATTTTTTAGATGCATTTATATTTTCGAGCTTACCTTATTTACAATTTTTTTCCTCAATATTAACCAAAACTCTCGAATTACATAATCAAAGTGGTTTATTTATTTTTAAGCCCTGGATTAAGTACACAATTTTATTAATAAATCAAAATGTTTGCTTAGTGACGTTAATAACTTTCACTTGGGTTTTTTTTTTATTTAACTTATGTAGGTATTTTAGGTTTATATTGCAATATTTTCTATTATTTACAAAAAAAACGGCAAGTAGAAGCAGACACAATTAATTGACAACTAATTATGGTAAAGGAATTTTTACAAATTGTAGTAGATTTTGTTAAAGGTTTCCTTGTAAACGTCACTTTATTATTCAGCAAATATTATGATAAACGAATTCTTACAAATTGTAGTAGATTTTGTTAAAGGTTTCCTTGTAAACGTCACTTTACTATTCAGCAAATATTTTTTGTTAATGTAAAGCATTAGGGGGGACTTAAATCCTATTCCAATATTTAGTTGAATTTTGAAAGAGAGGTTTTTATCAATTGGCCAAACTCATCACGCCACGAAAGGTTAAGTGGCGTGGTAAATCTACATAAATCTGGAGGGAAATATGGCTCCTATACTTTTTATATTAGGAAAACTATAAATTCACCTCTTCTAATTATCAACATTTCCATTTTTAAATTTTTGAAAAACGAGGCGAGGTCATCCGATTTTAAACTGGAGAGTTAAGCCTGAGTTAAATTTTCAAGTTTGGTGAGTCAGTCTTAACATTTAAAAACTCAGCCTATGTCACTGTTTATTACACCATGATTTGAGCTACTGGAATTAAACTTTGGAGAGAAACCGATTGATTTAAGATATCTGGTTGCAAAATCCGAAATTGGTATCTAAATGAAGAAGAAACATTGGTACCAAGTATTATTTATAATGTCAGCTCAACAAGACAGTAAGGAGGTGTCAAACGTACGCTAGTATTTCCCCATACGCTGTGCTTCACTCTCAAGTGCTCTCACTTTTTTGTAATGAGGTGACAGTCTATAGAAGAGTAGTCTATGCTTAAATGCGGCCCTGTAACCCAAAGCAATTAGGTATCCCTATCCGACCTTAACATTTACAATATTCTTTTTTTTAAATTGAAAATAATAAAAGGTTGGAAAAGACAAAAATTATAATTACAGGTTGTTTATAATAATTGATTCTGCCGACTTAAATATCGAACTAAATTAGTTATTGGACATACATCAGTTGTCTAATTTACCCTCCTATCCAAATATAATTGTATGACTACGGCTGCTTATAAAAATGTAAACAAGCAATTCTTCACTCAGGAAGAATTGATTGATTTCTGTTATCGTTACGTTACGTTAAGTTATCGTTACGTTACGTTATTTACAATTAGCTTCAAATAAATTTACAAGAATTTATGATACGAGTACACTGAATTAAAAACCTGTGAATGTTTTAAAGAATGTAATATAAATATGGCAGTGGTGGTTTTGATGTGTGTTTTGTGTGGGGTTGGGGTTCTTGCTAGAAGTTTGACTGACCCTGATAAAATAAAATAAAATCGTTTCCTCATTCTTTTTTTAGGAAGTTACACTATAGTACCTTGACTGGGGATGTCGTAGATCGTAATAAGGTTGGCATCCTTCTTATTACCTGCTTTCCCAAAAGCTATAGGTCCTACGGGATTATTCTTGCTTTTGAATAGAGATGGTTCTAAATAATGTAGTGTTGCCGACGCTATCTTTCTATGAAGCCCGGTGGATATCCTTCGAATTCGCCTCAGAAATTGCTTTTATATCAAAATATGGTTGTTTGTCAAAAAACCCCGCTGGTTGTTTTGAGTACATTTCTTGAGTGCAGATTGAATGTCGTAGGACCTCGTTGAAAAGACCTCCTGTTACTTATCGCTTTGTTCGACAGTTTCCGATTTAAAGGAGTTGATTCGGATTCCGTATTTTTTTGTTGAACTCAAAGAATTTGTGAGTGGAAGTAAATCTTGATTTGCCGGAATAATTATTGATGGGGACGTGGGGTACATTATATCAGAGTATGCAGAGTTGTATACATAAAGAAGTATCTCGCATTTAATGTCGTTTTCCATAGGTTTCACTCAAGGGTGCACTCATTTTGAAATCCAATGGAACGGTGCTACGATGCTCACTTCTTCTGCTCAACTTTGAAATTTTGCTCTTGTATTAGTTAATCGTCGTGTTGGTGAAAATCTGCGATAGTTGCTTTTGTCATATGGTTGGGTATGTGTATTAGTGCTTCTTGAGTGGATTCTGACTTGAAATCGAGAAGCGAAATTCTCTTTTCAGAAGAGTATTTTTTTCCCAATGGTATGGTTTGAGAAGACTTCTGGACGCTTCCAAACGCTTATGGACGACCAATAGAAAATGACATAAGATTGGGGACAAGTGGGTCTGCGCTCATTAGAATGTCACTGCTGAGAAATATGTACACACAAATTATTCTTGGGGTCAATTTTAATTCAATTGATTTTTGGAAGATTAAATCCAGATCTTCTGCTTGACAGTTCAATGCACTAACCAAAAGACAAAAACTCATCCAACAGCCTTGTCCAGTGGTTTATGTGTTGAGCAAGTTACCAGTCTTGTCCAGTGGTTTATGTGTTGAGCAAGTTACCGTTTTGTGTGGATTTTGGGCCGGTGCGGTGGTGGCGTCATTGGTCCGAATTTTTTTGAAAATGGCATTGGTGATGGTCACCTTTAATGTCGAGTGCTACAGAACGATGATACCCAACTTCTTGTGGCCAAATTGAACCATATGGACCAAAACGACATGTGGTTTCAGCAGAACAGCGCTAAGCTACATACAGCGGATGCCACGATTGAAATTCTCCATGAACGATTTGAGGGTAAGGATAACACTCACAGAGGTGACATGAATTGCCAATCAATAAGGTCATGCAAATAAACAACCATCGACCGATGCCATTAAGGTTCAAATTTAGCCGGATTTATGCGGAAAAGTCATTGAAAATTGGACCATTTAGATCCGTGTCACAGTAAGAAGCCAAGGAGAGCATTTGTGTCTTTCAAATAAAAAAAAGATTTTTTTAATACCTCACACACAGCTTGTTTTATTCCATTTCAACCCCGCCTTTTATTGAAAAAACCCTTTATTTCTATTTTGTATATTTATGTTTATTGTTAAATATTCAAACTTCATCAACCTAAAACTTGAGCAAAACAACAAATTGCTGTTATAAAATAAGCGAAATCAAAAAGCGCGAAATTTTGCGAAATAAAAATATCGAGAGATGAATAAATAATTAAATAAATTGCGAATAATGGAAAAGTAATGTTTTGCGAAATAATTTTTGCCGAAATTCTACGCTCGCAGAATAATTTTAGTAGTGAAAAAAAGTCAAAACTTATACAATTTTGTAATCTAATTATAATTTGTATCATCAATACAAAATTATAACAAAATTTATCAAGTCATTGACGAGACATACGAGAATAATCGGAAAATAAGACAATTTTGTCAAAAAATATAAAATTCTCTTTTCGATATATGTAATGAGAGTTCATCACCCAAAAATATGGACCTTATTCGGAATTCCCCCCCCCCCCCCCCACTAAATAAAATGAACTTTTTTTTCACGAATCGATAAAAAAGTGTTTGCTGTTGATAAAAAACATCAAATTATGGAGGAGAAACACTTTTTTATGGTAAAAAAGTGAAGTATAAGCGGACCACCCACAGTACTATAACTAAAACTACTTTTTTATGGGATATTTGATATTTTTTCGCTTGCTTACGCATTACGGCGTATAAACAGTGAGATATGTATGGGGGGGAATTCCGAATAAGGACAAAAATATAAAATTCAATTTTATCTATTACAACAATACTTAGGAAATCACACCTACGAAATTTAATAAAAATCGCTTAAGCCATTTATGAGAATCACATACAAATAGTGCCCTACATCGATTGGCAGTAAATATTATGAAAACCACTTTGTTGAATATCTCCTTCATCGTTAACTTTACCTCAAACCTCGATTCTTTTAAAACTTAACCAATACTTGCTGCAAGCCCCTAGTTAGTATATGTATGTAAAACGTAAGAATTTTTAAGTCAAGATTTTTGTATCTAACATAGTTGTATCTTGAAACAATAAGAATCTTTTGTTATTCAGTGATCACTGAGGCAAGGGGATGATTCTTTTAGCTTTTGTAATAAATTGATACTTCATACACACCTATATACTTTATGGAAAAAAAACGACTGGTCTTCTAGCATCTCCACCTGTCTTTATCAACCCTTTTCCCATTAAACATCTGGATCTACAAAATATTTAAACTTCCCTCTTAATATTTTATTTTTGTGTTGTACAATTCAAATCAAAGGCAATTAATTTAAAATTCCTGTTTTTGTTGTCCCAAACGATCGGTATACCGATCAATTTATTGGGAACCACAAAACACGCCTATTATTAGCGGAATGCATCATTGATGAAAGACAATGAGCAGAACGCAAACGAATCCAATAACACGCCCGAAAAAAGCCATTCAGTGAGTTTTGTTTCCAAAGAATCAGCTTTGGCCTTTAGCCGATTGCCGCTAAAAACCTAATCACGATGGACAACTACAATCAATGGGGCTTTTTGATGATCATGATCAACCGACTTAGCCATTGGACATGGGTATAGGTGGGTTACCCATAACCATGTCGACGCTGTGCTGGTTGAATATAAGAATGACGTAACTCGGAAGAGTCCATAAAAATAAACATCGACTTCATTGTTAGTCACCCGTTGTCTCAAACAAAAACCGAATTATTAGTCCGATTTTGGGTTGTTGATTGTACATTCTGGGGTCGTGGTGGCTTCCGTTGCTATGGTTCCTCGATCTTTCAAAATTCTTTGTATTTCATGCATGTGCGTGCGCTTGTCTGATCAGTGTGTTTTGCTCTTCCATTTGCAGGCGACGTCGGCGTCGGTGGAGCGAATTAAGTTTCTAGTCTAAATGATCGATCGAAGGACTGCAGTAGTCCATCATACAACACTAACACGCGACGACGACAGTGCTCGGTGGAACAACTTTAAACAAAAACAAACAAAAATGTGCTACATAATCATCACGGGAGGCAGCCTGGTCTGGTTTATCTTGAGCCTGATCGCTGATATGTTTATCGTGTCGGCAATAGTCACGCCAAAGTGGCTGATTGGTCCCAACGCGGAGTTAGAGGCTTCGGGGGCATCAAATCTCACCGCCCACAGGTATCCGTCGGTGGGCATCTATTCGCGGTGCAAGAAGATGGAGCAGATGGGCTTTCACTGTGGCAGATTCGACTTGGACGGCTTCAGTACAGACAGCGATGTTTACCCGGGCGAGTGGAAGGCGACAATGTTCTTCATATCGTTTGGGTTCGCGATCCTTACAACAACTGTGTTCCTGACGCTTCTCACCTGTTGCCGGCAATCGCTATTCGGCAAGAGTATCCACAACATTACGGGCTGTGCTCAGGTTGTTGCTGGTGAGGGAACGATGAGCAGTTGAGATGTCATTAATTTTTGCACTGTCTCTCTTCTCTTTTCTGTTGCAGGAATCAGCGTAATGATGGCGATATTTCTGCATCCCATAGGATGGGGCGCGCCAAGGGTGTTGGCGCTCTGTGGACCTGATGCTGAGCCATTCTATCCATCAATGTGTAGCGTGGGTGAGGATAACAAGAAGAATTTTTTTCGTATTTTATAGTTCATTTTCTATAGCTGCACATTTATTAACTCGCTATATTTTTATGAAGCGGAAAGGTGTGTTAAAGATGGCAATTTCAAGGGTCAAGAGAAGTGTGGGTGATGTGAAGTACAAGTGGGTTCGATAGTTAAGTTTGAAAATACGCTATAGAGTTATTATAGGTATACATTTATAGTAAACAGGGAAGAGTTAGGATTACGTATAATAAAAGTGAGTGGGCAGTTCTTTATCTCTTGCAGAAATGAAATTACCAAATAACAAGAAAAGCCATCCCATGAAAAATCTGTATGTCTTCAAATGTTTTTTAGCATTATGAATCTTTAAAAATGCTTAAAAATAAAAAACAAGTCCTTTTTCAGTCAGCTTTTTTAAGGTTTATTTATTGAATGCGGGGATTTAGTTTGGTAGAGTTATTTCAATAGATATATTAGGCATCGAAAGAAAACAAAATGGATATGTATTAGGATCTAGGTGAAAATGTCTAGGTAGTGAAGTTCTGTAAGATCAAAATATATCAACCTATAACTTAAATTAGTTTAAACAAGACATGTTAGATAGTGTTTTGCATGCTAAAATGGTTCACAACAGTGTCTTTATATTTTTTTTTTTTTTTTGAAAAATTGACATTCATCCCACATTTGTAAATACATATTTATATTAAAAAAAAAAAACAAAAATATTGAATTTTAAAATAGGAACATTTAAGTAATAAATCACTATTAAATTCTTCTTCTTTTAAAATGTTATAAGCTTAAATACGAAAAAATATAAATGGACTAATTTATTAAATATTTCCTTTCTTCATGACCTTTTCTTTATAAAAATTATAATTCTTTATAAAATTATGGCAGAAGACAAATAGTTATATAGAGGTTAATAGTTATTTTTCCAAAATAAAAACGTGTTTTCAATGAGGCAGGGTAGATGTTAAAATGGAATAAAACAAGCTGCCTGTGAGGTATTAACAAAATTCTTTTCTTATTTGAAAAACCCATATATTATGCTATTATGTATGGAATATGATAACGTATTGAATACCCACCTCAGCTTCTTACGGTGGCTATCCCAGTTGTCCAAATTTCAATGACTTTCACATAGATCCGACTGAATTTGAGTATTGGCTTGTGTTATATTCACCTTAAAGGCATCGGTCGATAGTGGTTTATTCGCATAGATCTTCGGCTTCAGGAAACCCTACAAGAAAAAGTCTAGTGTTGGGTCTATGTGGTTCAGTTTAGGCCATACGAAATTGGTTATCACCATTCTATAACGATCGCCATTGACGGTAACTATTTACCAACGTCGTTTTCAAAAAAGTGCGAACCAAAGATGCCACGCGCCGTCCCAGAATCTACACCAAACGGTATCGCCGAACTTCGTTTGGGTTGGTGTCGTCCCATACATGAAAATCTTGTTTTTTAATACAGCCATTCATCCAAAAATGCCGCTCGTCACTAGAGATCATTTTCCGTCCAAAATTGGGGTTCTCTTCCAAACGCTCCGATGCCGAGTCTGCCGACGAACGACGTTATCTATGGTCATGAACTTTTATCTCCTGGGTCATTTGGATCTTGTATTACGGATGTTGACCCAAGTCCTGACGCAAAATTCATCAAGTTGAAGTCTCTGAAAGGCCAAGTTCTTGTGCAAGGCGAAAATTGACTGCTTTGGTTTCTGCTGTACACTTTCACAGATCCTGGCAATATTTTCGGCTGATCTTGCGGTCCTTTGACGTACGAATGTTGGCCAGCTGATTATCAAACTGGTTGTTTCAAATTTGGCCACCAAACGCTGAAATGTCGTCTTTGAAGGACCCCCACTTCTATCGTTAAAATGGGCCAAACGAGCGCAACGTTTGCACTAACGAGCGCTCATTTTGAAAGTAAAGTTTTATAATCTACCATGACCTTATTTTCCAGCAATTCAAAGAGCAGTTAAAAATATTTCAATATGATATGATTCTTGGGTATATTCTTAGAGCAAAATCGGTCTATAGTATGAGTCTATTTCCAATGCTGACATATTTTGTTCACGAATTTAGGAAAAAGGTCTACTTTGGTCTACTCTGGCACATTTTGAACATGGCTCTGTTAATACAAATGGTAAAAACTTCGCTTAGAACTTTATAACTCGGTGTAATTAAAGTTGTTATCTTGTTGGAGTTTTCAGATACCCGATTTCTAAGCTTGCTCATTTTTCTTACGTAAAGGAAACAAGTTTGCAAGTTTGTGTACAAAATTGTTTATCTATGCTACTATCAACACTTTACAAAAGTTGTTTTACAGGAATAAATAGTGTTTTTAAATTTCGCCTCTTAGAAAAATTTACCAAACAAAAATTGTACTAACCCTTAACCACCTACCAGCGGTCTCACACACCGCAACAGTTTTTAAAATTCAAATACTTTAATTGGGCTTAAAACGGTTTGAAATTGATTTTAAAAGGGGTTGAAAGTAAGTTTAAAACTGGTTAACCCATTTTAACCCGCTTTAAAACAACATAGGTTAAGACCTGCAATAAAAATGAGTTTAAAGCTGGTTAAAAGAGGTTTAAAATGGGCTAAATACGGGCTAAATGTGGATTTTTAACACATTTGTGAGTTTTAACTCAGTTTCAACCCATTTTTATCCCATTTCCAACCCAGTTGCAACCCAATTTCAACCTAGTTTCAACCCATTTTCAACTCAATTCCAACCCAGTTTCAAACCCATTTTCAACCCACTTTTAACCCATTTTCAACCAACTTTCAACTCATTTTCAACCCAATTTAAGTCCCGTTTAAGCCCACTTTAAACCCATTGTAAATCCAGTTTCAACCCATTTTAAACCCAATTTCAAGCCATTTTCAACCCACTTAAACCGATTTTCAACCCAATTGCAACCCAATTTCAACCCACTTTCAACCCACTTTCAACCTACTTTCAACACATTTTCAATCCGTTTTCAACCCACTTTCAACCCACTTTCAACCCAGTTTCAACCCACTTGCAACCCATTTTCAACCCACTTTCAACCCATTTTCAACCCATTTTCAACCCACTTTCAACCCATTTTCAACCCATTTTCAACCTATTTTCAACCCACTTTCAACCCACTTTCAACCCATTTTCAACCCACTTTCAATCCATTTTCAACCCATTTTCAACCCATTTTCAACCCACTTTCAACCCACTTTCAACCTACTTTCAACCCACTTTCAACCCATTTTCAACCCACTTTCAACCCACCTTCAACCCACTTTCAACTAATTTTCAACCCATTTTCAACCCACTTTCAACCCACTTTCAACCCACTTTCAACCACCTTTCAACCCATTTTCAACCCACTTTCAACCCATTTTCAACCCATTTTCAACCCACTTTCAACCCATTTTCAACCCATTTTCAACCCACTTTCAACCCACTTTCAACCCATTTTCAACCCACTTTCAAGCCACTTTCAACCCATTTTCAACCCATTTTCAACCCACTTTCAACCCATTTTCAACCCGTTTTCAACCCACTTTCAAGCCACTTTCAACCCATTTTCAACCCATTTTCAACCCACTTTCAACCCATTTTCAACCCATTTCAACCCACTTTCAACCCACTTTCAACCCACTTTCAACCCACTTTCAACCCATTTTCAACCCACTTTCAACCCATTTTCAACCCATTTTCAACCCATTTTCAACCCACTTTCAACCCACTTTCAACCTACTTTCAACCCACTTTCAACCCATTTTCAACCCATTTTCAACCCATTTTCAACCCACTTTCAACCCATTTTCAACCCATTTTCAACCCATTTTCAACCCACTTTCAACCCACTTTCAACCTACTTTCAACCCACTTTCAACCCATTTTCAACCCATTTTCAACCCACTTTCAACCCACTTTCAACCCACTTTCAACCCATTTTCAACCCACTTTCAACCCACCTTCAACCCACTTTCAACCCATTTTCAACCCATTTTCAACCCACTTTCAACCCATTTTCAACCCATTTTCAACCCATTTTAAACCCATTTTCAACCCACTTTCAACCCACTTTCAACCCATTTTCAACCCATTTTCAACCCACTTTCAACCCACTTTCAACCCAGTTTCAACCCACTTTCAACCCGTTTTCAACCCACTTTCAACCCATTTTCAACCCATTTTCAACCCACTTTCAACCCATTTTCAACCCACTTTCAACCCATTTTCAACCCATTTTCAACCCACTTTCAAACCACCTTCAACCCACTTTCAACCCATTTTCAACCCATTTTCAACCCACTTTCAACCCATTTTCAACCCATTTTCAACCCATTTTCAACCCACTTTCAACCCATTTTCAACCCACTTTCAACCCATTTTCAACCCATTTTCAACCCACTTTCAACCCACTTTCAACCCAGTTTCAACCCACTTTCAACCCGTTTTCAACCCACTTTCAACCCATTTTCAACCCATTTTCAACCCACTTTCAACCCATTTTCAACCCACTTTCAACCCATTTTCAACCCATTTTCAACCCACTTTCAACTCATTTTCAACCCACGTTCAACCCACTTTCTACCCATTTTCAACCCACTTTCAACCCATTTTCAACCCATTTTCAACCCACTTTCAACCTATTTTCAACCCACTTGAAAATGGGTTGAAAGTTGGTTGAAAGTGGGTTGAACATGGGTTGAAAGTGGGTTGGAATTGGGTTGAAAATGGGTTGAAAATTTGTTGAAAATGGGTTGAAACTGGGTTGGAATTGGGTTGAAACTGGGTTGAAACTGGGTTGAAATTGGGTTGCAACTGGGTTAAAAATGGGTTGAAATTGCGTGCAAATATATACCCACAAAGCTCATGGGTGACGCTGTTTGATGCACATGGATGCATCTTGTCCACGCTACGCAGGCATTGAAATATTTGAATTTTAAAAACTGTTGCGGTCTGTGAGACCGCTGGCGCTGGTGGGTGGTTATGGGTTAAACATAATTAAAAATTAATTCACCAAGTTTAGTTTTTACGCCAAGTTTACAGTTGCTTAGAAACACTAAGGCTAGCCGCGCACTAGCAACTTTTAGTTGCGAAACTGCTTGGTTCGAGTAACTAAAAAGTTTGTGTTTTGACACAAACTAAACGATTGCCTAAAATAAGTTCGCCATTTTATTGAAGATATAATTATCTGCAAATTCACGGATATTCAACCAAACAGTTCATCTGTTTTCTATAAGTAACCAAACAGTTTCGCAACTAAAAGTTGCTAGTGCGCGGCTAGCCTAAAGGGTATTCATGCAAGCGTGGAAAAGCCTCGTAACGTAAACCTCGTAAACCAGATAATTTTATCTCCGCAGAAACGAGCTGTCAAAATTTTTATGGGAAACAGTTTCTGCAAATCTCATAAAATTATCTCACAAATTTGCTGCGGAAAGTGCAGAAATAAACCTCGTGAACTAAAGAAGTATGGATTCTGACTTTTAATTTAACATTTCACAAAATATTTCCCACATTTACGCAAGTATTTCTTAGGGGGTGTTCATGAAAACATGCTGCGGAAAGTTATATCTTTCTACAAAGCGCAAAATTATCTCGTTACATGAATACCCTTACTATTTCAAATGCCTGTATTTACAAACCAAGAATATGTAGACATTATTTACGTTTATGGCCTATGCATATGCAATGGAAATTCAACTGTTGCGTGACGATACCATGAACTTTATCCCAACCCGCGACTTCCTATTGAAGGACTATTTGGAAATACGTATCGCAATTCGCAACCGTCGATACTTACGCTAAAGCTGCACAAGTAACAATTTCGACTGATGAAAGAATACTGGAAGCTCTTAAAACTGATCCATCAACACTTGGTTTTGTAATTCAATGTTTCCAGACATAAAATTTCGAATGTACTGTAGGTATGCAGAAATTTTTTACCCATACACCTTAGATATAACTTTTCAAGAACTGGTTTTCGATGATTAGGAAAAGAGGCTTGAGTTTTCTAACTGGTTATTGGACCGAAATTTGTGTCCTAGGACACTTCCGCGTGGTACACCGACCGGCTTAAATTTTCTTTAGTTCCGAGTAATTTTGGTCATACTCATACCGTATTGCAAAAAGTTCATATTTCGTAGTACTGCCAGGGCAGGTCCCTACGCAGTTTGTACCCAAGTCCCAAATGCCAAACGTTATCAAAGGCTTGAGCAACAATAGAGCTGAACATACTTGTTTTTCTTCTAGTGCTTATTTAAAAACATCCGTAATTCTATGCCCTTGGTCTATCCTGCAATGATTATTTCTAAATCCAAAGGGATAAGTCTTCTTTCTTCTAATATATTGCTTAGTCTTCTTGGGAGCAGTTTCTCGAAACCACATATCTTAGCTTAATGCATGCGTTTATTATAAATTTCTTTCAAAACCTGAGCAGTTAGATCGAACCCTGGATTTTTGTTAAATAACTTTTGTTAGATAACACATGCTTCTTACTTTCTTTGAGCGCGACAATGTCGCTTCTATAAACAAACTAAGTCATATGTAGCTGTATTTGCTGAGAATAGCTTAAAGACATTCGCAAGATGTTCAGCGAAGATGTCAGCCTTCTGTTTCGGGTTTACGATCCAATTTGAATCTTGAGACTTTATTGGCGGGTTTTGTGTCTGCCGTATTTTTAGGCGCTTTGGCTGCTTTCCATAAAGAGTATTCGGTAGAAGCATTTATCGTCAAACTTTTTAGAAATCTATGAACTGAATCAATTTTGAATTCACTGATTCTTTTTTTTTAGTTAATTGTTAAGACGGTTGAATACTGCCTTATAATCTGGAAATCTCGTAGTTTGCCATTTTCTTCGAGCTCTTCTTTTTTTTCCAATATCAGCTCTTTTATTTCGATAGGATTTTTTATCTTTGGTTCTCTGCATATTGAAATAGTTGGAGTATTTTCTTCTGCAGTCTGTTGCACATCAGCAATGAATTACTCTACTTCATGATCAATTTTGTCCCCACTAAGGTTTACAAAACTTTCAAGCTTATCACTGAATTTTTTTCCAGTTTGTTCTTTTATTCACGAGCTTAGGGTTTCTTTTTTCTATCATTTCTACCTCACTCTGTGACAAAATTACCGGAGTATGATCTGGCATAAAATCTGGATAAATGGAAGTTACCTTTGACACTTATATGATTTCTTATTAATCCTGATCAACAATACGTAATAGAAATAATTCAAACCACTTCCAAAACGTTACAATTATTGATTTATTTATCTCAAGATTGTAATTTAACTTCTATTAAAGATCAAGACAAATTTTATATATACTATATGTATGATTCAAGAACAAATTAAACTTTGATGATTTTTTTTTTTTTTTTTTTTAATTCATTTTTATTTTCATCAATCTTAAAACTATCTTAAGCTAGACAAAATTCATAAAAAAACTAGCCTAATTATCCAATAACTTAAAACAAACTTACTGTGGCCCTATGCGGGCGCTCTAAGCTAAACTATATCTTAATTCTAATGCCTTTCGGCCTAAAAAAACTATTTTTAATTCAAAAACTATATCTATTTTTTTTTTTGTTTTCTCGAGAAAATTTAAAAAACTCGGATTCTTCATCTTTTCATATTTTTTATATAAAACTTACAAACTAAAGTAAAACTAATTAAAAACTACCTAAACCAACTTAAACTACTTAAAATAAACTAAAATTAAACTAAAACTACTTAAAAACTAGAACAGCCACAGCAGCAGAGTTTTTTGTTTTTTTTTTTTTTTTTTTTTTTTTGAATATAGATACATTAGAAGAATGTACTCTAATTTTTTTTTTTTTTTTTTTGTGTGCCACCCTGACTGTCCCTAACTAAGAACACCCTTAAAACTACGTAAGTCGGCCAAGACAACTTGTCAACTATCGCTATCAACATTAGACAACCACCAAAACTGGTTCTCCTGTCTTACCCTGTCTTTCAGGTCCCGATCGGACAAACTTTGATGATTCCAAGTGATCGCGTTGGTGGTTGCTGGCAAATAGGACGATCTTTAGCTAACCAAAAGCCCTCAATGCTCAAAGATTTTCTGGCAATAATAAAAACTATGCATAAAAAATATAACATGATAGCATAGATGAAGAAATATAGCAGTGCAAATGGATTAGCAAGATTAGCTTAAACAAATAACAAGGGATTAAAAGATTGAGGCCGATATTCACCGAGCGCTCATAACTTAAGAAGCTCATAAACGTATTCACCAAGCAATATTAGTGAAGATCTACGAGCGCTCTTAAAAGTTAGGAGTGGTCCCGACCACTCCTAACTTACGAGCGCTCTCTTCGAAAATTTGTTCGCTTATGCGTGTGCCACGCACGCATTTGACTCGAATCCATGTGAGCAATGCCAAGTAGAAGAGTATCCATTTGCTGTCAAGACCAACATTACACAACATTTCACAGTTTGGGTATGCCTGAACAAGAGAGAGTGGCTCTCATTTTCGAACTTCGAAAAACACTTGGGAGTGGTTGGTGAATACCGCACAGAAATTTCAAGTTAAGAGCCTCGTAAAGTTAAGAGCCGTTTAGGAGCGCTCGGTGAATACGAACCTTAGGTTCGATTTTACTTTTTTAATTTGGAATTTTGTAACTAACGAAAAATAACAATTTATTAAGCTTAATTACTCAAAAACGGCTTGTCTGACGAAAATTTTCAATCAGACCTTTTTTGTAGGGAATTTAATTTTATATAAAAGTAAGTCAAAATGATTTTTTTTTACTTCAATGTTTTGTCAATTCTGACGCAAAACATGAAATTATGACTAAAAATCAAAATTAGCGATGATAGCCCTCTTAAAATTGATATTAAGGGCTTAAACTTTTACGAAAATTTTTTTTTGTCATTCTGAATGATATTCTCGATATATCTTTCAAAAAAAAAATAGTCAATTTTTTTGGCCCAGTCTAATGTACATACATGCACGAAAAGGTGCTCAATAATTTTGGCCCAGCCTGTATATTAAAGTGTGTTTTTGGTGAAAAATGCAAATTACGGAAACATTCTTAGGCTAGCCGCGCACTAACAATTTTTAGTTGCGAAACTGTTTGGTTACTTCTAGAAAACAGATGAACTGTTTGGTTGAATGTACGTGAATTTGCAGATAATTATATGCTCAATAAAATGGCGAACTTATTTTAGGCAATCGTTAAGTTTGTATCCAAACACAAACTTTTTAGTTGCTCGAACCAAGCAGTTTCGCAACTAAAAGTTGCTAGTGCGCGGCTAGCCTTATTGCCCATATGAAATATGTGTCGTCCATGTGTCCATATGAAAAGTTGTTACTTGTCAGATAATATGTACACATGGCGGCAACTTTCACACTCTGGTCCTGCCAATTTGTTTACACCCCGCCTAATCAAATTAATTACTTTTTTTTTTAAATATTATTGAGCTTTTATTTTTTTAATTAAAAATACTTATTTTTTGTATCTTTGTCAGGAATCTCATTTTACTGTGCCGTCATAGGATCAATATTGTGCTTCTTCTGCGCTGGAGTAAGTCTCAAAGCTGAATCATCAAATATGCGAACTCGAGTAAGACGTCGCGTAGAAGAAGGCGACCGGCTCGTTTGTATTCCATAACCACCAGTTAAAACCCAGCATCCAACAAATACTTAATTATCTACAACACAATCTACATTATATAGTTTCTAAAGATCTTATAATATTTTGTTGACTTTATTTTAATTATTTTTTTTTATAAATAATAATTTACAACAAATAATTGTAACTTAGTTTTAAGGATACAGATATTAGGATCGTAATAAGCTGAATTACGTGTTTATTTTTTTAACTAAACCGAAAGATCACAAAAAATGTTTAAATAAAAAGATTACTTAAATTATTTACAAATTCAAAGATGTTACTTTCGTTTTCCTTTGGACTTTTTCATTGTTTGTGATTCGGCAGCTACCTGGGGTTTTGTTTTGGGAATATACACACCGTGGTTGGTTTTTTTCAAGTGTGCAAAAAGTTTATTCTTCGATGGAAATGTTGACTTACAAGTGACACAATTGTGACTGGTATCACAAGTTTGGTCATCATTTTGATTGCTTGCGGTTTCTTTAATTGGTTCTTTAGCGGCTGGCTGCGGTTCTGTAACTTCTTTAGGTGTGGGCTTCTTTTGTGTCTTTTTGTTCTTTGACTTTTTGGCAGTTTTCTTGCCTTTTACCCATTCATCATCACTTTCGTCAGCTTCCTTTCCTTTATCTGCTAATTGACTCTCAACTTCAATGACATTTTCATGGATTTCTTCCTCATTGAAGTTCTCATTTTCCACTTTAGGAGCCTTTTTAGACTTTTTGTTTTTCTTGGTTTTAGTAGTTTCTGTTGAAATAATTATAGGTTCCTCCTTTTCAGCGTTCTCCTCCTCATCTTCCTGTTCATCGATATTCAAATAGTTGAGCTCATCGTCAAGCTCTGAATCTAATAAGTCCTCATCTATTTCCTCCAAATCACTGGATAGCTCGTTCATATCATCCGACATTTCATCGAAGTCACAGCACTCATCTAAATCATCCAGTTCATCCTCGTATGACTTCTCTTCGTCCTTCATTTCTCGCACGAGCCTTTCTATGTTATCTTTGTGTTTTTTGCTCGTTTCATGATTTAGGAAGGCATTTCCATTCGTGAACGCCCTGTTGCAGGCCACACAATAAAGGTCATCGACAAAGTCGACATCATTTTCCTGATCCGATTTTGAACCATCAGATTCCTCGTCAGAGTCCAGCTCTCCATCATATTCCTGCTCGAGTTGTTTTAGTTGCTCCTCAAAGCCTTCGTTAAAAACATTTGAGCTAGCCTTACGCATCTCTTCTAGTTCGCGATGGCGTTTCCTGATATGTTCCAGCCGGTTTTGTTCCTGCTTCTGACGGTTCAGAGCAGCTTTCTCCTCCAGTAACTTCTTGTTCGCTTGGACACGTTTGTCTCTCTTTCGAATGAAGGACACCAAGTTTCTCACCTGAAATAAAATGTCAGATACCTTTACAAAAGTCGTTAAAGAAAAGTCTTACCTCTTCATTTCTTTCTCTTTTGGCTTGTTGGACAATTTTCTTCATGTCCTTATCGATGTATCTTAGCACCCGACGATCCTTAATTCCGGTGATGTCATGCGGACACAGCCAAGTATAGGTCTTCTTGGTGCAGTAGCTCTGCCAGTAAGCATAAAATGGCCCGACAACATCTTCATAGCTGCTGGTAGAGTCGCCAAACTTCGGAATATTCTCAATGTCCTCCTCGTCATCCATGAATTCCGCATCTTCAGCCGAGATTTTCTCAAAAACTTCAGCATATGTTTTATAAAATCCCTTGTCATCATCGCCATATCCTTTGAAGCACGAAACCGTGAAATATTGAAACAAATCCAGACAATTCTCTTCGTACTCCGAGTTCTTTCCACGCAAAATTTGTTCTCTGTGATTGTCGTACCATGCACGTTCATGTTGGTCTGATAGCACCTCGTACGCTTGTTGCAACGTTTGGAATTTCTCTTTGGCTTCTTCGGAATTGTTCAAATTTTTATCTGGATGCCAGCGAAGCGCCAGTTTTCTGTATGCTGTTTTGATGTCCCCATCGCTGGCATCGCGTGCAACACCAAGCTCTTCGTAATAGCATTTCATGACGTAATGCTTGTAAATAGAAAACAGTATTTGAACGCGGAGTCCTACCTTCGATACCAGCAAAGGGGAATATTAAACTTTGCCAACAAATTTACAAAAATTTATAAATAATTTTTGCGTTCACTTGATGGCACGAAGGTACTTTACTTCATAAAGTTTTCACCACGGACACATGTGATTGCCAAAATTTTCAACAAAACAAAAGAAAAACTGTCAGATTGAAAATAAGTGATGCCAGTGCTCTCTGCTATAAATTGGTTCGAGTACCAGATATTTGATGTAAAAATGAGTTCGAAAAACTTTTTTATGAATGTTTGCTTCTGTCAAAAACTATAGGTTTTTACACAATTTTATTTTGTAAAGGGTATGCCAAATACAAGTTCCTGTTTTAAAATCCATTTTTCCATGTGTTATGGCTTTATAAGTAAGAGCAAACATTCCCATTAATTATGAAACACAACGTCGTTCAAGTGGCTGCCTCGCCTGGCTTCAATTGCTGAGTTTATTGGACCTTGTAAAGCCTAGTACGCAGATCGAGACAACACAAATTTTATCTCTACAATTTTAATCTCTACAAAACGTTTCCAAATCTCGCGCAAAAGTTTGAAGTTGGAGAGATAAAATCTAATTTAATGTGTTTTGTAGTGTATCTCTGGAACGGGTTGTCTTACAAAAGTCGTTCATACCTTTTTGGAGTCTTCTCTTGATGCTCTCAAGACAAGCATCAGCACCTTTTACATAAAACTAGTTTTGACAAAAATCACTTTCGGAAATACGGTGGCTGTCAAAATTTGTCCCGCAAAATAATGCTTGTATCATTCTTTTTCCTGGCAAAATTTAGTGGAGACACTTTGTAGAGCAATTCACAATAGTATGAATTTTGCGCGCGAACTGCGTACTGCTCGGAAAAATATCCGAGACAAAATTTGTCCCAGGAAATAAAATGTATGGGAGACAAAATTTTTCCCGATCTGCGTACCGGGCTTAAGCGAATAATCCGAGATCTATTTGCAGAATTATACCTATTCAGGCTAGTGCGTGAAATAATGAGCTATGGCTTCAGCAGCCACATTCTCGTCTGTGCGCACTGTACGACGACGGGGACGATGGATGTTGAGTGTTGTCGACTAGCATACCAGTCTCATGAACTTTTTGCACAGCAGGGGTTGGAAAAATTGCAGAATTATCGTACTTTCTTCTTTTGGTTTCCTTTATTTATCAGGTATGTTTCATTTCTGTTTGACTTTCACTCAGCAAACTTCACTTAACTAAGTAGAGTAAAGAGTGCGAGGAGATAGAAAAAATATAAAAAAGTTAACTTTTATTAAAAATCGCTGTATTTAAAAGCTACCATGCCATCTAAAGGAGGCTAAAAGAGAAACAGAGATTAAAATACGCTTTTGTGTAAAAGCAGTTTTAGTCATAGGCAGAAATAAGGAGGTTCGAAAAAGTTAAAAAATATGAAATTGAATGAAAAGACAACATCGGATGGAAGCTGTTAGGTCAAGAGCGCACATTCAATTTTTAGTTTCGAAACTATTTAGTTGTTAAAATCAAAAACATGGGCTTATATGGGACTCCGCGCACATACAGCAACTCGATTCGAGCAACTTAAAAGTTTGTGTTTTGACACAAACTAAACTAAAAAAATAATTTACATATTTTGTGTAACACATACTCTACTCATATGCACCTGCGTGCACTTTCAACTAAATAGTAGAGTTGTTTTTCATAAGTAAAAGAGAGAAAAGTTTAAGTGTAACCACCAACTCAGAACATCGTGCCACAAATATCTTTCCTATCCTTTTTTCTCTTCATTAACTTCACGCCCGCGCTGTGTTGAAACATTTAAAGGGTAATCAAAATTCCTTGAGCGCGGGTAGATTATAAAAAAAAAAAAAAATTGCATGTGCGCGCTGCTCTATCAAATGGTGATTAAACTATTTGATTTCGATGACAATTGCCAGTGCGCGCCTAGCCTTGGAGAGGGATACACATTTATCCTGTGTGGTGTAGAGTGGTGTGTTGTGTCATTGACTGTGCACACTAATATCATGATTGGTGTGCTTCAACAAAGTTGAGCAATTTATTCTCTTTATCTTACACAGCAAAACCTCTGCGATACAGTGTGTAATGTAATGCAATACCAACACAAAGGATTTCGACATAACACCACTACTCAACACACCTAATTATAAAAATATATATAAATCTAATGTTGTTTGTATTAAACGCGAGGCCAAATTGAAATTTGGCCATCAATAATTATGTAACATACACGACCTGTCAAATTCTTATTTATAATTGTCCAGTGTGACGTAGGCGGCATGTCTCTTGGCGAGCAAGTTGCCTAGAAGATTCCAAATATTAAATATTATTTATGTTTACTTAACGATTTTCGATGAACGTACTTGCCACCGAAAATAAAATTTTGTTTTTATGAATGTGATCGTCACACGCGAGCAATCAACTTTCATGCTATATCAAAAAGTATCTGAGTCTTCGAACAATAGGGGTCTTCAAGATCAGGTGTAAAAGGTCTTATATTACTGTAAAAGTGTAACATTTTCTTACAAGATAATGTTGAACTTTTACAATAATACACGACTTGTTACACTGGATCACGAATATCCCTAATTTTAAATAAAAATAAATGGGTATTATCTAAGTATCATTAGCTGCATATTTTGAATAAATTAATAGTGGGTTGCCTACGTTTAAAAAATAATGTTAACTCTAACCACAAGAACAGCGAAAACCTTTATCTCCAAACAAGGTGTACTTGTTGAATTAATTAATGAAGTATGTGGCGTGTGCGTGTAAGTGGAATCGGTAGATAAATGTTAGATTTCAAAACTTGCAGGCCATTTGCTCGTCAAGTGGAGTGTCGCCTACATTTACAGCAAATACACAAATAGGAATCTGACAAGCACTGTATGTACTATAACTCAATTGCGATTGTGGCAATTCACAATAAACAGTTCATAGTGAAGATGAGAATTTGATCCAAAATTGAAAAATTTAGTTAAAAGGTTCGTTCGTCCAACTTTACCCAGGGTTGACCCAGGTTTTCTTGACAACCATGAGTGTTATTAAAAAAAACATCCAAGGGCTGTCAATTGTTTTATTGACAATAACTAAAAGCAAGAAACAAATAATTCAGTGCTCTGATAAAACTAAATTTGCCATAAATTAGTTTTAAAAATGAACAAAAACAATTTTATGTTGTTACTCAATATTTTCTAATTGAATTGATTTAGATTTTTTTTTAATTTTAGTTGTAAAATGCAAACATAAGCAATAACATGCAACACCCGAATCTACAAATGGCAACAAAAGAAATTCAAGATTTGAAGAAGATTAGGGATAAACAAACTTAAAGCAGGAACAAAACTTGTCGCGTGCAGTGTGTTGTAGAGTGGTGTGAACCACAGGAACACATGTAGGACGGCTTTGGCTGCGGATGTCGAAGAAACATTAACCAGGTGACGGGCCCATGCAATTGGACATCACCAGACCGACCATACAGCAAATTCATTTGGAAGACTTATGTCTAATTCCTTTACACATAAGGAATCAATTTCTGTGTGCAGATTTTATTCCCTTGTCAGATTGTGCGTTCCTTCACACAGGGATACAAATCTTCATATCCATATTTGAAGACGGATTTACATTGTTTATGAAACACGCACACAAAATCCCTAGTGTGTAAAGGAAATCAAAAATTACACATGTTTTCGTATAAAGTGCAAACAGTGCATCAGTTAATGCCTGCTGACGTCCGTCGCGTGTGAATTACTGCCAAGCCATCCCCAATCTTAACAACGAAGATGACGATTTTGTGTCGAATATCATCATGAGCCACGAACGCATTTACTCATAAGCGGTTAGGTCAATAAGCAAAATGTTCGTTTCTTGGGCACTGAAAATCCACGTGTGATGCACGAAGAGCCATTACATCTACTTAAAGCTACTGTGTGGTGCGGCAGTCACGCGGAAGGAGTGATTGGACCATATTTTTTGAGGACGCCAACGCCAATACGATCACTGTTGCTGGCGAGCGCTACAAAGCCATAATAAGTGATTTCTTACTGCTGAAATCGGGTGAGTGGGGCTTGGTGAACAAGTGTTTTCGACAAGACGGTGCATCCGCACCCATTACAGGCCGAATCACAATTGATATTGTGAAAATGTGAAGGAAGCGTTTCCAGGTCGCCTAATCTCCCGTTTTGGCGATATGGCATGGCCAGCAAGATCATCCCATTTAACCATCCCAGACTTCTTTCTTTGGGGCTACTTGAAGTGGCAGGATTATGCCGACAAGCCTCGTACAATCGCAGTCCTTAAGGAGAATATTAGACAGGAATGCGAACAGATGTCACCAGAAATTTTGCAGAAAGTCATGTAAAATGTCGTGAATTGGGCACAAATGTGTATCAACACCAGCGGCATCCACTTGACGGATATCATCTTTTCTACTTGACAGAAAAATTGTAAAGGTCAAAATAAATTTTTGAGTTTTGACTTAATGGCTGTTTGGCAACTTTCAACTGTCAACATTTTTGGTGAATCGATTTTTGTAGACAAAATTTAACAAACAAAAATCACAGTGAGAAAAATGTTTGGTTCAACAGCCACTGATAATTTTACCAACATATCTATATTTAAAAAAAATATACTTTTTAAATCAAATTCTGATATATTTTTTGAATATGTTTTCATTTTTATTTTTCTTACAAAAATTTTAACTTCCATCACTTTCTATACAACACATTCATCATGAATATATAAATTTTAATTTTATTAACTTACAACTTCATTTTATTTGCATATCAACAATGAAAAATTAATTAAATATTTATGCATATCTATAAAAAAAACTTAAAACATAGTTCAAAATATAAAACTGAGCAAATACAAGTGCATATTATTTTGTTGTTTTTTTTTTTTTTTAATTTCATATATAAATAAACGATTTTATCTAATATTCCGTTAGATTCAATGGGACAAAATGACTTTCAATTATGCTTATAAAATATACTATCTCGCACGTTCACTAAATAGATTAAAGTTAAAACAAAAAATTGAAAATTCATATATTTTATGTTAAAAAAAAAACACTATTTGCTAACGATTCTTATTATTGCGGTCTATAGCTCGTCATGCTTTGGCCCTGAGAATTCATCATGTGAAATGAATCCATTTTTGTCCTTATCCTCATGCTGGAAGATCTCTTCAACGAGTTTATCGTTTTCTTTGAGCATACTCTTGAGTTCTTCTGTGTCTTGACCTTCAACGGCTGACATTTGTTTCTTTAAGTAGTCGCTGACCTGAAGGTAAATAAGAAATTATTAAATTTTTTAGTTTTAGTTTAAATTCAACAAAGAACAGAAAATTGAGTGCTTTTAAAAAATTAAGAAGACTGTAGCCCCATTCATGTTTGATGGATGGAAAACACCAACGAAAATTTAACAAATCTAAGGTTATTTTTAATTCCACCACACCCTAAATTATATCTTATTTGAGTTGTAAGACCTTTTTCGGTTTCAAGCGGGAATTTCTCTTTTTTAAATTTAGTGTGTTAAATTTGGACAAAAATGTAAATTATATACAAAAGATGCGTCGTAAATACATATATTGCAATTGTTTTGAAAACTGTCGCATGCTTTCAACAAAACAACGAACAATTTTTTTAAAAAATGAACATAGTTATTAAAAGTTCTTTTCTTCACATATACCGTTTAGGTTTTAATAATTCTTGTAAGCTTGCTTCAGTTTGAGTCTTACATAAAATTGGTTGATTTAAAATAGCTGGAACTTAGAGAGCTCTTTCATATAGCAGGTAATTGCCTTCATGCGAAAGTTATCTTTTGAACAAGTTTTATATACGAGTATAAAGCTATGAAAATGTTACAAATAAAAAAAAGTACTACGAGTAGTTGTCTTAAAATTGGGTAAGAAACTTAATTCGAACAGGTCTGGTATGGTTGATTCAAAGCTTTATTCCTCAAATAAAGATATTGATGACTTATTCAAAAATGCTTAGCTTTTGTCTTATCACTTGATAAAATTTCGAAACGGATAATATCTAGGTGAATTCAAAATATTTCTTTTATTCGACTTGAGATTGGATTGAGAATAATTGTTGAGTTGTCAGTCACTATCGCTTAAATTGTTTTTCAAATTATATTTGAAAGCTTCTTATTTTTAAGAATGGCCAAAGTTGTTTTAGTGAAATCTGTCAAATAAATATCTGTATCAAAAAACGAAACAGAAGTAGGTATAAATACAGTCTTTAATAGACCAAACAATTATACGTTTAATTTAGTCACAAAAAGACATGGTTTCCACTAAAGGCTCTTGAAGCAACTTGACCTTAGTTAACAAGTGGGAAACCAATATATGGAAAAAATTGCATCTGAAGACTGTGATGATAAACATATGTTTTTATAATCTATGGTACCATTAAAATAATTAGGTGAAATAAACAACATCAAAAAACAACGTAATAAAACTTCAGTACAAAAAACGAAACCAATGAACTTATTCAATTAGAAAACGCTAACATAGAAAATCTAAATCCAAACTGAATATACAAATTTGCAAATAAAACATGTACTTGTTTTGACCATGGTTGATGGCAAAATTTGACTAAGAAAGAATCTTATTCGCAGATTCAACATTATCTTACAAACGATATCGAACGGATTTCACATCACTACAAACAAATTTAGATGCTTTTGTTTAGAAACAGCTAGACTGTAAGTTGATCTGTATTCCTGGCATTCCATGACGAGTACAAGTGTAATCATTACCCATTACCTTACTTCCCATTTGACCATTAAGTGAAAAAGAACAAAAGGCGAAAAACAAAGATTTTAAAATTTATTCGGAAAATTTTTACCGGAAAACTTCACGAAAGGATGATTTGATGTTTTTAGCAGGTTCCAAATTTTTTCTGATCCCTTAATCACATTTACACGTGAATATGCCAGACATCAACCGGAATTGTTTTATCCAGAAGCTATAGAAATGCTACTTAAAGAACATTTAATTGCTTAATAATATATTTATTAAGAAACTTTAAATGCGTTGTAAATGCTATAAGTAACTAGATTTCACCTATAACGGTAAGTATCTATATACAACAGTATTTATCTCTTCAAAACTGGTACAAAATTTTTAGCACTGCTTAGTAGGAACGGGACCCAATGTGCGTAGTGTCGGAGTTATTGGTCCGTCCTTTTTCTAAATCGACGTTGGTGATGTGGTCACCATCAATGGCGAGCACTACAAAACAATGATACTCAATTTCTTATGGCCCAAATATGAACATATTAACCTAGACGAACATAGCACAGGCTATCGCTCAAATTAAGCCGGATCTATGCGGAAAAGTCATTGAATTGGACCACCCGGATCCATGTCACCGTACGAAGCTGAGGCTTGCATTTGAACGATGTCATTTCTATACATAATGGCATATAATTATGTGAACCTTTCAAATAAAAAAAGATTTAGTCAACACCTCACATATGACTTGTTTTATTTTATTTCAACATCTACCCGGCTTATTGAAAAACTCTTTATATAATACAAATGTTATTAGAGAAAATTGTTAAGTGGCATGAAATTTGATCTTTGAACTTTAAGTACCAATTTAAATAAACAAAGTCAATTTTTAAAAATATTTAAAAAAATAAATTAGTAGGAAAACTTCAAGTAAGATCCTATTTTGAAGAAAAGTCATGCAACCGGTTTTAAAATATTGAAATTAAAAAAAAATTAATTTGGTTATGCGATATAATTTAAACTCTACTCGTATCTAAGAAAACTCCCATCAAAAATAAGCGTTTTCAGAACCTATCTTTTTTAACAAATGATCTACCATTCCTTGAATAGACATAATTTATTCGTAAGAACCGTTTTTAATTAGTCGCAAACTACTTCAGTGATTATAAGGTTGGCATTCGAGATACATACAGAAGGACAAAATTGCGTGTTTGGGTTTTCGAATTTCTCTATTTTAACGAATCCTAAACTTGCTTTATATCACGCAAGTAAAATAAATGGGCATAAATATCCTGATAATATTCTTTACCATTTTTGATAGAGTCGTTTTGATTTTATCGATTTAAGACCTTCTTTCCATGCATCTTGAACAATTGTACACTGTGGCGTATACGTAACTTTCTCAATACAACTTGTTCATGTCTCACACACATTGATTTATATCTTATGATACTTCTAAAGTGCATACGGTTTGTTTAAAGCAAATATTAATTGCTAAAGCACTGACATATTTTATTATCCTATTTTGATTTTTGTAGTAAAAATATGGACTGTATCAGGTCGAATATGCATCGGAATAGTACACCAATCAGGCGAAGCAATACAGACATTTTGACATTTTTTTGTCATATAAATCGAAAACATTTTGACTGATGCATAAGTCTAAAACTGGAAAATCTCTCTTATTCTTTATGTATACATAGATATATATGTATATACATATATACAAGCGCCAATGTTGGTTAGGATCTATTATTGGTTAAAAAAAGTATTATTTAATATTTTGAATTAAGTTTGGCTATATATTCTAAATTGTTAATTCCGATCATATTTTCCTAAAAAAAAGATGAAACATAAAAAGCACATTTTGTAGTTTTGAATTGAGCTGACATAATTTTGTAGGTATGTTCATCATTTTTACTTGCGATTTATAGGTATGTACTATGTATATAGGTATAAGTCAAGTTAAGCATTCGTAAAAAAAAATTTAATTCGAGATTCTAATCAATGTTGACATTACGATGATAGCGAAGACGAAAAAAGTGTGTCTCGAAATTCTGTCTGTCTGTCTATTCGACTACAGCCTAAGCGACTCGGCCGGTTTTCGTTAAACTTGGTAGATATCAACGGTAGGCAACGGTACCTTCCATACTTATTTTTTTCGAAATTTTATAAATATTCTTTTTCTCAAGAACTGTCCCACAGATTTAAAAAAAAAATCAAAAAATTTCATTTAGTTTAAGGCTAGCTAATTTTCCAAAAACTGTTTATTAATGGTACCACCCTTGCAGCCAATTTTTGGTTTTTGTACACTAAAGCTCCTTAAAAGTTTGAATATTATTTTGTATTCAAATTCTCAAACATTTTTTTTTAGATTTAAAAAATATGAAAAAAAATGTTTTAAAAATTTTTTATATAAAAGCTTATTTTTTTTTTAAGAAACCACTTCAAAGACTTATAATTTTTGTTCTTGCATAAACTAATATTTTTTTTGAATCAGATGGCACCCTGTTTCTAGCTCCAACTATTAAAGGAATTGTATTAAAATTGAATTGAATTAAAATTATTAATGTTCGTGCCTGACGTCATCGCCCGGGAGAATTTTATGTTTCTATCCCAAGCAGTTGTTATACGTATATAGAATGCACTTTTTCTGTCAATGAGTCAAGCGGGGATTAATCAAACATAAATGTTCATCATTCGATTTGGCTCTAACTGCTGTCCAGGCTCTACTTCAGTCTCATTTAACCGGCATTAAAGCAGTTGTCTGGCATTGCACGTACGCGGACTGACATTTGGACATCCATTAGTGGCAATTTTCTTAAAGAAATAAACTCCGAACTGAAATCAACCGAAGTTTGGAATGCACTGAATTATCACAGACTGAAATCTATTAAATTTTTGTAATTTTTGGTTTTTGAAAGCACCAACGAACTATCGCTATCAATTCAATTTTTTTTCGCAAAATATCAATAATCAATATTGTTGTTGTTATGAAACAATATGACAGCTAACTGTCAAACTGAACTTATTTTTTTGTTATGAAAACATATGACAGAAGTACTGTCAAACTAAACGTCAAATTTCATATAAAAATACAATTTAAATACCCAACATTTCAGATGGATTTTTCAAAAAATTTCTTTAATACAAATACTGTCCTGACAATTACAAACAAAACAAAATTGTTCAAATTGGTCTAGGCGTTCTCAAGTGCGATGTCTTCAATAAGCCAATCATAATTTTGAGAAATGTTTGGGAAAACATTTGGCTTATCGTACATGCGTCGCAAACTATCAATTTGCATTGTTGCAAAACGGTAGCCATAGTAGTACTTCGAAAGGTTGCACGTTGGAGTTTCTTTGAATTGCATATTCAACGGCAACTTAATTGGTGAATGAGTAGTTTGTCAAATGTCAAAAAAATATCAAAATTTAGCGCGGTAATCTTGCTTTGCACCCTATATAATTAATTTACAGGAAAATTGTTACAATTTTTCTTTCGAATTGCAAAAATTTTAAAACAAAAAATAACCAAATCGTTCCAGCCGTTCTCAAGTTATGCGCTTACTGACGAACTTCAATACAGATTTTTTTCAGTAATAAAGTCAAGCTATTTTTGGCCCCTTTTGACTTTTGACAGTACTAAAAGACTCAGAAACACAGTAGTTGCAAATTCACAGTAGTTGTTGAGGTAATCAAACACAGGCACCTCATAATATTTCATTTCTTAAGCTTTTGTGGTTCCTGAGATATTAGGACTTCAAAAATTGTTTGAACCGTAAGTTTTTAACTTAGGGACTCACTGATAGATCATCAAAATTAAGGAGCACTTTTCGATACCGTAGAACCTTGTTATTTCGCACAACGATAGTTCTTGTGGTGCATAAAAAGGTACACATCAAAAATTTTGAAATTTTCATTCAATGGGCGTGGAATACACCCAATTTCTTTAAAATTCTTATAAATAAATGTTCCCTTATAATATTGAGTTGTTTCGATATTACTCTAATTATGAAATTTAATATAAGACTTCATAAAATTAGAATTGGCGTTCTTTTAGATCTCACTACTTTTCACGGCTGATCCGTTTTTGTACATATAAAGACTTGGCTCTCTGTTTTTAACAGATCATAAGTTCAAAAAACTTTTCCTTAAACTTTTTTTTATTATTACCTAAGAGACTACCTACAAAAAGTTTTATCTGGCTTTGTTTTATTTCTATGAACATTTGCATCGAAAAATAAGGGTTCATTAGTTACATGCAGGTACCCATAGAAGTATGTACGTTGACTTATACACCTATTCAAAATTTAAACCGCAAAGAATATGGTGTCATTTCCTATACATTCAAGTTGTTTTGCTGTCTTTGGCGCGAGATTTGAAAAATTGTAAATTATGCGAGTTCTTCAAAAAAAAATTGATTTGATGTCAATCGTACTACTCCCAAAAAGAAGTTATAAACGACTTAAGCATGAGTGTATGATTGGAAAAATTAGTATGACCTATCCCACCTTATAAAAAAATTTCCTTTCAATCATAATTACACAAAATGAACCACATCCACCACCGAAGTGAAAAATTTCACAAACAAAAAACGAGCAAAAAAAAATAAAGTGCGACCCATACATAAACGTTTACCTCTTCGCGACTCAACATTTTGTCATTGTTGTCATCGATTTCTTTGAAAACATTTGTTGTTGGTGGAGTGTTGCCAATGTTTATTAGTTCGACGTCAAATATTAAAACAGCATTTGGTGGAATGACATTTCCAGCACCACGGTCACCATAACCTAAGCCTGGTGGAATGGTCAATTTACGTTTTTCACCTATAAGAATGATACACAAAAAAAAAAGAAGAGAGAAAAAACAACACGTTAACATAAAGTACTTTTGTTAAGTGTAGCACCGCTTATGTAGACTTTTAATTGCTACACAATAAGAAGTGTCATCCACTTACCAACACACATATCTAACAATCCTTGGTCCCATCCCTTTATCACTTGACCGGCACCCAATTGGAATGTGAATGGTTGATCACGGTCCAAGCTAAAAAAACAATGATAGAAAATTGAAGAAAGTCAGTAAAATTTTAAATTCAACAAAATTTAATTTATGCAAGAACAAATTAGGTATACCGCTAAATTTCGCAAGACAGTGCTGCCGAGACATTTTATGACACGGTCGCCATATAATGATACTGTATAACACATTTGTCATATAATTTGATAGCTTATACCACGAGCGTATCTCTTCACACGATTCATCATTTTGTAATTTTATTTATGGAAAAATACACGGTAAGTATTCCGTTATGTGCATCAAAAACCCACCCAGTGACAAGAAAAAATAAGATAACATCCTAAGGAGCCTGGCAGCAGCGGGGTCATATACAAAAAAGAAAAGAAACATTTGAAGAAAAAAAAAGCGATTCTTCTAGCTGTCATGCATGATTATGCGAAAAGGGAGCGAAAACAGTTTTAAATATTTATCATACACCACGAAAAGAAAAAATCTTCCTTTTCAGTCGTTTAATATTTAATTAGTGCGCCTGTCATTCGCTAGAACTTAAAAAAAAATCTACAAAAACAGTATTGTTGTTCTGCCTAATGAATATAACGGTTACCTTAAGGCTACCACCTTGTTGGCTTTCACAGAAACATGTCCCAATTTATTTATTGCATCGAAACATGGTCGTAATTTTTTTTTCTAACTTTAAATTGTCCAAAAGTTTGTTTCATGTTTCCCAGGAGCCGTTGCGACGAAAAAGTCCTTATTATCTATGACTTTCCTCGTTTGCATATAGGTCTCTGTTGGCCGGATTTTCTGTTGCATCTCACACTTAAAATATGGCGAGCAATCATCCCAGCGGCTAAGTTTTCGATAAAAACTTGGTTTTATGTCATGTTGCGCGTCTTAAAGTTCATTTATTTTTTTCAAGTAGTTCATCCCTTGACAATTCATCCGTGGAATATGGCATATTTTTCATTAAAAAAAAACACCGAAGCTAGTGGAATTCAGCGGAACTTTAGAACACAACAAATTGTCAAAACTCTGGAAGTTTAAGTGTTAAGGGTTTTTCTATTTTTTTTTCAACACTGACACTTAAACCAGATATCCTTCTCTTTAACCATTTGTCTAAAACAATGGTGTCGTTATTGTTATTATTATCCAGGTCTCAAGGCTGCTAGGGTCTATCTTGGGTAAGAAGGGGGACATTATTTATAAAGTTGTGGGTATTTTGTTTCTTAAGAAGCGTTTAAATATTTTATTTGATTCTCAAGGGGTATCAAGTCGTTCCCGACTGTATATATAGACTATACTGTAGACGATACAAAAATGGGGGAAGAGTTGCGAATAACATTGCATACAAATGTCATTGTAAAGCGGATTTTTTCTGCCTTGTGTTTTGTTTACCATCACCTTTTTCTTTGTGTAGCTATGATTGTATACTTATATTTATATATATATTTGGAATGATTTCACATGTTTTCCGTTGAAGGTGGATTACTTAAAAAAGACGCGGGATTTACACTTCTTTTTGGTTACCTATTTGTATGAATTTTTATTGCATGTATTGTATACGTATAGTCATGAATATCTAGTGTAAATGTCATGGTTGTTTCATTTTTATGGTTATCTCTGGCTGATGTGACGCTTTTGGAAGATTTGACAGTTTTCAAAAAAAAAACAATATAAGTATCGTGTATGAAGGAGTTTTTATGACCGATTTACCAAGATAAAGTAAATTAATAATAATTGATGTATTAAAAAATCGCGATGTAACGTTGCTTTTAAATTAAATCGTATCAAAAACAATAAAAAAAAAAACAACTTGCGTCTGCTAAAAAATCGCATGTTTCATGATAATGTAGAATGGCAATGTTAAGGTAAAGTAGGACAATAATACGCTTAAGTACATTTTGAGTGACCATGATATTACCGTATGCAAGGGGAACAGTTGAGTTCACCATTTAATCATTACTGATACGTCTTGTTCGATTCCATTACAAGTTCTATCGCATTGGAAAGATTTTGGAAAATTGGAATAGTTCAGATTGAACACTTTCCGTACTACTGGAACTGATTTTTTTAAGCTTTGCTGAAACTACAGTTGTATTTTGTGGTGTGCTGTAAAATTGTGTGTGGCTAATCTATTCCATACGCGGATAAATTGTTTTTTCTTACCGTGATGTGTTTTTGAAGTTGTGATTTATGTCAAAATGTCTCCACTTCTGATTACACCATATTATTCTGTCAGACATTTTATTCCGTTTGTGGGAAAAAGTGGGCACCCGGAAAAGAAATGACAGTTTTGCACAATATCAAGCTTTATTGTTGTCTACAACACACAACAGCAGATAAGTGTGTTTGTGGCTTAATGTTTAAAATTTTCCATGGAACCGAAATTAAAGCAAATAAACTGCACGACTGGATCGCACGAACTTGCTCTTATGTAAAAGTACTTTGGAATTTAAGATACATTTTATAAATATAAAACATGGATTTAATGAGATAATAATGTTCAAATGCATAAAATTGCCGTCTGGTTTCCGGAAAAGTATGAATTTATGCAAATAAACCTTAAAAAATCATTTTATTATTAAATAAATTTTTTATATAAGAAATTTCTCTAAAATTTTTCAAGAAAAAAATGTGGGATGCGAATTTTAAGTATTTAATAATATTGGTTTTAGGAAATAATTTCAAAAAATAATCATTCATAGGTTTTGAAGATATTGATTTAAAATTTTTTTTTTTTTTTTTTAAAAACCCAATAAATGTTTTTTCGAATATTTTTATATACAATATTATTTTAAACTTAAGGGGACTCCTGCTAAAAATTTTGGGTTAAAATCCTTAGAGCCGTTAATGAGAAAGTCGAAAATCAAAAAAACGGGTCTATGGCAGGTACCCCTAATAACATTTTGCCCCAAAATTTTTTTTGACCAAAATGTAGTCCATCCATAATATCACACTTAATTTTTTTTATCAAAATCGTTAGAGCCGTTTTCGAGATAAATAAGATTTTGCATTCCGGGTGTATGGGGGGTACCCTTAGTTTTGGAGCTAAAAAAAAAATTTCAATTTTTCCTCTAGGGAATCACCGAAGACCCTTAACTACCGAGATTGAAAGAAATAGGTCCAAGGGTTTAGGCTGTAGTGAGAGGTACAGACATACAGACACACTGAAACATGTTTTTTGTGTACTAAATTTTACTTAAAATTTTTATAAGAAAAATTGATATGCAAATTGTTAGTATTTAATTAAATACATTTTAAAACGTAATTTAAAAATTTAATCGTGTATGGGTTTTCAAGATATTGAATTTTCAAAAAAAAAATTGTATTATTTTTTTAAAAATACAAAAACTATTTTTTCGAAAAAAAATTTTAGTTTATATTTTTTCAAATGCAAAGCAGCTCCTGCATAAAAATTTTGGTTAAAATTGTTAGAGCCGTTGGTGAGAAATTCGAAAATCAAAAAAAACCCTTCTATGACAGGTACCCCTAATAACATTTCCCCCCAAATTTTTTTTTCACCAAAATATAGTCCATGTCCATTATGTCACACTTAATTTTTTTTATCAAAATTGTTAGAGCCGTTTTCGAGATAAATAAGATTTTGCATTACGGGTGTATGGGGGGTACCCTTAGTTTTGGAGCTAAAAAAAAAATTTCAATTTTTCCTCTAGGGAATCACCGAAGACCCTTAACTACCGAGTTTGAAGAAAATACCTCCGGTAGTTTAGGCTGTAGTTCGAGGTACAGACATACAGACATACAGACATACAGACATAGAGACATACAGACATACAGACATACAGACATACAGACAGACAGACGGAATTGTCGGACCCACTTTTTTCGTCTTCGCTATCATCGTAATGTCAACTTTGATCAAAATCTCGAGTTCGATTTTTTTTTCAAATGCAGAACTTGCCCTATAGTACCTATATCGCAAGTAAAAAGAAACAAAGATGGAAAATCGCTTTATGTAAAAGTAGTAAGATATACAGGGTATTTTTAAATCTTAAGTTATTTTGACCCTGACAGCTGTTTCCAGCTCGATATCTTGACAGTATCATACCTCCGTGGAATGAAATGAGTCGATTTACGCTTGAACAACATTGGGAATATTAACAACTTATTTCCGAAGTGAATGCTGTATAACCCAAATAGGTAGTTCGATTTTTTTAATAGAAATTTTGGCCGACAGACGAGAATGTGGCTTCTGTAGCCGAGAGTGTGAGACTCAATTCACGAAAATCAACTCGCCATCGATCTCAACATTCAACATTTCATGCAATATATTGAAGAGAATTCTGCACAAAGATCTGAGATTATTCGCTTACAAGATCCAATTAACTCAGCAATTGAAGACCATCCGTTTCGTTATCGCTTCACAGTTTGGGTCTTAGAGGAGATTGAATTGCATAACGATTTTGAGCGAAAAATCATCTTTTCTAACAGGCACATTTTCATCTCGGTGGCTAAGTTAACAAACAAAATTGCCGCATCTGGATCCAGAAGCCAATGCATCCACAGAGAGTGACAGTTTGGTGCGGATTATAGAGTTGTGGAATCATTGGAACATTTTTCTTCGAAAACGAGGCTGGGAACACCGTTTCGGTCAACAGTGGGTGTTACAAAGCCATGTTAACCGATTTTTGTTTACTTAAATTGAAGACGACCTCTGGTTTATGCAGAATTGCGTGCTGTGTCACACAGCTCATGCCACAATCGATCTTTTGCGCGTTAGATTCCCAAATCGCTGCGATTTGGCCCCTTTAGATTTTGTTTGTGGGGAACCGTGTAGCACCGACGTTATGCCGACAATCTGGAAACGATTCAAGAACGTAAGGCCAATGTAATCCAAACCTATATAAACCATATCAGGTAATATAGGTAATGTTGTTCGAGCTCATCAGCATTACAGCTCTCTGGAATATCTTTACGCTTTGGCACAGAACAGATGTGAATAGTGAACTGCTGCGCTATCTCAATAAGAGATGAACAGAAGTTAAGGGATGTTACAGAGTAGGTATAGGGATCGAGTCCAAAGATTTGATAACACGAATTTCTTCAATCACCATAAGTTCCACCTGGAACGCGCAACAATGACGAAAGACGGAAAGAGAGATATAATTTTATTCTATCTGATTGCATAACCCTGCCAACCTCACTATCCGTCAGTATAAAAGTGGATAGAATCATCTTCCAAAAAATTCATATCCTCCAAGAAAGATCTTGAAGAAATTGTGACTTGGAAGTTTTTACTGAACTGTAGTTTTAGGATAGTGCGATCAATGTGATTTTGAATTGATCCAAATGAGTTTAGAATTATGGAATGGCCAATTTCATTATTAATCCATTGTGAAAAAGCTGTGCTCGCCACCATCTGCTTGCTCAAAATATCGAGGGATGGCAAATGGAACAGAATCTAGTGCAGAAGAGGGGTCGTTCGTAGTCCTCCGCTTATGCAAATACAAGGTTTGTTAGCTTGTTTAAAGCGTTTATAGTAGTTCTTTTAAGATGTTACAGTTCTTTTCTGATATAGCAATAGCAACATCGTCCTCATAATCACTCTATAGTACTCCGCTACCAAGAATGTCAGCAGCTCATTAAAGAGAAAGAATACCACATACCTATTAACCGACAGACCTTCCAGTAGAAAAGTCTTAAATTGATAACCCTGTTAGTCAGCATTTGGATAATGAGTGCACTAAGTGAGTCATCTACCTCATGAACTATTACCGATTATATTAATCCCAAATTGGGCGCCATCTTAGCCCTTGAAACCAATACTATATTTTTTGAAACAAAATAGTGACATATTCACTGATGGATTTTCCAGTATTTCAAATGAAACTGATTAATAAGTCCCTTAAATGCGCCTTAAATCTATTTTCATAAGAAGGTTTCTGTAAAGTGTGATACCTGAGGAATGTATTCTAGTTCATTATATTCATGCAGTTCATTCTATTCAGTATCTATATACAAAGAAGAAGAAACGTACAAAATACTACGTTAATCATTATTTAACATGCAGACGTTATCTCTCCAAATTTTTCATCTCGATGTTGCTGCAATAAAATCAAACGAGAGTACCTAAGCTGCAATTTGAAATACATTCCGCTTATATACGAGTAGTATCCATGTACACACTCATAATATAAAACCTAAAATGTCGGCCATAACTCTTTTCTTGCAATTTTCGTTTTCAAATTAACGGCCGTTTTACAACATCTTCACGGTCTCTCATGCATGATTCCCGCCAACAACTAGGATACAATTTTTCCAACCGATTTCATGGGATTTTTCATCAAAAAGCGCATCGGGAATGGTATGATACTGTAGAATCGTTTCCTTCGAAAAAAAACCTTCTCATGTTTTAAATAATTAATAAGCAGCGCAATAGAATACCATCAGGGTGTCTGAGTGTCTATCCGCATGGTTTTTGAATGAACCGCGCAAAATGTAAAAAAAACTCTTCCTCCACCCAGAAAAAAAAGGTACGAATAAATGGCCAAGGAAGACGTGATGTTCTTACCTTAACCATAAATTGTTAAGAATTTATATACATTTTGCATTGCACATATAAAAATGTTAAACAAACGCACTTCTTTGATTATCTGAAGGGTATCTCCATAACCCTAAGAAACTTTCGACACAGACAAGCTTCTTAATCGAAGCCAAAAAGTACTGATTACTCTGTCCGAAGTATTCATCATCTATTGAGGTATCTATTCCCATCCAAGGAAGAAGGAGAACCCTGTACCTAACCACATGTCTTGCTTTTTTATATTCACATTTACAAAGCTTGGAGGTAGGGGTTTGTGGGGTTTGTGTTTGGAAGTGCTAAAAATTGAGATTCATTCAAGGTTCACATAAAAATCGCATTGATATCCTCTCTACATTATTCAATAGGGTTGGCTGTATGTATCACATGAGATGTGCAAATATATGGCGCGTGGTTTCGAATGAACTACACAAGGTCTACACACATTTGAATAACTTTCCTGATTTCCAGAGTGAAATGTTTAAAATGAAATCCTCAAAAAAGAAAACAACGACTCAAAAAGGAAACTTCATAAAATATTTAGTGAACTCATAAAAAAATGCAAAAGTCCGAAAGGACACGTATACATACATATGTACATATATCGGTGGGTGGTTATTTTGTTTGGTTTGGTAAATACTGGTTGGCATGGCCAGACGGATGCCACCTGTCCTTTTTTGGATTGAGAAGTACGAATGATTTTATCCCCAATTGAATCCGTTTATGGGAATTTACCACACCCTGATAATGTGCGGAGTGATTTTTTGATTTCTTCCGGTCCCCTGGTCAATCCCACGGGTGACAGTAGCTTCTGGTTCCTGAATGATATGTTTGCATTTTTATATGGATAATTCTTTTGTTAACAATGTAAATGGTTTGGTTTGATGGGTGAGGTGGGGGAATTGTAAATTTAATTTGCGTATTGTTGTCTTTGATTGATAAATTATGAACAAAATGTGAAATTTTGTTTGTTTTCATTGGTTTTGTATTTTTTTTTGTTATACAATCTGACAGGTCTGATTGGATTAATCTTAAGATTGTTTTTTTTTTTCAGATCAGAGTCACATTTATGTCCTTATAGACGTATCTTAGTTTACATTTAAGTCAAGCTGAATTGATTACTTTTTGCTCATGATCGTCTTATTTGTACTCAAGTCATGTGGAATAATGCTATTCTGAAAAATGAGAAGACTCATGAGGAAAGGGAACTAAATGAAGTACTAAGAATTATATTTGCCACAGAAACAGATGCCTCTCAAAACTTTATATTTCATGATGTGATGATACTTCTCTGCCATCAAACTCCCAATGTAAACTTTCATAGGTAGTTTTTTTTCACAACTTATTTACAATATAAAAATGCAATATTCAATAAAATATCAAAATTTAATTTTATTAAGAGGTTTCCAAGTCGTATGTCACTCTCACCATCAAATGCAAACATTTTCAAGTTTTTGTTAAAAAACTTCAGTTGCCCTTTTGAGACTTTCAGTAATTAATAACAGCACCAGGTCTTAAATCACTTACCAACATGATAAAGTTGAAAAAAGTGAACTTTAGAAAATATTATATTTATGAATTTTTGCGGTAAGTCGTGCGAACACAGCTTAAGAAATGTCATCTTATCACGAAGCCACACTAACAAGCACTGGCAATCAAGTTGCAATACACAAAAAATTGTTATGCGAGAAACAGATTAACAGAGCAACTTCAACAGCAACTTTAACAGCAACGAAAACTTCAACATCAAAAGTCTTGTGAACTAGATTACACCGTGAACAGCGTTTTTGACAGCATAATATATGAAATGAATTTGCCGTACATAATTTGATAAAAATTAACGTAAATTGCATCAATGTAAACGACTTGCAATTTGTCGTACTAAATTAAATTGTTTTTAAGTAATTCTTCCATTGTCAAAACCAAAATAAATAGACAAAACATGAAGATGGTTCTCACATTTTCATTTGAGTGTTGATAATACTGACAAATTTCACCTTTAAATTAGGTAGCATTTGCACAGCGACAGCAAATTTAGGGTTTAGGTCTAACGTTGATGTCGATGTCGAAGTTGCTGTGTTAATGTAATCAAAGCCATTTAAAACCACTGGCTCTAAAAAGAGTGACGTGGTTGTCAAAGTTGCTGTTGAAGTTGCTGTGTTAATCTGTTTCTCGCATTAACAACACCAAAAAAAAAACATAAGCAACTTGCTCTTCAAGTAGTATGGAAGTTCTGAAGCCAGGTTCCAATACATATAATATAAACTTAACATGTCAAAATATGGTAAAAATAAAAAGTTTGTTCACTTTATCGGCATTAACGGTTGTTCAGTGTGGCAGTGTGACAGCTGCACTTTGTAAAATTTATTTTGGATCTATTGCTCGTGTGACGTTACATTTAAAAAGACAGATATTTTTTTTCGGTGGCGTGAGCGTCCAACCAAAGTCATGTATAAAGCTAAGTGTAGACAATTGGTAGATTTTACAATATTGTCAGATCTGGCAGTGGAAAACATGCTTACATTGTCTTACAACCGTGTAGTCTTACAATTAATTGTCAGAAAATTTGTCTGACAATTTATTTGTTAGATCATTGTCTGACAATTAATTGTAAGAAATCTGACAATCATAGGTACGCTAGCTGACAATCGTGTAATCTTCCAATTTATTGTCAAAAAATGTATTTGACAATTAATTGTAAGATTGTAAATTGTTAGGCATTTGATAAAATCGTGTACACACACAATTTATTGTCAGGCCTGCCACTTTTTATCGTTGTCTGAGGTTTCTGACAATAAAGAAATTGTGAGATGTTCGTTTTTTAGCATCATAGAAATTTTTCATTGTCAGACAATTTGCAGCCAAGGTTCAATTGAAGCAGTTTCCATAACCAACAAAAACTGACAATCAATTATGTGTGTACACGGTTGGTAGAAAATCTACCAATTTGTTACAATTAATTGGTAGGTATTTAGCCAGTTATATCTGAAAATAAATTGTCAGCCAACTTCTGCCAGCGAGCTGCCAATGTTACATCAACTACACAAATAGGAACTTGACTGGCAGCGCAGCGTCTGTTCCCAACTTGCCAGCCAGTATTTTCCCGTATGGCCTCGGGGTTAAAAACCAAGACATTCATTTTTGAATTGTCAAGTTTCATTAGAACAGAATATTGACGATGTTTATGTTTACTGTTAAACAGATGTGACGGATTAATACGAAATCTAAATCAAATAAAACCATGTTTCAGAAGTTAACTTGGATTTAACCGCAAAACTAAAGTTGTAGCTACAGTCAGTTGCTAGATCTTTCAGAAAAAATGTGTCCCAATTATATTACAATGTGTGAATAAAAAATTTTGGCTGACAATATTCTCAGAAAAAACATTACTGGACCACCCAAAAACAGCTATTTTTATTATTGTCAGAAGTAAAGAACATTTCTGGCATCTGCAAATAATGTCTCCTTTATATCCTGAACACAAAGAAAGATGGAGCTGCAACTGGAACGGCAGCTGGAATAGCTGTCAAAATGCTGGAAAATTGGCCCAATGTTGACTTTTGTGTGCAGAATTGTTGACGTTTCAAAATCGAAGTGGCGCGATGGTTGTGTGCTCGCCTGTCAACCTCAATATCACAAGTTCGATCCCTGCCGTCGTCTATGTCGTCTTTAATTCCATTAAAACCTTCTATAAATTGTCATCAATGGGTTGCTGGTTTACTCATTACATGTTGTTCAGGCATAACACTAACAACATGTGATTGAGTTAAACTAGTATGCCCAACAAGGATGAAAAACGAATAAAATAATGCGAATTATAAGGGACATAGAAAAAAGACACGGCAATTCTCCGCTTTAGTTCAGCCGCCATCCCTGGAGATACAAAATCTGAGACAACCACCTTCAGTCTCAGAACATCGTGCCACACATCTTTCCTATCCTTCTTTCTCTTCCGTAACTTCACGCTCACGCTGTGTTGAAACATTTAAAGGGTAATCATAATTCCTTGAGCGTGAGTAGATTATAAAAAAAAAAAAAAAAAAAAACTATTCGATGTAGGGTTACCTTATGTTAAAGCAAGCTTCAAGCTCTCTTCAATACCTCATACAACGACTTTCTTTTATAAATTCGCAAACGATTTCAATCAGCTGACCCAAAACATTAAATACAAAATAAAATATAAGAAAAATATAAGCATTTCGAACATTTACAACAATTTTTGACAGCTATTTCAGTTCGAGTTTGAGTTGCAACGCTCTATTGGGTGCAGCCATTTAAGCAGGAACTTAAACGAAGTTGTGCGACTACTTTTAATATAATTTCTAGTCTTTTGGCAAGATGTGACATGGAAATAAAGTTCAAATTGAATGTACAAAGATTTTTTTTCATTTTCATTATTTTTTTTTCATTTTTATCTGTATTGAACATGAAAAAAAAGTTTCAGTTTATATGACAATACCTGCAAACGGATCGGCCAATTTTTCATATAATAAAACATCAGCTAACCGTGTGAACTAACTATTGTCAGATTTGACAACAGTATGTACTTAAGGATGATCTCATACTAAAAAGCTACGAATGTATTATAACCATTATTTTTAAAGTTATCTTGGTCCTTATTCGGAATGCCCCTCCCACCAAAATGCACTTTTTTTTGTAATGAATCGATAAAAAAAAGTGTGCTGTTGATAAAAAACATCAAATTATGGAGTAGAAACACTTTTTTATGGTAAAAAAGTGAAGTATAAGCGGACCACCCACAGACCGAATAAGGTCCGTTATCTTATTTGTCAGTTAGAAATGTAAATTCAGCATTATTGGAAAAATCTTTAAACGTCAAAAGTCAAATATAACACAAATCTCGGCCTTGTCAGGAACTACATGTTCAAATTTTACACACACCAAAACTTATTATTATGACGCAATCAATTTGCTTAAGGACAAGTTTGAATGCAAAGTGAACAAAAAAAAAATATTAAACAACTAAAACCAGCCACAGGAAATGTTACATGTTCAGCAGATCATAAGTCTTAAGGCTACCGTAAACCGTAGAGTCTGGGATTATGCCACCAATCTCATCATTGTTACGCAACACTACTTCTCTGAGGGTCGCAAAAGAGAAAACATCTTCAAAATCCCCTCCAATATCAATGTGCACATAGTTAACTATACACAAACGGATGTTGTTTAAACATTTTTTGTTCGTGAAACTATAATTTCAGGCTTTTTGTTTCTATCTATAACCAGAGATGGTCTTGGGGGCAAAAATGACTAACATTGTGTGTAGATACGTAGATAATATAAACTTACTCTACCATACACTGTAGACATACTGAAGACCCCATTGTATGTTAATTAAATAGCAGTTTTACAATGTATTCGTCTATGAAAACAAGTTGCAAGCCCTCACCTACAACAATACAAGATTAAGATTTGCCAAAATTAAAAAAATGCAATCGGTCTTTGAATAGTCATAATTAGACTGTGGTATCAAATTAGGTGAAAGCATTTTGCACGGTCCTTATTGTCTTATACTGCTTATGTGTCAACAAAAATTTTGTGTGTACAGCCATAAATTTCAAAACTTTCTATATAACCTCATTTATCGATCGATTCATGATCGATCATCATCCAAGGCGGCAACTCTGTGAATCATGGCATCGAATTGCCAGTTGAGTCTTCCAGCCAAAAATGGTGACAAGGTAACTTTCACTGTTTCTCTCTTTATGCTTTCAATGTTTCAATGTTTTTCAGTTCACTCAGCGGGGAATAACAAGTGCAAGGTAGGTTGGATTCCTATAGAACAGGTATATGTAGGTAAACCTGCTCCTGTTTGTAGGTGATGTCTACACTTGACTTTCTTATGCAGTTTACACAATGGAAAGAAAATTATGGTCGTCTCGTAACATATAGCGTACAGTTCACTATATCTAGGTACAATGTAACGTGAAAGAAGAATTATGAACAAGTTCCCAAATTAATCTACAGACTGCTGGGTAGCCATAAATTCAACCTTCTCACTGACAGCTAACGACGACGGTGGCGTCGAGATGCAACAAAGACACCTATTTCATGTCAAAATGATGACGTCCAAAAAAATGAATGTGATGATAGCAAATGAGACAAAATGTAGGTAAAGCTACTCCAATACTATTCATAAATTCTGATTAAGTAATTGGTCCCTTTTGGAGCATATTGTCAAATTAATTCACCTTTAGGACACGTGAATTCGTTTAGATGATCCGTTTTGATGAAATAGGTTGCTTAAAAATGACAAAAGCCGTGAAAACGTGACACGAATTCAACTGGACAATTGTTTAAATATTTTATAATTCGTTTTGTCACCCCTGCCCTATCCTGCCCTACTGTCTTCATCTGCTCTCGGGGGATAAATAATTCAAACAGTGGTTGTGCCAGAGACAACAAATTGTCATCTTCCAACCCGAACTCACCACCGCGCCGTTGATGACCATCCCACAACCAACGAATCGCTAAAAACAAATGCAAAGAAGATGAAACAACGGGAAGTAAATTGAGGCAAGTTTTTCATTCAAAATAAAATAGCAGCAGTAGATAGGACGGGTAGTAGGTAGTCACCCCAAGTATCCGATATTTTATTCATCTGAATGCCACCTCTTGCTACGTGCTCGAGGTTGGCAAACGACCCAAGCTTGTATGCAATTCACTTTCTCTGTTTGAAATGGCGGCGAGGTGATGGAGGATGGTTACGTTAAGTTAGTATTTTTTTTTTGCCCAGTTGCTTTTGCTTCTGGTGGTCTAATGTGACCTCGTCGGGAACTACTATAATGCTGGCTGGCTGGACGAAAATGAATGGCAAACATGGTTGCATAACATAATCCACTTTATAATTAATCAGACACGTATGCAATTGTCTTCGGAAGAAAAGTAGAAGAAGAAAAAGCTGGCTAGTTCAATTCTAAACACAAAAAAGCCTTCAAACATTTACTTTGACAGGTGGGTAGGGTACTGTCAGTGTCATTTTCTTTTGTCGATTGAAATTAATTTCCGAACGGATGGTTCACTTAAGGTTATGACGGTTTTATTGCTGTCATTGGAAGAAGGAGAAGGCTCCTATATAAAACCCCACTAATTGGGTAAACGTTCTTTCAATTTTTGTATGTTTGATTAGTAATTTTACCCGGGAAGCATTTATCTGGTTTGGACATCTCAGTGAAAGAAAATAACATCCTTTCACGGTGAAGCTATTTGCTTAAAGCATTTAAAATTATATCATCCTTGTCTCAAAGGACGAGATACTTTAATTGCTTGTTGTGCACCTGCTACAAAATTGCACAACGAAAAATAAAAAAAATAACATCGTCGTCTCGGGTCGGGTCGGGAGAAAGATTATCCCTCGTCAACGATGCGAAAAATATGCTCTTTTCTGTTAATTTCCGGAAAATACTACCCTCTGGCGTATGCTGCTTCTATACAATGTTTTGCCATACATCTACATAGATTGCAACCACAAGAGCACTCTTTTGATGCTAAAAAAATAACCTTCAGCTTCGATGCATCCACAATGGGGCTCAAAGGTGCGAACGCTTGGGCTTTAACCAAGGAGTAGGTTAAATCAGAATTTAATTTTTTTGTTGTTAGTGTTTTCACATCAACAAGTTCTATCGTGTAGACACGATAAGTATTTTTTGAGTGCAGAATTATATAGAAGACAGATTGTCGTCGGGTCGTCACAAAATGAATTCAAATTGCAGAATACATCTGTCCGTTCCGTGGCCCTGGGCATGAGGTCAACTATCAAAACTATTTGTTTGTCAGTCGTTGCGGAGTTCACTTTTGATTTTACTCAATTAGGCAAGGACGATAGATGATAGAGTGTAAGGAGATTTTGGAAGTTGAACTTCTGAGTGAGTGAAAGGAAGCTTTGTGCAAAAAGGCCACTTAAACTGTCGTATTATAATGTGAACAGGGTTGAAGTTACCAAATGGAGCGCCTTAAGAAATCTTTATATGTTTTTTTTTTACATTTTAAGTGATTTTCTCTTTTTATCATGAATTTTCTGCACTGCAGTGACAAGTGATTTATTACGTGATATACTTAAGATTAGGATAGGTCTTTGTTAAATTTTTCATTTCGTTCATTGATCTTCGCTAAGCAAAGCAGAGCAAAATTTTAGTGGAATTAGTACGACGTTGAAACTTGTTTAGTATGATACTTGGTTAAAACGACGATTTTGAAAATTTAAATTGAATTTAGCATCATACTTTCTCTAACATTTTATTAAAGTTAAAATCGTCAAATAGCTCTTTTATTCTTTTTAGTACCGTGCTAATTTCATATGACTCTTTGACATTTACAAATGTCAGAAAAAGTGTTTTTACTTTGTCTTTTGCATGAAACTGGTAATGTCAAACGATGAAAATGGCATTTCGAATGAATGCGTTCAACACACATTAGAAAAATATTGGTCTTAAAAAAGTTTAAACAGGATTAATTTGTAATATCATTAGATTAACAAAATAAATTTGTATTGCACATTTTGAAATTACAATAAAATTAAGGTGAGTCTATTAAAATTTCAGTTAATTAAGCCCTAAAAATGACTTAGAATCTTCAAATTTAGTTATTTCACTTGGATCTTAGCGTATAGGTAATTTAATGCCAATTGTTGACTCTTGCACAATGACTTTTGAGTTTTGGTTGAAACTTGATGATTCTTTATTTTTTGTGCATGTATTAGTGACGTTTTTCTTTATGAGCTCAGAGCAGAAAACTGAGTTGTTAAAAAAGATCTGTGTTTTTCTTTGACGGTGTTTACATTGGACTTACTCAACCGATTTATTTTGGTGTAAAGGCACCCTATCGTGTTCAGACACAAAAGTAGTGTGAACACTCCAAACTCACTTTGACGTCTTGTAGTTGTCATAATTGAAAATGTTTACAAAATTTATTAATATTTAAAATGAATTTCAACTTAAAACATAAACCAATAATAAATAAATAAATCACGGTGTTGACTGCCACCAAAATAAATGTAAAAAAAAAATCCATTAATTTTCAATTTGTTTTAGAAATCCTGCCTCACTTTCTCGTCTCTTTCGAATGAATGAGAAAAAAAAACTGAGACTTCAAAATAAGACGGCTGAGTGAGTCCAATGTGAACACCATCTTTTAGCTCAGACACATCAGAGCACACAGGTTGTGTTTCTTTTTCCAATCAGAGCTAGCTTCGAGCGCGCTCTATGAGTTCAGAATAAAAAGACGGAGCAGATAGAGTTAAAGCTAAGGGCGGATAACTTCACTTTTGTATCGTGTGTAAGCCAGGGAAAAATGGCGAAAAAAAAACGAACAAGCAAATAAAAATCGACGCCTTTGACAGTTCAGTTCTCCAGTTTGTTCCATAAATAAATCTCTGATTAAACTCTCCTCAGAGTGTACTTGACAGGTTCAAGAAGATGCAGCAATGAGTTCTAAAAACTTCATAATCGTTTCTAGTGACAGTTGGTTTGACAGCTGGCAGATAGCTTGTGCTCGCTCAATTTATTTTGCCATTTCACCATTGGAATTTTTGATTTGATTCTTCGTATGAATTTCAGTCCAGAAAAGATGCAACAATGAGTTCTACAAAGTTCATTATCGTTTCTAGTGACAGTTATTTTGACAGCTGACTGATTTTTTTAAAGTAAAATGAGTATTTTTGCACAAAGTTTTGGGTTTCTTAACTGGCAAAACTGTTTCTTATAACAGTTGATGGGTAGACAAGTAATCTGAAATTCGATGTTTCCGTTATTTCTTTGCTGAGTCTCAGAGGTGAAAGCATTTTCCCAGAAATATTTGAGCCTAATATTTAAAAATTCCAGTTGAGTCGGTTTCCTCCTTTTACTTTGCAACCATTTTGCACTACATTTCAGTCCAAAATATTGAATGCCGAAAAAAGTATCCAGTATTTCAAAAATCTCCGTTGTTCGAATTAGGATAGGCCTTTGATGGTTGAAATTAGTGAGGTAGCACTGTAATAATATACGAGTATCTAAGCAAAAGTCTCCACCCCTTATTGTTCAGATTCAAATAAATACGCCCCTGACTATTCTTTCTATACTTGATATATATGTAAACTGCAATTTATTTCGGGTTGTCACTGCTTCACAAATTCCTAAAGTCTCCTTCAGCTCGCGTGGTGCCCGCTCAATTGTAGTCAAAGCTTTTAAACTAAAAGTTATCCAAAAATATTTAAATCAGATTATAAAACAATTTCCGACAAAAGTTCTTCTAAAATATTATCTATCTTTCTGCATAGCTATATAACCATGGGAGGAACCTCTTCAAATTGAGTGCCCAAGCTTGCCGTCGGGGTTTCCTCTACATACAACATGTCATTACAGACCATTCAGGTGAAAGATGATTTAATTTGACTGTCAAAGTTTCTCAAAAAAAAAATAAATCATATACCTATAATACATATACAAAACTTGGTAGAATGTACCCTCTTAGTCAATTAAACAGTCTCGAGAACCAGATAGTCCGAAAAAAAAAAACGAAGAAACTCTAAAACGTTATCTTCAGCAAATTATGTTATAGAACGTGGCTGTTAATTTTTTTTCTTAGACTGCTTATCATTCTAACCAACCTTATCGCTCTTGGGTGTTTGGACAAAAATTATTTTTATACAACAAACACTCGTATACGAGTATATGAAAAATGGAATCGTCGCTCTTTATGATAATAAATTAGAACAACTGAAACCACACACGGATGTATCAGAATTTCAGGATGTCATCGTAGACTAAGAACCTTTTGCCGCAAATGTGAAATTTAATCCAACACAAATTCTATGTAAACAACTTGCTGTTCCTTGAAGCTATATGTGTTTACGATGTCATAGGTGGATCTGTGTATTTTGGAATTTCTAAGGATACATTGTACTTATACTCGTCTTTCACTAAGATTTACTAAGTTAATTATAAAACATGAATATTTGGCAAATAGAAACAGGAGAGTATGGGAGGTCATTGTTGGAGGATAATTTATCCACGAATTTGTTTGAATTTAATTACGTGGATTCACGTGGGAAAAATAAATCAGTCTCTTGATCCGCCACCACTATTCCAACGATTCCCCTTTTTTTAAATTAAATCGATAGATGCATAAAATGTTGTGTAAAACAAGAACAGGGTGCTTGTTTTTGTACAAAAACATGAATGCAAAATATGGGTTTCGTGATAAAAAGCGAAATAAAGATTAAAATTGTCATTATTTTAATAAGCTGAGGAAAGAACTGAGACAAACTGACAACTTAATTCGCTTTCAATCAATATAAAAAGTCATTCTTAAGCTTAGCTATTCTTTAAACAGCTGTACGTAGATTATTTTAGTGTACATTGATTTTGGTAGGTGGCGCCAAGCGCAGATACAAAAAATTTGAGGTTTTAATTTTAAAATCCCGATATCCAGTAGTCCCATAGCCCAATTGGGACCAACAAGTTATAACGTATGATAAACATAAGGGAAATGTTGTCATGTTATAAATAATCATTTCTGGGTCACCCTTTATCAAAAATAGACAACTACGTTAGGTAGATACCACTTTTCTCCTGTAGGAATTTTAACACAAAAGCTTTACAACATCCAATGCAGCTCTACGCTCAACCAAATTCCAACTTTTGTTTCTGGGATCCCTTACCAATTCATGTGATGATTTTCTGGTTAAAAGATCTTTCATCGATAGGAGGCTAATTTACGAGGTTAAATCTGCATGGTGCAGTGCAAAATGTACAATACATTATTGGCCCAGTAAAGATGAGCAAAAAAAATTGAGGGTAATTTACATTTACATATACTTTACAAAACAGGTCGTATGTTATTTGGGCTCTAGATGAATACGGTTGTAAATATTTTTTTTTTGGTTGGTATACCTGCGTAAAATAATTAAACTTACCTTGAATCGAACTTTTTGCCGTCTGTTAGTGTGCCAGTGTAGTGCATTGTCAACATATCACCACTTTTTGTTTTTTGTTCACACACTTCAGGCACACTGATGACATCGATTTTAAGGTCACTGCAGAGAGCACCAGCCACGAAAAGGCACGTTACAATAAGTACTGTTTTGAACATCTTCTGGAAAGGTACAAAATTAAGGAAAGTTCAATTAATAAAAGTTTGTTATACAAAAAATAAAACAGTTAATTAGCCAGTAGCTTTAAAAATATAATAGATAGAAGGGTATACAAGCTTCTTGGGTTTTCACTTTTATAACAAAAACAACAGATCAAGTAACAGGGGGCTTTGGCTTTGAAGAAAATGACATTAGACCAAATTAAAGCAATTGGTTTTTGTCGGTTTTGCAGAGTGGTGTGTTTCTATAGGTTCAAATTTATTTCATATGCGTAGAAGCATATTTATCTGACGTGATGTGTGGTGGAGTGGTGTTTTGATTGTGACATAAAACTCTCTGTTTAGCTAAGTGTACAGGATTGGTAGATCTTACAATATTGTCAGATCTGCCAGTAAAAAACATGCTTACAATGTCTTACAACCTATAGTCTTGCAATAATTGCCAGAAAATTTGTCTGACAATCAATTGTTGGATCACTGTCTGACAATTATTTGTAAGAAATCTGACGATTATGTGTACGCTAGATGACAATCGTATAATCTTGCAATTAATTGTCAAAAAATGTATCTGACAATTAATTGTAAGATGATAAATTGTAAGGTATTTGATAATCGTTTATACATACAATTTATTGTCAGGCCCGCCTATTTTTATCGTTGTCTGACGTTTCTGACAATTAGGGAATTGTAAGATGTGCGTTTCTTAGAATCATACAATTTTTTCATTTGTCAGACAATTTGCAGTTTCCATAACCAACAAAAACTGACAATTAGTTGTGTGTGTACAGACACGGCTGGTAGAAAATCTACCAATCTGTTACAATTAATTGATAGGTTTTTAACCAGCTATCTGAAAATAAATTGTCAATCAACTTCTGACAATATATTGTAAGAGAGTGGTAGATCTTCTACCAACCGTGTACACACTCACAACTTAATTGTCAGCTCATTGGTAGATAATTGTCAGACATTGTCAGGTCTGATAATATTGTATGATCTATCAATCGTGTACACTTAGCCTTACAGATATTTTCTTGTGTTTTTTGGGAAGATAAGTCATCGTAAGCTAATGTTTGGGCAAGCGTGATCAACGTGCTCACTCCTTGACATAACGCACCACTCCATAACAAAGCACACGAAACATGTATGGCTCCCGCTTAAATGCTAAAACAGATGTGCAGCAAGTCTGCACGCAGCGATGCATGCAGCGCTGCAGCCAGAAACTGTGTGCATACAATTATGGCTGCAATGACACTAGGCAGCAAATTTAGGAATAGAGACATCATGCAGCTCAGCGCTGCATGCAGAATTTCAATGATTCTACTCCCATAAGAACCTGTGTAATTAAATTTCGCTGCAGGGAAAATGCTGTACATGTGTTTTAGCCATAAGCCTCAAATAAACTTTCTCATGTGGTGAGTTGTGGAGTGGTGTGTTGCTATCGCTTCAATGTATTTTATGTCCCTTGAAACATATTTGTGTGATGTGCTTGGAAAGTGGGGTTTTGTTTCAAAATTCCCCAAGTTCCGAATGCGCCACACCACTCCATGTTTAAAATAGAAGGTGTAGGTGTTGCGGAAAATGAAAAAAAATAACTCTGTTTAATAAAGGGCATAAGCAAATAAAGCAAGTTTGAAACAAAACAAACTTGTTTAGCGTGCATAGTCGACGATAGTCGACACAAAACGCCACATCATACGGCAACAGACCAGATAATTGTGTTTTCAGATCTTTGGCGAGGTTTTTGGCGAGTTTATCAGCCATTTCATTTCCATAAATTCTACGGTGTCCCGGGACCCATTGAAAGGTGAATGAGTTTGTCTAGCTGAGCAGTCTTAATTTACCACGGCAACGAGTAGTTTTGACTTCGTGACAATTGACGAAATGGTTCTAATTCAAATTCTTGTTTGACAGGCCTCGTAAACTGCTAGCCCTTCTGCTTGGAAAACACTGCAAAATTTTGGGAGCAAGTGGGAGGAAAATTTCTAGGGCTGTGGTTGGCTTGGTTCTTTTGGCACTTGTTGTACCGATACATGCCAGTCTCTGAATTTTTGTCATGGCCTTAAGATTGGTTCCTCTATCCAAACCTGGGCTAGAAATCAAACAAGAGTACGTCATGATAGGCCTTATAATGGCTGTTCACATATATTGAATGGTTTTGGGGCTGGGTCCCCATCTCTTGCCAAAAATTCTACTGGACTCCCATACCACACTTTATCAGTCTTTTTGTTTTCTATCATGTGCATATTTTTTTTTTTCAATTCAACCAATTCCATCAGCAAATCTACGTCAGCTGTTTGACAGTTATTACTTCCCAACAAACTTTCCACGATTGGCAACGACACAAAATATTTCTTTTTGTTTCTTATGTCGATTTCCTTTTACACTAGGGATTTTGATCTCTTGTCAAATTTTGTCTTTTTAGTGTGGGTATTTCGTATACATGTAAATTCCTCTCTAAATACGGATTCGAAGGATTTGATCTCTGTCAAAAAAAAATCGATTTTTTTGGTGTGAAGGAACGTAAAATCTGTGGTAAAAGTAAAAATTTGACAAGGGATCGCAATCCCTAAAATCCCTAGTGTAAAAGGAAATCGACATTAGTTTCTTTGTTTCAGAAAGTTAAAAGAGAAGACAAGGAATGATTTCGGTACTGGTGTATGAAAACTTCGTATTGTTTACATTATGTTAAATGTCAGATGACGTAGCAGCTACATACAATGCTGCCAACTTCTATTCATTCAATTCGGTTGAACTAAAGTTCAAATAACACAGTGAAACCGGACGGGTTAAACTTCAAATTTAAACTCAATGTCAATTTATTATTCAGACAAATTTTATCTCTACAATTTTAATCTGTACAAAACTTTTCCAAATCTCGCGCAAAAGTTTGAATTTGGAGAGATAAAATCGAATTTAATGTGTTTTGTAGTGTATCTCTGGCACGGGTTGTCTTACAAAAGTCGTTCATACCTTTTTGGAACCTCCTTTTGATGCTTCTCAAGACAAGCATCAGCCCCTTTTACATGAAACCAGTATTGACAAAAATAACTTTCGGAAATACGGTGGCTGTCAAAATTTAAAAATTTTAATGCTTGTATCATTCTTTTTCCTGGCAAAATTTAGTGGAGACATTTTGTACAGCAATGTACAAAAGTATGAATTTTGCGCGCGAACTGCGTACTGCTCGGAAAAATATCCAAGACAAAATTTGTCCCAGGAAAAAAATTTTATGGGACACATTGTTTTTCCCGATCTGGGCAAAAAAAGTGTAAGTACAATTCATTACTTTACTAGTTCTTGAATAATTATAAGGTCCATGACATATCAATGTCGTCTGCCAGTTCATGTTCAGCTTCAGCTGAACTTAAGTTTGATTGCACTGTGAAACAAGGCGTAATAATACCTACCACTTCACAACATAATACTCTAGGCAAGAATAGTTTCGACTGCAGATTAATCCGTAAATAAAAATATAATCAATCGAGTATTTGACTAAATTCTTCTACTTGTAATTTATTTACTTGTTTTTGTAGATATTTTGTGAGTAAAAGCTATTAAACAAATTTTTGTGTCATCTATTTCATATCGAAATCAAAATGGTCACACAATTAATATGTCAAAAAACCATGTCAATTAATGACAAATACTACTTATTCTTCGTTTTCTTTTTCATGGCTTTGCAAAATGTTCCCACCACAATTTTAAACCATGTTGCAATTTGTTTTCCACGTAAGGAAGGCCGTTTGGATTATTTGAGAGCTGCTCTTCCTCACCAAAACTCCACCTCTTGTAAAGCAAAATAAAACAAGTTCTAAATAAATATAAGGTGTGTTTTTTTTGCAAGTCCATATAGAATTGTAAAAAAAAACGACATCGGGATTTAGGAGCTTTTTTTCCACATAGCTGGAAGCACTGTGTACGCTATGACATTTGTCAGCTTATTGACGACTAGCATCAACCAATCCAAAAACTTCATTTTTGACGTCTCTGAGCAAATTATCGATAACATATAGATAATACTATTTTGGCATCACCATTTTTATCGGGTCTTAGATTAACTCCCGATAATTATCTGGTCTTAGCTAACTCTGTATAGATTTAAGTAGTTGTTGCATTTGCATGTAAAGCGCTTAGTCCCGATGTCGTTTTTTTTTACAAATCTATATGGACTTGCAAAAAAAACACACCTATAATAAGTCTCTCGATTTAGTACAAACATACGAAATACTATCGAGTTTGATCTTAGGTATGATTTTTAATGAAACTTTCATATCACTGACCGTCTTCAAGTCATTAGGCGTGTTTTTTTTGCAAGTCCATATAGAATTGTAGAAAAAAACGACATCGGGACTAAGCGCTTGACATGCAAATGCAACAACAACTTAAATCTATACAGAGTTAGCTAAGACCAGATAATTTTCGAAAGTTAAGCGCGGAACAGATTGAACCAGCAACAGCACCGTCAACAGCAACAGCGGCCACCATTAATTTAGAGCCAATGTATTTCAATTGTTCAACACACAGAAGAACAGCAACAGCAACGCCAACAGCGTCGTTAGGCCAAAGTCCTAAATTTGCTGTTGCTGGTGCAGTGTTGTCAACTTTCCCAGTGCAATATTCAGTGGCACCATAATGAAAAACTTTTTTTCTATATGAAATGTCAAGCAGATGAAATGACGTTGCTGGTGGCAATGTGTTTGAGAAATGTTTGCTGGTCAGCGTGCTGTTTGCTGTTGACGATGCTGGTGCTGTTGCTGGTTTAATCTGTTTCGCGCATTAATCTAAGACCCGATAAAAATGGTGATGCCAAAATAGTATTATCTATATGTTATCGATAATTTGCTCAGAGACGTCAAAAGTGACGTTTTTGGATGCTGGTTGATGATAGTCGTCAATACAGCTGACAAATGTCATAGCGTACACAGTGCTTCCAGCTATGTGGAACAAAAACTCCTAAATCCCGATGTCGTTTTTTTTTACAATTCTATATGGACTTGCGAAAAAAACACACCTATTAAGACACAAGAAACCACTTTATTGGTCAAGCTAAAAACGGCGTGAGACACAAGTTATTAAAATAAACGAAATGTTATACCAACAAGCATCAAACTCTACGTGCATCTATAAGTGATTTCTTTAGTTTGTCCAGAAATAATCGTGTGATGAGTGTGAAAAGTAGTTAACTCTTACTGTGCGGCACCCTTGCACCATCATACCCTGTGAGCTGAGCTGAGCCATTAGCTTCAGTAGTCTTGCAATGGTATCAGGGGGAAAGTAATTTCGTCTAAAGACAAGACTAGTATAGGCCAGTAAACGATGATGATGGTGTCGCTGGTGTACAATATGTTATGTGAAACACGTTTTGCGAAGAAATCACTTGCAAAATAAAAATACAATTCGAGTCTAAATATAATCAAAAATGCAATGAGGGTTTCATTTAAATACATATACTTAAATTACAGTCAATACGCGGAATTGAATAAGATGCAGCAATACAATTACTATATGATAATAGAAACGAAATTGATCTCTTTCGGTAATAAATTCAACGAAATCTCTAATCAATCGCCCACTTTCATGTAGGTATTAATCATTGATTTCGCCATTTTTATTGCCAAATGAAATTTCTAATCCGCGCTTAAGCAAAATAATAAAGTGAAACTAAACTAATTTCAAATTGATGTCTAAATTTTCATTTTGTTCTTTTTATTTGCGGTTCCAATACCCAGTGACTTGTCAACTAATCATGATTTATTTTAAATACAAGTATATTTTATTTTTTTTTCTCTTTATCCTTAGTTAATGGTTCACAAAGTCTACAGAAAAAAGTATAGAAATTTGAAGATAGGGGAGTAATGGATGTACAAGACGGCAAATACTTAGTATAAGAGAAGAAGTTGAAAGCTAAATTAGAATAATATGTAAAGTAAATGTTGGACGAATTAGAATTAGAAACGAATTTTTTTGTTGCTGCTTCGAAAATTATTAAAAAATTGTTCTAATAAATTTTGTTTTATTAAATACACTTAATTTTTACGATCTATAAGTAAATACAAAAAAATTGATATTAAGACTTATCTGACTGCATCTATTTGATTCATTTTTTGGAATTTCGACTTCCTCGCATAATGGATTTTCATTATTTTTTTTATATAGAAACTAGAAGTTTAAAGAACGTAGCATATCAAAATTAAAAAAAAAAAAAATACGATTTGGATTTTTGAAAAAAAAAAAAAATGTGGAATTTGTGGTATTTCCACACATAGTGGTCTGTGATACACATACCTAGAATTGAACCTTGTTCTGTTTCCTCAATGTAAGCGTCAATCATAGCTAGCGGCAGGGGGTGAGTTCGGCTTTAAGGAAAGGAAATTGCATTGACTTATTCAAACATTGAATTCTACGTGGTTTTTATTGAATTTAATGAGCTTATCATACGCTGCCGTTCCACATCCAAAGAACAAGGGCTTTAATCTGGAATTGAATATGAGAAGCTGAGAGTACTGTCATCAGCAAAACAATTTAATACCTCTCAGACAAAAGATCATTGTGAATATGAAAAACGGAGCCCTGTGGCACATCAGTATTTATCTTGTGATATATGTACAATTATATATGTACATATTATGTACTTGAAATCGTCCAATACAACTTGTTTTAAGTGGTCGGAAAGGTAATTTTGATCAAATGAAGAAAAGAATCATCAATATAAAATGCACGCATTTTTGAAATATGCATTGCAAAAATCTAATATTCTCCAAAATGAGATATACCATCCGATCACCGGTGGACCTATTGCTTCGAAATCCATAGTGCCGCTCATTGTGAACGTAAGTGCAACTGGACGATATTTAGATGGGGAAGAAGATTCTCCATTTTTTAGAACAGGCTGGCTAAATGTCACTTTCCACTACTCGAAAAAAGACACTTAAAAGAGAAAAGGTGCAACAACATACGCAATGGTTTTGCCAGAGTTAAAGAATAACTCTTCAGAACAATGGGAGGGATACTTTCCGGATCCTAGCGGATTTGTATATAATGGGGGTGGCCGTGGCGCGATGGTTGTGTGCTCGCCTATCAACCACAATATCACAGGTTCGATTCCTGCCGTCGTCTATGTCGTCTTTAATTCCATTAAAACCTTCTATAAATTGTCATCAATGGGTTGCTGGTTTACTCATTACATGTTGTTTAGGCATAACACTAACAACATGTGATTGAGTTAAACTAGTATGCCCAATAAAGATGAAAAACGAATAAAATAATGCGAATTATAACGGGCATAGAAATAACACACGGCATTTCTCCGCTTTAGTTCAGCCGCCATCCCTGGAGATAAAAAATCTGAGACAACCACCTTCAGTCTCAGAACATCGTGCCGCACATCTTTCCTATCCTTCTTTCTCTTCCGTAACTTCACGCCCACGCTGTGTTGAAACATTTAAAGGGTAATCATATTCCCTTGAGCGTGTGTAAATTATAAAAAAAAAAAAAAAAAATGAGATCTTTCAGTACCCTTGCAACTGTACGAGTGCGAAACAAGATTTGTTCCATTAAATCGTTTACGCCTTCAAGTACAGGAGAAGTCATGACACTTTTTGACAGAGTCGAGTTATAGCAAACTGTGCTGCAAGCAAATTGGCTTTTTCATGTGAGGTGGCAAAAAAAGTGTCATTGAAGAAAAGTGAAGGATTCGAATACGAGGTATAGTATTTTGTTAATTTCTTACAAATGAGCAAACAAATCTAATACTTTTTGGATATTGTAGTAGATTTTGCTTAAGCTTTTGGTCATACAAAAATTGGTTCTTCGAATATGATCATTAGAGATCTTTCTATCTTCTTTCAACTTATTCCAGTTTTCCTCAGTAGAATTAGCCTTACATCTCGTTGTTAAAAATATAAATTACTTATACAAAATGTATTTAATGTTTTGAAACACCATATCGTCCAAATGCCGTCCATGCATCCCATTCCCGCTGGACAAACTTTATATCGCACACATAGAAAACAAACTGACTTTTCAATAGGATAAATTCTAGATACTTATAGATCACATTTCGAATAATTACTGCCAAGTAAGAACAATATATAGGGTAAGATACCCAGTGACCGACACCCTTAAGAGAAATTTTGAGTTTGCAAATTCATAACTTTTCTTTCGCTGGATCGATTTTAATGATTTTTGTGTATTATTATAACTGTTAATAATTTCTTTTACAATATTAAAGGAATAAATATGTACGAAATTCCAAAAATAAATAAAACACAAAATCGTAAAAGCTTACCAGTTTTTTAGTTACGGACACCTTTTTTTCAGTAACCGACACCCGTCAAATACTAGTTACGGACACCCTTTTTCTGTAGCTTTTCACCCTAAACTGTAAGAGCAATTTTCGGCAACAAGTTTACATAAGCTTGTCAAACGTTAAAATCGAGTAATTAAAAGTTTTAATTCGACATTTCAATTGACAATTGGGAATATCATGAATCCTGACTCATAAAAACTTGTGGTTCGTCAAAAATGTATGCGAAAACTTCTGTTTTAAATTTGTTTTTCACCAAAACCGACACCGAAATAAAAACAGAATATATTTAACTTGGAAGGTTTTTCAAAGTACTATAATTTTTATCTATTATATATGTAAGATAAATAAATTAATATTAATACGCACAAAAACAAAAAGATACATCTACGTATGTATACAAGAAATCCATTTATGTAATTACAAACCCTTATTGCGGGGATATTATACATATGTATATAAAATCTTTTTATGCAGTAGGTAGGTACTTATAAAGTTATGAATAAAATGAAGATAAATTATTATTTAAATAAAAACAAGCAAACAAAAATGTAAAGGCACTTAAACTGTTTTCAACAAGTAATTGCAATTAAAAAAAAATTATAATTTGAATGTTAGTTATAGTTACATAGTTACTGAATTAAAAATATTTATATAAATATTGTAATTATTCAATACGTTAATATCACTAGTAAAGTAATCTATCTTAAAGATGGGCAAAGAAAAGTGCTAATGTATTTTTCTGTTTTTGCACAGGTACCATGGAATTTTCTGAAAGTAAACGTTTTTTGTTAACTTGTATTTTACAAATCTTCTTCTTAAACTAATTTTGCCCAGGCATTTTGTAATAAATTCTTGAAAAATAAAATAAAAAAAGTGGTTTGTAAATAATGAAAGGAAAAAAGAAAGACAAAAACGATGGTGTCCGTAACTAACATCCTCAAAAACCTCTAATCGCGCCAGTAATAGACACCCCTGTCGGTCACTGAATTTATTGAACATTACATTTTAGTTATGAACACCCCACGTTAAATTAAGTTATTTTATTATTTTAATAAAAAAAAGTTAACAAATAGATCCACTAATTATTGTTTTTAAATAATATGCAATGTCCCATATATAAGAAACACGGATAAGTTAATAAAATACTGATTTATGCTCAAGTGTTTCTTAAGGAATTCACAAGTTTTCTTTGATTTACAGAGGTTCTCAACTTACATCTTTTATAACACGTCAACGATTGACTACAAAATATCTATTGAAGTCTTTTGTTATGACATTTGCACGTCTAAACACGTTAAAAATAGCCTCGGCTGTATCCAGCAACAGGAAACCTTAATAAAATGAAAAAACAGTGATAGGTGACCATTACTGAAAGGGGGTCGGTCACTAGGTAGTTTACCCTATGTATGTTTTTCTAGGGGTACAAGAGATGAAGTAAAAAATCATAAAAGAGTATCTCTTTTCATGTTGCTCATCTTAGCCTTAATAAGGCCCTGGTTCTCCAAGAGCCTTTTATTTATAAAATATTTATTTATTATAATACAAAAGTTTTATCATTAATTTCATAAGTTTTTTTTTCAGTATACCTATACAAATTTCATTCGATTTGACATTCAGATACCCAGAATATAGTGTGTTATTGATATATATTTGCATATAATATGTATATGACAACATTATTTGAACAGTTGCTACACGAGTTACAAACAAACAGATCCTGTCAAATATTGACGAAAAGCCTACTCAAACATAAGTTAAGTAAATAATCTAGATTTTTTAATCTTTAGTTCAAACTACGCAATGTTATCAGTCGTTCAGCAAAACAAAAAAGAAAAACTAAACACGATAAACTATTTTTCATAGATGCCATGCAACAAACAATTTTTAGTTCAATCAAATTCGAGTTCTTATACATTAACAAAGTTGCATAAGATAATAGTAAAATCCTTGAAATAATCTTCTTTGGAAGTTAATGAATGGCTGGCTGATATGATTTTGCTATTGACGCCTCATTAATTTCTTAAGAATGGACACATTAGACAAATTTCAATGTTTTTTTTTTTAACACACGGCCATGATAAAACGGAGGTTTATTGCGAACCTATGTATATATACATACATATGTACAATTAACCATTTCTCATTGAAACTTGAGATAACAAGCATGAATTTCAGTCTAAGTAGGTATGAGCACGGTTGCCACTTGAAAAAAAAAATTGTGACCAAAGTTGAAAATTAAAATGACCAAATGTAGTTAAAAATGACCAAAATAAAAAAAGAAACACAAAAAAAACAAAAAAACAGAACAATTAATTCATCATATTTGTTGGAGCATTATGTTCTTATGTATATTATACAGCTTACACGTTATTTTTAAATTATTAAAAAAACAACAAAAGATCACGATTGCGCAAAATTTTAGTTGAATTAGTACGATGTTAAGGCTGTTTTAGTATGAATCAAGGTAAAACCAACGATTTTGCAAATTTCAATCAAATTTAGCATCATGCTTTCTGTCCCCTTTTATTAAATACCTATTTTATTTTTTAATTATCATGCTAACTTCATCAAAACAGGTCTGTTTGTTTAGTTTTTTGCATGAACTGCCATTACTTTAGTGTTTAGTAGTAATTTATAAAAAAATAGCCTTAGCACTATACTGGTTAGAAACTGTTTAAAATTTAAAAAAAGTTAGAAATCTACTTAAAAGGTAACAAATCGTTAAGTAGTATCATCATAATACCTTATTACTAAGCTGTTTAAAATTTTGCGCGATATGTTTATATATGAAGAGCAATTATTGCCACTTAATAACTATAAAAATAAATATATGTTTTCACAAACGCTATTTTAAAACAAATTTTTTTGAAGAGCAATAACCATTACTAATTTTTTGATCTTCAGACTCTTTGGCTAGCATTATATTATTAATGGTTTCAAAGTTGAGTCCAATTCTTAATTTAGTTTTTATTAAACTTAATTCGCAAAATTTTCGCTCGCAAAATATCCAATATTTTGTGCGTTGGGAGTGCGCAATATTTTTAGAAATTCTTTAAATTTGTTGATGCGGTTGGCACTATAAGCAAAAAATGTATGTATTATGTTGCGACACTTTTTTCAGCTTCACTAGGAACTTTTTGCAATAATATGTAAAGCCAAGATGCAGCGAATGGCAAGTGCATTAAAAAAAAATTACATTGCTTTTCAATTTGGCTTGATGGTCATTAACCTCACTAACCATAACACTATCCTCATCAGTTCAAAGACCAATTAAATTTTCAAATAGTATATTTTAATTTTACCCAGCGAAGAAGCAACATTGCGCAAAATTAACGTACAATTTTAAGTTTTCCAGATATCTATCATTAAATTCGCAAGTGATGGAAATGAACGCATTCAGGTTTTCTGCATTCAGTGATCGTGTTGGGATATTGTTGTTCAATTAAACACATTAATGCACTGTTTACATCATACGATAATAAAACTGCTTTTAGTATACATTTCATTTTTAAGAACATAAAAAGTAAAAAAAAAGTTTTTTTTTCAATTCGTTGAAAAAATGACCAAATGGAATAAAAAATGACCATGTGACCAAGTGAAAAAATAATGACCAGATTTGGTCATAAATGACCAAACTGGCAACCGTGGGTATGAGCTCACGCTTATAGAGATTTATTCATATTTAAGAAAAGAATTTTGTTATGCTCTTAATACTTAATTAAAGGTATTAATGTCAAAGGTCAAGTATGGTTTTTTATTAATTTTCGATACCTATAACTTCAATTCTGTTAAACCGTTTTCACAAAGTGAAACACAGAGTATTGGTTTAAACGATTTTCGCACAAGACAGCCAGATTTGGATTGTAAAAAGAACTAGTTGTCCTTTCGTCGTCGTTCTATGAAAACTCCCTAAGTCCATTTTTAAAAAATATGTGATTCAATTCTTATTTAATTCATTTCGGATAAATCATTTGCAAAAAAATTTATTGCACAATGGCTACGCCAAACCCATTCTACAATTGAAGCCTGAGATCGTGCTATTCTGATAATTTTTGGATTTTTTAATATTAATTTCCAAGTTTAAATGCAAATATCTCAAAAAACAAAAAATGGACTTAGGGAGTTTTCATAGAACGACGACGCTTTGTTTCTTAGGGCCAGTTTTTAAGTCCTGAATTAACTCTTAGTTAAATTGAGGTATGTAAGTACACTCAGAAAAAAAACGAGCTAAATTCAAGAAAATCGGTGTCAAAGCAAGCCTATTCGTTGACGAAAGTCTGTCAACCTCGAAAATACTTAATCCGTGCCCAAAATTCTTGTTTTAAGCCTATTTTTTATAAGCCTCAAATTCTGATTTCAAGAATGTTCTCACCTTAATATAAGATTATTTAAGCTAAATTATAAGAATACAAAAGCTTAATATCAGACTATTACAACCTAAAATTAAGATCACGTATTCTCAAATATACCAGGGATAAGAATAAAACATACTTAAATCAAGTTTTTTATATTCCTAAATTAAGTATTAACAAACTTGAAACAAGAACAAAAATCGGTTTGTTCTAGTTGCTTAAGGATCGTTTCTAGCTCGTTTAATTTGAATTTAGACTGAAATTAAGCATTAACGAACTTGAAATAAGAACAAAAACTCTTTTATTTAAGTATCCTTCGGATAGCTTCTAGCTTATTAAATCATGATTCAAGATTTGAAACTCTTACCTTCAGAATCAATCCACTCGTCCCCACCCCTAGTCCCCATCCCTCGTCCCCACCCCCTCTCCCCCAAAATGAAATTAAAAGCACTTATAATTTCAATGTGTTTATATTTTTATTAATTATTATTTTACAAAAATTATTTAAATATACTTGATTCTAAAATAGGTTTTTCCATTGTTTAATAAATACAGATGGAGTGGTGGACTTAAAAATTCCGTAAGCTTGTCCTCATCGATCGGTGCCGCCCGGTGCCTACGACGCGACGGTGGGCGCAGCGCAGTTGGTAATTGTTGCCATGGTGGTGGAAATGGCGTCGGTTTCGGCTGAGTAGTCAATGTCTACTCCATTTGTTACATCGTTCACTTTGTCATTCACTAGAACAAAGTTTCCGTCAATGTTCTCAAACACATATACATCACTAGATTTTACAGTGTTTTCAATGTCATTTTCGTCCGAAGTAAAGTTTTCCATGGTAGAAAAATCACTTAATCACTCAATAGAAATATCACGTCCGAACCGGAATAAAGCATGCTTCAAAATTAAACAACGATCTAAGCTTCTTCTAAACTTCTTTGTAATCAAACTGCATCATAAAAGTTTAAGATCGTTTCGGCTTAATTTGAGAATAATAATCTTAGCTTAAGATCGTATTGGATCGTTTAAGATCGTATCGGCTCGTTTTAACATTTAATAATCTTAAATTAAGAATGTTTTGTTCTTAATAAGAAAACGAAACTAAATCAAGATAATGACGAACTTAATTTAAGAACGTATCTTATTATAACTTTAAACAAATCTTATATTAAGAATGTCATACTCAAATCAAGTTTCATGTTCCTATTTTCGGAATAAAAACTTGTTTTTAGAATAAAATTCTTGAATTATGAATGAAAAGTAGAACTAAGCTTGCCCGTACTTGATTTTAGCCTGCATTTTTTCTCTGAGTGTAAGGTCTCAGAACATCGCGCCACACATCTTTCCTTTATTTCTTTCTCTTCATTAACTTCACGCCCGCGCTGTGTTGAAACATTTAAAGGGTAATCATAATCCCTTGAGCGCGGGTAGATTATAAAAAAAAAAAAAAAAAATTTAACCCGAGTTAGACTGCTTTTAAACGATGCAGTATCACCTTGTGATTTTAAACCCCGAGGGCGGAAGATAAAGATGTATGTGGTGGTGGGGGTAGACGAAATTCCTGAGAACTAAGTAGAGTAAAGAGTGCGGAAAAAATATTCTTTTTCGCTTGAAGAAAGTTAACTATTATTAAAAATCGCTGTGTTGAAAAACATTCCTGCAATAGAAACGAAACCAAAAGAAAAACAAATATTAAAAATAAGGTGTTCTACCTTTTTAACTCTGAGTAGAGCGCTTTATTTATGAACACTGATCTGTCAAAGGCGTTGATTTCCATTTTTGTTTGTTTTTCTGTTTTTTCGCCGTCTGTGTCTTATCACACGAAAAAAAGAGTTAACCGCGCTAAGCTTTTTACTCCATCTTCACCGTCATTTTATTATGAGCTCATAGAGCCCGCTCCGAGATGGTTTTGATTAAAAAAAAAAAAACACAACCTGAGCGCTCTGAAGTATCAGAGCTAAAAAAGGAATACGATCTTTTTTTTACAGCTCAGTTCACTGGTCTCAACTTAAAAAGAAAGAAGCATCTGTCAGACATAGTAGCAGTGCAGTCATCTTTAGAATTACTCAAAAACTTGTAAAGCAAATTAAATTTTCTATGATTTTTCGCCCATATTCATATATAAAGTAAGAATTCGATGGATTGGCAAAGTTTTTGTTGGAACTGTAGATAAATCACATAAAATTTGTCAAAAAGTGAACAAGTGCATACAGATTTGTGTTTCTGTAATATTCATGCCTAATAATTAAAAACAATCAAATGAGATTGTAAATATGTACATACATATGTACATTTAGCTAAAAATTCCTGAAGCTATTCAGACTTCTGAGATTGCAGAGAACCTGAACTGACATTTTGACAGTTGATATAAAGGGTGGTTTTTTGAGAGGTGGATAAATATAAGTTGGCAATACGTATTTCTGTGACAGCAAATTTTAAAGTTCTCAGTTGTTTTGAATTATCATTAATCATTCCGGAGTAACATTTACAGAGGCCCCAGTTATAGCTATCATTGAAATGCATCATTAAAAATTTTCATTTGCATTTTTAAAACGATTAAACAAACTGCAATGGCTTTAATTGGTACCAAAACGAAGGTAATGAGTAGTAGAATTTTTTTACTCTATAAAATACAAAATTCTGATTTAAACTTTCTTTTAAATCCAATTTTATTATTTCACTTAAAGAAATCAATTTCAATGAACAGCAGATTTTCGTTTCTTTAATGTGGAACACAATCATTCCACTGAATGTGTTCGATTCTCTTTCTGTTCTCAAATGTCAGTTTTAATTTCAATGATCAACTCTAACCTCAAATGCATAGAATTGGTTGTAATCAGCTACTGACAGGATCTTTTACTGAGACCAATTCTTCAATGATTGCCATAACTGGCTTGTCAAAAAAAATGAAGTCAGCATTCCACTGATTTGTTCCAATGATGCATTTGAATGAAAGCTATAACTGGGGCCAAATTGTTCAAACTTATTTAAACAAAATGTTTCAATTCGAGTCCATCCATCAGAGCGATTAAATCGAAACCTTATAGATCGTTTTTGAAAAACGTTTTCTTTAAATGATATTACGGATCTCATAAGTCGTTGTTATATTACCTACTTTCTGTGGGGGTATGTATGGTCGCATGAATACACCGATAAATCAGATACAATAGAGCACTTGAAAGCAAGAGAACATTCGACGCGTTATTGCCAAAAAAACAGTCTGATTTACTGCGTAGGATGTGTAAAACTTGGACCTCCGGATTACGCCATATACTCGCCAGACGCGGTGGCCACATACCCAAAACCATATTCAAACATTAATGAAAAAATATTATTATTCAAATAAAAGAAATTTTATGGATATTAAATACATTTCTCTGTGTTTTATTTTAAATTAAAGTTCTCCGCCTAAAAAAAACACCGTTTTGTATCTTAATAAACAAATGTATATTTACACAAACGTATTTTTTTTTTTAGAAATCTGCAAAGTGTTTAAGTTTAATTTCAGCATTTTATGGAATACATACACATTTAGATATCAAATTTAATATGTCAATCAATCTACCTAGCTATGTACCTATAGTCCATATCTATCTTCAACCAAGTTTGCGACCAAAATTCTTCAACTATACTTGTGCAAGATATTTAAAATTCAATTTAATGCAATGCTTTAAATAGATTTTTTTTTTTTGAAAATAAAAGCCCATGACTGAAGAGTGAAATTTAATCGAATTTTAATGCGGCTAGTTGCTTTTTCTCAGAAACTCACGAAAAAAATTATTTTAATAGTAAACAATGAAAAATGTATAATTAATTATAATTAATTACATATTTTAAGCCCCTGTACTTTGACACCACTTTGTTTGTTTCAAAATATTCAAATTGATTCCATGGATAATATTGATTGTCATTTTATTTTGTTTGTTATTCGACAGTTTATGCCAATTAATTATGTCATTAGACAATTCTGGAGGTCAATTCTTTATCTGTAAAGTGATAAAAAAAATATCGTTTGAGCTGTCAAAAAAAGATCTGTGTTCCATTTTTAACTCAAACACATCAGAGTACTCAAGTTGTATTTCGTTTTTCAATCAAAGCTAGCTCGGTTCGCGATCTATGAGCTGATATGACAGATACATATACGCGGCAAAAAAAAATAAAAATGGAGATCGACGTCTTTGACAGTTCAGTGCTTGTGTATTTCATAAATAAATCGGAGAGTTCTGATAAAACTCTGTTCAGAGCGTACACGACATGCTCAAGCTCTGTTCAGTGTCTGCTCAGAGTTTAAAAAATGAAAACGCCTATTGTGTATACAATCATTAAAAAACTTTCTTTTGTGTATAGAACTCGTGTTGTCAATCTATAATCTCTGATTTTATTTAAACTTAAAGTTTTTAAGTTTTTACGCAGATCGCGCTATAATTTAGTTGCCATATTTCTTTGCAAACATCAGCTTAAGTGTCAGCTAAATTTTGACATAACTTCTTTATGGAAAATATTCCACAGAAAAAGTTGTTATGTGCAAAGAAATGTATTCAAATATTTCAAGAATTTGATCAAATCAAATGAGTTATTCCCCTTTGGCTTCATTTCGTCAACGTAAATTTCACATTAAATTTAAAGGAGAATCTGCTCGGAAATAATCTGCCAAATATTAATTGTAATGGGAATAAAATGACAGAAGTGCTGTACAGTTGGAAACAAAAATTTGATAATTAAGCTGGAGCTGTTACCTTTCGAGTAAAATGCTTGGCTTAACTTTGGAAATAATTTTGTACTGCGAACTGCGTGCTAGACTAGCTCATTAAAAAGGCATTAAACCAGGTCTAGTTAAAGTGTAAAGTTTTATGTTTTGTTACTAGATCGTGAACGTCAAAATTTAACATTTCTTAAGATGAATTTAGACTTTTGGTGTTGTGCTCTGTGTACGTTGTTCGTTATTGGTCGTACGCGGAACAACGAAAATGTAACAAAAAATAAAATGCACGACTGGGTCGCACGAACTTGCTCCTATGTAAAAGACTAAGAATTTCAAAACTGAATGTTATTAGAGAAACTGTTCATAAGCATAAAATTCATTTTTTAAATGACTAAAAAAACTTCTTTAGTAGTTAAAGGTAAGAATAGGATGCCATGTGATTCAAGCAAATATAGATTTATGCAAGATTAAAAATTATAAATCCTTGTAGTGGTTTCTTAAAAAATAAGGTTTTATATAAGAAAATTTTAAAACAATTTTAAGAAAAAATGTTGGTACGCCAATTTGAAGTTTTTATTATTGTATGAATAAAACTTAAATTTACAAAAAAAATATTGAGCCATTTTCGAGACATTGAATTTTCAAAAAACAAAAAATTGATTTTTTTTTTCAAAATTCAAAAAAAATATTTTTCTTAAAGTTTTGAAATGCAATGTTTTTTAAAATGTTTAGAAGCTTCCCTCTACGAAATTTCATTAAAATCCGTTGTGCTAATAATGAGAAATTCAAAATTTTAAAAAATCGTTCTATGGTAGGTACAGTCAGTAATATCTTGTTTTCAAATTTGTTTTTATTGAATTACAGATATTAAAAAATAATAGAAAGAAAAAAAATTTAAGCAAAATTCTCGGAACCGTTTTCGAGAAAAATACGATTTTCGAAAACCATTTTTTAACATTTGTATGGAAGCTGCCGTTATTTTTAGGTAAAATCAATTTATTTTTCTCATATATTGTAGATTATTTTTTTAAACTTTTATATATCAAGTTTTGAAAAAATCAAGCATGGGGTTTTCGAAATATTGAAATTTCAAAAAAAAATTTTGAAAGTTTTTTTAAAAATCCAAAAAATTTGGTTTTGAAAATTTTAATACACAATAATATTTAAACTGCTGGGAAGCTTTAGCATAAAATAAAAATGATCAACATCGGTGGTACCGTTTTTGATAAAATCAAAAACAAAAAAAATGGTCCCAAGGGGTGTACCAAAACTACTCATTTTTTTGAAAATTTTTTTCGACCATTACCTAGGTTTAACTAAATTAAATTTTTTGAATTTTTTTTAAGAAAATCGCAGGGACAGTTTTTGAGAAAAAAAAATATTTATAAAATTTCGGAAAAAAATCGTATGGCAGGTACCGTTATTTTTGGTCATACAAAATCAAATCAAAAAACATCCGGGGGTAAAAAATCAAAACCCATATCTACCAAGTTTGAAGAAAATCGGCCGAGCCGTTTAGCTGTAATCGAACAGACAGACAGACAGACAGACAGACAGACAGACAGACAGACAGACAGACAGACAGACAGACAGAATTGCCAGACCCACTTTTTTCGTCTTCGCTATCATCGTAATGTCAACTTTGATCAAAATCTCGAGTTCGATTTTTTTTACGAATACATAACTTGCCTTATAGTACCTATAAGTCGCAAGTAAAAAGAACAACGGATGAAGAATGTGCAAATTTAAAGGAGCTCGGATATTTCTGTGTTCGTTGATCATTGTTACCCGAAGAACTTGTGTTTAAATGCAAAAACTGTTGAAATGAACATTGTTTTACAGTGCCGTGCAACTCGTAGGGACATTTTTTAAGTTTTTTTATTAGTGAATGGGAATGGGATTTCAAACATTTTACTATCGTGCTAAGGCTATTTTTTAATAAATTTCTTCTGAACACATCTAAAGTAATGACAGTTCATGCAAAAAACTAAGCAAACTGATGGTTTTAAATGTCAAAGAGTAATATAAAGCACGATACTATGAAAATAAAATGGGTATTAGATGATTTTAACTTTAATAAAAGGTTAGAAAAAGTATGATGCTATATTCGATTAAAATTTGCAAAATCGTCGTTTTAACCTAATTTCATACCAAAACAGCTTCAACTTCGTACTAATTTAACTTAAATTTTGTACCATTGTTTTTACTAACATGCAAATAAAATAAAAAAAAAATAGTAATAAAACAGAAACACAAACAAATTTCTTTTCGGACTTGTGTAGGCTCATAAAACCTCCTAATGATTTCTAAATTTCAAAAAAAAATATTAAGAAATGTGTTCGAAACCCTAATTATGGCTATTCTATTATCTCCATCTATGAACGTCAAAAGTAAAGATAATTATTGCCAAAATTGAACATCAAAAAGAGAAATTTAACAAGGCTAGTCATCGCTCCAAAATACAAAACCCAGCACTCAATCTTATCTTCATATAAGAAAGTCCACGTAGGTGTTAAAGGCCAGAAAATGAGCGATCGATCGGCCTGAAAAGACAATTCGAGGAGAGAAAGGTAATTTCATTTTCTTGGAAGCGAATTGAGAAAAAAAAAGACTTAAGGAATGCCTTTTACCCGGATATACTGGAAATGCAGAGTGAGTTAACCACATTTTGGTAAAGTAACACGAAACAAGGAAAAAGTTCACGCACAATGGATAAGTGTAGGTACATACCAACTATTGTCAATGAATTCACACAGTACCTTAAGGCGCACACAGGTATATACACTTGGACTCATCATCGGGTCGTTCTCTCGTTGTGATTCTTTTTTTTTTCTCAACATCACGATCATGTTGCTGCCACAAAAAGGTTCTTGACCTCTTTATTCATTTCATACCTACAGACTGCCTGAATCAGAGAATAGATAAACTAAACAATAAAAAGTTGGATCTGCTTGTGCGCAGGAAATGATCCATCTAAAGAAAAATTAGCGTCACATTAATGTTAATGCATTTTACAGTTTTTCCGTCAATAGACGCAACATAAATGTGTGTCTGTGTATTCTGTCATTATTGTAATAATTAAATTTCAAATAATAATTATCGTGTCACGATTGTCACTTTATTTATCCAATTCCACCCACTTTTATGGCGAATTCACCACAAACCATAAAAATAACATACTCAACGCTTCGATGACATTACGATAATCTCAAAGCAACATTTCGCCATAATGATCTGTCAAGAGCAAATAATGCAAACAACCTCATTTTGAATGATCTAGCCAAATACATATTTAGGATTTGTAAAACAACTTATTTCTTCAAGAACAATTATAACAAACTAGATTCTGCTAATGTAAGAAGTAAACATGTAAAAAAGAGAACAATACTGTCAGATTCTTTGCCACGCTTTTTTTTTTTGTTAACTACACCACGTAATCATATTCACGCGATCAGCGTCATTACTGTCAACTGACTCTTTCGCACTTGAACAAACGATCGAAGCAGACTTTCAATCATAAAGTATAGGCAGGTAGCTGTCACTTTGCCACAAATTCAATAGCACCAATAATATTTATACCAGGATTTTAATTATGATTTAGACTTACGTTTTGTTTTTATGAATTAACTATTTGGAAATGTAAAAAAAGTCTTGTAAAAATTCAAAATGAATTTTTAATGGTACGTATGTATATATGCCGTTACTATAAGGAGCAATCACAACCACTTTTCATCGCGTTCAAAATACAACTGAATTACTGAATGTTGGAGTTTGGCTCTTTGCTGGATAATTCACCATCAGCTAGTATTATAAAATTTGTTGTTGTGAATTTGTTTTGTGGCTGCTTATGCCTTCCCCCAATCGGAAAATGTGGAGAAACATGACAAAAAAAAACAAAAACATAGTAAAGGAAGATAACATGAGGATTTTTGGGGTATTCCCCCGCTCCTGTCGTACGTCCCGCAGCACAGCAGCAAATGGAGGAAACAGTTTTTTTTCTATAAATTTGTTTCAAGTGGCCTGTTGCCGTGGGGAGCCAGAAGCATCTTCATCATTAAATAAGAATGTATCTTATGACAGTTTTTATTTTGTTAAGATGATAGGAAAAATGTTGCAGCAATTTGTTGACAGAAAATGCTTACAGAAGAGCTTAAATAAAGTTTGAAAATAAAGCTCTTCAAGAAGCAAAATATAATAATTTCGGAAGTCGTTATAACGGTTCTTTTTTATTTGCAGTTTACAAATTCTCGCGAAAAGTGACATTTAAGCACAAGCTGATTAAGATATCAGTTCATGTTATCTGTTCAAGAATCCTCGCATGTTTTAAATTAAATAAACATTCATATACACATATGTATGTATGTACATACATATATGTAAAAACATATTTATATGTACATATGTACATTATACATAAATCTCTTAATTTGTCAAAAAAAATTTAAATGTTTTCAATGATAATTAGGCCTATTCTGCCACATCTGTTATTCTGCTATAGATTTTCTGTTATGAATCATAAAAGATTTCCATCTTAAAAGATCTTTTATAATTGGTATTCAGGGGCTCGAACTTTTATAAAAGTCTGTTATGCAACTTCGAAAACGAAATCTGTTATGAAACTGAACTAAATCTGCTATCAAAATCAGCTGTGATTAAATAAAATAATTCATCTGACAAAATTAAAATGGATGACGAACAAAAAAGTAATCTCTTCTCTTACACATTATTGGTGTCCTCTACTCTACGTACATATACATATGTTTATATAATACTCGTATATGTGTGTAAATATATTTTCTTTCATTTGTCTCATTTTAAAAAGATTTCGTTGACGAAATATAAAATATATCGTCGTCGTTCTATGAAACGTCCATTCTTAACAAAAATGTAATTTAATATTAATAAATAAAAATTAAAATTAATATTTAATTCATTCCAGATCAGCCATATTTGCAAAATATTGTATTGCAGAATGGACGACGAAGATATATCAATTTTTCATTGATATACTCGTATCTGTGTATGTATTGAAATCTTTTATGATAAAAGTCACAGAAGTTTGTCTTTTATTCTTTTATGATTTTTAACAGATTTCATAACAGATTTTGGCATGCTGAATACCAAAAATGCTATTCGTAAAAGATTTTTTCTATGTTCGAACGTTTGACAGTTCATAAAAGTTTTCTTAGCAGATTTTATAACAGATTTTAGCGTGCTGAATACCAAAATTAAAATTCATAAAAGATTTGTTGACAGCTCAAACATTTGTATGGAAATTCATAGCAGAATAACAGAATAAAAGAATAAAAGATCTCGCCGAATAGGCCTAAATATTAAATATTTTGAGCAATTCATATTTTTCTTTACTGAATGACACCATTGAATGCATTCAAGTTTTAAATTTTTTTTGAATTAATTTTTGTTGGAATGTTTTTTTTTTTTTTGAGTTACCTAAATATTTTGTTAAAAAAATTGTTTTCTCACGAAATAGTTTATTTTATTTTTATTTAAAAGCTAAAATACCAATTAAAGTTTTTTCTTTTGATAACTTATTAGTATAAAATAAAAACCTTAAGGCAAAAAAAAGCGATTTGAAATTAAAGCTGCGTTTCCAACAAAGATATTTCTGAGTTTAGATTAAATAAAGCTTAAATTTGACAGCCCCTTTCAAAATAGAAATAGTGTTTAATTTTTTCTTATGAAGTGGAAGTGAGATAGAAAGTGTAATTTGTGTCAAATGATGAAAAAAAGAATAAATACTTCAGAACTATTATGTCTGTTCGATTTGATGTTCTATTGGTCTGATGAAGATTAAATAAGATTATTTTCTACTCTCCTTAATAAAGTAAATTTGTATGGATTTGATGAAGATTAAATGTTTCACTATTGTTCTTATCCATTAAATATGTTAAGGAAAATTTAGATTTAAATAATTTGTTCAGCTTGACAATGCTGTCTATTTTTCGGCCAAAATAATTTATAACACTTATGTAAATCTTTATGATTTAAAACTTATTAAAGGTTTATACGAGATTACTTATTGAATAGATGTGTTAGTAAAGTTTAAGTTTTCTAGTTTACTTTAAAGAAGTCTGTTGCCTTTTTTTATGAGTTTTAACAGAATAAAATTAAACAACAATAAAAAAAACTTTGATTGTAACATTTTAATTATTGGAGTTTTTTACTGCTTCTGGGTTCGATGCTGAAATTGTGTCATTTCTGTCATTCTCTGGATTTGAAAATGCTTCTGGGCGACCGATCGAAAACCCTATTGCTATAAAACACTCAAAGGGCGTATAGTCGAGTGAGCATATATATGTACATAGTTTGAACATCTGAAACGAACTTGTTTTGAAGGTAATGATTTATTCCGCCATTTTAATTTTCCACCGGCAATTGTGTTCTTTTATCTCAACTTTTTTGTCCATACTTGTTCTAAGAGTTCTTTTTACTCTTTTTACTTAGCTATCAAAATTATTCTGCCATTTCAATGTGGTTGCATACTTTTTCCCTTATTTCGCCTACTACTCATGTGATGTTTGGGGTTCTCAGATTTAACTCAGTATGACCAGGAATTAAAAAAAATAAAAACGATTAATATATGTAGAACAAGGCGTAATTCCATTAATATTAAAGTGACATATTATTATATTCGCTCCCATTTTGTATCCATTTTTTATTTGTAGAACACAATGGCGTAACATTTTAAGCAGCCTAATGTTATAAGGTATTAGTATGAAACTACTTAAAAATTTAGTAACTTGAAAGTAATTTACTAACTCTTTCTTTATTTTAAACTTTTGTAATTAGTATCATATAATGGTTATTTTTTTTAATATATTACTTCTGAACACACCTAGAACAATGTCAGTTCATGCAAAAAACAAAGTAAACAGTAAAAAATTGCCAAATCGTCGTTTTAACCAAGTATCATACTAAAACAGCTTTAACATCATACTAATTCCAGTAAGATCTTGCGCAAATGTTGTCAACAAATGCTTTAAGTATAACAGAAACTGTAATATCTTTTCCGAAGATATTTTGTAAATGACATTACTTCAATTTGATTCCGATTACCTACCTAAGTTAAATTTTCTAGCGTTCTGCGTCCTCATTTACACATCATGTTATGAACTAATAAAGGGTTTCATTTTAAATATCTTCATTGCCAATCTTTTACCAAAAATTATGTATAAGTCCTGTTTAACATAAATTCATTGTTTTGCTAAATATTGTGCCGTCTTATTGTTCAACACTGTTTAAATTTCTATCAACAAAAGACGACATCAACATGTTTTTGTTATGAACTGACACTCCCACATCACAAGAGGACATATACAGGGATATCATTGCTCCGCCTTAAAGCTTTCTGACTCATGCGTCCTTATTTGTTTGTATTGGAAGCTCGCATAAATTAACCTGTTGCTTGAAATAAAAATTTAAAAAAAAAGAAGTTCAATAAAGCAAGGTCATTATATTAAACTTCTTTTTACATAAATCGCCAGCTCAAAGTAAGAACAAAATAAGCTTTTAGCGAGAAAATGAGATTTTAATTTTTTTTTAAATACTAAAACATAATAACAATAAGGATCTATGACATTTTTAGGTTCGCAACAAAACTATATATGTATGTAGCTACATAATGTCCTTCTACTCAGATTGTTGAACCTGTAATTTCGAGGATTTCAAAATGTTTTTATGTACAAATTAAAAAAAAAGTGCTCGTTTAATATTGTTTATTGCAAAAAACAACTTTTATATAATTTTGCGTGAACTAAAAGGATTAAAATACTTGAACACACTGTGCGAGCGTTTAGGAAAGTAGGATTTAAAAGGTGACACCGATGCACATTGGTTTTGAATGTCTGAACATCGCCAATGGGAGGGAAATATTGGACCGGGTAAAGCATTTCACATTCGTGGAGTGCGGCTAAAGAAGGAATCTCTGATAGTACGTCCGAAGTTGGGCTGATGGGCCTGCACTTTCGATAAGAGGGCTTAATACAAAATTCTATTGAATGCTTTTGAAATATCAAATGCAATAATCTTACTTTCTTCAAAGCAATGCAAAGATTTGTGCAACTGTTTTAATAAAGAAAAATATTTGAGTTATACATATGTATATACATACATACATAAAAATAATTTTCTTAAAAAAACTATCCTTCCACAAACAAATTTGCAAAAATTTAATACAAATTTATTTTGACCTATTACATTTTTTGTTTCCTAAAAATTTAATTTTTGCTCCATTTTTTTTTTCTTTCACACTCTTCAAGCAATTTGCTTCACAGTTATAACAAAGAAACCAACTTTGAATTAATGGGTGGTTTAACTTCCAGATAAAATAAATGACGTCTCAACCTAGACTTTGTTGCAAACTGTTTTTTTTTTTAACGCTGCATATGGGGACAAAAAGTCCCCTTACACAGCTGATCGGAAAACTACTAATGCAATAATAAGTACATAATTCATTTTGACAAGCGACTAGAAATGCACTTGTACCTTTACCCGGCTGCACAGATTTAATATTCTCAACTCATTGGCAAAACAAACCGCACATCGCTTAAATGGTTACAGTTTTATTGGTAATCTCAAACAAGACGCAAAGCGTCGTATCGGTTTGTTTGAATATATACGAGTAGAATCTAAAAGCTCGTGTCGGTTTTTGTTTAATTTAATTGAAAACTCCCCCACAGGTTGAACATCTCCTATTCTAAGTTTGCTTTAATGAAATTCGACGTGACAATAGGTATCGACCTTGATTGATTTTAATTTTCCGCCCCATTGATCATCAACCAAAATTTAATTACTCCACATCGCTCCGATATTTGCAATGCGAAATATTCTGTTTAGATTTCAGTTCGAAGCGATCGCGTCTGTCATTTCCATGTGCATAGTTCACCAGTGTAGAATTACCAACTGAAGAAAGAAATTTTCCTGAGTAATTCAAAGAAAATCGGTCCTTAATTAAAAATTTAAAAGTGTCAACTAGATTTGAATTTTAATTTTTTTTCAATTCAACTTGTTTTTATTAGTCTTGCATTCTTAAGCATTTCCGATATAATGACAAAATCCAAGGACCTAGTTAACGTTTTAAGAATTGCGGGTGGAAAACGCATAAAAACTATCAGTGCTTTGGTCGAAGAAAAAGATTTATCGGGTATTGTCAACCCAGGGTTTACACCAGAGTATGGAGATGATGGATGTGCTGTCAGTGGCGAAGATTTCGACTGCACCGATATTGGAGACTTATGGTATGTAAATATTAAATTGTATATTATATTTACTCCAGTAAAAATGACTTTTTTCTGAACCCTTCAAGATAAAGGTGGGGTTAATTTTAATGACTTAATATTCAAATGCATAAATCTTGTTAGTCACTTGTCGTGAAAATAAAATTGTCGTGACAAATAAGAGTTGGACGTTGATTAAAAACCATTTAGCTGAGATTGATTTAGTGGAGAAAAAACTGAAATGCTTAGGGGAGCTTATGAATCGAATAGTAGTAAATCTAGTAGCGAGAACGAGAGAATTACACTCTCAATGTATAACACATTATCGATTGTTTTTGATATACATACAAAAATGGAGGAGCTTATGAATTTACTATGAATTTATATTTTTACTATACAAATCGCTATTTTTATAAATCTTAATGTTAGAAAAGTTAATTTAATATAGTATGTATGTATGTATGGGCATGTGTGTGGCATTAATTTATTGGCCCATGTATGTCATGTATTACACGGCGCGTGAGTTTAACGCGCAACTCTTGGTTATTTTCTTTTGAACATTCATTCCGTGACGCGCATGTTATTACACGAAGCCTTTTCTCATTTCAGTACTGCGCGTTTATTTGACAGGTTTTTTCATTTTATCTTCTTTGCCCAGTATTAGATTCAACAAAAAATTGTGCTCATTCATCAACATTCAAAATGAAATAAAGCAAATCCGAAAAACAAAGAAAGAGTAGAAAGAGAAACGTCAAAAACACGCAAGGAAATTTCTACCCGTGCGTGTTCAGATAGATTTATTTCTGTTTCATCTTTTCGTTCTTTCTTTCTCTTTTGCACTTCATTCACGCGAGGCTAAACACGCGCTGTGTAATACCGGACTATGCAATTAAGTATGGAATATGACACCGTTCAAATGCACGCCACGGTTTCATACGGTGGCACGGATCCGACTGGTCCAATTTTCAATTGATCATGTGACCTGTGTTACATTCACCTTAAGGGCATCGGTCGATTGTGATTTGTTCACACGTAGTTCAACCATCCTGCTGGAAGCACATGACGTTTAGGTCCATATGGTTAAATTTGGCCCATAAGAAATTGGATGTCATCATTCCGTTACGGTGACCGTCTTACCAACAAAGCATTTTCGGACAAGTACGGACCACTGTCGCTACAGGCACAAAATCCACACTAAATGCTAACTTTTTGAGTATGCATTGTAACCTGGTGAACCTTGTGTTAGTTGGGTTTGTCCCAACACAGCCAAAAATCATCATCCAAAAATGCTCGCCGTCGCTATAGATGATTTTACGGCCAAAATGGAGGTCCTCTTCGAAGTCATGGTCATGAACTGCGAGCTTTTGGGTCAGTTGGATCTAGTACGAGTGTAAGCTCAGGTGTCGATGCAAAATTTGGTAAGTTGAAGACTGCAAAAGGCCGAGTTATTTCGCACGGCGAGGAATCGACTGCCTTGGGTTCTACTTTACACTTTCATAGACCCTGGCAATGTTCTCGGGTGATCTTGCGTTCCTTGGTTCAAAAGAGCTTTTTTTGGCCTTTAGTCCTGGCTGATTGATTGTACTGAACTGGCCGTCTAAAATTTGGCAACCAAACGTTTAAGAGTCGAATGTGAAAGGCCACCACGCCTACCGTAAAATGGGAGCAATGTTTTCACTTCTAATTATATGTATGTATACATATATGTATATATACAAATACATATATGGTAATTAAGTCTTATCGTTTTTGAACGTTCTGTTCAACCGTTGACAGATGTAACTAAAACAACATGGCCACCAGAGGACGCGAAAATCTCCCCGCTTGAACATGAAATCTTTTTGTCCCTTTTTACCGTTACATATTATCATAATTTCAATTTACATCTTATGTTTGTATGTAATCATGAAGTCATAAAAAATAGGTTACTGGAATCAGGTTTTTTCCCATACATCATTTTCGCACGGCTAACACTACCTTCTATATGGAGAAATAAGAGCATCTAACGTATCCGTTTGGTTGTTGTTTTTTGTACTCTTGCTTCTCTTAAATGTGTATGTGTCAGTTTTTCGTATTCAAATGTCAGTCAATACAGACAATACTTTATAAGCTAACATTTCATAGAAATGGCCCTACTATCTATCCGTGCCCAATATTTCAGACAGAAGGTCTGGCAAAAATTTATATACATAGTTTAATAGTTTCTTATATATATTTTCATTAACTTGTCAATTTATTTATTTTTTAAAAATTCAATTATTTTTCTGCGTTAACAAATTTTACGAAAATTTTTTTTTATAAAAACAAAATTGAAGGAAAAATCCTTTAATTTTTTCAGAATTTCTGGGAAACAATGACGTAAAATTTTAAACAGCTTAGTATTAAGGTATTAGCATGCTACTTCTTAACAACTTTTTAGTAGATTACTAATTCTTTCTTAATTTTAAGTATTTTCTAACGAGTATCGTTCTAAGGCTATTTTTTTAAAAAATTAAATTTAATAATAATAAATGCTTCTGAACACACCTAAAACAATGACAGTTCGTGCAAAAAACCAAGTAAACAGAACTTTTTAGACGTTTGTAAATGTCAAAGAGTAATATGAAGTTAGCACGACATTAAAAAAAAATAGGTATTCGAAGATTTTAATCGTTAATAAAAGGGTAGAGAAAGTATGATGCTATATTTGATTAAATTTTTTAAAAATCATTGTTTTAACCTAGTTTTGTACTAAAACCGCCTTAACATCGTACTAATTTAACTTAAATTTTGCGCTAATATGATTATATTATTTAACCATTTGATTTCTTTGTATTGCTATTCCAACACTAAGAAAGTTATCATATATCTTTTTCATTGGTTAATGTATGAGCCAGCGCATTCAAATTTTACAAATGAAACAACAAAGGAGAAATGTTTCAGATTTTGATTATTATGGGATGTGTTCGTTGATATTTGCTTCGTATTGTATGCTTTGTTTTCACTAGAGCAAAAATGTGGTGGTTGAAAATAATTTACTACGAATAGACAGTCATCGCAAATAGTCAATGGGCTGACCAGTCATCAAAAAATCACCAATACCTACTGAAAATGTTGCCTTTAAAAACGCTGACGTGTAATCTGTATCAACGTGTTATCGCTTCTGAATTTGAATCTGAAATAAAATCCAAACACTATTAATACCAAAAATGACAACTTTATTTTCCTTAATCTCCTTATTTAATATGTCCTTACTTAGAAGAGGTCAATTCAACAATGACTAAATTTTATACGCTTGATTGCAATCTCATACCATGTATACTTTATATAAGTGGTGGATCGTATGACAAAACAGTTATACACACATGTATGTTAAATTATATAGTTCAATTTCAATAAGGTAAATTTACAAATTAACCAAAGATTTAAACGTATTTAACAAACACATTTACTATTATTATGTCATTTACTTCCAAAAAATTCGGTCAGTAAAAATAATCAAGGTCATTCCTGTCAGTATAATACCAGAAGCTGACAACACCATTATTTGACATTGTAAATACATCGCGCCTCCGTAAGTGCAAGTTTCCTAAACTTTGAGGAATCACGTTTTAAGTTTTCTTGTTTTTCAAAATACAATACGTTTCAGCTTTTGTGTCAAACAAAAAAGTGGCCTCTTTTACCACAGGAGGTGCGATATATAGATGTCGTTAAGGCATTGATTTTGTGGCGACAGTGTATCGACAGTCGCGCCTCTGTCACTGAAAGACTGGAAATATAAACACCAAGCCAAAAGAACAGATAGGAAAAAATTCAAATATTTCAACTCACTCTTGTTCTTAACGGCGCTCAGCATAGTCCATTTTCGTTCGTCTGCTCCATTTGGTTTTTTATAATTCATTAAATTAAATATTGAACGTTTTTTCTTAATAAATTTAATAACAGTGATACTTCACTTTCAAATTAGCTGTTTTTTTTCCATTTCTGCTTTGGTGACGTTTTTAAAAACAAAAATTCGGTGTCAAGAATAAACACCACAATTTTATACTTTATATTGGCAATTTTTTGATACAAATTCTTAGAATTTAACAGTCGTGTAAATGCAGCATAATTCCAGATTTATATGACTGACAGGCAACTATACTTAATTTCGTCAATTTTCTTAAGATTTATGACTTCATGGTGTAAATGGTATAAGATCTGCCAGTATTTTCCTCAGAAGGCGTTTTTCTTTTTTTAAAACTTTGCTTTGAGCAGAGCTTGAGCATGTCGAGTACGCTCTGAGCAGAGTTAGATTACGAGTAGATATCTCCGATTTATTTAAGTTAATCCTTATTAATTATTTTAAGTTTAAAAAAAAAAACAAAGAACTATACCCAAATAACTCAATTCAATTTTGTAGTCAGCTGTTCTTATAGGATAACTTTGTATACCAACATTTTCAGGATAGCTTGAGATTCCTTTCTTGCTGTTTTGTCATCATTTGTGTTTTTTTTTTTACACGGGAATACAATAACACAAAGCTATCCAGTTACATTGGATAGAATTCTGAACGCGGCCATTGTTATCGTGTAAGTTTCTGAGCTTTCTACAACTTTAAATGGGAAACTAGTGCACCTTGCAATTTAACACGACACTTGCTCGGTTTTATCTGATGTTTTTCTTGACTGAAAGGTCTATCGAAAGTTCATTTTTCATATGGCTTTTGATTACATGGTCTCTCAGAATTAATGTATCATTAAAAGTTCAAAAATAAAATTGGATGTGTCTTTTTTAGTAAAGATGGCAGAATATCTCCCACACCACCCATCTCTGGTACATATTATTGGGTGCGCTTACGAACGTACTAAAATTAAAATTAATACATACAAATAAAGCTCTCAACTGAACTTCGTCGGAATTTTTTGAAGTTTAACCCCCAGTTTCACAGTGAGAGTTTAAACTCAAGTTCTGCTGAACCTGAACTGGAGTTTAAATTTGAAGTTCAACTCGTCCGGTTTCACAGTTTAATCTGAACTTCAGTTGATTGAACGTAATTTAAGTAAATTGTTTTCTCTTTCTATCTGAATCAAAGTAAAAACAATCAACGAAAGTTTGCTTTGTTTAAGTTGTGACCTGTCACAGGAAAACAAATTAAAATATGAAAATAAATTTTATATTCAAATGTTCGAAGGGATTGTTGATCTGAGGTTTAAACGGCAGAATAGTATCGTTTAACTTAAACTACAGAATGAACTCTGTTCAAGGATTAAATGAAACTGTGAAACCAAATTTGTTGTTGAACTGAAGTTTAAACCAAAAGTGGGGTTTAAACTCTCACTGTGAAACTGGGGGTAAGTCTAATTTTACAGGATTAATTTACACACCAATTTTGTTAAATATTCTTAGCCAAATAGTATAGATTGAAAAAATGTATGTAAATTATTTTTAAGAATACGAACACTTAACGGACTTATCGTAACGTGTCCCCGACAAGTGAAACCCTGTCCAAACGTCACTCAATACAAAAAATATAAAGTCTCATTCAAGTAGAAATGTTAATTCAAATCATTCACTACCATCATTTAAGATTTAAGTACAGCTTCAAAACAAAAAGCGTTTAATTACGTTAAAGCTTTCTCCGAATGCCTACTTCCGGTGGTTTTTTGACGAAGAATATATGGGTTGTGTCTTAGCTACACACTTGCATAGACAACAACCTAATTTACCAATGGAAAAAGCAGGTTGAATATTTGATTACAAGCTTTTAGATGAAATATTTCCAAGCATTCTACCACAGCTAGTTCCCACCAAAATGAAATAGATACGTAATTTCGGTTGAATTTTTGATATTTAAAATTAATTGAACAAGGTTTGAGATGATTCTATTATGTATTAGATATATGACAAGGGTTTTTCACAATGCATCCTTAAAGTTAACGTTTGGTCTTGATTTTGGGCGGCGTCGTTGGTCCGTACCTTTTAGTAAACGACGTTGGTGAGGCGAGCGCTACAGAACGATGATAGCCAATTTCTTATGGGCCAAATCGAACCATATGGACCTATAGCCGACCGACGCCAAGATTGATATTCTACATGAACGATTTAAGAGTAAAGGGGTTATCTCTTGTACAGGTGACGTGAATTGGCAACCCCATCAATAGACTTTTTCTTGTGGGGTTTCCTAAAGTCGCAGAGGTCTATTCCAATAAACCCCAATAGACCGATGTTCTTAAAGTGAATATAACACAGGCAATTTCCTAAATTCAACCGGATCCATATGAATGAGTCATTGAAAATTAAACCACTCGGGACCGTGTTACCGTAAGAAGCTGAAGTGGACATTTTGAACCATGTTGTAGTACGCCATACGTCGGCCCTTCAAATAAAAAAAAAACATGAAACATGGTTAATAGCCGTGTTTTTTTTTTGGTAAAGTCATCCGTAGTACAGTAGGATTTTATATGAAAAACAAATACAACATCTGCAGTAGGATCACTGCCGATACTCGAATAAACGTCAAATCTCTATCCGCAGCAGGATTTCACTTCTCCTTTTATCGGCAGTGATCCTACTGCGGATGTTGTTTTTGTTATTCATATAAAATCCTACTGTGCTACGGATAACTTTTCCAAAAAAACACGGCTAATGTGATTTTGTTATTTCATTTCAAGATCTACCCGCCCTTTTGATATAAATAGGGTTTGAAAATTGCAAGCTCTAAAATCTTTATAAATTGGACATACTAGGTGTGTTTTTTTTGCAAGTCCATATAGAATTGTAAAAAAAAACCACATCGGGACTAAGCGCTTTACATGCAAATGCAACAACTACTTAAAACTATACAGAGTTAGCTAAGACCAGATAATTTTCGAGAGTTAATCTAAGCCCCGATAAAAATGGTGATGTCAAAATAGTATTATCTATATGTTATCGATAATTTGCTCAGAGACGTCAAAAGTGAAGTTTTTGGATTGGTTGATGCTAGTCATAGCGTACACAGAGCTTCCAGCTATCTGGAAAAAAAACTCCTAAATCCCGATGTCATTTTTTTTTACAATTCTATATGGACTTGCAAAAAAAACACACCTACTATACGGAATCATGTTTTTGTTTTCAATTTTTGAATACTTTTAAATTGCACTGAACACACCACATACAATATAGTGACCATGTAAAATGTAAATAGCTTTTTATTCATTTTAATCTTTTGTAAAATTTTAATATTTCTGCATATAAAACAGTTAACATTTACGAAACTGCTTGGTTCGAGCAACTAAAAAGTTTGTGTTTTGACACAAACTAAACGATTGCCTAAAATAAGTTCGCCATTTTATTGAACATATAATTATCTGCAAATTCACCGACATTCAACCAAACAGTTCATTTGTTTTCTATAAGTAACCAAACAGTTTCGCAACTAAAAATTGCTAGTGCGACTTTTAGTTGCGAAACTGCTTGGTTCGAGCAACTAAAAAGTTTCACCCGTATCTATAAGATTTTCTTAAACTGCATCTTAGAGGTTATTTAGTTAAGCATACTTAAATATTTAATTTGGCTTTAAATGACGAAACTTCAATTCGTATCTATAATCGATTTTTCATTGGTACTTAACTAAACAATGGTTGTGTCGCGTAACGTAAGGCTAGCCGCGCACTAGCAACTTTTAGTTGCGAAACTGTTTGGTTACTTATAGAAAACAGATGAACTGTTTGGTTGAATGTCCGTGAATTTGCAGATAATTATATGTTCAATAAAATGGCGAACTTATTTTAGGCAATCGTTTAGTTTGTGTCAAAACACAAACTTTTTAGTTGCCTGAACCAAGCAGTTTCGCAACTAAAAGTTGCTAGTGCGCGGCTAGCCTAAAAGAATGTGAAAATCTAGTACAAAAAAAAAAACAAATGCTGCTTCATTTTATACAACACAGTAAATAATTGGAAGACACATTTTTTTATTTGTGAAATCAAAAAAAAAAATGGCTATCGAACACACACCCACATCCGCCGCCACAAATAAAAGAAAAAGATCTGAAAATTGGGATGCCTCCTACAAGGAAACTTTTTTATTTTAAAATTTGCAATAATACACTACAAAACAGAATTATTTTATGCACAGATTGGGCGTTTTCCTAAATGCAGTGTTGCAGCGCATCATGAATTTTGATGCATTTTTTTTATTCACTTGCTTCAATAAAATAACGTTATTAAATACGAATTCTAAATTTTAGAGTTTTTTTTTAATGAATTGTAAAAGTAAATTTTAGAGTGAAGAAAAACGTTGCAAGGGCATCAAAATCCACGATGCGCTGCAACACTGCATTTAGGAAAACGCCAATTCTCTTCCAACAACGAGGAAGAAAGTGTCGATACAAACACTTCAAAGGCTAAGAGGGAAGCTTGGACGAAATTTCTTTGCACGTACACATACTTTAATCAATATAAATTTTATGTTTCTTAAATCGTTGCACTTTATAGTTCTAATATAATATCACAACAAACAATACCTACAAACACACAATTTGAAACTTCAAAATTTCAAACATGACAATCGATATGTCAAAATACATTTTAAAATGCCTTTAAGTGACCCTTAAACGAGGTTGATGGCGTTTAAGTTAAGAGGCCTTTAAGTAACGTTACTTAAATGTGAAAATTGATTATAGATACCGATTTCATACTTAAGAGCTGCTTAGAGGTATTTTAAAGTTAAGTAACCTTTAAGATTTGTTTATAGATTCGCCTGTTTGTGTTTGGACACAAACTAAACGATTGCCTAATATAAGTTCGCCACTTTATTGAACATATAATTATCTGCAAATTCACGGACATTCAACTAAACAGTTCATCTGTTTTCTATAAGTAACCAAACAGTTTCGCAACTAAAAGTTGCTAGTGCGCGGCTAGCCTTAGGGTTCTCGGGATGTTCTTAGAATTTCAAGATGAAAAATTGGATTTTATACGAGCTTTCCGGAACAACTTAATAACTCTGACATTTCCGTAACGCTGTTTCCATAAGCTCATGTCATTTTTAAAAATCTTTTTATCAGTTGGTCTCTTTCAGATGGCTACCGTTTAATATTCAAACAAATTTAACTTAAGTACACATCAAATCTTACGTCTTCGAGGAATGATAATAAAAACAAAAACATTTATATGACGAACTTGTATAAGAAAAAACATACAATTCGTGTTCATTTGCTCCAGTTTTCATATGTTTAAACGAATTAGTAATAACCTTATTTTATGATACGAGCTCAGGTGTGAAATGAAAGTTAAATGTGCTAAAATTGATAAAGAAACACACTCACAGATTATGGTAAAACAAGTAAATTTTGTTTCCCACTTAATTGATAAACCTCTCTGCCATTCCTGTTCTCACTGGAAAACTTATCATTTTGACATTTGGAAATCAAACAAAAACTATGGAATCATCCTTTCTCTCTCTCTTGCTTCCAATAAGAATATTTATACTCTCTTTCTCTCTCATCGACCAACTTAAAAAAATGGATTTTTGTTCATTTTCAATTTCATATGAAATAAAATTTTCATTCGAAGTTTGCATCGTGCAAGGTGAAGTTGTGGAATTTCTATATTCATTCAAATTGACGTCTCCTTTGTGTGTGTCATCATCATCATCAGAATCGGTCGTTTGATTTGCTGTTTTTTCTTTCCTCAAAAGAAATCAAATTTCTAGTTATTAATTTCTTTTTTAAAAAAGAACCAAGTGTTGCAATTGCAGTGTGAAAAAACATAATTCAAAACGGTGTTTTCTCTCCCCGAAAAAAGAAAGAGAATTCTGTGAAAAAAAAAGAAATACCCGAGAAACAAATAATCGATTTTCCGTGTGAAACAACAACGAATATTCGAAGAAGTGAAATAGAACAAAAAGAAAAAAAATAAGGCGAAAGGGTTTTTTACTTCTCTATTACAACAACACGAAGATAAAAGGAAATACCACCGCAACCACCCACTTGAAGAGTGTAATTTCGGAAAAAATCCATCCAATCTTCGTTAAAGTCTAGATAAACAGGTGAGTTAATGCTCCTCCTCTCCTCCATAAGCTCGAGGAATTATCTAACTCTTCATTCCTTATTTTCTTGCCCTTTTTTCATTTTCATTTGTATTCTTTTCTGTTCATTTTGTTCTTTGTGACCTGAGTTCCTCCACTCCATGTACACCTTTGTGAGTGTCTGAGGTAGAGTCCATCAGCCATCACCTCAGGATCTCAGCCCAACTGTGGAAATATCAGAAAATCCCTCCCATCCTTTTCCTTCGATTCATTTTCTATTTCTATTTTCATTTTTATCATTTTCTCGGATTCTAATGGAATTCTCATCGCACTTCGTCTTCGGTAGATTTATTGTAATTTTAAGTTTTTTTTTTTTTTTCTACCAAAAAAAATAATAAGTGTTTGTTACTCCCGTAGCTCGTAGTCGTAGAATTTTCATAGAAAAAAATGTGAACATCGCTCATTGCAACCAAAAGTACTGGGAATCATTGCTTGTTGTGTAACTAACTAGCTATCTATCTAACTTACTGTAATTCATACTCAATGTTGTTTCCTGTTCTTTTTTTTTAACTCCATCTAACCCTACTCCAACTCTAACATCTTCCTGTGGATGACTGTCATTGCCGTTGCCCTTTCTCAAAGCCTCTAAACCTCTTCGTTTCCGTTTTAACTTCAATTCTTGGTTTGTATCTTTAGAATATTTTGTTGTTGTTGTTGCGTTTGTCCTTTAATGATTGAGTGTCGTAAAAATTGTTGTAAGTTCCTCTCCCCACAACCCACTTCCGATGTAAAAATAGATGGAACATTGCAAGTTGGCCTCTATGAATACCAAAAAAAAATGCCTTCCAGTTGGGAGAAAATGATATTCGAATGAGTCATTGACAGCCACCATGATCTCCAGCTCCTCATTGCTGGATCTCCAGCCTGTCTGTCTGCTTGGCACAGATAAGCGTAAGCGGGAGCGAGCGAATGAGTTTTGGAGTTTGAGTCTAAATTTGAGAAGTTGGTGGTTGACGGGTGGTTGTTGAAGTTGGAAGTGAATGGAATGAGCGGAATGGGTGGCAGTGCCAGCCGCCTCATTCTGACGTAATACTCTTGCGACCTGCGCTGGCTTCTGTTGGTGGTGCCAGCGAGTATTCTCTAAGCCCAGTGCATTTGTTTTTGGTAAAGGGCGTATGTGTGTTTCTTCCTTCCTTATCGGTGTGTCCTCATTTTTGGTTCGTTGCAAATGAGTCCCTGAGCGAAAAATCAGCTGGGAATTTTACATTTTTTCATTTCAATTCTATGTTCATTCGTTTTAATCGTTGGATTTCTCCACAAAAAAAAAAAAAAAAAAAGAACTGACGTGTTTTCGTTTCGTAGGTATTTCTCCTTTGTTGTTATCATTTTAATGAGGAATACTTTAAGAAGGACCCAACATACAATTATTGTTGTGCGTGGTGGAAAATAATGAATGTATTCACCTTTAGGTAGATATTAGTAGTTTTAATGAAACAGAGTTGTAGTTGTTGTTTGGTGTAGCAGCACCTACAGCTTACAAACTAACTCGATTTTGAGTAATGAAATGAGTTCATGGGAATTATAACCGACTAAAGTTTGTATAGTCCTTGTTGTTGCCATGGTAAAGTGGGTATGTACTTGACTTGGAACATTTATAATTCTATGGGTCTGGAATAATAATCAAGTTGAAAGTAGGAAGAGATGGGAAATCTGATTATTATACCACCATAGATTTCTGTAGTTATTATTATTTTTTTTTTCTTATTTAAAGTTGATGTTTTGCTTTATCCTTGAAATCGGATTTACCATTAAGAACCTATAAAAGTTGTTGAGAAATGTAGGACTGAGGAATTATTGAATTTTTTATTGGAGTTTTATGGTTTGCGCCTGAGAGAAGCAATTACTATTTTTGTTATGGGCATTAGTGTGGTATAAGTAACTCTTATATAGAATGGTTTTTGTTATTAAGTAGGATACAAAAGAAATTTGAAAGCCACACACCTCGTCCACCATGTTGGATTTTGTATATATGTATGTTTTGAATTCAATATACCTAGGTATATACTTAATTACTTATTTGCTCACACATCTTATTATCAACTGGTCAACACTATTGACACAAGGATAGAGATCTTGTTAGTTTGATAAATTTGTTAAAAACTTATTTTTTTCTATGATATCTTTCCAATCTTTTAGCCCAATAGCAATTGAATAATATTAATTACATAAGTATGTATATGTACATATATGTGTTACACACTTGCTTCAGTTCATCGAATGATAACTTGAGGTAGTTAACGCTTCTATAAAAAGTAAGTGTGCCAAGAGATAATCAGTTTCTTGAACCCTTAATTTGACAAGTAAAACTATCCGTTTGCTATCACATGCTAGAGACATGTAAGCAGATGTATAAGAACTAACTCAGCGTTGTTTGTTGTAAGAATCTTGGTACTTCTAAGTTATTGAATAAACTATAATAAATCATTGTAATTGAAGAAAATATTCTTCAAATAATGAAAGCATTGACGAAAACCTGCTCATTTGAAATCAGAAAGATCAGATGAATTAGTTTAAAAATCTTTTAAAAGGAGATACCGATTCACATTGGTTTTGAATGTCTGAATTTAAGTGAAATATTGAGTTGGTTAAAGCATTCCACATTCGTGAAGTTCGGCTAAAGAAAGAATCTCTGAATTTAACAATATATGTCCGAATTTGGCCTGTTGGGTTCGATTCTGAGCGTTGGACTGTCATGCAGAAGGTCTTGGGTTCGATTCTGAGCCGCTGCAAAAAATCCTCTAAGAGTTGTAAGTCACTAGGTCCTGGTTCACTTCGAGCTGTTGCACCACCAAATTTATTTATTTATTTTAAGGAATGCAACTGGCTATTTTACTGGAACACTGTTTATAAACATAACTGTACAATAATGAAAGACAAGAAACATTGCGGCGTGACTCGAGAGATTCAAATGTTTCTATTATGATTCTATCACCTATCGTTTTTAAAGCTCTTATTTGGATTATATCCAAGAGACACAGGATGGTTATTGGGGCACCTGAACAAATATTGAAACTGTACTCACGCTTTGGACGAATATAGACCTTATAGATTACAGCCAGATCTTGCAATGTCTCAGCCAACGTATACACTTAGCGGCGTTTTTGGCGACCTCGATTACGTGGTAATTCCACATTAGGTAGTCTGTGATGCGCATACCGATAACTGAGAGCTGTTCGGTTTCCTCAATGCAAATACAGTTCATATATATATCGGCATGGGAGTGGGTTGCACTTTAAAGGCAGAAGACATCATTTAGTTATTGTAGCTTTGAATTCTACGCGGCTTTTCGTTCCCCATTTGTTAATTATATAAAAATTAGAATTTAATGAGTTTATCATAAGATGCCATTCTAAATGCGAATTCGAAGATAGAGGAATCTGGAAACGAACATGAGCAGCTGAGAGTACTATCGTATTTATATTGAGGTAGCTTCTAACCCAACGAAAAAAGGGATTGATTAATACCAAATGCTCGAATTTGAATTTTTGATACAAGAGCTTGATGCTGGACCTGTGAAATCTTGAAATCTTACTTTCTCCAAAACGAGGTTAAGATTTGTGCAACTTTTTAGTGAGATATACCATCAAATCACCAGTAGACCTATTGCTGCCGGAAAGAAGGAACGTCATTTCTATGGACATGCTGGACAATTGCTGTTTCCCATCCACTCGGAAAGAGACAAGTAGAGTAGAAAAGATGGAAAAGCTTACGCAATGGTTTTTCCAGCGTTAAAGAACACCTCATCAGAACAATGGTGTACCATCCGAGCCAGCCAATTTGTGTATATCGAGATCTATCAGTACCTACTCTTGCAATTGTACGAGAGTAAAAGAAGATTTCCCCCATAAAATTGTTTACGTTCTCGAGTACAGGAGAAGTCTTAACACTTTCAGGGAGCATCGAATTAGCGGTAAATTTTGCTGCAAGCAACTTGGCTTTTTCTTGTGAGCCGAAGAAGGACTGCGGTTGAATACGAGCGAAGGCAACGAAGACGAAGTTATATTTCGTAAATTTTTTTTACAAATGACCAAAAATGTTTACTAACTTTGGAACATTCTAGTATTTTTGGTCATGGAAAAATTTGGATCGTCGAATATGATCAATATAAGTCTTCCTAGCTTGTTGTTTCCTTTTTAGGATTGCCTTTATAACATCGGAAACTTCTTCTCTGATTTTAATAACCTCCTTACAGTTCGAATCAAACCATGAATTCTCTTTCGGTTCGATAGATTTTTTCCTATTCGGGATGAAATTTCTTATTCCGAAAGGAATTAAATTTGTAATCATATCTGCTCTGGAGTGGAGAGGAATCTTAGTGACCCGTTAATTTTATTGAAGAAATCATAGAGATTGCGGCGATTCCAGTTGGCTTTATTGTATTGCCAAACGAATGGAGAGTTTAACAATATGTTATAATTATCGGCAAAGATCTTAACATATCTTCCTTCGGATGTTATCTGTTCTGAATAGCGGAGCCAACTTGAATTGTGTGAAATCGATAACAATTTGAATGTGAACGTAAAAGGAATTTATCATGAAAAGTTGAATTGCTGTCAAGGTTTGGCTTCTTTAAATGAAGTTAACGTTCGTATAAGAACAATGCCAGTACTGAGGAAGGCTCTAGCAACCAACATCATACCTAACATAAATTATAAGGCCGTAATGGCGAAAGAGAAATTACATTAAACTATAGATAGGCATGCGAAATCCTTAAAGACCAGTATTCGAACCAACCTGTGTTTCACCTAGTGCCAAAACAGCTGATCTTTACTAGGGTGTTTAGAACTTTGCGCCATTTTGAATAAAAAAATTAAGGGAATAGTTTAATAGAAAACTTATGAAACTATGGTAAGTAAGAAGAACATATAAATAATTTTAATTATAAAAACCTTCATATAAACAATGCCTGGCATTGGACTTAATATCCACATTCAATTATTAAATACTTTGTTTGTTACATGTCAACGTTGCCCTAGTACCACATATGTACATAATAATATCGATTTTATTTCCATTTGAAGCTAAGGCCAGCAGAATATCTTAAACTCAAGGTTATTTGTTTGAAAAGGGAATACTTTTTTTGCTATTGTAAAACCAGAATAAAAATACTCTTCCAGCTGGATATCAAAATATGTACATAATCTACTTTACGTTGCGTTGCCCAGTCTCTGGCTGTTTTAAGAAGCCATAGATTTATAATCATCTTATTTCTTACTGATCAGAAGCATCGCTGCAAAAACTTGTTTATGCCTTTGGCTTGCGGACCTCATCTGTATGTCATCAGGTTATCTACTTACGCTAGGCATTCCAATACAGTATATAATGTAATTATATTCAGCAACACGTGTTGTTCTAGTGGCTCATATTATATTCCAACAAAATAAAAGATTCACCTGTCTTTTGTTTATTCATTCTCATTTTTATTGTCAACTAATCATTACACAAACGTAAACAAAAACTTTACTGTTGTCAGTTCCCTACTATTATTTATTTCTTTATTTATTTATCTCTATTTTGTATCTTTATGACTGCAAATATATTGCTTGTAAATTATTTAAAACAATTTTTTTGTAAAAAATAAATTTCAAAACCAATCGTGAATACTGTCGAGAAATTTAAATAATTAATCATACCTACATAAGTCATGATAAAGACTGTGAATGTGAAATGAAGTGAAAAGTAGATTTATGGAGATCTTCATCTTGACTCAAAGGAAATAAACAAATTTGGTCGGGGTACTTATTTCACTATATTTTTTAATTTTTAACTTCCCATAGGGAGTTATTGTAATCGGTCCGATTTGTCAAATTGGAATTTTTGACATTTCTCGACGTTTCAAGGTCCCTAGAGGCTATATCAATCATTTTTAGAGAGATGTCTGTGTGTGTGTGTGTACGTACGTTCGTACGTTCGTACGTTCGTACGTTCGTACGTTCGTACGTTCGTACGTGCGTACGTTCGTACGTCCGTACGTTCTTGTATCATTTTTCGTCGTCGATATCTCAAGAACGAGTAAAGATATCGACTTCAAATAAATTTTGTTTAATAGATAATAACTTCGAAAGAGGCTGAAAGGGCGTTTATTAAAATTCAGTGAGTAGTTTTTTCACTATAACGGTTTAAAAAAAAAGTAAACATTTTGGTTAGTTTCAAATATCTCACGAAAAAATAATGCTATTGATTTCAAATAAAATTTAATGTACTCAGTATAAGGTCATACAGATTTGATATGACTTTGGAAAAAAATGAACATACCGTTATTTTTTTAAATAAAAAAAACTGAAAAAAAAAAATTCATAACCCAGATATTCTCAGAACGGAAAACAATTTGAAACTCAAAATAATTTTATTTTACGAAAAATAATGTGTTTGACATCTGGTGAAAATTTCAAAAAAAATCAGTTTACAGTTTTTTTACAAAAAATAAAAAACTATATAAAATTCTATTGAAAATTGGTAAAAATTGATTTTCGACTCAAATTTCTCGAGAACTAGTAGTGATATTGACTTCTAATTTAGTTTATTTTATACCTAGTATAATTTTGTACAACTGGTAAAATGTTGACAAATATTGAATTAATAGTTTTTTTTTTAAAATAAAAAAACTATTAAAAATTCTAGTGAAAACTAGTTAAAATTGTATTTCAAGTCGAATTTCTTGGGAATAAACACCGACAGTGCCTTCTAAAGTACATAAGTTGTTTTATACATCGATACCTTCCCGTAAGAATGTATACTAAGCAACATTTCTAAAAAAAACGAAAAAAAACGAAGAAAGTTCGTTGGCGAAACCCAGGCCAAAACGTGGCCCTTAACATACCATACATTATATTTCCTCATCAAAAAGTAATTTTCGAAAAAAGTGCCGCTTAGTACATTCTTACGGGAAGGTATCGACATAATACAATTATTAACATATGGTTAAATTTTGACAAGTATCGAATTGACAGTTTTAAAAAAAATATAAAAAAAAAATCTACTAAAAAGTGGTAATATTTGTTTTTCGACTAGAATATCTTGAGAACGAGCAATGATATTGACTTTGCCATTATTTAATTTTATAGATACATAATACAATTTCTAACAAATGGTTTATGTTTGGCATATATCTAGTTTTAGAGCGGATATATTTTGTAAGTACCCTTCCATCAATAACCAAACCATATCTTTTATATTCGAATATTTCGTTTTTAAATTTTTTTCAATTAAAATGTTTGGAACCGAAATAATAAAGTAATTTCTATAATATAATATTAAAAAACACGGAAATCTATAATTCAGTATATAATATGTACCTACCAACCTTCGTAATTATAACAAGTTTTCAAGACCACAAATGGGAAGTTATCAGTGTGGGTCGCACCCAGCCTCTTTTCTATTTATTTAGCTCTCAATATTAAGACCCCAGTGGTAAGGTATACAGTTTGAACTTTGAAGGTTATTCTAGAGTGTAGCATTTCATAGTAAATATCCCAAGTCATCAAAGTCGTAAGTAGGTACTTCCTACGGGTTACTTTTTGTTTTTATTGTTTTAAAAAAAGAAACTTCTTAATGAGACGGTCCATTTCACGATGAAAGTATTATGCAACCGTACTTGAGTTACTTATTTCCTCTTGCTACGCCTACCAGAGCGAATCAAATTATTTATCACTTTTTTTACATTTATTATCTCATGCATCGTTTGTGTAGTTATTTGTTCAGTGTCCAGCACATAAGATAGAAGCGAATACAAACTGATTTTTGCAGTTGCTGTCAAAATGGACTCAGACAATAGAACTTTTTTTTATTAATATTTACAATTTTATTTCGAATGAAGTGTTTTTGAAGTACAAAAATTTCGTCTGGTTCCAAACCGAAACTTTTTCAAACAAACACAGACCTTAGCTTTGTTATGCTTCCAGTGCTTAGCTTTCTCAAGTGCCTTATACAATTGTTTTCTGCACGATGACCCAGACATTGTATTTATTGAATGATTAACCGTCTAAATAGTTCGATGAGGTCCTAAGTCATGGTGATTATTGAATCTTAATCTTTAAACCCAATCAGATTAGTCCGAAAATCTTTCTTTTTAAAATGTACATGACGTAATACGTAAATGGATGGTGTTTAACTTATAGTTCAGTGTCACTCTTTTCCGGTTTTAAATCAGTGAGTCTATCAGGTTATTTGTATTTCAATTGGATTGAGTAATTTTTTAAGAATTCTACTTTCGCATTCAAAGCAAAAAGATTAGCAACAATAACAAATATGTCAACAAAACACCTATTTATCCGTCATCACCAGATATAATATTTGTTTTTTTTTTTTTAATCATTAATCTACCTTCCGATTTCATAAGACATAGCTTTAGAGCAATTAGTGCAAGTAAATTTGCACTTGCAGCAGTTGTTACTCGAACCATTTGGTTTTTACTGGTTTCAAGTTACTAATCGCTGTAAACACACTCTATCTTTCTTACTTTACTGACTCATTCAAATGTTTTTTATGTAGATATTGAAGTTATTACAAAATTCAAGTTTGAAATTCAAGTTCAATGGCTGACAGGCAGTCAGGCAGGCAGGCAGGTTTGATGAAATAACAAGAACACATTTAACTTTGAATGCGATAAAAATGCTGCGATAAAATAACTAAGCTACGATAACAAGATTAATGTAAATCGAATTCTTTTGAGATTCAAGGTTCTTCCAGGTTTGTTTATTTTTGATGCGACAAGGTTTTTGAAGAAAATAGAGATTACTAGATTAATAGGGAGAATCAATGTCGAATGTAAATAAACAACAATGTAAATATAACCATCTGTATTACAACTAGTTTTGGGGGAAAATTAATCAAATAATAAATAAGGTCATAGTGGAAACATAACAAAGAGTCGGATGGAAAATATGTTTGGCCAAATGGCATTTTAGAAGTTTTTATTTTACACAAATCAATTTGAAGTCAATGAATGAAAATAAAAGTGAAATTGAAATGTGGTTTTTGGTATTGATTTGTCGCTTTTTGCGGTCCCTTTTGGACTGTTGTGCTGGTGTAAAAAATTATTGCTCTCTTTGTCATCACACTTAGTGCCTTTGTTCTTCCCTCACTATCGCCTCTCCATAAATGTCCGAAATGATGTTGCTTATCAGCTTCAACCATATTATGGAATTTGTTTAAATACAAACTTTATTTTCATATGATTTAAATTTAATATCCATAAGCGCATCATTCATACTTTATATATTGCAGTCCAAGTTTGGATAGTAACTCGATTTCTGAAGAATTGTATGCGCTGTCCGGCTCTATCCAAGAAATTGTTTCTCATATTCCGCATATTCGTTTTTACGGACGATTTTAATCTACACAATTTTTCGTGGCTGCGCTATTCTGGTGAGACAGCATCCGAAGGAAGGTATGTTGAGTTTTTTTTTCAGATTCAAACAACTTGACTCAGCTCGTTCACGAACCTACTCGAGTTTTGTTCCCTACCTCTTACCCGGATAAATACGCTTATAGTGTAATATCGCCTTTAGGCACATCAGACTATTGTGTCATATCTGTACACTTTTCGTGTATCAACAAAACGCAGTTAAAGAAAAAACTCCATTGAGAACCGTGAGAAAGCCAACTGGGACGAACTCAAAAATTTCTTCAAGAATTTTAACTGGTCACTATATGATTACGAATTTAATTCTTTCCAGAATAAGAAATTTTATCCCGAATAGGGAAAAATCTATCCAACCGAAAAAGAATTGATGGTTTTATTCGAGGGACAGATAACTAAGTTTCGGATGATATGTATAAAGCCTATCCTACTAAGGAAGCTAGAAATCCTTGTAATAGTCATATTCTATGAACTAAATTTTTTCATGACTACAATGTCCCAAAGGTAGTCTTCGGTTCCTTCGCTCGTCTATAATACCTTACGTCAGCTTACAATTTGCTTCCAGGACAGTTTGCTGTTAACTCGACGCATTTCAGAAACTGTCATGACTCCTCCAGTACTTGAGAGCGTAAATGATTCTTCTTTCGTACTAGTACAGTTGCAAGAGTACTGAGAGACCTCGATATATTAAAATCCGCTGGCCCGAATAGTATCCCATTGTTCTGAAGAGGTGTTCGTATAATTTCACGTACGTCCCTTTTTAGCATGGTCATTGAAACGCTAATAAATTTTCAGCTGAAGAAATATCTCGAAGAACGAAAGCTTCTCAATGACCCGCAGTATGATCTTCGTAGCAATAGGTCCACTGGTGATTTGGTGGTATATCTCACTGAACGGTGGCAATTCAATTCAATTTTGTTTTATTGAACATACTTTTTACAATTTGGCTTACAATTAATAAGATACTACATATGTATGGAAATTTACATTTGTTGGCTCATAGGGACCCTAACTATATACAGTGACTTAAGTTTAATTATTTTTATATAAAATTTACATGACGAAAAAATAAAATTTTAAAGGTTGATGTCCTCAGGGTGTTCCTTCCCGGTAGTCAATGAACAATGGCACAAATCTTTACATCGTTTTGGAGAAAGTAAGATTATTGCACTTGATATTTCAAAACAAAAATGCGTGCACTTGGTATTGATGAATCTCTTCTGCATAGGATTAGAACCTTCTTTTCCAACCACTCACTGAAGTTCATAAAATAAATGCTGGTGTGCCACAGGGTTCCGGTTTGTCTTCGACTCTCTTTCTCATATTCATCATTTAAAGTAATTTATTTTACACATTTTATGAGTTTGGGGAGATTCTTAGATCTGGATAAAAATATAAGCATTTAATTTTCAATATTTCAAGTATACACATATGGTTGTACATATATTTCAAATTCGATTATGTGTATGTAATGTATTAATTTCAAAAACAAGTACAACACACAAACCACATGCATAAAATCGATTAGAATATTATTACATATTATTATAGCCTTCAAAAAAATAACTGCTGTGGTTTCATCTGCAGCAACTAACAACCTTCGAGTGGTACAGCAATAGTTTTTTTTATTTTAATTATTATGCGGTTCGGCTTCGGGTCTTTTGTTGACGTTTATTAACTTGACCTGATTTTGTTGGGACACAAAAGCCAACAACACCAAAGTGTGTAATTAACTTTTCATAAAAGCAAGTAAAAGGTTAAAAATGGATTCCCAGGCAGATAGGTTTCTATTCTTTGATTCCCTTATAAAAGGACAAGGTATTTTTTTTGTACCTCTTAAATGATATCGTCTTGGCTTTCTAACAAAGTGAAGCATTAAAAGTTGACAAAAAAAAGGTCATTGTGAATTTTAAAATCGATTATTTCTCTAAGTGGCAGGATTGTAGCTGAGGAACAATAAAGAAAGTACGTTTTGTTATGAATAAATTATTATTAATGTTCGTCAAGTCAAACATTACCACTTCAAAATTAAAATGTTGAAAATTATTTACTTTCGAAAATTTGTGGTGAAAGAAAAAATGAATCCGCCTGATTTTTTTTTCGAAAAATAGCTCCTAATAATGCTTTCTTGGCAACCAAGCTAATTTGACAGTCGAATTAGCATTGTAATACATAGGTTAAAATGAACTAAAAAAAAGGAATGTGTGATAAATTGTAGTAAGTTTGTCGTAAATTTATCGTAAATACTTCTTGAGTGAAAAAAATTTTGGCAAAAGGCTTAAATAAGATAAAAGTCCCTAAAATTGATGTTACGTCCGCTTTCGTAGAACTTGGAAGAGTTGACGACAAAGCGTCATCGTGTAATAGAGCACTTAGCACTACCTAATTTTGAAAAAAATTAACACATTTTATTTGGTTTAAAACTATTACCAGAGTGGAATTTTGTCATATTTATAGGATTTTTTTTTTGGGAAAAAAAGCACGTCAAATTTTCTTCTGACGCAACTTATCCATAGACGTCAAGTGAAAATTGTTTAAACAAATAATGTTCATAACGAAAGAAAATACTTCGGATAAATATTATAGCAATTATAATGTTGAATTTAATCAAAAAACCTATTTTGGGGGAATTTTGACATTTTAATGGGATTTGTTTCAATAAAAAAAATTGACGACGCAAGTTATTCAAAGAAATCAAGCGACAAGATAACATTAACAAGGCTTATTATAAACAAAAAAAAAAAAAAAACCAGCGCAAAAATCATTTCTTGCTTACGACAAATTTAAAACAATTGCACCCTTAATTCTTCGCAGTAGTGATACTTACTTAACGTACATAAGTTATAAGTAATTTTGTTGCTCTACCTTATACATATAAGGTGTGTTCCACGATCCGGTTCAACTAGATTGTATTATTGTAAAAGTGTAACATTTTTTACACTCCAAAAACAAAATATACTGATTGAAATCACTTTTACTATACCCCAACTGCTACAGAAAATTGCTACAGAAAAATACAATGATGTAAAATTTGATATTCTGTTTGACAGCTCATCAAATGTCATTTCGTACTGCCAGTAGTTATTCGTTTCTGCTTTTTCCATGCAATCATAAAGAAATGGAAATAATAAAAGTTAAATTTTGACATTTGCTTCATTGCTGATTCAGTACCGATTACAAAAAATGCTTTCACGATCTAGTACCAAAAAAATAAAAGCTTACACTTTTACTATACTCTGTCCAACAAAAATTGTCAGTACAGGGAAGATAGAACGTTTGTCTCTCATTCTGGCTGCATTGCCATGCATAAGTGTGTCGCCTTTTAAAGCTCTCACAGGGATTCCGTAGTTTACATTATAAATCGCCGCAAATGAGACTAAAAAACGCGAGCTACCGTCTGCCGATTCAAAACGACTGAAAACAATATTCAATTTACCTTTTCCCACAACGCCAAGCGGTAAGATAATAGGCGCGTTTTTTTTCAGTTGAAAAGCAATACGACAACACTCAACATACTCATCTTCTTAAAATGTGTTCTTAAAAGCTTCAAATCCCAAAAGCTCCTTAATAAAAACCACTGAAAAAGCTCCTTGCTTGCAATTGAGAATGATAATGGTAACTCTGTTTTGATGTAGATAAAGAGCGCACGATCGTATTGAGTGACACTTGAACTTGACACTCTTGATCTTGACAGTATCTCATCAGCAGTTAGATACGACGGTCGTGTTGGGGTGTACATCTTTCCTAACGCATTGTAGTGAGAGTGCATCAGGCGCCACTGCTTTAGAAAAAGCTCTCCTATAAGGCCTGTACTGACAATTTTTGTTGGACAGAGTATAGTCCTGTTACACCAAATAGTGAATGAATAAGTGAATATATAAGCTTATTCAATTATTGGCACGAATTTGACATCCCTGTTTCAATCACATATGTATACGTCAAAACGAACTGTCTTCCGAGACTGTATGTTAAGTGTATGATTTGACACCTAAAAAACTAAGAAAAGTCATTTGTGACTTAGTTCTTTAGATGAAACCTATTAGGCTAGTCGCGCACTGGCAACCGTGATCGAAATCAAATAGTTTAATCACCAGTTGAAAGAGAACCGCGCACTGGCAACTCTTTACTCACTCTTGCTCTTATAGAAAACAGTTCAACTGTTGCGAAGGCAATCGTTTAGTTTGTGTCAAAACACAAACTTTTTAGTTGCTCGAATCGAGTTGCTCTAAGTGCGCGGTGTCCCATATAAGCCCATATGTTTCATTTTAGCAACTAAACAGTTGCGAAACTAAAAATTGAATGTGCGCGCATGGCATTAGTTTATTTTTTAATCCAGAACCCAGGGGTGGAATCGGCTAAGATGGTAGGTGATTGTCATTTTGACAATCGCTCTCTCTATATTTCTTTATCAAAATGACAATCACAATCAACTATCACCTTAGCTTAAAGTATGGAATGACGTACAACATTTTTTATGAGTTGACTGTGACGTTTAACGGACAGCTGATTATTTCCCACATTTACGGAAGTATTTTTTAGGATGTAGAAAATTGAATGCATACCCTAAATGATAATGTAACAGATACGTTTCGCCCTCTACAAGCAGATTATGTTCCATTCGTGTGAACTGTAGGCAAAACTGAAAACAAATTGGAGCAAACCATCATCATCATCGGCTCGACAACCGGGTTCCGGTCCTGGCCTCTTTCAACAAGTCTCTCCACCTATCTCGGTCGCGTATTGCCAAACTGTATATCAGTACAGAGCTCCGACGCTCTATAATAGACTACAGAATGCTCATTCAAATTAAGAGCATACTATATACTGTGTCAGATCAAAAGCAGATTTTTCTGTGTTGGTATACATTTTGCTCAGGAAACTAAGAGCAAAGTACCTGTGATTACAGAGCCATCGTTTACGTTGGTGTGGTTATTAAGTGTGGTGTGTGGTGCCGTGACATAAGGCCAAGTGACAAAAGGCCAAATTTGTTTGTGACTTAAGGCCAAACATAAAATGTTTTGTCTTGAGCAACAGTACCTTGGGTGGCCCGCTTCGCGGGTTTTCAGGATTTTAACTTCCTTTTCGGGGCTCACACCCGCTCACGCAACTCCGTTGCTCCGTTTAGGGTATGTTCAGTCGCCAGGCAGGCGCCTGTAGCAACAGTTTTCCTGAGCATAACTGTTAGTTGTTTACTCCAATTATTGTAAAATACAAAACTGTTGCTACAGGCGCCTGCCTGGCGACTGAACATACCCTAAGCGGAGCAACGGAGTTGCGTGAGCGGGTGTGAGCCCCGAAAAGGAAGTTAAAATCCTGAAAACCCGCGAAGCGGGCCACCCAAGGTACTGTTGCTCAAGACAAAACATTTTATGTTTGGCTTTTTGTCACTTGGCCTTATGTCACGGCACCACACACCACACATAATAACCACACCAACGTGAACGATGGCTCTGTAATCACAGGTACTTTGCTCTTAGTTTCCTGAGCAAAATGTATACCAACCCAGAACTCACCACACACAATAACTATACCAACGTGAACGATGGCTCTGTAATCGCAGGTACATTGCTCGATCTGAACTAGCATATAGTTTGCTTCAGCTTTTTTAATATTTTACAAGCAAACTGCATGTGACCACAGAGCGCTCTGTGGTAGCATACAGTTTGCTCTACAATACTTTCAAATTCGGTGAGCAGAAAATGGCTGAGCACAGACTATGGAGATCTGTGCTGATATACAGTTTGGCAATACGCATCCCGGTCTCTAGCCGACGCCATCCAGTTGCGCACCCCAAGGCTTCGGGCGTCCTGGTCTACGCCATCTCTCCAGCGCAAGCATGGTCTACCACGCTGCCGTCTACCATAGAATGTACCACAAAGAACTTTCCGAGCAGGTTCCTCTTCGCTCATGCGAGCTAGGTGCCCTGCCCACCGGAGTCTACCGAGCTTAATTTTTGTCACGATATCTGCTTCTAGGTAGATTGCGTACAATTCATGATTGTACCGTCTCCGGAATCGTCCTTCCTCACATATGGGGCCAACAATTCTCCTTAAGACTTTTCTCTCGAACGCAGCTAAGAGGTCGGAGTGTCTTTTGCTAAGCACCCAAGTCTCGGATCCATATGTGAGTACTGGCAGGACCATGGTCCTGTACAGCAGCAGTTTTGAAGTTATGGTGAGGTTTCTGGATTTGAAGAGCTTTGACAGACTATAGTAGGCTCTGTTGGATTTGAGAAGCCGCCCGCGTATTTCTTCTTCTTTATTGTTATCGGCTGCTAATATTGACCCAAGGTATTTAAAGGATTGCACCACTTCAAATTCGTGCTCCGCAACCCTGATTGTTTGACCAACTATTCCTCTCGCATTCGACGCCACCATGTACTTTGTTTTACCTTCACTAATGTGCTGCCCCAGATTTTGTGCCGCCTGCTCGATCTGGATGAAGGAATCGTGTACAGCTTGTTCGGATCTTCCGATGATGTCAATGTCGTCTGCGTAAGCTAGTAACTGGCTGGACCTGTTGACGATGGTCCCTCTTGTTGCCGTGCCAGAGTCACGGATTGCTTTCTCCAACGCCAGATTGAAGAGGAGGCAGGCCAAACCGTCCCCTTGTCGGAGTCCATTAAAGATTTTGATTGGTCTGGATAGCAATCCGGCTATTTTTACTTGGCTTGTTACGTTGGTCATGGTCAACCTACATAGTCGTGTCAATTTATTTGGGATGCCAAATTCTCTCATGGCTTTGTAAAGTTCTACCCTGGCTATGCTATCATAGGCGGCCTTAAAGTCTATAAACAGATGGTATGTTGGGATGTTAAATTCTAGACATTTTTCCATCGCCTGCCTAAGGGTAAAGATCTGATCAGTTGTTGATTTGCCTGGAATGAAACCACACTGATATTGTCCTATAACGGTTTTAGCGTATGGGGTTATCCGGTCTTGTAGGATAGAGGAGAGTATCTTATAGGCGGTACTCAACAACGTGATACCTCTATAATTGCTGCACGTTGTGACATCTCCCTTCTTATGTATGGGGCGTATTATGCCTTTTCGCCAGTCTTCTGGCATTTCTTCCTACTCCCATACGTGCACTATAATATCATGAATTGCTTGACGTAAGGCTGGCCCGCCGTGATGAAATAATTCGGCTGGTATGCCATCGGCTCCCGGGGATTTGTTCTGTTTAAGCCGGCCTATAGCCTTCTCAACCTCTTCTATGCTTGGTGGCGGCAACATAGGGTATTCTTCTTGAAGTAGTGGAGCCTCCACTTCTGTAGTGAGCTGACCATTTAGCAATTCATTGAAGTACACTTCCCATCGCTCCAGTATGCTTTCAGGATCGGTGATCAGATTTCCCTCTCCGTCCTTGCAGTATGTGCAGCGTGGTGTGTACTGCGTCATGTTTCGGACGGATTGGTAGAACTTCCGTGCCTGGTGCGGACCTCGCTCTCGGCTGTTTTCTATTTCGCAGATTAGGTTCTTCTCCCAGGCTGATTTCTTTTGTCTGTGAAGCCGTTTTTCTGTTCTTCTGAGCTCTTTATATTCCTCTTCGCGTGCCCGCGTTCTATGAGATTGTTGCATTGCTCGGTACGCAACATTCTTACGTTCAGTCGCTAGCTTGCATTCATCATCAAACCAGTCGTTCCGATTTTTACGACTGCTGCCTAAGATGGAGTTGGCAGTACTAATGACAGTATTTTTAAGACGTGTCCACTTTCCAATTGGAGCAAACCGGTTCAGTTTAATGTGTCTTAAGACCCGTTCATAACCATGCGATTAGTCTGATATTACACGATGGATCAAGATGCGTGCGAATTTTCGAATAACGTAAGTGCAAAAGAGCATGCGCAGCATTTAGAATTATCTTATGTCTGCTTTTACACGATGCATCTTTTCGAAAAAACAATCGAAAAGATGGATGGGAAAAAACTGACTAAAATTTTCGCTGCAACTGTTTTCTTGTCCGTTTTTTTTTCTACTATTCTGCTATATGTTTGGAAGGTGTAACCGCTAACTTCACTTCGAAATGTCAAACCGAAATCTAAACCCATTTTTTGTGGTTTAGACAAGATGATGCCACTTTTGTCGCCTTTGGATTTCTTTTTGTTGGGTCTATGCAAAAGATCGTGTGTACGCACACAATCCGCAAACTTTTGACGCTGTTAAAATGAATATTCGTCAAGTTATGGCCGAGTTATTGCCTGATATGTGACAGAAAGTCAACGAAAATTATCTGGTCTGAATCGAGTCCCGCTCAAAATTCCCGTAGAGGACATTTGCAATGTTGTGATATTCCATTCAAAATGGCAGCATCCAAACAAACATACACATACATTCGAATAGAAGTTTTTTTTTTTGTAAATCTAAGACAAGAATTTCAGATTTAAGTTAGAAATGCTAAACAAAAATGTCGTAAGATTTAGAGGAAAAAAGGTCAAACTGTGAGTAGGTACCTTCCTACCTTGGTATTTTCAACAAAAGTCTCACAGCGCGCGGCAACCACCTCCATGCTCCATTATAGGACTCATTCAGTTAAAACTTTCTGCGTCTCAGAAAATATATAATTTAATAACTTTCTATACTCTCACCGAGTAGAACCGTAAAATATGATTATTGTGAGCCACGACACACGCCCCAGGGGGAACGTTGGTTTGTGAATTTGAATGTCACTAACGCCATAGAAATATTAAAAGGGTGCGGCTGTCTGAAGGAGCGTAGGTGGGTAGGGAGGATTTGCCTCAGCTTTTAATCAAACTTGAATTGAATTCAAATTACATTTGGAAGAGAAAATTTTACGAATGTGTGTAGCCTTAACTGCGTCCTTAGTTTTCACACCAACTAATTAGTGGGAATTTAGTTTTCAAAAAAAAAAAAAAGTTGCAAAGATTTTCAACAATGGACCTTTGATATGGTGAAAAAAGTTTTTGTTATTTTTTGTTTTATTTAAATTTGTAAGAAACATAATTTAACAAAAGTTTGTCAGTTTTTTTTTAAAGACATTTCATGTGTGAGAGAGAGTATCGGACATCCGTTTTGTCTATGTGGACTTAACTCATCAACATCATCATCATAGCCAACATCATGAATAAGGGTAGAGAAGAGACATTTTAATCTTCTACCCGTTCTCATTTATCTTTTCCGTGTGCTCCTTGTTGAAGAGAGAGAGAGAGATGATGGGATAGTGGAATTTTTTGTTTGTAATTTCTCAACACATTTTGCCAGTTGGTGTCGTTGTCGTCGTCGTTGTTTGCCGCCAACCCCTGGTGTCATATTTCATAAGTAGAATACTTATTACAAGGTCACATTAAGCACCTTCTTTATAATAATATATGAGCAATAATATGTATAGAGGAGTATGTAGTTGGTGGGTCTAATTTTGTTTTTAATAAATTATTTTATTTTCTACTTTTTCGTCCTTTCCTTTTATTAACTATTTTGTGTGTGTATTTTTTTTTTCTTTTACCGCCTTAAAGCTCTACCACAATTTTATCGATTTCCTTGGTTTCCTTTGAACTATTTTTTTTTTTGTAAATTACAATATACGTAGGTACAAAGCCTTCGCTATTGCCGCCGCCGCCGCATATTGGGGTTTTTTAACCTAAAAACCTGATCAAAAGTGTTTTATTACATTTTATAACCCCAAGACGAAATAAAATCTAAAAAAGGGGAAAAGTGTAACCTAGATTCTTTTTTACAACATAGTTTTGCTCTGTCCATTTGAAAAGATAAATTAAACTTAATGAATTGGTAAGAGGAAGCAGGTAGTTTGTGGGGAAAAGTAATCCCATTTTTCTTACAAAATTACAAAATCAGAGTTTATAACATACAAATTTGTGTGTTTCTGGTTTATCTGGAAAGAAAGGGGTTTGAAAGTTGTGTTTTCTTCTGGTGGCTTATGCAGCAGAAATAGTACAATTGTTTTGAGCGTTTAGGAAAGTTGGAGAGGATTTAAAAAGAAAAGAGATACTGACATAATATTAAGCCCAGTAATGCATTCCACATTCGTGTAGTACAGCTAAAGATTAAATCTCTGAACTTGATGGTAAATCTGAAGGTAGGCTCAAGGGTAAACTGATGGGCATTTCCTGAAGTGCGGGTATTACGATTAAGGGTCACTATCTCATACACGGAATTTTTTAACCTTCGATGATTTCGAGCGCGCTGCTTCCAGTCTTCCAGACCAAGCTTTCTGGCAGTGATGCATTTGTCTTTTAGCCGTAGATTGAGCGTTTCTTTTCACCTTGAACCAGGATTCGACTCTGATTCGAAAACTCTCTTGGCTGGAGCATTTTCTCGATATGCCCGAGCCAATTTAGTCGACGTGTTATGACTTTCTAGACTTCATCCAAATTTTGGTACAACTCATAGAGTTCACGGTTTTATCTTCTTCTTCATTGGCCCGCCTCGGTTACGAGACCAAATATGCGTCGTAGAATTTTTCCTTCGAAATAATCAAGTATCAGGTGTTCCTTTCTGGCTTATTGTCCAAAACTCGGATCCGGGAATTTTTTAGAGCGTGGACTTAGTCTTATGGAAGAGCAGTTTTAAACCTAATTATTTCCCAAAACGAAGTAGCAACAATTTCCTAGGTCATCTCTTCTTCAAGTTTCTTTCGAAGTTGTTGCTATCAATAGTGATAGCCCTTGTCGTTGGGCAGATGTTCGTTGATAAGATAGTCTTGTCCTCGTTTACTTCGAGATCAACAAGTTTCGCCTGTTATTCAATCGTCGTGGGGGACTCAGTCACGGAACGTTAGGAATGGCTGACTATGTACTCGTAGATATAGTCCGCTTTACCTAATAGTTGTTACAGATTTGCTAAGTACCTCGGAGTAAACCCCTATGCCCCATCTGCTCGGAAGAGCTATTCCCTAGTTGCATATTGTACCACGTATTCTGCAATGTCACGCGGAATAGTTGGTTCAGTTTTCTTAGAGAGATTTTCGCTCAGTGCGGGGATTTGTAATATGGACCAATAGTTCTTGTAGGACGTGGAGTCGCCAATTTTGGAGATTGGGTTTTTGGAACTGATATTGCAGTCATCCATCATGCATGGTTCGATCTACCCGATACTTGGTTGATGATTGATGCATGTACTTTATCAAAACTAGACCACTTCTTTACTTGGAGAGCTCTGCATATAAACCATCAGAACCTGGGATCTTGTTGTTCTAAAGATTTTAAATTACTAAGTCTAGCACTTCTGTACTGGGTGCTAAAACGGATTCTATATTTATTCATCTTCTGTCAATTGTTTCAGTTGAAGCCTTTCATCATCATACCACGGGTTCTTCCTCTGGAGTTGAAGTTAACGGTGGTCTGGCTGTCTCTTTGATGATATCGCTATACTTCACAGTGAATGCACTAGTAACATCTTCTTGCTCAATTGGTTTTTATAAAATCCAAGTAAACTTTGTCGTCCAAATTCGATACAACTTTCACATCGAAATTCGGGTGCAGGCTCCTTCCAGGAGGTCCTAAAACTGCATAGGACCGTGTTCGCATATATTATGTTTTGAAAGATGGTCTTCCTCTGCTGCGCAGACCATCAGGGGTGCATTCGAAGATTCGACAGGCTGGTGCGTCGGTGTCCATATGCTCCAAGTGTCCCAGCCATCTCAGCCGTTGTATTTTCAGCTTCTTGACTAGGTCAACGTCGCTGTAAAGCCCGTACAGCTCGTTGTTGAACCTTCTCCCCCATACTCCATCGATACAGACTGGACCGAAGATCAAACGAAGAACTTTTCTTTCAAAGCACCCAAGCAGATTTTCATCCATTTTAGACAGTGTCCATGCAGCAGGACCGGGATGATGAGGGTCTTATACAAGGTCTCCTTGGTTCTTTGAGATAGGGCTTTATTACTCAAATGCCTTCTTAGCCCGAAGAAACAGCGGTTGGCAAGAGTAATTCTTCGCTTGATCTCTGCACTGATGTCGTTTTGCGATCCAGGTAGACAAAGTCTTTGACTACTTCGAAGTTATACCAATTCATCGTGACGTTTTTCCCGAGTCGACGATGTTGAGATTCCTTTCTCGATGATAGCATATACTTCGTCTTGTCCTCATTAACAGCCAAACCCATTTTCGTCGCCTCCAGTTCAATACTTGCAAACGCACCGGTAACAGCTCGCTTCGTCCTCCCAATGATATCAATATCATCCGCATAAGCAAGCTGTTGAACTGACTTTTGAAAAATTGTACCTCTATTGTTGACGTTTGAATTTCGTACAATTGCTTCAAGAGCGATGTTAAATAGGTTGCATGATAGCGCGTCGCCTTGCCTCAGACCTTTCTCGACATCAAAGGGTTCGGTGGTGTTCTTACCGACCTTGACGGAGCAGCGAGATTTCTCCATCGTCATCCTGCACAAGCGGATGAGCTTGGCAGGGATTCCGAGATTAGACATGGCTCTATATAGTTGTTCTCTGTCCACGCTATCATACGCGGCTTTGAAATCGATAAAAAGGTGGTGTGTATCGATTTGGAACTCCTGGGTTTTTTCCAAAATCTGTCGAAGTGTGAACATCTGATCAGCTCGTTGACAAACGATTTTAGGCGCTCACACAGTACAGACGACAGGATTTTGTATGCGACGTTGAGGAGACTTACGAGTATACCTCTGTAATTGGCACATGTCAGGGCATCTCCTTTCTTGTGGATGGGGCACACTATGTCGAGGTTCCATTCATTGGGCATACTTTCATCCGACCAAATTTTTGAGATGAGTTGGTGCATGCTCCCTACCACGTCATCCCCACCTGCTTTAAATAGCTCAGCTGGCAAGCCATCCGCGCCAGCAACTTTGTACGCTTTCAGCTTGGCTATCGCTGACCGCACTTCATTTAGGTCGGGTGGACGGAAATTTTGACCATCATCGTCCAGGTTGAATGGAATGTTCCCCCTAGTTGCGGAATTTTGGCCTTCCTCGCCGTTCAGCAGTCTGGAAAAGTGTTGTTTCCAGTTCCTCAGCACGGACTGCGTGTCCACTACCATATTCCCACTCTCATCCCGACAGGCTTCCGTTCTAGCTTTTGTAGCCCTGGGTGGATTGCCTCACCCTTTGGTAAAACTTTCGAACATCCCCCATGCCGGTACAGTCCTCAATAGACTCGACCGCCCGCTTCGCATGCTCTCTCTTTTTCCTCCTTAGAAGTCGGCGTTCCTCCCTTCGTCTTTGCCCGTAGAGCTCCCGGGCATCTCTCTCAGCAGCTCTGGTTCTTGCCTGCAGCATTAATAGGTAGGCCTCGTTCTTTGCTACATGCGAAAACCTGCATTCTTCGTCAAACCAGGGGTTTCGTTGTGGTGGCCTTGTGAAACCCAGCACATCAGTGGCGGCACTACTGATGGCATTCTGGCAGTGCTTCCACAGGTCCTCCGTAGATGAAGCTGGAGGCGGGCTTGCTGAGAGATTAAGAGAGACTCGGTCTGAAAATGTCCATTGTGATACCACTTTGAATTTTGGAGACTTTCCTATAGAGAATGCCTATATCTATTTTTGCCAGACCACTAAGATCATTGTAGTAGAAATCTCCCAGATGGAGTCTAGGTCTTTGGGATTAGGTAAGTCATGTACAGAGAAGTTGAGGGATCGGCTCGTCCTTTTCTCAGTCCATGCAGCTTCTAAAGAAATCATTAGAATAAATTCTAAACCGCGTTGCGTGCTTACTTATTACGGAGCCTATGTGCGATCTCTTTAAAGACATTAAACCTTTGGAGCGATTCAGATCCACCATTGGCCAAATCTTTTTTGTCGCCAAGCAGATGGGAATATAAGGTGTGTTCTCTGTGTATCATCTTGCTTTAGCATAAGTTTACACGTAGCGATCGGAATACCTATATTTGCATTATGACAATAAAGATATTATTTTTCCACTTTTGGCGAGTTTGTCACCTTTACAATTTCCTGAAATGTTCCTGTGGCCCGGCACCCAGCAGAGATGAATGTTAAACGGACGGCTGTACCTTAGGAGAGCAGGATGGATAATACGATGCCTGCCTTATCCCACTACTGGAATATGAGAGTTGCCGTTGGTCCATAACCAGTTCATCCGCCGCCATCTTATTTTAACCAACCTGGTTAGTACTGAAAATCCTTACAAACCTCATCTCTAAATATATCAGCCAGTGTAGTTCAAGTAAGGACATGAATTCGGCCTAACTGGAATTATTGGGCTCCACTGATGATTCTATCTAGAGAATTATTTTGCTACTGGTGTTTTCCAGAGCACCTTAGTGGGAGCACTCTTTCGTCGACTTGTCAACCCTCGGAGGTCCTTCTGCAGAAAAGAGTTCCGCTTTCACATAGCTCTTAGTTTTTCATCGTAATCCCCCCTCTGCGTCAAAGTTCACCCTAAGAAGCGTAAGACGAAATCCACTTTTTTGAACTTCTCCGTCATAGTAATGTTATGTTCGATTAAAAACTTTTTTTTTTACAAGAAACCAATATTTGCCTTATAAAGCAATCACCAACTTAAACTACCCATTACTCTTTTATAGTGTGTACTAAAATTGTAATGAATACTTAAATGTGTAATTGAATTAACTATGTGTCACCCATTAGTGCATATTCCTTTTTTGATTTCGGCCAACATTTAATATCACCTAACCCAATGTCTGTAGCCCCTATGCCATGCCATGTTACGTAAGGCTTTTTGCAGTTTTATTTTTTTGTTAGTGGAAAAGAGCCTTGATTGTGATGCACGATTGTGACCGCAACAGCGACCACACTTTTGTTTGCCCAATAGAACACCACCAACCAACAAAACGCAAAACTAAACTTTTTAGAACTCTACAGAAAGGGACACAAGTAAGTATAAAACTGTGGGAGGGATAGGTATAATATAGTGGGTGGAAGTTGGGTGATACATATGTAAATTAACGCTGTCCACCGACACGACTATAATCTACTTTATAGGTTTTTAATTCCACAGCTCAGAGAGCGAAAGGTGATTTGCTTTTTATTTTTTAGGTCGAAGTCTGTCGTCGGTCAGTCGGTTGCGAACAATAGATTTTGCTTATTGCTAAACTTTTGGACAACAACACAACAACAAAATTATAGCAAAAGTAGGAAAAAAATCGCCAAGTTCTATGACTACATTAATTGATAGGTGGTCTAGTTTGCTTTTTAATTATGTATAATTATCAGAATAGGTTACTATGTATAGTGTTTGTGATAGAACAGCGAACAATTACAGTATGGTCTCTCATTACTGATGGGAATTCTCTGTAGTTTGAGAAAAATATTCGATCAAATTTTGTTCAATCGCTTTGCTTAATGGGTTGAACGAAATAATCTGCTAAGTATATGTCAAGGCGGTTGCGCCAGATACCACATAGCTAGAAGGTATATAACAAGAAAAAAATAAACTATGTATTTTTTGTAGATTTTAAAGCAGTTTTTAACACTGTCATTAGAAACTCAGTTTTTTATAAGTTGAGTTTGATAGGGGTTTCTACAAAATAAAATAGTTATAAACACTTTGGCGTCAGTTTGGAATGGGAGTGAAATGTCAAACTTCTTTGTTACTGAGATAGGAGTTCCACAAGGCTGTGTTCTCAGTCCTATTCTCTTCATTCTTTTCATTGACGATGTGTCGGAATACTTGCCTGATGTTGTGGGCGATGTAAATGTAAAAAATCTTTTATACGCCAACTATTTAGTAATTCTGGCTGATAGCCCCATTACACTTGAGCTTCAAATAAATTATCTTAAGCAGTATGGTATTGCAAAACTTGGGATCTTAAAACAACCTCATCGAAATCGAATGTTATGATATTTCAGCATTCGGCAAGCAGAAGATTATAAAGAGAAAGTTGGCAATTAGCCTGCGAACCTTTAGAGGTTGTCAATGAGTTCAGGTATCTAGGTTTTGTATTACCCTACAAACTTGATTTGTGAACAAATGTTAAAGAAAAAGTTGTTAATGCAAGAACAGCAATGATAGATTTTACTTTACCAAAAATGCACACACTGCATCTAAATTTTTTGTTAGAATTGAATTAAATCTACTTGCATTTTAGTCCCCCTTAGAGAGATTACAGTGTAAAGTTAAATAAAATCGATTACTGACTTGAGTTATTGCGCTAAAGTAAATGAAGTCATTCTTTGTGAATTACAAAGAAAAAAATATATAATTGATCATGCTATGAACTAATTTGATAGTATTCTTGGGGATAAGATACAAATTGATAGTCATAACAGAATGACTTCCATAAATTTATAAAGCAAATAAAAAAAATCGATAGATACAATTCTTAATAGTTCTGCGACGTATATTTTCGAAGAAAATTTTTGTACCTAATTATCTTCATAAAGATCGGGTTATGGGAGGTATTTCATTATAAAAATTAGAACGATATACCTTTTCAAAAGAAATGTTAGTGTTTTTTCAAATTCAGGTATTTGTTAGAAGGCATATTGAATATAAAGGTTGGGCCAAATACAAGTTTCTTTTAAAAAATGCAATAAAATGAACAAAATTTAATTTTTTCCATGTATTATGGTTTTATTAGTAAGAGCAAACATTCCCATTACCCCTTGTAGTAGTACCCTTGGTATAATGGTTAGTGCGTTGAACTTTCATGCAAAAGATCCGATTCTCAGTCACTGCAAAAATGTTTTTCAGGAGTGCACTGCCTTTTGCGAAGAATTAACAAATCCTCGAAGAGTATCTATCTTCTGTCATCAAAAGTGCTGCTCATTAGCCGTTCGAAATCGGCAGAAAATTGTAGGTCCCTCCATTCCTGGTAACACGCACCGCACATATAGGAATGGTTGAGTTGTAAGTCACTAGGTTCTGGTTCACTTCGAACTGTTGCACAAATAACGGGGGCCATGAGTGTTGTCCACTAGCATATCAGTCTTACAAACTTGCGGAGGTATGATACTGACTTTCTGTCAAGATTTCGAGCGGGAAACAGCTGTCAGTGTGAAAATAACCTAGCATTTAAAAAGAAACCACTAGATGGCTCACCATGTATTACTTACCTGTACAGAAACATGATCGAAACTACGCAAGCCTTAGATAAAACAAACAGCAATGTTGTTAAAAGCTACTTGAAGTTGCGCTTACTTACACTATCCAAGCAGCAAGAAATCGGGCTTCTATTTACTTATTGATTGCTAGGATAAAAGTTTAATTACTCCAAGATTTTTTACTGTTTTAACGTAGTTTATCATTTTGCCATCAAGGTCGATACTTAGCAGACATGAAATATCAAGAGCGATTTTTCCAATCATATTTTTGAACAACGTGAATAAAAGTGGACCTAACATTGATCCCTGCGGCACACCAGAACGAGTAAAGAGAAAATCAGATAGCTTACAATTTGCAAAAACTGCCTGAGTTCTATGTCTAAGTGATTGTTCAACAAGGCACAGAGCTGAGTTTTCAAAGAAGAAAAAATTCTTCAACCAGCTAAGAAGTATTCTGTGGGAAAAGATATCAAAGGCTTGAGACGGAGACACGCATGGACACCCAGACGAACAGACTCAGACGAATTAATGCATGGACGCACGAACGCACAGATGCATGGACGTACTGTTTTGTATACTTCCTCAAAAGAGGTTGACCTCGGAATATCTTCTGGTGTTGTATTATTCCATATTTGAGACCTAATTTTTACATGACCAAAATTAATGCTAAAATTATTGTACTAACTATTATAAAGCTTCTGAAAAAACACGGAATTCTCCTTAGTCAGTACCAACACTTGTCTTCAATTTGGCTGATAGCTCTTTAGAGAATGCCAGTTTGCTGTTAATTTTAATAAATCTTTTATAAGTTCACATATATGTATATGTGCCCTTATCACAATAAGCAATTACGTGTAACTCACCCTGTCCTTCCCACTGTTTCTGAAAGCTATTAACTTCATCGTGACTCTCTAAAACTTTCTTAAGCCGCCTAAGAAGGAATTACTTGAAAACCTATCATGCAAAGTATATGAATTAGTACAGCTAACTTTATTGAACGATTTTATGCCAATTTTTTGGTTATTGAACCCCTCTGTATTTTGCTTGCTCGTTGTCGACGGGCTTCGCAATAATCACCAGAAGCAACTTAGCATTTGGGCCATGAAAGTTGAGATAAATGAATAGCAAAAGCTTTATGTATACATTTTCCATACACAAAAAAAATGTATCTTTATCTCAAATGATTCTATTGAAATTTTAGCCATCAGCTCAGCAGCAAATACCAAGCTATATATACGAGTATCATTTGATAACTTTTAGAGATGATGGATGAGGGATGTGGATAAACCAGCATTAATTTCAATCAAAGAATCTCGGATTTTGTGTGGCAATTTAATTTTTTATTTTGCGATTTGACATACAATGGACCTTTTTGTGTAAAGATTTTTTCCTTTGTTTATATTTTCGACCTATCATTGGATTTTATCAATTGTTTATAGTTATAAATTAAAACAATTAATTAAATTAATAGTATAAGAATTTACTTTGATGAAATTTGTCATGTGTGGTTAAAATTTAATAATGCAACTTACAGTTTTAACAACTCGACTATAGCCCCACCTATCGGGTTCAGATTTTGTGATTTTCTTCTTTTGCCACCTAATCAACATAATTTATTTTATGGCTGAGTTATTTTGGCCCATAACCGTTTCCAAATTTGATTTAAAATCATCTCGTTTCCCATAAAAATTCACATTTCAAAAGTAGGTATATTTCAACTAAATTTGCATGAAATTTGGAACAATGTTTGTGAACGCACCCAAGTGAAATCGAATGATTTTTCGTGTATACCTTCATTAACACAAAGCTATCCATATCTGAACGCGGCCATTTAAATTGGAATTCATTGAAAATGTATAAATTCCAGGAATACAGAAAAAAACAACATAGGTAAATGACACCCTGATGAAATTCAAAATGGCTGTCAAACAAAATTAGAAATTAGCAAATTAAGATGAGATCTCTTTTTATTTTTACGAAACAGTGGGAAACTTTGAAAAGTGAAACAGATGTCCATAAATAGCAGATCTTCGTGGAATAATTTTCTAGCACAAACATTTTCTATTGAGCCTGTAAAGCGTGTTATGAATTGAATATGTTCTGATCATGCCCTGAACGAAGAAAGTTTCGAAGCTCTGATTGTTCTGCTTTGAAATAAAGAAGAAGAACGCCTAGCAGGTAATCTTTTTTTATTTTGAAGTGATTTTTTGCAGATAATATTGTTCGGGTGCGTTTAGAAATGAAAAATTGAATTATTTGAAAATTTTTTATGAAAAAATTCCCAAGAAAAAGCAGGGGTGGAATAGGCTAAGGTGATTGTTGATTGTGATTGTCATTTTGGCTATAGCTGTCTCCATCATATCAATAAAGAAATATAGAGAGAGCGATTGTCAAAATGACAATCACAATCAACTATCACCTTAGCCGATTCCACCCCAGTACTTTGGCTGTGTTAGAGGTACAAATTTTCAAAAAGTAGTACAAATACTATAATTGAAGTACTTCGACAGCCCTGATTATCAGTACAGGGATGGCAGTACGTTTGCATGCTAGTTTGGTTTCAGCGTATTACTCGCTTCAATTTTAAAATTTTAATTGGAACAGTACCTGGGATACCACCTGGTATGTAAAATTACGCAAAAACAATTTATTTTTTTTTTGGCCAAATATTCCATATCAGCATTTTCCAAGCTGATGTACACTTCATATGGAAATGCGTGAATCGAACATTGCCATCATGTCAGATAGCCAAGCTGCACTCAAGGCACTGAGCTCATATATCATCAGCTTAAGATTAGTGTCGGAGTAGATAAACAAGCTAAGCGAACTTGGCAAACACAATAGGGTCACACTTCACTAAGTACCTGGTTTCGTGGGTGTTCATGGATTTGAAAAGATCTGAGCGATATTGCGGAATAGTTGAAAACACTATCAAAAACAAGGTTAGGTTAGGTTAGGAGGGGCGTGCACAGCCCAGAGGCTGTTGCGTACACGGGGGCCTATTGGTCAATTGTGATCCCCTATTAATAAAAGCAGAGATGCTCCTAACTAATGTCTTATGTAGACTGGTTCATTTGCGAACCAGCCTGTGCTTACAATAAATTTTCTCATATTTGCCATTGAGACCTGCGTTAGATCGTCCATTTCTCCAACAAACCTGTTTCCAAAGTAACGGAGGCGATTTGTTTGGAGGTTCGGACAGTGACAGAGTAGGTGTTTAATGGTTTCAATCTCCTCGACATCCTGACAGCTCCTACAGAAGTCGGGTGCAAATCAAAAATAAAATTAAGCAAGAAGAAAAGGCAAGTAGACCCAAGAACTGGAAAGAACTCCCAAAGATAAGGCAAGCGAAACTAATACTGGGCAATTCCAGCCAGGAACGTTTCACAAACTGTATAAGCTTAATAAGGAACAACCTAACAATAATAACAGGTGCTCATACTGGACACTTTAAACTTAGAAGACATCTAGGTTTACTTGGTGCAGTAAGCAGTGCCACATGTAGATTCTGCAACACGCATGAGGAAACACCAGTCTTGTCAATTCATGCTCCAAAGAAAAATATCTGGGACAATACCAGTTAGAAGATAGCGTCCTATCCTCTCTGAAGGTGCCTCAAATACTAAAATTTCTAAGAGCAATAGATTTCTAGGAAAAACTGTAAGATCAGCAAGCTCATCCAGATTAAGGTGAGGGTGCAATAGATCTCTGGGTCGCAGTGCAATACCCGCCAGTACATAATATAATCTGTGATGTGCTTTTTGCTTTCCAGCCGAGGTTCTGCTCGTCGGTCTTGCCAGGGTCGTCCTGAAGAAAACACGAAACTCCAGATGTAAAGGTCTTCAAACCTTATACAAAAATCTTTATTGGAAATAACTCTGAAATCTATAACATACAATAATCTGCTACTAATATTTCACTTAATTCAGGTACTGGAACGGTTCACGGGCATCAATCCTTCTGGCTTCTAGTCTAGCTGCTTTGCATCAGTTATACTGCTTGCTGATGCTCTGGATCTGGTACTTGATTACGGGTATTCTGGCTTCTGGTAATTCGGCTTCAAACGGGCCCTTTCATTCGGATGTCTGGTTCTTGACGGGATCCCTAGGTATAACACCCCTGGTGGCACTAAACAGCAGGCTAAACGCTCTGGTAGATCAGCAGGTTCAAGGCCCCTGGTGGCACTAACCAGCAGGCTAAACGCTCTGGTAGATCAGCAGGTTCAAGGCCCCTGGTGGCACTAAACAGCAGGCTAAACGCTCTGGTAGATCAGAAGGTTCAAGGCCCCTGGTGGCACTAAACAGCAGGCTAAACGCTCTGGTAGATCAGCAGGTTCAAGGCCCCTGGTGGCACTAAACAGCAGGCTAAACGCTATGGTAGATCAGCAGGTTCAAGGCCCCTGGTGGCACTAAACAGCAGGCTAAACGCTCTGGTAGATCAGCAGGTTCAATGCCCCTGGTGGCACTAAACAGCAGGCTAAACGCTCTGGTAGATCGGCAGGTTCGAGGCCCCTGGTGGCACTCAACAGCAGGCTAAACGCTCTGGTAGATCAGCAGGTTCAAGGCCCCTGGTGGCACTAAACAGCAGGCTAAACGCTCTGGTAGATCAGCAGGTTCAAGGCCCCTGGTGGCACTAAACAGCAGGCTAAACGCTCTGGTAGATCAGCAGGTTCGAGGCCCCTGGTGGCACTAAACAGCAGGCTAAACGCTCTGGTAGATCGGCAGGTTCAAGGCCCCTGGTTGCACTAAACAGCAGGCTAAACGCTCTGGTAGATCAGCAGGTTTAAGGCCTCTGGTGGCATTAAACAGCAGGCTAAACGCTCTGGTAGATCAGCAGGTTCAAGGCCCCTGGTGGCACTAAACAGCAGGCTAAACGCTCTGGTAGATCTGCAGGTACCGAAGCCCCTGGTGGCAATTAGGACATTAAACTTCGAACTAAGACCCCTTACCGCTGGTGGAGGGAAGCCTTAATAAGAAATAGCTGGACAATCTCACCTACCTAACTTGTCTTCATACGAAACCCCTTACCACTGGTGGGGGGAAGCTCCGCAAAAAGCAAGGAGAGCTAAATGACCAACTCGTCTATACTTCTTGTCTACGACTGGACTTCGAAAGATTTATTCAATCAATTTACTATGTCGCCTGACTGTATGTATGAGCGAAGAGGTGATTTTCGTCCATCCGAGTAGGTCCTCTTGATAGTTTTTCAGTAGAAACTGAATGTGAACTGTATAGGTGACGAACGAAAAATATTATTGTTTGTTTTGTGTGTGACGTCATAAGCCTATGGTGTGTGTGAATCTTATTCGGGCGAAGTATAATTCTTAGTATTAATTACGATTCTCGCTGTTTATGCGGCAGTATGTAGTATAGAGTAGAGCAGCATGGAACGCTTCGTTACAAATCATATTCCATGGAGCACTTCCGATTGTTGTAGAACGATGAAAATTGGTAGAGCTTTAAGTATTGAAGTAAATTCAAAGAAACAAGTCGTAAATTTGAGATCTTTCCATTCAGGAGGCGTGGGAGCTATCCACCTTTCCATCTCTTGTATTTTGTAGCTTACTTAGTAGTAGATTCTGTATAAGAAGAATGTGCTTCTCCATTGTCGGCTTAAAAAAAAATTGTGAATTCCCTGAGCTCCTTCAAAATAAATAACTTTTCTTTCTCTGCACATCCATAGACCATCAAGTCCTATTTTCAACAAAAAATAAAACCCAAAATAGTTTTTCAGAAATTCTTAAAAAGAAAAATAGGTCACTTCAACCAACACGAACGTGTTAACTGCTAAATTATTTACTAAAGTCCTTAAAAAAATAAACTCCCATCACAATTTACATTAACATCATCGATTTCAACTAAAAAGAAAAAGCAGGTCACTCTCCTGCCAGAAGGAAGCCTCACTGCACTATTCAACTTCATGCAGAGATGAACTCACGAAAATTTCAAAGTAGGTACCTACCTATACCTCCATGCTAACTGGGCATCGACAAAAATACCGAAATACGTGATTCAGGTCAACATGTTCCGCGTCATCATGCGGCTGCACCAACAAAAACAACAGTGTGAATCACATCGTTTCGATTCTCAGTCTCAATCTCAAGTAAAACACAAAATTTAACCCAACTTTATTTTGTTTGCAATATTTTATAAGGTTTCCGAAATCAGATTATATCCGGTTTTGTTTTGTGAAAAGATACAAGGTGCAGGAAAAACAGCAATCTGTGTGTGGTGTTTAACTTTTAATATGTCTGTAATTACTCTTTTACTCGTTAATTTTTTATTCGTTTGAACAAAAATGAGCTAATTTCTTTGAGCCACAGAGACTTTTCGAAAACTTGCTTCACACGTATTACTCACCACTGTCACATCAGCAACCGCAGCCAAGAAGATATTTCCAATTAATATTACATTCTCCACCGGAGGAGCTTGGATGTGTTCTTTTTTTGTTTAATTCGGTTAGAATTAAAGTTAATTACTTTTATTTTTTTAAGCTTTGATTGGTATGAATTTTTTGCTACTCTACAAAAGATTCATGTCCACACTCAGAGAAAAAACATTTCATTTTGAAGAAATGTTTTATTAGATAATATTATTTTCGACTGCCACAGAAGGTCTCCAACATTATTGTTTTTTTAATTCCTTTTCCAGTCAATGAATATGTGGGAATCATATCAAGAATGAAAGAGGGTGAATTTGCTTTGATTTGACAGCTTGGTGTATTTTAAAAACGCAGCCATCTTTAAAAAATATAATTCACCACCTTGTATCACAAAAAATGGCTGCCTTAGGTGAACTATCGGGATGTGTTTGAAGAATGCAGACTCAATGATGCAAACAGAATGTAAAATGTGAAAATAGAGTATACGAGTGTGGACTATAATTTATGCAATAAATTACGATGGGAGAGAAAGGATGTGTTGATAGACATTGGTCTTGATTTATTGCAAATGGAAATGGCAAGAGAAAACCGTGGCAAATTAATTTTTCCATAATCGTGTTGTTCGACCTACAAAAGAAATTCTGTATTTGATAGTATGTCAAAAATTAGGCTCGAGTGCGAACTGATGGACATTCCTTGCGAAACGGGTATAACAGTGAGCTGATTAAGAAGGGGATTGCAGCTGGCTACTTCCAGTGAGTATTGCTTGTGAGAGAAACGCCAAAGGAAATATTCCGACGGTGTTCAAGAGATGGGAATGATTCCATGATAGTCCTGTTTCATATCAGTTTCAACGGTCTGTTCTGAATTCTATCCAGTTTAGCATCTGCCAAAAGAATGAGTTATACTCCAGATTAGGACATATAAGGGTCTCATAAACTTTTGCTAGATCATGTGAAAAATTTCTTACATCGATATAAAAATCCTGAGTAGTTAACAGGGTTCTTGGCAATCTCGAGAATGTGGTCATTCCGATGAAGATCGGCGTGACACACAGCCGAGAGCTGTTCGGCTTCTTTGATCCACGTGCCATTCAAAGACAATTTCATAAAAGGGTATATTTTGTTTCAGCGACAAGAGACAGCGATTGAGTTTTTGAAGTATTTAACCCCACACGATATTGTATACCCCATTTTACAATGCTATAAATTGGAGATGAGTACGCTTATGCTTATCATACTGCACCGTTGCAATTCCACTTCCGAAAGAGATGGACCTGATTTTGAGAAAGAGTATGAGAATCTGAGAGTAGAGTCGTCGGCAAAACAATGAAATGGATTTGAAGTTTCAGACAAGAGATCATATGAGGGAGAGAGTCGGAGACAAAACGGAGCGCTGGGGAACACCAGCATTTATTTTGTGAAGATCAGAATTGAAACCGTCCAATACAGTATGTATTAAACGATCCAGAAGGTTATTTCTAATTCAAAGAAGAAGCATTTCATCGATCGATACAAAACTCACACATTTTCGATAAGAGAAAATATTGCCTACTCTATGAAATGCCTCAGAAGTAGGCAATACGGCTTTCGCAGCAATTGTCCCAACGATGATCTGATGGTGTATCTCACCGAACAGTGGCACAAACATTAACATCGTTTTTGAGAAACTAAGATATTTCAAAAACATTTTATAGAGTTTGGCATAAAGCTCTAATATCGAAAATGCGTGCATTTGGTACTGATGGATTTGTTTTAAGTTGAATAAGAAATTACTTTTTGAACCGCTCAATACAAGTTGTGTTCGACGGTTTGAAGTCTGAAATGGTGTGCCCCAAGGCTCCGTTTTTTCTCCCACCTCTTTCGGATATTCATTAATGATATTTTGTCTGAATCTTCTAATCGATAAAATTTATTGACTGCAGTACTGTCAGCTTCTCATATTCTTTTTCAAATGCGTATCCTTGTTCTTCAGATGCGGATTTAATACAGCTGCAAATTATATGAGTTCATTATTTTCTGATCTCAGTAGCATTGTCAAATGAGAAACCATAAACCGTGTAGAATTTAATGCTTCAAAAATTCAATGCTGTCTACTGTCGTTAAAGCTAAACCCATTCCCTGTGTCGCTTTCCATGAGCGGCAATTGTATTCAGAAAACCGAGCAGTCCGCAGTTTTCGGTATGTGCATCACAAATCAATGCATCACAAATCAATATGTGTCATCCAAAAAATCTTTTCTTCTTTTGACCAGATCTATTTGTCTTATATTATAAAAAAAGAGCTTTTAAATTCTACTTTAACTAAACGATTAAATAAATTCTTTCGATGCTTCAAATCAGTTAGTTACTTACTATCGATAGTTTAGTTCGTTTATAGTGCCTGTCACTGAAATCCACCACTGACAGCTGTTTTTTCAGCTTGCAGGCAAACGGAATTCACAGTTGAGATTTTCCATCTTTATATTTAATAATCTTTGGTTTTGAGGTGGCTATTTAGTTGGAATTATTTTTCAATAAGGAATTACATGAAACCTTTTAAAATAACAATCAAGATTGAATTTCGAAAAATAAAATTGGGTCACCCTATAAAAGTTGGTAATGAAAACTTATTAAATTGTGAAGATATATGAAAAGAAAAAAACTATTTTTCTTTCAGTGTATAAGTAAATTGCTCTAAGTCTTCTACCCACTCTTTACTTAGTTCAGAAAAAAAAAACTAAAGAAGTGAATGGACAATTATTTTTAAAAGTAAAAACTTTTTTTTTTTATGAAGAATGAACAAAGAATAAATTAATTCCAACTGACGTCATTCTATCACAGTAATGCGACATTAAAATGTCGAAAATCACGTCGCCACTGGACACGGTTACTAATGTAACAATGCTCTCGAACTGGACTTGTACCCGTGATGGAGATGAAGTAATGATGATGATGCTCTTCTACATATGTACATATTTAGAAGAATGATACTCGTAGATATATATTTTTGTTCGTCATGGAGCATATTGCATATCATTTGTTGACCTTAATTCTTTAAATTTTAATCTCTATTAAATAGAAGATTCAGAGGTATGGTGTAATATAAAGGAATACATATACAAATAATTGAAAGTAATTTAAAAAATGTCTTTACAAACAACTTAATTCCTTTGCCTCCAAACGCAAATAGAAAAAGATTTTTTTTTAAACGTGACATGTGAATAGACTACGTAACTGTAATTGCCCCCGTGAACATGCTCTACTCAAAACCACTCTAGCCGCATTGAGAGTTTAAGTAGGTTAATTAGTAGGAAGATCAGAATTTTTGAAAATTCAAGTTAAAAATGGAAGAAACTGACAGCTTGGTGTTTTGACAGTTCTATCACTTTTAAAGTTATACTTTTTTTCTCAAGAAATCCGACTTCGCTTAGCAAAGTAGTCCAAACATTTGTATGGAGCATGTTTGTGCCGCAGATTCTTGATTTCGGTAATCGTGAACATGTCAAAATTTAGTTTTACTGTCACCGCCTGATTTGGTAATCACATTAACTTTCTTCATCACATTGGCATCATATGTAAAGAAAAAGTATTTTGAACTATTAATACCCTGTCATTTTTACTCCACTTTACCCTATAGTTAAAATTGCAAAAAATTTTAATACTATCTAGCCCTTAAGTGGGTGCGAGGAATTGAAAAATCCTCCAAGAATATCTCTTGTCTTGGAAAGTGCTGCTCATTAGCCGTTCGGAATCGGCGGAAAATTGTACATAGGTCCCCTCTCTTCCTGGTAAATACACTTACAGGAATGGTTGAGAGTTGTAAGTCACTAGGTCCTGGTTCACTTCGAGCTGTTGCACCACCAAATTTATTTTATGTTTAGTCTTTAAGTGGTCTTCGAAGTTCTTCCTCTAAATAAATATTACCTTTAAAACACAAGATGAATTCTTAAAAACGGATTACATATTTCTGGTTTTTACCCCTTTACCCTATAAGTTAAAGTTTTCAAATTAAAATTTTTAAATAATGAACTTTACTTCACGTACCAACTACATGACTATCAAATAGATTGATAGATATTTACTCATTATGACTTACATCGGGAACAGGATAATAGATAAGATATTGATATTCCAGGCAAGGGCATAAGTGCAAAATGACAAACCAAACATAAATTTCACGTTTGAGTTTTGACATTTGGATTCAAGTTTTGACGTTTCTGATACTTTCATTAAACAGAATATTTCAAGTTTCGAAGGCAAAGCGCAAATGACAGATCACAAATAAATTTGACGTTTGAGATTTGAGACTTGGATTTGAGTTTGACACTTGTGAAACTTTGATGAATAGAAACAATGAGTATGTTCACATGTTCAGATAATAATGGTACGTTCAAGCTAAACTTGATAACGCTTTCACGAAATTAAAAGTTAAAATTTAATTATTAACGCAGACAAGATACTTCAAAAAATATGTAAAATTTGGTTTAGTTGTCAGACAATTTGCCATCACTAAAAATGTCAGATGTTACTGATGGTTTAAGCACTATCCATAGAAATATCTGACTTAATTTTTAACTCGGTAACTGATGATGATATTAAAATGTTGTTTTTTTTTTTTTTTTTTTGGAGATGTGACAAAATTAAAAAAAAGTTTTCAAACCAATTCAATATTTCGAAAGCCACATCCTAGATTTTTTTAAACTTGTCACCTAGCAAATTCTCCAAGAGTTTCTCTTTTCATTAAAATTGATTCTCATCTGCAGTTCCAAATTGGAATTGCAATTGTCACTAGAGCCGTTGGACTCTAATTTATTTAAAAAAAATCATAAATAAAATTCTTCCTTTCTTTAGTTAAAAATAACGGCACCTTACATACAAATGTAAACAAAAATTATAAAAAATCTTATTTTTCTCGAAAACGGCTGCTAACATTTTTTAAGGTTCGACGACCAAGGAGATCAGTAAATGTATCCATACTTGCTGATTAATTTATTGATAAAAAATGCTCTTAATTAATCCAATAAAACTTTTGTTTTATCTGGAGTGCCCCGATTTTGTTGAAATTTGTTTCTGTTTTTTAAACCAGGAAACAGCTGCAAATTTCTTTTATAATTTTGGACGCACTATAGGGATTATGACTACCATTAAAATGTTTGAGTAAAGAACGAGCATTTAGGAAAGTTGGAGATTATTTCCATTTCTAAAACTCGTCGATCCTTCTGTGAATAGAATATAAGTTTATATCGAACTTGAGCCAAATGTTCTGACGTGTCGCTGCTGATGATCATGGCCCAGGAGGTTGTTTGTTTATCGTTCCCTCTTCTCGTCTATACTTCTTAACCCAAAACCAGATTAGTTGCTTTTTCGGCCCATCGTTATTCGCAAGCTTTCTTCACCAATGATTTATTGCAACTGTCAAAGTCGCGCATCACCCTCTTTAAATGATACGATAGGTATGTCAATTACAAAGTTTGTATCTTACCTATCAAGTTTTTTTTTTTTTTTATAATCTACCCGCGCTCAAGGGATTAGATTACCCTTTAAATGTTTCAACACAGCGCGGGCGTGAAGTTAAGAAGAGAAAGAAGGATAGGAAAGATGTGTGGCACGATGTTCTGAGACTGAAGGTTGTTGTCTCAGATATTTTATCTCCAGGGATGGCGGCTGAACTGAAGCGGAGAATGCCGTGTCTTATTTCTATTACGCTTATAATTCTCATTATTTTATTCGTGTTCATCCTTGTTGGACATACTAGTTTAACTCAATTACATGTTGTTAGTGTTATGCCTGAACAACATGTATTGAGTAAACTAGCAACCCATTGATGACAATTTTAGAAGGTTTTTAATGGAATTAAAACGACATAGACGACGGCAGGGATCGAACCTGTGATCATGAGTTTCACAGGCGAGCACACATCCATCGCGCCACGGCCACCCCTAAAGTAAGTAAGAGCATAAAATTTCATCAAAGATAGGATACGATGTCAACGGATTGAAAATATCTGTTTATCAACACTAAAATAAAGAATTTATTTTTCACCCTGCAATACTTGTACATACGTCAAAATATTTTCATGTCATAAACTGTCAAGTTCCATAAAATTGTGGTATTTGTTCTATTAACTGCCAAAATAATAAAAAAAAAAAAACAGCGATGGTTCCAGGAAAGTCCTTATATGAATTAATTCCACCCGGAATGTCATTTTCAAAAAAAAAACTAATGGCGGACGTAGACGACAGGGTTGTTAAAAAGAATAAAATCTTAAATGACTTTATTAAAATGATTGCAATCATTGACTTCACTTTGAGATTTCGATTTCAAATTCTCTAATCACCATTCATTTGACATTAAGAATAATGCTATTGTTTCGTAGCTCAGCACTGGAACGAAAACAAACTTCGAGAAAAATAAAAACAATACTAATTTTCATAGTGGAGAAAATATATTAAAACCACTGTTCATTATTACGACCTCTTTGGTACAAATCTTTCCGACGCAACACAACAATCTTCTTACTCGAGTCCTCCATCGCAACTGAAACTCTATTTCATATTTTCATACAAATTAATGTACAACTAATAATAAATCCAACACAGAGCTTCAATACTCATACAGTTCGATATAGCTTATAATTATTTTGTTCTCATTAATTTTAAAACATTCAATTGAATGCAATTTTTAACAAGTTATTCCCTTGAATTTTGAATAGAAAAGAAAGCAAATAATCCTAAGTAAGATTCCATTGAATGCAATTCAATCGAAATGAGGAAAGAATAATTGGATTCTCAAACGAATGGTAATTGTATAATTTGAAGTCGAAGTCTTAAAGTGAAGGCAAAGAATGCAATCTTCATTTTTTTTACAATTCACACGTGCCCAAGGGTTTATTGAGGCTCTTTTAATGTTAAACACACCACGAGTGATGTAAAAACTAAGGAGGGAGAAAAAAGAGGTGTGTCGATAAAATTGAAACAATCCATTTTTTTTTACAACACTGTTAGAGGACTTTCAAGTTGTCATAATTTCTTTCATTTTTCTCAAGATTAATGACTACGTTGTTGAAATAATCGTAGTTCTCAATTTATTTTCCTCAAAATAAAGAGAAACTGACATTTAATCTTGACATGAAGTCGTGTTAATGTAAGAAATAATAATCCCTCATTTTCTTTTATCACGTTTTCGTCATTTTTACGGTGTCATTATTTGACATCGTGTCAACGTATAAATGACTAAGAATTTATTTTTTTAATAGTTTTGCTAGTTTTGTGACACAAATTCTGACATTAGTGTAAATCCAGCGTAATTTATATCTTATGTGTAAATAAAATGTTGGAAAATTGAGGGGTTTTATTTTTGTCATTTAAATCTTTTCAACTCTAACTCAACTTCAGTTCAACTTGACATAAGCTAACGAATACTTTTCCAACACATCCCTAAACTCATGTCAAAAGTGAATAAGTTATTAGTAGTTATTTAATTTCTTTCTATTTATAGATGAGTCAGAAATTTCTAATAAATAAATACTCTGATTTCCTTAGAAGAAATAATTTATAAATTTTAACTGTTTTGTAAATTTTAATTATTTTCGATGACAGTTGATTTTGACATTGGGGTAGATATATACAGAAACTAACATTGAAATTTAAATTAAAAGTGCATAAAAAGTGAATATTATTATTTATTATTATTATTATTAATTCTTATTATTATTAATTCTTTATTCAACAACTTAAATTTAATTACAATAAAAGTTTAACAAAAAGAAAAAAAGCATGGCTTGTTTTTGCCGTCTGCCGATTGATTGACAATAAAAGAGATACAAAAAAATAAAAAATAAATAACTGATATCACTAAATAACTGATCAAAATAAATAATAAAAACAAAAAGAGTGAAGAAATGGAGAATGCATTAAAAAAATTATATAAAAATTATAACATCTATGTTAATTCCAAAAAAACTATTGCGATACTTGTAGGCATGAATACTATACTGCGATAATATCTTCCATCCGTGAATACCATTTAAAAAATCCTTAGTTTCTTGAAGAGTGAGAAAGCTTTTCGAAAAATATAGTCTTCTTATTTCAAGTAAGATAGGACATTCTGCAAGGATGTGGAAAATGCCTTCCGGTACATTCAGATTACAAAGGCTGCAATTCACTGTTAGATCCTGTCTATGTGGCATATAATTTAAGTAAAGAGTCTCAGTTCGCAATTTAAATATAGTGCTGATTTCATAGCTAGTCATGCTGTTGTTGAAGTAACTATTAGAGCCTAGAGAGTGATTTAACGTTCTGTACTGACTTCTAGATTCAGACAATCGCGCTCTGCTTAGACAGCTTTCATAAAAACGTTGATCTATTCGTGCGATACAATCATAAAACTTGTTGTGCCAATCATTTAAGTTTTCAAGGGTTAAATTGAGTACCACATAATGTTCCGTAGCCAGATCGAGCCAGTCCTTGAAAGGCGAAAGATTGCATCTGAAAGCATACGTAAGTAGCTGCTTTTGAAGATTTGTGCTTGGGCGCTTCATTATTTTATTAATGAAGTCCGCACTTGCTTTGAGGTTCTTGTAGTATAATTGAGGAATACCGGGATTGAGGTAGGTAGTTTAAAGATACGTTTAAAGAAAAAGTATTGCAAGCGCTCAAATTCTTCCACCTTTTTATAACCAAAAATTTGATTTGCGTAACAAAGGCAGGAGTTGATGGTTGCATTAAAGACCTTAAATTTAGAAGCGGTGTCCACATTTTTATTACAATAGAACTTAGGCCACATAAGATTAATTGCAGTTTTTGCCTTGCTGACTTTTTCTTCTATATGTGGCCGCAAATTTAGATTATAACTTAACAAGAAACCTAGATACTTGAATTCTTGCACCACTTCTATAGGTTGGCCTGCCAGCTGCCAGTTTTCTATCGGAGGTCTTCTACTTGCCGTGTTCTGAAAAACCATGATTTTTGATTTCGACGTGTTAATCTTGAGATCCCAAGTGTCACAATAATTCTTAAGCTTAAAAGTGAATATAACATCTTATTTGGACTTACATATCTGAGCTAGCAAAAGATTAACAATTAAAAACGCCCATCTATACATAAGTAAGTTCATATAAATTTTAGTATAGTTTTTAAATATAATCCGACTTTGCCATATGTCCTACCCCACTGTTCGTCTTAAGATATTTTTTTTTTTACTAGTTGATTTCCTCTCAAAAATTAGAGAAAATTAAGCTAGACAATGGATTTTGAAATGAAAACAAAAAGCGTGAAAATAATGAAGGCAAAATTACTACGCCAAGTTCGTATCGAACGAAAATTCGAAATAAAATATAATTGACAGTTGTAGCTACTCGTACTGCTATTGCATCCTAATAAATAATAATTTGTATACCTAATTAGTTCTATATTTTTACGCATTACATTTTTGTTTATCTTGAAATTTATTTGAAATTTTCTTACGAAGCAAGACCGGCTTCCAATTTATAACCAAGTATATATCTCAACTGAAAGTGACATTGACAAAGTAAAATAGTGATGTAACATTCTGCGATGTCTAAGTGTGTTTGTGTGTGAATTTATTGTTATCATTCTCGTGGCTCAGCACGCTTTTGACTCAGAATCTTCTATTCAATATGAATGGATAGACGGATAGATGTGGGAGCCCACAATGAATCAACCTCAAAACAGATAGTCGTAATTAATAAATTAGCTGATATGAGCTGTCACTTAAGTGCGACTTCCCATTAGATATATGTACTCGTATATTCCATTCGGTTGTTTACTTTTATTGTGCACTTATACTTTCGTGTGGGGCTTGTGTGTAGAGCTTAAAGAAAGTGCAATAGAAGCCAAATCGTCGTGAAATGTTGAGAGAGTGTAATGAAGAAATATACATACTTGGTTGTCATTCTTAAAAATTACCGGACTTAAAAGATTACTGCTTATGTAAATTTCAATATCAATTCAGCGTGTTAAAAGAATATTCTGTTTTGGGGAAGTATTTTTTTTTTCAAAATTTGTTCTAAATCTTCAGATTTAGGTCCCTAAGTTGAAACAAATTAAATCTTTAAACGTCTTGTTTAAGAAATTACAAACCAAATATTTCATGCCTTTGTTTAAACTAGTTAAAATTTTAAGGACCAATTTTTCAATGAAAACAACGAGAAATATTTAAGTAAAGTATTTATAAGTAAAATGTTAGAAAAATACTAAGAGTTTTTATTTTTGTGATTTAAAGCTTTCAACTCTTACTCAACTGTAATTCAACTTGACATGTATGTCAATGGGATAATGAATGCGAGTACTAGAAACGTTGGACAGGATTTAAAGGGAGGTACTGAGCGATATACGTTAGTTTTGAATTCAAAATCAAACCCGAGTTAACTTATGATGCAATTCTTTCGTGGAGGTCTATGAAAGGTCGCTGTCAGACACGGTTGGTTTTCATCTCCTACGATCGCGAGTGAATCTAGATCAGTTTTCTGGGGAACCTGAGCTCGGTTATTTTTTCTCTCTTATAATTGACGTGCTATCTAGTGCTATCTATCACTATTTTACGAGACACTGCAAAGTATATTTGTCGAAAGTCGTTATCTGTTGTAGTTTCGTGGAGCCTGGCCTTACCAACAAATCTGCCTGAAATGTCTTTTTTTCGACTATAGTACAGAATTCACTGAGCACAAAATTGAAGTAGTCTTGGTCGAGAAGGTCATGTAAACTCCTTGACAGTGACATAACATGACGCAGGGACATAACCCCCTTTTTAGATTCTCTGTCTCCACTACGCAATTACCTTGCTCCGCTTAGGGTTAATTTTATCATCAGGGAAGGATTCGACAGTTTTCTAAGACAACTGTACTTTGTGTGGTTGGGTGTTACCTAATAAATCTGTTGAAATAGCCGCCTACCTGACGATTGAATATGAAAAAGACCCAAAAAAGGTGTTAAAATCATGAAAACCCACGAAGCAGGCCACCAAAACTACGGTTGTTGAAGAGAACTGTCCACATTGGCACTTATAAACTGCACATATACTTTCTGAGCTTAAAACGGGTCATAACCACCAATTTAAATTTTTGAGACTTATCTCTCACTTTGATGAGACATAATATGAAATTCAATTTGGGTGTTCTGTTATATCACACTTGATTAGGACATAAGTCCCAAAAATTAAAAGTGGGGATTATGTCCCTGGGAGTTCTGTCCTCGCTCTAGATTCTTCAGATTCAGGGGTAGGAGCGTGTGCGCGTATTTAAAGTTGGAATTATGTCCCTGGGAATTGTGTCCTTGCGCTAGATTCTTCAACTTTATCGGCAGGAACGTGTGCGTGTGTAAAGTGTTCTCACGTTCTAGGTTTTTCAATATGTGCGCGTATTAAAAGGGTTTAGGACATAAGTCCCAAAAATTCAAAGTTGGAATTATGTCCCTGGGAGTTGTGTTCTTGCGTTAGATTCTTCAGCTTTATCGGTAGGAGCGTGTGCGAGCGTAAAGTGTTCTCACGTTCTAGGTTTTTCAATATGTGCGCGTATTAAAAGGGTTTGGGACATAAGTCCCAAAAATTCAAAGTGGGAATTATGTCCCTGGGAGTTGTGTCCTTGCGCTAGATTCTTCAACTTTATCGGCAGGAACGTGTGCGTGCGTAAAGTGTTCTCACGTTCTAGGTTTTTCAATATGTGCGCGTATTAAAAGGGTTTGGGACATAAGTCCCAAAAATTCAAAGTGGGAATTATGTCCCTGGGAGTTGTGTCCTTGCGCTAGATTCTTCAACTTTATCGGCAGGAACGTGTGCGTGCGTAAAGTGTTCTCACGTTCTAGGTTTAATATGTGCGCGTATTAAAAGGGTTTTTATAACCATTAAAATGTTAAATACATTGCAAGCGTTAGGAAAGCTGGAAAGAAGAAGAAGAGGAGGTACAATCCCTCATTTCGTTATTAAGAAATCTCCACACACGAAGGACGGAGGAAAGGGCTCTTCCTTTATCTTAGAATAGCAAGCCATATAATCCCATGCCCGATCCGATATGTCGTTGACCCATGACCATCTCTTGTTCATCAACTTGGCTAGTATTGAAAATCCTTACAAACATTCACTTTTAATACGTCATGGTAGCTTATGTAAGGTGCGAACACAAAGTGGCTCCAAATAACTTGAAGTGGAGACACCACCGTTGGTTGGTTCTGTGTAAAGAATTTTTCTGCTAGCGATTTTTTTTTTCAAAATTCACTTGGTGTGCTCCCACTTTCGTGTCAGGGTAATTAGTAGTGACAACCTACTCCACTTCGATTGGTCGACTCTGAGAGTCCCTTCTTCAGAAACGAATTCCCCATTCGAATAACTCTATATTTCATAGAAGCATGCAACTTGAGCCCCTCCGCTGTGTCAAAACTTACCCTAGGGAGGGTACCACCTGACAAAAGTTCCAAATTTTATTTCCCACGACTCTTTTTCATTGGAGAGACGAACTGAGAATTTTATAAAATCCTTCCCAATGATATTGAAATAGTCGCCGTCCATAAAACACAAAATAACTTTAGTCATATTATAACTTGGTCATAGGAAATTTCCTACAAAAAGATTTAGTTATTCTTCATTTTATGGGAAATCGCTTTATAGTTAATTCGATTTATAAATAAATGATACCTATGCCCCATGAGTGTGTATTCATAAAAATGAAGGGTTATTCCCGTACAGTAATTCAAATAATTCGAAGCATTTAAGGTCGCTATGGGCTGAGGCTGGATAGACGATTTGCTTTTACGATTAATCCCCAAAAGGGTTTTTTGGCACAAACACAATATACATAATTTAACAATTTTTGTATGAGTCTTTCTAGGAAATTTCACAAGCTATAAAACTTTATAGGCTTTCCTGCTCTAAAGTGACAGTTTATAAGATATTTAACTAAAACATCTTTGGAACTTTTGACTGTCATAAAAATAAACTGAATTCGTTTAGTTTCGAATGAAGTTAGAAGAATTAAAATTTTTTATTCTCTGTTTCCAAAACAGCTACACTGCACACGATTGAAATAATTACCTTAATCATTTAATCACTTGTGTTTTGTGATGAACTTCGAAAAGATCATTATTATTTTGTCAACAATAATATTTGCCTTCAAAGAAGCAAATACATTTGACCTACTTGTTTTTATTTCAAAAAGCTTTTCACATCGTTCCATTCAGACAATTCATATCTTCTACAAACCTAGAGAGGGTATAACCGCCGCCGCTCCGGCCGTAGCTGCATATTCATCATCACCAGTGTTCCCCAGTCCCCTCTCATTTTATCGCCGTCGGTGTACATATATATATATATATATATATATATATGTATATATTCTAAATAAGGATAAGTGGCTTTTTGTTGTTGCTTTTGAATTTCGAATGTGATTTTAATGCAACGCATATGTACATAGGTAGATATGACTAGGCTCAGAAGGTCTAGAGAATAGAACAGCACAAGCATCAAATGTATCAAATAAGGTAATTTACATATGAATCTATTCAACTGTGTTTGCGACTTAAAGAAAAAAAAAAAACACAACATAAATAAATATAAAAAAAGACATTGTCGTATTTGAATCAAGTCAAAAGCAAAGTACAGGGTGCGTTAAGTGTTTTAGGTGGATTTTATTTGGTTGCCACTTTTGTGTTCATGAAATTTGTCTCTTGGCGTTTGACACTCGTAATCGACAAGAATTTAGTATGAAACATCTAACGCGGCAACAATGTGTTCAAATTATTAAAACTTGTTATTAAAATAATCTTTTAATAATGAATTATAATTAATATCAACAAAACACATTTCGACTTGGCTGTTTTTGTTAGCTAATAAACCTAAGAGTAACGAAATCTCGCGCACAAAATCCCGAATAACGAAATCCCGCCAAAAATAAAAATAAAAATCCCGCTGATAGATATTTTTGGAAATATTTGGTGGGATTTTCAATACTATTTTAGTACTATTAATAAAATATTTTATTTTTATTTATTTTTAAACAAATGGAAAGTATTTAAGGAACAGTTGATTCGGAAAAAATTCAGTTCTTGTTAGAACTCCGAGGAGGTAAGACCTCCTCCATTCTTAGAGAGATAAGATGATTTTCAATGATTTGGTCAATTATTTTTGGACACTTGACCAAAATATTTTTGGACATTTTGTCAAAAATATTTTTTTAACAAACTTTTTTTCAACAAATTTTTTTCCAACAATTTTTTTTTTTCAACAATTTTTTTTTTCAACAATTTTTTTTTGAAAAAATTTTTAATTTTCATAAATTTTTTTCTGGACATTTTTTTTTTTTTTCAAAAAACTGTTTACATTGGCGCCTGCCAGGCGACTTAACATACCCTAAGCGGAGCGACGCACGGAGTCGCGTGAGCGGGTGTGTCCGCGAAAAAGGGAGTTAAAATTCTTAAGTCCCGCGGAGCGTGCTACCCAAAGTACTGTTTGTTTATTAAACATAAACTGCAAGCACACCAGTTATTGACATCATTATAAGAAAAACAAATTTTTATATCTCTAAAGTCGTTTTTCTGCCAAACTAAGTGCCGTAGACCTATTAAAGTTGACACCTTTTTTTAATGTGATTTGTGCTCTAGGGAGTGCCACCTTCCAATCCACGTATCGCATGAAACGAAAAACAAATTTTTATCTTTAAACGCGATATGCGGCTAAGCGGAGCTTCTTAGACTCCCCAAAGTTGATATTTTCAAACTTGATTTCTGGCTAAACTAGGCATTTTAGCGAGTTAAAAATTGCATGTTCGTGATGTAGGGAGTGATGTATCATATGATTTTTTTTAAAACTTTTTTGGACATTTTTTTTGCAATTTTTTATTTTTTATTTTTTTGACTCAAGGTACTTTTAAGAATTCATACTTATGAATTTTAGTAAAAGTAAAACGTTTTGATATATAAATATACAACATGGAGACAAAATCACAAACATATAATTCATACTTATACTTTTTTTGGACTTGTCTTCAGCTTTAAGCCAATCAGAGCTCGTTAAAAATTAACGAAATCAGTGCGGTCTTCTTCGTATTGAATATTCTAGTACAATAGTAGCGAACTTCGTTCTCGGTTGCTTCTCATTGATTCGTGTAACCATTACTATGGAAATGAAAATCCATACTGTGGTACTGTGTTGAAACGGGGATTTTGTGATGCAGGATTTTGTGAATCGGGATTTTGTGAATCGGGGTTTTGTGATGCGGGATTTCGTACCCAACCCTAATAAACACAATAACCGCTATTGGTACATTGAAAACCCGAGAGTAAATTGAGGTTTCACACTCGTGGAAGTCCAAGTTAATCCCGCAAAAAAAAATTAAAACTTCTGTTTAAAACTGTAACCACTTACCAGATTTATCTGCAATGTTCTCTTACTTCGTTTATACTCTTGGAGGATTTGCCATTTCCTCGCAAAAGCGAGTACCCATGAAAAATAATTTTATTATTTTTAAGTTGCAGCGGCTGGGAATCAAACCCAGACCACCGGCATGACCACCTATCGAATGCAGCAATCGCTTGCATGGACTATAATAGAATAAATTAATATCCGCCGAATGCCCGGAATACAGGGTGATTCGCAAGGTGTGCAAAAAAAACCAAAGGTTGGGCTTAGTCAAGAAAAAAAATGTCTAAAAAATTGTTGAAACCGAAAGAAAAATATTACAAAACAAAATGGTTATACCTACAATGGCATGCCGGACATCTTTGTAAGGCAAAAAATTACTTCTTTTATTTTATTTTAAAAAAAAATGTATTAGGGAACAGTTTTAAAAAAAAAATAATTTTCAAACTCAAAATTTTGAAATAATAAAAAAAAATTTCAAACTTAGTTTTTGAGAAAAATAAAAATAACCAAAACTACTTTTTTCTAACTTTTTTAGTCCATACATGACTGAACTTTCAGATCAATTTATAAATATAGAGTTTTTCAATAAGGCGAGTAGATGTTGAAACAAGCTGTGTATGAGGTATTAACAAGATTCTCGACTTCCTATGGTGGCTTGGGCACAAGTGCTCCACTTTTCAATAACTCTTTCGCATAGATCCGGCTGAATTTGAGCGATGGCTTATGTCCTGCATCCTTAAGTTAATCGGTCGATTGTAGTTTATTCGCATAGACCTGCGATTTCAGAAAACACCACAAGAAAAGGTCTAGCGGGATTAAATAGCATGACCTTTTGTGGCCAACTCACTTAACCTTTGCTATAGGTTCATGTAGAATGTTAATCGTGGCGTGCTTCACCACGTTGGACCTTATTTAATTTTTCACAGTTTGTGCTACACCGTATATTAAAATCGGTGTAATTAGCGAAGCGTATATCCAATGAGTAATGCGGGGTTTACAAACCCCTTTCCAACGACTTTTTTTTACATGAGTACATTTAAGTTAGGTTTCCATCAACTTCTTGTCTAAAATAAGACCCAAGTATTTTGCATCGTTTGGAAAAGTATCTGATATAAGGAGGATCTATATTAGAAACTAGATGACCCGGTGAACGCAGTTATACACTTAATTAAATTAAGGCTTTCTGATGTACTATATTTTTTGTGTTATTTTGCGGTGCGCAAATATACATATAAAGATGATGGTTTTTCGACTAGCAAACTCGCGTCTTATTATTGCCCATGCGCTAAACAGGGAAATTCCAAGTTGATTCCGCAAACTTTCAAAGGCTGGCCTTGTCGTTGCAAAGGCCAGACGGACGATTAATTGTTGACGCTTAAAATCGAATGGCAAATTCGTTGAAATGATCGGTATACAGGGGATCAAGAAATCCTCTCCTTTGTATTTTCCCTTGATGATCTTGGCCTTGATGACGTTATTCATTGTCTTTTTAACAGCCAGTCTCGTCCCATTACACAGTCGAGGCTGATTAATGTAACGCAGCATAATCACAATTAGTCCTACATTTAATAGTAAATTGTGAGAAGGTAGTGCTGGCAAATCCAGGGAATTTAAAAACTCTGCGATAGTTGACTACTTCATCCTGGTTTGTAACTGTTTCAACTGATTTGTAAGAAAACAACTCTCAATTATGGTTTCTGAACTGTTGTTCGACGAAGTGACAAAAATCCGTGAGTATAATTACACTACTCACGGATTTTTGTCACTTCGTCGACTCAAAAGTGGAGCTTATTCAGCGTGTTTTTACAGAAACCTCCGGTCGGGGTGTCAACTGCGACCTTACCATTTCTAATATCTTATAGCTGCTTCGAAAACATAATCGCAGTTTGATCTTGTTGCAAAAACACAAATTAGATTATTTTAAGCATGCGTTTAGTTCGTCAGAAATAGTTGATCGGGGAATAATTGGATGAAACACCTGACAACAGAATCATGGCTCCACCAAAAATGATTTGGTTATCACGAAGATCTTTTAACGTTCTATCAAGTGCCTCCAGTGACCTCTTTTGGGCCAGCGTAGATTAATCCCGATTTTGGCGATGTTGCAATCTGGTGCTTCGTTGATTTACATGTTTAATGATAATTTCAAGGCAGAATGTGCAGTTCGTCCACCTTCTAACAATGTTGCAGCTATTCCAGATGAAGCCAATGCTAGGGCTACTTCATTTTGCGATCTGATCTTTGCCAACAACTATGAAATTAGGAACAGTTTTCCAGTCCCTCCGGGAGCATCAAGGAAGTAAATTTCACCAGATCCACTGTTCACAGCTTCCATCAAAGTATCGAATGCAATTCTTTGTTTTTCATTCAATTGCAGAACATTTGAACGAACTGTTCCGGCCAATACTTCAATATCGGATTGTTGTTTTCTTTGAAACTCGTAGTCAAATGCATCGCACCGTTTAAACCTTGCCTGAACTTTCACAAATATTTCAAAGTCAGAATTATCAAAATCGGTCCAGCCATTCTCGATTTTCATCGTTGGCAATATTGCCACAGAACCTCAAAAACGCCATCTAGCGTGGCCGTGGCGCGATGGTTGTGTGCTCGCCTGTCAACCTCAATATCACAGGTTCGATCCCTGCCGTCGTCTATGTCGTCTTTAATTCCATTAAAACCTTCTATAAATTGTCATCAATGGGTTGCTGGTTTACTCATTACATGTTGTTTAGGCATAACACTAACAACATGTGATTGAGTTAAACTTAGTATGCCCAACAAGGATGAAAAACGAATAAAATAATGCGAATTATAAGGGACATAAAAATAAGACACGGCAATTCTCCGCTTTAGTTCAGCCGCCATCCCTGGAGATAAAAAATCTGAGACAACCACCTTCAGTCTCAGAACATCGTGCCACACATCTTTCCTATCCTTCTTTCTCTTCCGTAGCTTCACGCCCACGCTGTGTTGAAACATTTAAAGGGTAATCATAATCTCTTGAGCGTGAGTAGATTATAAAAAAAAAAAAAAAAAAAAAAATTAACAATATATAAAAACAAACAGCAGAGTGAGACAAAAAAATACAAAACCATTTCTAACGACCAATCCAACAGGGCAAAAACACGAAGTTTAAAGTTCTTATTGAAACGACGAGTTCTATTATTTTTGAACCAATCCCAAAGTAAATTTTCAATAGTCATATCAGGGTTGCCCCCAAATCCATACCGACCCTCTGAGTTTATCAACATTTTAAAAGCATTTTGTAAGAGTTTCTTCAACGTATTAGGATGCGTTCGAGATACTGTGTCGCAACGTGTCGTCCGCATAGGTAATCACCCTTTAGTTCTCCACTTCTAGGCAGATCAGCAGCTCATTAACTACCAAGTTCCATAGAAGAGGAGATAGAACACCGCCTTGTGGCGTGCCTTTACTGACACTTCTTCTTGCGAAAAAGCCGCAATGGATATCAATCATCTTTGTAAAGTTTTGACCTGACGAGGAATGATGATAGACTGATAGGTCTGAGATCTTTTAGGTTGACATAGGAGCATTTTTGGGTTTAAAAACAACTTTAATTTCTCTCCATGATGTACAGGTATGTTGACTTAACTCAAAGAACTATTGAAGAGTGTTTCCAAAATCGATGGGTAGAAAGATTTCGATAGTCATTTGGTATTATGTAGTCTGCTCCATCTGACTTGTATGTTTCGAAGTTGTTGATGGCCCATTTCAGGTTTTCCCTTGTAATCAGAACTTGTGGATGTCTAAGTTAACTTATTTGTGGACCTTATAAAATTGAGAGGTACATAGAATGTTAGTATCTCATATCAGGTTGAGCGATTCTTCGCTAGAGTTAGTCCATAAGCCATCAGTGTTTTTTAACAACTAGGCATAACTGGATTTGTTGAGATTGTTTTTCTATAATCTAGCAGATTTGTAAGTTTCTTCTATTTTGTCATAAAATATTCTCCAAAAACATCTATTGGATTTCTTCAGTTATTTCTTATATATTTTGGAGAGCCCCAGTCTGATACAATTGCAACTTTTTCTTACAGGCTCAAGTTCTGAATTCTATCAGTAATGCTTCCTTTTTCTCCTAACATGACAGGAAACTATGCACGTGATTTGAGGAATGTTTCTAGAATATTTCTTTCGAAGCTGTAAAACTGGATTATTTCCCAGAAAAAAGATGGATACCAGCATTTATTATGTTGAAATATTTATAAGCCAAAACTGCAACATTTTAAAGTTCTCTGATAATATTTTTCCAGCATGATTCTGCTTACAAAAATTGTTCTTAATATTAATAAAATTAAAATAACCCTATACTCCAAGATATTATCATAACTTCACAGTTTTATTCAAAGGTCTCTTTGAGAGATTGTGACTTTTTGTTTCCGGCCATTTCCGTCTGTCACAATTGCCATTCGCTTTCCACTGACATTATATTCAGAAGTCACTTGAAAAGATTTTACGTCTACAAAAATACTAAGATGTAAACAATACATATGTAGTTATAATGACAAAATGACCACTGGCCCTTGGCCTTTTATTTTTAAGTAAACCAACTGATTGCGTATTTATGAAATTCTTTCATTTTGCTCTTATACATTTTATATATGTATATTCAAATACTATATGCATTTCTGTAATACTTGTTTTTGTTGAACTGCTGCTGCTGCTACTGCTCAGCATCCGCTTCAGGCTTAATTAAATCCAAATAAAGTCACAAGCAAATACTACTCTACATTGTTACAAGAACCACTCTTTGCCTATAGATGGTTTTAATCTCCCTTTTTGTTTAATACTTACCTCCTCACTTGCTGGCTTAATAAAAATTAAACTGCCAAACTCGCTGACACAGCGATTATGTGAGCCATCCTCAGAAAGAGTTATTTTCTTGGTTCGGAAGATTACACAGTGCGACACACAAATCATACAAGTCTATGTAATGAGAACTATGTAGATACATACAGTGCGGGTCATTTAATTAAATACACTCAAAAACTGAATTTCTTTGAAAACTTCTGCTTTCTTTTTTAGTTTTATTATTTATTTAAATCTACATAAATGTTCCGGAAAATACTTTAAGCTACTAGCTACCAGGACTTATATAGCTGTTAGCTTCCTCAATTTTAAACTCAATTGTGTTACAATCACTCAGAATCACAATAGAGGCTCAAAGTTTAATCAAAATCGTTAGAATCGTTTTAGAGAAATTTAAAAAAAAAAGTGGGGTATCTGATACAAATACACAAAATTTGAAGCAAATCGGTCCAACCGAACCAACGTATGTTTAACGTGGACACCTGTCTAAGGCTTAATTTCACGGGAGGCCTACCCAAAATAACGCAGTCAAGTTAAGCGTTTTCAACCACCCTGAAATAGCAGGACACCATACCAATAGCAATTTTGCGAACATGTCAAGGCATGTCCACACGCCTTGCTGAGGAGCAAGGCCTATCTAACGTCTCTTGGATCCTAGACAAATTTTGGAAACCAATTGCTCCCGCGAGTTGGGGACAACCACAGCCACCACAATACTAGTACAAGTTAGCCTACCTGATAGATAGTCAGAGGCAGAAGGGCCATGCGTCTTGCGAAACAGAAACCACCCTGGTCAATCTATCCCGTGGTACCAGAATATAGCTTCCGGTGAAGCTTGGCAACTGTTGAGGTCATTTCCAGATCAACGCCTCAACATTAGAGGCCTACTAACTTGGGATATACACACACAACCATCAAACAAGATGAAGTCAATAGGCGGAGGTGCACACCCATACGCACAACAAAGAAACCCTGCCTACTATGCTCCTAGAAGGAACACCTAAACTTTTCAACAGAACACACATTAATAGGAGGCGCACATCCATTCAGCCCAACCACAACGACGTATGGCCAAAAAGACACAAAAACAACAACTGCCAGTGTAACTATTGAATTCATGCATAAGTCGCAAATCGCCATTCACCCTCAGATCGACGTACCTATTTAGATACGTGATCGGGAGATACCAAAGCACACACAGCCTCAATATCTCCACACAATCCTTAGTCACAGGTCAAGCCCCAATGCCCCCAAGTCAAGGACTCAGGACAAAGGGCATCATTATCATTGCAAGGAACGTGTCGGAGTGAGCCCAAAACCGATGGTAGGTGAGTCAGGTTGACATCCACCAGCCGTATAAGCTCAAGGAGTTGCGGGTTATTAACCCTTCTTAACAGTGCACCTGGCACCCAGAGAGTACAAAGCCGCAATCTACACTAGGCCCCATACTGGCCTCAGTCAATCAGCCAAGACTCTATGTAAACACGGAGTCAAGTCCTGCCACAGAGGCCAGCAATGAATGAACCCCAATCCACTGAAGTGTCTACAACAAGGACAGACGGAATTCCATTATTGCGCCGAATCTGAAAAACTCGGTCGCCAGATTGTCATCCGTCTCTCTTTCAAAAAGCATGCGAATGAAATCCCAAGCACCATCTATCTAGCCACGCAGCAACCATCACAGAGAAATCCCTGACGTGGGCATATCGCGGACATCAGTTAACACATGCCTCGTGCCTTCTCTCAGAGCTCTACACGAGTAATCCTCCGAGCCGGCCAAGGTCGTTTCATGCAAAAATGCATTCAAGCAACCATATCCAGTCAATAGAAAGCCCGTGAAGAACGAGAAGTCCAGGCATTCACGCTCACACGCCCCTACAACTTCAGAAAAAAATTAAGAGGTGATCCTAGCTCACTTTCTGTACAACGAGACTGCCTCTAGAAAACATACAGTCCCTCAGAAGAACCTTTCTGTCACGAGCCTTCAGGTTATGAGCACTCATGGCCCCGCTCCAGTCAGATGCCAAGAGCTGTCTCACCAATCGGCCGGTCATACCTCTAATTGTCACCTGAAAGTTGAGGGGAGGCACATTTGCCAACACCTGTAGATCCTGCGTGGAAACAGTCTTACACACTCTAGGGAGCATGATCCTCTGACAAGAGAAAATCTTGCTCTTTCCTATCACTGTCGTACCACACATAATCGCCGAACGCTGCACAAGCAACAAACAGACCATTATATACGAAACGCCTAAACAGTCCCCAGTCAAAATTAAGAACCCTACTGACTGCCGGCACAAGATAACTGAGCCTTGATCTCACTTGTGAAAGGTGAGGTAGAACGCTCAATCCCTCTCCTATGGTAATCCCAAGTTACCTGACTTATGTCACGTACCTTAGGCTCGGCCCGCCACCCTTAATAAGTGGAGGCCGATTCAATAGACGTCTTTTCGATGTATGTACATTGCACATGTGATCTTGGTATCTCTTGACATAAAAGTTAGTTCGTTGGACTACGTGTCAGAAAGTCTGGGTTCGAATTCTAGCCGCTGCAAAATGTATTTGTTTTTTCAGGGAGACGTAGTATGTCTTGTGAGGAAGTGACAAATCCTTCAAAACCATCTCTTGTCATGATAGAGTGCTTCTACTCTAAGCCGTTCGGATTCGCAGAAAATTGTAAGTCCCCTCTATTCATGGTAACACGCGCACACCAGGAATTTTTGAGGGTTTTAAGTCACTAGACCTAGGTTCTGTACGAGCCAATGGGCCTCTTATTTTTATTTTACAGTGGACTTGCAGATGAATTGACGAACAAGTTAGAAGACTCAAAAGTACACTATCGTTATGAAGAAAAGACATTCACTTAACTTTTTGGTTATCGTCGTGTTAAGTATGACTTAAACCTCAATATTTTTTGTTCACACGAAGCCAATACTTCCCCTAGAGAAGAAGTAGAAAATACTATGATAAATCGAGTCATAATTTCCAGCCTTTTCTTGCGACTTTAACCGCTGGTGTGGGACATAAGTTCCAGCCTTTTTCTGGCAACGTATACCTATGGTGTGGGACAGTAATCCATATTTCAAATGACACACATATTTCTGCTGTTTGGTAGAGACATGATAATTCACTTTACATCGAGCTAGATCATAAACGGGTTAACCGATTTTCTAAAAATTTGGAACATAATTTTTCATGAATCCAAATTTGAACAAAAATCGGTCAACCCGTTTTAGCCCTAACTCCATATAAAGTGGACGTAAAAACATAAATAATTGTATTAACTTATCATGTTTGCACCGAATAACACAGATAAATAAGTACGAAGTATGACTTTACTTGTAGCTTCATAAATTAAACTCGATCGGGACATAAACCCATATTTTTTATTTCTTAAATATATTACATTTCTAAGTCTACACCACTTCTCGTTTGAGTTTCGAAGAGAAAAGTGGGACCCAACGCGCTTTTAACGCTGTAAACAAAGACCTATGACTACCTTAATTTCGGGGCCATCCATGGAAAGTGGAGGACTGGATTCTACTAGACTGCCTCCACAGTAATATTAATAAGAATCTATGTGTGTTGTTCGATATGCTTCTTGCGAACTCTTCTTGATTATTAATTTCTATAGAACTATCAAAGAAACGTGTCTATGTGGTGGGATATGGGACTTCTGTCCCAATTAAGTGAGATACGTCTTTTTGGATCTTATGTCTCTGCGAAGCCGTTTAAAATGGCTTCATCTCATAATAAGTTGCTGTTGAACTCATAAGTTAATATGCAAAAATGTATTAAAAGTGTACCTAATCGCATGAACCACACTTTCACAATGCAAGCATGTGTGTTTCTGTGGAGAAATGAAAAATGTGTCAAACACGACCCAAGAGCCAAACAAATATTTCCATGGAAACAAGAACGAAGAAAGAATAATAAAAAGAAAATAACTGCTGCTACTGCTACTGCTATTAGACTAAAGTGCGAGTTAAGTCCTAATGCAACATGTTGAAGTAATTAGCCTTAGGCTTCTCATTTCTCCCACATCCGCCCCTCCATCAACATTATCAAAAGCTTTAGTGTTTATTCCCTTGTTAGGCCGCATTAAGTCCCAGTGCGAACGCATGTAAGTGCGTCAAAGTTCCGTATAGGTGAGTAGGAGGTACACGAACAGACCCCTCCGTATATTTCGAATATACCCAAGTTTACATGATGCGCCACCACAGTGTAGGTTAAATTTATAGCAATGACAAAAAGCCACAAATGTGATTCCGTTGAAAGGTTTCTGCAACGTCAATGCAATTTGTTTAATTATACAAATTTATACAAATAAAAAGTGAGGGGTTAATCGAGCCTTCTCCTTTGGCTAAGGCCGCAGTCACACCAGAAAACAAATAACCGACACTGACTGGAATCAGGTCGAGAGTGAACGAACGACTCTCTACTGACTGTGTGGTGTGCTGTTGCAGTTGCAGAGTTCTTATGTTGTCCTTCGATGCATTGTGGATGTGGATGGTGTGTTTCATTTTTAATTCTCTGATGTTTGTGCAACTACTGGGTATGACATAATTGTGACCCGATTTCGATACAAGCGTATAGGTAGCTGATGGCACTTAGTGGTGGATTTGGTGGCACAGGGCCGCATAATCGGGTGCAAGACTGACAACTATAATATATTGTATTTTATCCCTTAAAAATGTGTACTATATACACAAAAACAGACACCAAACCCTGGATACAGTATGTGTGTTGTTGAGGTGAATGCCACACATATTTATCAGTGTCACCAAAAAAATTGTTCGTCCCAAATTGTGTCCCAAATGCATTTCAAATGAATTTATATATTTCTGTTGAAGTGATGGAAAGTAAGAGGGTTAGCACGGCGAAAGGGGATAGAGGGGGAGTTGCCGGAGATGGAGTTGGTCATTTAACTATCCAATTTGAATGTTATCACACTCTTGGCTGTTGTAACCACATTGCTGGAAACCGGATACGATTCCTTGGTTGACCGAAGGTTTGTCCATGCATATTGCAATTGTGTGCGGTTCAAAGAGTTGTGTGTTTTGATTTGATAATGCTAGTATGTGTGTATAGATGAGGGGTGGGTGATGTGTTTTTGAACAGTTAAGAACCACCCTCTTCCGAGTTGTGTTGCAACCACAATTTCCTCCTTTGGTGGGGGGATCGAGTGATGGGACAATGGAGCCTTGCAAAAAATGCTATATATATGTTTAAATCAATTTTTTTTTTAAACAAAATATATTTCCATTCAATGTAAAATGATTTTTAATCGTATTGTTCAGTGACCAGAGGCAGTTAATTTAAATAAAACAAATTATCAGTTCGTATACATATAATTCGATTAAATTTCGATTTACAGTATAATGGATTTAATGGGAATTAATAACTATTTTATTTTTTTTTTGTGAACTTAATGACTCTGTGCAGGGTTTTTTGTATATTTAAATTTAAATCAAAATTATAAATATGAAGTTAAATATGTACAAATGAGTGCATTCTGTGTCGTTTATGCTGCCAATCAATTTAATATTGGATATTTTCATATTTGTTAAAGGACAGAAATGTGCGGTTTTTTGTGCGGCTTTGAAACACTCTCGTAATCTTCGCTCTACAACCAAACTTAAGAGCAAAGTTTTAAATGAATCCGAACAGTATTCTTAAAGATAGGCAGTTCTCCTGTTTTCGAGCTTTGAACTGACTTTCATATTCTCACCTTTGCCACTAAGATACTAACAAAATTCTTCTTTTATTTAAAAGGCCCATGTGTCGAATATAGAATTGTTCAAATTAAAGCTTCTGCTTCTTACGGTGGCACGGATCCGAGTGGTCCAATTTCAATGACTCTTCTGTATATATCTGTCTAAATTTAAGCGATGACTCTTCCTCATAGATCACGCTCAATTTGAACTCCGTCCAGTGTTATGTTCACCTTAAAGGCTTCGGTCGATTGTGGTAGACCAGCGACATTAAGAAACCCCACAAGAAAAAAGTCTACCGGGTTCAAATCGCATTACCTTGATGGTCAATTCACCTCACCTCTGCGGGAGTAATCCTTACTCTCAAATCATTCATCCAGAATGTCAATCGAGGCATCCGCTGTGTGGAACTTAGCGCTGTCCAGCTGGAATCACATATCAACTGGGTCCAATTTGGGCCATGAGAAATTGGTTATCATCGTTCTGTACCGCTCAACACTGACGCTGACCACTTCACCAACGTGGTTTACGAAAAAGTACGAATCAATCAATCGCGCCGGCCCAAAATCCACACAAAACGGCAACTTTTTGAGGATGCATTGTCACCTGGTGAACCTCGTGTAGATGTCGTGCAATATTCGGCCATTTTCCTTGTTACCACAGCCATTTAACCGAAAATCAATGCACCTCAAGAGGTAGGGTAATTCATCTGCTCAGACAACATTATGGGTGGGTTGTTGTCTGATGAAGATCATAAATTTCCCCAAACATTTGCGGTGGTGTCTGCCAAACGGAAGTGCTTGCAGTTTGCGAGGGCTCAAAATATCTTTCCACAAGTGAACTTACGAACAAGAACATTTATATCTTCATAGATAGCCAGGCAGCAATCAGAGCCATTTCGCCAATTGTTACAAAGTCAAAACTGGTTGCTGGTTGCCGTAGTGAATTAAGAATGCTCGGCGCAACAAATTCAATCCACCTTCAATGGGTCCCGGGACACCGTGACATTTATGAAAAGGAAATAGCTGATAAACTGGCCAAAAACAGTTTATTACATAAATGAAATTTGGTGGTTCAACAACTCGAAGAGAACCAGGACCAAGTGACTTACAACTTACTGTCGATTCCGAAAGGCTAATGAGCTGTACTTTTAATGACAAGAGATACTTTTTGAGGATTTGTCAATTCTTCGCAAGAGACAGTACACCTCTGAAAAACTGGGAATCGAGCCCAAGACGCTCTAAACATTATGCCAAGTCGGGTTTCAAGGAATCTTTTGCCAGATAATTACAAAAAAAAAGCAACAAAGTACCTACAGAAGCTTAACAGACTTCAATTGTCTCTCTTGGTTGGAATGCTTTCTGGTCACAACTCAATGGGAACCCACATTAGCAGAATGGGAATCAGCACATCTGACTTATGCAGAGGGTGAAAAAGGGCTCATTTCATCACTTCTTTGTGAATGCCCCAACCTAGACAGGACTAGAAAAGATGCCCTCGGAGAATACTTTTTTTTTTAATTGGGCCACTAAAAAGCACCCTTAACTTCATTTAGAAATCAGAATGGTTCCGGGGAGCGCCTAATTCTCCAAGACTTCCTACATTCCTACATTATCCACACACTGGGGAGCACAATGGATTCATTGAGATCCCAATGAGGTGATACAGCTTGCCACATAATCACCCCACTTAACCTAACCTTACCTAACCTATGACCATGAACTATGAGTCCCGAGTAATGAACAAGTCCCGACTTCAAGTTGAAGTCTGCCAAGCCATGTTTTATATTTTTAGTTTTGGGGGCACTAAAGGTTTTATGACTAGCCCTAAGATGTTTGAGCACAGTTCAAGCGTTTATGAAAGATGGAGAGGTTCCTGTCAAACCTTTGACTTTACGCGCTGTGTTTTTTTTATGAATCAATTTGGACTATTTGATCCAAATTTACACTACCTGATGACTTTTTTTCTATCAAAGATATTCTTTGAAAGCTTTTGTTTGTGAATATCTCTTGGCTTCAGTATATCTCACAGTAGAAATTAAAATAAAAAATAAAATTTAGTACATATTCGATATGACTTGGATAATTTTTATTTATTTAAATGTTTATGTATTAGTATGATAACATCTACTCAACAATTTGCTAACTTCAAAGCTGTTTACTAACTTTTTTTTTCAATCTTAAACACTTTTTAAGTTAATCCTATTTTTTAATAAATTGTTTCTGAACACACTCCCGGCAATGACAGTTCATTTGACGTTTGGAAAGACTGTGTGGTACTAAAAATATAAAATTTGTATTCGATGATTTTAAATTTAGTAAAATTCTAGAGATAATGGTGCAAAATTTTAGAAAAATTAGTACGATGCTAAAATGTTTTTTGTATGATACTAGGTTAAAACGACGATTTTGCCGAATTTAACAATATACTTTCTCTAGCAATTTATTAAAGTTAAACCCATTTTATAGTTCTTTTATTTTTTTTAGATCGTGCTAACTTGATTATGACTCTTTGACATTTACAAATAATGTCATAAAAGGTCTCTTTTTACTTAGTGCTTTGCACGAATTGGCATTGTTTTGGTTGTGTTCAGAAGCAATTTATTGAAAAAATAGTTTTAGCACGATACTAGTTAGAAAATGTTTAAAATTAAGAAAGATTTAGTAAGCTATTTTAAAGTTAGCATATTGTTAAGTAGTATCATAATGATACATTTGACACTAGGCTGTTTCAAATTTGTGCGCCAATATGATTATAATTTCTATTAAAATTTATAAAATTGTGTATTTAATCTAGTATCATATCAAACGAGTTTTAAAATCGTTCTAATTCGACTTAAATTTTGCGTCAATATCTTTGTGACAAACTAAAATGTGACATTTTCAATACAAGTGTTTATTGACAGCTGTCTAATTTACAGTGTTGCCAATATTTCTGTAGTCTATAGTGCATGATATTTTTAAGTAACTACTTGCAATAAAAATTCAGTAACACTCATTCGAATTAAAATTCTTTTATTGAATTTTAAGTAAATGAGAACTTGAAAACAATTCAATTCACTCAGGAAATGATTTAATTTTTATAAACAATTCTGTTTCTAAGATAAATTTACGGCTCTGCATTATCGTCTGTATCAATTAGCATTTCACTAAACCACATAATGAGGCAATATTACATCTCAGTAGGTATTAAACTGTCACATCTATCACTCTCAATCGAAGGCAGGTTCTTGTCCTCTTTATTTTTTTTTGTATTACTTAACACCAATTTATATAATATTAGATTGTAATTTGCCGCTTCACCGCAAAATCATCATCACACATCATAACTTGAAGTACTGAAAAAAAGTGCTGACATTCTCTTAGTGTAATTTGCTTTATCTTAAATGGTTTTTTTGTTTGGATCTGAATTTTCTCAAACAGCTTATGCCAATCAAAATAAAAAACTAGGCTTCGCATAACGTCAAAGCTTGCAAAAAAAAAAAAAAACACAACCAAGAATTGTGCCTTTTCTTGTGCTTTGCTTTTTTAACATTAAATATCTAAATTTAATCTTACGTACGTCACATCGCACCATACAAAAACAAAAAACCAAGTCCTTGAAGGTACTTTTTTAATAATATTATTTTTTTTTGCTAAATCACGCTATCATCACATTAACTACTAAACAAACAACTACATATATACCTTTTTTGCGCTGCTTTATTCCCACGTCACATCCACATCACGTCCTTCATTCATTTTTTTTTTTTACACAGAATTTATGAATTTTTTCTATACTCGTACTATCAATTTTTCCCCCTTTTTCTCTTTTGCTTCCTACCATCATTTAAATTTTATTTATTTTTATAATTATGTTTATATTTGTTTTTTTTTTCTTTTTTCCTTTCTATTTTCGTTTTATTGCGGCAAAAAAAAAATATTATTTTTCGTATGCGAAACACAACACCGAAAAATAAAAATAATAATGAAACAAAAAAAAATCAATATTTGACCCCAATGTTGTAACACATTGGCAACACCCAACCACCAACCACCATCAACCACCACCAAACCAAAAAAAAAAAATAAAACACAACACCACCGCACTTATATCATTTTTAACTTCGAAAATTCTATAAACAAATTATATTAAATTATACAATTTTCAAAAAAAAAAAAACAACAAAAAAAATCTACTACCTATTTTCTTTGTTGAAACTGAACGAAATTGGTTTACTTAAAAAAATTGAATACAAACATTTGCAATTGGATTGTTGCTTCGCTGATTACGCTCATGCAACGCTAACGCAACGCTTTGGCTGCCATATATATATAAAAAAAAAACAGGAACTATTCGTCCTTCTTGTCTACAACCCACCATTCTTAAGATAAGTATTTAAGAACACAAAACCAAAAAAAAGAAGGACCAAGAAAGCCCGAAAAAATAAAAAAAAAAAAAAAAATGCCTCAAGCTGAGGGAGGTTACATATCATTGGGCGATAACCCAAATAGCGCCATCTACAATCAAACAACAGAACCTACCGGCCCACAATCGATGTTCGAGTCTGTTAAGCGAGCGATTGGTCAAGTTGTTGGTAGTAATGGCAATAGCGGTGGTGACACAGACGATTTATTAGCCTCCAAAGGACGTCCAATGATTGTCGGATCGAGGTAAGCGTTTATCTGTTCTCAATCGAAAACAGAAAAAGTTCAGATTTCTTCATTTTTTTTTTCTATGTTTTCTTTGTTTTGTAATTTAAAATTTTTGATGTAAAATTGACAAGTATATCTCTTTGGTTAAAATATACAGAGAGTTGGTGTTACGGTGTTTTTCTTTCTCTTATAAAATATTAATAAATATTGTTGCTTGCTGAATTTGCTTTTTCTCTTTGTAGTTTTCTTTTTTCTTCTTAATGTTGTAGTTTTTTTTTCATGGATATACACTGCTCGTTCTACTTTATTTTAGTTTGATTTGCAAAACAAAACAAAATGGCGGAAAAGGTTTTGTCGATAGTTTACCTATAGAATAATAAAAATTTGATTTGAATGATACAGAATTTCATTTTCTGTTTTGGTGAAAAGTTCAAGGTGAATATTTTTTTTTTAAATCAGATTCGATATTTTGATAAATAAACAGTTAAAGGTGAGAGAAATTTAAATAAATTCCTTAACATAGAGCATGATTTTATTGCATATGAAAGAAAATTTAAATCAAAACTTACTAACCGAGAATAATGGAGGCCAATAACATTTAGTTTGAATGCAATTGCACGTAAAATACGATTTTCTTTCAACCAAGTATAATGACTGTTAAACATGCAATGTGGTTTTTCTGATGGTATGGAAGCATGTTTGCAATGCAGCACGGTATTTTTGTGTTTCCGAAATATGTAACAGTCACGCGACACAGTGGTTCAAGTTGTATGGAAAGGTGGCCCTAAATTTATAAACCTGTAACCTGTAAATGAACTGGTTTTGAACCATTTGATTAGAAGGAAGAAGGCATTTTTGAGAACTTTAATTCCTATAAACCATGTTACATAATTATTTCACTAAAAAACAGTTTAGTGGAAGAAATAGATACTAGTTTATTTAGAAAACAAAATGTTGACAATTTTAAAAGCATGCTCTACTTAAATCAACACCAGCCACATTGAAAATTTAAGAAGAATTATTAGGATCAGAAGTTATGGGAATCTAAGAAGGATAAGAATTTTTGAACCACAATTTGTTTTTTTTTTTAAACTCAAAGAAACTGACAGATAAGTCTTCTGGCAGTTCCGACATTTCTTCCTCAATTGTGAGGAAGAAACAAACGACTAAAATGGGCCTAACTCTCACAGCCAGATTTGTTAATCGAGGTAAATGTCTTTGTCACTTTGCCATTATGAAAGGGAAGTATTTAAAAATATTAATATTCTGTCGTTCTTACTCCAATTCACCCTATACCTTAAATATCAAAATTTTACGATATATCCAGTCTTCCGCGAAGACTATCCCCTAAATATAACCTTTCAGGCATAAACATTAGTTTTTTAAATCAAATTACATGTTTTGGTTTTACCCCATTTCACCCTATAAATAGAAACATTCGAAATTGTATACTTTTCACTTAAATAATGACCTGAGTTTCTCGTACCAACTGCATGACTGTGGACATTGAATAGAAACTCATAGTATTTACTCATTATAACAGGAGTCTTAGAATCTTGTAAATAATGTACATATGTAAATTAATAATATCTACGCTGGATGGACTTAAATTTTGTCGGGAACACAATAAGATTTTAAATATTATTCAAACATTGCAAAGAATATTGTTAGTTCCAAACAACCGCAATTGGCAAACCACAAATACGGGTATATTTGACGTTTGAGATTTGACATTTGAATGTGCGCTTTGACACTTGTGAAACTTACAAGAATGGAAATAAAAAGTTCGTTCAATTAAAAGTTAAAACTAAGCTTACATAGTCAATTCTGTTGCTATTCAGACTTTTTGATGGTTTCAAACATTTTGGAACCATTACTTAAAAAAAATACAATTGTGAATGGGGCTTTAGTTTAGTTAGTTTTTTTTCTTGGAAAACTGTATCAATTTGCTATAAGATCCCACACGAAATAAACAGGGTTTATGAAACTTGGTAAAAATTTCGGACAAAATTTTGATTCCCATGATTATTGTTTTTTTTTTTTTAATTCTTACTAACCCCTTGGCATAATGTTTAGCGCGTTGGATTATCATGCAGAAAATTTTGGATTCGTTTCCCAGCCTCTGAAAAAATGTTTTTCAAGGGTGTACCGCCTCTTGCGAAGAATTGACAAATCCCCAAAGATTGTCTTTTGTCTTGGAAAGTGCTACTCATTGGATCTTCGGAATCGGCAGAAAATTGTAGGTAGTCTCTATTCCTGGTAACACTCATACAGGAATGGTTGAGAGCTGTAAGCTGCTAGGTCCTGGTTCTCTTCAAGCTGTTGTACCAACAAAACGACTCCCGATCCGTTAAAGTTCTCTGCCTGAGGCAGGGCAGTTTTCCATCTTCTACGATCCCAAGCACGCTGCTTCCAATCATCTAGGCCAAGCGCTCTGGCATCCGCGATGGCTTGGTCTTTAAATCGGACGTTCGATCTTCCTTGACGCCGCGAACCTCGACGGTCTTGTCCTCATTTACTTCAAGACGTACAAGTCTCGCCTGATCTTCAACAACTGTGAAGGACTCTTTGACAGAACGTTGGGAACGGCCGATGATGTCGATATAGTCCGCAGAATATCGTAAATGGAGGGAAATATTGAACCGGATAAAGCATTCCACGTTCGTGTAGTGCGGGTAAAGAAAGCATCTCTGAATTTGACAGTACGTCCGAAGATGAGCTTAAGGGTAAATTGATTGACATTCCCTGAAGCGCGAGTATTACGATTGAATTGTTTAACGGGTGGAATACAAGTAGAACCCTGTTTGTAAAAATAACGGAAAAATAATGAAAGACAAGAAATATTGAAACTGTTATATGTAGATTTATCATTTATCATTTTTAAAGCTCTTCTTTGGATTCTATGCAAAAGACTCAAGTAGGGTAATGGAGCACCTGCTGAAATATGGGAATTGTACTCGAGCCTTGGTCGAATATAACCCTTATAGAGGGTGAAAAATCTCTTGCATCGTCGAAGGAAACCTAAGCACTTAGCAGCGTTTTTGGCGACGTCAAATATGTGGGCATTCCACATAAGGTAGTTTCTGATGCACAAAGCGAGAACTGAAAGCTGTTCTGTTTCCTCAATGCAAATGCCGCTCATGGATAGCGGCAACGGGTGTAGGTTCCGCTTTTACGACAGGAGACGGCATTGAATTTTGAAGCATTAAATTTTGGTTCCCCATTTGACAATTTTATCTTGCTCAGAATTTAATGAGCTTATCATACTCTGCCGTTCTAAATCCACATCCGAAGGACAAGGTCAGCAAAACAATTTAATAGATTAAAAGTTTCAGACAAAAGATCATTGATGAATATGAGAAAGAGAGTCGGAGACAAAACGGAGCCCTGTGGCACACCAGTAGATATTTATTTTGTGAATATCAGACTTGTAATTTTCCAATACAACTTTTTTTGAGCGGTCTTGGTGACAAACACTACCAAATGCTTTTGAAATATAAAGTGCAATAATCTAATTTTCTCCAAAATGAAATATATGTTATGTATCTACTATCAGATCACCAGTGGACCTATTGCTTCGAAAGCCATAGTGCCGCTCCTTGTGAAGCTTTCGTTCTTCAAGGAGTTTCTTGCATTTCCATGGAGAAGGGACGTAAGTGCAATTGGACAATATGTAGTGTGTAAAGAAGATTCGTCTTTTCGGGACAGCCTATAAAAATGCTCGGAAAGAGACCAGCAGATTAGGACAGATGGAAAAGCTTAAAAGGGTTTTGCCAGTGTTGAAGAATACCTCTTTAGAACAATAGCGGGGTACTATCCGGGTCAGTGGATTTGTGTATATCGAAATCTTTGAGTACTTCTGCAATTGTACGAGCTCGAAAGAAGATGTTTCCCACAAAATCGCTTACGCTCTAAATAACAGGAGGAGTCATGATACTTTCTGGGAGCGTCAAATTATTAGTAATCATGCTGCAAGCAAATTGGCTTTTTCTTATGAGCTGACAAAAGGAGTGCTATTGAAGAATTGAGTGTGTTGGGACCGAAAACGAAGTAGTGTTTTCAATATTATTTTTTTTTTAAATAACTAAAATCTGGTACTACCCTTATTACATTGTCGAGTTTGGTTCCTCGAACATAAACATTACAGGTCTATCTAGCTTGTTTAAACTTATTCCGGTAGGTTTGTAAAATTGGAAACTTACTTCGTCGACTTATTGGGTCGACGTCACTATCGAGGAAGCATACTGACCAGTTAAAGTTCCTGAAGAAATCGTTGAAGTAATATTTCGTCACATGCAATTAGATCACCAATTATAAAAAATTCAATCTGCATACATTTTTGCTCCACCTAACTGTTGTGTTCTTGAGATTGTAAACATTGATTTACTGTAGCACGTTTTTTCTAGGAAAGATCCACTCAAAAATCAAAAGACGAATTTAAGTGTTTTACTAAGAGTTTTTTTTTTTTAAAGAGAACTTTTCGATTTCATTTCATAGCTCTCAACCTTCGATGTTTTTAAAATGTTTTTCTTTCCACTTCTTTTAGCTGACATTTGAAAAAAAAAAGAAATTGATAGCTCTATTAGTAAATTGAAACAAGGGATCGGCAATCCTACTCGATTTCTTGAGCTTAACATAACATTGAACAAAATTAATTAAAATTGTTTTCAAAGAACAAAGCTCGATTACCAAAGTAATCCGTTAATGCACTTTTGTGTCGCTATTTAAATAGTAATTCCATTATCTTGGGCCAACTTTGGCACGAGGTACTTAAATTATGAATGAGAACTTTCTCCATATCCTGGCTATGAAAAGAGAACCCGAGTTCGTCATCAATTAACTAACCAACCAACACCACTTCATTCGAAGGACATAAAGTGTGACTGCTACTGCTACTTCTAATACTATACAAGATATTATTGATTTTGAGTTTTGTTATTTAAGATTTATTTTTCTAAGCAAAACAGCAAACATAACTATAGTGAGAAATAAAAAAAAATACTTTGCTTTGTTTTCGATTAACGCTGTTGATAAAAATTTCCCACCCACTTCACCTTGAAAATGCCAAAGACAGGAGTGGTTTGCGACAGCACTTTTCCACCTCGTTTACCATTCTTGAGGATAAAGTGTGGCAATGGGGATGGGGACCCTTCAAAGCCAAGAGTGATGAGTTCCCATACCTGAAATCCATCGAGTCAGGTATTCATTCGTTTCGAGACTCACAGAAAACATAATTCAGCAAATTAGGTTAATAAAATATACGTCGTCGGCACACATATAATGTATATTATGACTGACAGTGTGTAGTCCTCTTTCACTGGATTTTCCATTTTTTTTCCGTTGTATGTTCTTTCTCCCGCCACGCCGCGTCGCCCCGGCATATAGGAAGAAATCTTATGGCTTTGTTGTCGTCAGAGGTAGGTCGGTACGGTAGGTGTACTCTTATAGTATATGTAGCTATTGTTGTCTCGTTTTATCCTTACACACTAGACAGTAGGTTGGCATCATCTTTTGTTGGCAATGGCGGCAGTCAGACGTCATGGCAAAACTAGCGTAAAATCGATAAAGTCAATATGGCGGAATGTATTATTTAGTATAGGAGGATAATTGAAAGACGCTCTCACCTCCGACGAAGCGAGGGAGACAGAGAGGCGAGATCTCCTTTGGAAAATCCTTCAATCGGAAAATTGCTTCTCTGCTTGTCTCATGCGAAGTAGGTTAATATTCATACTAACTGAATTAAATGCATGACAGAGTTTCCCGAACTAGTCTATGCGTGTTGTTTAATTTAGGTGTAGGTGCGAGATTCTTCCAAAGTTTTGGGAATCATTGGAAATGTCAAAAACTTACATGAAACATGAGTGGTCGTTTGGAAACAAAACAAATGCTTCCAAATTAATGGAACAGTTTTTTGACATTGACAGATTGAACATTCTTAAACCAGTAATTTAATTTTGAATTCGCTCCATTAGGCAAGTATTGGTTCGGTGTATAGTTTCATTCATTGCTTTGTGTAAATGATAATGGAATTAAATTACGCTTGCTGGATTTATATTTTACCGGGAACAGGATTAGATAAGATTTTATTGAAGTATTGAAATAAAATATTGTTAATTAGTTCCCGCCAAACCACAAACATGTTTGACATTTGAGATTTGACATTTGGATCTGAGTTGTGACACTTTCATGCATAGAACCAATGTTCTGGTGTTGACCCAAGTCTCGACGCAAAATTCGCTAAGTTGAAGTCTGCGAAATTGCGAGTTTTTGTTTACGGTTAGGTTTGTTCCTTTAACGTTCGACTGTCGACTAAGTCTACCGTAAAATGTGCGCGCAACGTTTGTACTAACAAACACTCTTATTGATAATTAAGTTTTATTATTTGGACATGCTGTTTAATCGTGTCACTTGCCATGGTGGCATCACTAACTGAATAATAAGCAATCGATTTGACAGATGTCACGAAAATAACATGGATGCCAGAGGCAGCTGAAATCTATACTCACGCTTTTTGAGAAACCCTTTATATTACTGAACTTAGAGGTATGTTTTAACTTAAAAAAACTGATAATTTTCTGGAAAAAAGATACCTCATTTTTATATAATTCTTGTTACAATTAACCCTGTTCTATGTCTTAACCCATATTCGTGTGAAGTTTAAATAACATGACTTTTCTTTGAATACTCTTTAAATATCTTGACATCTTCTCAGATAGCTTTGCTGCGCTTTTTTAATGGATTTTGTAGCTGAAATATGACTTACAAGTTTAAAAACGGTTTGGCTCAATTTTTTTTGAAAATCTTAGAAGGGCTAGCTCTTAGAACAAAGTGTTAATTTTAGCCCTACTCTCTTCTACTCCTAATTCCTGGTGGCAACACTCCATGAGCCATTAGTCTCTTATATATTTATTTTTTTTATAAAAAATTTCAAATGGAATATTTGTTTTAAATTAAAAAAATGTTTTTTTTTTTTAAGTTTAACATTTCAAAAAAAAAACGGTTGACTTGATCATTATTTCGAAATTGAAATCAATGCAATTGTTCAATTGTTTTTTCTAACTCAAGCAGACTAGGATTATCCTGTGTCGAAATTCGAGAACACTAACCATTTATCTGTGCGACTGCGAGCCCAAATGATTATTTCTATAAAATCATTTTTTTTAAACTTTAAGAAAACAAAAAACCATATTTTAGTTTTCAATTTAATATTCTTAAATATACATTACACACCGATTGGCAGTGATTTTAAAGTGGTACCGAACTATAATAGCTATATAATATAGTGTGTAAAAGTGTGATTTTGCACTCCTCCGCGACAATGTGTTTCCAGCCGTATTAAATTTATCGAAATCGGTTAAATAATTTTTGAGAAAATGGTACCACGAAATGTGGAATCGAATAACATTAAATCTAGACATTGCTTTAATGAATCAGTAACAGCCAGTTTTTACCGATTTCATTAAAATTGAGTAGTCAGTTTTGGGCAGTAAACGAACAATAAATAATATTCAAATAGTCCATATCTCATTAACTAACGTCCTTTATTCAAGTACAAAGTATGACAGAACAGAAAAAGCTGGTTAGTATCACAATGAAGCCAAATAAAAATAAAAAAAAAATAAACTTGGCAGAAAACAGAAGTTATAATAACTTTTCGTCATAAATAACCTTAAATTGCTTTCATCGTTAAAATTCTCATCCATGTTCCGACTATTTGAAGTACATTAACCCAATATGGTGGGCTACGCTCCAAACATAACCTTTAACACTTTGGCCTTTGGTCAACAAAAAATGTTCATGGAATTCATATTATGTATGTTGGTGGATAGCCTTATTACTTTACAGTCCCTCATTTCTTATCATCAACGTCACTTACTGACTGACCTTTAAAAATCCTCCAAAATTCCTTTGAAAGCTATTGACTACGAGTAAAGGGAGTATACAATATTGCAATATAAGATTGACCACCAAAACTTCGGCTGCCACGCCCGAATGATTTAACACGAAAACGAAGGGCAGTATGTACCAGCTTTCGTGTGTTTGAAAATCTCTCGTTAAAAATATATGAGTAACGACATTATAGATGAAGAAAGACTTGTATAGCTCCGTTTGCTCCAACTTATACTTTTCAGTCAAGGCGTTAATTGGATGTTAAATGAATTGTCATGCGATGAGCGAATTTTGACGTAATATAGTTTTTCCATGTCCATTGGTGGTTTCAAACTTTTAGTTAAACAAATGATAGGGTTTTTTGAATACCAGCTAAGGTGGCACAGTGGGGCTTGTACCTAAGGAAAATTCTCTAAAAAAAAAAAAAAAAATGGAGGCTTTTATATTGCCTAGACTAATTAGGTCTACAACTTTCGACTATTCCTGATGGAACATGTTTTTTTTATAATTCACACGCGCTCAATAGTTTATTGAGACACCCTTAGGCTAGGACCACACTTGCGATTTTTCGTCGAGGCGATTAAAAAGTCGTAGTCGCTACAAATTATTGTCATGCACGCACTTGCGATTTTTTTGCCGCGCGATTATTTAATCGCGAAAAATGAAACACACTACTTTTTATGTAAGTGCACGCATTTGCTACAAATAAGTAGCGACAGAAAAATCGCTTGAAAAAATAGAACTTGTTTCATTTTTATAATCGCTGCGATTTTTAAGTCGCATGTGCGTGCATTCACATTTAAGGCCATGTGTCTTACTTTTTGCGACTAAAAAATCGTGCGATTGAAATCGCAAGTGCGGTCCTAGCCTTATAATAGAGGGAGAGAAATGAGTTGGCGATGAAAATTGGTCTTAAATGGCAATAGAAACAGTGCCGGGTTAATTATTCCATAATCGTGTTTAATCGTAATATTATGGAAAGAACCTACAATATTCTGCCGAGTTCGAATTCCGAACGTCTAAAATGAGAAGTACTTGGAATTTGCTTAGCTGGAGGAATGTTTTCATGAAAATTTCATATCACATATCGATGTTTTAGTGCACAAAACCTAATTTTTAAGAATAGAGCTTTTAGGATATAATTATAAAGGGTATTCCATTAAGAGTATGCCAATGTATGCCATTATGAATGGAATATAATATTAAAATATCCGCCGAAGCACATCACAAGTTATGACGTAATTTTCGCCAAGTTGTGGTCTACGAAAGGCCGAGTTCTTTTGTGTGGAATTGACTGCTTCGGATTCTCCTACACTTACAGATGGCGGTGATATTTTTAGCAGATATTGCGTTTCGTTGACGTATTGGGTTCGGCGAATTGTTCACTGAACCAGTCGACTCGAATTTATCCACCACGTTGCGATTGGTTCTTTCATAAAACAATTTAATCATTTGCACATCTTTTTGAATATACACATTGATATTTGGTAATAAAGACTTAATTTTCAGAAGCGATTTCGACAGTTATAGGGTGGAATGCAAATGGCTCATCCGAGACAGCATTGAGTTTTTGAAGCATTAAATTCTATGCGGTTTTTGGTTCCTCATCAAGATCAGAGTTTATTGAGCTTAACATACGTTGCCGTTTCAGATCCATATTTGAAAAACGAGTTGGTGAATGCGGACACGAATATGAGTAGCTGAGAGTACTGTCGTCAGCGAAACAATTCAATGGATTAAAAGTTTCAGACAAAAGATCATTGATGAATATGAAAAAGAGATTCGGAGACAAAACGGAGCCCTGTGGCACACCAGCATATTTTATATGAATTTCAGACTTAAAACCGTTTAATACAACTTGTATTGAGCAGTTTGAAAGGTAATTTCTTATCCAGTGAAGAAGAGATTCATCGATACCGAATGCACGCATTTTTGATAAGAGAGCTTGATGCCAAACTTAATCTTATTTTCTCCAAAACGATGTAAAGATTTGTGCCACTGTTCGGTGAAATATATACTGTACGATTATTAGTGGACCTTTTGCTACGAAAGCCATTCTACCGGTTATTAAGAAGCTTTCGTTCTTCGAGATATTTCTTTAGCTGATAATTTATCAGCTTTTTCATGACCTTAGAAAGAATTGTCGTAAAAGCATTTGGAGGATAGTTGGAGTTGGAGGGAGAAGAAGATTCGCCTTTGTAGATACAAGCCGAAAAAATGCTGTTTTTCATCCTCTTACAAATGGGCCAATAGAGTAAGCCAGATGCAAAAGCTTACAAAATGGTTTTACCAGCGTTGAAGAACACCTCTCTAGAACAATGGGAGAAATACAATCCTGGTCAGATGATTTGTGTGTATCGAAATCTTTCAGTACCGTTGCAACTGTACAATTGCGAAAGAAGATTTTTTGCATAAAATCGATTACACTCTCAAGTACAGGAGGAGTCATGACACTTTCTGGGAGTGTCGAATCAACAGCAAACTTTACTCCACGCAAATTGGCTTTTTTCTTGTGAGCTGACGAAAGGGATGCCATTGAAGACGAGCGTTGGGACCAAGGATGTACCCTTGGGACATTGTAGAATTGTTTGCCATAATTGTCGGTCATGCAAAAATTTGGTTTGTCGAGTATAATCTTTGCAGGTCTTTCTAGCTTGTTTGAACTTATTCCGGTAGGGTTGGCTTTACAACATCGGAAACTTACTTCTTTGGCTCTAATAACCTCTTGAGAGCTCGAATCAATACAAGAATCCTCTTTCGGTTTGATAGATTTTTCCTTATTCGAGATAATCTTTTTCATTCCGAATTTGAAACCACATCTGCACTGAAGTCAACATCACTATCGAGGAAGGATAGCGACCAGTTAAAGTTCCTGAAGAAATCGTTGAGACAGTCCCAGTTGGCTTTCTTGTATTGCTAAACAGTTTTCAATGGAGGTAAGAAGCATGTGAGACTAGAGTGTTGGCGATTCACCTGCAACGTCAGGAATCCGAGTAGGCTGGTAAACGAGCTGAGTCAGGTTAGTTAACTTAGCGAAAATCTCGGCATACCTTCCACTAAAATAGATGCTCTAGCTATTATTATTGTCGTTTAAATGGTGTTTTTTAAATTCTCATCTTGCGGAACAAGTATGATCACTACTCAACCCTATCACTGTATCAGTTCGGAAAAAAATTGTATCCCAATCATTTTGTATAAATATGTAATCGTTAAACTGTTTTCGAGCTGTTTGCAAACCAACCATATATCAGTTAAGAAAAGTTTAAATCAAACGAAAACAAAAAAAAATCATTTTGAAGTTTTTGAATGAAACACCAACAACTTGGATGTAATACCACCAAAAATTTTAATTTCCCTACAAAGGCTTGCCTTTCAGAACAAGTAAAAAAGTCAGCTGTCGGCTAAAAGAACTACTCAGAAATTCGTCCCAAAAACGAAGAGCTCATATACGTTTCCCTCTAAACTATTCATTTTTGGAGAACCAAACCAACTCCGTCTGGCAGGAAAACCATGTGAAACCCCCATTATGATAAATAAATAAAGAGAAAAAAAAAACAAACTTAAAATCCCCCAATCCAAAACCGCAGAGCAAATATAAGTTCTTTAACCTTTCCAATTCCCTTACGTCAGACGACAACAAAAGCAAAAGAACGTACATATGTGGGGGCTTAGGCAAAAGTGTTTTCTGATTAAGCTAATACTAGTGGTATACTCCCGTCGTTGTGTCAGTCGTTGTCGTCATTTATGTGTCGGCAAAATGAAACGTGTTGTGCATTTGTAATCGCTCCCAGGAAGTTGTTCCAAATGGAATAAATTTACTTCCACTCCCCGTCTCTGGGAAAAAGTAAAATTGCAACCAATTGTAGGAACCATGTTAATCCAGTAGAATATTGAGCAAAAAGAAGAAAAATTGGAATCATCAGCTTTTTGGCTGATACCCAAATTTCTTGATGAGTTTGTTCTCCCTATTCAACTTGAGAGCCATCTGATGGTGGTATAGTGACTAGCAGTAACAGTTGCAGTTATGTATATGAATGCAAGACATCACATGCTCTACTTGTCCTCTACTGAAATTGAATGGATTCGGAATTGTCTTGTTATTCGAAGATGAATTGGTCAGTTCTAACCAGTTTAGACCGAATGGCTAAGAGGGTTCGCAGTTCTCGTATACCTATTGGAAACTTTGTTTCAATCCAACTAAATTACTTGGGATTTGGCATGTATACTAGTATAACTATGTAGCCATATGTTATTTATTTAATGGTTTTATTGCTTTTATTTCTTTGTTGCAAATTGAGTTTGTAAAATTATATTATATGTCTATTAAAGGGAAAATCAAAAACAGGGAGGACAGAGAGAAGTAAATTGATGGTTAATGATAATAGAACTCTCCCTGCTTTTAACCGGTTCGGGTTTCTTTGATGAGGCTCGATCGGGTTTACAGTTCTTGAGTTTGTTTGTGTTTTCATTTGTCTTTTGATTAAACTGGTATTTACCTCTTGTTAATCAAATAATAATGTTATTTGTGGAAGTCGTAAAATGGTGTTCTGTTTGTAAGAAAAAACTTATCAGTATTTTTGGTATGTACATACTTGTACCAATATTTTCTATGATACATATTTTTTTATTTCTTAATCAAATCAGTAGAAGAATATTGACCTAAAATATTGGGGCCTATCGTGAATAAAATTTCCCTGGGAATTGTTCCCAACTTTCAAAATTGTGATCTCGAATAATGTCGAAAGTTTCCCTTGGAATTTATTGATATTGGGAATTAAGTTTCGTAGTGACTTTGGCTCTCATTTAAAAAGACCAGTCGCCAGCTTACAATGACCAGTGCAGAAGTATTGACCTTTCCAATTTTCGAAGATGGGGAACATTCCGAGGGAAATTTTGTTCACGATAGCCCCCATTATTTAATGCTTTGAAGCAAGTAGCTAGTGAAAGTTACAATATAAGAATTATTTAGAGAAGGGAAAATTTGAGAAGAATTTGTCATTCAGTTGATGCTGTTTTTTCAAATTCGAACGAATAGAATGAAATTATTTTATTTTTACATTAGAACGAATAATGTTCGTTATCGAAGGATTTGATTCATAAACCGAAATAAATTTGACTATTCTGTCAAAAGTCAATATGTAATGCATTTGGTTTCCGTTATTTGTTTAAGGTTTAATAATTCTATGTATTTAAACAACAAAGGTCTATTCATTGCTATGCTTTTTGAGAAATTTGATTTAGTAATTAACACTCCAGGAGCCCAGCCAAATATGATGCTGATGTCTTGATTATCGAAAAAGCCGTATAACAGTTTGAAACGTACTACCATTTTTTTTTAGAAGGTGATTTCTTCACACTATTATTATTATTGATAGTGACAATTAGGGTAGAAAACCGTATTTTCCAAAAATAGGCTATTAAGTTGAAACTAAATAATACTCCTTCCACACTGAGAAAATAAATTGTTTCTTAGTTATGAAATTCCTTAATCTGCGTTCACATTATTATGGTAATCGTAATCAATAATGTTGAGATAATGTAGACATTCTGATCAACAGCGCCAATCAACCTTAACCCAACACGATTCAAATATGTAGAAATCAACAAAATTGTATCAACTCAACAATACTTCGCTCGGCCATAGTCAAGTGTCAGATTTGTTTTGCCTGTAGTCTGTGTATTATTTTATGTTTTGCGCAATTCATTGTTTTTATTTTTTTAGTGGTGCTAATATGGGCAGAATAACTTCTTTCCAACTGCGAGCCCAAACGGGCAAGTTATGGCAAGCAAGTTGAAATAAGCAATTTTTTTTTAATAACACACAACACCTTACGAACATGCTCGTCAACTGACATATCGTCCCCTTTCTGCGTTAACCTCGTAACTACATTTTTCGGCAAATTCGTTTTTTTGTATAAAAATACTGTCTATGGCTCACAGAATAATAGAGCTAAGTATGAATGTTAAAATGATTCATCTAATCTATTTTACCGTTAATTCTTTTTCCTCGTAACTACGCTCATGTTGTTAAGTTTCGATGAGAACCTCGTATGTACTTGGTGAGGCCTTAGTTTCTTCATTGTTAATCTTTTTTACACTGTTAACGACAAGTCAAAAGTACCGTTATTCAGATTTAGCTTTGAGGCAGATAATATTATTATTAATTAGGTAGATACCTTTGGAGTGAATTTAAGCTTTGTATGTAGCGCAAGCTTTTTGAGCATCAGTTTTATAAATATTGGATTTGGCTTAGTATTAAGGTTATAAATTTAATAAAAATATAAAATAAAAAACACAATATGGATCGGTAAATAATATATGTATGTATGTAAATTAATCTCTTTTTTTTCTATATGAATACTCTTCAAAATGTTCTCGTTATCGTGTTGAATTAAAGGTCTTAAAAAAGAATTTTAAACTTTAAGGCACCTGTTGGATGGCGAATTTATCAACAATAATAATATTACTGAACCAGGCACTTCTAAACCATCAATTTTAAATAAACATGTTTTGGTGTTAGATGAAGCAAAAGGTGAACTGAAGTTTATTGAATGTGAAATCGAAGACAATATTCCTACATTAGACTACGAACACGAAGGCTTCATCCTTGATGATCAGACCGGACTATTTATTGAAATAAACGATAATCAAGATTCCATTACTTCTGATTTATCAAGCCTCATCAAAATCTTCCTTTGTTGATTATAACAGGTCTTAACGCAGAAACCTTGATCTAGATGAAAATTTCGGTCTTATTTCTAAAAGAGAAGGAAGAAAGGACAGGGTAGACCGGAGAAATGGAAGAAGAATATAGTCGCGAAAAGGAAAGCAATACTAATGTTAAAAAGAGAAAAAGGAAAGATAGTCGGGAAACAAAAAAGACAAAAACGTGGGCTCAAGCCTCGTTATGATTCCGCTAAGTGTCAGATATAGTCAACATGTTAGCAACAAAAATAAAGCAAGGTTGGAAAAAGATAATAACAAAGAAAAAGCGTTAACGAATGAAATAAATGCTTATACTTTAGACGTTCAAGCTGTCCAAACGGTACCTTTCATAGCTGCATCAGCTACATACTTTAAGCAAAAGCTTGCTGTGCACCAGTTTACTTTTTTTAATTTGAAAACATCAGAAGTTCATTGCTACATGGCACGAAGGAGAAGGTGGAATGGGTTCTAATGTTTTTGCTTCATGTGTTTTTCATGTTTTGGAAATGTTTGTGATCTTGGTCTTCCGACAGTCCTGTTTAGCGATGGATGTAGCGCACAAAATCGAAACGTCAACTTAGCTAATCTTCTACAATTCGTGGCGATAAAACGTAATACGACGATTTATCAAAAGTATTTGACGGTTGGACATACCCAGATGGAATGTGATTCTGTCCATTCTGTGATCCGCAGGTAACAGATCTTAAATGCATAAGATATGATTCCATGGGTATGTATTATAAACTTGATTTCGACAATGATTGGATATTATCTCCGCAAAGGAAAGCGAAAATAGATATTTCAAAAACTATTTTAAAATCACTTTATGAAAATTCCAAACCTTTGGCGTTAAAAAAATATAACGACTTACAGAGTTTAAAGAAACTACTTCTGTTAAGTAATTGAAATGCTAACAAATTCAGTTTTTATACCAATTTAAAATGTTGTCTGTACTGTATTCTCAGTAACTAAGACCAGAATAAATCCAACCTTTGCAACAAACGGTCGTGTCTGCCTTTCAATAAAACGAAGTTTCAGGGAATCAACACCAAGGAGACTATCGATAAGGAATAAACGTGAATTCCTAGGTGCTGGAAGCGTGAACAACTTCCAAAAGATTATCACGGATTTTATGATAACCTTAAATTTAATTCTAATAAAGAATAGAAAGACTTTGAGATTTAATTTTGTTCCCTTTTTAAGAATAAAATCTGTTACTTTTATTGAATATATTTTTTAGTTCATAAGTTACTTGTAAATACATGCTTATAAATTATGAACATAAATAACATGCATATGTATTTAAATAACATATCCTTTGAGTTGTATCTTAATATTTAATTTAACAAACCATTTCATCAAACATTGAATTCGCTTTTCAAATAATTTTAAAATTTTATATATTTTAGATATAAGATTTTATATGAATTAAAACAACAGTATTTCAGTTTAATCTGTGTATTTTTTTATGCTTCAGCTATTTTTCTAACCTTGAGTTTAAAATTTCAATTATTTGAATTTATTTTAAATAAGAAAAAGAACCTCGTATCTGCATTTCGGTAAATCAAAACATAAGAGACGGATACTCGTATGTAACAAAAACAGTTAAAACAAGTACTTTTGTGATGTCCTAGCAAAATTAAAATTAGGAAATACTTACAACTGTAAAATATAAATAGAAAACAAATAAAGTATCGTTATTAGGTTCCATTGACGGAAACTACACGTTTTTTCGTTTCCTGAAAAATTGTGTTTTTGTAGATACGAGATTAACGCAGAAAGGGGACGATATGGAAGTTATGAAGCCAGAAGCTAGGCAAGTTCGAAAGCAAGTACCCTGACAGCATAAATTATTAAAGTAGATATTTGATTGAAGCGAAATCGATAAGTTAATATAAATAAAATTTAAAATTTTAAAACTTCCCGTCAACTTGCTCGGCAAGTGGCGTTCCGCCTACGTCACTACTTTAAAACAAATGCAAATATTTCAGCACAAATGACACTTAGTATCAAAGTTGGCACGTTCCCAATAACTATCGAGTTTTTCATATCAAAGTTTTGGATATCAATGAAATTCTTTATTCCTGTGAAAGTACGTTCGATGCCATTATGTATGGAACTCGATTTCTTTTGCATGCCCACCACGGGCACGCTTGCAGAAGTCCAGACGCTGAACCCAATTTTCGACGGTTTTCAAGTATAAACACATTGCCACCAGCAATGTCATTTTATCTGCTTGACATTTCATATCGAAAAAAAGGTTTTCACTGTGGTGCCACTGACTATTGCAGTGGGAAAGTTGACAATACTGCACCAGCAACAGCAAATTTAGGACTTTGGCCTAACGACGCTGTTGGCGTTGCTGTTGCTGTTCTAATGTGTGTTGAACAATTGAAATACATTGGCTGTAAATTAATGGCGGCCGCTGTTGCTGTTGACGGTGCTGTTGCTGGTTCAATCTGTTCCGCGCTTTACTGAAGAGAAATGTCAAAAGAGCAGCAAGAAATATGGCGTCGTTTGCTGTCCCTGTCGCTCTACTTTTGTAGCGTCCGTGTTGAAAAACCCTTTATTAGAGTATGAGGTTAAAAATGTTGACTGTTGTTGTCGATCAACAATGTGGATCAGTATATTGTAGACTTCCATTAAATGAAATTTTGTTGACTTAACGAGTTATTTGTTGTTCGCCTCCGAGTTTGGAACTCGCTCTTTAGGAAAGATAAATAAAAATAAAGCTTGAATCTATTTCCAAAAAAACACAAATTTTACATGGTAGTTGATTGATTTCCAAAAAAATACATCTCATATCTACATTGTTATAATTTAGGTTGAAGAAAACTTAAGTAACTTCCAAATTTATATCAAACAATATGCGTAATCCATTGTAATCTATACTTCATTTAAAACACAGTTGTATATATGGCAGGCGTTTGATAATAGGGAAAAAGTACCTTGTCAAATGTTGCTTGACCTTTCAAAGGCTTTTGACGAAGTCAATAATGTCAAATTATCTGAAAAGCTTATTTAAAAATACAAATTTTTAGCAAAGATACTTTTTTCCAATCTACTTTAAACAAACAGTTCAAGTTTTTAACAAGATATCTGAATTTCTACTTTATTTTATCGGCACCCCTCAAGGTTCCATTCTTAGGCCCTTATTAATCAAAGGCTATTTTGGTTTAATAATAAATGTCTCCTAAAAATACCTATGTATTTTTTGACGTTTGTAAATGTCAAAGAGTCATATGAAGTTAGCACGATACTAAAAAAAATGAGCTACATATGTATTTTTCCAATGGCGTTTTTCTTTTTTAGTTCACAATAGAGCTCTGAACAGAGTTCAAACATGTTCTGAACATCCTCTTACTAAGCCAAGCGTGCTTTGCGTTGTTTTTGAAACAAACCTGAACACTCAGCTGTCACCATATTTTTTTTTTATTTCCACCTGTCAAATGCACAATTTATTTTTTGACAAATCAGGCTCTGCTCTGAACTTAAAAAGTAAAACGCCTTATAACTTTTCCGCATCGATCCGGCTGAAGTCCGCTGCGACTGCGAACTGTCGAAAAGGAAACCCCGACTTAAGGAAACCCAAAAAGAAAGAGTCTAGCGGGATCAAATCGCATGACCTTTATGTAACCTCTGCGATTGACATAATATCAATCGTGGTGCCGCTGTGTGGCACGTAGCGCCGTCCTCTTGAAACCACATGTCGTCTAGGTCCATATGGTTCAATTTGGGCCATAAGACGTTAGTTATCATCGTTCTGTAGCACTCGTAAGGATTCGACTGCCTCGGAACCGCGTTGTTTATGGACATGATCTTGCGCCAAGTTGAACGCTGCGAAAGGCCAAGTTGTTGTGCACGGCAAGGAAACGACAGCCTCGGGCTCTACTGTAAACTTGCATGGCGGAGATGTTCTCAAGCGATCTTGCGTTTCTTTCACTTATGAATATTTGCTGATTGACTATCGAACTAGTCGTCCCAAATTTAGCCACCAAACGTTAATGACTGGACTCTGAAATGCCCACCACTTCTACCATAAAATGAGCGCAATGTTTGCACTATCGAACACTCATTTTGATAATAAAGTTCTATTATTTGGACTTGCTGTTTAATCATGTTGCATGATTTGGCATCAATAACTAAATTATAAAACAACATGGGCGCCAGAATCTACCCGCCCAACTCAAAAACCCTATAGCTAAAAAATGTTTAAAATTAAGAAAAAGAGTTAGTAAACTACTTTAAATAAGCGAATTGTTAAGTAGAATCATATTATAAAATCTTAATATTGGGCTGCTCACAACATTACGCAATTGACACTTAATTTCCTTACATTAAAGTTACTGGTCTTTTTCTTTTTACTCCGACTTCTCCTAACCATAAATCATGATTAATGATAAAAAAAAACTAATAATTGTTTAAAGCAAGTTATTCATGTCGTCAATCAAATAACTTTTCTCCTGTCAATACTGGTGTAAATGGCGATGGTCACCATACATCTATCATTTAATCTTCATTCATGCCTAATGCCTTTTCACAAGTCAATAAAACAAACAAAAAAATAAACTTTTTCAAACTTAACCATCATAAAAGACAAAGTTTTGTCATTCTTACCTATACTCATAAAACTAAGTAATAATAGTTCTTATCACTGAGTCAACAGAAAAGTTACATTTCAATGCTAAAGTTATACTCTTCCTATGTTAGCCTGCATTAAAAGTATTTTTTTATATCTTATTAGGCTATTCTCTTAGTCAAACAAATACATACATACATACATCAAAATGTGTGTCCCTAATTCTTCTTCTACAAGCAAGTTTTTATATCGTATGTCCCTTATAAAAACATTTTTTTTTTTACACATTAACTTGGAAATGTTTAATGAAGAGGCGACCGAAGCTATGCTCTCCCATCCTATATAGACAATCAAAAGAGAAAAATCAAATTAAAGAAACTCGAAAAGTCGTCTTGGACTACCTCGAACTTTGATAGAAACAACGAAGAATTAATAGGTTTGTTCGTTGAGCCCTGAAGTCGCCCTGGGGTCGCCCTAAATCGTTTTTTGAAAAACCTGAAGTCACCCTGGTGAGCAAATTCTGTGTTTTTTGAGACCTGGGGTCGCCCTGAACTCGCCACGAAGTAGATCTAGGTATTTTGCTGGGGCGAGTTCAGGTAAAGAATAAACTGTCAAAAGTCATATGAGATTTCATATGTATTTCTTTTGTTGTCGTTTGGCGATTCGCATGTCGCATGTTATTGCTTGTATTTGCAATTAAATATTTGTTGTACTCATCGGATGAAACATTCAGCAACAACGCAAAATTGTTTTCGTTCATTTTTAAAACTAATTTATAACAAATTTAAAGTTTTATCAGATCAGAAAATTATTTTGTCTTGCTTTTAGTTGTCAACAAAACAGTTGACAGCCCTTGGGTGTTTTTTGAAAACCGAAAACCCCAGTTTTTGATGACAACTCTGAGGGTTGTCAAGAAAACCTGGGTCAACCCTGGGTAAAGTTCAACGAACAAACCTAATGTAAGTCTGGGGAATGTTTCTTGCTGTTTTCAGTTAATTATGTGCTTTGTGGTTTGAATCTCGGCTAGATAAAAGAATTGACACATGTTCATTTTTGCTGGCTGCCTATTCTTTTGGTATATTGTTGTTGCTGTTTCTTATTTTTGCAGCTATAACAATACACACAAAAAAAACACATCACAATATATATAAGTTGTCATTTGCACGATTCATCATCACTTCGACTACACTACTCATCATCCTTTGTCCTCGCCCACAAGGATATGTTTTTTTCTAAATCAATGGCCGGCTAATGTTTCCTTCCGCTAGCTAAAAATAAACAAAAACTGTCATAAAATACATAAATACACATTCATGGAACAACATTTGGCTCATAAATTTTACTATGACCGCACTCGCGATGAAAGTTTTTTTTTACCACACAACAGCCTGGCTGCGAAAAATATCCTTTCCAGGATGGCGTCTAATTTTATGTCTTTTTTTTTATTCCTTTTAGTTTATTATATTTGTTTGAGTTCTTACTTTATATCCATCCTATCTCTCTATCTCTGTCTACCACTTACACTTACACACTATAAAAATTTTTATGTTTGCTTTCTTCTTTCGCTAAATTCTTCTTCTTCTACTAAGCCTTTAATTTAAAAAATTGTAATTAATTGAAAATAAATAAATAAATTAACTCTTAATTTTTAGTGAATATTTAACAAAGAAAGAAAAAACTAGTTTTAGATTTAAAATACAATTTTTTTGTTTTTGGAAAGATCCTTTGCTTGCATGTTTATAGTATTTATTTCAGAGATCGGGACAAAACTGGTAAGACACTACTGAACACTAAGATGCCATCAGCACCAGCACACAATGCCGAGGAGGCACGTTTACTTGGGTAAGATAGGTGTTTTTTTTATTTCGTGTTTAAATTCTATTTCTCAGTGTTGTAAATGTTCCTTTTTAAAATTCCTCAAAAAAAAAAAAAAAAAAGAAAAGCGATGGGATACATTTTTGTTCGTTTTAATTTTTTTGTTTTCTTGAAAAAATTTACCTTTACAAAAGTTTTTTGAGATGAAAAAAGGATTAAAGGAAAAACTTTTTGTTCGATGTGCGGTGAAGTGCCACAGGAGAGCATTGTTTGTCCTAAACTTTTTCATTTAATAAGTTTTATTTTGTTCCACCTCACTGATGATAAAAAAGAAGTAATAAAAAAACCACTGTAGCTGCACTTTAAGCGCATGAACTAAGTAATAAATATAACACGCGTTTTAAACATCAACAAAACTCTGTAACAATGGAATTAAAAAAAAAAAGAAAAAAAACTTAAACTAAATACCAGCACCCAAGTTCCTTATCTAATGCTGGATGCACCAGATGTCCCATGTAGAAAAAAAAACTAAATTTTTCAATATAAAGTTAAAATATGTGCGTGTTGAAAAAAGTCTTTTTTATTTTACTGGAGTTAAGTTTTGTCTTTTATTATCTCTGTCTTAAACTCTCACCCCTCCAACCTAATCGAAGGGGTGTATGTATGTTCCTTTCCATTAATATTGATTGGATATAAAATAACGTCTACATATATTTCTTTTTTATAGCACAATGCCAGTTGATCCAATGGATGATATTGAATTACGTTCGGTTCAATTGCAATTCAATCGACGTGATTCCATCGTTGACCATTGTGAGCAGAAGCGTATACCCACGGATAAAGGTGAAATTCAAGTAGCAATACAAGGCGATCCAAAGAAGTCGGCTATACTGACGTATCATGATTTAGGATTGAACTGTAAGTAGTGTTGTTAATTCCAGATTGGCATTTTTTTTTTACTACGAGTATTCTGGGAAGACACTTTGTGGTATACTATATTGTTTGTTATAAGGTGTGTCCTTTTATTAAAAATTCTCTTTTTTGTATTTCATTCTTATAGATGCAACGAGTTTCTCTGGATTTTTCAATTATCCAGAAATGCGAGAGATATTGAATAACTTTTGTGTGTACCATGTAACTGCACCAGGTCAAGAAGATGGTGCACCAACTCTGCCAGAAGAGTAAGTTAAATAATACAAACTTTTATTATTTTTTTCCTCATTGAGTGGTGTGGTTTGGGAGAGTTATTATTTTCAGATTCCTTTTATACGCTTGGTTTTGGCTTTAAGGACGATTTAAAGATGTTTAAGCTTAAGTAAATATTTGATATTTAACTACCTTCTGTTGAAAAAGTAAGAAGTGTCTACCAAAGCACTCGCTCGTTTCACTATGATGTTTTTTTCAGAGTTTAACTTCTTTTAAAAAATCATAGTCATTAATAAAAGGCGAAATCAATGTACACAATTAAAGTTAGGTTTGCTTTTCCAAATACTTGTAAAGTTCTTTATTGAGTAAATCAACTTAACCCTATTTGCTGATGATTCATTTATCCACAAGTAATTTAGATTTGTTTCTTCATTCTGACTCCGATATATTTATTATCGTCTCCAAGCATATTCTATGAATAACTGCAAATTTCTCATGCCCTATCAAAATAGTTTGGTAATACGAGGAAGCAAAGGTTGCTGCATGAATGATTTATTAAGAAACATTGTTACTTTAGCTCTAATGAGTAGTTTTTTGCTATAAAAACCCAAATAAATAATAGGCCCAATATCTCGACGAGAACCTGAATCTAGTGACTTACCACTTCTAGCCATTCATTTGTGCGTTTTGTCGAAAGAAATGAAAGGAATCTTCATTTGATTTATATGATAGAGAGCTCAAAATTCTCAGACTATCGATGATGTTATTCTTATAGCAAACTTAGCACGATGGTGAAACGATGGCCCCTATTACCTGTATATAACCTTTGTTTGTCTCCTTATTGAACACATGTGTCAAGTATGGTGCCCTTATCAAAAAATTCATATATCCATAATCAAGAGCATTTAACGGCGTTTCCCACGTTTCGCCCTTCGTGGTCTTTCTTGGAAAACCCTTTTGATTCTGCTTCGAATCAAGACCGACTTCTATTAATTAAGTTGAAAATGCTGGAAGATGGAAGTGCATTAAGCGACATTCACTACTATATATGTAGGATCTGTTGACTACACAACTCTCAATAATTCCATCTCTTTCAACTCTAATTCCCGTAGCTTAAGATATCCTGGTCTCTTCTCTCTTTCCACCCACCTTAACTGTTATGCCTCGAACGAACCTATTACTACTCGTAGCATGGCTCGGAGGATTAAATATAACATAAACTGTTTCTACTTTAACCTCAGTTCACCCTGCCTAGGACTTAATCATCCTTCAAATTCACTTAAATTAATATTGTCTTGCTAGTCTGAACGGCTCATAATACATTCTATATCGCTTTCAAGTAGGTTTTTATATCACTTCTTTTAGAGCCTCAAAATTTCCTGTTTCTCACTGGTGCTCACGTAAATTTAAAACATTTATCATCAACAAAACTTGTGAGCCTAGAACCAAACTTTCCATACCAATGGATAATACACTAGTCAATGCCATAGCGGAATGTGCAGGTCGAAATCTCAAAAGGAATTACCGAAGCCAAAATATTGTCATTATGTCAGATAGCCAAGCCTTATTAAAGCACTAAGCTCATACGTTATCACTTCTTAATTGGTGTGGGAATGTGAAGGCAGGCTTAACGAACTTGGCAAGAGCAATAATGTCTCACTTCATTGGGTACCTGTACATGGCAGGCAGACTGAATAGCAAAAATAGGAGCAAGGACTCCTCTAATGGAACTAAACTCCTACTGCGGAATAGGAAAAAAATTGAGGCAGGAAAAACTACTTCTTGGGAACTACCACCATGATCGTTTCATGAACTGTATCAGCTTAAGTAAGAACAATCACGTAACTCCTCACGGGTCACTTTAAACTAAGAAGACACTACTTGAGTATTCTTGGCGTGGCCCCACGTGCAGATTCTGCAATACTTATGAAAAAACGCCGGAACATATGTATACTAGGCGGATGCGAAGTACTAATGCATTAAAGAAACAAGTATCTGGGGCGCTACCAAGTAGCCGAGTGATTCCAAATATTCAAACCCATCAAAGAGATAAACATGGAGAAAGAGTTCTAGGGTTAGCGACTCATCTAGTTCTGGGTGGGGGCACAATAGATCTTTAGGTCGCAGTGCAAACCCCCTCTCAATATGCATTCATTCATCAACAAACTTTACCCAAAAGCATCCTCTTTAACAGTAGTTCAGTCTTTCGGCCTGTTTCTATTGACGTAGTTCCATCTACCTTTTTTTAAAATTCAGAAATCCTATAAATTATTCAAACTACCGACAAGCTCCCTACAATGTTTCTCTCCTTTGCGAATCCTTTTGCCATGCTTATCATGTCGAAATTCAGACTATTAAAATTCCTATAATTCCTAGAGAAAATTCGATGGTCTTCTTTCCATGCAAATTTTTCTTATTACAAATGCTGTAGATCATTTCAGACAATCTTTCAGCAATAGTGTAAATGATAACCAATGGTTTTTGCACATTAGTTACTTAATTTGTATAACCCTAACTTAGATGATCCAAGTCCGATCCTATCTGTTATCTCAGGTCTTCCTGAGGACAGCCATCTTGCCCTATTCTTACTTGTGCTTGCCATGAATGATGTCGATTTCATTACTTCATACTCCTCAGATGCGTACAGTTCCCTCGACAAATTCGTTAAAGTCCTCTTGCATTTATGTTCGTTTCTACTGAGCAACTACAACCAGGAACGTTTCAGAAACTAAAACTTAAGTAGGAACAACCTAAGAATAATAACAAGTATCGTAACTAGACTCCGCAAACTTAGAAAGCACCTAGGTTTACTTGGTGTGGTAACAGTGCGACATGTAGATTCTGCAACATGCATGAGGAAACAAAGGACCACATACTAGGAAAATGTTGTATGCATCAAAGAAAAAACTATCTGGGACAATACCAGCTGAAAAAGAGCGACCTATCCTCTCTGAAGGTGTCCCAAATACTCGGATGTTAAAATTTTCCAGGCGGGTAATTTAGTGTCCATTCCCTAAATGACGAAGCCAACTCAACTTCAAATAGCCCGTAAAGTTCGTTGTTGTTTCTTCTCCTCCGTCTGTACTCTCTCAAAACAGCCTAAAGCATTCTTATCCGCTGATATTAGAAACGAATTGATTAGAGTCATTACAGGGCACTTAAGTTGCTTGGAGAGAACTTTGCTACTTAATTGCCTTCAAAGCCCAAAGAATTAGAAATTGGAAATAATTATTCTTCCTTTGAATTCAGCGCTGGTATTGTCTCAGTTTACAGCGGTAGATATATTCTCTTACTAACACTGACATACTATTGACAGTTGATATATAATTTGAGCTTAATATATTTTGCCATTTGACCAAGAAAGTTATCCATTATTTGACTCTCACATTGCGCTACATTCCAATTGCGCATAAAATCAAACTAATAGCGGAACAATATACTTCCAATATAGTCAAAACCATGACCATGGTACATTATTTGTATTGTTTTATTTCATTTTGAAATTTTAAGCGTGTTAAAAACTTCATGTACTACGTATACTCGTAGAAATATATTTATAATTGGTCTGATAAGAGTTATAAATAAAATATATTATTTTTCTTCCAATCGCAGTTATGTCTACCCAACAATGGATGAGTTAGCTGCCCAGTTGCTTTTTGTAATGTCACACTTTAACTTGAAGATCATAATCGGATTCGGTGTTGGTGCTGGTGCTAATATTTTGGCCCGTTTCGCTCTTCAAAATCCCCAAAAGGTAGCAGGTCTTTGCCTTATCAATTGTGCATCTACAACCTCTGGCTGGATTGAATGGGGCTATCAAAGTTTCAATGCTCGTTTCTTACGTACAAAAGGCATGACCCAAGGTGTAGTTGACTACTTGATGTGGCATCACTTTGGCCGCAATCCTGAGGAACGCAATCATGATCTTGTACAAATGTACAAACATCACTTTGAGAATAACGTCAATCCGACCAATTTGGCAATGTTCATCAATTCGTACATTAGTCGCAATGATTTAAATATCACCCGCTCACCCCCTCCAACTCCGGGACAACAAGCAGCTATCACTACCCTCAAGATGACTGTTATGAATATCACCGGAGCCTTGTCACCCCATGTTGAGGATACTATTACCCTTAATACACGTCTAGACCCTGCTACATCAACATGGATGAAGGTAAATTAATCATTTTCAATTGGCAATCGTGAGTTTTAAAAATGTTTCTACTTATTTTTTTTTTTAAGATCTCCGATTGCGCAATGGTACTAGAAGAGCAGCCTGCTAAGGTTTCTGAAGCTTTCCGGTTGTTCCTCCAGGGCGAGGGATACGGTAAGTGTTAGAACAAAACAAAAATAATAGATTCATCTACAATAAAACAACAACAACTACTACTACAATTTCTACAAACTTCATGATAATCAAAGCATCAGAGAATAAAAACAAATTATTAATCTTTGCAAAACATTTTTCACTAAAAATAAAATAGAAAACATACAAGTATACTAGTGAGAGAGCACACACACACAACAACAACAATTTACATAGAACAAAATCATTGTTTTAGTTTTCTTTTTTTTGTTCAATTTTTTGTTGTGTCTTCTCAATTGTTTTTCTTTTTTTTTTCTACGTTTTCATTGTGTGTCTTTAATTCACATTATTTCTCTCTCATTTTATAGAAAACATAACAAACAAAAAAAATTGCAAAAAAATACATTTTGTTTATATTTATGAATTCAGTGTTAAATGTTTTGTTTACACTAAAACTTAAAACACAGAACAATCAAATTTGTACATTAAAAACCGTGACTGCAATCAAAATTGAATATTTTTTTCTATTTAAAAAATAAACATCGAATTTATAAATTTGATAGAACTTAAAAAATATCTTACACTCACAACGGAGAAAAAAAAAACATAGAATATGAATGTAAAAACAAAATGATTTGAATAGACTTAATCATGCTTTTTATGCTTTTGCTGTAAATTACAAAAATAACAAATCAAACAGGAGTACATCAAAGGAAGTTTTCAAAGGAATATTAAACCTTTTCTACTTTCACAAATTGGTTTATTAATGAAAAGGTCGAAGCTTTTTTTCAAGCTACTCAAAACAGCTAGAATTTCGCAGTTTTCCAGCAAGTAAATAATATACATAGGTAATGAAGCTTCAGTTGATACTGCTTTACATAAAACACCTATATTATTTAGAGAACCGACTGGTACCCAATTGCCTGAAACACCCCCAGTTTATATCTAAGGTCAGTAAGAGAAAACTCTCTTAATTTACTCTTACTTTCCTATCTTTGAATAAATATAAATGATAACCAACAAAATGATGACTTAAGCTTCGAATTCAAAGGGTTTGGTTCAGATTTTTTTATTGAATTTTCTTAATTGTTAACAGATTCATTTATGAAATTACAAAATATGTTTGTCAGAAGCGACAAAAAGTAATATTTAACAAAGTTTTTGTTGAAAAAGAGTAAAAAAGCAATTTTACCAAAAAATTCATATAATTTTGAATTTAACGAATTTATATTTTAAATATTCAAACACAATTGTCCAATCTGTATGCACTCTTTGAGCAGGGTTGTGTTTGTCTAATTTAAAATACAGAGGACAATTATCAAATATTCAATTCGTGTACATTGTCCTCTAGCTACAGCTTGTAGTGAATTAATCAAGACATGTCTCTAGAAAATATGGGTTTTCTATGCTGCTGGTGCTTGAGATAATATTGTTTTAAAAGGAAATTACGTAAATCTCGTCAAATTTATTTACGATCCCTTCATGTTGAAATGAGTAAATGTCTTCACCATTTTCGATTTCTTGTTGAACGATTTTTAAATTAGGGCTACAAAAACAAGATAACTCGATGTATTTGAATGTTATGTTGTGTTGTAGAGGCTATCGGCGTTCAATCGACACACTTAAACCAAATGTTTGTCCCTTGTGATATCAGATGGATGTAGGAAAGCTTTTGTCTATTTTTTTTTATCAATTTTCAGCTCTTTATGATGACTTTAAGATTACGAATTTCTGTTTTTGACAGATCAAATGGATTGAACGTCTTTGGGATAGGACAGAATATTTCAATTTATTCAATTTCATTGTACTAATAAGACATAGTATTTTAAGGTACATAAAATAAAAGATAAGGGAATTTCAAAGCATAATAATAATAAGAAAAGTATACTAAATATGTATATCGATACAAAAATACAAATAATTATTTGAATTAATAATCAACATTCCAAATTGTATCTTAGCTAAATTAAGTGAATAGGAAAAAGAAATCAACAATGAATAATAAGAAAAAAATGTATAGAGAATGGAACAGACAAAAAGTAAACAGAAAAGGGAGGTAAAAAGAAAGCTGAAAGTAGAATAAAAGAATTACTGAACCTAAATACACTTACATATTATTTGTGATTTAGCTAGATTAAGTCCATTACAAATCGACAAGTGGTGGATATTCACAAATCTTCGTCAATTCTGGCAATTAGATATTTAATAAGTCCAATTGGTCGTGACAAATATATTTAGGCATCACCCGCATATACGAGTAGATGAATTGGTTTGTTGGAACACACTTTGGGAAGGTCTTAATGAATATACAAAATAAAATTGGTCTCAATATCGATCCTTGGCCAACTCCCTCCCTAAGCCAACGTTCTGAGAAGAGAGTAATTGCCAGTGGTTACTAGTTGGGTTAAGTTCCCATGTGAAGTATGCTTTATTACGTGTTTCATAGCATGGCGGACCTACGATGTAAACCAAGGACAGTTTCTATTACGAATTGCTATAGTCTTAATAGAGACATGTCTATCAAAAAGGTCTGATAACAATGTTTGTAAGTGATCGACTTCATTATTAATATTTGGTGTGTAAACAGTCTCGCCATAGAACAAGGCTGACATCTAATTCCAAATCATTTTTATCAATAGATTAAAAATCTCTATATTGATGGTGATGAAGAACAAGATAAGTCAATATTATATGTACAAAACAATATGTCATGATCATTTACACCCGCAAGAGAGACCTGACATGTACAAAGATGAGCAATTGTTTCCTTTTCCTCTTCACCCATGCAGTTTCTGCAGTAATGGTCTTAGTAGACGCAGGCAAGTACTGGCAAGCAAGTTGGAAATATACATTGCCAGTCAAATTCATATTTGCTTGCGACTGAGGTGGAATGCCACTTGACAAACAAGTTGCTGCAATTTTTTTAAAATTTTACATTTTATTTATACTTAATTAACGATTCCGCTCAGAAGTACACACCACTGACAAACAATATTTGTATTTTTGAATATGGAGGACAAACGAACAATAAAATACTTTAATAAATAATTTTGCTTTTCAACTTGCTCGCTTCAGAACTTCCAAGTAGTTGACGAGCGAGTTTCTTAAGGTTGATTATTTGTGTAAGTTACAAAATTTGTGTGTAATGCAACTTCCTTTCCAGTACTTGCTCGTGTGGCGTCGTCGGAGTTAGACCGTGTACTGTTATGCCACCTGATACGGAGCTAATGTGCAATCTTCTTAAAGATAAGCGTCTGCTTATTAACTGCATCTATTGGTATTTAAGTCTTATCTAGTACTCCAGCAACCAATGGCATTCTCGCTATATTAAAAAAAAAATACAGGGCGGGCCAAATACAAGTTACTTCTTAAAACTGCAATAAAATTAAATGTTTTCAGTGTATTATGGCTTTATTAGTAAGAGTAAACATTCCCATTAATGTATGGAATACAACGTCGTTCAAGCGGATGGTCGTGCGCCTTCAATTGCTAAGTCAATTGGATCTTGTAAGCGAATAATCCGAGATCTTTGTGCAGAATTCTCCTCAGGCAAGTGCGTGAAATGTTGAGCTGCTGAAATCAATGGCGAGTTGATGTTCGTGAATTGAGTCTCACACTTTCGCCATGAGTGTTGTCCAATAGGCTGTCCCGTCGTTGTATGAAGAAAAAAACATTCGAATTTCTTATCGAAAGTGGTATCAAAAGTTGCATATTAACGAGTAGTGGTGGGTGCTTCATTTCGGCCAAAACTTCTTAAAAAAAACGCACTGTTTGGGCTACACAGCACTCACCTTGGAAATAAGTTTTCAATATTTCCCAACATTGTTCAAGCGTAAATTGACTCATTTCGTTCCGCGGAGGTATGATGCTGACTTTCTGTCAAGCTGTCAGTGTCAAAATAACCTAAGATTTAAAATGACAGCACCAAATGGCCCACCCTTTAGGTATATATATAAATATATATATGTGTAATAGAAAGAAATGTCAAATCAACTACATAAACTGCACCATACAGGTGTACATAATATAAGACATCCAGTTGTAGTTGTGAAATAGAAAAATGTAACTAATGTAGATGTAGGATGTTGATGTAAAATGTAGTTGATGTAGCTGGTGTAGAAGTGCAGATATGGGCTCCTGGTCTCATTTTCAGTACATAGTGTCATCCGTGATTAATTCAAAACCTTGATTAACTTAGCTTTTGAGTAGACAACTTTTCAAATTAAAATATGAGCTACTATGCATACGGTGTTGAAATTGAAGGCTTCATTAATTTCCTTTTAACAAAGATCTAAAATATCTATAGATACTCGTATTACATAAATTACTTCCTTTGATGTACTTCGTTCACAAAAGCACTGCCGTTAGACCAGCCTGTTTTTTTGTTTTTTTTTTTTGTTTTTTGTTTTTGTTACTTCCCCTATTACCATTGTCAATTATCAATTGTAAATTGATAAACTTGAAAATTCAATATTTAACTACCCGATAGATGCGAGTTTTGGTCATTAGGAATCATGCAGGGCATTGTGAATTGATTATATTTTGAATACATTGAATTTAAAAATGCAAATTTTATTATTTATCAATTATCAATTGACGATTGACAATCCTAATTAAATTAATTAATTAAATTAAATTTCATAGCTCTTAATATAAACAAATACTAAACATTACAAATATACTAAGCAGAAACGGGCTAACTTGGCCTGTTCATTTGAGAAACTAATAGAATTATAGTTTTTAATCATGTTCATATTTTTTTATTCTGCTTAGAATAGGGAAATATTTTTTAATAATTTTCGTTTTATCATAAAAGTTCATTGTTTTGTCTAAAAAAAAGATTGAATTATTCTTGTTCTCAGAAATTCGGTAGTTAACCGTTTTTATTTACTTTTTTTTTTTTGTTATTTTGTTCTCTTGTATTTGTATTTCCTACATTTACTATAGCATTGCAGGTTTTCTACTTTCTGTGAATGGATAGTTTGTTTAAAGTTCGGCTTTAATTTATTGATGTTTTTTTCTATTTAAAAAAAAAGAAAATTAATAAAGAAAGATAAACAAGACAAAAAGTCAAGTATGATAATTTGATCAGTATTTACCATAGGATTATTTTGTTAATTTCTAAAAATATAATATTAAATATAAAAATTTAGGGAGTTTTGCATATGAACGAATGCATATTATAGACCATTTTATGATATAATTAAATTAAAAAAAAATACAAATTAAAACAAAATATACCTACTGTTAATGTAATTTGTTTGCATTATTCATATTGAAACAATAATTAAAAATATATATATAAATATATTATACATTTAATTAGTATCAATTTTGTGAACAGCTTACGAATTAATAAATATATATATTTATTATTATGTATAGATTAAAAAAAAAAACATTTATAAGTATTTATTAAAAAAAATAAAATCACTGTTTATAAAAAAAAAAATAATATATTTAAAATTTTAGACATTGACGAATAAAATTTTAAATTTGCTTTCTAACTTTACCTAAAAGTAACAAAAAATAAAATGAAATAAAACCAAATTGGATTTTCATCTCAATATTTCTTTTTTGATTTTTTTTTTGCTAAGTAGAATATTTTTGCTTGCTTGGCGCATAGGTTATTTAAACAACATATATATTCTCATATGGGTCGATTTCGCTCATTTTAGATTAGTTTTGAAAATAAAAAGAATCGACAGTGTTAGTTACTGTGAATAACGAATGTGCTTAGATATTATGAATAAATCCTATATATTGCCAATTGGGCCAGTGTCAGGGATGGTATGTGTGGGAAAAAATTCATTTACTTAAGAATGTCTTCATTTTCATTTTAAATTTTAGATCAGCACAAACCTATACAAACACCTACTTATGTTCTGCATTTCACTTATTGTGAATTCCGGGACCAAAAGTGAATTTCGATGTTCTGCATTCCGCATAAAATCATTTTTGTGATTTGTTCATTCCCAATGTGAAATGTTGGTGTTCTGAATTCCACCCGAAATGAACATTGGGAATTGAGTTTTCGGAGATAAAAATTCGTGTTCTACATTTCGAATACATAGCGTTTTACGGTGAATTTAATTCACTTATGCGAGAAACAGATTGGCACGGCAACTTCAACAGCAACTTTGACAACCACGTCAATCTTTTTAGAGCCACTGGTTTTAAATGGCAACTTCGAAATCGACATCAATGTTAGACCTAAACCCTAAATTCGATGTCGCTGTGCAAATGCTACCAACTTTCAAGGCGAAATTTGTCAGTATTATCAACACTCAAATAAAAATGTGACAACCATCTTTTTGTTTCGTCTATTTATTTTGGTTTTGACAATAGAAGAATTAGGTACTAAAAATAAATCAATTTTAGCACGACAAATTGCGCAAGTCGTATACATTGACACAATTCACGTTAGTTTTTATCAATATTATGTATGGCAAATTCATTTCGCATTTGAAACTATTTTGATTGATGTCAAAAACGCTGTTCACGTTGTAATCTATTTCAAAAGACTTTTGATGTTGAAGTTTTCGTTGCTGTGTTAATCTGCTTCTCGTATTAGTTTTGTTTGGTAAAACTTTACATTTGCGCGACAATTGACAAACATGTAAATGAAGCTTTGACATTTGTCTTTAATTTTATTTAAATAAATTGTTGTTTACAGGGAAATACTCACGACAAGAAAAGGTTTTGTTGCAATTTATGAAATAAGTTTAGGAAGAAGTTTATGTGTTTAGGGAATTAAAGTCGATTTTACCAAGGGATTTATTTCCAAAATGCTTCTTCGTTTACTCTGAAGCTTCTTTTGAAACTACAAACAATTTAAATATGTTAATGTTAATTCATTCCCCATTTCAACTTGCGGCCGTTTTCAAAAACGTCACATAAAAGTTTATTTGATCGTCAAACGATCGACATTTTTTGACGTAGATGTTACTATTGTCAAATATGCAATCGCCCTGCTTGCATAAAATCTGTTTTATCAACGTCAATCAATTTGCTTGCAAACTAATTTGACGTTTACTAACGCGCTCTCTGGCTTATCAATCATGCTTATTTTGACATTCTCATGAATAGTCCATTCGTTAGAATGATTCTATTCTTTCGAATGAACTTTCTTAATTTTGAGATTCGAACGAATAACATTCATTTGCGAAAGATAGCATAAAATGAACTTCAAAAAAGATTCATTTTCATTGTCAGCCGTTTGACATTTACTATATTTCTATTTGAATTAGTATGACCGTTTTACATTTTTTTTGTTTCTAAACATTTTATAGATGTTGGATAAAGAATCAAGAAACAAAATAAATAATACACTTTTTCATTACAAAGTTAAGTTTAACCATAAAGAACTACATATTCATTACATTTTTTGTGTCAACTCAGCTGTTTTGAAACTATTCTTGAAAATATAAGTTGATCATGACGCGTTCTAAATTTTTATTTTTTTTTTTCGTATACGTTTGGTCACACTAACATATCGAAAACAAAAGAGAAATGTTTGTGAAATGTCAAAACCAAAAAGTGAAATCTTTGTTTAGCTGTAATTGTTTTGTTTATTGTTTAAAAATTTAAATTTCTTTGATAAAACCATAAAATAATAAATAAAAAATAAAAATATGGCATTTGTGTTGTTTATAAATGAAGATGGTGTTGAAGAAGTGCAGAGAAGGATAGTGGATGCTTTCCGTATCAACGCGGGTGGTAAAAAAAAACCTTTGCTGCCTCCGGATTTTCTTCCACTATTTTGATTAACTTTTCCTTTTGTTCGCGGTTTGTGCAGTTGGAATGCGACCTTTAAACATAAAACAACAGAAAAATTAATAAAAGTAATTTATTTTCCATGAAATAATTAAAAACTTACATGTTTTGTTGCTTACTCGACAGAAAAATTCAAACGACACAAAAATGACATTTAATTCTATTCTTTCGAATCTCAAAATTGAATTAGCTTTCGCAAATGAATGGACTTTCTATGGATTGGGTGAACTTTCGATTTGTTCGATTAACATTCTAATCGCCGAGTCTCAAAATTAAGTTTCAACGAATTCGACTCACTTTCGAACGAAAGAGAATGTCAAAATAAGCACCAATATTTTTGTTGTCAACTCGATTTTTCACTGCAAAGTTGCCCCGTTAATGATGTTATCGAACATAAATTTACCAAACTGAGTTATCGAAAATAATGCTTTTGCATACAAATTTTGACAGTTGACTTTGCAGTTTGCGTATAAGAACATCATGCAATTGCATTTTCGATGCAAATGACGTTTTCGCAAACGGCCTTCATTTAGTCATCGGCTAAGATGTCGATGGATTAAAAAAACAAATGCTCAGATCAAAACATGACATTGAGCCTTGACATTTATGCGACAAAGCGATGCGATACGAGAAGCGGTTCGAGATGCGAGAATTAGATGCGAGATAGTGCGCACAGTAGAAGCGATATTTTCTGCAGTTATGTTGTTAATCCCTTTATAATTATTGCCACCAAATTTGTAAAAAGTTGCACCACACAATAAAAGCACTGAAATAACAAAATTTTACTCTTTTAATTTTTTTTTGAAACCTCAAAACAAACAATATGAGCTTTCTCGCACGAACTCGCTTCAAAAAGTGGTCAGAACAGTTTGTGTGCGAGATGCTTGCGATAGGCATGCGAGAAGCTCGCAACACTCGCATCTAATATCGCTTCACTGTGCGCACGTGTATAAGAATCAATGTAAATATTTTTCTCGCACGCAAACGCTTCTCGCATCGCATCGCTTTGTCGCACTACTGTACGCGCAACCTTAGACATGTGAGCGTTTCCTTTCGCTGCGTTAACTCACACTTACGCACATAAGTTTTTGCAAACTGTACATGATCGTGGACAAAATATGAGCAATGCTGGGATCTATTTAATGAGCGCAAATGAATGTAGGTGCACTTCCGTACCCTGATTTAAGATCGGCTTTGTATTAAAGGTTTTCATTGGGTGCACTTTACATGTTCATTACTCATTTCTTCACATCAATATTTTTCCCTGAATAATGGTTTTAAGGCTTAAAAAACAAAGAATATTGAATTTTAATATGTTTTCAAAGGTCTTCTATTTTGCTACATTTAGGTATACTAAATTAAAACAACTCGGAATAAAAATTAAACTTTTCAGCATGTTGTTATTGGAAACTATTTTAGTGCATAGGGGTTGCAGTGACCCAGTTCTATTTATCGATTTTTGTTTAAAGATTTTATTTACTTTTGAATTTGTGTGTTTCGGTTGCCAAACTTTACTATTTGTTTGCACAGTTGTGTTTGTGTGTGTTAAAACAAAAATAAAATATTGGTCATTTCTTATCTCACTGCAAAATAAAAATAAAAAAATAAATAAAACACCTAACACATTAGCTGACATAGACATAACCTTTTTAAACATACATACATAAACATTACATTCGTTACAACACTCAAAATAAAAACCTTAGATTTATTATCAAACAAAAAAAAAAGAAATGTTTTTTAAGTAATTTGGATATTTATTTATTTTTTTTCTTTTTCTCTCTTATATAACCCACCACCACATCATAAAATACACTTACCATCCATTGCTCCGCCCCACAATTTAAAAAAAAATTAAAATAAAACTTAAAACTTTTGTCCCTTTTGTTTTGGTCATTGCATTTAATTAAAAAATAAACATTGTTACTCATAAATGCACCCTTCATTCATCGCGTTTGTCCAAAAACAAAATTTGGACTAAATATTACCGGCAACATCGTTGGATCAACAAAAATGTTTACAAATTTTTACACAAATCTAAAATACGTTTGGAAAAAAAATATATATATATTTATTTTCTTTCGGTACGTATACTTCTGTCCCACTCTGTATTTTTTGTTGTTGTTGTTCGATATTTTTGTAAATATGTGTTTCTGCTGGCGTTTTTGTTCAATCTTCGGTTTATGGGTCACAATAGCTGAGAAATCACAATAAATTCTTACTTCATTTATACTATGTACATCATGACGCTGCTGATGTTTTAATACAAAATGAGTCGCCACAATCATTTTCTCCTCACCATTCTAACCGTTCAGAGTATTATTAATAAAACAAAACAAAAATAGTAATCGATACACATACATATGTGGAAAATAAAATTTGAAAATTTAAACATTTCTTTGTCGAAACTAATTTTTAAAAAATGCATAAGAGTACTTGCAACTAATTTATTTACTTTTTTTTATATAATAGTTAATGCCTGTTTAAAAAAAAAACCGTAGTTTTCTAGTTTTTATTTAATGTTGAAGCTTCTTGATTGGTGTTTGTTTTTGTCTTATTTATATCACATTTACAATTTTGATGACGTTACGCATTAGAAAATAATATAGTCCAGCAAATATAACAATTGCTACCATTTAATTCACTTGGTTAGTCCGGTTTTAAATAAACTTAAATCCCGATTTAAATATGAGATTAAAATCCAGGTCCATATTATTCACTTATTAAATCCGCACTTATATTGAATATGTTAATGCAGTCTCGATTAATCCAATTTAATTTAAATTATCCTTGAGGCAAGTGTAACAGCCTTATTTATTATTTTTCACTAATACTGGGTTCAACCTCGCAATAGTTAAACCGAGCCGAAGCACTTACTTCGAGTTTACGCCGCGTCAAACAAATCCTTATTTAATATATATTTTCTTAGCCGTATTAGCTACGCCTTCCTTATGTCAAATATACTGGGAAAAAAAGTCACAAATCTAAAACTATATTATACACAAACAAAAACCCCAGCAAACCCCAGCTGATTTCCATTATTATTCATTTTATGGAAATTGGATACATTTAAAATTGGATTGTATAAAGTTCAAATCCAATAAATGAATGTAACAACCAAACCACATTGCGTTCCCAATACCGTACAACTGTTAGAGCGTTTGGAAAATATAAATAATTTATGCAAAATATCTATCCTTTTTGACTTAGTAAGAAACGAAAAAAAAAATTGAAGGGTTGTAAGTCTAAAGGGTCTAAGTGCCATTTTTATAATTTAGAGATAAACGAGAAAAACAAAATAAAAAGCCCTTTGGCACTTAGGCTCTACCACAACTTTATTTGTGTGTGTGTACAGTTTTAAAAGAAATAGGCACTTGAATCCATTTTGATATTATAAGGCTTGGCACTTAGATTGTATTTTGATAAAAATATTGATTTTTGATTTTTTGGCACTTAGACCCTTTAGACTTACAACCCTTCAATTGCTTACACTCCTTTTTGTAAATTTCACAAGATGTCATCTCAAAATGACATTTAGATACTAAAACGGCCTTAAACCTCCTATGAACCAGTTTTAGCTTATTCCACCGCTATTCCTCGTGCATTTTCATTATATAAATAACAAATAAGGTTTTCAGGTTTAGAGCCGTTGTAAAGTCGAAGTAACTTTACTCCGTCGCTAAAACGAGTTAGTAAATAAGGCTGTTAGTGTTTAAATGCGGATTAGAACTCAATGTCATTTTATTACAGAGAATGTCATTTTATTAGGGAATTTTTAATTTGCATTCAAAGGAAATTTTACATTTAAAAAAAATTAACATTTAAACAACTTTTCATTTGGATTAAAGCAATTTACACCTGGCTTAAAGGCAGTTTTAATTTAATTAATAGAAAAGAAAGCGAATTTAATGATTGCATTTCAAATTCACTTAAATCGAATTTAAATCCAAAGAGTGAATTATATTGTCTTAAGTAAGTCTCAACTCCTGGACCATTTAATAATGTCGTTTTTATTTGGCAATCCGGAAGCCTTCTGAACAAAAAAATGACAGTTTTGATTCTGAAAAGAAGAGAAATTTGCTTCTGGATTTGAAATCAGAATCGAAACCGGAAGCACTCACACATTCATATACTTAAACGTCAAACTCGAAGGTTGGGATTTTTTGTATCCTTAATGTGCGAAGTGATTTTCTTTCAACAAAGATTATTTTTGAACTAACTCTAATTGAAAAAAAAAAAACACACGTAGAGGACTCTTATGTGACTTAATACGCTATTCACACCTAATCAAAATCTAGATTTCGAGCAAAATTCTCAAAATCTCATCCAAATCTACTAGATTTCCCATACATTTTCAGATTTCCAAATCTACTAGATTACGACAAAATCTCCTCAAAATCTACTTTAAAACACAAGATTGTCAAAAAAAACAAACCTTTCGAAATGTTCTGCCTTGTCAGCAAATTGTCAGCAAGCGAAAAGGCAGATAAAAAGCAGATAAAGGATTCCCTGTTTGAATTGTGGTGAGAGAAGGAGAGAAGATAAATTATATCTGAGGAAGCAGGAAAAATGGACAGATTTATAAGGAAAAATATAATTCCTTTTGAAGGAATGTCCAAATGAAATAAAAATGCCGAAATAGATGCCGACAATAACAACATTCTAAAAGAATATATTGAATCAGCTAAGGAATTTCATAAAGGTGTATTGAAATATTAAATAAATTAAAAAAAATAAATTTTCATGATTCATTTTTTTTTATTTAAACAAAAGAAATTAAAAATAATTGACAAGATGAAAGAAACGTCAAACGAAATCCTGATTCTGTTCAGTGCGAACGCTTCAACGAGATTTCGTAATCTTGTTGCTGAAATCCGAGATTTTAATTCGGTGTGAAAAGCCTATAAAATAAAACAGATTTATGTTTGACAGCTCGTTTTGTCGCTCTGAGATAAAAAAGAAAAACGCCATTTTATCCAATCCGCCAAGAATGCGTTACTTACAACCAAGAGATAACACTGGATCCACTTAAGGATTTACCACAAATCTTTTTTAAATCTTGAGGATTTACCATACAAATTTATTTCATAAATCTAGTAGATTAGAAATTAATCTTGTTAAATCTTCATTGGATCTATTGTTCTATAGTTCAAACAGACCTAATATCCATATCGTGCTAAATTATCTCGATGATTTTTCATCGTTTGGCAAAAATGAAACTCTCTTTCTGTCGCTTCCACTTTATAAGAAAAATTGAAACACTTAGCATTTTGATATTCGCTGTCAAAGTTAATCTTCTTTTTAATCTTTTAGTACGGTGAAAACACCACATAAATCTCTTGCTTTAAATACCGAATTATCTTTTGGTGAAAACATAATATTAGTCATCTATTGCCTCTCAAACACAAACACTGCAATAAACTTTCCATTTTCGTACAAGTTCAAATGGAAAGCAAATTACTTTTGAAAATAGAAAAAAAATACACTAACGGGAATCGGACAGACGGCTTCTGCAAGAGTCCTTAATATTAATAGCAAATGATGCTGTTTTGCGAATAACGATAAACCAGGGCCTGTATTACAGATTACGAAACGAAAGGCAAAAAATCGATACCCTAGAAAACGATAGTCAACACATGGACCGATTATGGTTTACGATAATGGATGCATCAAAATGTTGCCTGAAAAAATAAAAAAAATCTATTTTTTTAAGCGCATCCAACTTTATTCTTTCAATATTTCTGTCAAAAGTAGTACATGTGTCAAAACAATGAAATACGAGTGCCAAAAGCAGTCGTAAGAGAAAACGATTATCGTTTTAAAAAAAACGAGTATCGTAAAACGTAATCGCAACTTAACGATAACGAGGGTTTTAAACGATAATCGTAATTCGTAATACGGGCCCAGAAGTAATAACTCTTAAAAATCAACCAAAAAGCTTTATTGAAATTCGGTTGAAAAAGTTACTTAACCTAGAGCGCTTTTCATAACCAGTATCTCTTTACTTGTCAAACAATTTGTTAAGTAGATCTGTTTCTATCGCCTATTGTTTTTCAGATAATGAAAGAATGTTCATTATTTACTCTTAGATTGACAATTAATTGTCAGATCATTAAAGTGACATTGATAAGAATTAACCAAAAAGCTTTATTGAAATTCAGTTTGAAAAGTGTTTCCCTTCTTCGTGACCTTTTCTTTTTTAAAAATAATCTTTGTTCTTAAGGACGGGCTGAAAAATCGCAAGATGATATGTCTGCTGTTACACTATGAATCTAGATGCATACGTCTTCTTAGAATTCTTCTTTATTATTTTGTTTTCTAATTCAAGCGCTATTACACTTTGAAACCAGGTTCATGAATCTAATTTGACAGTTCTCTACATTTTTCTCTCCGATGCTTAATTGTGTCTGTGCTATTTAAAATATAAAAGCAATCAAAAAAGTATTTCTGCATCAAAGTATACTCAACGGACAACGAAATCATATAGTAAAAAAGAACGGACAAGAGAAAAAAGAAATGTCAAATTGTTGCACCGAAAATTTAACCCACGCGACACAGGCCAGTTTCTTTGTGTCTCGTCTTTTTGATTTTTTGATCGCATTTATATCGTATAATATAGTAGACCTTCGCATCGTTCAAAAGCAGTTTATAATTAGATATCTTAAGAACTGCCATCTGTTGGAAAATATTTGTGTAAAAGAAAAAAAGAAAAATAATAAACTGGAAGCAGTTAATTATCATTGATTATTGCAGCTCTATCTCCAGTTAAGCTTTGTATTATCTTGTTTGTATTTTGTTTGCTCTACACATTTTGTTTTTGTTTTTTTAATTTTTATATTACAAACTTTTTTGTTTCTATATTTATTAAATATTATTTCTTTTTGTTTTGATCAGCTGTTGGTGCCCTACAATCAATGCGATCGCATGCAACATTAGCATTTGGTAGTTCCAAAAGTTTAATTTCCTCACGTAAAACATCAACATCAACAACCGATTCGCATAAACAACCGCAGGAATGATTTCCTTATTCAAAAAAAAAAAAACATCTAATTATTATTATTTATATAATTTACACTTTTTGTATGTAGAATTTATATTGTTAAAAAATATACATAACTAAACAAAAAAAAAATTAAATGTAAATTTGTACGTGTTAATATTATTGTTTTACACTTTTAAGTAATTATTTATAATCAGAGAACTAAAATTATAAATAGCTAGCAGAATAAAATATTGCCTTTAATCAGTTTGAATTATAAAAATCTAATATGTATTCGTAGAAACAGTGTTGGTAGGAATTTTGTTTTTGTTAATCACGAAAAGCGCTTCTGGTTGGCGGGCAAGAAATACATGATTCAATTTTCTCTGAAATGTCATCGTTCAGCCAAAATATCAGCGTTAAAACAACTAATATTCATAGGTCTTACCTCGTTTATTTTAAAATAATAATATTTTAATTTAAATCTTTAAATCAACACTGTTTCTTCTTCATTCTGAATAAAGAAACTAATTTTCAATATTTATTCAATTTAAATCTCAGAATTAGAATAATTTAACTTGGCCAACAGAAAAAACAAATTATTTAATTTTAGAGACTTTGGAAAAATGCAAAACATTTTACACGTTTTTGTTTTTTGTTAATATAGAATTATTGTATAGTTCCTTTTTTGTTTTCTTTTAATTTAGTTTAAAAACAGGCTTTGCACGACATTAATTGAAAGCAAATTTTAAAATAAAACCCACAATCGTATTCCACCTTAAAAATATTTAAGTTATATTTTAAAATATTATTTCGCACTTTAAAAATGTATTAATCATTATTTAGGCTACATATAAACATATACATTATGTATGTATTATAGTAATTGTAGTGTTAAATTCGAAGTAATTTTATTTTTCTCTTGCACCATTGTAGATACATAAATGAAATGTTATATAAGTTTTTTTTGTTGAATATTATGCTTTAAATATATAATAGTTTTGTATTATTGGTAAGATTCGATTCAAGGTATTTTTATGCAATTGTAATCGATTGTGTATTTGTACATACAAATCGAGAAAATTGTTCTTGACTTAGAAATATATATTTCAAGTACAAATCGTAAACAAATAAAATCATAACATATTATAATTTAAAAGTTGAAATATTTATATTTTTGAGGAAACTGATAACCGATGTCGTTGTTGAATATTAATAATGGTCTAAAGGTTGTAAAGGGTTTGAAAATACGTCTTTCATTAATATCTTCTTCATGTAGCTTTATTATGAACAAACAACTACATACATATATTTAAAGGATACAACAAATTATAGCGCTTGTCTTCTAATTATTTTAAAATCAAGGGTACAGGTAGATATGTATGCAACACATTTAATACCAAGCAAACTGATAACATAAACATAGGTGCCTGCTTGGCGACTGAAGATACCCTAACCGAAGAAACAGAGCAAATTTGAATAGATAGAAAACGTGATTTTATGTACCTAAACGTATGCAACACTTTTGATCTCATTATGTCAAAGGAAAACCGTTGCTATTCAAAATGTATTAAGTTTTTGAAATTATTTACATCGAAGCCGAATGTGGCCCATCTTTCGTATTCAAGGTATCTTAACTCGCATTTCGGAATTTCCACTCCACACAACTTCGATGCTCCGGTTATAGTATGTCCCTTACGTCGTCAGCTATCATGATTGTAAAGTATATGTATAAGAAGTTTTTTTTATAAATTTGTAAATAACACTTAAAATATTTTTGTCCGTTAACGATGATAGCTGCCGGAAAATGAGAAGGCTTTCCACCATTTACGTCCCTGAACACGCTAGCTACAGTAATCAAGATCAAGCGCTCTGATATCGGCAATGGCTTAGTCCTTAAGCCTAAAGTTCGACTCAAACTTCTTAAGCCTCAGACTCGCTCGATGTGGTCAACTTGAAAACATTTTTGAATTACAATCACATATTCGTACAGCTCAAAGATTTCGTGGTTTTATCACCTCTTGCCTATACCCTCCTCGCAAATAGAAACAACAGTCTGTCGAAAAATGTTTCTTTCTTTGAAAGAAGAATTTAAAACAAATTCATTTGCTTGTGATGTGTTGAAACGTTGTTTACTTTTATCCATCCTTCTACCTAGATAAATACAGGGTGGTTCAAAAGTTTCTTCCTAATTTAAAAATTATGTCCTACGTAATGTTATGGAAAATACTCCAGAAAGAGCCCAGAGAAAATTAACAAGAGTTTTACTTTACGTTTTTCTTCTGTCGTCATTTGTAGAGTAATCCAATTGGGACATAAGTGCGTCCTATAATGTTTATTACAGAATTCGGCGAATGAGCTAAAGTGACAGTTTCAATTAATATCCAAACTTTTGCTATTACTGAATCCGACGAAAGAAAGTTAAACGAATGTCGGTAACAATCCCTGCACCACCGACATTTCGTTCAACTTATCTGGTATTACTAAATCCGCTGTCAATTCGCACTCCATACAATTTCTATCATTTTACATTCGTGCCAATTTCGAGACGAATCTGAAGTGAATTTTTTATTAAACGAAAAAAAAAAACAAAAATTAACAATGGAAAGCACAAAAATGTAATTCAAAAGTTTATCAAAATGAATGTTTAAGTGTTTATTAAACAAATTTTAATAGAAAAGGGAAAACTAATCGGAAACAATTTAGAGAATGGTGGAAATGATGAAGACGCAACCGGACATAGATAGAAATCTAACAAAAAAAAAGCACACGGTTGCTATTGAACCGTCCTCCATCCAAGTACCTACTAACCACGCACAACTATGCTTGATTTCACAGATCGATAGCGATGCTATTATCAAAGCCTAGGCCGTTGACTAAAGGCATTTAATAGTGCTGTAGCGAATCGTATGTATTCGTTACTGAGTAACGGGTATTCAATGAAATACCAAGTAACGAAACGTTACTCACAAATAAGAGTCGTTACTCGCACGATGTCGTTACTTTTTTTTTGGCACACATTCAGTATCTAATAACGCACGCAGGTACCACATACGAGATACCACATACGGAATGCGAAAAGTATACACACAAATCGGAGTCGTTACTCGTACGATGTCGTTACTCGCACGATGTCGTTACTCGCACGACGTCGTTACTTTTGTTTTGGTACAAATTCAGTATCCACAGGTACGACATACGGAATATGCGTAAAGCATACACACAGGATGAGCTCGCGTTGGACGTTCATATTTTCTGCACAATTTTCATGAGCAAAAAAAATCGATTTTTCGTTAAAAAAAATTCAGATTTTGTAGATGTTTTTTAATCCATCGAGATCTCAGCCATCCTCCAATGGAATTTGACAGTTTATGCCTTGGTTGATTGGTAATATACTATATTTTGACCTACTTAGATTATTTCTTTCTAGATGCTTTCCAAAAGCCCTAAAATCGCAATTTTCCTGAACAAAAAAAAAAATTCGATTTTTCTGTGAAAAAAATTAGATTTTTAAGATGTTTTTTAATCCATCGAGATCTCAGCCATCCTCCAATGGAATTTGACAGTTTATGCCTTGGTTGATTGGTAATATACTATATTTTCACCTACTTAGATTATTTCTTTCTAGATGCTTTTCAAAAGCCCTAAAATCGCAATTTTCCTGAACAAAAAAAAAAATTCGATTTTTCTGTGAAAAAAATTAGATTTTTAAGATGTTTTTTAATCCATCGAGATCTCAGCCATCCTCCAATGGAATTTGACAGTTTATGCCTTGGTTGATTGGTAATATACTATATTTTGACCTATATAGATTATTTCTTTCTAGATGCTTTTCAAAAGCCCTAAAATCGCAATTTTCCTGAACAAAAAAAAAAATTCGATTTTTCTGTGAAAAAAATTAGATTTTTAAGATGTTTTTTAATCCATCGAGATCTCAGCCATCCTCCAATGGAATTTGACAGTTTATGCCTTGGTTGATTGGTAATATACTATATTTTGACCTACTTAGATTATTTCTTTCTAGATGCTTTTCAAAAGCCCTAAAATCGCAATTTTCCTGAACAAAAAAAAATTAAAAAATTTCGATTTTTCGTTGAAAAAAATTAGATTTTTAAGATGTTTTTTAATCCATCCAGATCTCAGCCATCCTCCAATGGAATTTGACAGTTTATGCCTTGGTTGATTGGTAATATACTATATTTTGACCTACTTAGAGTATTTCTTTTTAGATGCTTTCCAAAAGCCCTAAAATCGCAATTTTCCGGGACAAAAAAATATCCAAAAAAATTAAGATTTTTCAGAAGTTTTTCAATCAATTGACATTTGAGATTTTTTGTACGTCTTTTACAAAATAGACATGCAGCTTTATTTCCAAATGTCTGACGTAATAAAAATCTCTGAGAAAAAAAGATGCATTCCAGTACATCCCAGTATCAACCATTCCGAAGCAATCATCGTATCTTCTTATTTGAATCAAATAAAACCAACCAATATTGCGTATGAAGTATGATATACGTATTTCGTTACAGTAACGATACTCATATTTGGCTAATACTATAACGTGATACATACGAATTGTATTGGAATACCTAAAGTAACGATAGTAACGAGTAACGACATTTTTGTAACGGGTACTCATACCTAAAGTAACGTATGCATACGGGTATTCATTTTGTCGTTACTTTTACAGCTCTAGCATTTAACTGACAGCGTCGATAGGAAAATTCATAAATGATAAGGTAGTTTTAGGAATCGATAATGTAGTTCATCCGGCGAATTTCATAATTCTGTAATCGACATGATTGACTCATTTCGCTTTGGAGGTGGAAGCTTTCTTTTGGAGGATTCTTTTATTCCTCTGCTTGGAATTACGACAGCAAAAGTTAATTTACAAATTTAATAATAAAGATGAAAACAAATTAGAAGATTACTTCTGTTTAGGTAGAGCGGTTGAACTTGAATTTTTAATGAAATCAAAAACAATTATCCAAGATTCAGAAGATTATCACAAATGAACAGTTGTTTACCTGAATGTCAAATTGGTTCGGGATAATGTAGTTCACCCGATGGATAGTAGAATGAAAAGGCAGTGTGAAAGGGAATCGAATGGGTGGTATGGATATGCGATTCACGTGATTATCACTTTAAAATTAGGAAATCACTTTTGACCCACCCTGTATATCAAGCTGAGTTGGAAGGTCAAAAAAACTTTTCAAACAAGTTTCACTTAGTGAGCGCAAATTACCATGATCTCAAATTTCGTTTAGTCTTTGATTCTATTTTTTGTGCTTCTTTTAATTATAACGGCAGATATCTTACAGCTACTTCCCAGAATTTATTACAAATTGTAGATCGTTAATTTATTGTATGTACATACTCTGGTTTTCATGTTAAATTCTAATTCAAATCAAGGTTGAACTAATTTTGTGACTCGGTTTTTGTAACAACCTCTATTAACGCAAATGCTCGAATTTGAATCGGTTGCTTTAAACTGTTTATTACACTATTAAGGTCAAAAAGGTAACCCGGGCCGTCCCGGATTTCAGACATAAATTTATCTGTCCCGCCGAGGCAGCTTTTTTCCCCGGGTTGGAACTCAAACTCACAAAATAATGCCGAATGTACCTAAATATCTTTCATTGTTAACGAACAATCGCTGCATTGTGATTTAACCTTAAGAAATTGCTTTTAAAATCAAAACTTCTTAACGAAAATTGTACTTTTGCAAACTGACATCTATTATTAAAATTGAAAAAGAAAAATATTTGCAAATGACACAAACAACAAAAAAGTCATTTAATTAATATTTTTTTTATTTTTTAGATAGATTTTTAGATTAGATTTGATTTATTGGTTCATATTTTTAAGAGATTTAATACAATAATTAGGATACATAAAATCGTTTGAGCATTTGCCGTCTGTCTTTATTTTTTATTATACTGATTTTATTAGAAACATCATAAGAATTTAACAGTTTTATATATACAAAATCATTAGGACTTGGCTATGCCGTCTGCCGATTGGTACAGTTTATGATTTTAAATAAGTTTAAATAAAGAATAATATTAATAAATTGATTGAGAATAATACTAATAAATTGATGGCTTCATTTTGCTGTTCGAAAAGTGATAGTTAGAAGCTTTCATTTAAGATTCGTTCACGATAGGATAAGGCCGTTCTGCAATATCGCATTAGTTTATCATTGCATTCGTTTAGCAAGTTAAAAACTTGATCTGTTGACAGAATACTGCTTCCTAGGAAAAAACGTCGTGTTTCGCGAAGCGTCGGACATCTACCCACAAAATGGATTACGTCTTCTCTTTCTGCTACATTACATATATTGCACAATACCGGGAGGTCATCTCGATGGGGTCTGTAGTTGATGTTAATCAGTTCCGTTCTTAGTCTTAGCATCATTGAGATAGTTGTTACATCATTTTCATCTCTGAAGTAATTGGACTGAAGGAGGTTGTAGTTCAGCTTTTCTACTGTCTGGTATTGGTGACTTCCCCAGACTTGGGCCGCGTAGAGCATGATTGAAACTGCAACCGCCTCGAATACTTTGTATTTCGAACTATGGTTTAGGTATTTATTGGAGAAGCACAACTTCCATGTCGAGTTTATGGCGGATTTAGCTTTTACCAGTTTTTCATTTAGGTGGTTATCTAGTTTCAAGTTACATGCGAAGATCACACCAAGGTATTTGTAGTCATTCACTACTTCTAAGGATTCGTTGTTATAGTGCCACTGTTCATTCACCCTTAATCTTCCTCTCCCTCTATTGAAGATCATGACCTTTGATTTGTCGATATTCACGACTAAGTTCCAGTTGGAGCAGTATTCGTACAGTCGATTGATCATTAATTGTAGCGTTTGAGGAGACTGCTTAAGGATAACTATGTCATCCGCGAAGAGAAGAGCTTTGATCTTTGTTCTTTCGATTTCAATTCCTCCGGGCAATCCATCCGTTATATCATCTATGAATAGGGTAAACAGCAAAGGGCTCAAGGGACATCCTTGTCTCACTCCCATTTTTGTTTGAAACCAATCAGAGACTTTTTCTCCATCCCAAACGGCTGCCCAAGTGTCTCGTAAGAGGTTTTCGACAACTTTTCCAAATTTGTGAGACATTCCTTTGCAATAAAGCTTGTACATAAGAGAATTTCTATCTACCGTATCAAAGACCGCTTTGAAATCTACGAAGAAAACGTACAGTTTCTTTCCTTGAGCTGCGAATGACTCTGCTATATTGCGAAGTACAAATATATGGTCGACTGTTGAGTAGCCAGCTCGAAATCCCGCTTGGTTTTCTTTAAGAAGATTATTGTGGTTGATCCAGGAAGTAAGCCTTCGTTGTAAAATGGTTGTGAAAATTTTGTAGGACACATTAAGAAAAGAGATGCCTCTATAATTATTTGGATCCTTTTTATTACCCTTTTTGAAAATCGGGAATATTAGAGCATTCTTGAATTCTTGTGGAACTTCTCCTTTTTCTAAAATGTCGTTGTTCAGTTTAGCTATTGTTTTGATGAGCTCTTCTGTCCCGTTTTTGAATAACTCGCCGGGAATGCGATCTACACCAGGTGCTTTTCCGTCTTCTAGATCTTTTATCACAGCTTTTGTTTCAGATATCGTTATTTGTGCATCTAGTATTTCGTCCTCAAACCACGGAGTAGCATATTTAATAGAATTTGCGGTATTTGATGGATTTAAGAGAGAATTAAAGTGTGACGAGAGTATATCTGCATCAAGACTTTTACTTATGCAGTGTTTTTCACCGTTAATGATACGGACACCTTTCCAGAACTCGGCCGAGTTCATACAGGAAGCTAAGTTCCTAGCTTTTTCTTCGATATACATATTTTTCTTGGTCCAACATAACTTCTTATAAAGTTTGTTTGCCTCAATGTAGTGAACTTTAAATTCTTCTCCTCTACTTTTACGCAACAATTTGAGCCAAGCAAATGTGCGATTCCTGGCTTGCATACATTCAAAGTCAAACCATGGTTGGTTGAAGTTTGACCGGATACCGTGTGCTTGGTTGTTCCCAGGATAGGCGTTCTTTATGGATTGTTCCAACTGTCTGAATGTATTGATTTCTTGCGATGATAGAATCGCGTCAAGGTTTTGTCTAAATATATCTCCGTTACCAGTTTTCCAGTTTAGCTTTGGTAAGAGCTTTAGCTCTACCAATTCCTCTCGTTCGACCATTTCCACTCCAAATTTGAGCATTTAATTAATAGATAATTACTAAAAGAATTAATTTATGTTGAAATCCCGGGTTTTTCATTACTTTAGCCAATTGTCCCGCGGAGGTGTAAGACAAATCTGGCAACCTTACCGCATAGCCCCATTTGATGCACATTTCTAAATACATTAATGCAAGTAAATATACTTACTTACATTGTTGCTATGCTCTACACATTAGTATTTTTAGTATTTAGTTCTTCAACAGAATGGATTTTTTTTTGTTTTTAGTTTCAAAATTTGTTGGGATAAAATAAATAAAGTGCATCGTATAATTCATCGTTGACATTACTTAGTTGGCTCCAAATCAAGATTTTTTTTATTTCTAAGCTCCTTTCAAACTGCTTAAACTTGAAAAAATAACACATATGGAATATAAAAGTTGGGAATTGGATATTTTCTAGTTGAATTCATATTTCTGGAATAAACAAGGATTTCAGATTAATGTTTTTATTTTTTTTTAAATAACCGACAAAATACCATTTACCAACAACGGTGTCAACAATACAAGCATAATTTTTTCGATGTACATATCATAAAGATTTTTAGGTAACAACTACGTGTACCTACTTGTATTTAATTCACTCATCTTCATCAAATGAAAATACATTTCTCGCTAAAATTTTTATAAATTTTTAATTTAAGTACAATTAATAAAGAAACAAATACACTACACCGTACAACTTAATATTATTTTTCATAGTTAATTTTGCTTTCACCAATTCATTTGAGAACAAATAAACACCAACATCAAAACTATCCTCCCTCCAACCCGCTCCCTATCTACCCACAAAAAAAAAAAACAATAACAAAACACCAAACAAACCATCAAGATGGTTAAAATAAATTTAACAAAAACAAAACTATCCCCCTATCCAATTGTGCGTGCTATATGACCTAAAATAAAAAAAAACAGTTACGCCACTGTCCTCACCGACAACGCCATCTGGTGCAAGCAAAAAAACAGCATCTATATTCTTTGGTAATTTTCAACATCAACAAGAACAGCAGCAACAGCAACAAAAGAAGGAAGCCGATGTGGAGAACGGAAATAACATCAGCGAATGCTGCAGTTCTGATGAAATGGACATGGACACCAACGTCGATATGGACAATGCTACTGTCTACACAGGAATTCATCTGAATTCAAATAAAATTCGCATAACGGAGAATCCTCTACCAGAGCCGGTTTCATGTTAGATGGATTTATCGTAACCTTGTACCATTAAATATACCATGAACACTCATTATAACTAATATTGTCCTGCCCATTTAGAATCAGAAAGAGCGTCTCCCAAAACAAAACAAAAATATCCCAAAAACGATGTTCAATATCTACAAATATCCCTGTAAAAAAATACAACTTTTCAAGAATTTGTGCAAACAAATTGTAAAATCAGAAAATTTTATTGTTAACAATTTAGCTAGCTGTTAAGAATTAAATAAAAATAAAAAGGAAGACATTAGCAACAGTAAGCGACAGAAAATTTGAACACATTTTATTTTAAAACAAACAAATAAAAAGAAGGAAAATCGTTAGTTTGATATGAAATAATAGATACTTTGAATTTTTTCCCAATAACATTACTTTTGATAAATTGTAAGTATGTAGCTACATTTGTATGTTTTTTATTTATACGCATCAAAAATTATTGTAGAAATCATCTCCGGTCCAATTTAAGAGTTAAAGTTTGTAAACTTACTTAAGGTGACGCTACAGTCCGGGGTGTACTAGGGCCTCCACTAAGAAGCTTCTCTAGCTAGCTAAGTTCGGTCTCTAGGTAGCTATCTCCAGTTTCGCATGTCAAGTTGCTTGAGGTCCTCTCTTACGTGTGTACGCCACCTAAGTCGCGGTCTTGCTTTACTGCGCCATCCCTCGGGGTTGGATTTGAAGACTTGTGGAGCATTTGGTTCCATCATTCGCTCTATATGACCTAGCTACGAGTATCTCATCAGTCTTTGAATTTTGACTCGTTTGACTAGCTCCCGCACAGTTCATGGATATATCTTCTTCTCTACTTCCCGTCTATGCCGACGGGACCAAAGATCACACGTAGAATTTTCCGCTTGAAACATCCTAAAGCGTTTTAAGATTGTGTCTCTACTGTTGGCGCGAGGGTTTTTCACTATTCAGAGACAAATGCATTGGTGAGATCTTTTCCAACCTTGATGGAGCAGCGTGCGTTCTCCATCGTCATCCTACACAAACGGACACGGATAAGTTTGTCAGGGATGCCAAAACTAGACATTGCTCTATATAGTTCGTTCCTAGAGATGCTAATCATAAGCAGCTTTGAAATCGATGAAAAAGTGGTAAGTATCGATTCGAAGCTCTTGGTTTTTTTCCAAGATCTGCCGTAATGTGCTATAGTTCAGAGGATCTCCTTTCTTAAGGATCGGGCAAAAAATGTTGAGTCTCCATTCATTCTTCTTCTTCCGGCCATATTTTGCAGATGAGCTGGTGCATTATGCCACCCAAGTCATCTTGAGCCGCTTTCAACAGTTCGACAGCGAGACCGTGAGCTCCAGCGGCTTTGTTGGACTTAAGATTCGATACAGCTTTTTTTCACTTCGTCCAGGTCGGTTAGTGCACGAATCGGGGTGACTAAAGTCTCGCTTATTCCGGAAGGTGTGCACCCATAAACTGGTCCTTAACATTTTTGATTAAGTAGAGAGTATAAAAATTGATTTATAATGATAATCCTTTTTTTTAATCTCAAAGAAATCTAACCGAGCAAGAGAAAACAACAGCCTCCGATATTTTTTTCACCAATGGCCGATTTCACGAAGGACTTTTAAACATTTAACAGGCTTCTAAACCTTAAAATGGGATGTTTTGGTTTCACCAAGCGCTTTTAAATTAAACAAGCTTTTAAACACCCTTATAAACTAAATGACTGTTTTTGGCCCATTAAATTTTAAAAGTGTCATAGAAATATCATCACATGTATGCAGATGACAAACAATTAGATATAGCAGCTGAAACTAGTGTTTCGTAACATTTTAGTTTTCAATTTTTGAAGATACAAAATAGGTTAATATTAATATTAAAATGAACTGTTTTTTATTTAGAATAAAATATTGATCGTCTTCATCCAATGATAAAATGAGTTATTCGCCGAGCAAAAGTATTCCGGATTCACAGGAATCCATTCTCCGACAATATGAGGTTCCAACTTTCCAAGGCATCTGTGGATCAGTTGAATTTACTTGGCCGTCATTTGGAACCGAAACAAAACCGTCGGTGCAATAAATTAAGTGGTTATTACTTATCGATTTTACTCCTATGTCACAGGATCTTTCCAAATATTTTATTTTGCATTTCGTTTTTTTTGCATTTGTTTCAACACATAACGCTTTCCGATTCATACATTTCGGAAAGAAAAGTCAAATTTCGTTTTTCCAGGGATGTGAAGAGAACTCAATTTTAACAAAAATTTCCCTTTTATAAATTGATGAAACTTAAAAGATTTTAGAGTCTGATAAAATTTAAGAGGATTTTTGATAAAAGTGCTTTTAGTGTTTGTTTATGAAATTGGCCACAAGAGTTTTTTTAAATTTAACATGCTCTTAAACTATAAACTTGTTTTCTCTTATTAAATTGATCGCTTTCTAGTCCCAAAAAAGAACTAAACACACCTACCAAATTCTTTGGATTTCTTGATTTTGACACATACTACGTTTATGCAGTATCGAAAGATCGAGTTGGATTAGGGTCGGATTTTCGACCCAGGTTTTTCGTCATTTGAGTTGAGAGCTCGATTTGGAGTTGAGTTGAAATGGTGTTGAGCGATTCTGAAACATTTTGTTAAGCCAACTCCTCGACCCAGGTTTTTCGTCTCATATTTCGACTCGACACCGCTCAGCGAGTGAGATCGAGTCGAACGAAGCTCATTTCAACTCAATACCCGTTTACAAAGGGTCGAAGCGAGCTTCAAGCTCGCTTCAATACCTCATATAAACGTAGTAACATTGGTTTGACAAATAATGCCTTTCCACAATTATCATAATACTTTGAGAAAGAGGGAAACAAAATAAATTTTGTATACAGGGATGTGAGTCAGGCAAACTCAATTTCATTTAAAAACAGAAACAGAAATATTTTAATAGTATGATATAATTTTGAAGGACTTATGAAATAATGCATAATAATGTGTATAATTATGAAAGTGGCCATAAAAATGTCGCAACATTCACGGAGTATTCGGATGTTTTTAAAAATTTTGGAAAAATTGGAAACAGTTTTTGATACTGATATGATTTGATTTGTTTAACAGGAGAAGCAAGAATCATTCAATAAACACGAGCTGCCTCAAGAAACCTCTCCGATAAAATCAATCCTGTCTACATAGAAAACAAATTTCTGAATTGTTTATTTGGTATAGGTAGATATACAGTTTCAATATTTGTCATTTTTTTTTTAATTCATAATAAATCTTCCTTTCAATGCTACAAATAATAAAAATTAAAAAGTTGAAAAGAAATTAAAAGATTTTCAACATTTACATTAACATAATAATGTATGTACAGAATAAAAACAGCTTTATTTCAAAACATAAAATATTAACTTTATTTCTGTCGCTTACCGTACTTATCCTGTAGATAACATATTATGTATGCGTAGTTATATTAACCTAAAACTCTAGTAGACATCATTTTTCATTTCAGTTCTTAGATAATTAGAGATACAATTATTGCATTGCTTTGAGCTTATAAAAGGGCAGATGCGTGCTGTTTGTAAATTAAACTTAAAAAAAAAAAGAAAATAGTTAAATATAGTTCAAAATTTGTTGTTATTGAATAAAAAACAAACAAAAAAATACATAAATAATATTTGTAGTTTGCAATGGAGACTCATGCGAAAAGTCGAAAAGTAAACACAAAAATTGTAGTTTAAAAGGCAATTAAATAAAAAGAGACCTACTCGCCATTAAATTAAAAAAAAAACAATTTTTTTAAAAAATGCTCTTGGGCTGTCTTAAATTTTTATCAGTCCTGCCATTAACAACAAAACCAATATCAATTGTTGAACAAAATAAGTTTTTTTTTTAATTATATATTGCACACTTTTTCTTGATTTACTTAAATAAAATAAAAAAGAAAATGTCTTAAAGCTTTTGAAGAAAAATGAAGAATAAAAAATAAAAGGGAATTGATTTATATAAATATAAATAAATATAAAATTAAATATGTATAGGAAAAATATTTATAACTTTTTTAAGCATTCGCGACGATTTTTTGAATATTACAGCATAAATAAAATTTAATTTCACTTTGTGCCTATTTAAAAAAATTAAATGCAACCCAATACCTATGCTAAAAGAATTTGTTAAATTTGTTTTTCTTTTTGTAAAATAAAGCCAGAAAAAAATAATAAAAGGAGACATACACACACATATAATTACAACAGAGTATTTAAATAAAAGCAACCATATCAAAGGACTTTAACCAAGTATTTTCTTTTAAAGAAATACAAAAATAAATTTAATAACATTTTTAATTGCATTTTTAACAACGAAATTTACAACAACAAAAACTTAAAGTAGTTGTTCGAAAAATAAAGGAGAAACAAAATTTACTGGAAGTAATTTTTATTGATAAATAATTTAAATAAAACAAAAGAAAAATATTTGATAAATACTCGTAAATTAAAGAAAAATGTTTTTAAATTTTACACACTTAGATTGTAAATTAAAAAAAAAAAATATTATTATAAATAATCGACAAAACAAAATCAAATATATAAAATTTAATCGCTTTTGCTAAAAGCAACCCCGTTGGGAGAAAAACAATACACAAATCCACATACACACATAAAACAAAATCAAAAATCAAAAAAAAAAAAAAATAAACCTTAATTTTTAAATTAAGTGATTTATGACTATGAAGATTAATAATAAAATTAAATTAAATAATATTGATTCTAATGGTTTTTGCTTTTTGTAAAAATAAAATAATAGATAAAGCATACCAAAGGAACAACAAACAAAATAAATAAATAAATTATTGTATTTTTTCCCGAATAAAAAAAATATAATTTATGCAAGCTGAGGAAATAACAGTTGTTTTGTTTTTTAATTCTATTTTTAAGTTTTGTCGTCTGAGCAACTAAGAGGTTTTGAGAACTCAGGGGGACGAATAGCCTGAGATTTTAAAGGGTAGGTACCTAAAATTAAATATTCTTAATACAATAAATTGAAAATTTGCTGTTTGAAAAAAGAATAGTAAAGAATCTTAGCAATTGTTGTTTTTTTTATTTTTATGTATTTATTTCATCTATACCAGCAAAGCCTTACAGATTACAATATAATCATGGTATAAATTACTACTATTACATATTCACGTAAACGAATTAAATAAAATATTTTGGAAGTAGGTTCTTGACTGAACTAAGTCTATACTTTGACGAAGTTCCTTTTATCTTGAAATAGCCCTCGATATTGGCTCTTTTTGACCGTAATTTGTTCTATGTAAAGGCTGGAAAAGGAACAGTATTTTCCTTATAAGTCTAGAAGAGCAAGATTTAATTTTCAAAAAGAGCTTGAGATCGTCTGCAAATATCAGATAATAAAGATAATAAATAGCAATGGTTCAAGATGGCTGCCTTGAGGTAATCCTGAAGAACAGCAAATTGGCCTTGAACATTTATCATTAATTATTACTCTGGCTTCTACTAATGAAAAAGGAAGACAACCAGTTCAACATTGCAGAGTGAAATTCAAACTTATTTAGTTTCTTAATATGTACAAGATGGCTAACTGAGTCAAAGGCCTTGCTAAAATCAGTATGTATAAAATCAACCTGGCAACCCTTTTCGACTTCATTTATATTTGAAGTGAAGGCTAGGACTGCACTTGCGATTTCAATCGCACGATTTATTAGTCGCAAAAATAGAACACATGAATTTAAATGAGAATGAACGCACTTGCTACCAACAAATCATGACGATTTAAAAGTCGCAATTTGTTTAATTTTTCTTGCGATGCGATTGTCGTAAACTTAAATGAAACACATGTACTCAAATAGATATGCCCACACTTGCAATTTAAATTACTGCGACTTAAAAATTGTAGTCGCAAAGAGAAATTGGCATGCACGCACTTGCGATTTTTAATCCACGATTTTTTAGTCTAGGACCGCACTTGCGATTTTTTGTCGATGCGATTAAAAAGTCGTAGTCGCTACAAATTATTGTCTTGCACGCACTTGCGATTTTTTGCGCGCGATTATTTAATCGCAAAAAATGAAACACCCTACTTCTAATGTGAGTGCACGCATTTGCTACAAATAAATAGCGACAGAAAAATCGCTTGAAAAAATGGAACTTGTTTCATTTTTATAATCGCTACGATTTTTAAGTCGCATGTGCGTGCACATTTCACATTTAAGGCCATGTGTCTTACTTTTTGCGACAAAAAAAAATCGTGGATTAAAAATCGCAAGTGCGTGCATGCCAATTTCTCTTTGCGACTACGATTTTTAAGTCGCAGTAATTTAAATCGCAAGTGTGGGCATATCCATTTGAGTACATGTCCTTCATTTAAGTTTACGACAATCGCATCGCAAGAAAAATGAAACAAATTGCGACTTTTAAATCGTCATGATTTGTTGGTGTTCATGTGTTCTATTTTTGCGACTGAAAAATCGTGCGATTGAAATCGCAAGTGCGGTCCTAGCCTTAACCAATCATCGATCGCAGCTGGACATCCACTGGACGAATAAGAATTCACTTATTTCTTCTATATCGAACCACAGCTTGTAATCAGGGCAACCTTCGTTATCCAAAATAAACGCTTTTTTGAAATTTGTGTGCATCTTTTCATAATAGAGTTATTCACGATCTTGTGTAAAAGGTCTAGTAAAAGTGTAGAGTTTTATTTTTTACCAGGCACTTTTTGTAATCTGGAGCAAAACTGAAGCAAACGTCAAAATTTAACATTATTTGTTATTTCTTCATAATTGCAAAGAAAATGCAGAAACGAAGAAGAACTGGCAGTACGAAATGACATTTGGGAAGCTGTCAAACAATATTACAATACTAGAACATCTGTCTCTGTCATGTCACTCGACGTAAGCCGGGCTCAGTTTCTTAGTCCATCTGCTCGGTCATTTTATTCTGAGCTCATAAGAGCTCTTTGTGTTAAATACAATTCTCAATACATAAATTGTTTAAAAACCGAATGCGTTCATTTTCTTTTCTAAAATAATTCCGCAGTCATAGCACTGTGAAATTAGAAAGGAAGGCAAATAGTAAACAGTGATATAGGCATATTTTATTGGTACATAATCTATATCTAGCACAGTAATACAAGCACCAAAAAACGCTTTATTCACTCTTTATCTCACTCTTAATAATCTCCCAAAGTTGGTATCAGTGTTTATGTACCAAAACCTTCCTACTTGTTGAATTAACTTACAGGGATGTGTTCGAAAGATTTGTATCTTGTTTTTAAGCTGGAGTTGAAATATTCATGAAAATGCAGATCGAGTTGAAATATACATGAAAATGCAGATCGAGTTGATTAAGAGTTTTTCTCATTATTAAATTTTGCATTAACTCTTACAAAAGTGCGAAAATATATCTTTTTTTTACAATCTACTCAAAATTTTCTCGTATCCCTATTGTTACTATTGTATTTCTTAATTTTTATATTTGTAAAAAAAACTATTTTATTTGCTTTATACTGAATTCTTTTGAGTGTTGGAGATTTTTATACCTTATTAAGGTAAGGTAGTATAATACTTCTTATATATTTCCTAACTTTAAAGTAGTTTTTAACTTATTCTTAACTTTAAATATTCTGTAAATAATATCGTTGTAAGACAATTTGATTTAATAAACACCTAAAACAACGCCAGTTCGCGCTAAAAACTAAGTAAACAGACCAATTGTGACGTTTGTAAATGTCAAAGAGTCATATGAATTTAGCACGATACTAAAAAAATAAGCTAGATATTCGATGAGCTTAACACCTAAACACATCCTACATTTCAACATCCGAAACGCCATCTTCACTAAAATATTCTTTTCAATTACTAACTTATTTTTATTCACTAATCGTTTGTTGTTGTTTTCTATGTTAAATTTTGCGATGTAGCGTATTCAATAACCAATAAAACACGGCTATAATGTAAAGTTTGGTCGAGTTTAAACTTTGCACATTTGAGATGACATATGGATTGAGTTCGCCATGACAGCTAGGTTAGAGCCCATCAGCTACAACATCACAGACATTCGTTGAATGAGAGATTTTAAGAACAACTTGTGCTGCAGTGATTTATTTTAGCTACAGCAACATCCCTTTTTATTAAAGGGGTTATTCTTATGGGAACGAAGACAGCAACAGTATCGGTTTTAAGTTTACAAAGCCATTCCATTGGGGGCTGCTGTTGTTTTGTTGATTTCAACCTCCATCGCGTTGTCATCTTTTTTTTTCATTTTTTTTTAATCTTATTTTTAAAAAACAATACACATAACGAGATAGGTATGGTTCCAGCTTAATATTGTAAGTGTTGTCGTTGTTAAAAAATATTATTTTTTTTCGATATTAGGTCAGTTTTAGAAAATTTCAACTTCTTCTCTTTTTTGCTTAAAAACCTCTTTTTAGTGTCTCTTTCACAAAATTCTTGTAATTCATTGAATTGAAGACTGAACTGCCTTTCAAACTGTAGCAGAATCCGCTTGAAATGTTTACGACGTGTTGACGAAAATTGTTTGGATGAAAGGCCTTACAAAGTCCTTCCAGAATAGTCTTTCCTAAATTTTAAAACCCCTTTGGACCGATTTCTGAAAAAACTCGATCACCTTTAACTCCGCACTAAAACTATACATTTTTGAGATGGTGCCTCTTTCAATCTTCGGAAAGAGTTCTGAAGATTATCTTGATGACCGAGCATAAGTTGAACATTTCAAGCGTCAGTGAACACACTTTGCCTTTAAGGATTATTTGCCTCCCGGGTAGCAGAGGATTCGAGTTTTGCTTTAGTTTCAGCTTCTATGCGACTGTTGTATGATTTGTGCTCTCAAAGAATTTCCACGGCTAGATCTTTGACGGTCACGTATTTCACCTGTTTCCTCGAACATAAAATAAAATAAAGAGTGATTCCAAGCTGTCCAAAGAAAGGTAAGAAGGTAAGATCAGACTTTTCTCAATTCTTCACTTAGCAAACCAGATCAAGATCACAATAAAATGATTGTCGATACAACCGAATTACAAGATTGTAAACGACAAGAGCAAGCCAATTTTTATATGATGGCAATGAAGCATTAAAGCAAGAAATTAACTAACGGTTACCATGATTATAATAATAATAATTTATATCATTTGGTTATCTGAAAATGTATAGTTATTGTTGTGTAAAACGAACTTGCCATTTTTTCAAAAAAACAAAACAATATTTAAATAAATCAAAAATATATTTAAACAACGTTGTATATGATAATTTGTTTTAAATCATTTTATTGAAATTAAGAAAAATAAAAGAGGATTAATTTTAAGGATTCGATAATAGATCAACACAAAGGATTTTGCCCTCAGATAATAGATCAACATCTAGCATTTGTCCAGGACCACATTCGGTCTCAGGTGAGAGAGCCGATACATCGATTGGTGGTTCGGATCCGGGTAATTGAGCGGCAGCACCATTAAACAGAGTTATGACAGCCAATGCCAGAAGAGCGAAGAACGTCAATTTGAATGCGAACATTTTTTTAATATTTTTTTAGTAAGAATCTTTAAGTTGAAAGACGTAAAGTAACTAATGACTTCCAAATAATTTCTCGAGCTTTCATACTTGAAAAACTGTCAAATTCTCAACTAGCAGAAAACAACTTCCTAAGTAAGCAAATATCAAAATGTTTGATCAGCACGAATTGTAAATATTATTAACTTAGCAGTACTTAAATCACATAAGCTATTAAATGGAATTTTATTCACTAAAAAAATAAATAAAAGACATACATAACTTATAAACATGTTAAAACAAACAATAATTGTTTTTGTTTTTATGCTTTTAGAGGTTGTTTTCAAGGTTTTCTTAGTACATGTCAATAAATCTATCAGGCCTATTCTGCTATTCGATTCGATCAGAAATTTCGATTCGGAGTGCAAATAATACACAATGTTTTTGATTTTGAAATAATCATTGCCCTAAGACGGTTAGCAGAATATAAACTTTTTTGCAAACAAATATTATATTTGGTTTTAGGTGGTGCAAGGATGTTTTAGATCATCCTCGCATCTACTTAATACTATAAGTTAAAAAAGAAACAATGTGTGTTTCGTCGAAATTCCTCATGCCTTTATTGCAGCTATATTCTTCTCTTCGTACTACTCACTCTGTTAGGAATCCTAATCAGTACATTCTTGAGCTTAACTACCGACGCACGTACGTAACGCGAAGTATGAAAATTATTTCCTTAGCCGTACTACGTGAATGTGGAATTGCATACCCAACTCAGATTTTCCTAGCCATTTTAATATCCAGACATATTCTTCCTCTGATTATCTTAACAATCGCATTCTGTTAACCCACAACACTTGAAGTGTAGTCATAATCCCTTAACCTTGCTTAACTCCTCAGTAGCCTATACTATTATATAGAAAACTCGAAAACTTCAATTAAGGAGATATCGCCACCCCAGTATTGCAGTGATACATATATGCATGCGTTTTCACCATATTTGAGTTAGTAATGTTTTCTTATTGACAAAAAGCAGATCTTTCTAGATATCAGTGTTCCAAGTGATCTAAACGCACTTTTGTGAATGTCAGTATTGGTCTGCCACATAAGCCTTTGTATCAGAAGGTCATAATTTTGTACGAACTTTTGTCAAATATCAATATGACCTATACGTACAATTGAACACAAATACCCCATTTTTTTAGACCCTATGGTTTAGTTACATAAATTTTCTAGTATTCGAATTCAAACTTCGAACGTCATTTTCTCGAAACTAGGTTTTTGTCTCTTAGGCCGGTATTCACCGAGCGTTCATAACTTAAGAAGCTCATAAACCTATTCACCAAGCAATATTAGTGAAGATCTCCGAGCGCTCTTAAAAGTTAGGAGTGGTCCCGGCCACTCCTAACTTACGAGCGCTCTCTTCGAAAGTTTGTTCGCTTGTGCGTGTGCCACGCACGCATTTGACTCGAATCCATGTGAGCAATGCCAAGTAGAAGAGTATCCATTTGCTGTCAAGACCAACATTCCACAACATTTCACAGTTTGGGTATGCCTGAACAAGAGAGAGTGGCTCTGATTTTCGAACTTCGAAAAACACTTGTTGGTGAATACCCCACAGAAATTTCAAGTTAAGAGCCTCGTAAAGTTAAGAGCTGTTTAGGAGCGCTCGGTGAATACGAGCCTTAGAGCACTCTAATACTGGGGTGACGATATCTTGGAGAGTGATAAACGGGCACTGGACAAAATTTAAATAGATTTTGGAGAGAGAAATCAGCATACTTTCAATTGACATATCGAATTTTGGGGGAGAAACATATTTGACTAATTTTGACATCTCAATTCTGCATTTTGCATCAACTTGAAGGTAGAAAGAGAGTACCAGGCATTTTTGATTTTCCTTTGACGTTTTTATATCATCCGTGTTCTATGTCTTTACATTTAGTTTATCACCTGCTAGAGAATAAAATATTTTTGTATGGGAACCACATTTATTTCATAAAGGATTAAAGTATTGTCTGATTTAAAATTTCTAATCGAGTACAGATTTCAGTTTTGTGTTTGCCACTGCTCATCGTCAAATTGGGTCGGTAGTGTTCAAATTGCTTTCGGTTGAGTGATTCCAATGAATATCGAAAACCTGAGCCAGAACATCAAAGATCTTTAGAAAACTGTAGTGCGGTTTCCGTAACGCAAAAAAGAAAACCGGTCAACAAAGTCAGCTTTCATTTGATACAATTTCATTTAAGGGCCCAGAAATGTGTCATGTTCCAAAAGTTCTAAGAACCCTTAGATATATGTGCGGGCTTTTAATTCCACATTCTGATTTTGATTCAAATTAAAGTCTTTTGGGGTCAAAACTATGTATATATATTTTGTAAGAATAAAGGCACAATAAACGACAAAGTTTGTTTGTATTATGTATGTACATGTGCCTTAAATTAAAATTTTTATCTTTCTTGTAAGCAAAACAAATAACTTATCTAAAGCGACTTGACAGTTGTTTCCTTGTAAATATCAAACTTTATTTTATTTACTTTCTTAAATTCTTAAGGTCATTTTTGTTAGTTGAGAATTTGACAGTTTTTTAAGTATAAAAGCTCGAGAAATTATTTGGAAGTCATTAGTTACTTTACGTCTTTCAACTTAAAGATACTTACCAAAAAAAAAATATTAAAAAATGTTCGCATTCAAATTGACTTTCTTCGCTCTCTTGGCATTGGCTGTCATAACTCTGTTTAATGGTGCTGCCGCTCAATTAACGGGATCCGAATCACCAATTGATGTATCGGCTCTCTCAAATGAGACCGAATGTGGTCCTGGACAAATACTAGATGTTGATCTATTATCTGAGGGCAAAATCCTTTGTGTTGATCTATTATCAAGTCCTTCAAATGAAACCTCTATTGAAGAATGAATTTATACTTACTATCCCATTTTTTTTTTAAATTGAATAAAATATTTTAATACAAACTTACAAACACTCTTTTCAGTTATTTATGATTTATGAGTATTTAAATATTGTGTTATTTTTTTTAAAACAACGTTTTCAGTGCAATGCAGAAGGAAGGGGGCATTTTTTGCTTTTTTCTAATATTTCATACTTTCCTGGGTTTTATGTACATTCATAAAGTTTTTAAGAGTACTTTTTTTTTTTTTTTTTTTATCCGATGGAAATCTTCAAAAGACACTCGGTAAGAATCGGTACCGAGTAGTGTGGGACTCTTACCGCACTAAAACCACCGGTGAATTAGGGCCAATCTATGAAAGATCGACAAATGATTTTTATTTCTTAATTTTTAAATCGCATTGGGGGAAGTTTAAGGAAATAACACTTTCCCATAGCTTTTAGACCATCAGCTCATGAGGCTTGGTTCTTCTTAATCTCCGAACATTGTCTCGTACATTTAGTACGGTCTCCATTTCGGAGTTAGTATGACTTTGCAATCGCTGATTGTGTGATACAGCGTGTTTCTTAACCACTTCTGTAACCATTTCAATTTGAAGGTCACGATGTAGATCGCTATGTCTTATATAGCAAGGGGCATTTATTATTCCACGAAGGACCTTGCTTTGAAATTTTTGGATGGGTTCAGCATTTGTTTTCTTTGTACAGCCCCATAGTTGGATGCCATATGTCCAAACGGGTTTCAATACTTGCTTATATAACATTAGTTTGTTCTGGATAGATAGGTCAGAGTTCTTTCCTAGTAACCAGTACATTTTTCTGTACTTCAAGTTTAGTTCTTCTCTTTTCTTTTTGATGTGCTCTTTCCATTTAAGCTTTGCATCCAAATTCATTCCAAGGTATTTGGCGGTATTGGAGTAAGGTACTTCTGTACTGTTTATGAATATTGGAACATTGTTTATGTTTTTGTTTGTAAAGTTTATATGCGTCGATTGTGTTTCGTTTAATTTGATACGCCATTTCTGCGTCCAATCACTAACTTTATCGACTGCATTTTGCAATTTTTGTGTAGCCTTCGTAACGGATTTATCTGGCACCAATATTGCAGTATCATCAGCAAAGGTCGCCATGATAGCATTGATGTCCACTGCAATATCCCTTGTATATAACAGATACAGGGTTGGTCCTAGGACACTTCCTTGTGGTACACCGGCTTCAATTTTCTTAAGTTCCGAGTAATTTTGGTCGTACCGTACTCTAAAGAGTCGGTTCGTAATGTAAGATTTCAGTATTTCGTAGTACTGCCTGGGAATGTCCCTATGCAGTTTGAACTCAAGTCCCAAGTGCCAAACCTTGTCAAAAGCTTGAGCAACATCTAAAAATAAAGCAGAGCATACTTGTTTTTCTTTAAATGCCTTTTACACAACATCCGTAATTCGATGCACTTGGTCTATCGTGGAATGTTTATTTCTAAATCCAAATTGATGGCTTGGAATTAGTCTTCTTTCTTCAATTATTTTGCTAAGCCTTTTCAGTAGCCGTTTTTCAAAAACTTTTGCCATGATTGGTATAAGCGATATTGGTCTGTCTTTTTTTTTAAATAACATATTCCGGTGATTTTTCAGAAAAAGGGAAGTTCATTTTTGTATAGCAAGAAGCGACCAGCGCCTGCTTTATTTATCGATAGCCAGATGAGATCTAGTGGATGGATGAGACCATGTGGCAAAGTAGTTGCAGTGTCTTGCTAAGCCCAAAAAACATGTAGAGAAAGTATATGTCCAATATTACATACTATAAGCTTTTTCATGAATATCTAATAGGTACTCATGGTAGATATTGCAATCCTTATATTTCTTATTTAATTTTCATTTTATTGGGAAGATTTTATATTAGTTTCGTAATAAAAAAAAAGAAAAAAAAAATTCAATATATTTAATACATATTTTATAAATAAGTAGCAAAATTCAATATGTCTATATAGTATGAAAATCAATTAAAAATTAAGCATATTATGATTTTTTGTATTGCTGAATTATATTACTCGTATATTTTATTTTACCTTTTGTTTTTCTTCATTTTAATTCAATTAAAACGCATTCTTTTCTTTTTATCTTTTATGTGTATATATTAGATATATTTCGAGGACTTATTTACCTCACCATCAGTAGCTAAAAATAAATACATGCGTTTTTTATTAGCATAAATATATGTATACGAAATTTAATCTATATATATAAAAATCAATGCCACTTTTCGTTGTGTTTCTATAACTCAAGAACGGGCTTACCTATCCAAACCAAATTTTATGGCTTTGTTTGGACTATTTAGTAGATGGTTTATGTGAAGTTTGCACAAAATCGGTCGAGTGGTTCTTCATTTATCACATTTATTGTAACAAATGAATTCAATAAATGTCGGATCATTTTGTTAGTGGGGATTTTGCTGTCAAATTGAAACTTATATTTTTAATTTGATTTATTATTTTTTATATGAAGAAATAATGTCACAAGCCGGGCGAACAAATATAGGTCGGCGAACGCGTAATGCAAATGATGTGGCATTACTAAGTCGATCACAGACTGCAGATGAACGCGCACAAGCTAATGCATCGCAGTAAACGTAATGCACGAAATATATAGATCTGTTGACCCTCTGTACCTGTACTGAACCTTGCACGCCGATCACGAATACATCGTACTGCTCTTTTGGCTAAAATAATGCGTGCTGTTTTTAATTACAACAGTCCACATTGTGATGCGGCTAACTTTCCATGTGAAAAGCCCGGCATGTGTTGTGCTAATGGCAAAGTGAGATTTCCAGCATTAGAAACTCCACCCAAACCATTGTATTCATTTATTTTTGGGACATCTCAAACGTCGAATCACTTTTTGATCCATATTCAACAACACAATTCGGGATTTCTTTTAGTGCTACTAAAATTATTAGAGATAATTATGCCGACGTTTAAGGTAAATACTTCAACATGATTGTCCCATGTTTATATCAATCTGAATCATAAAGTATTCGATAGTTTTAAAAATTCTGATCCAACATCTACCTAAAATTGCATACATGTTACAGATTCAGGGCCAGATTTATCATCAAGCTGGTTCGTTATTGCCATAATTCGACGCTGATCATCAATTTTTGCAAATTTATTTTATTGGTGATAAAAATCATGAATTGGATCAACGTTGTGCAATTGTTTCGAATACAAGACGAGAAATTATTCGCGAGCTACAAAGGTTTTTCCATCAGCATAACGCATTAGTTTAATTGTTCAAAATTGCTCTCGATCGTATGCCATCTGATAATCACAAAATCGTAATAAGGGCTGATAGAACATCCTTTGGAGAGCATGCAAGGCGATTCAATGCACCCACAATTGATGAGGTTGCAATTGTAATTTTTCAATCCCGTGATATTGTACTTCATCGCAGAAATGAGCAATTGCAACATGTTTCGGAACTTCATCGTATATGACACAATCATGCAAGCCGTTTCTAATAATGCAGGTGGATTATATTTCTTGGATGCGCCTGGTGGTACAGGCAAAACGGTCGTTATGTCATTGATTTTAGCTATTCTAAATATTCGATCGGAACAAAAAATTGTATTGGCACTTGCATCTTCGGGAATTGCTGCTACATTATTAGAAGGTGGTCGGACTACACACTCTGCACTAAAATTGCCATTGAATGTACAGGTGATTGAAACTCCAACTTGCAATATTTCGAGAAATTCTGCTATGGCAAAAGTTCTGCGATTAACGCCAATTATTTTATGGGATGAGTGTACAACAGCGAATAAAAAATCACTAGAAGCATTTAATCGAACAATGCAAGATTTACGTGGTAATCAACAGTGTTATGAATCAAGATGAGGCAATGAATTATCCAATTGAATTTTTAAATTCATTGGAACTAGCTGGTATGCCACCGCATTGCTTGAATTTGAAAGTTGGTTCTTTGATCATATTATTGCGAAATATTAATCCACCAAAACTCTGTAATGGCACCAGATTGGCAGTGAAAAAGTTATTGCCAAATTTGATTAAAGCTACGATCTTAGCTGCTAAATCAAAAGGAGAAGTTTTTTTGATACCACGTATTCCTATGATTCCAACTGATATGCCATTTGAGTTCAAACGATTACAATATCCTGTGCGTTTATCATTTGCGATGTCCATCAACAAGGATCAAGGGCAAACACTTCAAGTTTGTGGAGTTAATTTGGAGGAATCATGTTTTTCACATGGTCAACTTTATATTGCCTGTTCCAGAGTCGGTACCCCCAGCCGTTTGTTTATTCATGCCCAAAATGGAAAAACAAAGATTATTGTTTATCCAAACGTTTTGGATTAAGTTTTAAAATAGCTAGCAATTAATAAAATATTTTTTTGTTTGAATAAATGAATTTGATGTTGCATTTAATTTTTTTTTATTTTTTCACTTTATACGTAGCGAAGCACGTACCGGGCCGCTAGTTATATATAAAAATGACCAACATTATTTTATAATAAATTATTTGATAACAATCTGTTTTTAATATTAGACATTTGTTTTTGAAATTAAAAATTAAAAATCATTGAACACATTTTTTTTATAAAGTTACTAAGTATTTAAAGTGTATAAATTTGTTTGATTTTGAACTTGATTGTTCTGTAAATTTGCATTAACTATTAGATTGTAGTATGTATTAGTGTAGTCTCTTTTATCTGTTTTGTAGTTGCACGCAATGCCCTCACTTTATAAAAAATAAAAAAATAGAATGCGTTTTAATTGAATTAAAATGACGAAAAACAAAAGGTAAAATAAAAATTAAGCATTTAAACAAATTACAAAACCTTATAGCCACTCTTGTCCCTTTTTTTTCTTATCCAAGTTGAAGCTGTGATTCTGCTAAAGTGCTAATCAGCCAATTCTATTACCATTGACAGCTTCAATGGCCCTTTTCATTGGCTAAACGTTTCATTAATGGCGGTTGGAAGTTCTAGTAAAACTTACGCTCTTAAAAATACTCCAAGCTTATCACTGATTATGATTAACGACTGTCAAGGTCAACAGAGTTGTCATTGTGACAGGAATACAAATTTCATCGGATGCACCTACTGAGGCAGCAGCTAGTGTTGTAAGTGAAGCACATTTCGAGTTAATGCTTATATACATAATATCATTATAGACATATGTACATACTTCCACTATTGAAGCAAATGGGAAATTATATTTCTTTTATTAGTTCATAACGCTAGCGGATAGACAAGGTTTTTATTTGGGGTAAAAATGAGTAAATTTTCGGTGTGCCAACTCGGAAGCAAGGCATATACAATTGGCCATGTGAAAAACTTGAATTTAAGCCAACAGTAGCCAACGTTTAGCCTTGTGCTTTGTGGATGGCAAGAGCAAAGGCACCTATAGCCACTTGAATTCGAATAGTAAATCGTTGAAAATCATCGGTATGCTCGGAATATGTAGCTATACGTCTTTGCCTTTGAATTTGTAACATGTAACCCATGATTGTTATCTCCATTAAATTGGCGACAATTTGTTGATGGTTAATCTATTTCTGTTGAACAACTTTGGTGCGAATAAACATTATCGGTGGTTCAGTCGGATTATTGACCATTTGTTCTTTGTCCATTATCGTGTCAATCGAATTGTACATTATATTTGTATTCGTTTGATCGAAAAAGAACAGCCTGTGATTTTGCGATGTAGTCATGTTTGAAGTGAAAAGGCTTAAGAACCTTGAAAAAGTCGTGAAAAATTATGTTAAACTAAATCATATGTATAAAAACTTAAAGAAAACCGCATAGAAATAATCAACCTAAGACATTTAACAAACTAGACATAACTCTTTGTCATGATTTATAAATTATTTGTTCGATGCCGTCAGTATATATGTTCGAAAATAGGGTTTACATACGGACATTTTTTGCACTTCAATTTTTCGAATTTTTGCAAGCCATAAGCTTACACACGTCACGAATTGGTTACATTTTTATAAAATTCGTCTTTTATTCCGATGACAAATATTTCACAAACACAAACACTATGGGTGCCTTTGAATCCCACAAGAATGCGAAGACGTTGTCTTTTTTGTGAAACTTGATCAAAAGGCACGGTAGTACCTAGCCAAGTTCTGGCACTACACCCATTTACAGGAACAAACTCAGGCGGTTTTTGACCCCTCCCTATCTTCAATACCAATAAAATTCCGAATATTTGCTAAGCTAGTCAGGCACAGGCGCCTCAACAAATTTCAATTTTCTAGCATAAGCGGTTCCTGAGATATAAGGCCTCAAAAATCACGAAAACCGTAATTGACTGACGAAAATTTGAGGTTTTCTATTCAGGGGGCGTGGTATCCGCCCAGTTTCTCTGAACTGGTGTTGGTTGAGTGGAGCACTTCCGACTGCTGTAAAACGATGAAATTTGGTAGAACGGTAGGGCTCAAATTACATATAAAGGACCAAAAATAAAAATTGAGGTTTTCCATTCAGGGGGCCTGGTGTCCGCCCACTTTCTGAGAAAATGTTTAATTTATATGGAGCACTTCCGATTACTGTTATTAGGGTAGGTATGTTAGTGTTAGGTATTTTGCCAGGACAAGAAGAAATAATTGAAGCGCAAATCAAAACAACCAATAACAAAAAGAAAATATACCAAAAGAAAAAGGAGGCTATACACTAAGTTGATTTTAGTAGGTAGAGTCCACCCTTCTATCTTTCCGTATTTTTCGAGATTTTCACATGCCAAAATATTAAAATCTTTGCAAAAATATCAGACCAAAAACATAAATGTTAAAAAAAGAGCCAAGTTCTTTTATACAAAAACCTTGGTGTAACAAGTCAGCCGTGAAAAGTACTTAGATCTAAAAGTACGCCAAGTTCTTACTTCATGAAGGTTTAATACGGAATATTTAAAGTAGAATAATATTGAAACATCTACAATGTAATAGAGAAACTTTATTACTTAATGATTACTGACTAAAATGTGATGGGCTTACTTGGCCCCATTCGAAAGGTTTTAAAAACTTGACTATAGTGAACCCATCAAATTTTAGTCAGTTACTACGTTTATATGCAGTATCGAAAGATCGAATTGGAAAAGGGTCGGATTTTTGACCCAGGTTTTTCGTCATTTGAGTTGAGAGCTCGAATTGGAGTTGAGTTGAAATGGTGTTGAGCGATTCTGAAACATTTTGTTAAGCCAACTCTTCGACCCAGGTTTTTCGTCTCATATTTCGACTTGACACCGCTGAGCGAGTGAGATCGAGTCGAACGAAGCTCATTTCAACTCAATACCCGTTTACAAAGGGTCGAAGCGAGCTTCAAGCTCTCTTCAATACCTCATATAAACGTAGTAAGTAATCATTAAATAATAAAATTTTTCAATTACATTGTAGGTTGTAGCTGTTTCAAAATTATTCTACTTTAAATATTCCGATCAATTTTTTTAAGCATAACGTCATTTTTAAGACCATTTTTAACCTGAACTTAAAAGGAAAAGTATGTGGGTCTGCTGATGACATAGTTTGTGTACGTTCTTGTTCGTCGATGTTAGAACTAATTTCAGACACGAATCAGGACTTGGAGTTATTCAGTTTTGAACACAGTTTTCCATTGTTTATCAGCTCGGGTATTCTCCCAATAAAACATCTCTACTTTTATAAAGTTTTGAAAATATTTTACTTAAGAAGTGGATATCTTTTAAGTCATTGTACTCCCGCCTACACATTATGCAGTGCAGACAGACATCTTGCATTCATTCCTGCGCACAATAGTCAACACTTTATAAGTTTTTATACTTCAGCATCATTGTTTAACTCCCTACCTTTTTAAATTCGATGCATTAGGCTGAAAACACACCGGATAAAGCAAAACAAAGCGAAACAAAACACACGTTTTTGTTTTGGAGTGTTTCGATGGTGGTTGTCGAAAATACATGCTATTGTATACGAGCAACACACACCGAATGCAACAAAACTGTTTCGAACAAGGGTCGTTGACGATAATTGCATACTTTCTTATGGCGCAACGCACACCAAATGAAACAAAACATAAAAACAAAAGCAAAACAGAAAAACATGTTTCGTTGCCGATAGCTGACCTATTGTTTTTTGCAAAACAAAATTTTGATTTCGTTCTTTTTATTTTCTTCTTTCGTTGCACTTCACAGATTTATTTGCTTCTACGTGTACTCTGTGCGCAAATTTTTAAATAAATATGGACGCAGATGGAGAAAAATATATTTGTTTTAATTGAGGCAAGAAGCCCTATCTATAATTATAAAAATAAGGAACATAAACTTACTATTGATAAGCTGTGGATTGCTTCTTCCTACTATGACATTTTTGAAGATTGGCAAGATTAAAAGCTTTTCTCTTTTCTTATAAATAAACACATAATGTCTATTTTGTAAACACAAAATTGTAATTTGTGTTTACTTGCCGTAGGCTTATAATCTTTCAGCCGCAGTTAAGCTTTTACTATAGTTCGTATTTTGTTTCATTTCAACGCACACCAAACGAAACAAAACGTTTTGTTTTGTTTTATTCTGTTTCACTTGGTGTGTGTTCAAATAAAAAATGTTTTTTTGACTATCGAACCAAAAAACGTTTTGCTTTATCCGGTGTGTTTTCAGCCTTAGTTAACTTACTCTTTCAATACAGAAATTAAAAATGGCTCCTTAGCTTTTATTTTGAAACATTCGAAAATATTTTCAAAATATTAGTTTGAATTTGATGTTTTAAATTAAATTTTTTAAATTGTTTGCAAAATTAATAAAATCTATTAAATTACTTTTTCGACACTTTACAACACTTGTTGAAAAAAAAAAAAATAAAAATATTTTGTAGTCTTTTGAATTATTTAATTTTTCCTTTGGTCTTTCGTTACATGTCATTAGGCAACTATTTTTTCGTTGTGAAAAACACTTAAAAAGATTAATTTTATTGTAAAATAATGAACTGTAATAGTAGGTAAACTGTAACTATACATGTATACTTATTAATATTTATTTTTTAAAATAAATTTATTGTAGATTGTACTTATTTTTCAATTTGTTATTTGTTATTTTTCAATTTTTCAAGAAAAAAATGTTAGATGCGAATTTTAAGTATTTAATAGTATTGGTTTTAGGAAATAATTTCAAAGAATAATAATTGTTCATAGGTTTTGAAGATATGGATTTTTCAAAAAAAAAATTATTTTTTTTTTTCAAAAAAACCCAACAAATATTTTTTTCGAATATTTTTATATTCAATATTGTTTCAAACTTAAAGGGACCCCTGCTGAAAATTTTTGGTTACAATCCTTAGAGCCGGTCGAAAATCAAAAAAACGGTTCTATGACAGGTACCGTTAATAACATTTTGCCCAAAAATTTTGTTTGACCAAAATATAGTCTATGTCCCTAAAATCACACTTAATTTTTTTTATCAAAATCGTTAGAGCCGTTTTCGAGATAAATAAGATTTTGTATTACGGGTGTATGGGGGGTACCGTTAGTTTTGGAGCTAAAAAAACTCTCCTTTAGGGAATCACCGAAGACCCTTGAGTACCGAGTTTGACGAAAATATCTACAATAGCTTAAGCTTTAGATCGGGGTACAGACATACAAACAGAGAGACCGAATTGCCGGACCACTTTTTCGTGTTCTCTATCGTCGTAATGTCAACTTAAATCAAAATCTCGAGCTCGATTTTTTTTCCAAATGCGGAAGTTTTCCTATGAAGAATAGCATAAAATTAATGCAGTTCATTGTTCATCTTGATAGGAAGGCCGGAAAACAAATATAAAAATCGACTCATTAGATCAGAATATATGTATATATTTTTTTTAAAGTAGATACTCTTAAAAACTTTGAATTACCATACAACCGAGAAAAGAATTAACTAGAAATATTATAACTTAAAAAAACCTAAGAAATATCCAAACCCTTTTGAGTAAATCAAAAACAACTTAAATAAGTACATACATAATTATGTAAGTTTGTATTAATTTTTTTTATTTAATTTGGAAAAAATTCATTCTTAAGAGGCTTATTTTGGAAGATTTGATAATAGGTCAACACAAAGGACTTTGCCCTCAGAAGATAATACTTCTGCATTCGCTACTTGTCCAGGACCACATTCGGTCTCAGGTGTGAGAGCCGATACATCAATTGGTGATTCGGGTCCCAATAATTGAGCGGCAGCACCATTAAACAGAGTTATGACAACCAATGCCAGGAGAGCGAAGAAAGTCAGTTTGAATGCGAACATTTTTTAATATTTTTTTTAGTAAGAATCTTTAAGTTGAAAGACGTAAAGTAACTAATGACTTCCAAATAATTTCTCGAGCTTTTATACTTGAAAAACTGTCAAATTCTCAACTAATGAAAATGACCTTAAGAATTTAAGAAAGTAAATAAAATAAAGTTTGATATTTACAAGGAAACAACTGTCAAGTTTCAACACATCAGTTATTTGTTTTGCTTACAAAAAATGATAAAATAGATATTCTAGGGGCATGTGTTCATAAACCAAACAAACTTGTCGTTTATTGTGCTTTTCTTAATACTTATACTTATACGTACATAGTTTTGACCCCGAAAGACTGAAATTTGATTCAAAATGAGAATGTGGAATCAAAAGCCCGCACAAATATCTAAGGGATTTTAGAACTTAAAAAAGATGATAAATTTCTGGGCCCTCAAATGATTTTGTATCAAATGAAAGCTGATTTTGTTGACCGTTTTTCTTTTTTCTTTTATGGAAACCACATTACAGTTTTCCGAAGATTTTTGATGTTCAGATTCTGGTTTTCGATGTTCATTGGAGTCACTCAACCGAAAGCAGTTTGAACACTACCGGCCCAATTTGACGATTAGCAGTTGCAAAAACAAAACTGAAATCTTTAGGTATCTACTCGATGAAGTAACCATTATAAAAGCTTAAATTAGAAAATACTTTAATGAAATAAATGTGTTTTTCACACAAAAATATATTATTCTGTAGCATTTGGGTAATAAAATAAATGTTAAGACATAGCAAACAGATGTTCTACCATCAAAAAGGTAATGAAATGTAAAAATAAGTCTAAAATTTTTCGCTCCAAACTCGACACCAAGAATGTCTTGATAGGTTCCTGATAGAGTGAGTAGTACGAAGAGAAGAATACAGCTGGAATAAAGGCATGAGGAATTTCGACGAAACACACATGGTTTCTATTTTAACTTTTAGTATTAAGTAGATGCGAGGATGATCTGAAACATCCTTGCACCACCTAAAACCAAATATAATATTTGCTTGCGAAAATGTTTATATTCTCCTAATCGTCATAACTCATATGGCAATGATTATTTCAAAATCAAAAACATTGTGTATTATTTGCACTCCGAATCGAAATTTCCGATCGAATCGAATAGCAGAATAGGCCTGATAGATTTATTGACATGGACTAAGGAAACCTTCAACACAACCTCTAAAAGCATAAAACCAAAACAATTGTTTGTTTACATATAACATGTTTATAAATTATGTCTTTTATTTATTTTTTATTGAATAAAATTTCATTTAATAGCTTATGTGCTGTAAGTACTGCTAAGTTAATAATATTTACAATTCGTGCTGATCAAACATTTTGATATTTGCTTACCTAGGAAGTCGTTTTCTGCTAGTTAAGAATTTGATAGTTTTTTAAGTATAAAAGCTCGAGAAATTATTTGGAAGTCATTAGTTACTTTACGTCTTTCAACTTAAAGATACTTACAAAAAAATATTAAAAAATGTTCGCATTCAAATTGACGTTCTTCGCTCTTCTGGCATTGGCTGTCATAACTCTGTTTAATGGTGCTGCCGCTCAATTACCGGGACCCGAATCACCAATTGATGTATCGGCTCTCACACCTGAGACCGAATGTGGTCCTGGACAAGTAGTAAATGCAGAAGTATTATCTTCTGAGGGCAAAGTCCTTTGTGTTGATATTTTATCAAATCCTTAAAATCCTCTTTTAAGAATGAATTTATATTTAATACCCTATTTTTCTTAACTTCAATAAAATAATATTTGACAAATTTACATACACGTTTTTAAGTTATTTTTGATTTATTTAAATATTGTATTATTTTTTTCATTGACTCGGTAAACGATGAACTGCTATACTCTGTTCAATTTATATTTGCAGTACCGGCCTTCTGGAAGAGCTTTTTCTGAAACACTGGTGCATGCTGCTTTTTGCACGGCACCTTACCTTAAGAAATTGCCGTTGAAATAGGAAACATTTTTCCATACAAAAGTTTCAATGAAAGGCATTGACTTATAAGCTTTGTTTATATAACCTATAGCTATAGTATTATCTTTGTATATATAACCTATAGTATTATCATGGAGCGTGATTTCGTATTACGAACGCTAGCCTGGTGGCGCAGAAATTAGTGCATGCTTTTACAGTGGAGAGTAGGATAAGATACAAAACAAGTAGTAAAAAAGAGAATATTTTATCATATTAAACTTAGCAGATAAAAATCTAGCAATTCCTATACTTAAGATGTCGCCACAATCTTTCGTCTTCTTGATAGTGTTGTTGTGAACAGAGCTTTATACTCCTACAGCGCCATCTATTGGAAAATCGCATATCTACTTTATGGAAAGAACAAAAAGCTCTTTTCCAATGTCATATTGTATTTCCCCTTATTCCAAACATCTAGAACATTCCAAGACGAGAACCTTCGCGAATTAATTTCGAGAACAAACACCTTCAGTATATTAGGGAGTGTTCACGGTGAGCAGAGACAGTTGAGGTTTATTGTTTCGATTTGGAAAGTGTAAATAAAGAAGAAATACTAAAAAGAGCAATAAGTTTTATTTAACGGACCTATTAAAAATATTACAGTACTATAAGTTTTATATATGTACAAATACTATACATATGCATGGACTGCAAGTCGTATGAAATTTCTATACAAACGCTCAAATGAATATGGTTCCATTTCTCACTACCGGCATTATTGGTGCAAAGTAATAAAAATAAATATTAATTCCAGAGGCCATCTTTTGGCACTTGGTCTGAACTACGATTTTTTTCCATAGAAACTATGGGCATCTATTATTATTACTTATTAAAAACAGAGTTATCTTTTTCAATTGAACTTTACATTTTAACGTTATCTAAGACAAAATAATAACAACAATACAAAAGGTGTTCAGCACGAATATTTCAAGTTTAATATTGATATAGAAATAACTACCGATATTTTCATATTACATTTAAACAAAATGGAGGTTTACATGGCGGATTTTGTGTTATAAGAACAACGTAACAACATCGTCTAAATGCCATGTGCTCCTCTCAACATACTTTTTAATAGGAGTTTTAAATTTGTGAACACGCGAGAACAGAGCATTTGGTTCAATGAAAGGTGCTTTCCGCGCGGATATTATCTTCTAGGGTCTGAATTGCTTGGCGACATGTTGTTGTAAGTTCTTGACATAAATTCAAATTTCAATTTTAAAATGGCGTTGTATTTATCCAATTAAGTTAATTTGCTATTATTTCAAAAACATCCTTATCTTTTATCAACATATTTTGAGTAAACCAATATAAACCGCATCCATTTTTAACTAGAGGTAGTTTCCTTCTTGTTTTGAACTTAATTTTCACAATGGCAGATTTTCACAGTGGCAGATTTGCATACTTGATTTTAAGAAGAATTTTTTTTTGCCATTTAAATAGTCTTTCAAAATCAAAATCAGCATTTCGATAGTTCCTTGTGCTTTACCACTCTAACGAATCACAGCACTTTAAGTAATGCTGTTCTCCCGTCCCAGATAAATGCTTGTTGTGACTGGTAAATCCGCAAATAATCTGAATCGAACAAAGCAAGGCCTTTACCACTTAAAATGGAAAAATTCGATCTAAGCATATAATCCGCTTAAACTTTATTTTCCATAAATACAGTTTGAAATTAGGCCTCAAGTTTTTATTTAATAGTGAACTCAAACAATTCCCGCTCAACACCCTTTACAAACTCAATTATGTCAATAGTTGATAATTCAAATACCAAAACCAAAAGTTACACTATTTTTCCGCCACAAAACCAATATAGAACCAGCGTGAAGTTGGCTGCTGGCAGTCCATATCAATAGGTACACTTTTGACTTATTATACATGGACTGCCAGAGCCCAACTTCACGATGGTTCAACTTAAAACTATGTATACGGAACTAGCGCTCTTGGTGCAAACTCGGAAAACATAGTTTAACTTTTGGTTTTGGTATTTGATATATCAATTTTTGACATAATTAAGTTTGTAAAGGGTGTTGAGCGGGAATTGTTTTAGTTTATTACTAAATAAAAACTTGAGGGCTATTTTCATGCTTTATTTGCCGATTTAAGAGTCATAATAGCATTTATCATAGACAGGAGAAGAGCATTTACTTATATCAATTTGTAAACACCTTATTGTTTAACACAAACCAAAATTTCAACTTTTCATTTCAATTTATTGTGAACATTGTGTTCAAATCATGATGAAAACTATCTAGTAAAAAATGGATGCGATTCAAAATGAAACGATAAATTAAAAAGTTCATATTGTTCTACTTACATTTATGTAGATAGGAGATTTTTTTTGAAATAATAGCAAATTCACTTATAGTAAAATAAATATAATGACAAAAATGCTATTTCCATTTTAAAATATAAAATATAAATTTACGAAGAACCGGTTCTACCTTTTTATTAGGTTACCTGTCAAAACCTTACAGCAACAATAGCCAAGCAATTCAGGCCCTAGAAGACAATATCCGCCGTAAAGCAGTTTTCATTAAACTAAATGCTTTGCTCTCGCGTGTTCACAAATTTCGCTGAACACCCTTTATATTATTGCTATTATTTTGTCTTGGATAACGTTAAAATGTAAAGTTCAAATTGTTATAGATGGCTATAGTTTCTATGGCAAAAACAGGGTTGCGAATTAAAAAATCCTTAAGTCAAAAGTCTATAGATGACTTGTGAATTAAAAAAAATTTATTCATAAGATATTTGGTGACTTATGAATTAAAAAAAAATTAATTCACAACCTACCAAGTGACTTATGAATTAAAAAAAATTTAAATCCTAAGCTACTAAATGACTTATGAATTAAAAAAAAATAATTCACCACCTACTAAGTGACTTATGAATTAAACAAAAATAAAGTCATCAGGGAGTAAGTGACTTATGAATTAAAAAAAATTTAATTCACAAGTCAGTTGGTGACTTGTGAATTAAAAAAGACTTAATTCATAAGTTAGTTGGTAGATTGGAAATTTTTAAGCTTGTTTTGACTACATAATTATTTAATTACTAACGAAAGCTTTAGGAGAATTTTTTGGGAGTTGCCGTTTATGCAGTCCTTATAATCCAATTAAATAAAAAGCAATATTGATAAATTCTTTGTGTTGAGCAAATGATGGGTTATCATTATAATAAATTTCGTGAGTGCATATTTTTATGCATATGCCTTTAAATTTTTTGGTTTTCATATTCTACATGAGTTGGTTATTTGATATTTTTTTGTAAAATTGTTTCAAGTACCTGAAACTAATTTAATGTGTATTTTCAACAAAATTGAAAAAAAAAAACATTCCGTTTTCTTAATTAAGCACTTCGAAACTTTTGGTACCTAACTACTCAGTAAGTATAACATTTAATTGTAATTTTCAATTTTGAATATCTTTTTAGCTTTCAAATCTAGTTTTTAAATCATAAGATTATTACGCTAGCTTATAAATTATCCATTTCATAATTTTTCTAATCAGCATTTATCCATTAACTTATTAATTAAATTATTTTTAATTCATAAGTCACTAAGTTGGTTTTGAATTAAATTTTTTTAATTCATAAGTCACTTACTTGCTGATGATTTGAATTTTTTTAATTCATAAGTCACTTACTAGTTCATGACTTAATTTTTTTTAATTCCTAAGTCACTTAGTAGGTTGGGAATTAAAAATTTTTAATTCATAAGTCACTTACTTGCCCATGACTTAAATTTTTTTAATTCATAAGTCACTTAGTAGGTTCTGAATTATTTTTTTTTAATTCATAAGTGACTAAGAAACTTATGATTTAAATTTTTTTAATTCACAAGTCACCAACTGACTTGTGAGTTAATTTTTTTTTAATTCATAAGTCAGTTCCTAGCTGCTGAATTATATTTTTTTAATTCATAAGTCAGTGAGTGACTTATGAATTAAAGCCAAGCTTAAGCTAACAAGTGACTTAAGCTTTTGCAACCCTGGGCAAAAATCGTAGTTCAGGCCAGGAGCCAAGAGATGGCCTCTGGAATTAATATTTATTTTTACCACTTTTGCACCAACAGCTCTAATGTTGGTAGTGAGAAGTTGAACCATATTCACAGAGCGTTTGTATGGAAATTTCATACGACTAGCAGTCCATTTAATATAATACGTCAATGGGGTACACAAATGTTAGACCCTTAAAATATAAATTTGAATTGATAAAGGAGGATCTGTTTCAAATAAGTAGTAATATTAGATGTCCGTAGTTTCTATGGAAAAAAATTCTAGTTGACGCCATATGACAAACATGGCTTCGAGAATAGCTGTATATTTTTGCCACTTTTTACCAATTGCTAGGGAGTGGGAATGGTAGTCTTATTGAAACTTTTGCATGGAAACAGGATTTGACTAGCAGTCCTTATGTAATAAGTAAATAAAAACAAATAATACAATAATTAAATAAATCAAAAATAACTAAAAAGCGTATGTAACTTCGTTTAAAATTATTTTATTGAAATAAAAATAAGGAGACTATACATTTTTTGGAAGAGGATTAATTTGCAACATTTGATAATAGGTCAACACAAAGGACTTTGCCCTCAGAAGATAATACTTCTGCATTCACTACTTGTCCAGGACCACATTCGGTCTCAGGTGTGAGAGCCGATACATCAATTGGTGATTCGGGTCCCGGTAATTGAGCGGCAGCACCATTAAACAGAGTTATGACAACCAATGCCAGAAGAGCGAAGAACGTCAATTTGAATGCGAACATTTTTTAATATTTTTTTTAGTAAGAATCTTTAAGTTGAAAGACGTAAAGTAACTAATGACCTCGAAATAATTTCTCGAGCTTTTATACTTAAAAAACTGTAAAATTCTCAACTAACGAAAATGAGCTTAAGAAGGCAAATACACTAAAGTTTGGTATTTACAAGGAACAACTGTGAAGTTTCAATACATCAGTTATTTGTTTTGCTTACAAAAAAACGATAAAATAGATAATCTAGGGGCATGTGTTCATAAAACAAACAAACTTGTCGTTTATTGTGCTTTTATTCTTAAAAAATACTTATACGTACATATGTACATAGTTTTGACCCCGAAAGACTGAAATTTGATTCAAAATGAGAATGTGGAATCAAAAGCCCGCACAAATATCTACCTAAGGGATTTTAGAACTTAAAAAAGATGACAAATTTCTGGGCCCTCAAATGATTTTTTATCAAATGAAAGCTGACTTTGTTGACCGTTTTTCTTTTTTCTTTTATGGAAACCACATTACAGTTTTCCGATGGTTTTCGATGTTAATTGGAGTCACTCAACCGAAAGCAATTTGAACACTACCGGCCCAATTTGACGATCAGCAGTCGCAAAACCAAAACTGATATCTGTACTTAATGAAGTAACAATTAGAATAGCTTGAATTATATAGAAAATACTTTTAAAAAATAAATGAGTTTTCCAGACAAAAATATTTTATTCTGTAGCATTTGGGTAGTAAAATAAATGTTAGGACATAGTAAACGGATGTTACAAAAGCAAACGTCAAATAAATATGTCTGGCCTTCTCTTTCTACCCTCAAGAAATGTCAAAATAAGTCTAAAATTTGTCTCCCCAAACTCGATATGTCATTTGAGTACACTGATTTCTTTCTTCAAAATCTATTCAAATATTTGCTTTGCCCGCTTATTGCTCTCAAAGATATATCCTATCTTGAAATGTTTGAGTTTTCTATAATTGTATTGTATTGGAATTTCTGAAGTTTAGTCATACTCCTTTAACCGTTTGCAAATTATATCTTAGCTTTGTATATAAAACTTATAGTACTCTCATGAAGACGAATGATTAGGGCGACATCTTGTACACAATTTGCAAACGGTTAAAGGAGTATGACTAAACTTCAGAAATGTTTTGTAGAGTGAGTAGTACGAAGAGAAGAATACAGGTGGAAAACAGTGATAGGCAAGAAATTTTGACAAAACACACATTGGTCCTACTTTAACTTTTACTATTTTACAGATACGGGGATGATCTAAAACATCCTTGCACCTACTTAAACCAAATATAATATTTGTTTGCGAAAAAGTTTATATTCTGCTTACCGTCAATGATTATATCAAAATCAAAAACATTGTGTATTATTTACACTCCGAATCGAAATTTCCGATCGAATCGAATAGCAGAATAGGCCTGATAGATTTATTGACATGGACTAAGGAAACCTTCAAAACAACCTCTAAAAGCATAAAACCAAGAGCAATTATTGTTTGTTTTAACATGTTTATAAGTTATGTCTTTTATTTATTGTTTTAGAAAATAAAAATCCATTTAATAGTTTATGTGCTGTAAGTACTGCTAAGTAAATAATATTTACAATTCGCGCTGATCAAACATTATAATATTTACTTACTTAAGAAGTTGTTTTGTGCTTGTTGAGAATTTGACAGTTTTTCAAGTATAAAAACTCTAGAAATTATTTGGAAGTCATTAGTTACTTTACGTCTTTCAACTTAAAGATTCTTACTAAAAAAAATATTAAAAAATGTTCGCATTCAAATTGACGTTCTTCGCTCTTCTGGCATTGGCTGTCATAACTCTGTTTAATGGTGCTGCAGCTCAATTATTGGGAGGCGACTCACCAATTGATGTATCGGCTCTCACACCTGAGACCGAATGTGGTCCTGGACCAGCGTTACCACTTCCGAAAAAAAAGTCGAAGTAGATTTGAAGAAAAAATGGAAGTAAATTGAGAAAAATCGAAGTAGATTTCAAAATGACTTTTTACTTGCTTTTAGAAAAATTTTAACTCAAGATTTTCATCAGTTAATATTACAACATGAAAAAGTAGTCTGTCTGAAGGTCTGAACCTGAACCTGCAGCCTAGAGAAGAAATTGCAATGGTTTGTTTTTTTTTTTAGCTCGGTTCCTTCCATAAAGTCATTATGAAATATCATATTTATTTCAAAAACGACTCTAATAATTTTTATAAAAAAAAATATGTGTAGACCATACCAACAATGGGATCTATATTTTGGTCAAAAAAAATGTTATTAACGGTACCTGACGGACCAAATATTGGTCTAAGTGTGTTGACCTTTTCCGGTCAGCAGCCACTTTAACCTACCCTAACTAACCTACCTGTAATAGAACCTTTTTTGATTTTCTACTTTCTCATTTTCAACTCTAACGCTTCCGAACAAAATTTTTATATCGGAGCTTCTTTCATTTGGAAATAAAGCGGTATACAAACAATTTTTTCCTTAAATTTCTATTTTTAATTACTTAAAATTGTCTATACATTTCTTTTAATTTAAAATTTGTATTTGAAGAATGAATTTATTAATAAAACTTTCTTTTATAAAGAATAACATTAAAAAAAACACACGCAAGCGAAATTTTCATAAGATTCATAGTTCTATGCTTTTAAAATTACTAGCTTATTTGTGTATTTATTGTCTTGACATTAATTTTTTTGGTAATTCTGGTGCTATTTACAACCTAGAGTGAAATGGGGAAAAAGAAGTAGATTTGGGCTTTTTTTGGTTAAATTGAAGTAGTTTGAAACAGGGATTTTCAAAATGAAGTAGATTTCAGTATTTTGCTGATGGTGCGAAGTAGGAAGTAGATTTTAAAATATTTTGAAAAAAAAAGTAGATCTACTTCAATTGAAGTAAAGTGGTACCACTGTCCTGGACAAGTAGTAAATGCAGAAGTATTATCTTCTGAGGGCAAAGTCCTTTGTGTTGACCTATTATCAAATGTTGCAAATTAATCCTCTTCCAAAAACTTTATAGTTTCTTTATTTTTATTTCAATAAAATAATTTTAAACGAAGTTACATACGCTTTTTAGTTATTTTTGATTTATTTAATTATTGTATTATTTGTTTATATTTACTTACTAGCTCCCCTGGCAGACTTTGTTCTGCCCTATTTTCTCTAAAACAACACAACATTGATTTTTTACTTGCGATATAGACAAGTTCTGCATTTGGAAAAAAAATCGAACTCGAGATTTTGATCAAAGTTGACATTACGATGATAGCGAAGACGAAAAAAGTGGGTCTGACAATTACGTCTTTCTGTCTGTATGTCTGTACCTCGAACTACAGCCTAAACTACCGGAGGTATTTTCTTCAAAGTCGGTAGTTAAGGGTCTTCGGTGATTCCCTAGAGGGGAAATTGAAATTTTTTTTTAGCTCCAAAACTAACGGTACCCCCCATACACCCGTAATGCAAAATCTTATTTATCTCGAAAACGGCTACCTATAACAATTTTGATAAAAAAAATTAAGTGTGATATTATGAACATGAACTACATTTTGGTCAAACAAAATTTTGGGGCAAAATGTTATTAACGGTACCTGTCATAGAACCGTTTTTTTGATTTTCGACTTTCTCATTAACGGCTCTAACGATTTTAACCAAAAATTTTCAGCAGGGGTCCTTTTAAGTTTAAAATAATATTGTAGGTATATAAAAATATTCGAAAAATTATTTGTTGGGTTTTTTTGAAAAAATTTTTTTTTTTGAAAAATCAATATCTTCAAAACCTATGAACGATTATTTTTTGAAATTATTTCCAAAAATCAATATTATTAAATACTTAAAATTCGCATCCCGCATTTTTTTCTTGAAAAATTTTAAAGAAATTTCTTATATAAAAAATTTATTTATTTAATAATAAAACGGTTTTTTAAAGTTTGTTTGCATAAATTCATGCTTTTCCAGAAATCAGACGGCAATTTCATTTTAAATTCATGTTTTATATTTATAAAATGTATCATAAATTCCGAAATACTTTTACATAAGAGCAAGTTCGTGCGATCCAGTCGTGCATTTTATTTCAAATTGGTTTGACAATAAGAATGAATGCCGTACGCACAGACTTGATACAGTGAACTTCTTGATAATTGTTTTTCTCTCAAAAAATTGAAAATGGACTCATAACAAGAACGTTAGAAAAACTTAAAACCTTAATATAAAAATAAGAAGCTACAGAACTAGTGAATGCTTGAAAAAATTAGGAATTAAACAGTATGAAAAACTAAAAATGGATTGTAAAAATAATAAATGTAAAATGGGATGAAGGGTGGGTGAACTAAGCAAATACGCAATTAACAGTATAAATGCTTCAGACATTTTATATGGAATAGGCTATGTCCCTTCGTATGTACATACTACGTTTTCTTATTTATGCTGAAATGAAATAATTTTGCAATTTGTAGTAGGTATAAATTGTTTCATTTGACAGTTCGTAACATTTATTAATTAACTTCTGCTACAATAAAGGTATGTTTGTATCTAATTGATAACTAGAAAATTGTCACCTTTTAATAAATTTTCACAAACGCAATGAATTCCTAGGCATACGTTTTTGAAAAATTGTATGTACTATATGTACATATGTACAATTTATATTCTCGTACATACAGTTATTCTTCTGGTTGCGTTTTTTTATACAAACATACCTACCTACAACCTATCATATGTATAAGGGCTTAACCGTGAAAATTTTTACTTTTCCCATGCGTCGAAATATAGGTATACCTACTTAGACATTATTATTAAATATTCAGTTTTTGGAATTTATAATAATATTATGTACTATATCATTGAGTTTTAACTATTCAATATATAAAATGAACCGACGAGATAGTGTGAAAGTGATTCAAATCGAAAAAATCATCGAATATTGAGACTTATGGCTGCGTGCGTAGATAATTAACGTTTGTATTATTGCAAAAATAATGTTCAACATAAGATTACTTAGTAAAATTTTCGTTTTTTTAGATAAATGAAAGTTAAAATTAATTGAAATCATTCATTTTAAGTGCTTGCCTTCCTTATAAATAATCCTATATGATATAAATTTTAGAAAAAAAAAACCATGCGTGATTTTTCGTAAATCTTTAATTGTCACAAATTATCATGTCTATTTTTTTCAACATTGATTATGGGGCATTTTTGTATGGTTTGCATCATTATTTAAGCTCTCTAGAGTAAATAAAACTTTGATTTCAATGCGTGCTTCATTATGTACAAATTTTATGAGGTTAACAAAACGAACGTAAAAAACGTAACTGTTTAAAAAAAGGCAAATTTTTTACTAGCACACCAAAGCATTCTTTGTTTATACCTTTACAATGAGCGTAATTTAAACTGTAGAAACTTTAAAAAAAATGGTAAAAGTGTTGAACAAATAAGTTTGAAAAAAGAGGCAGTAAGGATCAAAAATAAAAACCAAATCAATTAACTCGTTTTTTTAAATAAATTATTTTAAATTCATAAGTTTTGTGGTATATGATCATGTATTAAATTATAATATTATATGTATTTATTTGGGCTTTAATGATCGATGAGGTGGATGCAATTAATAAAAAAACTAATTCATCTTATGTTACCCTACGTTTCGCTGGCTTTTTTCCGGCTTCTTCAGGGGTTTTTATTAATCTAAAACAACCAATTATACAATATTATTTAGAGTATTACTTATGGACATATGTACTTAATTATTATATAAAAGTGAATATGGAAAAAATTTTAAATTAAACTTACTTCTGATGTTTAAAAATAGCTTTACATTATGTTTTAACTGGAATTGAAATTTAAAATTAACAAATAAACAATTTAACACTTAAAAAATTGACATTAACATTAACACTATTAGAAACAACAAAAATTAAAACTAGTATCACTTGGTATCACAGATTGGAAATGGCAACGCCATATATCGAGCTGATGTTGTCAATGTCTTCTTGATGGTTCATCGTTGTTTTTATGTTCTGCTGAATCCGAAGACTTTCTAGAGTGTAGCGGGTGGAAGTGCGGCTCTCCTTGTCAAGTATTCTGACATTTTCGAAATCAGCCATATGATCGTTGTCAGTCATATGTTGTGAGAGTGCTGTTGTTGTTCTTCTTCTTCTTATATCAGCTTCATGCTCTGAGAGTCTGACAGCCAGTTTACGTTTTGTTGTTCCTATGTATATCATATTGCATTTTTTACATGCAATTTGGTATACAACGTTGTGTTGATCTTTTTTGTCTATTGTTGGTTTTGTGTTTGTGAATATTGTATTGAGTGTTGAATTGGATTTGTGTGCGAACGATGTTTTTGAAGTAAAACTTCTTTTCCGGCGTTGGGGGTAAAAAATGTGCTATGCAGCTGTCAGTGACATGTCAAACCGTCACGCCATCCGTCAAAGACAGCGACATGTTTTTAGCATGTGCAAAGTAAAACATGAAGTTGAATACGATTTAGAATTTACATATTTCAAATGGCTGCATTCAAAGATAAACATAAAACTATAGGTTCAGACGCGCAATGGCTATGCAACCGAATAATTATTGACAAGCATATTGCAATCCAAATAAATTTTACCAACAACTAACCCTCGCATACAAAGTACTGGCCAAAAAGTTGGGTATATCCACTACCATTTGTATTCTTGCTGTCATAGACGGCATGCCATATGACCATCAGGTTGCCTGAAAGTTTTGAAATTATACTTTTTAATAATATTTATTCGCTTAATCGCACACGCCACCGACATTTGTTTTGGTATTTATAAATTTGAACGTCACCCGACTAATCAATCAAATAGTTTAATAATTAATTTTACAAGAGTGCCGCTGTCAGTGTACTTGCTTTCCAAGTTGCCTGGATACTGAATTAATGCCAGGTGACTACTAAGTTGCTCGGGTTTGTACGGGTTAATAAGAAATGCTTGTGTACATTACAAGATAACAACATGCTTGCCAAATGCCAATACTTGTACGTGCAGCCCTAGGGTAACACAAACAAAGCGAGGCAACTTGCTTGTCAAGTGGCATGGGAGTTTTGTATTTTTCTTCTCGATTTCATTTAAGGCTAGGCGCGCACATTCAATTTTTTGAAGTAAAACTTCTTTTCCGGCGTTGGTGGTAAAAAATTCTCTATGCAGCTGTCAGTGACATGTCAAACCGTCATGTTATCAGTCAAAGACAGCGACATGTTTTAAAAATACAAAATGTTTGTGAATTATGTGGTCGACCAATTTAACAAGCAGAAACCACTATCCTTTAAAAAAAAAAAAAAAAAACAAACAAACATATCTTTTTGATGTTTTTTGAAGTAAAACTTCTTTTCCGGCGTTGGGGGTAAAAAAATTTCTATGCAGCTGTCAGTGACATGTCAAAACGTCACGTTGTCCGTCAAAGACAGCGACATGTTTTTAGAATACAAAATGTTTGTTTGTAGGTTATAATCTTACAGAAGCTTTGCTTGAGGAAAAAGAAGTTTTACTTCAACCGCGCGTACGTCAGTACACACAATCTTTTTTTCTCTTTCAATTGGTATTGTGTTATTTAGTGTTCGATTATCGGTGAGGTGCGGGACGTATGTTACAGAGTAATATTTAGGGTTGCCAGGTTTTGCTTTTGATGATTGTTGTATATTATTTTGATTTTGTAATTGTTGAAGTTTGTTATTTATGAGCTCGTTGATTATTGTGTTTGGGTAATTGTTCATTTGTAGAATATTTCGTATTTTTATGGTGTTATTACTATGGTAAATGTTGTCACTGATGTCAAATACTTTGTTAATTAGATTTTTAGCTGTATTTATTTTGTATTTAATTGGTTGAGAAGACACATAGTTAATCATTCTACCTGATGAAATCGGTTTACTATACCAGTCGAACGAAATTTGATTATTGTTTTTTATTAATTTTGTCTCCAGGAATGGAAGTTGGTTGTTATTTTCTGTTTCTATTGTGAATTTTAATTTTGAGTGATATTCGTTTAATGTTTTTAGTATTATATCTGTATCTTTTTTATTAATTATTGCAACTATGTCATCAACATATTTAACGATAAATTTGATTTTGGTGTTTGATTTTGTCAGTTTATCCAATGTTTCATCAATTAGATGATCTAACACAATATCAGCAATTGTGGGAGACAATGGGTTCCCCATCGGCATACCGAACGTTTGACTATATATTTTATTATCGTATTTAAAATAGTTGTTATCTGTCAAGCAAAATTGAAGTATTTTAAGGAATTGTGATTTTGGAATTTGTGTGTGGTTTTTCAATTTCTCCCAGTTTTTCATGATTATTTTAATAGCTGTGTATGTGGGTATATTAGTAAAGAGCGAGATAACATCAAATGAAACTATGATATCTTCTTCTTCCAGTGGTATTTCTTTTATTCTTTCTTTGAGTTGAATTGAGTTTTTTATGTTATAATCTTCTGATATTATGTTTTTGAGAATTTGACCAATGTGTTTGGAAAGATTGTAGCACGGGACGTTTGTTGAGGAAGCTATTGGCCGTAGTGGTAAATTTGGTTTATGGATTTTTGGGAGCCCATACAGCAACGGTGCTGATGCTGCAGAGCAAGATAGTTTTTCTTTTAGTCTAATGTCTATTATTTTTTGTTTGTATAAACCATTAACTATTTCATTGTTAGTTTTTTGTAGATTATTGGTTGGGTCAGATCTCATTGTTTTGTATGTATTTTTGTCATCAAGAAGTTGGTTCATTTTGTAGTTGTAATCATCTCTGTACATGACAACCGTTTTATTCCCCTTATCTGCGTTTGTGATTACTATTTCATCTTTGTGTTTTTTAATAATTTTTCTAGTTGTTGTGAAAGTTTTTAATATAAATTTTTCTCTAACAGAGTTTTTAATTTTTCTTTTGAAATTTAGAATTCTATTTGATAATTTCGATCTGGCAATCTCTTTTTGTTTATTATCTTCTATTGTCTGTATGTACTGTTCTATTTCAGCTATGATGTGAATTGGGGAGAAATTTTCTTTAGATAGCGGAAGAGCAAATTTTTTACCAAGTGAGAGAAGCCATTCACTCTCTTTTGGAAACTCAACATTAGTTTTGTTTTCAAACCAGCTCTCGTTGTATATGAGACCTAGTTTAATGGTGTGCTGTTCTTTTAGTTTATTGAATTTGGATATTTGTTTTGAATGTGTGTCTTTTATTGTGTGATTGTATATTTGTGTTTGCCTTGATACAAATGTGTGATACTCTATTTCATTAAGTGTGGTTTTCATGGTTATATTAGTATGGAAAATGTTTTGTTCAGTTATTTTAATGGAAAGGATAGTTTGTTTGATCTCAAGTTTCAAAATTTTGGTTAAGTATGTATGTTTTATTTTGTTAAGTTGTTGTTTGATTGTGTCTGTGGTGAAGAATTCTGTTATGTGTGATGATGTGTTTATTAGATGTTTGGGTATAATGTCATAATCTTTGCATGATAGTAAGAACTTTAGTCTTTCCTTGTGTTTAGCTAATCTTTTTTTCTGTCTACAATAGTGTTTTAATGTTATGCAAGTGTTGGTGTCATATTTGTATTTTATGTGTTCAAAGAAACCTTTCATTGTATGTACTTATTTGAGTATGTTTGGTGTCGTTGAAAAAGAAAAATGATGTTATGTCTATATATTTCGGCTGGCCCTCCGATGAAATCTTAAGTTTTGTGGTATATGATCATGTATTAAATTATAATATTATATGTATTTATTTGGGCTTTAATGATCGATGAGGTGGATGCAATTAATAAAAAAACTAATTCATCTTATGTTACCCTACGTTTCGCTGGCTTTTTTCCGGCTTCTTCAGGGGTTTTTATTAATCTAAAACAACCAATTATACAATATTATTTAGAGTATTACTTATGGACATATGTACTTAATTATTATATAAAAGTGAATATGGAAAAAATTTTAAATTAAACTTACTTCTGATGTTTAAAAATAGCTTTACATTATGTTTTAACTGGAATTGAAATTTAAAATTAACAAATAAACAATTTAACACTTAAAAAATTGACATTAACATTAACACTATTAGAAACAACAAAAATTAAAACTAGTATCACTTGGTATCACAGATTGGAAATGGCAACGCCATATATCGAGCTGATGTTGTCAATGTCTTCTTGATGGTTCATCGTTGTTTTTATGTTCTGCTGAATCCGAAGACTTTCTAGAGTGTAGCGGGTGGAAGTGCGGCTCTCCTTGTCAAGTATTCTGACATTTTCGAAATCAGCCATATGATCGTTGTCAGTCATATGTTGTGAGAGTGCTGTTGTTGTTCTTCTTCTTCTTATATCAGCTTCATGCTCTGAGAGTCTGACAGCCAGTTACGGTTTATACAAACAAAAAATAATAGACATTAGACTAAAAGAAAAACTATCTTGCTCTGCAGCATCAGCACCGTTGCTGTATGGGCTCCCAAAAATCCATAAACCAAATTTACCACTACGGCCAATAGCTTCCTCAACAAACGTCCCGTGCTACAATCTTTCCAAACACATTGGTCAAATTCTCAAAAACATAATATCAGAAGATTATAACATAAAAAACTCAATTCAACTCAAAGAAAGAATAAAAGAAATACCACTGGAAGAAGAAGATATCATAGTTTCATTTGATGTTATCTCGCTCTTTACTAATATACCCACATACATAGCTATTAAAATAATCATGAAAAACTGGGAGAAATTGAAAAACCACACACAAATTCCAAAATCACAATTCCTTAAAATACTTCAATTTTGCTTGACAGATAACAACTATTTTAAATACGATAATAAAATATATAGTCAAACGTTCGGTATGCCGATGGGGAACCCATTGTCTCCCACAATTGCTGATATTGTGTTAGATCATCTAATTGATGAAACATTGGATAAACTGACAAAATCAAACACCAAAATCAAATTTATCGTTAAATATGTTGATGACATAGTTGCAATAATTAATAAAAAAGATACAGATATAATACTAAAAACATTAAACGAATATCACTCAAAATTAAAATTCACAATAGAAACAGAAAATAACAACCAACTTCCATTCCTGGAGACAAAATTAATAAAAAACAATAATCAAATTTCGTTCGACTGGTATAGTAAACCGATTTCATCAGGTAGAATGATTAACTATGTGTCTTCTCAACCAATTAAATACAAAATAAATACAGCTAAAAATCTAATTAACAAAGTATTTGACATCAGTGACAACATTTACCATAGTAATAACACCATAAAAATACGAAATATTCTACAAATGAACAATTACCCAAACACAATAATCAACGAGCTCATAAATAACAAACTTCAACAATTACAAAATCAAAATAATATACAACAATCATCAAAAGCAAAACCTGGCAACCCTAAATATTACTCTGTAACATACGTCCCGCACCTCACCGATAATCGAACACTAAATAACACAATACCAATTGAAAGAGAAAAAACATCGTTCGCACACAAATCCAATTCAACACTCAATACAATATTCACAAACACAAAACCAACAATAGACAAAAAAGATCAACACAACGTTGTATACCAAATTGCATGTAAAAAATGCAATATGATATACATAGGAACAACAAAACGTAAACTGGCTGTCAGACTCTCAGAGCATGAAGCTGATATAAGAAGAAGAAGAACAACAACAGCACTCTCACAACATATGACTGACAACGATCATATGGCTGATTTCGAAAATGTCAGAATACTTGACAAGGAGAGCCGCACTTCCACCCGCTACACTCTAGAAAGTCTTCGGATTCAGCAGAACATAAAAACAACGATGAACCATCAAGAAGACATTGACAACATCAGCTCGATATATGGCGTTGCCATTTCCAATCTGTGATACCAAGTGATACTAGTTTTAATTTTTGTTGTTTCTAATAGTGTTAATGTTAATGTCAATTTTTTAAGTGTTAAATTGTTTATTTGTTAATTTTAAATTTCAATTCCAGTTAAAACATAATGTAAAGCTATTTTTAAACATCAGAAGTAAGTTTAATTTAAAATTTTTTCCATATTCACTTTTATATAATAATTAAGTACATATGTCCATAAGTAATACTCTAAATAATATTGTATAATTGGTTGTTTTAGATTAATAAAAACCCCTGAAGAAGCCGGAAAAAAGCCAGCGAAACGTAGGGTAACATAAGATGAATTAGTTTTTTTATTAATTGCATCCACCTCATCGATCATTAAAGCCCAAATAAATACATATAATATTATAATTTAATACATGATCATATACCACAAAACTTAAGATTTCATCGGAGGGCCAGCCGAAATATATAGACATAACATCATTTTTCTTTTTCAACGACACCAAACATACTCAAATAAGTACATACAATGAAAGGTTTCTTTGAACACATAAAATACAAATATGACACCAACACTTGCATAACATTAAAACACTATTGTAGACAGAAAAAAAGATTAGCTAAACACAAGGAAAGACTAAAGTTCTTACTATCATGCAAAGATTATGACATTATACCCAAACATCTAATAAACACATCATCACACATAACAGAATTCTTCACCACAGACACAATCAAACAACAACTTAACAAAATAAAACATACATACTTAACCAAAATTTTGAAACTTGAGATCAAACAAACTATCCTTTCCATTAAAATAACTGAACAAAACATTTTCCATACTAATATAACCATGAAAACCACACTTAATGAAATAGAGTATCACACATTTGTATCAAGGCAAACACAAATATACAATCACACAATAAAAGACACACATTCAAAACAAATATCCAAATTCAATAAACTAAAAGAACAGCACACCATTAAACTAGGTCTCATATACAACGAGAGCTGGTTTGAAAACAAAACTAATGTTGAGTTTCCAAAAGAGAGTGAATGGCTTCTCTCACTTGGTAAAAAATTTGCTCTTCCGCTATCTAAAGAAAATTTCTCCCCAATTCACATCATAGCTGAAATAGAACAGTACATACAGACAATAGAAGATAATAAACAAAAAGAGATTGCCAGATCGAAATTATCAAATAGAATTCTAAATTTCAAAAGAAAAATTAAAAACTCTGTTAGAGAAAAATTTATATTAAAAACTTTCACAACAACTAGAAAAATTATTAAAAAACACAAAGATGAAATAGTAATCACAAACGCAGATAAGGGGAATAAAACGGTTGTCATGTACAGAGATGATTACAACTACAAAATGAACCAACTTCTTGATGACAAAAATACATACAAAACAATGAGATCTGACCCAACCAATAATCTACAAAAAACTAACAATGAAATAGTTAATGGTTTATACAAACAAAAAATAATAGACATTAGACTAAAAGAAAAACTATCTTGCTCTGCAGCATCAGCACCGTTGCTGTATGGGCTCCCAAAAATCCATAAACCAAATTTACCACTACGGCCAATAGCTTCCTCAACAAACGTCCCGTGCTACAATCTTTCCAAACACATTGGTCAAATTCTCAAAAACATAATATCAGAAGATTATAACATAAAAAACTCAATTCAACTCAAAGAAAGAATAAAAGAAATACCACTGGAAGAAGAAGATATCATAGTTTCATTTGATGTTATCTCGCTCTTTACTAATATACCCACATACATAGCTATTAAAATAATCATGAAAAACTGGGAGAAATTGAAAAACCACACACAAATTCCAAAATCACAATTCCTTAAAATACTTCAATTTTGCTTGACAGATAACAACTATTTTAAATACGATAATAAAATATATAGTCAAACGTTCGGTATGCCGATGGGGAACCCATTGTCTCCCACAATTGCTGATATTGTGTTAGATCATCTAATTGATGAAACATTGGATAAACTGACAAAATCAAACACCAAAATCAAATTTATCGTTAAATATGTTGATGACATAGTTGCAATAATTAATAAAAAAGATACAGATATAATACTAAAAACATTAAACGAATATCACTCAAAATTAAAATTCACAATAGAAACAGAAAATAACAACCAACTTCCATTCCTGGAGACAAAATTAATAAAAAACAATAATCAAATTTCGTTCGACTGGTATAGTAAACCGATTTCATCAGGTAGAATGATTAACTATGTGTCTTCTCAACCAATTAAATACAAAATAAATACAGCTAAAAATCTAATTAACAAAGTATTTGACATCAGTGACAACATTTACCATAGTAATAACACCATAAAAATACGAAATATTCTACAAATGAACAATTACCCAAACACAATAATCAACGAGCTCATAAATAACAAACTTCAACAATTACAAAATCAAAATAATATACAACAATCATCAAAAGCAAAACCTGGCAACCCTAAATATTACTCTGTAACATACGTCCCGCACCTCACCGATAATCGAACACTAAATAACACAATACCAATTGAAAGAGAAAAAACATCGTTCGCACACAAATCCAATTCAACACTCAATACAATATTCACAAACACAAAACCAACAATAGACAAAAAAGATCAACACAACGTTGTATACCAAATTGCATGTAAAAAATGCAATATGATATACATAGGAACAACAAAACGTAAACTGGCTGTCAGACTCTCAGAGCATGAAGCTGATATAAGAAGAAGAAGAACAACAACAGCACTCTCACAACATATGACTGACAACGATCATATGGCTGATTTCGAAAATGTCAGAATACTTGACAAGGAGAGCCGCACTTCCACCCGCTACACTCTAGAAAGTCTTCGGATTCAGCAGAACATAAAAACAACGATGAACCATCAAGAAGACATTGACAACATCAGCTCGATATATGGCGTTGCCATTTCCAATCTGTGATACCAAGTGATACTAGTTTTAATTTTTGTTGTTTCTAATAGTGTTAATGTTAATGTCAATTTTTTAAGTGTTAAATTGTTTATTTGTTAATTTTAAATTTCAATTCCAGTTAAAACATAATGTAAAGCTATTTTTAAACATCAGAAGTAAGTTTAATTTAAAATTTTTTCCATATTCACTTTTATATAATAATTAAGTACATATGTCCATAAGTAATACTCTAAATAATATTGTATAATTGGTTGTTTTAGATTAATAAAAACCCCTGAAGAAGCCGGAAAAAAGCCAGCGAAACGTAGGGTAACATAAGATGAATTAGTTTTTTTATTAATTGCATCCACCTCATCGATCATTAAAGCCCAAATAAATACATATAATATTATATTTTAAATTCATTTTTCTATATGTACTTTATACTTTTATACTTTTCAACAATCAATATACATTGGTATGAGTTATTTTGAAGTTTTTTATTTATTCTTGGTCTATAATTGAAGAAAAACTCAAATTTACGGTCGTGCTTTTTTTTTCTTTTTTCAAACTCAAGAAGTTTGGTATTTTTGGTGGAAAATTACGGAAAATGAGAATTTTATTTGTATAAAATAAATACCTTACCCGTACAAAAATCTGTATCCACAGTTCCTTAGGATTTTATTTTCTTCTTCTCGCCCTATTTTAATTTAATTATTTTTTTCAGATTGTTTTTATTTTTATCAAACCCAAAAAATTCAACCACGTTATTTTCGCCATCATCAAAAGATCGCAATAAATCAAATAAAACCAACCTTCCTGCCTGCAGGTGTCATCATAACCTCATGAACCTGAATGCAAAATACGTACATTTGTATCTATGTATGTAGCAACTAGGACTAGGAGTAACAAACAATACTGTGTCTGTTTTTGGCTCTGATAGACAAAATTGAGCAACGAAATTAGAATAATTTGTATGGGAATTGTAAAGAACAAATACCTACCTAAAAGATAGAGAATAATTTTCACAAATCCATCCAAAGGCTTTGACATATGTACCTACATAAGTTCCTAATTTGCTTCTGAATGCAACAAAATATCTAAGTAAGTGTCCTTTTTATGAACAAATTTTCCTTAGATTCCCAGATAAACACACAAAATACAATTTTTTCTTGCCAAGATTCCTCTATGAAAAATTTAGGTATCTTGTGTTGTGTTCATAACAAATCTATTTAAAAAAAATGGTCTGGCGGTATAAAAAAAACGAAGAATACAGATCCAAAGTTGAATACGCAAGAGCAACAGACAAAATAGATTTTACTCGTGAATTCAGAGAGCACACATTTTAAAGAGAAAAAGCACTTCTCACCAGTGGTACCACTTTACTTCAGTTGAAGTAGATCTACTTCTTTTTTTCAAAATATTTTAAAATCTACTTCCTACTTCGCACCATCAGCAAAATACTGAAATCTACTTCCTTTTAAAAATCTTCGTTTAAATCTACTTCAATTTTACAAAACAAAGCCCAAATCTACTTCTTTTTCTCTATTTTACTCTAGGTAGTATATAACCGCAGAATTTCCATGAACAAAATTTGTGTCAACACAATATAAATACACAAATGAGTAATTTTACATGAGTGCATGAAAATTTCGCGGACAGACTGAATCACTACTTTTTCGTATTGTAATGTCAACTGATAAAAATATTGAGTTAATTTTTTTTTTCTAAATGCAACTAAAAAGTCATTTTGAAATCTACTTCGATTTTTCTGAAGTTACTTCACTTTTTTCTTCAAATCTACTTCGACTTTTTGTCCAGAAGTGGTAACGCTGCTTCTCACATATCTTAAAATAATTGCGACATCTGTATATAATTATCCGTGCTATAATGTTAGGTGCTTATTATTAGGAATTCAAACTCTCGCTCTTCGTAGATATTTTTCATTTATATTTTCATGCAGCACCTTTCAACACGAAATTATCAATTAAAAAAAAAAAAACAAAACAAGGCTTAGAGTTATGAGAACAAACACAATTGAATAAACACATGAGTTATTTCTTTCAATTTCTTTTATTTAAAAATATGAGAAAAATTAAATATACAATCTACACATACATACAATAATATATAAACAAGCAAAATTATTTTTGGTTTAATTGTGTTTTAGTTATAACAAGACTTTTGTTATAGATGGTATTAACCTTGGATAATGGTACACGAGTACAAGTACATGGGTTTCTTTTGGAAATTATGCAATAACAACTTATGGTTATTTGAACATGTTTGTTTTTTTTTTATTAAAATTCATTTTTTATTTTCAGTTAAGAATTTGACAGTTTTTCAAGTATAAAAGCTCGAGAAATTATTTGGAAGTCATTAGTTACTTTACGTCTTTCAACTTAAAGATTTCTACTAAAAAATATTAAAAAATGTTCGCATTCAAATTGACGTTCTTCGCTCTTCTGGCATTGGCTGTCATAACTCTGTTTAATGGTGTTGCCGCTCAATTATTGGGAGGCGACTCCCCAATTGATGTATCGGCTCTCACACCTGAGACCGAATGTGGTCCTGGACAAGTAGTATATGCAGAAGTATTATCTTCTGCGGACAAACCCCTTTGTATTAATCTTTTATCAAATGTTGAAAATTAATCCTCTTCCAAAAAATTTATAATCTCTTTATTTTTATTTCAATAAAATAATTTTAAACGAACTTACAAACGCTTTTTAGTTATTTTTGATTTATTTAATTATTGTATTATTTGTTTTTATTTACTTACTAGCTCCCCCGCAGACGTTGTTCTGTCTTATTTTCTCTAAAACAACACAACATTGATTTTTTATCTTAATAGTTCCTCCCCGACAGACTTTGTTCTGTCAAAAGTTATTGGCCTGTGATTTATTTATGGTCATAGTGAAATCAAGGCGCACTGGAAATTGCAGTCGTTTAAATTCAAACGGTACGTCAGTTGGTACCATTGGGATGCGGGGTATCAACACATCCTCTAACTTATATTTTCCCTTTAGAATGGTTGCTTCGATCACATTCTTCAGTAATTTTTTCACAGCTAGCCGTGTCCCATTTCGTAACATTATGACCACCGATCCTGCTTTCAATTGAAGATTATGGGGAGGTAATCCTGGCAAAACATCATCTTGGTAGTTGCGCAATCAACTGATTTGTATGTCCTTACTTCACCGGAAATTTCATTTTGGAAATTAAAATTTATTTCATTTATGTACATCCGTGTTTTTGGCAGCTAATGTAGTTCGTTCATTCAACCAAAAATGATCTCTGTAATTTTGAGCGACGGTTGGGAACACCTTTTCTATAAGCTCAGTTTTTGAGTCTGTAAACTGACAAAAATTGACAGGAAATGTAATGCGCCTGCCATAACATCTACAGGGATTTTACCAATAACAATGTCAATGAGTTGTTTTGAAAATATTTCTCCAGATCGATCATTTTGAAATTCGACACGCATATTCTTGCTCAAATTTAGTATCTTAATTTTTTTTTTCACAAAATGGAGGACTTAAAACATGCATTCAGCTCATCCGCTGGTGTAGACCGTGGAATAACTGGTAATGTTTGACGAAAATCTCTTCCTAACAAAATCATCGTCATGATTGTTTTGCAGATCTTTCAGAGTTCTGTCTAATGCCTCCAAGGACTTGCATTGCTAAAAAACCTTTGCCATTGCACAGTTCTTCGAAATGGTGCAAGTCGGAGTTTCGTTGCTCAGTATATTCAATGGTAATTTTATCGCTGAATGGGCTGTTTGACCGCCGCCGCAATAACAGAGGAAGAAAGTGCGAGTGTAATTCCATTCTGTAAGCGAATTGTTTCTAAAATCAATGAAATTAAAAATGTTTTTCCTGTAACACCAGGAGCATCCAAAAAGTAAAACCCTCCAGTTACACTATTTACAACTTTCATAAGTGTATCAAAGACATACGTTATTTAAATTAATAAAAAATTGCGAGAGGTTCATAACTTCTAGCAATACATACTCGTACATACATTTTTTTACAATTTTAAAAATATTTTTAAAGAACTCGTTTCATTTTTTATTTATAAATTTTTATTCTTCTTCTAAAGAGTTTCGATACAGTTTGGCATGATGTTCTATTACATAAACTGTTTAGCCTTAGTTTTCCAATGTACTTAGTTAAAATAATTCAATCTTTTTTATCTGAAAGAAATTTCAAAGTTTCAGTCAATAATTGGTACTCTCGTATTTACAATATTGTAGCAGGTGTCCCTCAGGGATCGGTGCTAATCCCAATCTTGTATACTATTTTCACTTACGACTGCCCATGTCTCACTCTCACGTCCTGCGAAAGAGCTATTTTCGTTAATGACACTTGCATCTAATTTTAAGCAGAGAAATATTACTTGCAAGCAATGCTTCACATAAATCCATTGTAAATTGGTTGTTTTGTTTGCATTTAGAGCTTGATGTAGACGCGGTTATAAGTTGTTGTCGTGGACCTTTCTTTTACAATCCTGCGATGTGAAGAAGTTTTGATATGTTGGTCTATGTATTTGAAACTTTTTTGTGCACGAAATATGTTTCTCACAAACTCGACAGTATAAAACATTTCCGTCGTATGTAAATGTTCCAGGAAAGTCAGTTATCACACAAATAAATAAAAAACTGAGCTGCAGATCAATAAGCAATAAGCACGCACGTCAAGTATGAACAAGTAACAATTTATATGCGTTATAGGTGGGACGACTTTTCAGTAGGCGAGGACGAAACTCTTCTGTCTCTTTCATTTTAGCTATTATCGTACTCGTAACTATCAAAACAAAAGACGCGGCCGGTTACTGATAATGTTGTCCGAAATGCAGTAAAAAGTATAATATCGCTATTCCGACCAAAGTTACAATTATTACTCAATAGCCCTTATATTTTGAGACTATTAAATTTGGTTAGATTCGCGATATCACCTTTATCTCATTTCGGAACGCAGTACGCAGATTCGTCTTTTGGTTTAACGTGAGCACCTGCCGATTAGAGCTCAATCCCACGGGAGGCCTACCTCCATCAGAGTCAGGTTAAGTCCTGACCATTAACCCCGAGTCAGCCGAAGCTGTTCAGTGGTAAATTGTGACATGTTGCAGCATGTGCACACTTCTTGCTTTGAAGCAAGGCCTAACACCTCTTAAATTCAAGCATGCTTGAAAACCATGTGTCTCCGCATTTGGAATAAACCACAACTACTAATGATACTCCCACTAGGGGCCCACCAAATCGATAGCAATTGAGCAGAAAGTAAGGATACGCAAACCCTCAAACTCAATGGGCAACTATCTCCCATGGTACCAGAATATAGCTTCCGCTGGAGCAACCGAGATCACTTACAGATGAGTTTCTGCAAAACCCTGGGCCTGTCAACCCTTAGGATACACACACCAAGAAGCCGGCCGGGGTAGTGAAGTGACCAACAACCTAGTTTGCTTCCTTTTAGTCTTTTATTTACCTTACGTACGGCAAACTAGGATAGATACTCCTAGTCTTTTATTTGCCTTAATGAACTAACAATAATTTCATACTAATCCACAGGAGCCATGAGGAGTACATTGGAACCTAGAGATTAACTCCTATCTTATTAGATAGGGACAGTAGGAATCTCATTAATACATTTCAGCAAACTAGGAAAGATATTCCTAATCTTTTTCACTTTACAGCAATTAGGAAAGATAATCCAAGAAAGATAATGGCCGTGGCGCGATGGATGTGTGCTCGCCTGTGAACCTCATGATTACAGGTTCGATCCCTGCCGTCGTCTATGTCATTTTAATTTGATTAAAAACCTTCTAAAATTGTCATCAATGGGTTGCATAACACTAACAACATGTAATTGAGTTAAACTAGTATGCCCAACAAGGATGAACACGAATAAAATAATGAGAATTATAAGCGACATAGAAATAAGACACGGCATTCTCCGCTTTAGTTCAGCCGCCATCCCTGGAGAATAAATATCTGAGACAACAACCTTCAGTCTCAGAACATCGTGCCACACATCTTTCCTATCCTTCTTTCTCTTCTTAACTTCACGCCCGCGCTGTGTTGAAACATTTAAAGGGTAATCTAAACCCTTGAGCGTGGGTGGTTATAAAAAAAAAAATCTTTTGCTCACCTTCAGCAAACTAGGAACACATCCAGTAGCCACTTATCCAAAGGAAACCTGGATTATACATATTGTTGTGAACAAAGCTTTATACTCCTATCCTACAGCGCCATTTGTTGGAAAATTGCATATCTACTTTATGGAAGAAACAAAAAGCTCTTTTCCAATGTCAAATGTATTTCCCCTTATTCCAACCATCTAGAACATTCCAAGACGAGGAAGAAACAAAAAGCTCTTTTCCAATGTCAAATGTATTTCCCCTTATTCCAACCATCTAGAACATTCCAAGACGAGAACCTTCGAGTACAACTAATTTGAGTATATAAGGGAGTGTTCAGGGTGAGTGGAACACAGTTGATTTTGGATTATGAAAGTGTGCAAAAGTATTGCTTATTGGATTGTGTTATTAAACAAGTGTGATTTAAATTTGAAAATTACGGATCTTAGGTCCGTGTTCCGCAAAAAAATTAAATTTAAGAACCTCCCACTGGTTCTATAATGAAACACAAGTATTAACGTTATAAAATGTATGTATATATTTCAGGTTAAACCGGTTGAGCGTAATAACTATCGGTATTACAAGTTCGAGCGTAATATTAGAAGTGCCAAAACATTTTTCTATTGGATATTGCTTTACTTAAAACTGAACTGCAGAATTGCAGTTCCCACAAAATTATTACTCTTAATACTAAACTGCAGAATTGCAGTTCCCACAAAATTATTATTCTTAATGCTAAACTGCAGAATTGCAGTTTCCACAGAATGGGTAGCCTTGAACTTCCCATGCATACTCGCTGGGTCATCGCACCTAAGCTTTGAATCGAATAACGGGAAAGCAGGAGGCGCGTGTGAATTCTTTGCCTATATTTTATGCTGCGATATATGTCTGACCGTGGTAACTGCCTCCCCTTCAAATATCTGCGTCCCGCAGATTACTTCCTTGAACAGGATGAGGAGCTGGTCTTTGGCGGAGGGATTGGCGGATTTCTGGAATGTTGACCCTTCCGAAAACCTTCTTCCAGAACAAGGATATGGTGGCTAATATTACTTAGTAAAATGATGAAAATCTCTGTAAGTATAGAGGAGTTAAGATTTCTCTTTAAAATTTTGGTAAGTTCAATATTTTTTGTGCTAAGTTCATGCACGTATTCCAAATTAGGTTTGATCCTGTTACTTGTTACGTTTGCCAAGACCGGAGGAAGCGCCTGGGGGCTGAAAGCCATCTTACTGTGGTACGTCTTCTCTTTGATGTGAACCGTGTCGTTGTTCAACTGGAGTAGGAAGGTGCCTTCTAGAGGAATAGTTAAATTTTTATTTAAAATTGTTCCATTAAAATTCGTTAGGAAAATTGTATTTTCCCCAATCAGTTCGACTATTTCTTCGTTCGTTGTCTTGTAGTCACAAAGTGCGGTCGGCTATACTCGACAGCTTCTACAACGTTTTGATAGGGCAATGTCTCAAGTTCGTTAATGATAGTGTTGATTTCTTCTGAGTCTAAAAGGTTGCTATTTACTATGCCGTTTTTGGCCATTTGGCAAGCCCTAACAATTTCGTTTACCCCTTCTTTTAGAATAAGTACTTTATTTAGTAAATCGTGTCTAAGTTTGTCAGTCTCCCCTTTTTGGATAGCATTGTTGTAACGTTCAATTACTTTATTAATTTTCCCAGTTATTTCTCGTGTCGCGTCAAACAGTTTTCCGTTAATTATATATTGTTTGTTATTATTCTCGTCAAGGTCCCTCTGTTTCTCTAAAAGATTGTCCCAGTCAGTTGCGTCAGGAGAACCACCAACCCATTTCCAGGCAGTTCCTATCCAATTTATAGACCTAACCTTCCTCGTTCTTGTGTCTTTTAATTCGGCAAAACGATCCTTGATCTGATTTATATGATAGCTCAGAACAAGCCCTAACTTTGTCAGGGTTTGGGAGTATCCCGTCTGATGTTACCAAGTATCCCAAGAATTCAACGCTTGTATCCAAAAAGTGGGTTTTTTCGAGGTTTACCTTTAATCCGGCTTCATGTAACTTTAGAAATACCGTCTCTATATCAATAAACTTATTGCAGAGCGTTTCAAGTTTTTGCTTGGATTGTTCTGATGTATTTTTGTTAAGGATAACGAGGTTGTTGACTGTTTCAGAGGTTTTATTCTTTAAGGGTATTTTTATATTTGGTTTTATAACCAGTTCGTTTCTCTCCCTGTCAATTAAAGCTCTTAATTCCTTCAGCGTATCATCGCCGATTATTCCATCGAACGATTCTAAGCTTGGAAGGAGGAAAAAGGTGACCTCTAAGTCACAGCCAACGAAGGAGAAAAATTTTCCGCATATTTTGTTTGTTATGAAAATACGTCCAGCAGGACTATTGATATAAAATGGGGTTTTAATAGGGTAAGACACTGGTGCTAGGCACTGGTGCCTGTATATGCACAGAATTATTCCTAAAGTTAAGATTCTGCATTTCGAGGCAAGCAGAGTACGCCTCAGGAAGAGTTTTCGGCTTCTGAATTATGAGGAGCCGCGAAAGGTCTCCACTCAATCCCCTTACGAAAACGTCCAATGCCCTGTCGCGGTAGGTTGAATAAAAGTATTTGAGTTGTTTATAAATTGAGATTTACTGTTTTGAATTGGAAAGTGTAAATAAAGAAGAAATACTAAAAAGAGTGATAAGTTTTATTTAACGGACCTAGTAAAAATATTACAATATGTGCATTCCTACCTAGTGGCAGGTAGGGACAGTAACCATCCACTAGTGTGCACCCATTTTTCACATTACAGCGACTAGGAAAGAATCTCCTAATTTTTGTTCACCTCCTTACATAAACTAGGAAAGATAATCCTATATCCTATCTAGTTGGTTCAGTTACTCACCTACTTACGTACGTACGTACGTAACCTATCACCAGGCACCACGAGGAGGTCGATAGGAACCCGGAGTGTAAAGAATCTTTAATAGTATAGCACTTCCAATAACGACAACCCGGAATAGCATTAAAACTCCATCAGCCACCATCCATTCTGAATCATGGAATTACCATCAATCAGTAGCAATCGACTCCACGAGCTCCTCAAACCGATTTAAACCCGGAATTTAATCAACGAATTCCTCAAAACTCGGACATTCTTTAGCGATTTGAACCCGGGGAGTAACATTAAAACTCCATCAGCACCACACATTCAAGAATCATGGAATTACGCATCAAACAGTAGAAATACCAGTCACGAATCCGTCAAGTCTTGGACATTCCTTAAACTATTATGACTCAATACACTCCCACCTGAACGCAGTACGCAGAGTGATTGCACAGCACTCGGAGAAATATTGTAAATGTACCGTTAATATGCATCATAACTACCTCTTTGGTAAAATATGCTATTACCGCTGCGAATGTCTTAAATATGCAAATGCATATACATAATCCGGTCCCTACTTATTACATATTATGGAGTGCTAGTCAAATCCTGTTTCCATAAAAATTTTCAATGAAAGGGTATTTACCACTACCTAGCTATTGGGGAAATTGGCTGGAAGCCATCTCTTTGCATGTGCTGTCAAGTAAGATTTTTTGTCATAGAAACTGCAAACATTCATTATTCAAGGCCATCTGTTTCAATACAAATTTATATTTCGAGGTCTGACGTTTATGTTCCATTTTTCCTAAAGGCCTAAAGGAACAAGACTAATCGTATGTAACATAAACATAAGTTAACAACATGGTAAAAAGCTTCGCCAAGACATCTCTACAATGATATCTGGGCAAATGTGATACCGACGATTATTGTACACGACCTCGTAAGTGGTTTTTGCATATTTTTGAAATTTAGAAAAAAGACCTCAATTAGATATAAAAGCAAAATAACTGATTGGAGCTAGGCAAGGAGCCAAAATATCGGCTTTTTCAATAAGAGCGCTACAAAAGTTTTTTTAAATAAAGCAAAAACGGTTTTGGATATCAATGAAATTCTTTATTCCTGTGAAAGTACGTTTGATGCCATTATGTATGGAACTCGATTTCTTTTGCATGGACACCACGGGCACGCTTGCAGAAGTCCAGACGCTGAACCCAATTTTCGACGGTTTTCAAGCATAAATCGGCCGATACTGCTGCAATTTCACGTTCGATATTCGTACGATTGGGCTATCTGCAACTGAAGCCTCAGCGGCTGCAATATTCTCGACACTACGGGCACTTCTTTGTCTCACTGGCACGGGAACATTTTGCATGGACACCACGGGCACGCTTGCAGAAGTCCAGACGCTGAACCCAATTTTCGACGGTTTTCAAGCATAAATCGGCCGATACTGCTGCAATTTCACGTTCGATATTCGTACGATTGGGCTATCTTCAACTGAAGCCTCAGCGGCTGCAATATTCTCGACACTACGGGCACTTCTTTGTCTCACTGGCACGGGAACATTTTGCATGGACACCACGGGCACGCTTGCAGAAGTCCAGACGCTGAACCCAATTTTCGACGGTTTTCAAGCATAAATCGGCCGATACTGCTGCAATTTCATGTTCGATATTCGTACGATTGGGCTATCTGCAACTGAAGCCTCAGCGGCTGCAATATTCTCGACACTACGGGCACTTCTTTGTCTCACTGGCACGGGAACATTTTGCATGGACACCACGGGCACGCTTGCAGAAGTCCAGACGCTGAACCCAATTTTCGACGGTTTTCAAGCATAAATCGGCCGATACTGCTGCAATTTCACGTTCGATATTCGTACGATTGGGCTATCTTCAACTGAAGCCTCAGCGGCTGCAATATTCTCGACACTACGGGCACTTCTTTGTCTCACTGGCACGGGAACATTTTGTACTATGCCTGGGGATTCAAATTTTTCCAATAGACGCTCAATTGTTGATCTGCTAGGATGATTCTGACGACCATAAATTGGACGTAGCGCTCTTAACGTTGAGGCCCCTGACTCCGAATTTCGGTAGTAAATTTTAATAATTTCGACTCGTTCTTGGCTCGTATATCTTTCCATCATGAAATGGCAAACTTTACTGAAGAGAAATGTCAAAAGAGCGGCAAGAAATATGGCGTCGTTTGCTTACATATAAGCGCAGTGTTGGGACTTCGGAGAAGCAAAAGAGTGGTAGAAAGGTTGTTAAAAAAGTGGTAGAAAAGTGGTAGAAATTAAAAGCCATTTTTATGTAACAATTCGTATATTCAACAACTTTATTAAAAATAAATCAAATACAAAAATATAATAAATAACATTTCAGTTCTTTATGTTTCAAAGATCGCATTATATCTGGAAGCAAGTCATTTAAGTTAATCAAAATCCGTTTTAAATTTACAAAAAAATATTTTTTTTTTTCGAAACAGCTTGCTTTGACCTTTATTGTTTAAAGTTTCAATTACAAGTGATTGATTTTCTTACATAAACTGATTTGGAGCTACTTGCAAAAGTATTGCTTGCAGTTCCCAGAATTTCTTCATGACAAAGTGTTGCTTGGAATTCCAAGAAATTGTTTCGTGAGAATTGCAATTTTTGCATTTATTTATCAAATGAATTTTTATTATTTGTAGAATAAGGTGATGGTAGGAAATGTGGTGTTAACTTATACATACACAACACCATACAATTTTATTTTAGACTCGTTCCAAACCAAAAACTTAAATCTATAACATACGAGTATAAACCGTCGGAAAATCTAAATCTTGAAGCATATTTTACTAATTCTTCTAGAGGATCAATATTTTGATAATTGAATAGAATTTCTCTTGCAGCTAAAATGTTGTGAACAGTTGTTGTTTCCAATTTATTTCTCTTTTCATTTTTATTATTTTTCAAACATGAAAATTTACGTTCCACAGCAGCACTGCTGTGCGGTAAGCAACAAAGCTCCAACACATATGAAAAAATGTTTTTAAACAATAACTTGTCTATACCATCAGTTTTAAAAATTTGGAGTAGGTGATTTTCTCCACTCATTATTAATCCATTCTAGGTTCGTTATGTTTGGTTAAAAATGTATCGTAAGAACTAAAACTAATTTTAATTTATAGTTTGAAAAGTTAAATTTTTCTCCGATTTGAAAACATAATTCGACATAATAGCTGCACATCACTTTTCTTAATTTCATTAGTTTTTGTTAATAGATGTCACTTTCTAATGAGTACCTTTCAAATGAAGGCCAAAATACATTTGAGAATATGGTAAATAGTTTTCAGGGCTTCTTACATTTGTGTTTATAATAATATTTTCTGACTTTACAAAATCGTTCATTATATTTATTTTTAACGTATTCATACTTTCGATCAAAAAGCGTATTTTTGTGTTCTCAGATTGAAATATTGTGTTTAACTCATTTATAATTTTCAGATTTATTGACAAAAAATTAAAAAAAGACTAAATTGTCTTTATTTCTTAAAAAATCAAAAATTTGTGAAGCCTTAGAAGTAGGTTCTTCAAATAAGTGCAGTATAAAAAAATGCAGAACTTGCCCTATAGTACCTATAAGTAAAAATCAAACATGGGATTCCACTGCTCTATGATTTTATTAAAGACCATTTCCAGCCAACTAGTTTGGCAAAATTTTAAAATTTGATGGTTATTAACCCCAAGTGCTTTTTGGAAAGTAATGAAATCTTTTGTTTTTTTCGAGCTGTGGCAAAAATACAAATATATATCTTTTAATGATTTTTTAATTTGCCCAGGTATACATTTAGCAGCATAAGCGGAGAAAAAACTTAAATTATGACATGTATCTCCAATCGTTAAAATATTAGGATTAATATTTTTCAAACGTGAGGCACCACTTTAAGAACCCATCATAACAGCAGCATTGTTTGAAGCAAATCCAATCATGTTTCGAATTGGAATATTCAAAAGATTCAAAGTTTCTAAAATTTTATTGTAGATTGATTCAGCTGTTGAGTCCTCTAGCTCAAATAACCCAAAAAACTTATCTTTTACTGCTCCTTCAACTGAATCAAAATACCTCACAAGGACAACAAAACAATTTTTTGATGAAATATTAGTGCTTTCATCAATTAGTTTACTTTTTTTTTTTTGATTCTTAAAGCGCGGAACAGATTGAACCAGCAACAGCACCGTCAACAGCAACAGCGGCCGCCATTAATTTAGAGCCAATGTATTTCAATTGTTCAACACACATAAGAACAGCAACAGCAACGCCAACAGCGTCGTTAGGCCAAAGTCCTAAATTTGCTGTTGCTGGTGAAGTGTTGTCAACATTCCCACTGCAATATTCAGTGGCACCACAAAGAAAAACTTTTTTTCGATATGAAATGTCAAGCAGATGAAATGACGTTGCTGGTGGCAATGTGTTTGAGAAATGTTTGCTGGCCACCGTGCTGTTTGCTGTTGACGATGCTGGTGTTGTTGCTGGTTTAATCTGTTTCGCGCATAAGACTTTTTCAATGTCTTCCAAGGCATATTGTCCTAATTAAATTTTAGGTGTGGGTCGTATGGTATAGGGTAAAGTTAATAGTGCAAAAAGTGCAAAAAGTAGTAGAATTTTATTTTTACGTAGTAGGTTTTCATGAACAGTAAAAAGTGGTAGAAACACCACTTAAGTGGTAGAAGTCCCAACACTGTTCAGTATTGAGCAGGTTCGTTGTTAGTTGCTCTCTTTTCTCTTTATTAGCTTTTATAATTCTCTCTTTACATAGATGAGACACGAGTCGCACTTGCAGTATATTTTTGTTTGTTGTATTGCCTTTAGTTTTTTTGGCTAACTTACAGCCCGATTCTCCCCAAAGTCAGTGATTGAGTGATGCCTCACAAGTCACAAGAAGAGTTGAAATTGATTTTGTGACTTTTTCGAATTCTGCCGCTCAGTCACAACTTGTGAGAGTCACAAAAACAATCGAAAATTCGAAACTGTGATCTCCTTCAGAGCAGGTCACAACTCATAAATTTTTAAAGTTTCTTGGATTGACATTCAGTAAGAGAATTTTCTAGATTTGTGAATAATTGTGAGTACACAAAAATGGAGTGGACTTTGTTCTAGTGACTATTTTTGCTGATCTTTCCCACAAAAAAGAAAAGTAATATTATTACATAAACAAAAATTTCTTTAAGAACTAATCGTATCAAGAAGTTTACAGCGTCGACGGCTTTAAGAACATTGAGAGATACAAATGATCCATTTGCTCTCCAAAACAATACATTTATAAAGTTTTTTCACCTTCCGAAAACTTTATGCAGTCGCCACGATTGTTTTATTCTGAAAATGTTATATTTATTATTTAATCATTTTATTGTTTAAAAATTATGTTACCTTGCATTTTGTAATTTCTTCGTTTTGAATAATCAGCTGTTCAAATAATGACACTTAAAAATTTCACCATGCTGTGGTGAGTTTTGTTGTGAGTTTTCTTGTGACGATTAGGGGGAGAATACCAAAATGTTATCGAATCACAACAATCCTCACAAGGAATAGTCACAAGAGCTTGTGACTTGTGACTCCTCACAAGGGGGAGAATCGGGCTGTTAATTTTCTTCAAGTAGCATTGGTCAATGTCTCCCTCATTTACGTTCAAGCCCATACCTTCACGGAACACTTTAAGAGCTGCATCAGTATAAGACATGTCAGTTTTGATATTGGGAACGTTACGTTGAATATCTCTATACTGTTTATGAGTAGCTGTTGTTCCAGGTTATTGATCTTTGTTTCAAGAGAGAATTGATTCTTTTTTCGCAATCTTCATTTTTGGCTATAAGTGCGTTGATTTGTTTTTTCTGATTTTCTTCAATTGAAACAACTTTTGATAAATCATCTCTAATGTTAGCTTGGTCCTATCAATTTGTTTAGTGGTTAGTGAAACAAATTCAGATGGTGGGTTGGATGATGTTGAAGACGGTGGTGGTGGAGACGGTGGCGAAGATGATGACAGTGGCGGTTGCAAGTTCGATTTAGTTATGGTGTTCGATGAGCTGGAGAAAGGCGCTCTTCGTTGGTTAGAACACGGTTGGCACCTCCAAACAGACTTGCTTTTTTTTTTTTATATAATCAAGATCGATGGCGGTAATTTTCACACAAATTCCATGAAAATAATTACCACAATCCCCGCACCGCACTTTTAGGTCTGATCTTTCAACCTTAGATTGACAGATTGTAACGGAACCTATGGTGTTCAAGCAAGGACTCATATAAAAAAAAATAAATTTCAAGTCTCCCTCAGGGGATGTACTATAACCTTCGAAAATTTTATACTAAAAGTACGAATAAACTTTAAAATTTTGATTATGGATGTCCCTGCACACCTTCACTCCCTATGCCCACATTATGAACTATGGCCTACAGGATTCCATAGTCCAGTCCTGAAAGCAGAAGCGAAGGGTGTTCTGTGTCACTTCGGCTGGCATGCTTGCTTGAGTCCTAGGCTTAACTCGTCGAATGTGGGTGGGTTCTTGCCGATGCTAACAGAACGTTTGTTACGTATATAAAAATCATGCCTAATTGTTGTACAATAAAAATCTGGTTCGAAAAAAAATCGAGACCCAAAATTCATCCGATTTTAAAGAAAACAGGATCACTATTCGCACATTGATAATTTGAGAGATTTGAGTGAATAAAAAAAAACTAGAGATGGCAACCCTGGAGTTTTTTAAGGACTAGGTGTTATGTCCTTATGAGCTAATCCCACCCACGCATCACTAATGTGGCACGTCCTTGGTTTCTGCACCCTCGTTGTCTCACAGCAGCAACCCCCTAATCCGATTCTAATCGGTAAATTAAGAACTTACCATGATGTTCAAAAAAGTTTCTTTGAAATGATCACACCCACCCTAAAAATGTTTTCCTAGCAATCCATGAAAATTCTCGCTAAATTTTCATTCAATTAAAAATTGATAAATCATAAAACCTTTCATTTCATTAATCGTTATAAAAAAATCCATTTATTTTACGAACTATTATTCAAATAGAATATGCAAAAAAAACAAATTTATCTTTTAATAAAAGAAGTGTGCGATTTGTCAAAAAAATCATATAATTTCAAAAAAATTAGATATAAATTCCAAATAAAAATGTTCCAGTAGTCTTGGATGTTATTATAATTTAGACTGAAGCAATAAAAATTCAAAACTAGTCTCTAAACCGTATAATCTGTCCTTGCCTGATATATTTTGTTTTATTTTTAAAATTTTATTTGTAATTTGTTTCATAAATGTCTACTTTAAGTTTTACTTTTTGTTTTTCTTTAAATTTTTTTGTTATCGCTTTTTATTTTAATTATAGTTACTCAATTCAAAAAAAACTTTAGCTCTGGGTTCCAAAAGAAAAAAAATCGATTTCACTTTGAATGAAGAGTAGTAGATCGTTATCTTATTGTTGAATCGGCTTGTAGCCTACTTTTAGATAAAATTTCTCTTCCGTTTTCAATCAAAATTATACCAAACGCTTCCGGGGTGAGAATTGATAAATTCTTTTAACAATGAAAGTATGCTTTACTTATTATCAATGCAAAAATCATTTTTTTCTTATTGCATACTTTTTGGATTTTTTTTTTTTTGAATTAAAAAAATGTAATTCGGAAAAGCTTTATATTTAATAGTGTAGGTAGCAAATTTCGAAATCAAATTCACAATCAAATCAAAATCACTTACCGAGCTTTTTCATTTGCTCCGAGGTTGACAATACGTAATTAATTATTCGAATATGATGATTGTTGTTTATTTTGTCATGTACCTGTTTTTAAGTAGATTAAATTTGTAAAGGATTTAAAATCGAAATATTTGCTCTGTAAACGCCTAGCCGAATTTTAGAAATCTACAGCCGTATCTATAAGATTTTCTTAAACTGCATCTTAGAGGTTATTTAGTTAAGCATACTTAAATATTTAATTTGGCTTTAAATGACGAAACTTCAATTCGTATCTATAATCGATTTTTCATTGGTACTTAACTAAACAATGGTTGTGTCACGTAACGTAAAAGAATGTGAAAATCTAGTACAAAAAAAGAACAAATGCTGCTTCATTTTATACAACACAGCTGTTTTGTGACACCTTCTTTCAGTAAATAATTGGAACACATTTTTTTATTTGTAAAATCAAAAAAAAAAAAATGGCTATCGAACACACACCCACATCCGCCGCCACAAATAAAAGAAAAAGATCTGAAAATTGGGATGCCTCCTACAAGGAAACTTTTTTATTTTAGAATTTGCAATAATACACTACAAAACAGAATTATTTTATGCACAGATTGGACGTTTTCCTAAATGCAGTGTTGCAGCGCATAATGAATTTTGATGCTTTTTTTTATTCACTTGCTGCAATAAAATAACGTTATTAAATACGAATTCTAAATTTTAGAGTTTTTTTTTTAATGAATTGTAAAAGTAAATTTTAGAGTGAAGAAAAACGTTGCAAGGGCATCAAAATCCACGATGCGCTGCAACACTGCATTTAGGAAAACGCTAATTCTCTTCCAACAACGAGGAAGAAAGTGTCGATACAAACACTTCAAAGGCTAAGAGGGAAGCTTGGACGAAATTTCTTTGCACGTACACATACTTTAATCAATATAAATGTTATGTTTCTTAAATCGTTGCACTTTATAGTTCTAATATAATATCACAACAAACAATACCTACAAACACACAATTTGAAACTTCAAAATTTCAAAGATGACAATCGATATGTCAAAATACATTTTAAAATGCCTTTAAGTGACCCTTAAACGCGGTTGATGGCGTTTAAGTTAAGAGGCCTTTAAGTAACGTTACTTAAATGTGAAAATTGATTATAGATACCGATTTCATACTTAAGAGCTGCTTAGAGGTATTTTAAAGTTAAGTAACCTTTAAGATTTGTTTATAGATTCGCCTGCTAATGTTTAAATTGAATTTACTTTACTTTTTCTCCTTTTCTTTTTCATATTTTTTTTTTTTTTGTAATTTTTCAGTTATTTAGTTTAGTTCGTAAGTTTGAATTTAGGTATTTTTTTAGTATTTTAGTTTATGAGTTTGAAATTTAGGATTTTAAAATTAACTTTAATGCATGTGCAGTGGAAAAATAGTTTAACTAATAACTAGTATATGTATAGATAATAAGTAGGTAGGTACTTAGCATTTGAAATTAATAAAAAGAGGCTGGGTGCGACCCACACTGATAACTTCCCATTTGTGGTCTTGAAAACTTTATAGTTATTTAGTTTTTTTCAAATAACCAGCGAAACAAACTTTAGCTGTTAAATTCAAACAAACATTATTTTAAGATTGAAAAGCATTTTAATTATTTAAAGAGATTTGAAATTGAGATTGGTGATGTATAAGTTGTTTCCACGTGACCCAGGAGGTAAACTTCCACGCGTTTTTTTTAACGAGGTATACCCAATAGGCCTATTCCTCACCTTTAGTTTGCTTGTGTCTTTTCAATTGGTTTTATAAACTCTGATAAATTTGGTGTATTATTGCAAATCTTATACTATATTAAACAATTAAAAAAAATGTGTTTAACTAATTTTAAACTTTTCTATTTAAAATGTTAAATTTCTTGTAATAATTACGAAATTTGGTATAGGTATATATTATATACTGAATTATAGATTTCCGTGTTTTTTAATATGTCTGTGTTCCTACACCTAAGAAAACCTTAAGTAGAATTTTACATCTTTTTCATGGACAAAAAGATAAAAACATATTGTGACGTTTTCTTCAATTTTACCATAGCTATTAATGGAATTTGAATATGTGGGACTTGGGTACAACTGAACAACCTTATTCATATACGTATGTACAGTACATACATTTTTCTAAAAACTAAGTTGATAATAAAATTATAAAATTATGTATTAGATATATTATAGAAATTACTTCATTATTTCGGTTCCAAACATTTTAATTGAAAAAAATTTAAAAACGAAATATTCAAATATAAAAGATATGGTTTGGTTATTGAAATATATCCGCTCTAAAACTAGATATATGTCAAATATAAACCATTTGTTAGAAATTGTATTATGTATAAAATTAAATAATGGCAGTCAATACCATTGCTCGTTCTCAAGATATTCTAGGCGAAAAACAAATATTACCACTTTTTAGTAGATTTTTTTTATATTTTTGTTAAAACTGTCAATTCGATACTTGTCAAAATTTAACCATATGTTAATAATTGTATTATGTCGATACCTTCCCGTAAGAATGTACTAAGCGACACTTTTTTCGAAAATGACTTTTTGATGAGGAAATAAACTATATGTTAAGGGCCACGTTTTGGCCTGGGTTTCGCCAACCTATTATGCATGAAAAGGAAACTACAGTACAAATAAAAAAATTTATCAACTGCCATGTTTTCTCATTAAAATAATGTTGCCCCCTGAAATTTGTATTATCCGCCAAAAAAATTATGCTAAGCGACATTAATAAAGATCTCATTGTCGTGTCATTTGTTAGATGTCACTTAGTTTAACCAAAATTGTCTCTTAGCACACTATGATTCAACTAGAACTTTCTTCGTTTTTTTCGTTTCCTAAACAATTTTAGAAATGTCGCTTAATATACATTCTTACGGGAAGATATCGATGTATAAAACAACATACTTTAGAAAGTACTATCGGTGTTCATTCCCAAGAAATTCGACTTGAAATACAATTTTAACTAGTTTTCACTAGAATTTTTAATAGTTTTTTTATTTAAAAAAAAACTATTCATTCAATATTTGTCAACATTTTTCTAATTATACAAAATTATACTATGTATGAAATAAACTAAATTAGAAGTCAATATCACTACTAGTTCTCGAGAAATTTGAGTCGAACAACAATTTTTACCAATTTTCAATAGAATTTTATATAGTTTTTTATTTTTTGTAAAAAAACTGTAAACTGATTTTTTTTGAAATTTTCACCAGTTGTCAAACACATTATTTTTCGTAAAATAAAATTATTTTGAGTTTTAAATTGTTTTCCGTTATTAGAATATCTGGGTTATGAAATTTTTTTTTTCAGTTTTTTTTATTTAAAAAAATAACGGTATGTTCATTTTTTTTGCAAATTCATACCAAATCTGTATGACCATATAATGAGTACATTAAATTTTATTTGAAATCAATAGCATTATTTTTTCGTGAGATATTTGAAACTAACCAAAATTTTTACTATTTTTTTAAACCGTTATAGTGAAAAAACTATTCACTGAATTTTAATAAACGCCCTTTCACCCTCTTTCGAAGTTATTATCTATTAAACAAAATTTATTTGAAGTCGCTATCTTTACTCGTTCTTGAGATATCGATGACGAAAAATGGTACCAGAACGTACGGACGTACGAACGTACGTACACACACACACACACAGACATCTCTCTAAAAATGATTGATATAGCCTCTAGGGACCTTGAAACGTCGAGAAATGTCAAAAATTCCAATTTGACAAATCGGACCGATTACAATAACTCCCTATGGGAAGTTAATAAATGGATGTTCTGTAAACTGTTGTTGTATTTGCTGTGTGTTCTTGCTGTTGGATGTGTTGAATTGTATGGTGTTGCTGTTATGAATGTTCTGTGTGATGGTTGTATGATCTTGCTGTGACGGATGTTCTGTGTAGACGTTATGGTATGTAGTGTAGATGGTTTTATTATTTTGTGATTACAGATGAGTGGTATAGATGGTCGAATGATCTTACTGGATGTGATGCTTAGATGGTGTCGGATGTTTTTGCTGCTATGGATGTGTTGTGTTCTTGCTATTGTGAATGGAATGTTTAGTTCTGATAGTTGGATGCTTTTGCTGTTATGGATACGTCGTTAAATGTTTGTGTGTAATTGCTGTTATGGATAGGTGTCGTGAATGGTCGGATGTTTTTGCTGTTATTGTGTATAGATGGTGTGATATTTTGCTGCTATGGATGTGTTTTATGGATGGTTGAATGATCTTGTATTGTGAATGTTTGTCGTGGATGGTTGAATGAATTTGCTGAAGTTGGTGTGGAATGAATGTTTGGCTTGGTTCAGCTCGATTTTGCACAGCTTGGCTCGGCCTGGCGTTGCTGGCTGTAACGCTCTCGTGATTTTGCTTGGCCCAATGCTGGTGTTTTGTTTCGAGCTCAGATGTTAGTTGTTGGTTCCTGTTACTAATATTTTACTTAGTATGAGTTAACGAATATAGAAACTCTTTAACTTCTCTTATATTGTTCCACGTATTTCTTGATAATTGTGTTTAACTTCATCTTAGTTTGTCTTCTTTTTGCCTTTTTTTCCTTACGCCTAAGCGTGGTCCAGTGGTCTCGTTGCTGGTTCCATCCATCCCCTCTCCTCTTCAGGTTCGAATCTTAGATTTTCCACAAATATTTTTTATTATTTCAGCATATTCCTTTTTTTTAACAACTACACGATTTCATTCTCATTTAACTTTTTTTTTTGTTTTTTTTTACCTTATTTATCTTCAGAAAAAAATAAATATCGTCTGTCACTTATAAATCTTAACAATTTGCATTGTGAATATTATTTTTCTCGTTATACGATAAATTTATAATGCGAGGAAATTGTTAGCATTCAAATTCAAATCTGACCCGATTCGCAACGGTTGACCATATATTCCTATAACGACCTATAAGTATGCTACCTACTTTAAATACCTACATCACATGAATCCATTCAAATTTTCCAATCTGTTACACAGTCATTCTACAACCTTTCCATTTAAATATCTTAAACTGTTATACAGTCATTTCTCACAAGATACTGCAGGACATTTTAATATATTTAAAGATTTTAAAAAAATATTTGAAAAAACAAAACTCAAGTTTACTATACAAGTGTACCCCACAGCGACTGTAGTTAAACAGTATTTAAACATTGTCACCTCAGCCACATAATCCTAAAAGACGAAACTTAAAATCGTTTTTTTTTAAGACAAATAAGTCTATCATTTTTAAGTTTATCAAGTTTCACAAAAGACCACGTTTTCGCATTCTTGTGGGATTCACAGACACCCATAGTCTTTGTGTTTGTCATATTCACCAAAATATGATGCTACAATTCATCGGAATAAAGGATGAATTTTACAAAAATTTAACCAATTCGTGATCGTGACGTGTGTAAGCTTATGGCTTGCGAAAATTCGAAAAATTTAAGTGCAAAAAATTCGAACATATACATAGATACTGACGGCATCGAACAAATAATTTATAAATCATGACAAAGAGTTCTGTCTAGTTTGTTGAATGTCTTAGGTTGAAGATTTCTATGCGTTTTTCCTTTAGTTTTTTACATATAATATAATTTAGTTTGCACTTGAAACATGACTACATCGCAAAATCGCAGGCTGTTCTTTTTCGATCAAACGAATACAAACATTGTGTACAGTGCGATTGACACAATAATGGACGAAGAACAAATGGTCAATAATCCGACTGAACCTCCCAGAATGCCACCGCACGTATTAACTTTGAAGGTTGGATCACCGATAATGTTTATTCGCATCAAAGTTGTAAAACAGACATATGTAGATTAACCATCAACAAATTGTCACCAATTAAATGTAGATAACAATCATCGGTTACAAATTCAAATGCGAAGACGTATCTACATATTCCGAGCATACCGATGATTTTCAACGATTTACTATTCGAATTCAAGCCTTTGCTCTTGCCATCCACAAAGCACAAGCTAAACGTTGGCTATTGTTGGCTTAAATTTAAGTTTTTCACAATGTTCCGAGTTGGAACACAGAAAATTTACACATTTTTACTTCAAATAAAAACCTTGCCTATCCGCTAGCGTTATAAACTAATAAAAGAAACATAATTTCCCATTTGCTTCAATAGTGGAATTACGAGTATGTCTAAAATGATATACATAATATGTATATAAGCATTAACTTGAAATGTGCATCACTTACAACATTAGCTGCTATCTCAGGAGGTGCATCCGATGAAATTTGTAATCCTGTCACATTGACAACTCAGTTGACAGTCGTTAATCAGTGATATAAAGCAGCTCATTTTGCTCCTGTACTTGAGAACGTAAATCATTCAATGGGACAGGTATATTTCCGCACTCGTACAGTTGCAAGAGCCCTTCGAGATCTTGATATAAACAAATCCGCTGGTCCTGATGGTATACCCCCCATTCTTCTGAAGAGGTGTTCTTCATCGCTGGCAAAACCATTGCGTAAGCTTTTCCATCGCTCCTACTGTTCTGGAATCTTCCCTAGAAGATGGAAAACAGCATTTGTCCATCCTGTTCCTAAAAAAGGTGACCCTTCCTCCCCCTCGTCCTATAGACCAATCGCACTTACGTCCCTTCTTTCCAAGGTCATGGAATCGCTGATAAATCACCAGCTCAAGAAATATCTCGAAGATCGAAAGCTTCTTAATGACCGGCAATACGGCTTTCGCAGCAATCATTCCACTGGTGATCTGATGGCATATCTCACCGAAGAGTGGAACAGATCTTTACATTGTTTTGGAGAAAGTAAGATTATTGCGCTTGATATTTCCAAGGCATTTGATAGATTTTGGCACCAGGCTCTCTTATCGAAAATGTGTGCGTTTGGCATCAACGAAACCCTTATTCTTTGGATTAGAAATTACCTTCTAGATCGTTCAATACATGTTGTATTGGATGGTTTTAAGTCTGATCTTCACAAAATAAATGCTGGTGTTCCCCAAGGCTCCGTTTTGTCTCCGACTCTCTTCCTCATTTTTATAAATGATCTCTTGTCTGAAACTTCTAATCCACTTCATTGTTTTTCCGACGACTCCACTTTAAGCTTTTCATACTCGTTCCCAAATTCACGTCCATCTCCTTCGGAAGTGAATTTGCATCGGTACCGTATGATAAGTTCATTAAACTCCGATCTTTACAGCATTGTTAAGTGGGGTACTAAAAACCGTGTGGAGTTTAATGCTTCGAAAACTCAATGCTGTCTATTGTCGTTGAAGCAAAATATACCCCCTATGCCATTGTCCTTAAATGGCACTTGCATCGAAGAAACCGAAAAGCTCTCAGTACTCGGTATGTGTGTTAACGACGATCTTCGTTGGAATGATCACATACTCGAGACCGCCAAGAATGCTGCTAAATGCTTAGGATTTCTAAATCGATGTAAGAAATTTTTTACCCCTTCTGATCTGGCTACCATTTATAAGGCGTATATACGTCCTAAATTCGAGTATAACTCACACCTTTGGGCAGGCACTGCTCAATCTTCTCTCCATTTATTGGATATAATTCAAAACAGAGCGTTAAAACTGATTGGAAACAGAGCTATCATGGATTCATTCCCATCTCTTGAACACCGTCGGAATGTTTCATGTATTTCCCTGTTTTATCGCTTCTTTCACAAGCAATGCTCACTCGAAGTAGCCAGTTGCATTCCTCCCCTTTATCAATTCACCCGTGATACCCGCTTCGCTAGGAATGCTCATCAGTTCACCCTTGAGCCTAACTTTGGTCGTACCGTCAAATATAGAGATTCGTTTTTTAGTCGCACAACACGATTATGGAATAACTTGCCCGGCACAGTTTTCCCTTGCCATTTCAATTTGCAAACATTCAAAACCAATGTTCATCGACATCTCCTTTCTCTCCCCTCCTAATTTCTCCCTCGCCCGTGCTGTGTTTAAAACATTACAAGGGTCTCGTAACATACCCTTGAGCGCGAGTGAGTTATAAAAAAAGAAAAAAAAAAAAAAGGAGTATTTTTAAGAGCGTAAGTTTTACTAGAACTTCCGACTGCCATTCATAAAACGCTTAGGCAATGAAGAGGGCCATTGAAGCTGTCAATGGTAATAGATTTGGCTGGTTAGCACTTTAGCAGCATCACAGCTTCAACTTGGATAAGAAAAAAGCGGGACAAGAGGGGCTATATGGTTTTGTAATTTTTTTAATTGCTTAATTTTTAATTGTTTTCCATACTATACCTAATGGACATATTAAATTTTCCTACTAAATTATAAAATATTAAATATATTGAAATTTTTTGATTTTTTTTTTTTGATTACGAAACTAATATAAGCTCTTCCTAATAAAATGAAAATTAATAAGAAATATAAGGATTATAATATACACATACCATGAGTATTTTTTTATTCATCAAAAAACTTATGGTATGTAATATTGGACATACTTTCTCTACATATTTTTTGGGCTTAGCAAGACACTGCATCTACTTTGCCTCATGGCCTCATCCATCCACTAGATCTCATCTGGCTATCGATAATTAAAGCAGGCGCTGGTCGCTTGTTGCTATACAAAAATGAACTTCCCTTTTTCTGAAAAATCACCGGAATACTCGTATGTTATTTAAAAAAAAGTACTCTTAAAAACTTTGAATGTCCATAAAACCCAGGAAAGTATGAAATATTAGAAAAAAGCAAAAAATGCCCCCTTCCTTCTGCATTGCACTGAAAACGTTGTTTAAAAAAAAATAACACAATATTGAAATACTCATTAATCATAAATAACTGAAAAGAGTGTTTGTAAGTTGGTATTAAAATATTTTATTCAATTTAAAAAAAAAATGGGATAGTAAGTATAAATTCATTCTTAAAAAAAAGGATTAATTTGAAAGACCTGATAAAAGATCAACACAAACGAGTTTGCCGTCAGGGGATAATACTTTTGTATTAACTACTTTTCCAGGACCACATTCGGTCTCAGGTGTGAGAGCCGTTAAATCAATTGGTGAGTTGTCTCCCAATAATTGAGCGGCAGCACCATTAAACAGAGTTATGACAACCAATGCCAGGAGAGCGAAGAAAGTCAGTTTGAATGCGAACATTTTTTAATATTTTTTTAGTAAGAATCTTTAAGTTGAAAGACGTAAAGTAACTAATGACTTCCAAATAATTTCTCGAGCTTTTATACTTGAAAAACTGTCAAATTCTCAACTAATGAAAATGACCTTAAGAATTTAAGAAAGTAAATAAAATAAAGTTTGATATTTACAAGGAAACAACTGTCAAGTTTCAACACATCAGTTATTTGTTTTGCTTACAAAAAATGATAAAATAGATAATCTAGGGGCATGTATTCATAAAACAAACAAACTTGTCGTTTATTGTGCTTTTCTTAAAAAATACTTATACGTACATAGTTTTGACCCCGAAAGACTGAAATTTGATTCAAAATGAGAATGTGGAATCAAAAGCCCGCACAAATATCTAAGAGATTTTAGAACTTAAAAAAGATGACACATTTCTGGGCCCTCAAATGATTTTGTATCAAATAGAAGCTGAGTTTGTTGACCGTTTTCCTCATAAACCACACCACACTACAATTTTCCGAAGATTTTTGATGTTCGGACTCAGGTTTTCGATGTTAATTGAAGTCACTCAACCGAAAGCAATTTGAACACTACCGGCCCAATTTGACGATCAGCAGTCGCAAAAACAAAACTGAAATCTGTACTCGATGAAGTAACCATTATAAAAGCTTAAATAAGAAAATACTTTAATGAGATAAATGTGTTTTATTCTGTAGCATTTGGGTAATAAAATAAGTGTTAAGACAGATGTTCTACCATCAAGAATGTAATGAAATGTCAAAATTTGTCTCCCCAAACTCGATATGTCACTTGAGTACTCTGATTTCTTTCTTCAAAATCTATTTAAATATTTGCTGTGTCCGTTTATTGCTCTCGTAAATATACTCGTATCCTTACTTGAAATGTTTGAGTTTTCTATAATTGTATTGTATTGGTATTGAGGAATTAAGTAATATCTTTGCATATACGAGTATAACCTTTGTACAAGATGTCGTCCCAATCGTTTGTCTTCATGAGAGTACTATAACAAGTTTTATATACAAAGCTAAGATATAATTTGCAAACGGTTAAAGGAGTATGACTAAACTTCAGAATCTGAGTTGGGTATGCAATTCCACATTCACGTAGTACGCCTAAGAAAATAATTTTCATACTTCGCGTTACGTACTTGGGTAGTTAAGCTCAAGAATGTACTGATTAGGATTGCTAACAGAGTGAGTAGTACGAAGAGAAGAATACAGCTGAAATACAGTGATAGGTAAGAGGAATTTTCACAAAACACACGTTGGTCCTGCTTTAACTTTTACTATTTAGCAGATCCGGGGATGATCTAAAACATCATTGCACCACCTAAAACCAAATATAATATTTGCTTGCGAAAAAGTCATAGGAGAATGATTATTTCAAAATCAAAAACATTGTGTATTATTTGCATTCAGAAACGAAATTTCCGATCGAATCGAATAGCAGAATAGGCCTGATAGATTAATTGACATGTACTAAGAAAACCTTGAAAACAACCTCTAAAAGCATAAAAACAAAAACAATTGTTTGTTTTAACATGTTTATAAGTTATGTTTTTTATTTATTGTTTTATTAAATAAAATTCCATTTAATGGCTTATGTGCTGTAAATACTGCTAAGTTAATAATATTTACAATCTGTACTGATCAAACAATATAATATTTGCTTACTTAAGAAGTTGTTTTGTGCTAGTTGAGAATTTGACAGTTTCTTAAGTATAAAAGCTCAAGAAATTATTTGGAAGTCATTAGTTACTTTACGTCTTTCAACTAAAAGATTCTTACTAAAAAAATATTAAAAAATGTTCGCATTCAAACTGACTTTCTTCGCTCTCCTGGCATTGGTTGTCATAACTCTGTTTAATGGTGCTGCCGCTCAATTACCCGGATCCGAACCACCAATCGATGTATCGGCTCTCTCACCTGAGACCGAATGTGGTCCTGGACAAATGCTAGATGTTGATCTATTATCTGAGGGCAAAATCCTTTGTGTTGATCTATTATCGAATCCTTAAAATTAATCCTCTTTTATTTTTCTTAATTTCAATAAAATGATTTAAAACAAATTATCATATACAACGTTGTTGAAATATATTTTTGATTTATTTAAATATTGTTTTGTTTTTTTGAAAAAATGGCAAGTTCGTTTTACACAACAATAACTATACATTTTCAGATAATCAAATGATAAATTATTATTATTATTATTATAATCATGGTAACCGTTAGTTAATTTCTTGCTTTAATACTTCATTGCCATCATATAAAAATTGGCTTGCTCTTGTCGTTTACAATCTTGTAATTCGGTTGTATCGACAATCATTTTATTGTGATCTTGATCTGGTTTGCTAAGTGAAGAATTGAGAAAAGTCTGATCTTACCTTTCTTTGAACAGCTTGGAATCACTCTTTATTTTATTTTATGTTCGAGGAAACAGGTAAAATACGTGACCGTTAAAGATCTAGCCGTGGAAATTCTTTGAGAGCACAAATCATACAACAGTCGCATAGAAGCTGAAACTTATACTACGTTTTCACCAAAGGTAAATCCGGGATTTAAGTGGATTTACCATAAATCTCCTTTAAATCTCGTAGATTTACCATACAAATATAAATCACCTCAAATGAAGATTTAAAATAAATCTCCTTGAAATCTTCTCACAATCAGAAGATTTGCAAAACAAACAAACCTTATTTTGTAGAACGCACCTATGAACGCACCTTTCTTCACTGAGAATCAACACAAAATAGAAATATCTGTTTTTTCCTGTTAACTATCCAATTGCAATTTTTTTTTCTCTTGTCCAAATTGAAAATTGAATGACAAGACAGAGTGAAAACGTCAAATAAATCTCAGTTTCTTTGGTGAAAACACTTCAAGATTTATTTTAAATCTCTAGCGGATTTACTCTTGGTGAAAACGTAGTATGTATTAAGCAAAACTCGAAACCTCTGCTACCCGGGAGGCAAATAATCCTTAAAGGCAAAGTGTGTTCACTGACGCTTAAAATGTTCAACGTATGCTCGGTCATCAAGATAATCTTCAGAACTCATTCCGAAGATTGAAAGAGGCACTATCTCAAAAATGTATAGTTTTATTGCAGACTGAAAGGTGATGGAATTTCGTCAGAAAGCGGTCGAAACTGTTTTGAAAATTTGTTTCAATTGTTTCTTCTTGTCCTGGCAAGATACCTAACACTAACATACGTACTTTAATGTTAAATACTAGTACCTACATCCGATCAAAGCCATAAAAAGCAATAATTGTTGAGGATACGATGAGGTTTTTGTTGCAATTTTAACTCCTTTTTTTAAATGAAGGTAGACCACCAATTAACAGCCTAATTAGTGGTTTTATTATAGTTAACATCACAGTTAAGAGTTTTTTTTATGTAAACTCATAATTTTTTCAGGTATGCAAATGTTTTACTTTTTCATTCATGTTAACATAACATAGAGTACTATGTAAATCGAGCACTCTAGTTCTAAGAAAAGTTATGAAATTTCAAAATGCATGTATAGTTTCAAAATGACAATAAAAAGACACTTCGAATGAAAAATCTTAGATTTTCTATTTTTCGCTTTGAATGTACATTAAGCTATACCCTTCCACCAAACTTCATCATTCTACAGCAGTCGGAAGTGCTCCATATAAATCAAACTTTTTCTCAGAAAGTGAGCGGATACTACACCCCCTGAGTGGAAAACCTCAATTTTTATTTTTGGTCCTTTATATGCGATTTGAGCCCTATCGTTCTACCAAATTTCATTGTTCTACTGCAATCGGAAGTGCGCCATGTATAATTTACATCAGTTCTGAGGAAGTGGGCGGATACCACGCCCCTGAATGGAAAATCTCAAATTTTATATTTTTTTCTTAGTATGCAAAGTAAGCCCTGCCACTTTACTAAATTTCATCGTCTTACAGCAGTCGGAAGTGCTCCATTCAACAAACACCAATTCGGAGAAAGTGGGCGGATACCACGCCCCCTGAAAGGAAAACCTTGGTGTTTATTTTTGGTTCTTTATATGCAATATAAGCCCTACCGGTTCACCAAATTTCATCGTTTTACAGCAGTCGGAAGTGCTCCATTCAACCAACACCAATTCGGAGAAAGTGGGCAGATACCACGCCCCCTGAATGGAAAACTTAAAATTTTCGATTTTTTCCTCTGCTTCCATGACAAGACCTACCGTTGTGCAAAATTACAAGATTCTACGATGTCGGGAAGTGCTCCATAATTTTGATGATCTGTCAGTCAGTCAGTCAGTGAGTCAGTCAGTTACGGTTTTTGTGATTTTTGAGGCCTTATATCTCAGGAACCGCTTATGCTAGAAAATTGAAATTTGGTGAGGCGCCTGTGCCTGACTAGCTTAGAAAATATTTGGAGTTTTAAGTTTCTGACTTCATTGGTACTGAAGATAGGGAGGGGTCAAAATCGCCTGAGTTTGTTCCTGTAAAAAGGGTGTAGTGCCAGAACTTGGCTGGGCACTACCGTGGCCTTTGATGGGCACAGCGAAAGCAAGCTGCACTGGAAATTGCAGTCGTTTAAATTCAAACGGTACGTCAGTTGGTACCATTGGGATGCGAGGTATCAACACATCTTCTAACTTATATTTTCCCTTTAGAATGGTTGCTTCGATCACATTCTTCATTATTTTTTTCACAGCTAGCCGTGTATCGTTTCGTAACATTATGACCACCGATCCTACTTTTTGATCCTACTAATTGAAGATTATGGGGAGGTATTGATAATTGACGACATCATCTTGGAAGTTGCGCAATCAACTGATTTGTATGTCCTCAATTCACCGGAAATTTCATTTTGGATTTTGCAATTTATTTCATTTATGTACATCCGTGTTTTTGGCAGCTAATGTAGTTTGTTCATTCAACCAACAAAGCTCAGTTTTTGATTCTGTAAGCTGACAAAAATTGACAGGAAATGTTATGCAGCCTGTCTTAACATCTACAGGGATTTTACCATTAACAATTTCAATGAGTTGTTTTGAAAATATTTCTCCAGATCGATCATTTTGAAATTCGACACGCATATTCTTGCTCAAATTTAGTATCTTAATTTTTTTCTCACACTTAAAACATGCATTCAGTTCATCCGCTGGTGTAGACCGTGGAATAACTGGTAATGTTTGACGAAAATCATCGTCATGATTGTTTTGCAGATCTTTCAGAGTTCTGTCTAATGCCTCCAAAGACTTTTTATGTGCCATCGTGCATTCATCCCATACTATCAACTTGCATTGCTGAAAAACCTTTGCCATTGCACAGTTCTTCGAAATGTTGCAAGTCAGAGTTTCGTTGCTCTGAATATTCAATTGTAATTTTATCGCTGAATGGGGTGTTTGACCGCCGCCGCACAGTGGTGCTTTTGCGGAAATAAATACAAAAAATTAAATTTGGAATATGGATTTGTTTTATTTATTTTTTCATAGATATATTTGTGGCAACAATCAATAACCGCTTAAGTCGACTTAAGACAAAAATCATTTTTTTGTTGCATCATAATCTGCATATACCGTTTCTGTTATAGAAAAAAATCCAGGATTTGTAACTCTTTTTTTCGTCAAAATAATCCAAAAAGAAAAAACCGCTTAAGTTATTCTCATAGGTAGAAGCATTTGCAATACCCGCTTAACTCACATAAGATTTTGTGAATTTCAAAATTTCGTAATCCAATAATAGCTTATATGGATTTAAGATACTTTTACAAAATAAAAAACAATTCACAAATCAATCAACCATATTGCACTGAAAACAGCTTAAATCGACTTAAGCGTTTATTGCAAACTTAACAAAGTATTTTCGCTATAGCCAAACTGAGATACATAAGTCGTTATTGCAAATTTCTGTTTGTTACTTCGATGGAGACTATGTAGAGTAAGCGGTTTTTAAAAAATGTATTTTCTACGAACTGCAGAATTAAGTTGATTTAAGTCGTTATTATTAATGCAAGTATGAAATATCAATTGACTTAAGAGATTTGGACGGCAAGTTCGTGAATTAATTTAGTTGAGATAAAAGTGTTTTGAGGATAACTAAAGTAAAAATAATTAGGAAAGTGCAACAATATGAGCTCCTGATCCTTACAAATTTTGAATACAGCTCGGAAAGGTGTTTTAGGCAACGTGAAGTTAATATATTTCAAGAACGGCAACGGCAGAAGACAAGTGATACATTTGAAAAAGAAAGTGAACTGAGTGAATTTTGTATATCAAGTTTTATGAATGTGTGTTTTCAGATTTTCGTTTTTGAATATGGAAAAAATTGGTTGGCTATAGCCCACTTATGTATCTGTTTCATACTAATTTTTGGCCAATAAGGATCTAATTCCAAGTAGTTTTCAACGAAATAAAGTGACCTGCAAATCAAGTTTATTATGAAAAACTGAATATAATTTTTGAATAGTTTTGTGTCAACATTAGCAAAGAATATGAACATGATTTCAGTACAGATGACTGTACGCGATCCCTATTTCAAGCTTGCAGACATGGACATTTCTTCAGATTTTCCTGACGCAGAACTTTTGGAGATTGGTAGGCAATTTTAGGAAAGTAAAATTGTTTCTCTCCCACATCAAACAGTTAAAAACGAATCGGAATATAATTCAAGTATAGTGATTCCAAAAAAAAAAAAAGAAACAGAGGTGAATCATAAACTCGAAAAACGGGAGTGATTGAGGCAAGAAAATGTGAGCATCTTAATATCGAAAAAATTAGTTTTGAAAAACGAAAGGAAATCTTTAAATCATATTGGTAATTAGGGACGTTCTACCAATGAATTCTTTTTATCGGAGCTTAAATAGAAATAGAAGATAAGAAACAGACATTGAAAAAAGTCATATTCCACCTCGAAACCGACAACTTCATATAAAGTACTTCATTTATTACCTACTAGAAAGAAAAGATTCGTGTCCGTCAAAAGTGCTTTAAAAAATGCTTCGATGCTACTGAAAGTTTTCTAGAATCCCATCTGACACATCTTGTAAATATTTGTATGTGGTTTTTGGATTTGACCTTCAACAGTGTCTGCAAACAACATACCTCCGAAATTCAGTAAGCTTTTACAAAAAAACGGCAGTTGGCGGCGACGACAAACAAGACATTTGATTTTCTATAGTTCATTTGGCGGTCAAAATAAGAATTTATTTGTGAGCACGATGTTGTTAACATTTTGAAAGGCAAGTCCAGCATTGAGGTTGTAGATCACAAGGTTTAATAGTCATGCCAAACTAATATGGAGTGTAACGTAGATCATGAATTACAAAAAAAAAAAGAAAAAAGAAACCAAAAAAGATACCGATTCATCATCCTCACGATTGGTTTAATTTTGTCTGATTTTGACTATGGTTGTGTTTCAAAAACAAAACTTTTGTGGAGCAGCCTAGACAATTTTGTATGGAATAACGTGAACAAAGTTGTTAAAATTGAATACAAAACAACTCTGGGTAAAACTCTGCATTTTTCAACACCCACTGTTGTAAAACATGGTATTGATTCACTCAAATGGTTTGAAATTTCCAACTCACCAGCTATCAATCACTTCTTCCGTTTATTGATCATTCGTTTCATGAATTTTATAATAACCTAGACACAGAAATGCAACCCGAAGCTAAAATACATCCTGACCTAATGAATCCAGACAAAAATGGAGTTTAAATACTTTTTCTTATTAACAAGATTTTTCAACTAATTATTTACTAACTTAAATTGGCTATTTTTTACTTAATACGAGTTTTTGCATTTTTGTTACTGTGATTTACGTTTTTAATACATTTTAAGTTATGTATGTACATGCTTTTCGAAAAGAAATATCGCTTAAGTTGATACAAATAAAAAAATAATGATGACCAAAAACAGCTTATCTTATTTAAGAAGACATGGCCGAAAATTTTCAGTTTGCAATAACAGCTTAAGTGACATAGGCAAGCAACATGTTCCATGTTTTCCCCAAGTTTGGGTAATTTTTATCGAGGGATATGCGAGATACAGCGGTCTAAAGTTAAGTTCTGAAATCTATGTAATTTCTTGCATTAATTGTTTTTCATGAAGATTAGCATTTTAATAATTGTTTGTAAAAACGAAATTTCTTTAATAAATAATATGCTATTCACATTTCAAAATAAAAAAAAATAATAAAAAAATAAAAAAATTTTTTTCGTCTTTTAGTTGGGTTAGGACTGAGTGACCTAAAATTAATACTTTAATGTTCTTTCCTTAGAGCTACAGTTTAAGCTACGTCTAGTTGATACTATTTTTGAAAAGCTACAATATTCAACTAACTATTCTCAAAAGATTTGTATCCGTCCTGATCCGATTTTGAACGCAGTGTACAAATTTGTTTCACTGAATCCGATTAAAAAAACACAGTTTCGACTTTGGTCATGTTGCAAAACTTCTAATTTCATGGCCAATAATGGTTGGAAAGAATGAAACCAAGATTTTATTTTTGTTAAAAATATATTGTATCTTTCATTAAAATATAAAATAAAATTAATCCTTTGACGGATCTCTCATATAATTCAATTTTAAGCTAAATAATTTTTCGTGCCTCAAGTTTTTTTATTATTTTTTTTTTGGAAATATGTGGTGAGCTTAATTGTCTTATGATGTTATTAGAATGAACTAATAGTACTTTAAAAAATGTGTACTTTAATATTTTAATCCATCATTTTAGAGACAGGTAATAAATAAAAAAGAAAATTTATTTGTGGGTTCGTACCTGCATACGAGTTTTTATCTCCAAACATAAAACAAACAGTTAGTAGGAATTTTATTGCTTTCTATTGCTTTTTATGATCGTGAAAAGATTTTGAAGGGTGTTTTGAATGTTCAGAAAACTCTTTCAGAATTAGTACGGTCTTAAAAAAATGAAAAGAGGCTGGGTGCGACCCACACTGATAACTTCCCATTTGTGGTCTTGAAAACTTTATATTTAGTTTTTTTCAAATAACCAAATTTTCAGCGAAACAAACTTTAGCTGTAAAATTCAAACAAACATTATTTTAAGATTGAAAAGCATTTTAATTATTTAAAGAGATTTGAAATTGAGATTGTTCTATATGTTAAGGGCCACGTTTTAGCTTGGGTTTCGCCAACCTATTATGCATGAAAAGGAAACTAGAGTACAAATAAAAAAATTTATCAACTGCCATGTTTTCTCATTAAAATAATATTGCCCCCTGAAATTTGTATTATCCGCCAAAAAAATATGCTAAGCGACATTAATAAAGATCTCATTGTCGTGTCATTTGTTAGATGTCACTTAGTTTAACCAAAATTGTCTCTTAGCACACTATGATTCCACTAGAACTTTCTTCGTTTTTTTTCGTTTCCTGAACAATTTTAGAAATGTCGCTTAGTATACATTCTTACGGGAAGGTATCGATGTATAAAACAACATACTTTAGAAGTCACTATCGGTGTTCATTCCCAAGAAATTCGACTTAAAATACAATTTTAACTAGTTTTCACTGGAATTTTTAATAGTTTTTTTTTTAATTAAAAAAAAAAACATTAATTAAATATTTGTCAACATTTTACTAATTGTACAAAATTATTATATGTATAAAATAAACTAAATTAGAAGTCAATATCACTACTAGTTCTCGAGAAATTTGAGTCGAAAAACAATTTTTACCAATTTTCAATAGAATTTTATATAGTTTTTTATTTTTTTGTAAAAAAACTGTAAACTGATTTTTTTTGAAATTTTCACCAGTTGTCAAACACATTATTTTTCGTAAAATAAAATTATTTTGAATTTCAAATTGTTTTCCGTTCTTAGAATATCTGGGTTATGAATTTTTTTTTTCAGTTTTTTTTATTTAAAAAAATAACGGTAGGTTCATTTTTTTCCAAATTCATACCAAATATGTATGACCTTATAATGAGTACATTAAATTTTATTTGAAATCAATAGCATTATTATTTCGTGAGATATTTGAAACTAACCAAATTTTTTACTTTTTCTTTAAACCGTTATAGTGAAAAAACTACTCACTGAATTTTAATAATCGCCCTTTCAGCCTCTTTCGAAGTTATTATCTATTAAACAAAATTTATTTGAAGTCGATATCTTTACTGGTTCTTGAGGTATCGACGACGAAAAATGGTACCAGAACGTACGAACGTACGAACGTACGTACACACACACACACAGACATCTCTCTAAAAATGATTGATATAGCCTCTAGGGACCTTGAAACGTCGAGAAATGTCAAAAATTCCAATTTGACAAATCGGACCGATTACAATAACTCCCTATGGGAAGTTAATAATCGGAAAAGAATATTGTTGAGGCCAAAAAATCTTGCTATCCGAAGAAAACGAGACATTTGCGAGAGTAAGTCTACAATATTTGCTGGATAATACTACTAGCCCAATTTTGAAAATAATTCCTAGTGATGAACTTTAACAATTAAAAGACCAAACTACTGGAGAAAACAATATAACATGGATTAATCTCCGTCCGTCTTCAACAAGATATTGCAATTGCAGAGCTCTAAAATTTAAATATAAGAAGGATACAATTGACATCATACGAGAAGAGAAAAACCGTGTGGAAAATGAAATTCAAGAACTGGAAGAGAGCTCAATCACTGTTGGAATCCATGTTGTTAAACACCGTTTTTATTTTACTATGATAGATGGAAAAGTAGCTCAAGCTGTGACAAATACTACTTCAGCGAGCAATTGCATTATTTGTGGAGCTAAACCTTCAGAGATGAATGACTTATCCAAGTTGCAATCTAAGATCCTGAACGAAGAAGCTCTTGTTCTAGGAATGTCATCACTGCATGCACGGATTCGATTTATGGAGTACATATTGCACCTGGGATATAACTTAAGCTTTAAAGCGTGGAGAACTAATGATACTACTCGTGCTATCAAGGAAGAGGAAAAAAAACGAATTCAAGCAGAATTTGTATCAAAGGTTGGAATAAAAGCTGAAGTTATAAAGCAAGGAACTGGAACCAGGGTTACCCCTGGGATTTTTCAAAAAGTCGCAGAAAAAAGTCGCTTTTAGAAAAAAAAGTCGCAAATTCGAATTCTTTGAAAAAGTCGCATTTTTGAACAAAAAGTCGCAATTGAAAGAAAAAGTCGCATACCTAAATATTATTTTTTTTTACTATAGGAAAAACAATTTAGATACTTAGATAGGTACCTATACATTAAAAAATAACAATAACAAAAGAAAACCTAATTTAAAGACTTTATTTTACATAAATTAATATGTATGTATAGGTTTAAAGTTAAAATAAATGCCTAAAAAGATATGTAAATCACATTAATGTTTCGTTTTTTTAATAAAGTTTCTCTATACTTTTTAATTAGGTTGTTTACAGGAACCCACTCTCTTATATCACAGTCAATGAGATTTGTGGAAGCTAACATATTTTCGCTGGTTTCCCTTTGTAAACGGTTTGCTAATTTATTTTTCATAAGCGTAAGCTTTGAAAAAACTAGCTCAGCGCAAGCGCTGCTGTGTGGTAATGTTAAAATTTTACAAGCAAATTCGTAAAGGTCAAAGTATAGGTTATCAGCTAAACTATTTTTTAAAGTACCAACCTTGTACCAACTCTTTTATATTTTTAATTTAAAAAAATTTGCCATATTTTTTATCAAACGCTTGAAGCTGTAGGTGTTTGTATTGCTCTACCACTTTTTCTGGCTCATTTGTAGAGCTATTAAAATTTGAAACCAACCGAAAATAGTTAAAATCCTGATTTGACCTAATTATTTTGGGATCTAAATGTTTTAAAATAGAATGCCTCTCATCTTTAACATTAAATCTTGAAAAAATTTCTTCGCAAAGCGTTAAATAATATTGATGTACATTTTTTTATGCAAATAATTTCAAAATTTGTGATTTTTTATCCTTTAAGCAATTTTCGGCTTCCATGCCGATATATATTTCTTCAATTTTTTTAAAATAATTTTCGTTTCGATAATCAATCTCAGAAATAGATTTTCCAAGAACACATTCTTTCAATTAAAAATTTTGAAAAATAATTAGGATCCTCTATATAAGAGCACAAATAAGCAATTTATGATGTTTCACTCTAAAAAACTTTGCTTAAAATATTTATTTTTGAAATAATATATTTTAGAAACTTTAAATAAACTAAATTTTCGTTGTTCAAATTTTCGAGAACAATATCAATTTTTGAATTTGTACTTTCTTCAAATTTGGCCCTAATAAAAAAATGTTGCAAAACAACCCATTGCTCTACGATGCGGCATGTTACATTACATGTTACAGACAAAGCACAAAGGTAAGGAGATATTCCAGGAAATGTCAGTGTCAGTCGTCAGTGCCAAACAAGTAAGAGAAAAAAAAAACAATCTGACAGCGCCCCCGTGGTGGGAATGGGAAAACAAAAATATTTCGAAAACGAGAATGCGAATAGAAAACAAAGCAAAGACAATCATACCCACACATTCTCAGAAAAGTTTGATGGTAAATGTTTAAGCAAAGAAAAAGTCGCAATTTTAAACAATTTTAAAAAGGTCGTCGCATAGTCGCACAGCAAAAAAAAGGTCGCAAAAATGCGACTAAAGTCGCATAAGGGTAACGCTGACTGGAACAACGAATGATGGCAATACTTCACGAAGATTTTTCGGAAATCCAAATGTGGCTGCAGATATCACAAAAATAGACATTAGACTGATAACCAAACCAGACTCGCAGGCATATTGGAAGTTATTTGCAGCAATTTCTTAATTGATACCCAAACATTTAAAACTTATAGTGAAGAGACAGACAAATGTTGGATAATATTATCTCTACAGATTTACAGCAAATTAGCTATAATAAATAAGTATTTTTCGGATTATCCGCGTTATTTGAAATATAAATATATGAGTGCAATTTAGGACTCACCCCGAACGTTTCGCATCAAATTACATTGAGCGTGGTCACCGGGAAACTGCTGTTGAAATGTTATTTATTAGCTTGGCTCCGCAGGTTGTACCGGTGCGTAGACGGTTCTATCTCTTGATGTTGTTGTTGTTGAGGTGCAGGTTGTTGGGAGCAAACGACGCTCACTACATCGCAGGGTGTTACAATTTTAATTTGGGATGCCCGTGTGGTATCGATAATAGGATCCCACGCGCGAGAGAGTTTAAAGCTGTCGTCACGATTGAAATTTTGATGGCGCTTGATTTCAATCGCTTCACGTACCAAACGTGGGATGTAATGCTTTTCCTGAGCTAAAACCTTTGCTTGGTCAAAATGAATCCAATGAGGTTCGTCTGGATTGTCCAAGATGTGCTCACAAATTGCCGACTTTTCCCGCTGTTTTTTACTTACAGCACTGATGTGCTCTTTTAGACGGATAGCAATACTCCTTTGCGTTTGTCCAACATAAGAAGACCCACAGCTACAAGGGACTCCATATACGCCAGGGGTTTCGAGAGGGAATTGATCCTTTGGTGACAAAAGATAGTTTTTTACCTTTTTTGGTGGTATAAATATGGATTTTATTCCATATCTTTTTAGCACCTTACCAACTCTATCCGTCACACCCTTGACGTATGGTAAGAAAGCTTTTTTATCTGCAATACTCTCGTCCCTTTCCTGTGACACAAATGGCTTCCAAGTTCTTTGCTTTTTTGAATAGCCATTAGCTCTTAGAACGTTGTCAACAAGACACAACTCAGCCGTCAGATGGTCATTATCGCATATTTTATGAGCGCGCTGAAATAGTGTCGAGACAACCGATCTTAAATTTGCCGGGTGGTGGTGGGAAGTAGCATGTAAGTATCTGTTTGTGTGTGTTTCTTTGCGATGGACTGTGTGCCCCAAAGTTCCATCCATTCGTCTTATCACTTTTACATCCAAAAATGCAATGGAATTGTCTTTTTCTTTTTCCATCGTAAACCTGATTTTTGGATGTTGCGAGTTTAGATGTTCCAAGAAACTCACAATAATAGATCTTTTTAGAATGCAAAAAGTGTCATCCACATACCTCAACCATATTTTAGGTTTGTCTGCAAAATTGCTCAGGGCCTTTTCCTCAAAGTACTCCATCCACAAGTCTGCAACAAGGGGAGCTAATGGTAAACCCATAGCAACGCCATCTACTTGCAGATAGAAATCTTTGTTGAAACAAAAATACCCTGATGACAAACAGAACTCCAAAAGCGGCATATAGTTCTCGTTAATTCCGGCTGTTGAGATACTTTCACGGATGACAGTCAGAACCTCTTGAACTGGTACATTTGTAAAGAGTGACTCAACATCAAAACTCACCATAACTTCATCCTCTTCGAGTTTTAAACTACCAAGAATCGATACAAAGTGGGAGGAATCCTTTATATGATGTTCTTTCGACCCGATTAAAGGTTTGAAAACATCCACTAAATGCTTTGCTAAAAGATAACAAACCTTAAAAGTTATATAGCAAATTAGCTGTATACGAAATAATATGAATAGACAACTTGACCTTGTATTCTCATCTGACGCCGTTAGTACAGTAGTGGTAGAATCTATCTCTGCTTTATCTAACATAGATCAATATCACCCGCCTCTTGATATTTTTCTTGACTTGAGTGGTCATTTACTAGAAAATACTAATCCCCACGACTGTTCTTATACTTTTGACTTTCGGAGAGGTGATTTTCAACAGCTTTTAGATAGTTTAATTATTTCCGGTATAGAACGTTTACCGATTTCTAATGATCTTGACAAAACTGTCTCAAGCTTTTATTCTATTTTGATGAGATGCATAAATGAAACTGTCCCTAAAAAAAAGATCTATTCCCTCTAATTCTTCTTGTCATCCTTGGTTCACAAAAGAACTCAAATGCCTTCGAAATAAAAGAAATAAGGCTTGGAAAAAATATATAAGGTTCCCGACAGTAGAGAATCAAGTAGTATACATTTCCCTTTTAGAAGAATTCAAAAAACTCTCTTATGATTGTTATAATGATTATCTTCAAACCATGGGACTTTCCTTGAAATTAGACCCGAAAAACTTCTGGAAACTTATAAATTCTAAAAAGAAAAGCGACGGTTATCCTGTTAAACTCGTTTATAATGACGTAATCTTGAGTACTACTACAGAAACCTGTGAGGGATTTGCAAATAATTTTAGCTAATCCTTCATTGATTCCCCTGTTGTTGTTGACGATAACTATTTTCAATTCTTACGAAATTGTCCTCAGGTATCATTTAATAATATTACAATAGATCATGACAAAATTTTGGACTTTCTGTCACATTTAAAAGACGACTATTCTATTGGACCCGATGGAATACCACCCGCTTTACTGAAGAAATGTAAGTCTGTTTTAGCTCTTCCTCTGCGTAATATTTTTGTTCTATCCTTGAAATTAGGTAAATTCCCTGCAGTTTGGAAGAAAGCATTTTTAACGCCAGTATTTAAAAAGGGAGATAAAGCCAATATTACCAACTATAGACCAATTTCCAAACTTTCTTGCATTCCGAAGTTGTTCGAACAAGTTGTATGTGACAGTTTGACATTTATATGTAAAACTATTATCGGCAACCAACAACATGGTTTTATGCAAAAACGTTCTATGGTTACTAATCTTGTTGTCTTTTTGAATAAATGTTTAAACTCTCAAGAAAGTTGTCAAGAAGTTGATTGTGTATACACTGACTTCTCGAAAGCTTTTGATCAACTGTCTCATGAGATTATCAAGTTTAAACTTCACTCATACGGATTTCCACCACTTTTTATCAAGTGGATATCTTCATATCTTGAAGATAGGTTATATCAAGTCAAATTCAGAAATTCATACTCAAGAGAATTTATTGCCAAATTAGGTGTTCCGCAGGGAAGCCATCTGGGACCACTACTCTTTACATTGGCTATTAATGATGCTCCTCTGTGTGTTCGCAATAGCGAAATTCTAATCTTTGCAGATGAAATGAAGATTTATAAAAATATAGTATCTTCAAATGATCGGGTTTTACTGCAAGATGATATTAACCATTTTGCCTTGTGGTGTGAAAAGAACAGTCTGAACCTCAACCCGACAAAATGTCAAACTATGACTTTTTCTAAAAAACGTTCTCCTTACTCTCATGAGTATGTTATCTCACGGCACATTTTAACTCGTGTTATGACTGTAAGGGACCTTGGAGTTCTTTTTACACCCAATTTAGATTTTTCTGCTCATATTAATAAAATCGTGAATAAGGCCAATTCAATGTTAGGGTTTATTAAGCGCTGGTCTAAAGAATTTGTTGATCCCAATGTCACCCGGGCTTTATACAACTCCTTGGTGCGTCCCCATCTTGAGTATGCATCGCAGGTTTGGACTCCTCTTTATGATATTCATATTGAGAGATTAGAATCTGTGCAAAGAAACTTTACTCGTTTTGCCTTGAAAGGACTTCAATGGAGTGATCCTTCGTATGTCCTATCTTATGACCAACGATTATCTATTCTTCAGATGCAAACTTTGGAACAAAGAAGAACAAACAATGATTTGGTATATTTCCACCAATTAATAACAGGCGTCACAGATGCACCAGATCTTTTATGTTCGGTTTATTTTAATTATCGGAGAGGAGGTTATAATCTTCGAGGCCTCGATATTATTAAGGTCCCAACACATAGGACCAACTATGGCATGCATGAGCCCTTGACACGTATGGGTAGACTTGTAAATTGGAATTCAAATATTTTTGATTTTAATATAAATAAAAGTAAATTAAAAAACTTACTCAAAACCAGTAGTCCACGCTCCTAAAAGTTCTTTGTTTCATGTTATGTTATTGTTTTGTTCATACGTAATATTATTTGTTTATTTTTCATGTGTTATACCCTTGGTATCACATGCCCGCAACTGTTCACAAAATTTTGCTACACGGAGCAGAAGTAATAGAAAGTTCATCCTTGCCAGTTGGATCACTTTCAGAAGAGGCCCAAGAATACAGGAATAAGGACTACAAGTACTATAGGACCCACCACTCCAGGAAGTTTTCCCGGTTATCAACGAACTAGTATATATTCCATATGATCCTGATATCATCCGATCCATTTATAACCCAATTAAGACCTGAACCAAAGAAAAAACATCTTCCTTTGAGTGAAGAAGATCTTGAATTAATTAAATAACTTATTAATATTATTGATTATGTGTACTTATTTATTTATTTCTTATATTTGATATTATGCTTGTGTTATTATGTATGTATTTGATTATTTAGCTTAAAAACAAAACATACACAAAAAAGAAATACAAAAAAATTGTAAATCCGAAAATGTCAATAACTTTTCTCTCAATGATTTTTTTTAACCAAACTTTGTCAAAATGTGTGTAAGCCCAGTCCAAACATGTGTACAAAATTTCATTTAATTCCGTTGCATGGTTCAGATTTTACAGATTTTTTTCCGCTCTCCCATACAAATGGCACCACTGTGCGCCGCAATAACAGAGGAAGCAAGACCGAGTGTAATTCCATTCTCTATGCGAATTGTTTCTAAAATCAATGAAATTAAAAACGTTTTCCCTGTACCACCAGAAGCATCCAAAAAGTAAAACCCTCCAGTTCCACCATTTACAACTTTCATAAGTGTATCAAAGATTTTTTGTTAATTACATTTAGTATTCTTGTTAAGGAAAAAAAATATTTTTTTTAAGAAAATAAACTGGGCTTTAATAATAAGTGAAAAAAATTAATACTCATTAACGTGTTTTTTTGAATAAAATGATATCAAAGTGAAAAAAACTACTTAAAAAACGAAAAAATTGGGTTTGATGCAAAATTGCGGAGAAACGGTTGTCCGCAGAGAAAAAAGTCTTTGGACAAACTAAAACTGTAATAAATTTTTGATTGGTTATAAAAAAAATCATACGAATCGGACGTAGTTTGGCAAAGATAAAGCCAGTTAAGGGAAAAATCATAAAAACCGTTATAACTCGAAAACGGAACGAAAACGAGAAAATAACCTCTTAAGTTTTTCGACTTAAAATGACCTCAGGACTCCATGGTTTATATTTGGGGCGGTGACTGTGGGACTCTCGTACTCGAATGCAATGTTGTGTCAAAATTTCAAAGCAATCGGTTAAGAACTTTCTGAGTTTAGCGATTATCAACGCATTTGGCGATTCATTTTTATTTATGTACATACATTATATAGGTTACTAGATTGTTGCGACAGATCTGGCAAAGTCTTTGCCGAACTTCCAAACGCACACCAATCCTACTGTCAATTAATATTTGACAACCAATGCTACCCACGACCACGAGGCTGATAGATTAGACATTAAATTTTGGGGCCAGCGGCAGAACCCAGACCAAGGATTACGAAAGTAATTAATATTTAAATAATTTGATATTGTTTGTGAATTATAATTATTTCATTTGGGTTTTTTTTAATAAATTAAATATTGAACTAAATCGATAATTTTTCCTTGAAACAACACTAGATTATATCCAACATAAAAAGCTTGTTATATGCAAACAAATATGATAAAAAATGCTTGAAATGTGCACGAAAATGGGCAGAATATGCGAAATTAAATGATAAATTTTAGGAACCCAAAAAAAAAAAAAGAAAAAAGTAAGTTTTCATTCTTTTATTTCAAAATCAGCATACAATTAGAAAATTATCCTTTGATAGGCGATAATAGGTACAGGAACATTACATGACATTAAAATTATTTATTCTTTTTCATCATCATCATCGGCTCGACAACCGGGTTCGGGTCCTGGCCTCTTTCAACAAGTCTCTCCACCTATCCCGGTCTCTAGCCGACGCCATCCAGTTGCGCACCCCAAGGCTTCGGGCGTCCTGGTCTACGCCATCTCTCCAGCGTAACGCATGGTCTACCAAGCTGTCGTCTACCATAGAATGTACCACAAAGAACTTTCCGAGCAGGTTCCTCTTCGCTCATGCGAGCTAGGTGCCCTGCCCACCGGAGTCTACCGAGCTTAATTTTTGTCACGATATCTGCTTCAAGGTAGATTGCGTACAGTTCATGATTGTACCGTCTCCGGAATCGTCCTTCCTCACATACGGGGCCAACAATTCTCCTTAAGACTTTTCTCTCGAACGCAGCTAAGAGGTCGGAGTGCCGTTTGCTAAGCACCCAAGTCTCGGATCCATATGTGAGTACTGGCAGGACCATGGTCCTGTACAGCAGCAGTTTTGAAGTTATGGTGAGGTTTCTGGATTTGAAGAGCTTTGACAGACTATAGTAGGCTCTGTTGGATTTGAGAAGCCGCCCGCGTATTTCTTCTTCTTTATTGTTATCGGCTGCTACTATTGACCCAAGGTATTTAAAGGATTGCACCACTTCAAATTCGTGCTCCGCAACCTTGATTGTTTGACCAACTATTCCTCTCGCATTCGACGCCACCATGTACTTTGTTTTACCTTCACTAATGTGCAGCCCCAGATTTTGTGCCGCCTGCTCGATCTGGATGAAGGAATCGTGTACAGCTTGTTCGGTTCTTCCGATGATGTCGATGTCGTCTGCGTAAGGGACCTGCTGACGATAGTCCCTCGTGTTGCCGTGCCAGAGTCACGGATTGCTTTCTCCAACGCCAGGTTGAAGAGGAGGCAGGACAGACCGTCCCCTTGTCGGAGTCCATTAAAGATGTTGATTGGTCTGGATAGCAATCCGGCTATATTTACTTGGCTTGTTACGTTGGTCATGGTCAACCTACATAGTCGTGTCAATTTGTTTGGGATGCCGAATTCTCTCATGGCTTTGTAAAGTTCTACCCTGGCTATGCCCTAATAGCGGCCTTAAAGTCTATAAACAGATGGTATGTTGGGATGTTAAATTCTAGACATTTTTCCATCGGCTGCCTAAGGGTAAAGATCTGATCAGTTGTTGATTTGCCTGGAATGAAACCACACTGATATTGTCCGATGACGGTTTTAGCGTATGGGGTTATACGATCTTGTAGGATAGAGGAGAGTATCTTATAGGCGGTACTCAACAACGTGATACCTCTATAATTGCTGCACGTTGTGACATCTCCCTTCTTATGTATGGGGCCATATTATGCCTTTTCGCCAGTCTTCTGGCATTTCTTCCTGCTCCCATACGTGCACTATAACTATAATATCATGAATTACTTGACGTAAGGCTGGCCCGCCGTGATGAAATAATTCGGCTGGTATGCCGTCGGCTCCCGGGGATCTGTTCTGTTTAAGCCGGCATATAGCCTTCTCAACCTCTTCTATGCTTGGTGGCGGCAACATAGGGTATTCTTCTTGAAGTAGTGGAGCCTCCACTTCTGTAGTGAGCTGACCACTTAGCAATTCATTAAAGTACACTTCCCATCGCTCCAGTATGCTTTCAGGATCGGTGATCAGATTTCCCTCTCCGGCCTTGCAGTATGTGCAGCGTGGTGTGTACTGCGTCATGTTTCGGACGGATTGGTAGAACTTCCGCGCCTGGTGCGGACCTCGCTCTCGGCTATTTTCTATTTCACAGATTAGGTTCTTCTCCCAGGCTGATTTTTTTTGTCTGTGTAGCCGTTTTTCTATTCTTCTGAGCTCTTTATATTCCTCTTCGCGTGCCCGCGTTCTATGAGATTGTTGCATTGCTCGGTACGCAACATTCTTACGTTCAGTCGCTAGCTTGCATTCATCATCAAACCAGTCGTTCCGATTTTTACGACTGCTGCCTAAGATGGAGTTGGCAGTACTAATGACAATATTCTTAAGGCGTGTCCACTTCTCATTTACGCCCAGCATACTGGCTCCAGGACTTACTCTCCCTAAATCAAGTGATTCTAGGGCGAGTCCTAACGCATTACCAAAGGTGTTACTGGTGTTTTCATTGCGCAGGGCAGCCGTGTTGATTCGAACCTGATCGGCGGATGCAATGCGTCTTCGCAAGGCAATCCGCCCCCGGAAAACCATACCAACAAGATAGTGATCCGAGTCGATATTGGCACCTCGGTACGTTCGTACCGTCATCAAGTTCGAGTAGTAGCGACGGTCTATCAACACGTGGTCTATTTGGTTACGAGTGACTCCATCAGGTGATACCCAGGTGGCTTTGTAGATATCTTTACGCGGGAACCTGGTACTCGCAACGACCATGTTTTTCGATGCTGCCAATTCTAAGACTCGAAGTCCATTGTCATTAGTGTTCTCATGCAAACTATGGGTGCCTGCGTAATGCCTGAATACCGGCTCCCGACTTATTTTTGCGTTCAAATCCCCAAGGATGATTTTAACATCATACCTTGGACAGGCATTGAGGGCCCTCTCGACTTGTTCGTAGTAAGTCTCTTTTTATTCGTCTGAGAAATCCTCCGTAGGTCCGTGAACGTTAATGAGGCTGATGTTCGTAAATTTGCCTCGCACGCGAAGGGTGCATAGCCTTTCGCTTATAGCGTTAAAGCCGATGATGGTAGACTTCATTTTTTCGCTGACTAGGAAGCCTACGCCGAGCACATGGTGTTTTGTATGGCAGCTGTAGTATATGTCATATTCTTTCTTCTGTAGAACACCATTCCCTGTCCATCTGATTTCTTGAAGAGCTGTTATGTCAGCTTTATATTTTGACAGGGCATCGGCTAGCTGCTGAGCAGCTAGAGCTCTATAGAGCGATCGTACGTTCCATAAAAAAATTCGTAAATCGTTTTTCAGTTTTCGTTGCGTGGGTTGTCGTCGTGTGATCAGTCCGTTTCCGAGGCTTGTTGTCGGTCTCGTAATTCATTAAGTTTTACGGGACAGGGAATTAACCTGTCGCCAACCTGAGGAACCAGCCTGATCATATTAGCCAAACCTTTTTAAAGGCTTGTTTCTAGCGGCCGCCACGGAGAGGCTATGATCAGACTTCCACCAGTCCCGAAAAGTTACGGCACGTGCATGTTTTCGTATGCTACATGTTTTTCCCCCTATTAGTCTGATGGCTAACCGCCATTTATTATTTTTGCGAACTAAAAAATCAAGTGTTGTTCCAAATATTCAGTGGTAAGATTGTGTCTTCGATCATTTAGAATATTTTTGTAAGTGGAAAAAGTTCGCTCCAAATCCACTGAGGTAACTGGGCGGACTTTGAGCTTGGGTGTTATGTTAGCACTTATAGTTTTTGGCAAAAGGATTGTTAATTTTAAGCAGAGGAATATTACTTGCATCTGCAAGCAATGCTTCACATAAATCCATTGTAAATTGGTTGTTTTGTTTGCGGCTATAAGTTGTTATCGTGGAGCTTTCTTTTGCAATCCTGCGATGTGAAGAAGTCTTGATATGTTGGTCTATTTGAAGATTTTTTTGTGCAGTACGCAGAGTGATTGCACAGCACTCGGAAAAATATTGTAAATGTACCGATAATATGCATCATAACTAGACCTTAGGTAAAATATGCTATTACCGCTGATAATGTCTTAAATATGCAAATGCATATAATCCGGTCCCTTACTTATTACATCTTATGGAGTGCTAGTCAAATAGTGTGTTCATACAAAATTTTCAATGAAAGGGTATTTACCACTACATAGCTATTGGTGAAAAGTGGCAATAATATATAACAACTATTCTGGAAGCCATCTCTTTTCATGTGCTGTCAAGTAAGATTTTTTGTCTATTTATTTACAATATCCTCAAACCTTTCCTTGCGAGCGAGCAACATGGGTTTATGAAAAAGAAATCTACTGTTACTAATCTCGTTGAATTCACGTCGTTTACAAATAAAACTATCGAGGATGGTCATCAAGTTGACTGTATTTATACAGATTTCAGTAAGGCCTTCGACAAGTTGTCTCATAGTCTAATATTATTTAAGCTTTCATCTCTTGGATTCCCTTCTGCATTCGTTCAATGGATCAGGTCTTATTTGAAGGGAAGGACATACCAAGTTCTTTTTAGAGGAATCGTTTCTGATCCAATTAATGCTGACTCTGGTGTTCCACAAGGTAGTCACCTTGGTCCACTTCTTTTCATAATATCAATCAATGATGTTGTTTCAATTGTAAAATCATGTAGGGTTCTTATCTACGCAGATGATATTAAATTATTTAAAATCATCAGAAGCCAATCTGATTGTGTTTCTCTTCAAAATGACATAAATATGTTTTCTGAATGGTGCTCATATAACAATCTTTTTCTAAATGTTTCAAAGTGCCAATCAATGTCCTTCTTTAGAAAAAAAAACCCAATATGTTACAATTACAACATTAATCAAGCCATTCTAAGTAAGGTAGAAACAACATGCGACCTGGGCGTTCACTTCTCGCAAAATCTAGACTTTTCACTCCACATTGAGAAAATTGTCAGTAAAGCAAACTCAATGCTTGGATTTATTAAGCGTTGGAGTAAGGAATTTTCTTGTAGTCTTATAACATCTTCGTTGTACAACACCTTTGTTCGTCCCCAATTAGAATATGCTAGTTCTGTATGGTCGCCACTTTACTCAATACACATTGATCGAATCGAATCTGTCCAACGTAAATATGTACGCTTCGCATTAAGTCATCTTAATTGGAGTGACCCAAATCATCTTCCTCCATACAGCAGTCGCCTTCTTCTTTTAAACATGAATTCTCTAGAAAAACGCCGGAAAGTCAGCGATGTTATGTTTTTACACCAGCTCTTGGTTGGTTCCATAGATTCACCGGTTCTTCTAGAACAAATCCATTTTAAAGCTAGAAGCCACAGTTCTCGGAACTCTGAAATTTTTCATATAGACTTCCACCGTACCAATTATGGTCTCAATGAGCCTTTGACACGTATGAAACATGAGGCTAATATAAACCATTATGTTTTCGATTTAAGTTACTCAAAGCTTACACTTAAGCACAGGTTGTATGGGCATTCTCATTAAGTATTCGAAATTACTCGTAACGTTATTGTTTTTAAAGCTAGTATTATTTGACTTGTAGTTATTTTTGTAGCTACAGATAGTAGATTAATATTTATTATTTCTTTGTTTGTCATATTTGTTCGTTTTTTAGTAGAGTGTTAGGCTATATGTATGTATATTTACTCACTAACAACTAACACCACGCTAAATGATGACTGTGACAAGCTGATGTTTCCCAGTATCTAAAGGTGAAAAACCCGAAGAGAAAAGAAATATTGTTACAAATGCTTGCATTAAGCAGTACTGATGGCGTGTAAAAAAAAAAAAAAAAATCAAGTACATAAACTTTAATAGTCTGACGTTTATGTTCCATTTTTCCTAAAGGCCTAAAGAAACAAGACTACTCGTATGTAACATAAACATAAGTTAACATAACATCTCTACAATGATATCGATATCTGGGCAAATGTGATACCGACGATTAAAGTACACGACCTCGTAAGTGGTTTTTGCATATTTTTGAAATTTAGAAAAAAGACCTTAATTAGAAATAAAAGCAATATAACTGATTGGAGCTAGGCAAGGAGCCAAAATACATATAATTGGGTGTTCAATGGTGCTAGTTTGGAGATTGTAGAAGGGTACAAGTATTTGGGTGTGAAACTAAACCGAGTTCTTGATTTCAGCTTGCACCTTACAGATAAATCAAATATGAACCAAGCGATCTCATGAACACAGACATTAATAGATTGTACCACTATGCAATTGTAAAGGCTGAATGATAAACCGACTCGAACGCTACTGCAAAACCTGGAATTTATCGGTTAATCTTGCCAAGTCAAAAATTATGATTATGAGAAGTGATGGTGGCAGGCACTCGAGAAGTGAAAAGTGGACGTTCGAGGAAGAACAAATAGAGATTGTTAAGGAGTATAAGTACTTAGGAGTCTTCTAACCTAAACCTAAAAAAGCATCTTCAATACAAATTATCTGAAGCTAAACGTGCTATGTGTTCTGTGTGGAGAAGTTGTATTGATAAGAAAAACATTTCACATGGATTGAAGTATAAAATCTTTAGAACAGCTGCACTATCAATTCTTCAATTCTCTTTTACGGTGCCCAAGTATGGGGGTGTCTTTCTTTCGAGGCTATGGAAAAATTCCTTCGTTTTTTATTCGAAATACTTTCAGGCTGCCTGCTAGTTCACCAAATTATATGTTATATTTGGAAACAGGTATAGCACCACTATTTTTGGATACGCTCAAAATGCATTTCGATTACGTGGCAAGAATAATGGCGATGGGATTCCAAGACTGGTTCTCATACAGTTGATACATTCTGGGCGAACTTACGTTAATGAATGGAACAAATTGGCCAACGAAGTTTCAGCAGATTTTACAGTATTAACCATCGATAATCCTGATGCACTGAAGCTAAAATTCCACAATTTGCTAAGGAACGTTGGAAATATGATGTACAATAAATTCACTAAGGAAGCGGATTCGTCACAATACAGAAACTACAAATGCAAACTGAATCATTTTTACTTGCGACTTATAGGTACTATATAAGGCAACTTATGCATTCGTAAAAAAAATCAAACTCGAGATTTTGATCAAAGTTGACATTACGATGATAGCGAAGACGAAAAAAGTGGGTCTGGTAATTCTGTCTGTCTGTCTGCCTGCTCCGCCGATTTTCTTCAAACTTGGTAGTTATGGGTTTTGATTTTTTACCCCCGGATGTTTTTTGATTTGATTTTTTAAGACCAAAAATAACGGTACCTGCCATACGATTTTTTTTCGAAATTTTATAAATATTTTTTTTTCTCAAAAACTGTCCCAACGATTTTTTTAAAAAAAAATTTAAAAAATTTAATTTACTTAAACCAAGGTAATGGTTGAAAAAATTTTTCCAAAAAATGAGTAGTTTTGGTACCCCCCTCGAGACCATTTTTTTTGTTTTTGATTTTCTCAAAAACGGTACCACCGATTTTGATCATTTTTTGTATGCTAAAGCTTTAATTTTTTTTTTTGAAAACTCAATATTTCGAAAACCCCATGCTCGATTTTTTTAAAACTTGACAAATAAAAGTTTGGGAAAATAATCTACAAGATATGAGAAAAATAAATTTATTTTACCTAAAAATAACGATACCCTCCATACAAATGTTAAAAAATTGCTTTCGAAAATCGTATTTTCCTCGAAAACAATTCCGAGAATTTTGCTTAAATTTTTTTTCTTTCTATTATTTTTTAATATCTGTAATTTAATACAAAAATTATTTAAAACAAGATATTACCGACTGTACCTACCATAGAACGATTTTTTAAAATTTTGAATTTCTCATAATCAGCACAACGGATTTTAATGAAATTTCGTAGAGAGAAGCTTCTAAAAAGTTTAAAACACATTGCATTTCAAAACTTTAAGAAAAATATTTTTTTGAATTTTGAAAACAAAAATCAATTTTTTGTTTTTTTTTTAAATTCAATATCTCGAAAACGGCTGAATACTTTTTTTGTAAATTTAATTTTTATTCATTCAATAATAAAAACTTCAAATTGGCGTACTAACATTTTTTCTTAAAAATGTTTTAAAATTTTCTTATATAAAACCTTATTTTTTATGAAACCACTACAAAGACTTATAATTTTTGTTCTTGCATAAATCTATATTTGCTTGAATCACATTGCATCCTATTCTTACCCTTAACTACTTTTCGAAAAAAAAATCGTATGGCAGGTACCGTTATTTTTGGTCTAAAAAAATCAAATCAAAAAACAACCGGGGGTAAAAAATTAAAACCCATATCTACCAAGTTTGAAGAAAATCGGTCGAGCCGTTTAGCTGTAATCGAACAGATAGACAGACAGACAGACAGACAGAATTGCCAGACCCACTTTTTTCGTTTTCGCTATCATCGTAATGTCAACTTTGATCAAAATCTCGAGTTCGATTTTTTTTACGAATGCATAACTTGACTTATAGTACCCACCTATAAGTCGCAAGTAAAAAACATACATAATATTTATTTTTCTTAACAAAAGTCTTCACTTTTTCGCAAACTTCCTTTCAGAAATAGTTGACGTTGCAATAAATAAGTAAGTTTAAGTTTCTGAGTTATATTCATATCATATTTAGTATTTAAATGTTTAAATATGTACATAGTACATATGTACATATTTCAAATTCGTAAATGATTTCAATATTTTTGTTATTATATGTTATTTATGTTAAAATGTTTTCAATTGACACTCTTTAAAAGCACCACTGAATAACTTCTTAGATACTTCACTTCTTGAAAGTTGAAAGTCACTTTGCGAATCACACGATTGCAATTCATTTACCAAATTTTGTAACGTGTTATTTATCTGCGAGCGTGCATGTGTATGCTAAGGTGACTATACATACGTGAAAGTAATCTGAAGAATATCGGATCTGACATATGCAAGGGGGGATCCCTTCTTGTATCTATTGTGCATTTGATTCGCTTCGGTCAGCAGATATTCTTCACACACGCTCTAGGAACGAAGGAGAGAGAGAACCGATTCCAAAAGAAACTTTGAGCCTTTTCACTCTTCCAAAACAATACGATTTTATCGAGGTTCACAAATGACAAAATTACAAGTATTCTATGAAATTTGCTTACTCCGCCATTCCGTTCACTAAGATCAATTCCCTTAACGTCTACCTATAGGGGCTGATGTTTACAGGCCCCTTATGAAACATCGAGAAGGTTGTCTGTTTCCAAATACGTCTGTGGCTTGCTACTGATCGCACGTACTTAGCTCGTCGGTGGGGTGGAATCTTGACTTTTGAAAACTAGACTATGTTACATTAATTACAATTTATTTCAAGCCAAAATGGTTTGAAATGGTCTTAACCGGTAAATGAATATTTTTTTTATCGCAAAATTTGTTTTGCAGGGCCCAAATCTTACGTAACCCGAGAATTGTGAGTTGTTATGTTGAAGAGCATAGATGTTAGTGCTCTTTGAGTGATTCATACCCTCCCCTGATATATAACAGAGTGTGTTCTGTAATATTCCTCGGCCACCACCTTCACTCATTATAAAATAGTAACCCCTTTTTATTAGGAAAACCCCTTCCAATTAATACAAGAAGTTCCCTCTTATCTCATTACAAAATGATCCCATCCATACTCCATTGTCCCCTACACTTTCCGATTTTCCCTTGTATTATAAACTTGTTTTTTTTTTACTAATTTTTTGATTCTCTTTCGTTTTCTTTACTTTTTGATATTTTTTTTTGTTATATTTTTTTGTTCAACTTATAAAAACAAGGTTTCACTCGTAAAAAAAAACTTTAGGCTGGATGCTGGAAGAGAGACACTTAGGCACCACGTTATCCTGCTCGAATGTTCCACGCGGTTCGTAGCATCGTAGTTACTGGTGTGGGTCTGGAACTAGATTTTTTGTTCTTTGCTTTGTGTCTTCTCCACCAACTCTTGATTCTTTGCACGTGATCACTCAAGGGTAGTGTTAATAAAACATCGATAGTTTAATCGATTAATCGATTGTTTTGAACTATCGGGACTATCGATAGTTTGGTGAAAACTTCGATAGTCTGTAAAGTTGATGTGTTTTTGTTTCATAAATGATTCGTTGACTGAAAATTATGCTTGAGTGATAAAAATGACATTTGCGGCTAAATGCTTAAGTTTCTTTAGAAGATGCAAGTATTTTTTTCTCCTTCGGATTTGGCTACAATTTATAAGGCATACATTCGATCTAAACTTGAGTATAACTCCGATATCTGGGCTCCTAAAACCCATCTGCACATTTTAGATAGAATCCAAGAAAGAGCCAGTTCTATTATCGAAACGTTTGTTTCTCTAGAACACCCATGTAATGTCACTTGTCTTACTTTGTTTATCGCTTCTTATATAAATAGTGCTCTAATGATATAGCCAGCTGCATTCCTCCTCGCCAAAATACTCGTCTTGCAAAGAATGCTCATCAGTTAACCTTTGAGCCTAATTCCGGGTACCAGGTGTACTGTAAAATACAGAGATTATTTCTTTAGCCGTACTACTCTAATGTAGAATACTATACCCCACTCGATTTTTTACACAGTTTTGTTTTTTGACATGTCAGCTTACCGTTACCGCTTTAATAGGGAAAGTCCCGTAACAGCATTTCATTACAGAGCATATGTTTACATGTTTCGTTTTCTTTCGAGTTTACAGTTTTCCCGTTCTGTGTTTTGGTAATTTGTAAAATTAAGTTTGCGTAAAAAGCAATATTCGATTCGGACTTTTATCAACAAATCTGGCAATTTTTATTTAAATTTACAAGACCATTTAAAATAAAACTTGCTGATGCTGAATATTATCTTTAAATATAGAAGGTGATAGTTCATCCTCTGATGCAGATGAAAATCAAATTCCACCAGTGCAAATGTTAATGCCCTCCAAAGCTTCGAGAAATTCGATCAAAAAAAACATCAAAAGAATTTTTGCTTAAAAATCACGCCAATAATAAATACATGAACACAATTTTTGATCAGCAAGAGTGAACAGTTTTTTTTAAATGATTACAAAATTTGATTTTTTTTTTGAAATGTTTCTTAAAAGATTTGAATTTTTTTTTCAGCTCATTTTATTATATATTATTATGAAAAACACTATCGATTATCTATCGATTAATCGATAGTTTTTTTTAAACTATCGATACTATCGAAAGCTCGAACAATCGATGTTTTATTAACACTACTCAAGGGCATCTAGTTGGTATCTTTGTTCTTTTAATGCCCAAAATGGCTTCCACGCTTCGTATCAGTGGCTTAAGGGAAAGGAAATTGAATTTCTGTGGGTTAAGAAGGGAGTTATTTAAAGCCCCAGATTCAATAAAAAAACTTACAAAATTTTCGGGTTTATTATTTTATTTCCCGGAGAGGTGAAGTTCGTCCAGCTAAGCGGTAACCAAGAGAAAGACTTTAAGTTTAAGGTACTTTTTTTGGTTGGCATGCCGTGAAGATAGTTCTTTTTTTGCTTTTGACGAAGGAAATGAAGCAATATTACCTATATAACAATATTACGATTTTTAAGCCCGCAGGAGAGAGACGTGTGTGGTGGCGGCGCGGGCGGGGTTACATAAGGCGGAAGATGACTCCAAAAGAGAAACTAAGATTAAAAATCGCTTTCGTGTAAAAGCAGTATTTGAACAAAAAAATTGGAACAGGCGAATAAATGAAACAGTCGATTCGTTGTTTTCATCACGAAACCTTTCGTCAAAAAAAGCTATTTTGACCAATCACAATGAGCAGCTGGGTAGCGCTTATTTAACGCTCTTGTAGGACACTTTCGTTTTGGTTTATAACTAAATTATGAATTTTTGAATTTGTTTTTCGATTAAATAGTGACTTCTCTTTTTATAGTCGTTTTTTATTGGGAATTGTATCGGCAGCGCAGTAAAATTTTACACAGTAAACAACAACAAAGGAATAGTGCGTATAAACTAGGCAGTAATAAGAGTGCACATAATAGTGCTGATAAAGTTTTGGAGCATCTGGATTACAGTGACACTCAAATTGGTTGCAAAAGTTTTATTTTTCTTGAGGTTGACAGATTATGATTATTTGAGAATGTGTTCGGTGATATTTGTTCATTATGTGGTAAATTTTCACAAGAGCAAAATTATGTGGTTTGAAATATTAATTTACGATTAGACGGTAAACGTTAATAGTCAATGGTCAAAATTTTGCCTCTTAATGCGTGTGCATGTTCCCTATCTGTCACGTGAGAGTATGAAAATCATCGAAGGATAAATGCGATGCAAAACGATTAAAAAGGACATGAAAATGATTTTTTTCTGACACCGAGCCCTTAATTTGACTTTGTGTACATACATGCCATTGAGATTTGATTTTATTAATAATTTTGCCACTTGTTTGACAACAAATTTTTCAGTGATGTTAATTCAGCATAAACCACATCAAAACGTATACTTTTCCAACGCATCCCTTAGCTTATTCAAAAGTGAATTGTTTATTCGTAGGTATATATTTCATTTTTAGTTTTCGTTTCCTTTTACTTTGTTCACTTAATGATTCTGAAATATCTACTAAATTAAGATGATTTGTTAAAAGAAACTCAGGAATTATGTACATATAGCCCTTTTCTGTTTTGGATCTTTATTCTTTTCAATTTGTATTATTTTTGTAAGAAATTATATATTTATTTTGCTTCTTTTCCAAATCAGCTGATTTTGACACGGGTGTAAAAGTGTATATGCAGTCAAAAAAGCATTTTATTCGGACTTCCATTGCTGCACTATGTATACATTACCAATAAAATACGCCTTATATATGTACATATGTACACCAAGTTAGGCATTTACATATATTTAAAGAAAATACTCAATATACTTTATTAAATGTACGTTTATTACATTGTATCTATCCTTATGAAATAAGGCAAAAAGTTTTTAACTTTTTGGTGTAAAAAAAAGCTTATGGGAAATGGGAGTGGTTTCCTACAATTTTAAGCGACTCGTATTTCATTTTGTCATATTTTTTTTTATATTATACGCACACTCAAGGGGCTATGAATACCCTTATAATGTTAAGCACAGTGCGAACAATTAGAAAAGTGAAATAGGATGAAAAACGAGATAACGATGCACTTTGCGATGAGTGGGAAATATTGAGCCGGATAAAGCATTCCACATTCGTGTAGTGCGGCTAAAAAAAGAATCTCTGTATTTGACTGTACGTCCGAAATTAGGATCAAGGGTAAACTGATGGGCATTCCTAGAAGTACAGGTATTACGGTTGAATTGTTTGAGGGGAGGAATGCAGCTGGCTATTTCCCTAGAGCACTGTAAAATAATGATAGACATATAAACATTGCGGTGGTGCTCGAGAAATACAAATGTTTCATTTAGACAACGGTCGCCTATCATTTTTATAGCTCTCTTTTAAATTCTGTCCAAGAGACTCAAGTGGGTTTTTGGAGCACCTGCCCATATATGGGAATTGTACTCGAGCTTTGTATTATGTAAATCAAAGTACTTTTTCTTATTATTTATTCATTTATTAAATAAGTAAAATTCATACTAATACAATTATTATAAAAGTGTTTTAAGAAAATTAAGACTAAGTGGGATCTTACTAGTGAGAAAGCCAGAGAGAGAATGCCTTGTACTCTTGGCAGTTGTAAGTGGTTCGTCACTACTTAAAGTGATAACGAGTTATATAATACTGGGTTTTTAAGGCACTGCCAACAATACATTTCATCTTCCCGGGCTTAATGCAAAAATATCTTAACGGCAAAACTATAACAAATTCATAATTTTTACTTAGATGTATTACATATTTGTATATCAAAAATTCATAAGGTATTTTGTTCTTCATTTAAGGTTTACTTATATTTTTAATTAGGTTCAACAAACAATCATGTTAGTCTTTTCCATAATTCTCTTACTTCTACGAAGTGGAAGATTTATATTTTTTTTTGCATTAACATTTTCATTTACTTTTGAATTTACTTTTTGATTTGTTTCAAATTTCTTTAATTGATTTACATGTACTATTCTTTTTTGTGAACCAATTTGTATAACATATCTAACAGTACTTATAATTCTGACCACTTTACATGGAAGCCAACGTTTGTACTCTTTTACATGGTTTCTGTATAGACAGTCCTCCCCCACTTTATATAAAATAGGTGAAGGTACAAAATTTAGTTTATGTTTTGTTGACTTATTATTTCTGTTCTTGTTATTAAATTTAATCTGATTTCTATTATTCATAATATCTAACGCAATTCTTGGTTTAAAAGAAAATATGTGTTCAGATGGAGTTCTCTGAGACAAGGAATTTGGTGTGTTACGATGGTTGAGCAAAAACGAATTTACTTTTTCTTGAAGCTGTTGGCATGATTTATTGCTAAGCAAAAACTTTTTTAATACATCTTTAACTATACGCACATGTCGCTCTGCAATCCCGTTGGATTGTGGATGATACGCCGGGCTGTGAGACAATTTTATATTATTTTCAGTACAAAAGTTTTTAAATTCAAATGATGAAAATGGAGGTCCATTATCCGTAACAATTTCCATATAGGATATCCAAAAATTGAAAAAATTTCATGATTGAGTTTCGCTATTAAACTTGAAGCTGTAGTGCTATTCATAATAATGACATGCAAGAACCTACTGAAAACATCAATTGACAAAAGCAACGTTTTTCCTTCAAAATAGAAAAAATCTAAATGAATTCTTTCAAAAGGAAAAGTACTCACCGGCCAATTTGAAATTTTTTTTTCTTTTGGTATTACTTATGTAACTTGACAAATATGGCAATTTCTTACAAAGACATTAATATCATCATCAATTCGTGGCCACCATACATAATGATCGACATATTTTTTTCATGATAACCACACCGTTATGATTACTATGTACTTTTTCAAGTACCTTCTGTCTTATACTTTTTGGTATAAGTATCTATTCTATCTCTGTAGAAAATACAACCCTGGTCTATACTGAGTTCATATTTAAATCTTAAAAAATTATGCACTTCATGCATATGTTGGTCCAACCATCCCACTTTTATAGTTTCATACAATTTGGAAATTTCAACATCTTTCTGAGTTTCCTCAGCGACAACATAAAAATCAATCGGCAATTCTGCAAAAAAATTAACTGAGTTAATACAGATACTTTCAATATCTGTTTTGCTACTCAAAGGTAGCCTTGAAAGCGCGTCGACATACGTTAGTTCTTTTGCTGGTTTATGTTTGATACTATAATCAAACATAGAAAGTGTTATAGCCCACCTTTGAAGTCGAGCAACAGCAACTGAAGAAGTACCCTTCCTTGGATTAAAAATCTCTCTGATTGCTTGATTGTCAGTGTATATTGTAAATCTTTTACCATAAATATATTTGAAAAATTTTTTGACCGCGAACATTACTGCCAATGCCTCCCTGTGGAGTTGCGAATAATTTTTTTCGCTTGTTGATAGTGTGCTGCTCGCAAACATAACCGGCTTCTCCTCACCATTTACAACATGCAGTAGTACTGCAGCAACTCCATACGGGCTGGCATCAGTACTTATTATGATAGGCTTATCTTTATCATACAATTCCAAAACGTTATTTTGCAGTATAAGCTGCTTTGATTTTTCAAATTCATTTTGACAACTGCTATCCCAAATAAACTTACTTTGCTTGTTTAAAAGAGCATATTAATTTTTTAAATTTCCTGAAAGATTAGGTATGAACCTTCTATAATAGTTTATCAGCCCCAAATATGATTGAAGCTCCTTTAAATTAGTAGGACGCGGTGCTTGTGAAACCGCTTCGACTTTCTTTTGATTGGGTCTTATTTCATTATTACAAATAACATGCCCAAGATATTCTACAGAATTTTTTAAAAAAGAACACTTGGCAAAATTTATTTTCACTTTGTGTTGATTTAAACGCCCTAGTACTTCATAAAGTCTATTTCTGCATTCATCCACAGATATTCCGCCTACTATAATATCATCGATATATCCGCAGACCCCTTCTACTTCAGATAAAATCCTATCGATGACCGATTGAAATATTGATGGTGCACTTGCAACTCCGTAAGGCATCCTTATATACTGAAAAAGGCCTTTACTGGTATTTATTGTTAAAAGTTCCCTTGACTGAGGTGTCAGCACGAGTTGTTGGAAGGCTCCCGATAAATCGAGTACACAAAAGACATTGCAGTTAGCCAATTGCGCAAATATGTCCTCGATATTTGCCATAGGATAGTGGTGAGTTTCAATGAACTTATTAATGGTAACTTTGCAGTCAATACAAAGCCTGACTCCACCACTCAGCTTTGGGACACAAACTATGGGCGATGCCCACTGGCTATGCGTTACTGCTACTAAAATACCTTCTTTTACTAGCCTATCAATCTCACCGGACACTGTTTCCCTCAGTCTATAGGGTACTGCATATGACTTACAAAAAATGGGTTTAGCATCTTCTCTAATATTTATCTCCGCTTTATAACCATCAATAACTTGATTAGGATCTTCGGAAACCACATACGGGAAATTCTTACGGATAAAAGTTAACATCTTATTACCTTCGACATCTGCATCTACCTTATTAACAGCCTTTATTTCTTTTCCAAACAAATCTTGTTTCCAACTCGGCGCAAATTCGCACAACCAATTTCTTCCTAGCAATGGCACAAATACCGGACCTTCAACCACGATCAAATCCAATTCCCTTTTCTTATATTTGAACTCCACCTGCACCACAGCTTTACCAATGACTTTAACTTTAGAATCTGTAATAGTACATAACTTTAGATCACAATTTATAATTTGAATGTTAGGAAACTTATCTCTAAAATCTGAATGTGATATGATTGATGTTCCCGCTCCCGTGTCAACTTCCATCATCAGCAACACGTTGTTTATTTTTACTTCCACGAGTAATCCCGGCTCAGGTTTTAAATTATTTATCACGTAAAGAGATCTCACATTCTGCCGATTGTCGCCACCGCCGCCGTCATTCCCTTTAGTCCCGTACCAGCATATACTTGCTATATGCCCTTGTTTTTTGCATTTGAAGCAAATCAAATTTTTGGCTTGACATTCTCGTTCGTTGTGCTGCCTACCACAGTGCTTGCATTTATTGTATTTAAAATTTCGTCTGCTAAACTCAGTTTTTTTCGATTTTATTTGTTTCGTAGAGTTTTTTTGTTTAATTAAATTTACACCAGTTGTTGGGTGCATTGTTCTCTGCTCTTTTTCGGACATTTCCATGTTTAAGGCTAATTCGCAACATTTTTCAAAGGTTCTCGTATCATCTGTGAGAATATTTTGTTGTATTCTTTCGTTGCGGAGACCCACTATAAACTTATCAGTGAGAGCATCTTCCAGTGCAAGGTGTCTAAGAGAACTTGAATTGGTTAATTTTTCGTCAATGAAATCACCGAATTTGCAAGTTTCGGCGAGATTTCTCAATTTTACTATGAAGTCGCTTATGGATTCTCCCTCTTCTTGTCTGGCTTTCTGAAACTTAAAACGTTCAGCACGTTTATTATGCTTTGGTGCATAATGACTTTGTAGCAAATTGATTAGATCTGTAAATGTTTTGGTACTCGGCAACGCAGGTGCCGACAGTGATTTGAGCACTTTATAAACTTCTGATCCCACAAGGGTTATGAATACAGGTGTTTGCATTGATTCTTCAATACTGTTTGCTATAAAGTATTGCTGGACTCTATCTTTATATGCTTCAAAGTCTTCTCCTGGCACAAACTCATTAATATTTCCTAAAAATGCCATTATTCTTTTTGGAGTTTCAATTTCTTCGTCAGATTCCTCAGGTTCTTCTGATTTTTTAATAGTTTTTTTTGCAACTTTTTTAGGCATTACCGCACCACTCTTCACTAGTCACGTGGACAATTTTAATCCAATTATATCTGATCAATCACAAATTATTTTTTACAAATAAGCGCTTCAAAAACATCCTCGTCGCCAATTTATTATGTAAATCAAAGTACTTTTTCTTATTATTTATTCATTTATTAAATAAGTAAAATTCATACTAATACAATTATTATAAAAGTGTTTTAAGAAAATTAAGACTAAGTGGGATCTTACTAGTGAGAAAGCCAGCGAGAGAATGCCTTGTACTCTTGGCAGTTGTAAGTGGTTCGTCACTACTTAAAGTGATAACGAGTTATATAATACTGGGTTTTTAAGGCACTGCCAACAATACATTTCACTTTGGACGAATATAGGCCTTATAGATTACAGCTAAATCAGAAAGGGTAAAAAACTACTTGCATCGGCGGAAAAACTTAAACACTTAGTAGCGTTTTAGGCGACGTCAAATATGGTCTGTGATGCACAAACCTAGAACTGAAAGCTGTTCAGTCTCCTCGATGCAAGTGCCATCCATGGATAGTGGCGTTGAGGGAGGATTACGCTTAAGCGACAGTAAACATATTGATAGAAATTAAGTTTCCTTCTGTAGATATGATAAAAAGTTTTGTTTATACCACAAAATTCGTTGTTTGAGTTACAAAAAAATTTGGTTATTTATTTGATTTCAACGAATTTTCTTATATTGTTAGAAATACAATTTTGTTTTTGATAAATTAAAAATTTGCATCAGTTTTAATTGAAATGATAACAATTTTGAACATATGATACATTTTTTTTAAATATTTGTACGCAACAAAATTTTTTTTAATATTTGTCTGATTGAAAAAAACAAAATTTTGTTCCCATGAAAATAATTTAATGAATATAATAATATAATAAAATGACGATTCCGGAGACGGTACAATCATGAACTGTACGCAATCTACCTTGAAGCAGATATCGTAGACTCCTGTGGGCAGGGCACCTAGCTCGCACGAGCGAAGAGGAACCTGCTCGGAAAGTTCTTTGTGGTACATTATATATGGTAGACGACAGCGTGGTAGACCATGCTTGCGCTGGAGAGATGGCGTAGACCAGGACGCCCGAAGCCTTGGCGTGCGCAACTGGATGGCGCCGGCTAGAGACCGGGATAGGTGGAGAGACTTGTTGAAAGAGGCCAGGACCGGAACCCGGTTGTCGAGCCGATGATGATGATGAAAATGAATTTAAATAAAAAACAAAAAAACATGTTCAAATAATCATAAGTTGTTATTGCATTTTTTCCAAAAGAATCCTATACACTTGTACTCGTCTACCATTAACCAAGGTTAACACCATCTATAAAAAGTTTTGTTGTGACTAAAACACAATTAAATTAAAAATAATTTTGTTTGTTTTTATATTATCTATGTAGATTGTAGATTAACTTTTTCTCATATTTTTAAATAAAAGAAATTGCAACTTATTTGCTTATTTTATTGTGATTGTTCAAATAACCATAAGTTGTTATTGCATATTTTCCAAAAGAATCCTATACACTTGTACTCGTCTACCATTAACCAAGGTTAACACCATCTATAAAAAGTCTTGTTGTGACTAAAACACAATTAAATTAAAAATAATTTTGTTTGTTTTTATATTATCTATGTAGATTGTAGATTAAGTTTTTCTCATATTTTTAAATAAAAGAAATTGCAACTTATTTGCTTATTTTATTGTGTTTGTTCTCTTAACTCTAAGTCTCTATTTGTTTTTTTTTTTAATAGATAATTTGGCAATTCTTGCAGTATAAAAGCTGGAGAAATTTTTTGAAAGTCATTAGTTACGGCTCTTTCATAAAAAGGTGTCTACTGAAGTAATATAAAAATGTTCGCACAGAAAATTATGTTCTTTATGTTTCTTTGCTCTAGTGGCTGTATTTGCTGTTTTGACAAGTACTGTTTCTGGGTCCATAATAATTGATCTCGGATGTTATGATTCTGCCCACAATTTACTTGGCATTAATGCTTGCCTCACTGAAAAAATTTTTGTACATTCTTTTTATGAATGGCGATCATTCAGCCAAAATCATTAATTTTTAAAGAATATTCATATGAATAATGCACGAATTCATAGAAATTAATTTTTGTTTTAAGACCAAGTCATGATTTTCATGAAAAACCATTCATAAAATCCAAAGCAATAGAATTGTTGTTGGAAAACCAGATTATGATATTTTACATTTAAAATATGAACAGTTCATACAAATTTTATTGTAAAGTTTTATGAAAAATTTCTTAAAATGCTTGAAACTCTTCTTTTATTGTAGGAACAAAGTGACTAATTAAATGAAATCGGATTCATCAATATAAGCAACTGAAATTTTATGAAAAATTACTTTAAATTCTTGAAACTATACATATTTTACATGCAAAATATCATAAAATGCATGAAACCACATTCATAAACATTTTTTTTGTTGCGAATTTCAAGCAGGAAACTTTACATTTGGAATATGAACAATTCATACAAAATTTAATATGAAGCTGTATGAAAGATTATTTAAAATGTATGTAACTTTTCATTTGTTACATGCAACATATTTTTTAATGCATGAGTAACGGACATTTTAAGAAAAATTGCTCTTAATGCTTGAATCCATTTATTTGATGCATGCAAAAATAGGCGGGCTAACATTCTCAAGAAAATTTTTGACAAATATGGCTAGATAAGGCACGAGTACGATAACTCAGGCGCCAATAAATAATAACGGTTTTTTGTAGAACCGTTAAATACAAACATTTCTTACTATGGGAGGGGGGGGTCTATCTCCCCCCGTTTGGGCGGGAGGGGCAATTTTATAAAAAAAAGTACTAAAAATAAAAAAAAAATATTTAGAAATAACGGTAACTGCTACAATTAAGTTTTGGATCTTTATTTAAAGACAATACTCTGTTCTATTAGCTAGTTTTTAAATCAAGTGAAATCTATGAACAGTTTTTGAAAAAATGGGTTTTGAACTGAAAATTTGGGAAAAAAAACATAAAAAAAGTTCAAAGTGTAATTTTTCAGAACTGTTAAATTATATACATTATTTTTTTTCTAAAATTCGTTGCTCTAATTAATTTCTAATCAAAAACTGAAACTAGATGATTTTTTGTCTTCTACTGCTTGAGAAAATTAAAAATTACTGAAACTACTTTTTTATGAGATTTTTGTTTTTTTGCTTGCTTACATAAATATAGTCCTATAGCACTCAGCATTACGACGTTTAAACAGTGAGGTGTGTAACCCCCCTGCTTGGGCACACTATAAGATTTGGGGTAGGTGCGAGGTTGGGTGTATGCAAAGTTTCCATTTAGAAAGTCATTTAGCGTTATCCAGGATGCACCGCGAAGAGGTGTGTAGTCGTGAGTGAGTCAGTCAGTCAATTTGTTAAGTTTAAATAGTGAAGTGCGTGTTTTAAAATGTCTTAAAAATGTATGTCAGTTTCATCAATGAAGTCATCATCAATAGTCTCGTTTCTGTCGTGTTCGTAGAGTTCGTTGAGTTCTTCGTTGATGGTCAGAAGTCTAGGTTGTTTTGTAGTGATGTGTACCTCATACATGAGGCAATACAAAATGTCCCATATACCAATCTGAAATGTCCCATCACCTCAAAACGAAAAAATGTATTACCTCACACCTCACCACAAAAGCAACGAAAAATATTTCATGGAAAAAAAAACACTATTCGTATCGAGCATCTCACTCATCGGCCTGATACTAAGACTGAGACTGATGCAGAATGAAGTTGTATTGTAGTTAATTGTATGAAAGGAGGAAATAGCCCTCAAACTCTCTACCCACCAAAGATCAAACCAATGGAAATAGAATGAGGTTTGTGGAAGATGAGGATTTTAAATGAAATGAATGAATGTGTTGTGAGTTGAGTTGTTGAGTACTTTTTACTCAAACGTCCCATTCAAACAAAATTCGTGACATTGTCGCAGGCTGGGTTTTTGTATCAGACTGGAACTTTGTACCAGGATGGGACTTTGTACCAGGCTAGGACTTTGTACCAGACTGGGACTTTGTACCAGACTAGGACATTTGTCATTTAGGATTGAGGAATTGTGGTTCTTTTGCATCTGTTTGGGGAGACAAAATGAGAAGAGGTAATGAGTGGGACTTATGAATGAATGAATGTTGCACTGACTACAATGTAACAAACAATGAAGATAGGTATGAAGCATTATCGAAAATTATACAATCAAAGGGTTAAAAGGAAAGGAGGTTGTTTTTACAGTTTGGAGTAGGAGGTTTTGTTAATTTTTGAAGGAGTAGGAATTTTCGTTTTTGATATGCAAATGCAAGTGCATTCCTTTTATTTGTATTTGTTTTGTTTTTAGTGTTAGAAAAAAGAGACTAGGGTTTAGAGATCAAGATCAAATATGAGAATTGAAAAAAAAATCAATCAATCAATTGTGCTGAGTTTGCGTACGTGAAGAGTCATTAGTGTTGTATTTAGTCCAGTGTCCTGTAATCAAATTTGTTCGAAAAAAAAGTGATCAGAACAGGTCTTAACATAAGAAACATGTTGAGTGGGAAGAAAGTAGGACAAATATTGTTTTTAAATGCAAAAATGTAATGATGTATTTTTTTAAACTCATTAGATTCAATTTATTTTGAATGTGATAACATATTTGTTTTTTTGTTAAAAAAATATCTTTTTGTGTTTATCTTTTTATTAAATGCTTTTGTTTTCTTTAAATAACTTAAATAAAATTTAAAAACACCACTTTTTCTTTTAAACTTTATTTTTAGGTTAATTTTTTTAATATATCTTTTTATATTTACTTATTTTAAACTTTATTTCTGTTAAAAACTAACACTTTTTTAATTTTGTTTTTAAATGTTTTATTTTAAAATAAAGTGTTTTGTATCAAGGATATTTAATTAAATATATTATATTTATTGATATTTAATTTTTGTAACCTTTTTATTTAATGCAATTTTAAAAACTGTTTTTGGAAAAAATATATACTATTAAAAAAAAATACGCATTGTTTAATTTCGAATTTCAAAATATCCATTTAAATAGGTACATATGTACCATGAGACATTTGAGGTGGGACAAAGTACCACCTCATTTCAAAAAATGAGTACCTCATACAAACTCATTTCAAATTCACTATTGTTTTGGAGGTATTACATCTTCTAGATTTTTGCTTTGAACAGTGGGGGGATCAAAGTTTTTAGGTGTAATCCCACACTTTCGGCTGCATCGACTGTGCATGGATAGACTTTTCTAATGTCTAATAAAAATTGCATGATTTGAGATCAAAGAATGACCTTCGTAAATATTAATTTGTATACCACATGTGCTTGAAAAAACAACGGTACAAAATTCGATTGTTTGTTCGTTTTTCTTAATTATCTAAGTAAGTAGGTATGTATACTTTGAACATGACAAATCCATTATATAGGTATGTAAGACACAAACATACGTATTAAGAAATTATATAAATTTGATACAGCCGTACAGTAGTACCTAGGTTATGTGAATTTTTTGTAAGCGAGCAAAAAAATGTTTCATAATTTTCAGTAATTTTTAATTTTCTCAAGAAGTAAAAGACAAAAAATCATCTAGTTTTCAGGTTTTGATTAGAAATTAATTAGAGCAACAAATTTTAGAAAAAAAATAATGTATATAATTTTACAGTTCTGAAAAATTACACTTTAAACTTTTTTTTATGTTTTTTTCCCCAAATTTTCAGTTAAAAACTTGATTTAAAAACTAGCAGAATGAATGAATGAATGAATGCGGATGGAATATCAATGAAATGATTTTAAAATATTCCAAAAATGGCTTAATTTGTAAGTCTGCAGAAAACATAAATTTATTTCAAATATATCCCTGAATTATTGCTCAGGTCTGCACTGAAATCTTCCCTGAAAAATGAAATATACTTCAGGTTTGATAGGAATGTGTTCATATTGTCAAATATGCTTGTTAAACCAAACTTATTTGACAAACTGTTTGATGGAGCATTCATATTTTCAAATTCAAGTCAATTAAATCGACGTTGTTAAACATATTTGAGAATGTGAACCCCCACTAATGTATGAAAACGCATTTATTGCACTGCAAAACTCACAGAAATAATGAAATACAAAGATTCTCCCAAACCATTGCGAAATATATGTAGGCTAGAGATTCGTATCTTCACAACATTTTTTTCAATAACAACTATTAGGTATGTTGTAAAACAACAATAGATGATTTGACTTAAATCGCGCGTTTTTTCATGAGTGCAATAGTTTCCTTACTGCATCATATTACGGCCTCATATTATATTATACATACCTATCTATCAAACGGAAGACTATTTTTGACGTAAGTAAGTCCGATCTTGGTCAGACACGAATTTGTTTTTTTTTTTAAAGTCAATTTTTTGAAAACCTCATGCTCGATTTTTTTTCAAATTGATAAATAAAAGTTTCTTAATATGTATAATCTACAAGATGTAATGAAAAAACAATTATTTTACGTAAAAATAACGGTACCCCCTTACAAATGTTAAAAAAAGGTTCCGAGAATTTTGATAGCATTTTTTGGTTTCATTTGGAAAATTCAATATCTCAAAAACGGCTTATTATGTTTTTGTAAATTTATTTTTTATTCGTGTAGTAATAAAAACTTTATGTTTGGCGTACCAAAAGTTTTTCTTACAAATGTTTAAAAAATTTTGTATAAAAAGCTTTTTTTTAAGAAATAACTACAGCAAATTATAACGTTTGTTTTTGCATAAGCCATGGCATCCTGTTTTTATCTCCAACCACTAAAGGAGTTGTTTTAGTTGATGAAAAAGTGAATTTTATGCTTCTGAACAGTTTTTCTTTAGTAACATTAATTTTTTAATTTCTCAGTCTTTTACAATAAGAACAAGTTCGTGCGACCACGTTGTGAATTTTATTTTAATAAGCTACATATTATGTATTTTTTACGTCATCATCTTTGACTTCATTTGCGAATCTAATATTATAATATTAAATGCGTATCTATTAGAAAATGTTAACTTTTATAAAGACATAATATAATTATTTAAAAAGAAAAAAATTTAAGGCTAGGACCGCACTTGCGATTTTTCGTCGAGCCGATTAAAAAATAGTAGTCGCTACAAATTATTGTCATGCACGCACTTGCGATTTTTTTTGCGCGCGATTATTTAATCGCAAAAAATGAAACACACTACTTCTTATATGAGTAGATACACGCATTTGCTACAAATAAGTAGCGACAGAAAAATCGCTTGAAAAAATAGAACTTGTTTCATTTTTACAATCGCTACGATTTTTAAGTCTTACTTTTTGCGACTAAAAAATCGTGGATTAAAAATCGCAAGTGCGTGCATGCCAATTTCTCTTCGCGACTACGATTTTTAAGTCGTAGTAATTTAAATCGCAAGTGTGGGCATATCCATTTGAGTACATGTGTTTCATTTAAGCTTACGACAATCGCATCGCAAGAAAAATGAAACAAATTTCGACTTTTAAATCGTCATGATTTGTTGGTAGCAAGTGCGTTCATCCTCATTTAAATTCATGTGTTCTATTTTTGCGCTAAAAAATCGTGCGATTGAAATCGCAAGTGCGGTTAGCCTAATGCGGCTATGAAAGTGCCGTTATAGAAATCTGGTGCTTTAAGAACTAATTCATACAAAATAAGATTAATTTCATATTTTGCATGACTAACACTTCAATTTTAGGAACAGTTTGATTTTACCCACTATTGTGAAAGAATTTATTCCTGAATCGTAGGAATTTTTTCATAAACTGCAAAGCTCATTACTTGCAATTTATAGAATATTTCTTTAAAGTGCAAAATATTACCGTTATACACCTATGGCTGTAGTCTGGTGTTTTAAGAAATTATTCATAAAAAAAAAAGATTGTGTGTACTGACGTACGCGCGGTTGAAGTAAAACTTCTTTTTCCTCAAGCAAAGCTTCTGTAAGATTATAACCTACGAACAAACATTTTGTATTCTAAAACAATGTCGCTGTCTTTGACGGATAACGTGACATTTTGACATGTCACTGACAGCTGCATAGAAAGAAAAGAAGTTTTACTTCAAAAAAACATCAAAAAGATATGTTTGTTCGTTTTTTTTTTTTAAAGGATAGTGGTTTCTGCTTGTTAAATTGGTCGACCACATAATTCACAAACATTTTGTATTTTTAAAACATGTCGCTGTCTTTGACTGATAACTTGACGGTTTGACATGTCACTCACAGCTGCATAGAGAATTCTTTACCACCAACGCCGGAAAAGAAGTTTTACTTCAAAAAATTGAATGTGCGCGCCTAGCCTTAAATGAAATCGAGAAGAAAAGTACAAAACTCCCATGCCACTTGACAAGCAAGTTGCCTCGCTTTGTTTGTATTACCCTAGGGCTGCACGTGCAAGTATTGGCAAGAATGTTGTAATCTTGCATTTCTTATTAACCCGTACAAACCCGAGCAACTTAGTAGTCACCTGGCATTAATTCAGTATCCAGGCAACTTGGAAAGCAAGTACACTGACAGCGGCACTCTTGTAAAATTAATTATTAAAGTATTTGATTGATTAGTCGGGTGACGTTCAAATTTATAAATACCAAAACAAATGTTGGTGGCGTGTGCGATTAAGCGAATAAATATTATTAAAAAGTATAATTTCAAAACTTTCAGGCAACCTGATGGTCATATGGCATGCCGTCTATGACAGCAAGAATACAAATGGTAGTGGATATACCCAACTTTTTGGCCAGTACTTTGTATGCGAGGGTTAGGTGTTGGTAAAATTTATTTGGATTGCAATATGCTTGTCAATAATTATTCGGTTGCATAGCCATTGCGCGTCTGAACCTATAGTTTTATGTTTATCTTTGAATGCAGCCATTTGAAATATGTAAATTCTAAATCGTATTCAACTTCATGTTTTACTTTGCACATGCTAAAAACATGTCACTGTCTTTGACGGATGGCGTGACGGTTTGACATGTCACTGACAGCTGCATAGAAAATTTTTTACCCCCAACGCCGGAAAAGAAGTTTTACTTCAAAAAGGAACATTTTCATGTTTTGTATGACTGACTCTTTAAAAGTAGGAAATATGTCATAAACTTTGCGGTTACTTCATACAATATACTTGTAATATTGAGTATGGTAATCAAAACATAAAAGCCCTCTTATTTGCGGACGACATCGTCATACTTGCTAACTCACCCGAGACATTACAAAGGGTGATAAACAGACTTATTAAGTACTGCAACATGTGGAATCTCACTGTAAATCTCGAAAAGTCAAAAGCTATGATTTTCAAGAAGACCTCTGGGAGAAACGCGGGAAATGAACATTGGTCTTTCAATGATCAAACAATAGAAGTGGTCAAAGAATATAAATATCTTGGGGTATACCTTAAACCAAAACTGAACATGGAGAGACACCTAAAAGCAAAGCTGATAAACGCCAAAACAGCAATAAGTACTACCTGGAATAACTGTTTTGCAAACAAGCACATAGCACACAGCAGCAAAAATATCGAGTATTTGAAGGAGTATCTGAATCCATTTTATTGTATGCTGCTCAAGTGTGGGGATCCAAACAGTATGATACAGTGGAAAAGTTACAAAGATATTTTGTGAAACGGATCTTCCAACTGCCATCTAGTACACCAAATTATGCGTTAATGCTTGAAACTGGACTGTCACCGCTCTTTATAAAGACCCTTAAACTGCAAGTGGATTATGTCTTAAAGGTAATGAATATGCCAAACGGAAGACTGGCCAAGATAGCGGCACTAAATACATTCAGGAGAAAGATCGGATGGTATAGCGAATGGATGGAGTTAGGAGATGCATGCGGCAACCCGTTGAATTTAGACGTAGAGCAACATTTTCTATGGAAGCCAATACTATATGAGCTGATCAGGAAGGTTGATTCGATGTGTAGGGATAATTTCCTCAGAGAAGCGTCAAGCTCGGTCCACAGAGCAATGTATAGTGTGCTCGATCACAACCTAATGAAATTAAACTATTTTCGAGATGAAAATAGTATCCAGCAGATTTCAATGATGTTAAAGTTGAGAGTGGAAATAATCAAGCTCAATTATGTTCCACACCGGGAGGATCTACCAGTGATATGCAGTATTTGTAACCAAGGAGTACGAGAAGATGTTATCCAATTTTTGTGAAAATGCCCAACTCTAAGAGAAACAAGAAGATATTACTTTGGCGCAGATTTTGTAGATATTATAAATAAATAAATTTTTTCAGTTTTTCTTAGGTTTTAGTTTCTAAATCTATAGTAAACAAGTAGAAAAGGAGTTCTCCGAGTTGCGCAAAAATAATTTAAAATATTTTTCATTTTACGAGTATTTTTTGATAAAAATTTAAATTTTAAATTTCGAATGTACTAAAAATGTTCTTTTCTTGCATAAAATAACAATAATCCACAAAATAAATAGTAACAATAAATAGTTGAAATTTTGTGGAAAGCAAATAAATTTAATAGGATAATTAATAAAAAAGTTGTTTGTTTACGAAATTATTTTGTTTAAAAGCATGAAAGAGTCAAAAAAATATTGTTAAATATCGACGCATAACTTTCTTGGAACTTTTACGGTACCAATACTGTAAGGAATGATGAAATTCAGTTTATTTATCTAGAATATAAAAAAATTAATAATAATATGAGCCATTATAAACTAAAAGAACATTTATTAAAAAACAAATACGAAAATGGCCACGGAGATAACAGGCCACGGAGATTACAAAATCGACTATTTCTTAATTTTAATTCTAGTCAATGTAATTATTCAATGTCATCCAAATTACGTTAGGTTCAAGTATGATTAAATACCTTTCTTTTGGCGGTGGTTAGACTAAAAAATATTAATATGGAACAAAGATAACAAGGCCACGGAGATTACACTGAATTTTTACTCGGATCAAAAAATTATTTTGTATGCAAATTTTAAAGGAATTAACTTCAAAAATTAAATTATAATAAAACATGAAATTAAAGGTTTTTTGACGTACTAACTATAAGATAATGCATCTTAAAAAATTATTAAAAATTGTTTAGTTGTGTGAAAAAGCGAAAATGTTTAATTAGGTTTTTTTTTTCCAAATCTTGTCACACTCGTTCAACTAAGTATTCGGACAACAAAACAAATTTTTTTTTTGGCATATCATAAAATTGAAGTTTGAGAGAAGGCCTTTCAAACGACAAGGCCCAAAATTAAATAAAAAATCATTTTCATCATTAAAAATATTAATAAAACTGATTAAGCATGAAAATCACATCCCAAAAAGGCCACGGAGATTACACATTATTAATTACCATGGCTATTCGTTACCATCAATCGATCTGCAATTTTTTTCCTATAATGCTGACATATAAACACAGTTCCATGCCAAATTTCAAGTCTTTAAATTGAAATGCAAACAAACGCTAAAAATGTAATTTTTTTAAAACGACCCATATAGAAGGTATCAAATTTTTTCTAAATGAAATTAATGTTATAAAACTAAGTAACTATTGCAAAACAGCACTCGCTTACCGAGAAAGAATAATGAATGAAAACTTTTAATATAAAAAACATAAATAGGGAACTAGCAACTAAAGTTATATGTAACTCCAGATATTTTGTTTTATTAATATACATATGTATGTAATTATGTCAATCGGCAGACGGCAAAGCCATGTCTAAATTGATTTATTTATAATATTGTACACAAAAATCGGATGTTTATAATGTTTGAAACTAATAAATCTAAATCTATCTAAAAAATCTACTTGTATGTAATATCATATCAAGAGTTCATTTCTTGTTTGATATTACAAGTGTTAAAACGTGATTTTACAAAGTTCCCAAAAAGTTTTCTTTTCCAAGTTTAGTTTAAAAATATGTATAAATTTTTCAAAGTATTGCGCATTGTGGACGACGTTAAATTTATTCAACTACTTGATTTATAAAATTTGTAAGTATTTAGTCTATAGGTAGCGAATATTTTTCATGAACTCGTTATATAATATTATTTAATTTTTCTAGATAAAAATGGATTTTGGTGTGTTGTTTGGAAATCGCCCAGGGATTGTCAGCAGATGAACAAATCAAGCCATCCGACTTAATCAATTTTTTCTACAAGTAAAACATTTAAGGGACAAGGAGATGAGGGCAATGCTGAAAAAAATACATGAAGCAGATGTCAAAGTGGTAATTTTATTTTGCTTAGTTTATTTATTTAAAACACATTAAACGTTAACATTAAACCTATCATTTTTGATTGCCAAAATTGCTTTTGTTTTAATGATTACTTTAGGAAAATCACGTTTAATATCCTTGATTAATTGACTTTGTATTTTTACTTGCGATATAGGAACTATAGGGCAAGTTCTGCATTTGGAAAAAAAATCGAACTCGAGATTTTGATCAAAGTTGACATTACGATGATAGCGAAGACGAAAAAAAGTGGGTCCGACAATTCCGTCTGTTTGTTTGTATGTCTGTATGTCTGTACCTCGAACTACAGCCTAAACTACCGGAGGTATTTTCTTCAAACTCGGTAGTTAAAGGTCTTCGGTGATTCCCTAGAGGAGAAATTGAAATTTTTTTTTAACTCCAAAACTAACGGTACCCCCCATACACCCGTAATGCAAAATCTTATTTATCTCAAAAACGGCTCTAACGATTTTGATAAAAAAAAATTAAGTGTGATATTATGGACATGGACTATATTTTTGTCAAAAAAAAATTTAGGGGGAAATGTTATTAGGGGTACCTGTCATAGAACGGTTTTTTTGATTTTCGAATTTCTCACCAACGGCTCTAACGATTTTAACCAAAATTTTTATGCAGGAGCTGCTTTGCATTTGAAAAAATATAAGGTAAAATTTTTTTCGAAAAAATAGTTTTTGGATTTTAAAAAAAATAATACAATTTGTTTTTTGAAAATTCAATATCTTGAAAACCGATAAAATACACGATAAAATTTTTAAATTACGTTTTAAAATGTATTTTATTAAATACTAACAATTTGCATATCAATTTTTTTTATAAAAATTTTAAGGAAAATTTAGTAAGCAAAAAACATGTTTCAGTGTGTCTGTATGTCTGTACCTCTCACTACAGCCTAAGCCACTTGACCTATTTCTTTCAATCTCGGTAGTTAGGGGTCTTCGGTGATTCCCTAGAGGAAGAATTGAAATTTTTGTTTTAGCTCCAAAACTAACGGTACCCCCCATACACGTAATGCAAAATCTTATTTATCTCGAAAACGGCTCTAACGATTTTGATAAAAAAAATTAGGTGTAATATTATGGACATGGATTACATTTTGGTCAAACAAATTTTTGGGGCAAAATGTTATTAACGGTACCTGTCATAGAACCGTTTTTTTGATTTTTGACTTTCTCATTAACGGCTCTAAGGATTTTAACCAAAAATTCTCAGCAGGATTCTCCTTAAGTTTAAAATAATATTGTTTATAAAAATATTCGAAAAAATATTTGTTGGGATTTTTTTTAATTTTTTTTTTAAATCAATATCTTCAAAAACTATGAACGATTATTTTTTGAAATTATTTCCTAAAATCAATATTATTTAATACTTAAAACTCGCATCTCACATTTTTTTCTTGAAAAATTTAAGAGAAATTTCTTATATAAAAGATTTATTTAATAATAAAACGATTTTTTAAAGTTTATTTGCATAAATTCATACTTTTCGGAAACCAGACGGCAATTTAATGCATTTGAACATTATTATCTCATTAAATCCATGTTTTATATTTATAAAATGTATCTTAAATTTCAAAGTACTTTTACATAAGAGCAAGTTCGTGCGATCCAGTCGTGCATTTTATTTTTTAAGTCTTTTGATTTAACCTCAGTACTGTGACTTTCAAACTAATTTCCCAGTCAATTTTACAGTCTTTTATTTAAAAATCATCTGAAGCAGTCAAATGAATTCAAATCAAAAGAATGCATTCTTTTTGGACTGCTTGCAGTCTTTGAAGTCTTTCAAAAGTCTTTCTTTGCAGTCTTAAAGTCTTTTTAATGCATTCAATGTATTGAAATCTTTTTACGACTTTGAAGTCTTTTTATTGATTGAATCCTTTTTTTTTTTTTTTTTTTTTATAATTTACACGCGCTCAAGGGATTATGATTACCCTTTAAATGTTTGAACACAGCGCGGGCGTGAAGTTAAGGAAGAGAAAGAAGGATAGGAAAGATGTATGGCACGATGTTCTGAGACTGAAGGTTGTTGTCTCAGCTATTTTATCTCCAGGGATGGCGGCTGAACTAAAGCGGAGAATGCCGTGTCTTATTTTTATGTCGCTTATGATTCACATTATTTTATTCGTGTTCATCCTTGTTGGGTATACTAGTTTAACTCAATTACATGTTGTTAGTGTTATGCCTGAACAACATGTAATGAGTAAACCAGCAACCCATTGATGACAATTTTAGAAGGTTTTTAATGGAATTAAAACGACATAGACGACGACAGGGATCGAACCTGTGATCATGAGGTTCACAGGCGAGCACACATCCATCGCACCACGGCCACCCCCAAATGCTGAAAGCTTTTTAACTGATTTCAAGTCGGTTAAAAGTAGCACACTTCAGCAATTATTTTTAATCTCCACTTAAAATCAAAATTTTGCCAAAACAGAAGTCATTATACGAGTTAAACGCTTTTTGCAAATTTTTTCTTTATGACTATATATCTTTATAAAGGATATTATTAGTTTACAGATGTTCCCTTTAAAGGCTTTCATAAGCAGTGAAAAGTTTTCAATTAGTAATAAGACTTCAAAGCAGTAAAAAAACTTCAATACGAGTACATTGAATGCGTTTAAAAGACTTTAAGACTGCAAAGAACGTAAAAGACTTTTCAAAGACTTCAAAGACTGTCTGTTGACTGCTTCTGATGATTTCATTATTTAAGACTTCAAAATAGAATGGGAATGGACTTCTGAAGTTAAAAGAATGAGATGATAAATTCTATTGCATTCCCGAAGAATCAGTTGAATGAGTGGGACTTTTCGGAATGCAATACCATAATATTGCATTCTTTTACAACTCTGACACGGAGTAATACCTTGTTATATCAAATGTTAGGCTGCCGGCAGTGGCAGTGAATATTCTGGCAAAAATAAACAAGGTAAAACATGGAAATACTATCCAGAAATTTGAAGTTTGACGGCTGTAATGGGAAGTGTTCACCAGATCTTTTATAACCTCTTGAAAAATTCAATGCTGCCAACACCAAGTATTGGTATTGAGTGGGAACAATGCCAAGAAGTCGTCTGGAATGTCGCCTTTCACGTGGCGACTTTTGAAAGACCGCCACAAAAATACCCTTGGTTTTGAAAGAAGGCAAAAGAAGTAGTACGTTCACGTTGGCTATCATAAATGAAGTTTAGATGTTCTAACAAGGGGTAGTTCTCAAGGTTACAGAAGTGTGTCAGGAGTACGGAACATCGCAGTAGAATTACAGTCAATGCCGAGGAAATGGAAAAATTATTTCTGCAAACTGTATAACTGCGAATATGAATTGAATTCTGCTCTCGGTCAAATTTTACCATTGAACATAGAAGATAAATTTTGATTTTAATTTGAAAAATAATCTACGCAATTGAAGATTTGCCACAGATATCTACTATTTAACCACTGATATTGATTCACAATTTTAGCAAGACCACATAAACGACAGAAAGACGGTCTTAAAGGTAATAGTAATGTGCAATTTCTGAAATGAGGACACTGTGTTGTGCGAAAAAAGTATTTGAATTTGATTTGAAAAAAGGAGGTTTTTTTGACAAAAACAAATTATTTTCACGAATTCAACTCATGAGCATCTCCAGCTACAATTAATCAGTTTCGCAGTCTTATTTTTACTTGCGAACTCGAGATTTAGATCAAAGTGGACATAATGTTGATTGAAAACAAGGGAAAAGTGGCTCCCGAAATACCGTCTGTCTGTCGGTGCCTCGACCTTCTACCCAAGCCACTGAAAAGATTTTCTTCGAGTTTAATACTTTAAGTTCTTCGGTGATTCCCTAGAGGAAATATTGAAATTTCTTTTATGAAAACTCTTATTTATCTCAAACACGAATCTTACGATTTTGATTAAAAAAATTTACTATTGTAGCCAGCATTTTGGTCAAAAACATTTTAAGAAAATATGCTACTATCGGTACCTGTCATAGAACCGTAACACATAAACTGAAAAAAATACCTAAATCTAAAATATATACCAATAAGTTCAATTCAAGTTTAAGTAGTAAGCATATCTGGAAAAATTTTTAAAATATGGGAATAGGTAAAACTGGATGCAAAATTCCTGAATTAGTTGATATAAACTTACTCAATGAGAAGTTCCTTGGCTCGCAACATTTAGCTACCTCCAATTTACAAGAAAATTTTTTACATGAAAGAAGTTCAGAAAATGATAATGCATTCACCTTTAGTAATACGTATAACAGCTGAGGATTTGGTAAAATCAAAAGCAGTTGGGCTTGATAAAATTCACCCTTCTTTTTTAAAGTTGATCTTACCTTTTCTTTTCCCTGGAGAATTTCCAATTCAGTGGACAATAGCTAGGATTATTCCTGTTCCCAAAAATATAAAAGGTGATGAGTTCAGGCCAATTTCAATTCTACCATTTTTGTCTCGGGTATTTGAACGAATTATGCAGAAAAATATGTGGTTATTTTTAGAACGTGAGAGCTTACTCAACCCCAGGCAATCTGGCTTTCGAAAAAAAATAACTGTATTGCGGCTCTAATAAGTGTTTCTGAACACATAAGGAAAGCAATTGATGAAGAAAAGGTAACTTTTCTGATTCTCCTTGATTTTTCTAAAGCTTTCGACACGGTCAGCCACTTAAAGTTGTGTTCAAAACTTTTTTGGTCCTACAAGTTCTCTTCAACTGCAGTCAAACTGATCTTATCCTAAAGGGTTTTCCAATAAGAGGTGTTATTTTGAATAGCCCGCTATTTCGGTAGCTGTCACTTTTGAAGCTGTCATTTTTTGACATTTGACAAGTAGAAACTACGCTATTAATAAAAATGGAACGATACACGCTTCAACAATGCATTGAAATTTATTAAAATTGGGTCCTTGAAATGCATGAAAATGAACCGGAATTTCATCGAAAAATCATCTTGACTGATGAGGCCCATTTCCACCTCGGAGGCTACGTCAACAAGCAAAACTGTCGCATCTGGGGCTCGGAAAACCCAAGAGTTATTGTTGAAAAGCCTCTCCATCCTCAACGCGTGACTGTTTGGTGCGGTTTATGGTCCCGCGGGGTCATTGGACCTTACTTTTTCGAAAATGAGGCTGGAGCAACAGTTACGGTCAATGGATTGCGCTATCGAGAGATGATTAATGATTTTTTATGGCCTGAATTGGATGGTATTGATCTGGACAACGTTTACTTTCAACAAGACGGCGCTACGTGCCACACAAGCAATGAAACCATCGATCTTTTACGGGAAAAGTTTCCGGACCGTGTTATCTCTCGAAGAGGTAATCACAATTGGCCACCGAGATCTTGTGATTTAACACCTTGCGACTTCTTCCTTTGGGGCCACGTGAAAGATAAGGTCTACGCCAACAGCCCAGCGTCGATTCAAGACCTCAAAGATGAAATTCGTGAGGCTATCGAGGACATAGGGCAGCCACTTTGCGATTTGGTTATGGAAAATTTCATGAAAAGGATATGGTCCTGTAAGCGTGGTCTTGGCGGCCATTTGGCATACCTTCCTCTTTATAACGAAATAAACATCCGATCATTTATCTCCAAAAATGCCATTTTTCTTTGAATATCAAAATAACACCTCTTATTGGAAAACCCTTTATTTAACAGGTCGACAGCAAGCGGTGGAATTTCATAAATCCCTGTCTAATTTTTTACCACTCGCAAGTGGAGTTCCCCAGGAATCCATTTTGGGACTACTATCATTTTCGCTCTACATAAATGAACTTCCTTCAGTTATACAGCACTGCTCGATATGCATGTATGCAGATGATGTTCAGATGTATGTAAGTTGTCCTTTAGGGCTTATCGAACATTTTTCAACTTGCGTAAATGAAGATTTAGTAAAGATCGTACAGTGGTCACAAAACTTTGATCTAATACTCAATCTAAAAAAGACTAAGTGCTTAATAGTATCTAAAAATATTCTTGACCTTTCCTAGTTTCCTCCAATAAACTTAAACGATTCTTCACTAGAATTTGTACAGTCGGCAAAGAACCTTGGAGTTATTTTTAATAGAAACTTGTCATGGAAGGATTACATAAGCTATATAGTTAGCAAAACATATGGTGTGCTCCGTGCTTTATGGGCAACACAGCACTTCACTCCTACTAACATTCGCATATTGCTCGTCAAAAGTCTAGTAATTCCGTTACTGACTTACGGTTGTGAAATGTTCGGTAAGTTAGATTATGATAGTAAAAAGAAAGTTAATGTTTCCTTCAATAGCACTGTGAGATATGAATATGGATTACGTCGTTACGATAGAGTATCTCACTTTGCCCCATCGTTTCTTAATATGACAACTTCATGCATTTCCGCGCTACGGTCTTGTTTTCGGATATTCTTTTAACCAATCAACCTTTAGATCTATTTAATGAACTTCAATTCCTTTCATCAAGCAGGAATAACCATTTAACGCTCCCTCGCTCTAATTGTTTAGTTTCCAAACGTCAGTTTTTTGTAAACTCAATTCGACAGTGGAATTCATTGCCTCGAAACATAAGCAGAACAAATAGCACTGTTTCCAAAACAACTAATTAAATTGGTACTTTTTCTTTAATCTGTAACTATTCAACTGAATTTTTAACGTAACTTTGATAAAGTAGCTTCTAAATAAAACCTTTTATTTAGCTTTCACTAGTTTATAAGATATTGTATATTACTGTGTAAGTTTTCAAATTAAATAAATACTAAATAACAATTGCAAATAGTTTTATTTTAAAATCACACACATACAATTGGCAATACAATCCCTATCCCCTTTTTAAACATTCCGAAACGTTACGTGACAACATTTAGGCCGGTATTCACCGAGCGCTCATAACTTAAGAAGCTCATAAACCTATTCACCAAGCAATATTAGTGAAGATCTACGAGCGCTCTTAAAGTGGTCCCGACCACTCCTAACTTACGAGCGCTCTCTTCGAAAGTTTGTTCGCTTGTGCGTGTGCCACGCATGCATTTGACTCGAATCCATGTGAGCAATGCCAAGTAGAAGAGTATCCATTTGCTGTCAAGACCAACATTACACAACATTTCACAGTTTGGGTATGCCTGAACAAGAGAGAGTGGCTCTCATTTTCGAACTTCGAAAAACACTTGCGAGTGGTTGGTGAATACCCCACAGAAATTTCAAGTTAAGAGCCTCGTAAAGTTAAGAGCCGTTTAGGAGCGCTCGATGAATACGAGCCTTAGTTCTAACAAAGCTGGATTTTGTGTTGGCATTTAAAAATTTCCTAAAAACTTACATAAGTTTAAGCCACTGCTTTACATATTTAATCAGAAGTCTGAACTCCAAAACTTGCAGGTTTTGAATTTCTGCACAACAAATGTGCGAAAATGTACCAGTATCAATTTTACTGGTTTAATTCCTATTGAAGAACCATTCTAAATATAAAATAAAATTTGTCCGAATCATTTTCTGTTCAAATAGCCTCATCTTCAAACATTTCGGGGTTCTTTTATTTATCCAAATTGGGTAATTTCTGCCTAAAACTTAAGGTTATCCAGAAGTTTTCTTATTAAAAGTAAGGGAGGAAAATGTTTTTGGTGGATTTGAAACTATATCTGCACAACTTCGAAAAAATTTAGGAAGTTTTAAAAAGGTTTCAAGGGATCAAATTTCACCGCACACATTTTTACAACATTTCAATTTTAACAAAAGTCTAGTCTTGTTGCTTCAAAATATAAAAGACAGTTGCAATATAATGTAACCCGTTATTTCTAATTACAACTGAATTTAATTCGTTTACAACTGCAAATATCAAATAACTCGAAACCCTCGCAAACGGTTTTTGAAATATGTAAATTCCAAATCCCCTTCGAAGAAGGAGGCACTTCTACCTTAGATATTTGAATAGAATTTTCATTCGTCATTCTTACTTTTAAGTAAATTTAAGTCTTTCGAAATTAAAACTACGTATATAAATATTTTGTAAGAATAAAAGCACAATAACCGACAAGTTTGTGTATTTTATGTACATTAGGGTGGCTCGATTGATAAAAAAATTGTATGAAATTTTTTTTTCTTTGATCGTGTTCGGGCGGTATACAAAAGTTGTAATAAGAGTCCTTCAATAGGAATCCAAAATATTTTTAAAAAATTCAAATTTTAAATACTGCCCCAAGGACCTAAAAGATTTTCGAAATATGATATACATAAATCTTTAAGAAATAAAAAATTATGTATGTATAATCTTTTAAAAAATCGTTTATGTTTCATAAGTTAAATTTAAAACCTTGTTTAAAAATCAGCAGGCTTATCCAAAGGTGCCAACAAAAAAAGGACAGGGGGGCAAGGGCGTCAAAATATTTTGCTTTTTACAATGTCTTTTTGAAAATTTCGACTGGTTTTTGTTTTTTGTTCTGTTAGAATCTATTGTTTGCCATATAGCTATTATTACAATTTTGTTTAATTTATTAAACCTTGGTTCTTACCAACAATCAAATTAAGAGACGACTTTAATATTTGAGCGAAATGAAGCTGTCATCGAGCCATAAACTCTCCACAAGTAAAAAATTATTATTAAATTATTTTGGCAATACCGCGCCACAAACCAGAAGAATAAGAAAAACAAAATAAAATGTCAAAAAGTTCGAGAAATGTGCCGCCTATTTTTTTTGTAACCTAACCTTTAAAACGAGTTTTGAAATGGAGTTTAAGCACATTAGCCGCAGCTTAAAGTTAAATTAAAAAAGAAAAGGTTTTCATACCTATGTAAGTCTTTTTATAATTTCATATTTCTTAAGTATCTAAGTAGTACCCCTTGGCATAATGGTTAGTGCGTTGAACTGTCATGCGGAAGGTCTCGAGTTCGATTCTCAGCCGCTGCAAGAAAGTTTTTTTCAGGGGTGTACTGCCTCTTGCGAGGAATTGACAAATTCTCCAAGAGTATCTCTTGTCATGAAAAGTGCTGCTCATAAGCCGTTTGGAATCGGCAGAAAAATTGTAGGTCCCCTCCGTTCCTGGTAACACGCACACAGGAATGGTTGAGAGTTGTAAGTCACTAGGTCCTGGTTCACTCCGAGCTGTTGCACCACCAAATTTATTTATTTTATTAAGTATCTAAATTGTTATTTTTAGAAAATAAAATCAACATCAACATATTGGATTAACCACATAATACCGATTTTTATTTGGGAAGAATATTTTTTTTCTAAAAGAAGCTGCGCGCCGACAGAAGCATTATTTAATGGACTTTATATAACTGACATGCTACATTTAATTTTTTGGGTTCCGTGCAATAAATGGTTCATAATTTAGAGTTCACATAAATATTAAGTTCATAACATGTATGGCTAACTTTATAGAGCTCTTTACAAAATGATCCATTTCATACAAATGTTAAAGTCGTCTTTTAATTTGATTGTTGGTAAGGCCCCTTATGTTATTATATTACTCAAGGAGATGTTCCATAACTCAGATCAATGCAATATCGGTTATCGAAAATAGAAGATAATTTTGCGATCCCAGAATAACTCGAGATATTTGGTGCTATACGAGTAAGTTAAAAAAGTTTCCACATCTGGTCTGGTGCATCAAATAGAACACAAACTAAATAGAATCCATAATAGAGATTTAAGGCTGATAGGTAACACTTTCCGTTTCGTTAAAACTCGTTCTACCAGGAATTCCCATCAGCACATCCATAATGGTAACTACGGGCAATATCCAGACGTAAATTATGTCCAACTTAATTCCTCAATAGCCCCAATATTATTCAAAACTCGTGTAAGGATATTTAAGCGAATGAGTAATGTAAAGATTTCAATTGGATTTTTAAAGTACTTTTTGGTGACTCACAGAATTTTGGAGAGAAAAATTCTTGGTATAATTTACCTTAAGAAACCGGTTGCATTTTTCAATTTTGGCTTTTAAATATCTCAAAAACCTGAGTTAATTCTTACAAATTCATGAATTTATTTGCTTGGCCTTAGAATGTATCTTTCCCAATCTGAAAGGAATATCTACGTATTCGCGAATGCGCGAATGCGCGAAAAGGGGAAATAGTAGGAATCATTAGGAATCATTTCATACAACATTTTTATAAATTTTTAGAAGAAAACTTCTAATAGAAAAAGAGAAACAAATAAATTTCAATATACATTCATGCTTGAAGAACTGTCAAATAATCAACTATACTCTGTCCAACAAAAATTGTCAGTACAGGAAAGATAGGACGTTTGTTTCTCATTCTGGTTGCATTGCCATGCATAAGTGTGTCGCCTTTTAAAGATCTCGCAGAGATTCCGTAGTTTACATTATAAATCGCCGCAAGTGAGAGTAAAAAACGCGTGGAGCTACCGTTTGCCGATTCAAAACAACTAAAAACAATAGTTCTGTTCAATCAGCTGCACTGAACTACTCTGGGCAGAAAAGTGTAGCTTTTTTGTGTTCATTGAGAAATTTTCTGCACTGACTTACACTGATTAGCGTTCATTGAGCTGAACTAGTGTACACTAGTGCAGAATATCTTGCACTACCTTTTGAGCTAGTGCAGGTTGGTGAAAACTGTCAAAGTCAGCTGATGTCATTATTCGATTATATTTTGTAAACGAATTAGTTGAATTTTGTTCGCGATTTTTTGTTTTTTTGGAATTAAAAAAAAAATGCATAGATTAGAGCTAACATCGAGCGACGGGCAATCTCTGGTAATTCACTGTTCTCCCAAAACCAAATTAAATTTGGAGCAAAGTAAGTAGAAAATTATAAACAAAATATTAAGTCCAATAATTTGTTAATTAAATCTTTCTATATTCAGACGAAGAATTCCGAACACAAGTATTTGAAAGTTCGATGAAAAAAGGTGAAGAGGAGGAAGAGGATTTTGTACCAATCATGCCAACAACGTCGTCGCAGGCACTGCAAATGGATTTGGCGTCTTTGCCGTCGACTTCAGCGCAGGCACTGCAAATGGATTTATCGTCTTTGCAGTCGACTTCAGCGCAGGCACTGCAAATGGATTTATCGTCTTTGCAGTCGACTTCAGCGCAGGCCGAAAAAGCAGTTTGGTTGGAAAATGATACCCTGCTTCTGATCTCCACATTCAAGGAAGTTTACCCAGATTAGGGAAAAATGTTTTGCTAAAAACAAAAAAAAAGATGTGGGAGTATGTCACGGACAAAATCAATGCGCACGGCAAAACTTTTTCACCATGTCAGGTAGAAAATAAATGGAAAAGCCTTGAAAGGGCTTTTAAAATAAAAATCCATAAAAACAAAAAAACAGGAAATGAAAGGGCAACATGTCCTTATGAAAAGTAAGTTTTTTTTATTTGTTTTATATAATTTGATCACATATTTTTTTAAATTTAGTGAGTTAGCAGAAATTTTATTGGACCGGCCGTATATTATACCCAAATATTTGTTGGGGGCCAAACTGGACTCTGGCAAATCAAGAATTGAAACACTTTGCCAATCAGGATTTTTGGCAAACCCAATTGTTGACGGTTCAGATTCTGATCTCGTACCTGAAAGTAAGTTTAACAAATTTTTGAGTAAAGTAGGTACTAAATATTTATTTACATATCCACACCTAGCATCAGCAATACAATCTCCTCCTATTGAACCTTCGGCTGTTGTCCCAGAATTGGAGGAGGAAGGCATTCCTCGTCCGAAGAAAATAAAACGAGCAAATACTATTGCTGGTGAGCTGATGCTATGGAGGCAGCAGACGGAGGAACAAAACCGTCGCAAAAATGAGTATAGACAAGCAAAATTAGATGCTTATAACAAAAGAACGGATGTACTCCGCGACTTGTTAGACGCGTTTAAAGATAAAAGCGCATAGTTTATTTTTTACTTTATTGTATTTTGTTTTTGTATTTATTGATAAAGCAAAGCTGTAAGAAACAAAAAAAAAATTATAAATAAGAATTGAAATAAAAAAAATGAAAAGTAAAAGAGAAATTGAAACTAAATTATATTTGAAGAGAATAAAGAATAACATTGTATTTATTTATTGTATTAATCGAATTATTTATTAAAAGTTAATTATGTGAATACACTTTTTGCTTTTTTTTTCAATTAAAATAAGAAAAAACTTCTTCACACAGGTTATTTCTAAAGGTGGAGCCTTGTTCATGAACACCTTCAACATTCTCATCATTGTCTTCCAGACTTTCCTCATCACTATTAAAGACAAGCTCATCATCATTACATAAATTGTGTAACACTACACAAGCGCGTATGAAATGACATAACTTCTCCATGCCTCTCAATTTGCAGTAATAGAGCTGCCTAAATCGCTGCTTTAGAATTCCAAATGAATGTTCAATGACAATTCGGCCGGAACTAAGCTTTCGATTAAAAAATTTTTGTCTTGATGTTAAGTGTCCATTGTCACGGTACGGTGTTATCAAATATTTTGAGCAAGCATACGCTGAATCGCCCAAAAGGTAGAAGTTGCCGCATAAAGTTGGTAGTTGCGAATAAATGCAACAGTTCTCGTAAACCCTGTTGTCATGGACTGAACCCGGGTATCCAACAAAGATATCTATGAATTTTTTCTTTTCGTCGCATATTCCTTGCAAGCAGACACTTATGACGTTCTTTCTGTCGATGTAATCATTTTTTCCATGTTTAGGTGGATCGATTCTTCTGTGAGTGCCGTCAATTACTCCTAAAATAAAATGTTAGTAATTTTCCTCATTTATTTTAAAAGAATAAAATTACCAATAACACCATACATTCCAGTTTTTTGCTGCATTATACGAGCGGTCTCAATTTTCCTTTCATCATTTGGCCATTTTATGGTCGATTCACAAAGATTACTTAAGAAATATATCACTCTTCGTATCATGAAACACACTGTTCCCAAAGCGACGTCAAATCGATCAGCAATATCTCTATAAGAGCACGCTTCATGGCCTGCAAACCAGAGAAAAAGTGCTAAATGGCTTTCTGCAGAATACGTTTTGGAAGGATCCAGTTTTTTATACTCCTCGGACTCAGCAAATGCATCAACTAACTGCTTACATATATAGTGCACTACTAACTCGAAAATGAGTTACAAACTCTTTTTCCGAGTAAAGAGGAACTACTTCATTTAAGTACTGAGTAATGCAACTTCTTTTTATTTTTGATAAAGCGAACACCATCGCGTTTCTTTCTTCATCTTCAGATTCGGAAGAAGAATCACTTGACAAATCAATTTCACTATCACTATTTAATAATTCTTCTAAAATTGTATTTTTAATTATTCCTTCCATTTTACTTGAGCCGAATTTAATTGTTAGTTTTCTTGTTTTCAACATCTGACGTATGACGTTTTTGCTTGAGTTTGCACTGACAGTTTTCATGAACTTGCACTGCACTACACTACTCTACACTGGCCTTTTCGTGGTTGAACACAACTAATATTCAATTTACCTTTTTCCACAACGTCAAGCGGTAAGATAATAGGCGCGTTTTTTTTTAAGTTGAAAAGCAATACGACAACACTCAACATACTCATCTTCTTAAAATGTGTTCTCAAAAGCTTCAAATCCCAAAAGCTCCTTAATAGAAACCACTGAAAAAGCTCCTTGCTTGCAATTGAGAATGATAATGGTATGGTAACCAGGGATGGAAAATTCGGTACAATTGTACCGAATTCGATACAATTGAGTTTGTACAAGTACAAAAGTACAATTTGTCTCAATTCAGTACAATTTCAAAATTTCCAGTTTTATGTATTTCACAAAAAAAAAAAATAAACAAAAGCACATAAAAGGAAATTGAAAGTTGAACTGAATACATCATCCTGGCCTTAATGCATTTATTTTTATACTAGAACAATAACTCTCAGCTGTAAGCCCTTATAACTCTCAATTACAGTTTTCTTGATGGCGTCTTCCTTTTCTGGCTCTTTATCGATCTGCTTTTTTTCAAACATCGCATCGTTTTGTTTACTAAACACTAAACTGTAAACTTGTGGATGTGAATGCGGTTTTTCAGCTGTCCATTTTTAAGATATTGAATTTGTGAATTTTAGTTTTATATTTCAATTTTTTTGTATAAGCTGGTGCCGCAAAAATGGACAAGTAAAAGATTTAGTTTCGTCACTACAATACAATACAATACTCGTACAATAGTTATGCACTTTTAAAATGAAGATAGTGGCGCAAAATTTTAAACAGCCTATTATTAAGATATTAGTAACAATTAACAATTTGCTAACTTTAAAGTAGCGTACTAACTCATTCTTAATTTTAAACATTTTCTAACTAGTATCGTACTTAAACAATTTTCTTAATAAATTGCTTCTGAACATACCTAAAACAATGACTGATAGATAGATAGATAGATAGATAGATAGATAGATTCGATTTATTATTCCATTTAAGTTTACAATTTACATAATAGTTTATACAAAAATCGTTTAAGCATGGCTTTGCCGTCTGCCCGAAAAAAATGACTGCTTTTGCAGAAAACTAAGTAAACAGACGTCTTTTGGCTTTTACAAATAGCATGCTACTAAAAAAATAAAATAGGTATTCGGTGGTTTTAACTTTAATAAAAGGGTAGAGAAAGTATGACGCTATATTATTAAAATTTGCAAAATCGTCATTTTAACTTAGTTTCATACTAAAACAGCTTTAAAATCGTAATAATTCAACTAAAATTTTGAGCCAGTATTTTTTTCTGTGGAGCTATTTATATTTTTTATAAGAAGACAAGCTAATTTTTTTAAAATAAAATACTTTGGAAAACTTTAAAATACATAGTTGAATTATTGATTTTTTTTTTATACAAAATTCGTTTTCGGTACAATTGACATCATTTCAGTACAATTTTATTCCAGATTTCAGTACAATTGAAAAATTTCATTTTCCATCCCTGATGGTAACTCTGTTTTGATGTAGATTAAGAGCGCACGATCGTATTGAGTGACACTTGACACTCTTGGTCTTGATCTTGACACAACGCACGGTTGTGTTGGGGTGTACAACTTTTTGCAAAGAATTACAACAACAATTCCTTACGAATTAAGCAATTCTGAACGAAAATTACGGAAAAATGGTGAACTACAATTCATGATTTGAGGAATTAAATTTAGTGGTGCTATCTATTTCTTTAAGTAAAAATGGGGGCTTCAATATTTTGGACAGAAAATGTAACGAAATTTCTGGCATTATCGATGAATGCATGAATTTATTCAAAATAATGTTTGAATTGTCATTTAGAAAAAAATATATATGTAAAAAGTTAAAGAAAAGCATTGAATTCTCCATTCTCAAATCATTAGGTGTGTCTGCTTGCATTAATTTTCGTCAAGAATTGGTGTTTTTTTTCAGAATTCAACTTCAAATCACAGTGCGGTGATGAAGACGGACAATCAAACTGGGTTACCGATCACGTACATCCACACTCTTTAAGAAACCCAAATCTTCTATTCGGCATCCGAAGAGTAGAATGGGAATAGTTCCACCATAAGTTAAGTGGTCCGGATATTGCTTCTTCTCAGAAAAGGTACAGAGTTTGGTGGTGAGTTTTCTCATGCTTTATAGAAACTTCATAGCTTATTGATATATGAGCTATAAGCACAGCCGTAAAAATAAGTGAGTTCAAACAATAAACACAATTTTAATAGGTACATACATTAGAATTTTAATTCTTAAGTAGTATTAAATTAATTTAAAAATCATTCATAGCTTACAAATACATATTTTGTTTCTGTTGCAATAACCACCTTTCCTTTGTAATGCAAGGCAATGGGCAATACAAGGTCCTGGTCCTAGAAAGCCCAACACATCACAAGTAAAACGTTTCTGACGTGAATGAACTGCAACTCCCTCTTGCTGAACTAAGTGAGGTTCCAGATCCAACCTAGGAAGTTGTCCTTGATCAACTGCTGGAAAGGCAATTGACAGAGCACACGAAACTCCGAAAATAACAAGAAGAGTAAATGTAATCTTTGCCATTACAGGTATATTCAATTGAATGAGATTTGTGTCACGAGTATAATCTACCAAATGTTTTAAAATCTAGATTCGCATTATCTTTTTATATAGTCTAAAAGGTGTCAGCAAAACAAAAGCAGACGATTAATGATTTGTTTGATTAAAACCAAAAAACACCATCACCGCAAAGTATCTGGCTTTTCCCAAGCAGAATTCCAGAGGGGCATCCCAACAAGATCGATTTTAGAAAATAACAGAGGGAAGGCCCTAGACTTTTTTGTGCTTATAGGTTATCTCTTAAAGCCTCCTGATTGATTTAAAATTTAAAGTTTATGTGTCATTTATGAGCCAAGAAGGGAAAGAATTACGTCTTGCAATTTATAGATGTCTATTAACATCTGCGCCCTCAAACAATAATATTATACAAACTTATATACATATAGACCAGCATTAACACTTACTATCAAGTGTTGGAATAAGGTACAAGTTTATAAATTATGTTCGATTTCATGATATATGTTTTAGATAAGAAACGGGTGTATGGTATTTTTGATTTTGCAAAACAGAACTTATAATTTCAACTCAATTTTGTGTCGAAATCTTCTAACGACACTTGAAATTATTCGGGATCGATAAGTATGGGACTATTACGACACGAAAACCACTAGGCCAATCTATAATAGATCCACAAATGAATTGGCTTTCTTATTTTAAAATGACCTTTACTACTTTTTCATCGGCTCATGAGATTTTGTTCTCCCTAGTCTCCGAGCAGTTAGTAGTAAATTCAAAACAAATGTATATAACACAAACAGGGTTTGGACCTAGGACACTTCCTTGTGATATACCGGTTTCAATTTTCTTCAGTCAGTCCCTAACGTATGACTCCATTGTTTCGGTATACAGCCTGGGAAGATCCTTAAGTGTCAACCTTTCTCAAGGACTTGAGCAACATCTAAAAATCAAAATCGTTTTAACATTGTATAAATTCGATCAAAATGTCGCCATTAGAAATTAGGTTTTGATTTTTCGGACACAACCATATTGACTTAATTTTAAAAACTATAGTAGATTTATAAAGAGACGTTTTTAAGGGTGGATTATGGTCAGCGCCATTGTGAATGATATTTTGTTCGGTGTTTTGCTAGGTAAGTAATCGATCTTATTTTTTTACATAAAAGGTTGTTATTTAATTTTATCTAAATGAATAGTCCAATGAGCTGACTATTGGAACCTATTAAATCTAAGTAAGAGAATTAATTTTTAAAATTTTACAAAATTAATTTTTATATTACAACATTAATTTTTAAATTAATGTTGTAAAATAAATTATTTAAAGTTGTTTTACAAAACAAAAACTAATTCAACATGGAGACAAAATCACAAACATATTATGAACCTGAAAAAAACTTTTTTCCGAACGTGGAAATGAAGGGAGAAGACGTCAGTATACCCAGATACCTCTGATAGAGTTTCTGCTGTGGCTGTTGCCGTACAGACGAATCCAAGCGTTTTCACATGGAACTTATCTGCTCGAATGGGAATAAACTGACAGTCATATCACCATTCTTCACGATTTATGGCCGCGTTCACTTCGTAGACCGATAGGGTATCTAAGATACTAGGTAACATTTACTGTCAAAGTCAAAAAAAAGACGTGAATCGTCCAGGGTTGGCCGATTCAACTACATGCCTAATTTACTACAATTTGTTACGTCTGCTACATACGTAGTTAATTCATAAAAAAAATAGAATGGAAACCAAAGAATTTTGCAAATTTATGATCTTATGAAGGTTTGTACAAAAACTGAAAATGTTTCATTTACCATAAGGATGAGGAATTGTAGGAATTATATATGATAGATGGGAAGTTTATTTTTGGAGACAAGCAATTTTTTTGGCATAATCAAAGGATTTGGATTATGAACACATGATTTAAAGATATTTTTTAATGCTGAATTTATTGTACAAGGTAACTATGTTGCGACGATTTAGTTGCAGCAAGAGACCATTTGCTAATCCACAAAACAATCAATTAATATTATACATATGTATGTATACTGGATTACAAATCCTATGAATTTTTTTTTATTTATAATAATTCATTAAATATTTAAGAATATAATATGGTATAGCCCTTATAAATATATACATCTGACAATGTCTTTACTAAGTTTTTAGTTCATAATTTTTTGATAATTTAATCCTGCAATGTGGAAAGGTAAATTGAAAAGGGCAGATTTTTTAACCACAAAATTATCTCACGCCAACGAGGTTTCTTTTTTTGTGATTTTAATAAGCGGTGAGCTTTAAGCCGACAGAGTTAAGCTACGATTTCTTTTAGTGCTTGTTCGCATTTGGTGAGCAGACGCTGTCGTTTCAAGGTACGTATATATATAAATAATACAAAAAAAAACTTTTTAAAAATAATAAAAACCAAGAACTGGTAATTATATTGAAACTGTTTATTTTTAAGGAGCGCAGCAAACTTGTCAAAGAGAGCTCCAGTACGATCATTTTCCATTTTAATTGGAGTAAATCGACCTTCAGCCCAATAATTATTTAGCTTTTTGACCAGCCATTTTCACTTCGCTTATTAAAAATGAACAAGTCCAACTAACATACTCTCCAGAGCTAAACTCTTGAAATCTGACAAAAAAACTCCCATACAACTCTCTTATATCCAGAGGCGTATTTAAGGATTTGGCGCCTCGGGCTGATAAATTTTGCCGCCCTTTTTTTCTGAAAAGCGCTGCCGCTCAGTTTTTTTTTTCTGGATCCATTATTTAAATAAATCAAAATTTTTTGTATTAAATCAGAAATTCCTTTGCTGACAATTACAATTTCTTAACACCCATAGCTAAATTTGTTCTTTGGCATCGATTTTGAGAAATACCTAAGTATTTACACGCTTCAGTAACTTAGGGTAAAAAGAGTTAACATTTATATTAAATACCAATACCAAAGCACTCTTTGCATCTTTGCACTTTATGTAAAAGCAGAATTTATACTTTGAGGATACCGTTATGTTCACGATAAATATGTAGATGTTAGTCAAAAAAGTTATGTAAAAAAAACTACAAGAAAAGAACACCTTTTTAAGACGAGGGACAGGGTGTCCAACAAAAAATAAAATGCACGACTGGGTAGAACGAACTTCCTCCTATGTAATAGACTAGGAATTTAAAAACGAATGTTATTAGAGAAAACTGTTCATAAGGATTAAATTATTTTTTAAATTCTTTTAGTAGTAAGAGACAAAAACAAAATGCTATGCAAATATGAATTTATGAAAGAACAAAAATTATAAGTCGTTGTAGTGGTTTCTTAAAAAAAAGCTTTTATATACAAACTTTCTAAAAGATTTTTAAGACAAAATTTTGGTACGCCAATTTAAAGTTTTTATTATTGTTCGAATAAAAATTAAATTTAACAAAAAAAATATTGAGCCATTTCTGAAATATCGAATTTTCAAAAAAAGAAAAATAGATTTTTTTTTCAAAAATTAAAAAAATATTGATTTTAAAGTTTTGAAATGCAATGTGTTTTAGACATTTTAGAAGCTTCTCTATAAAAAATTTCAGTAAGATCGGTTATGTGGAAAATGAGAAAAATTCAAAATTCGAAAAAATGGTTCTTTGGTAAGTACAAGCTGTAATATCTTAATTTCAATTTTTTTTTATTAAATTAAAGATCGTTAAAATAAATTGAAAGAAAAAAAAAATTCATCAAAATTCTAGGCGCCGTTTTTTTGAGAAAAATACGATTTTTGAAAACCATTTTTTTTAATTTTTTAGCATTTGTATGGTAGGTACCTTAATTTTTAGGTAAAATAATTTTTTTTCTCACATCTTATAGATTTTATTGAGAAGCTTTTATTTAATAAATTAAAAAAAAAATCTAGCATGGGGCTTTCGAAATATTGAGTTTTGAAAAAAATATTTTGAAGTTTTTTTAAAAACCCAAAAAAAATTGTTTTGAAAATTTTAGTACACAATTCTATTAATGTTTTTGGGGAGCTTTAGCAAAAAAAAAATGATCAAAACCGGTTGCACCGTTTTTGAGAAAATCAAAAACAAAAAAAAAATGGTTCCATGGAGGGTACCCTCAATAACCATTTTTCGGAATTTTTTTTCAACCATTACCTAGCTTTAACTAGACGAATTTTTTTTGTATTTTTATTTTTAAAATTTGTCGAACAGTTTTAAAAAAAATATTTATAAAAAATATTTATTTTATTTTATTTTAATATTTATAAAAAAAAATTCAAATGGCAGGTTCCGTTATTTTTGGTCTTAAAAAAAAAAGAAAAAAACGTGTGGGGGAAAAAAATTAAAAATGATATCTACCAAGTTTAAAGAAAATCGGCCTAGCCGTTTAGGCTGTAGTCGAACCGAGAGACAGACCGACAGACATACAGACAGACACAGAATTGCGAGACCCACTTTTTTAGACATCGCTATCATCGTAATGTCAACTTTGATCAAAATCTCGAGTTCGATTTTTTTTACGAATGCATAACTTGCCTTATAAAAATAATTTTTAGGAAATATATAAAATTTCTATTGAAACGTAGGAGTCGAATTATTCCCCTTTTTCCACACTGCTTAAAAATTTTTTGAAGTTAAACGTTCTTAGGAGCGATATGGCAATAACTTGGACATTATTCGGATAAATTTTGGAACAGAAAAACAGACAGCCAAAGGAACGTCATTCAGCCTGTCTAGAACATAACATACGCTCCAATGGAAAATGACATTAATATCTACATCCTGTGTTTTCAATTAATTGATTTGTTAACGTATCACCCTTTGTTTCAAAGGCAACCACCCTTAAGCAGCCCATTAGCACCACAGATGCGCACGCACCGGTGACGGTGTATTGAAATGTGTGCTGTGTGTGTGGGCTGGTGTGTGCACCGATTTCTCGCGTAAGTCTCGGTGCAAAATCAAAATGCTTTGATTTTTGGTGTCGGCCGGTTTGTCGATTTGTGCACATTTACAGTTTGTTTAAATTGCTTCTGAACACACCTAAAACAATGACAGTTCGTGCAAAAACCTAAGTAAACAGACCTTTTTTGACATCTGGAAGTATGAACATGAAGTTAGCACGATACTAAAAAGACAAAATAGGTATTCGACGATTTTAACTTCAGTAAAATGTTAGAGATAGCATGATGCTAAATTTGATTAAAATTAGCAAAATCGTCTTTTTAACCTAGTATTATACTAAAATAGTTTTAACATCGTACTAATTCGACTAATATTTTGCGCCAATAGTTTTTAAAATAATAAATATACTTTTATTTATCCATCATTATTAACTGTTTTACAAAAACCAATCATTATATTGTTTCTTAATTCTTAAGTCGTTCAAAACTATTGACGAAGGGAAGGGTATTTGTAACTATATAGGGACACGAGTCAGCCAAAACTAAAAAAAAATGAGGCTACCTATAAAAAGAATAAAATTTTGTGCGTGACCTTATATGTATCTAGAATCCGGCTTGATGGATTTTTATATTTTTTTTTTAATAAAAATTGACTGTAGATGGTTTAGAAACAAAAAATTAAATCCGTCCAGCCAAAGTTTTTCTAGCCCATTTTTTAGAGCTACATAGCAACAAGTGTTTTTTTTTGATAATGTTTTCGTTTCATTGGAATTTGTTCCAAAGAATAGGTACATGTCTGTAAATATTTGTATTATGAATTTTCATTATAAAAAATCGTTTATAAGAAATAAGAATAGTGAATGGTGAAAAAACTGAGTGACATGTTACAGTGAACTCTCTCACAACCTGACACTCACGGCACTGAAAAAATTGTCATGCTTGAAAAACTCAAGATATCGTTTTTTTTTAAATCTTTCTATTTTTTGTTTATCCTTCGAAAATATTGTAAATTAGGCAATTATTAGGGGCGGTTTGCCCTCTTTTGCTTGTATGTTTTGAAAGCTCAATCGCTTCAAAAAAATATTATAAATTGACGCAAGCCGCCCCTAGCACCCTTGCCGCCCCGGGCTGTAGCCCTTTTAGCCCTAGGGTAAATACGCCCCTGCTTATATCCCATTGTTATACATATGTAAGTATTAATATCTGAACTGAACTGGGCTTCAAAACAGTTTTATTTTAAGAGGTAAACACTTTTGCAGCTTAAAACTACTTAAATTTTATATATATTTTTATATATATTTTCTCTTCTTGCAATAAGATTATACATATAAGCTTATAGTCTCAAAAGAATCCTTTTCTGAAAACTCAGCTCTAAATATGTCCAAATAATCCCATAACAAGTCATGTTTAAGAGTTATGATCATTTGATATTTCTATGAAAACCCTAAAAGAATTTGAGTTTAATACCTCTTATATCAAGAAAAAATCTCAAGTTCAAAGAATAAAAGCTTTGCAGTAGGATCCGAATGAGATCTTTAATGCAACAAACTTTACTTTTCTCAATTAGTAAATTAGTACTAGACGTAACAAATGTTAAAAAGTTACAGTTCGGCCAACCCTGTACTCGACACGAAAGAAAATAGGACGGTGTTCACATTGGACTCACTCCGCCAACTTATTTTGAAGAGTCTCTGTGTTTTTTCTCATTCGCACTTGATCGTAAGAAAGAGACGAGAAAGTGAGGCAGGATTTTTAAAACAAATTGAAAATTAATGGATTTTTTTTTACATTTGGCTTGGTGACATAATATGACACGCGAAGGTATCGTGTATCACAAAAGTAAGTATTTGGAAAATAAATCGGAGTGCGAGAGTGGTAAAATTGTTAACAAAAGTCCATCTACTATACACAAAATAATAACCATATAAAGTAACATTGGAAGTTTACGAAATGACCCTTGATCAATGACAATGACAAGCAGGAATCCCGTATTATTGTTAGGAAAGTGAAGAGGAATCCCAAAGTAAGCCCATTAAAGACATCAGCTGAAATAACCAAGGAAACAGGTAAGTCATGTAACCCTAAAAATATTCGACGAGTGGTCTACTAATCCGGTTATCATGGTCGAAATATTAGAAAGAAACCTTACATAAGTAAAATAAATCGCCAAAAGCGGCTCTTCTTTGCAAAAACCCATGAATCTAAACAAGCAGAATTTTAGAACACAGTGTTTTTATTTGAAATGTTACTTTTTAGTTCGAAATACATATCAATTATAGACCAAAATATTAAGTTTTTTTTTTAAACATTACTATCGATTGTTTGAAGGAAATGATGTGAGCACCGTCTAGATCAGCTGAAATGTCAGCTGTTCTTCAAAATTCCCCTTGTATAGTTAAGTATACCAAACATTTTTGGATAGCTTTAGATTTCTGCTTGACATTAGCTGTTTCGTTAATCAGTTGTTTTTTCCTATGGGATTACAACAACACCAACAAATCCGGATACCTTTGGATACGTACCCAAACACGACTTATGATTTAAACTTGTTTCCCTACAAATTACACACTACAAGTGAGTTAAACCCACTTGATTTGACAGTCTTGGACGCTGTTCACATTGGACTTACTCAACCGATTTATTTTGACGTAAGGCCACCCTGTCGTGTTCAGACACAAAAGTAGTGTGAACACTCCAGACTCATTTTGACGACTTGTAGTTGCCATAATTGTTGGCCATTTGCTATGCCACTACAAATATACAGTGAATTACAAAAGTAAGTAAGCACCTCTTAGTTTAAAGATTTAAAAAAAAAAACTTAATATTTTTGTCTATAATTTATATGTATTTCGAACTAAAAAGTAACATTTCAAATAAAAACACTGTGTTCTAAAATTCTGCTTGTGTAGATTCATGGGTTTTTGCAAAGAAGAGACGCTTTTGGCGATTTATTTTCTTTCTAATATTTCGACCATGATAACCGGATTGGTAGAACACTCGTCGAATAATTTGAGTGTTACATGACTTACCTGTTTCTTTGGTTATTTCTGCTGATATCTTTGATGGGCTTACTTTGGGATTCCTCTTCACTTTCCTAACAATAATACGGCATTCCTGCTTATCATTGTCATTGATCGAGGGTCATTTTGCAAACTTCCAATGTTATTTTATTTTGGTTATAATTTTGTTTATACGAGTAGTAGATGGACTTTTGTTAACAATTTTACCACTCTCGCACTCCGATTTATTTTCCAAATAGTGTTTGATTATAATTTTTTTTTAAATGAGTGCTTACTTACTTTTGTGATACACTATACCTTCGCGTGTCATATTATGTCTGTCACCAAAACAAATGTCAAAAAAAATCCATTAATTTTCAATTTGTTTTAAAAATCCTGCCTCACTTTCCCGTCTCTTTCTTACCATGAAGTGCGAATGTGGAAAAACACAGAGACGTCAAACCGTCTTGTGTCTTGAATTCTGCCAAAAATTAAAATGGTGGAAGGGGACAAAAACATGCTTTCCTCACTTTTTTATGTATGACCTCATCAGCAAACAATTGTAAGAAAATTAGTAGAATATGAATTGGCTCTAACCTTGAGATACTCCATTAAATGGAACACGGAACTATATCTAGCCGTTAATGGGGACCGTTATTAAAAGATTTTGAGTGAGTTGTTTTTTCATAACTCCCCCTAAAGCCCTAAAGAGAATATCTTTCGACCCCATTTCTGTTTGACAAGATGGTGTAACTGCACACATATAAGTAGGCTGGCTATGTAGAAATTGTACTTGAAATTCGCAAACAAATTAATTTCCAGAATCTCAACTTCCGTAGGACCCAGAAATTTTAATAGATTGAAGGAACAATGTAGGTGATTTCAAGTACATAGCCACAGACCAAGATATACAGAATAGAAAGGTAATATATTCCCGCGCAATATTTTGTGTATCTTCTGCGCATGTACGTCATCAGAATTACTGTCGACTGACAGCTGCGCTTTTCTTCCTTTATTTTCGCTTGTGAGTTTAACCGCGTATGTTGTGTTTTGAAAAATTATTTAGTTAAATAAATAAATATGGCAGTTTGTTCTGTTTTTGGTTGTTCTACAAACAATAATAAAAAAAGAAAACAATACACAAATAAAGTGAATAATGTGCCTGTGAAGTTATTTCGTTTTCCAAAAGATTTAATGGTGGCAAAAGCTTGGCTTACATTTGCTCAAATCATTTCACTCGGGATCAATATATTCGTAATTTACAACACGAACTTCTGGAATATTCGCCAAAAAGTTGTAAAAAACTTAAAGCCGACGCCATTCCAACAGAAAATCTTCCAATCGCCAGTTCTTCAAATAAAGAGAAAATAGAACCAAACAGCAAACGTATGGATCGCTTGGAAAAACGACAGCGACGTTTGGACTTAGATGCTCTGCTGAAAAGCGCTCCTGTTGAAGAAGTCCAACTCTGTGCTATTTCCCCTGAAGAAGAGCACCTTGAACCCAGCATGTAAGCATAAAATCAAAAGCATAAAATTTGTTTATATTAAATTCCATTTCCAAATCATTAGACCTGAAGTTGCTGCTGCTTTTGACTCAAGGAATATAATGAATACTATTGCAGAACTTCAACAAAAAATAATCACGCTTGAGGACGAAAAAATTTCCCAAAATTCAAAAATCACGGCCCTAATGCAGGAAAACTATAATCTTAAACAAGAATGCATGGCAACAAACTCCATTTTCACTCCCACACAGAAAAAAAAACTTGGAAAAAAGAATATACGGATTAAGTGGAGTATAGACGAAATATCCAAATGTATAGCAATCCATGCCAGTGGCCCCAGAGCTTACCGATTTTTACTACAAAAAGGCTATCCCTTCCCTGCTGTCATCACGTTGAAAAAATGGGCATCCAAAATTGATATCAATCCTGGGTTTTTAAACACTGTTTTCAATTTAATGAAGAATGCTAATCTCTCACAGCGTGATAAAGTTTGCATGCTCATGGCAGATGAGATGAAGATTAGATCCTGTTACGAGTACGAAAAAAAAACGGATACTTTGTTTTCGCCGGTTAACTATGTGCAAGTTATAATGGCACGAGGGATTTTTAGCAATTGGAAGCAGCCACTTTACTACAACTATGACAAAAAACTAACAAAGTCTTTAATGGACGCTACAATTGCAAATTTATATTCCATTGGATATCAAGTTGTTGCAATAACAATGGATATGGGTGGTGGTAACAGGGGTTTGATGAGAGAGTATGGAGTTAATGAAAACAAGCCGTATATTCAACACCCAACAGAACAAAACGAAAAGGTATTTATATTTGCTGACGTTCCCCATATGGTTAAATTGCTTCGGAATCATTTCCTTGATGAGGGAATCTTCATTGATAACAAGCACTTGACACACGCTCCGTTGATTGAGATTCTTGAAAATGACAAAAGCGATTTGAAAATTGCACCTAAGCTTTCATCAGAACATTTAACTGTTAAACGCAGCAAGAGGCAAAAGGTAATACCTATTTAGTTATTTATTTTTTTCTAATTAAAAATTTTTTTACAGGTAAAATACGCAACTCAACTCTTTTCGCATACAAATTCGTGCGCTTTAAATCGAATGGGAATGTTAGGTATTCTAAAAGCTCCTAATTGGCAAGAACTATCGGAGCTAATCAATACTGTAAGTTCATGATACTTTCTTACATGTAATTTTAATATAAATATTTTTTTAATGCAGATTGATGCGTGGTTCGACATTTTTAATTCAAAAGCTCCAAGAGTAGATTCAAGACCAAAAAAAGCGGCTTATGGACTTGAAATTGATTTGCAAAAAGAAATCCTATCTAAAATGGAAAGCATTGTGCTAAGGATGCGATTCGGAAAAAAAGCTGGGTTGCTCCCTTTCCAGCAAGGAATTTTAATGAGCATAAGGTCTTTAATTATGCTATTTGATTACCTGAAGGAATCGCAAGATGTTTCTTATATCCTTACTTACCGGCTTAACCAGGATCTCTTGGAAATGTTTTTTGGAGTGATACGTGCCAAAGGTGGACTTTACGATCACCCAAGTTCACTTGAATTCAAATACCGTTTACGTTCCTATTTACTAGGTCGAAATGAAGGCATTATATCAGACTCTTCAAACGTAGAGTCATTTAATGGAGAAGAAGTTCAAATGGATGTTGACCTTAACAATGATTCGGTGAACGTGGATCAGGACCAGGAGAGCACTCTGCTTACGTCAGAACTTTTATCAATTTTGTCTGATTCTGAGATAGTAAATGAAGGCAACAATAGCCTTACTGTTTCAAACAATGAAGAAGAAATGTCAGATGTAAAGTACGATGCCTTGGAGTACCTTGCTGGATACCTTTTAAAACGTTTTAAATCGAAAATTCCAAATATAGAATTTCTTGCTGATAAAGAAGATAACAGAGGTTTGACATGGACAAATATAATCAATGAAGGGGGTCTTCAGAAGCCAAACGAATCCTTTATTATGCAACTGAAGAAATTAGATTCTATTTTCAACAAATTTAACAATACCCAAGAAGAATACGATCTCGAACCATCTAACAATTACATAAAAAAATTATTTTCTTTAGCAGCCGACTGCTCTTTGGACTCTGAAATTATAAAAACCTTTTTTCGCTGTAAGATGTATTTTAGGATTAGAGTTCAAAATAAAAATATAATAAACAATGTATGGAAGAAAAAAGATCAACTTAAAAGAAAATTAAATAAAATCTGTTCTTAAAGTTACATATAATATAGTAAATTGTACTTTTTTTAAATGAGTGTACGATGAAATGAAAAGGTAAGTTGAAGGTGTTGCATTTAATCGTTGTGATGAGCTCTTATTGCAATCTACATCTTTTGACATTAACTTTTATGTATATTAAAATGAATTTGGGAATATATAAATCTTTAATGCAGAATGAGTTAATTTTGGTGTAGAATTGCAACGAATTAAGGAAGTACTTTTATATTGAAGTTTGCACTCACTTCAACAAATGGAATTCGAGTGACGTCACACGAAAGAGAGAGATAGGATAACGACATGCGCAGTATACTACCTTGTTTTCTGTATATCTTGGCCACAGACCAGTATGAACAACTTTTTGATTAAATGTCATAAATGTGGCAACGAGCGTGGACGCCATTTAAAATCAATAATTTCCTAAGAACTATTGAAAACATAGAATCAAATTCATTTATCTCTCCATTCAAATCAAAATAAATAAATTATATAGACGTTATTTGAATTTTTTAACGTAAATTCACTCACTCCAAATTATGAGGTAATGAGTGCTACCACTTTGGCATTGAAGTTATCTCCGCTCCACGGTACAATTCCAGCCTTCTATAGCTAGACTTAAAACAAAATCGTTCACAAATCCCATTAAAATCAATAATACCAGAACTTCCCAACTAACATTTCAGTTTCTGTTAGCTTAAAAATATGGACATGCTGGAAGTTTCAATTTATATAATGCTTGTAAAGGGCCTTCTTCAAAAATAATTTTCTTATAGAAATCACGGTTTCAATATCATCTTCTTTTAAACCTTTTGCAAGTAAGACACAAAAGTTTTTCAGAGACTAGAACCAATTTTTCGGATATGGTTTTATAAATGAAAATAGAGAAGCTGGAACTTGTATAAAGATTGCAATGTGATATGATATAGATGTTTGCATCAGTGAGTTTTCAAAAGGTTTCTATAACAATTTCCTAAGAGCTATATAGAATACGTCTCTTAAGCCTAGAAGACTTTAACAAAAAGTCTTTAAAGAAAATGTCAATGTTCAAACTGCTAAGAACTCTGCAAATGAAACTTAACAGAAACTAATACATTTAATCTTAATTAAAGTTAGGAATATTAAATTGATGTATGTTAACTAATTATTTGTACACATTAATTGTAATCCATCTATGTACTTTTTAGATATGTTGAATGTACGCGCAGGTGCGTATAATTATATGTTACAGAAAATAGCAAACACATTTTAGGCAATCGTTTAGTTTATGTCAAAACATAAACTTTTTAGTTGCTCGAACCAAGCAGTTGCGAAACTAAAAATTGAATGTGCGCGTCTAGCCTAAGAGTCTAGCGAAGGTGAAGTTGAAGTGACGAATAACCAAAATTTAAGAAAAAATACCTTCGAAAGCAGGCAGCTGAATTTCAGATCAACCATTCGGCTCTTAAAAGTTGAATTGCAATTACATATAAACGAGCGTTTCGAAACAGGTGCGTAGTTATAACCCGAATATCCGAGAACTTTTTTGTTTTCAAACATATAATGTAGCTGCATTTATATGATTATCTTCATTTTAATCTTCTGTGCCCATATATATTAGATATAAATGTGAATTTCTTTGGAAGAGATATGTAAATCCCTCAAAATGGAAATGCATACAACTATAGATGGGTAAACTGACCAAAATGTTTGATAATTTTATTGCAAATAATAAAATTAAATATTACAAATAAAAATAATTCACGATATTGAAGAAAGTCATATATATACTTAACATATAACAAATGTCAAACGAAAAGGAATACCAACATTTTATATGAATGAATGAATCGTTTTTAAGGACACAAATCAAAACAAAGAAAAAGTTAAGTAAAACATAAAAAAAATCACTACGGTCAGCAATTTAAAGATATTTTGTACGCTCCCATTAGGTATAAAGATTAGGGCTCAATACTGAAAATTAAATAAACATTTTGTAGGTAAACCCAACAGAGGAAATTTAAGACATTTGTTTACATTTTGTTTTTCTTGTGTGAACGTGGCCTTGGCAAAATTGTATATCGCAGTCTTGTGTTAATTTTGAAGTTTGAGAAAGAAATAGGCTGATTAAGTTTTTGCATCTTCCAAATAATATTCAATATGGCCCAGTGCGTAGAGAGATGGACTATTACACAAGAGATGCCGAGTTCGATCCCTAAATAAGGTATAATGTCATTCATGTTTTAAAATTATTCCAAATACATTAATTAATAACAATTCCAATGTGATACATAGTTTCAGGTTTAAAATTGATTAAATGTCGGAAAAACGTCTTCAAAGAAATATGAATTTACTTTTATTTTCGTATTTTTCAGGCTCGGTAAAAGTTCCAGTGTAAGCTTGTAATAGACATAAAAAGCCGTGCGTTTGTAATTTTTGCGAAGCTTTATTGAAGCCATCTGTCAAAACTTGAACTTCAGTTCAATTTCGAATAAAACTCTGTTAAACTTCTAATAGTTCATACACGAAGCTGGTACTTTTAAAAGATCTGTGCATGGTACTTCTAAGAGGATTTTCAGAATCACTTATAGAAGTACATAAAAGGTTTTGTGAGCTTGTGTAATATTCTCCTTTTTGTTCTTAAGCAACCTTTACAAATGTATTAAAGAACTTCGAAAATATATTTAGTTAGACCGAATCGAGGCAGAAATGTTAGTTGGGTTACCACTTAAAAACATAAAAATCAAAATTTTCATTAACCTAGAATTCAAAATTTGGATTAAATTTGAAAATTACTTTTGTTACGCTTTTTGGAATGCTGTAGAAATTATTCCCAATCGATGTACCTGTGATTTATAAAGAACTATTTACGAAGCTAGTTTTCTTAAACGTACATTATGTACATAAATTGAAAAAGGATTTTTTTAAAAATATTTTGACACTTCTATACAATGTAAAAGAAATCATTCGCATACCTATTTTACTGTTAAGAGAATAGATTTTCGACATTTATTTAGTCTTACTCCTGTTTACCCTATCAATATTCCTAAATAAATGCTCCTTTGTGGAATTTTGTATGTACATATATTTCTACTATAACTATAACGATACAAGAAAAAACACCTCATTCGAAAAAAAAATCTGTCGACGTAAATGAATCTACTCTCTATCCGAAATCTGCGTTACGAATTTGGTTTAAAAAATTAACTTCTTAAAACCGTTCAAACGATTTGCGTTCAAAATAATTTTAGAAACTCTGGTTGTCGTGCGTTATCATAATTTTCTCAATTTTCTCATATTCATGTTTGTTGTGTCAGTTGAAATTCCAAGTAAGAAAATGAAATAAACATTAAACAATGGACTTAGTGCATCAAGAAACAAAAGCTCTTTTCCAATGTCAAATGTATTTCCCCTTATTCCAACCATCTAGAACATTCCAGACGAGAAGCTTCGCGAATTTTCGAGAACAACTAACATGAGTATATAAGGGAGTGCTCGCGGTGAGGACAACACAGTTGATTTTGGATTATGAAAGTGTGCAAAAGTATTGGTTATTGGATTGTGTTACTAAACAAGTGTGAATTAAATTTGAATAAAAGTATTTGAGTTGATTATAAATTCAGATTTACTGTTTTTTTTATTTTTTTATTGTGCAGTGAAGTGTGCGAAAAAAAAATAATAATAATAAAAATGAGCAAGTTACTAAAAGAGCTCAATTGTAATGAGCTGAAAAGTGAATTAGGCAAGCGAGAACTTTCGAGAGCAGGATCGAAAAATGAGCTTGTTCTGCGTTTGGCCGAATATTTGAAACAGCAAAATGAAGGCCCGGATATCTTCGTCTTTGAAGCTGACGCTGAGGAAGCAGACGTAAGTAAAAATGTAGATGTTTCAAATATGATTAGTCTTCTGCTTCAGCAACAAAAGAATGTTCTGGAACGTCTCGAAGATCAACGAAATGAACAAAAGAATATTCTCGAACGCCTTGATAAACAACATAGCGAACAAAAGGACCTTCTCGAAGAGCAGAGAAAAATGCTAGAAGGCAAGCTTGTTAACATCGAGAAGAATGTATCTACACTTGATGAACGTGTTTCATTGTTGAAGAATCAAGCCGAACGCGTTTCATTATTGGAGAATCAAGTCGACAACAAAATGGAGACGTTTTCAAAAGAGCTAGATCGCATTCGAAATATAAAGATTCGGGAAAGTTCTGGAGAAACCTTGAGGAAAAAAGAGATGCAACCTCCAACCTTTGATGGACAAACTTCTTGGTCTATATACAAAAAGCAGTTTGAGGCAGCTTCCACAACAAATGGCTGGGATGAGGCTGACAAGTATATAGCCTTAACTCTTGCTCTTAGAGGAGCAGCTGCTGAGTTGTTACAAACCATACCAGCAGATAAGAGCGGCGACTTCAATTCCTTGGTTTTGGGTATAGACAAACGCTTTGGTAACAGCCACATGAAAGAAGTCTTCAAAGTGCAACTCAATTCCAGAGTTCAGAAGAGGGTCAAAACTCTATAAGAACTGCAAGCGGACATTAAAAGGCTTGTTCATCTTGCATATCCAGATGTTGGAGAGGAAATTTGTAACCAGTTTGCAGTTGAGGCATTTGTTCGCACCATTTCCGACATACATATTTAAAGGGCCGTGCAAACTGCTGAAAAACGAACGCTTTCTGAAACATTAGCGTTTGCCTTGACAATGGAAGCAGCTCAGCAAGCTTCTCACGGAGTACATCGACTTAGAGAAGCCATCGTCGAAGAATGCTCATGCCAAAGAACTGATGTCCAAAGGAACCAACGAAACGGACTTGCAAAGTGCTGGAATTGCAACAAGACCGGACAATGTCGATTACCAGAAGAGCTTGTCAACATTGTGGACACGGAGTTTCAAACCCAGAACAAGGTAACAATAACATCATTGTTACTTCCCGCACAGTTTCCCAACAGGGAAACGAGTAAGAACCAACTTCGAGGGGCAGAAGCTGGTTTCTGGTATCGATGGCCCCAGAAACACCATCCAGGTCTCCCAAACTAAACGAGACAATAAAAGTCTGACTGTCGAGGCAACTTTAAATGGCAACAAACGTGTGGTCACCATCGACACCGGTGCCACCGCCTCCATTGTGCGTCAAGACCTAGTGCACCTGAATTGGCTACACAACACCAATAGCTACCGTCTGAGAACTGCCACAGGGGAAGCAGCTAGGGTTTATGGTGAAGTCCGACTTAGAATTCGAATTGCAGGTCTAGAATTCTCACACAAATTTTTGGTGGCAGATATATGTGACGAGTGCATCATCGGAATGGACTTCATGAAAGAACATCGTGTAGTTTTGGATATCGGCAACCAGCGCCGATACCAGAATACAGAGATTCCAATGATCTATGGGCACGAAGGAACAACAACTCTAAGGACTGTCATCAAGGAAGACGTGATTATTCCTACTTGTTCTGAGGTATTTGTTTGGACAAAATTAGAAGGTAAGTGTGAACGCCATCGATACCTAATGGTGGAACCAGACCCAGATTGTTCTTCCCAAAACGTCATCATTGGGAAGACACTTGTGGCTCCTAAGAATAATATGGTCCCCGTACGGATTCTCAACACCAAACCGTACGATGTTAAGTTGACGAAAGGAGAAGTTATCGGTAAGTGCGAATCTGTCGCAGCCATAACACGAATTGACGCTGAAAAACCGAGAAAGACATTAGACCCTGAGGAGCTCAATACCATGAAGGCAAAGATACTCAATTCATCTAACCTAGACCAACATCAGGTTAAAACGGCAGAAATCCTTCTGAATGAGTATGTCGACATTTTGGCTTCACCAAACTGGAAATATGGAAGGACACAAATGGTGCAGCACCGAATAAATACAGGAGATGCAAGACCCATTCGTCAGAGCCTGCAAGACGTCTGCCACTGGCCAAACAAGGTGAAGCTGAGGAAATGATTACCACCATGAAGAAGGATGGTTTGATTGAGAACTCCAAGAGTCCTTGGGCGTCACCAGTGGTCCTAGTCAAAAAGAAGGACGGAAGTACACTGTTTTGTGTTGACTACCGAAGGTTGAATGATGTGACCAAGAAAGACAACTATCCCCTGCCAAGAATTAGTGACACCTTAGATGCGATGGAAGGAGCACATTGGTTTTCCACACTGGACTTAAAAAGTGGATATTGGCAAGTTGAAATTCACCCCGAAGATCGAGAAAAGACAGCGTTCTCCACAGGTAATGGGCTCTGGCAGTTCAAGGTGATGCCATTTGGTCTTTGGAACGCTCCGGCAACATTTGAGCGTTTGATGGAGTGCGTCCTTCAAGGCCTGACGTGGAAAAGTTGTCTTGTCTACTTGGATGATGTTATCGTTTACGGAAAAACATACGACCAACACTGCAAGAACCTAAGGGGTGTGTTCCAGAGACTTCGAGAGGCTAACCTTAAACTGAACCCAGAAAAATGTGCACTGTTTCAGACTGAAGTAAAGTATTTGGGACATATAATCTCGTCCCAAGGAGTCAAGACCGATCCTGAAAAAGTTGACACCGTCAAAAATTGGCCAACACCACAGGATAATCATCAACTACGAAGTTTTCTTGGTCTTGCTACTTATTACAGACGTTTTGTTAAGAACTTTGCCGGAATTGCGAAGAGTTTGCATCAGCTTACGGAAAAGAACAAGCAGTTTAGATGGTCAGGTGAGTGTGAAAAAGCCTTCCAAGAACTAAAATACCGTCTATGCAATGCTCCGGTGCTGATCTATCCGACTCCAGGCAAGCCTTTTATCATCGATGCTGATGCAAGCAACGTGGGAGTCGGCGCTTTTCTGTCACAAGTGCACAATGGCGAAGAAAAGATTGTCGCCTATTTCAGCAAAGTACTGTCGAAGACCGAAAGAAACTACTGTGTGACCAGAAGAGAACTATTGGCACTCATCTTGGCAACGAAACACTTCCACAAATACATCTATGGACAGAAGTTTCTTCTACGAACCGATCATGGTGCTCTTAACTGGTTGTTGAACTTCAATAACCCAGAAGGACAAGTCGCAAGGTGGATAGAAAGACTGCAGACTTACGATTACGAAATTCAACACCGAAGGGGGAGCTGCACTCAAATGCCGACGCACTATCCCGAAGACCTTGTAAAATAGATTGCAAGCATTGCAGGCGACAAGAAGAAAAGGAATCCATCAACATTCTGCGAATAAGGGCTGACCCCATTTGTGGATGGAGCAATGAAGAAATAAGATCTGCTCAACAAGAAGACCCCGACATTGAACCTCTTCTCGCATGGAAGGAACATGAAGAAAAACCCGCATGGAATGACATTTCCGATAAGAGTCCAGTTTTAAAGGCCTATTGGGCACAATGGGACTCACTTCATGTGCAAGAAGGTGTTCTTCGGCGAAAATGGGAGTCCGCTGATGGTAAATCCTATGTGATGCAGCTTGTGTTACCTCAATCGAAAATCAAAGAGGTTCTTCGAGAGATGCGTGATGGACCTTCAGGAGGCCATTTGAGAGTCAATAAGACGTTAGAAAAGGTGAGGCAACGATTCTACTGGTTGCTTGCAAAAGACGACGTTGAAAAGTGGTGCCGAAATTGTGACGTTTGTGCTGCAACCAAAGGACCTGGTAGAAAACTGCAAGGAAAAATGATGCAATATAATGTTGGCTCACCGTTTGAAAGGATTGCTGTTGATGTAGCTGGCCCATTTCCGGAAACGAATAATGGAAACAAATACATTCTGGTGGTAATGGATTACTTCAGCAAATAGCCTGAGGCATACGCTATCCCGAACCAAGAAGCCAAGACCGTGGTCGACCAGATTGTATCTAACTGGGTAAGCAGGTTCGGTGTGCCTATGGAGCTCCATTCTGACCAAGGAAGGAACTTTGAGTCGAACATATTCCAAGAGGTGTGCGCGTTCCTTGGCATTAAGAAAACGAGAACCACACCACTTCACCCGCAATCTGATGGAATGGTCGAGAGATTCAACAGGACCTTAATAGTTCACCTCACTAAAGTCGTAGGCGACTACCAAAGAAACTGGGACAGGCACATACCACTATTTTTGATGGCCTACGCGAAGTGCAATACATAGCTCAACAGGACAAACACCATCTGAAATCCTGTTCGGAAGAAGCATACGGCTGCCTAGTGGATAAGGTTTGGACACCCATCAGAAGAGTCTCAGGAAACTGGGGATTACGTGAGTGACCTAAAAGAGAGGCTAATCGACATCCACGAAAGGACCAGGACTAGAATGAGCGCTTACAGCGATAGAATGAAGACAAGGTACGACACAAGAGCAAACACAACAGGATTCCAAGTAGGAGATCGTGTATGGCTGTATAATCCACACCGTCAAAAGGGATTGTCGCCGAAACTTCAACAAAACTGGGAAGGCCCTTATACTGTCGTCACGAAAATCAATGATGTCGTTTACCGAATTCAAAGAGGGTCACGAGGAAAGTTAAAAGTTGTGCATAGCGATCGACTGCACCGATACAGTGGCGAAGCTGGAGATAGAATTGTTCGGGACGAACAATCTTAAGAAGGGGGCAATGTTGTGAACAGAGCTTTATAATACTACAGCGCCATCTGTTGGAAAATTGCATATCTAATTTATGGAAGAAACAAAAGCTCTTTTCCAATGTCAAATGTATTTCCCCTTATTCCAACCATCTAGAACATTCCAAGACGAGAAGCTTCGCGAATTTTCGAGAACAACTAACATGAGTATATAAGGGAGTGCTCGCGGTGAGGACAACACAGTTGATTTTGGATTATGAAAGTGTGCAAAAGTATTGGTTATTGGATTGTGTTACTAAACAAGTGTGAATTAAATTTGAATAAAAGTATTTGAGTTGATTATAAATTCAGATTTACTGTTTTGAATTGGAAAGTGTAAATAAAGAAGAAATACTAAAAAGAATGATAAGTTTTATTTAACGGACCTAGTAAAAATATTACAATATAATAGAACAACACCGACGGCGATTATCAAGCGGTTGAAGTCCAATCAATTTGCATCTGCTTTCATAAGAAGTGACTGCAATATTCCAGTTTAGACGGCCAAAATTTTGTTTGAATCCTTTCAATTCTTAAACAATGAATTTTATAAATATATGTAAAGAAAAGTGAGCGAAGGGTAAATGGATCGTTAAACTCTTTAGAGAAACTAACTTAATAAGTTTTGTTTTATCGATTTCATATTCAAAATCATTTGAACGATTGGGTTGGCATTTAGAGAAAAGCTGGTTAACAGTGCACCATTCAGATAACCGTTCTTGGTCACTTTGAAGTAAAAAGCAATCATCAAAAGATTTAATACAACGGAAGAATTTGATATCATCCGCAAACATTAGCCATAAAGCATTATTGATAGAAGTTGGTATGTCAGTAATCCACAAAAGGAATAGAAGAGGTCCCAAGTGACTACCTTGATGGACCCCAGATGTTACATGAATTACATCAGAAAATAAATCATTAATGCGAAAAAACTGTGTTCCACCGTTAAGATACGATGCAAACCATTTAAGAATATTTGAATGGAAGCCGATGGATTCCATCTTTTTTATTAATAGGGTTGACCCTATCGAAGGCTTTCGAAAAGTTCGTAAATATAACATCAGTTTGAAATCCATTTTCAAGATTATTAATGAGTTGGCTACAAAAAATTGCTAGGTTTGATGTAGTTGATTTACCAGCTACAAATCCATGTACAAACGCGAAACGGTTAGTTTTTCATAAACTATTTTTTCAAAAACCTTGGGACTAGTTGATAATTTACTTATCGGACGGTAATTAGAAACATCTAGTTTAGAGCCAGATTTATGGATGCGAATTATATAGGAAATTTTGCAATCGTTAAGAAAAAGACCTTTTGTAGGAAACACTTTTTTTTAATTTTATAGTTCTTAAAATAACGTATGGCGTATACGTACTATTTCTTTTCGAAGAAATGGGCTAAAGTTTATTCACACATACCAATATCTTTTCTTATTAGTTTTATTTAAATCTCAAATACATCCCCTTTAGAGGCCGATAATGTAGGGTATTGAGAAAATAAATGTCAAATTAGGAGATATTTTCGACTCCGAAAAAAATAAATGCAGAGACCTCTTAGAGAGAGAGTCAAATGTTTTATTCATCTGCAAGTTACTAACACCCATGCAAAAATGTAAATGTGTGCGGTAATGGAAGACTTCAGATTTCCCAAATATAGAGGAATTTAGATCAAAATTTATAAAAGATATCACATCTTAACTTTAAAAATTAATATCTGATTTTGAAGCATAATTAGCTATTTTTTTGGTCAAAATCTCTTGAGATATCGGATTACCGGAAGAGCCATTTTTGTTTGAATTGTGGAACTCATTGCATACGAGGAGAGCATCTAAAAACCCTATATAAGGAAGCCCAAAGTCTAGCTCGGCCTCTCTTTTGCTTTTTGGGAATCGGCGATAATACTGCATCTTGAGAGAGTGTTGTTTTTTTTTGCGGACGGAAAACTGATGATTAAGTTCAGTCGTAAATTTCTGTAAACGAAAAAATTTACATTTTGGATTTTTATCGTGAATCATAAATTTTTCTATATCGACAAAAACTAAAAATTAATCATTAATCGGTCCAGTAGCAAAAAAATATTTAAAACAAAAAAAAAAAGCGCACCATATAATAAAAGAAAAAAAAGTTCACGCGGTACAGTTTCATTATTGTCATAAAAAAGTATTGAGTGATCAATAAAAAAGTGAGTCTAACTAGATAAACTCAGTAGACCCTAAAATTTCTAAAAAAACACTAAAAAAAGGAACTCCATGTGACATTATGTACATGTGAAAAAAAAAAAATTAAAGAAAAAAATAAATCTAACTAGTGACGTCATTCATAACGCCACCAACCCATGAGCTTCCCCAGCAATCTTAACATTATTAACTGTACAATAAATAAATAAGTGATGAAAACGAAAAATAACAAGCCGATAATAGAATTCTAAATTATAAAAAAAATTTTTTGTTATTTTAAATTTAGTTATATCTACCTATATATATAGTTTAAAACGTGAAATAAATTTTAGCTCAATACACCACCTTAAAACCTAATGCCCATTTCATTAGTGAAAGATCACAATTCGTTTTTTTTTTATATAATATTTTCATTCAGTTTAAAGCAGGTGTATGAAGGGGAAATCAGTATGCTGTGCGCACAACATGACGGATACCTACCACATCACTGTAAAAAAATATTTAAATTAAAATTTGTTGGGTAAGTGTTTCTTAAACTATATTGTGAACAAATTTTCAATTTATTTGGCATTCTGTTTTGGTATTTGAGCACTAGAATATACTTCAGTTTAATATTAAAGTAAACTTTTTTTTTCCAATTTTCATATATTATTGATAATCTTGGCACGAGTACGATAACTTGGCCGCCAAGATTTGATAACGGATTTTTGTAGAGGGGTCAAAAATAAGCACTTTTTACTATGGGAGGGGGGGGTCTATCTCCCCCCGTTTAGGAGGTAGGGGCACTTTTAGAAAAAATGGTTTAAATTGAAAAAAAAAATATTAAAAAACAACGGCAACACCTACAATAAAGTGCTATACTGCGTTTGAAAGCCAGAAGATTGTTCTATAATCCTGTATTTAAATTTTATTACTCATATCAATAGTTTATGAGCAATTCGCATTTAAAGTCCAAATTTTGATAAAAAAACGTGAAAAAAAAAAAGTTTAGACCGGTTGTTTTCAAAATTGTGAAATGAAATTGTAAATTAGCTTATATGTGTTTCATGTATCTATCAGTTCTTAATCGAACACAAAAAACCGCATGGTACTATGTCTTTTGGTTTTTGAGAAAATTGAAAATAACTAAAACTACTTTTCTACAAAATGTTTGATATTTTTTGCTTCCTTACATAAATAAATCAGTGCTAGCTTCCAACATTACAATATATAAACAGTAAAGTATGTATCGGGGGGCATGCTGCCCCCCTGCAAGCCCCCTGCTTGGGTACACTATAGGATTTGGGGTAGGTGCGAGGTTGGGTGCATGCAAAGTTTCTTTTGCATTCACAGAATCTGTGTTTAAAAAAAATCAAATTTATTCTATTTATCCAATGTCCACTAAATACATATAAAATACAATAAACGATCTTGAAAACCAAAAAAACCTTCCGACCATGTTCACCAATACATGGCACTATTTTTCTATCGAAAATACTGCCTAGAAAGGAAATATAAGGACGACTGGGGTTCGCAAATAATAGAGTTTTTATCAGATGTAAAAAAAGTTTACCCTTGTTATACCGATGGTGATATATGTGAGGGTTTACAGTTAAAAGACATCGATCCTCCCACCCTTCAGAGCGAAAATTTAGAAAGTGTTTTACCGCCAAAACATCCTCGGCTTCCCACCATAAAAGAGTAACTCAACGAACTCGACAGTTATAGTACGGACGATGGCTTTATTGACGAGACTTACACACCTTTTTAATACATTTTGACCATTTTTAACTAACTATGACTGACTAACTCCTGACTAACTGACAAAATAACTGACCCAGATGCAATTCTACCTCCTCATGGTGCATTCTGGGTAACGCTAAATGAATTGCGGTACTGAACTAACAAAGATTCATTATGTTTATTAACATTAATCCTTAAAATGGAATCACCGTCACCACCAAAAATCAAAAAAAGTAGTTTTGGTAATTTTCGATTTTCTCAAAAACTAGAGGACATAGAACCATGCGGTTTTTTGTGTTTGATTAAGAACTGATAGATACATAGATCACATATAAGTTGATTTACAATTTCATTTCAAAATTTTGAATACAATCGGTCTAAACTTTTTTTTCACGTTATTTTATCAAAATTTGGACTTTAAATGCGAATTTCTCAAAAACCATTGACATCAGTAATTTAATTTAAATGCAGGATTATAGAACAATCTTCTGGCTTTCAAACGCAGTATAGCACTTTATTGTAGGTGTTGCCGTTGTTTTTTAATATTTTTTTTTTTCAATTTAAACCATTTTTTTCTAAAAGTGCCCCTACCTCTTAAACGGAGGTTTTCTCAAAAACCAGAAGACATAGAACCATGCGGTTTTTTGTGTTCGATTACGAACTGATAGATACATGAAACACATATCAGTTAATTTACAATTTCATTTCACAATTTTGAAAACAACCGGTCTAAACATATTTTGTTCACGTTTTTTTATCAAAATTTGGACTTTAAATGCGAATTTCTCAAAAACTATTGATATGAGTAATAAAATTTAAATACAGGATTATAGAACAATCTTCTGGCTTTCAAACGCAGTATAGCACTTTATTGTAGGTGTTGCCGTTGTTTTTTAATATTTTTTTTTTTTTTAATTTAAACCATTTTTTCTAAAAGTGCCCCTACCTCCTAAACGGGGGGAGATAGACCCCCCCCCATAGTAAAAAGTGCTTGTTTTTGACCCCCCTACAAAAACCCGTTATCAAATCTTGGCGGCCAAGTTATCGTACTCTCCCCATAATCTTTAATGAAAAAAAGTAAATAAGAACTACGTGAAATTTTTATGTCGTACACATAAAATTTGAAGTTTATAAATTTTAAGTTGTCGATGAATCCCAGTATTTTTTTTTCTCCTCACTGTAGAATTGGAGATAAATTGTAGATAAATAATTTTGATGCTGTAATATAGTTAAATTTTGTTTTTGACGTATGGATTTAGTAAGCAAGAGAGAAGAATTTCGCCAAATGTAAAATTGACATTTTTTTGAATTTTTATTTTTGCTTTTATTTATTTTCCTAATAAATTGGTATTGTACATCTTACTTTTTTATTAAAATAATAATAATTTAGAATGTTTGATTACATATAAAAATTTATTTTTTTTTGTAATGTATTTCGATATACATTTTCCTTAAAATTCATCATTTTCCTTTTGTTTTTTTTTTTTATTATTATTCAATAAATTATCATACGAGAGATAAAAAAAAAAAAAAACAAACGAGTTTTAAATTCTACTGAGTAAGAATTGGTAATGAATATTCCTTTCATACTATTGTTTTGGGATTAGTATGGATTACGAGCAAATAATGATTTTCTGCGCTTAAAGATTGTGTAGGTGGATGTGATGGTTTGCACCTAAGATGATGATATCGAATCAACGATGGTATAAGAAACTTTGCTTTCATGTACTTAATTGTTTTTTTTGAGTTTTGGTTTTTTTATTGTAACGAATTTTAACGGATCGGATTTTTTTTTGCTATGATTTGGAAATAGAAATGCATAGTAAGTATTTAATATTTTCTGGAAACATCGAGTGAGATAAACGATGCCTTAATATGTGTTTTGATTGAAGCTAGTTAGGGGTTATTACAAAACTAGAGGAAGTGATAACCATGGATATACCACATCCTACGATCTATGGATCCCAAGGTGGTGGTATGTGGGCGGGTTTCCTCCGAGAGCTAATTCACCTAAGCTCTCCCTCCATATTATAAAAGTAAAATCAGGACCTTCGACACTATAGCTATTGAAACTAAAGAGGCCTCGCTTCTTAAGAAAACAAAAATCAGGCATGGAAATCCGTAACGACCGTCTGGATCTATCATCAGCAAAGAACCCCCCCCCCGCCCGACGAGCTAGTTCGTGCGAATGCAAGCATGCCTAGCTGTTGTGGTCCAGACACCCTTACTCCTTGCTGCCAGGACTGACGTAATGGGCCTGTAAGTAGTGCGTCATAGTGGTGGTTAGAAAAGGAGGAAGGTTAATAGGAGATTTTAATTTTGAGGCAAGTTTTTTTGAGTTATTGACTCTCGCATACAGCCTCGAGTTTTAAATAAAATAAAGAAGTCTTCTATAGAGTAAACATCTTATTAGTTACGTTACACTTTATCGAGAGAAACATCGAACAGCAGTGTTAATAGGCTATTACAATTTTAATTCGCGAAGTTAAACTTTGATTATTGAAATAAAATAATCAAACAAAATGACGATAAGAACCACGACGACGCGACCGAACAACAACTATGTATTATGTAATTAAATAAACTAAAGAGAGCGATGACGAACTGTCAAACTGCAAGCAGACGAGTTCAGCGAAAAAAAATTGTAACTGATAGCAACAATGTATGCTACTCGTACCACCACGACTAGGCTCAGCAAGGGGGTGGGTTCGCGAATTATTTTGATGATGATGATTTATTAATATAATAAAAAAAAGTGAAATGGTTTATTTTCAATCAACGCAGAGGCGTAGCTGAAAAATGAAAAAGGGCACCAGTGATTTATTTTTAAGATAAGGAAATCAAAAACCTTTGGAGCGAAACCGACGGGTCGCGCGTTCCGTAATATCGGAATTTTTCGAGAACAAAAACCAAACGATTATAAGAAAACAATTTTTAAACGAAATCATCGACTCACTAATGAAAATTTTAAATTGCAATTCCGATCCTAAAACCACTATACTTAGCTTTAATTTCCCGTTCCACCACCAAATTCCTCGTAAGTCCCAGAGTCAACCTTCCCGCAAAAATCCTCCACAAAAGTCCTCCTGTGTATCTTGCACTCAAGGGTCCCTCAATTTTCTTTCTTTTTTTTTTCTTTTCTTATTTGAAAATAAAACTCCTTTTTTTCAAATAAAATTCCTTTTCTTTTCCTTTTTTTTTGCTTCAAAAAAACTTTGTCGCTTATGATTTTAGCACCTGTTACTTTATTGAATCTCCGTAAAGAAGTGTTCTTCCAGGCTTTCACCTTGCCTGGAAGACTTCTTCTCTTTTTCAAACCCAGTGCTTTCCGCCAATCAGTGACGTGGGCTTCGATCGCGTCATTTAGCAGCAACACTCAGCACATTGGCGAGAGTGCACCAACGCAGTTGGAACCCATCAGCCTTCTCATACTAGCACTTTCCACCCAGCTTTATGCACAGTCATCTACTACGTTTATATGGAGAATTGAATCGGAATTGAATCAGGATTTAGCTCCATGTATACCTGGGGGTCAATTCTCTATCTGTGAAACTGTGAAGTGATAAAAAAGTTATCATTTCAGTTTTCACAGCTATTTTTCATTTTTACATTTCATTAACTCATATAATACGATTCTGGAACTCATTCTGATAAATGTTTGTCAAAACATGTACTAAACAGTACTAAAATGAGAAACGCTCTCATTTTTGATACACGATACTCATTTTGAGTATAATTTTGTTTTTGTAATTTTCATATTTTTCACAAAATCATTTGAGTATGAAAACAAATTTAATATTTGAAAATATTTTGACATTTTATTAATTTTTTTCATAAATTGCGAATTGGATAGTGTGTGAAGTTGTGAAAAAACTTATCAGTTCACAGTTTCACAGATAGAGAATTGACCCCCTGGATCGGATTGAAATAGGATTTCTCGATACGATTCCACTAAACGAGCTGAATCGAATCGAAAATATGCATGTATACCAGAATCGAGGAATCGAGGAATCGAGTGCAAGTACAAAACCATTTTGTCATTTCGATCCCATTTCAATTCGATTTCTCGATCCAGTGCCACCATATACCTGGATCGAAATCTCAATTCGGATTCGATTCGATTCCTCAATCTTCTCTTGTAACCGGGGTAATCATCATTGAATTCGCCGACCTCCGGTATGACTTTCCAGTGGCGGGCAATTCAATGGGTGCATTCAGCCACCTAACATCCCCATACAAGTTTTTAAACAAAATTTTGTGAAAACCAAAAAAAAAGGAACTTAATTTTTCTAACATAAAACCCGGTAAGAAACACTGGAAAACCTGTGCAAAGAAAGTTGCTATAATTTAAAAAAATACTATTTGGAGGAAGTTGGTGGTAATTCTCAACATCGCGAATTTACTTGATTCGTTGGGTTTTTGCGCAGATTTGGGGGATGTTTAGGGATTAGTCGTTAACATTCCATCTTTTACATGAATACAAATATTAAGATATGGTTTAGGTTGGGCACGCAGCCATTCTCACCAGGAGTAACTTAAACATTTGGGAACAACACTTCGGCAATGTTACTTTTTGTGCAAATTTAACACAGACCGCCCGTCTGTTTCTGTGACCAGCTGTCATTAGCAATGGCGATTTGAACAGACCACCCGTCTGTCGTCCATTAAGTTTCAAAATTGAACACGCTGATATTTTGTTTCTTCAAGTTACTGAGCGAGTGAACCGATGGCTGATGGACCACGGATGCCCTTCTCTCTCTCAGTAAGTTGAAAGAAACACCTGTTTTAAGAAAGTTATTAAAAGAAAGGAATAAGGATAGGGAACCGAAAGAAAGATTCTTGTTACGGAAAATTTTTCCGTAATAAGGCCTGAAAGAGCAACAGCACAGTTTTTCAATATAATTGGTGGAATGCCATCAGGTCCCAGTTGATTATTTATCAACACTGAGTTCTCTTAAGACTGACTCAACATCGTTGCAGCTCAGATTTAAGCAGCCAATTTTGATGGAATTATAGCTTATACTTGATGAATAATTGTGGGGAACAAAATGAGGAGAATACACTGATTGGAAAAAAATTGTAAATAGGTTGCATATCGTCGCTGTAGATCGAATACCTCGTAACCCAGAAAAGTCGATTTTTCAGGAGAGACAAAAAACTTATTATCAAATCAATGAGAGACGTGGTGTTAATTATGCGCATGGCTCTGCAATTATAGTTTTTAGGTTCACAGGATATTTTTCATTAGATCCGAAATTTTGTTCACAATATAATTGCATCATTACCTAAAAATCGGTTTTTTTGGGTTACGAGGTATTCGATCTACAGCGACGATATAGTATTTATGTTAGAAGATGTTGTCCCCAAATATTGCATGCAATTAGGTATCCCATTTAAGCATTTTTTGTTATTACTGAAAGGCCAAAAATGTTTGCTATTTAGTTTTAGGCAAGATTCAGTACGATATAAGTAATCAAAAGTACAAAATCAAATTCCTTCTAAAGACGTAAATAGTTGCTCCGGAGTGTAACACCATCAATGGAGTTCCGATATAATTTATACGACTTATTCTTTTTATAATTTAGGTTAGATAAACGTTTATTCCACAAATGTGGCTTAGAATTATTATATTAAACAACTTTAGGGACAAATTAGCTTGTTGCTTACCCTAGCACTAAGTTACACGCATCCGCAAGCTGATAATTAAAAACAATACTGTACCAAGAAACCGACTTTAAATGGTTTATAATTGCTTCGAAATTATCGTTTCAGATGTCATATTTGAATACTCTTCCCATCACAGGTTTTAAATAATCATAGAAACTAAGTTTAATTCTTAAAACTAGATGGTGAATTCTGTTCTAAAAATTGGATAGTTACAATATGCGACATCAGCAAAAATTTAACTATCGATAAATATGAGATCATGGATACGATTTAAACTATTTTTAAAATTATTTATTTCAGTGAGATTAAGTTCCGAAAAAGAATCTGATAACTCATTATTCATTTTATTTCAGACTCCATAACACTGGAACGACTAATAATTGGGGTTTGACTTTTTACAAAGTCATTAGATAGTAGTTATAATAATTAAGTAATTTTTAATTTTAAGGCAACATAAACATACGTCCTTTTCGATTCTTTTTTAATACATAATATGTATCAAATTTGTACAACATTTCAATTTTAACAAAAGTCTAATTGTGATGTTTCAAAATATAAAAGACGGTTGTAAATAATATAACCCGATATTTCTAATTAGAGCTGCAAGTCTTTCTTTTGCAACCGCAAATATCAAATACCTCGAAACCCTCGCAAACGGTTTTTGAAATATGTAAATTCCATATCCACTTCGAAAAAGGCACTTCCACCTAAGATATTTGTATAGAATTTCGATTGGTCATTCTTACTTTTAGTTAAATTTAAGTCTTTCGGTTTCAAGTGCGGTTTTAGTCACTCAATCCATATTTTCTCGGCGTGCTCGGACAAGGCGGCCGCGGCTCCGACCAAACTCGGTTCAGTAGGACTGTGTCCTATTGGGACCGAAGATATAGGAGGAAGAAAGAGATTAAGTTTTAGTGACTCAATTTGACCCTATTTTCTCGACAGTTAAGTAGTATTGTCATTATGAAGTTAAATTTAGAGTGCCAGTAAGTTAGTTGTAAGATATTAATAAGTATAGGCCAGTTTTTGATGAGTTTTTGTCTGGCTTTAAGATAGTTATAGCTTGAAATAAAAATAAAAATCAATTTAAATAAAAAACAAACATGTTCAAATAACAATAAGTTGTTATTGCATATTTTCCCAAAAAAAAACTAAACACTTGTACTCGTGTACCATTAACCAAGGTTAATACCATCTATAAAAAGTCTTGTTGTGACTAAAACACAAATAAATTAAAAATAATTTTGTTTGTTTTTAAATTATCTATGTAGATTGCAGATTAAGTTTTTCTCATATTTTTAAATAAAAGAAATTGCAACTTATTTGCTTATTTTATTGTGTTTGTTCTCTTAACTCTAAGTCTCTATTTGTTTTTTTTTAATAGATAATTTGGCAATTCTTGCAGTATAAAAGCTGGAGAAATTTTCGGAAAGTCATTAGTTACTACTTTTCCATTAAAAGGTGTCTACTGAAATAATATAAAAATGTTCGCACAGAAAATGATGTTCATTGCTCTAGTGGCTGTATTTGCTGTTTTGACAAGTACTGTTTCTGCTGGGTTGGTCATAACACTTGATCTCAGATGTTATGATTCTTACCACAAAGAACTTTACGATAATGCTTGCTTGGCGCCGCCGGGAGGTAATGATAAAGCCTTAGAGTCATACTAATTTTATTTGATCATACACAGAATACTAAATACTACTTTTTTCCTATCTTTTTTAGTTATTTGTCATAATGTCTTGGGCGTAGTACTCAATCTTTTAGATCTTTGTGGATAATATGCTTACAAAAGAGCTGTATCGCCATTTTCAGGCACTACCACCAGAGCCGTTTTAAGTGATACTTCTTGTTGTAACTTTAATTGGCGTATATTTGAATAAAATGTTTTAAACAAAATTTACAACTTTTGCTATACCCACTCAGATGAGAAATATGATAACACCATAGACATATTCTATGAGCTCCTAGGTGAAACATATGAGCAATGTTCTAGCTATGGCATTGAAATTGCCGTAGGAGATTTCAATACCAAGCTAGGAAGATACTCAGGTTAATCAGCTTTGGTTGGGGTCGAAACATTGTGGCTGCTAATACTCAGTTCCAACATTTAAAGATTCACAAGGGAACATGGATACCTTATCATACTATATTTCCGTCAAAAAACACTCTTTCAGTATCGTCGATGTTAGAACGCTTCAAAGTAAGGTTTCAGCATTGACATGGAATAATATCTGGCAAAAATAAACAAGGAAAAACATGGAAATACTACAAAGAGTTTGACGTACCTTGTACTGGCCAAAAAGTCCAACAAAACTGCCTATTTCACTTTGAATTGTTACACGTAAGCTTTTGTTGAGGAACAACTTCTGAGACGACAACACTTCAGAAGTCATACTTATTTTACTTAATGATGTACAGAATACTAAACAACACTTCAGAAGTGGTTCAAAGGTTTGATATCTCTTGATCGATTGCACATTAGTTATTAGGTCTCAAAACCGGACACTGTCTATAAGACCAAATCTACTCCTTGTACATGTCCTGCTCTATCCCAAGTAGAGATTCTAGCGGTCTAGTAGATATACAGATTAGCAATCTCACATGCTTCATTAGGATCTCCAGGTTGTTTAACGTGGAGGGAGGTAGACTCCTAGAGTCATGCAGTAGGTCAATTTTTCTGATAGAAGTATCTCCAGTCTATCCTAACGCCACATCTGATATTTCATTCAAATTGTTAACAGCTACTTTCTTGCGATTTGTGAGAATTATAAATTTAAAAAAGATGTATATTGAAAGAATAGGGGTTATATAGTTTAGCACAAGCATTGTATATAAAACCTTTAGTATAATCATGGAGCGTGATTTTGTATTGCAACCGCTATCCTGGTGGTGGCGCACGATTTTACAGTGGAGAGTAGGATAAAATACAAAACAAGTAGTAAGAAAGAGAATATTTTATCATTAAATTTAGCAGAGACAAATCTAGCATATACTGTTCCTTTTCCTAGGACATCGCCATCATCATATACAAAGGTACAAGCTCCTTATCAGTTATACCTTTATATATATCCAACTCATAGTACTAACAAGAAGACGAAAGATTGTGGCGACATCTTAAGTATAGGGACAGCACTTGATAGATTTGTCTCTGCTAACTCTGTGCTCCACCACCAGGCTAGAATTCGCAATACAAAATCACGCTCCATGATAATACTATAGGTTTTATAATACAAAGGTTATACTCAGTGCCGGATTAAGCCAGCGCGGGGCCTGTAGCAAATTCTATCAAGGGGCCCTTAGACTGTTTTAGGTTAGGCACTTATCAAGTTTAAACAAACTTTTCTTGATTTAATTTGGGAAAATTTATAAATAATGCTGTTGATATCGACTTCTCGGAGTAAATCATGTTCAATATTCATTAAAGTGAGGAGATTAAGACGTTGTTGGCTCATCGTGTTCCTCAATTCATTTTTAACACGTTTTAATGTTGAGAAAGATCGTTCACCACTGCAGTTGGTGATCATGAGAGACAAATAAATGCGCAAAGCAATTTCAACGTTCGGGAAACAAGATTGTAAAGAATTATTTATCAACAGCTTGTAAACCTGCATTTCCAGAGCCTCATGATTCCTGCTGTCAATAATACCAGCCACATCAGAATTGAGCATTGAAGCGAATTGCACTAATTCGTTGCCCAAACTGTCCTCCAAATCATCTGCGTAAGCACTCTTACTATGGTTGCAGATTTTTAATTTCTTCTGGTGGAAGAGATTTTATATGAAGGTTTTTATAATACAAATTCTATATACTACTGAAATAAATCAGCCAAGTAGAAAACTTAGCACTATTAATGGACTTGTTGAATTATTGATTCAAAATAGCTTTTATGGCTTTTAGTCCACAAAAATTGGCGTTTCGTCCGGGTGATCGCACATGGACTCATCAGTTGGCTATGAGGACCTTTTCAATACGCAATTTTTATTGAATTCAGTTCATCTTACATTGATTTTTTGACAAAAATCCAATGTGAACTATATCCAACCAAGATTAAAATTGTAATCATTAACGTTGAAATATTTTGCTATTTTCAACAAATTCAACAAATCCATTAATAGTGCTAAGTCTTCTACTAGGCTGATTTATTTTAGTAGTATATTGAATTTGTATTATAAAAACCTTCATATAGAATCAATGCTCGGCCACGGGCAAAATATTCCAACGTTAATGATTATAATTTTAATCTTGGTTGGATATAGTAGTTCACTTTGGATTTTTGTCAAAAAATCGATGTAAGATAAACTGAATTCAATTAAAATTGCGTATTGACAAGGTCCTCACAGCCAACTGATGAGTCCATGTGCGATCACCCGGACGAAACACCAGTTTTTGTGGTATAAAGGCCAAAAAGGCTATTTTGAATCAGGAAGAGATTTTAGCTCTCGGAATATTCCGAAAATGCCAGCAATTTTATGATAACCGTTCATATACGTTTACCTAAAGCAGTACGTTATCAATGGTGACAATAAATACCTGAATTTCATACCGTTGTCCAATTTGCGTTTGGTGCGGTACGAAACATGATTTTTGGTAAGACCAGCAGATAGAAAAATAAAATTTTAGTTGATCATTTTGATGCAAATATTTTCTTCTTAGTAATTGTGACTAAATCTAATATGTAAATAATACTTTTTTATGGTCAGAAAAGGTTGGTGCGCGGGGCCCCCGAAGGCGCGGGGCCCGTAGCATTTGCTACTCTTGCTTCGTGGCTAATCCGGCACTGGTTATACTCATTTGAATTAATTGAGCTGCAGTGTTTATGACTCTCAAATATTTCAAGCACCACTAAGCAAAAGATTTTGAGTCGAAGAAATTTATAGTACCAAATTCTTTTACGGAAAGCTTCAAGTTTATCAGACAAGTGTTTCAATATTCAAGAAGATATTCATTTTTAGGTATTCTCTGTGAAATAACAAAACAACCAAATATCGGTTATTTCACCCGTTCTTACTTTATCAGTGCTAATTATTATGCAAATTGTCTTCTTTTCTTAATTCCTTCAACTTTTCACCTGAAGTCAAACTTTTATTTAAAAAGTCTAAAAAACAAACAAAAGTCTGATCTTGATGCTTCAAAATATAAAAGATATTTTTAAATAACATAACCCGATATTTCTTATTAGAACTGAAATTAATTCGGGGAGAGTACGATAACTTGGCCGCCAAGATTTGATGACGGATTTTTGTAGAAGGGTCAAAAAACAAGCACTTTTTACTATAGGAAGGGGGGGTCTATCTCCCCCCGTTTAGGAGGTAGGGGCACTTTTAGAAAAAATGGTTTAAATTGAAAAAAAAATATTAAAAAACAACGGCAGCACTTACAATAAAGTGCTATACTGCGTTTGAAAGCCAGAAGATTGTTCTATAATCCTGCATTTAAATTTAATTACTCATATCAATAGGTTTTGATAAATTCGCATTTAAAGTCCAAATTTTGATAAAAAAAACGTGAAAAAAAAGTTTAGACCGATTGTTTTCAAAATTGTGAAATGAAATTATAAATAAGCTTACATGTGTTTCATGTATCTATCAGTTCTTAATTGAACACAAAAAACCGCATGATTCTATGTCTTCTGTTTTTTGAGAAAATCGAAAATAACTAAAACTACTTTTCTACAAAATGTTTGATATTTTTTGCTTCCTTACATAAATAAATCAGTGCTAGCTTCCAACATTACAATATATAAACAGTAAAGTATGTATCGGGGGGCATGCTGCACCCCTGCAACCCCCCTGCTTGGGCACACTATAGGATTTGGGGTAGGTACGAGGTTGGGTGCATGCAAAGTTTCTTTTGCATTCACAGAATCTGTATTTAAAAAAAATCAAATTTATTCTATTTATCCAATGTCCACTAAATACATATAAAATACAATAAACGATCTTGAAAACCAAAAAAACCTTCCGACCATGTTCACCAATACATGGCACTATTTTTCTATCGAAAATACTGCCTGGAAAGGAAATATAAGGACGACTGGGGTTCGCAAATAATAGAGTTTTTATCAGATGTAAAAAAAGTTTACCCTTGTTATACCGATGGTGATATATGTGAGGGTTTACAGTTAAAAGACATCGATCCTCCCACCCTTCAGAGCGAAAATTTAGAAAGTGTTTTACCGCCAAAACATCCTGGGCTTCCCACCATAAAAGAGTAACTCAACGAACTCGACAGTTATAGTACGGACGATGGCTTTATTGACGAGACTTACACACCTTTTTAATACATTTTGACCATTTTTAACTAACTATGACTGACTAACTCCTGACTAACTGACAAAATAACTGACCCAGATGCAATTCTACCTCCTCATGGTGCATTCTGGGTAACGCTAAATGAATTGCGGTACTGAACTAACAAAGATTCATTATGTTTATTAACATTAATCCTTAAAATGGAATCACCGTCACCACCAAAAATCAAAAAAAGTAGTTTTGGTAATTTTCGATTTTCTCAAAAACTAGAGGACATAGAACCATGCGGTTTTTCGTGTTCGATTAAGAACTGATAGATACATAGATCACAAATAAGTTGATTTACAATTTCATTTCAAAATTTTGAATACAATCGGTCTAAACTTTTTTTTCACGTTATTTTATCAAAATTTGGACTTTAAATGCGAATTTCTCAAAAACCATTGACATGAGTAATTTAATTTAAATGCAGGATTATAGAACAATCTTCTGGCTTTCAAACGCAGTATAGCACTTTATTGTATGTGTTGCCGTTGTTTTTTATTATATTTTTTTTTTCAATTTAAACCATTTTTTTTTTAAAAGTGCCCCTACCTCTTAAACGGAGGTTTTCTCAAAAACCAGAAGACATAGAACCATGCGGTTTTTTGTGTTCGATTAAGAACTGATAGATACATGAAACACAAATAAGCTAATTTACAATTTCATTTCACAATTTTGAAAAAAATCGGTCTAAACTTTTTTTTCACGTTTTTTTTTATCAAAATTTGGACTTTAAATGCGAATTTATCAAAACCTATTGATATGAGTAATTAAATTTAAATGCAGGATTATAGAACAATCTTCTGGCTTTCAAACGCAGTATAGCACTTTATTGTAAGTGCTGCCGTTGTTTTTTAATATTTTTTTTTCAATTTAAACCATTTTTTCTAAAAGTGCCCCTACCTCCTAAACGGGGGGAGATAGACCCCCCTTCCTATAGTAAAAAGTGCTTGTTTTTTGACCCTTCTACAAAAATCCGTCATCAAATCTTGGCGGCCAAGTTATCGTACTCTCCCCGAATTAATTTCAGTTCTAATAAGAAATATCGGGTTATGTTATTTAAAAATATCTTTTATATTTTGAAGCATCAAGATCAGACTTTTGTTTGTTTTTTAGACTTTTTAAATAAAAGTTTGACTTCAGGTGAAAAGTTGAAGGAATTAAGAAAAGAAGACAATTTGCATAATAATTAGCACTGATAAAGTAAGAACGGGTGAAATAACCGATATTTGGTTGTTTTGTTATTTCACAGAGAATACCTAAAAATGAATATCTTCTTGAATATTGAAACACTTGTCTGATAAACTTGAAGCTTTCCGTAAAAGAATTTGGTACTATAAATTTCTTCGACTCAAAATCTTTTGCTTAGTGGTGCTTGAAATATTTGAGAGTCATAAACACTGCAGCTCAATTAATTCAAATGAGTATAACCAGTGCCGGATTAGCCACGAAGCAAGAGTAGCAAATGCTACGGGCCCCGCGCCTTCGGGGGCCCCGCGCACCAACCTTTTCTGACCATAAAAAAGTATTATTTACATATTAGATTTAGTCACAATTACTAAGAAGAAAATATTTGCATCAAAATGATCAACTAAAATTTTATTTTTCTATCTGCTGGTCTTACCAAAAATCATGTTTCGTACCGCACCAAACGCAAATTGGACAACGGTATGAAATTCAGGTATTTATTGTCACCATTGATAACGTACTGCTTTAGGTAAACGTATATGAACGGTTATCATAAAATTGCTGGCATTTTCGGAATATTCCGAGAGCTAAAATCTCTTCCTGATTCAAAATAGCCTTTTTGGCCTTTATACCACAAAAACTGGTGTTTCGTCCGGGTGATCGCACATGGACTCATCAGTTGGCTGTGAGGACCTTGTCAATACGCAATTTTAATTGAATTCAGTTTATCTTACATCGATTTTTTGACAAAAATCCAAAGTGAACTACTATATCCAACCAAGATTAAAATTATAATCATTAACGTTGGAATATTTTGCCCGTGGCCGAGCATTGATTCTATATGAAGGTTTTTATAATACAAATTCAATATACTACTAAAATAAATCAGCCTAGTAGAAGACTTAGCACTATTAATGGATTTGTTGAATTTGTTGAAAATAGCAAAATATTTCAACGTTAATGATTACAATTTTAATCTTGGTTGGATATAGTTCACATTGGATTTTTGTCAAAAAATCAATGTAAGATGAACTGAATTCAATAAAAATTGCGTATTGAAAAGGTCCTCATAGCCAACTGATGAGTCCATGTGCGATCACCCGGACGAAACGCCAATTTTTGTGGACTAAAAGCCATAAAAGCTATTTTGAATCAATAATTCAACAAGTCCATTAATAGTGCTAAGTTTTCTACTTGGCTGATTTATTTCAGTAGTATATAGAATTTGTATTATAAAAACCTTCATATAAAATCTCTTCCACCAGAAGAAATTAAAAATCTGCAACCATAGTAAGAGTGCTTACGCAGATGATTTGGAGGACAGTTTGGGCAACGAATTAGTGCAATTCGCTTCAATGCTCAATTCTGATGTGGCTGGTATTATTGACAGCAGGAATCATGAGGCTCTGGAAATGCAGGTTTACAAGCTGTTGATAAATAATTCTTTACAATCTTGTTTCCCGAACGTTGAAATTGCTTTGCGCATTTATTTGTCTCTCATGATCACCAACTGCAGTGGTGAACGATCTTTCTCAACATTAAAACGTGTTAAAAATGAATTGAGGAACACGATGAGCCAACAACGTCTTAATCTCCTCACTTTAATGAATATTGAACATGATTTACTCCGAGAAGTCGATATCAACAGCATTATTTATAAATTTTCCCAAATTAAATCAAGAAAAGTTTGTTTAAACTTGATAAGTGCCTAACCTAAAACAGTCTAAGGGCCCCTTGATAGAATTTGCTACAGGCCCCGCGCTGGCTTAATCCGGCACTGAGTATAACCTTTGTATTATAAAACCTATAGTATTATCATGGAGCGTGATTTTGTATTGCGAATTCTAGCCTGGTGGTGGAGCACAGAGTTAGCAGAGACAAATCTATCAAGTGCTGTCCCTATACTTAAGATGTCGCCACAATCTTTCGTCTTCTTGTTAGTACTATGAGTTGGATATATATAAAGGTATAACTGATAAGGAGCTTGTACCTTTGTATATGATGATGGCGATGTCCTAGGAAAAGGAACAGTATATGCTAGATTTGTCTCTGCTAAATTTAATGATAAAATATTCTCTTTCTTACTACTTGTTTTGTATTTTATCCTACTCTCCACTGTAAAATCGTGCGCCACCACCAGGATAGCGGTTGCAATACAAAATCACGCTCCATGATTATACTAAAGGTTTTATATACAATGCTTGTGCTAAACTATATAACCCCTATTCTTTCAATATACATCTTTTTTAAATTTATAATTCTCACAAATCGCAAGAAAGTAGCTGTTAACAATTTGAATGAAATATCAGATGTGGCGTTAGGATAGACTGGAGATACTTCTATCAGAAAAATTGACCTACTGCATGACTCTAGGAGTCTACCTCCCTCCACGTTAAACAACCTGGAGATCCTAATGAAGCATGTGAGATTGCTAATCTGTATATCTACTAGACCGCTAGAATCTCTACTTGGGATAGAGCAGGACATGTACAAGGAGTAGATTTGGTCTTATAGACAGTGTCCGGTTTTGAGACCTAATAACTAATGTGCAATCGATCAAGAGATATCAAACCTTTGAACCACTTCTGAAGTGTTGTTTAGTATTCTGTACATCATTAAGTAAAATAAGTATGACTTCTGAAGTGTTGTCGTCTCAGAAGTTGTTCCTCAACAAAAGCTTACGTGTAACAATTCAAAGTGAAATAGGCAGTTTTGTTGGACTTTTTGGCCAGTACAAGGTACGTCAAACTCTTTGTAGTATTTCCATGTTTTTCCTTGTTTATTTTTGCCAGATATTATTCCATGTCAATGCTGAAACCTTACTTTGAAGCGTTCTAACATCGACGATACTGAAAGAGTGTTTTTTGACGGAAATATAGTATGATAAGGTATCCATGTTCCCTTGTGAATCTTTAAATGTTGGAACTGAGTATTAGCAGCCACAATGTTTCGACCCCAACCAAAGCTGATTAACCTGAGTATCTTCCTAGCTTGGTATTGAAATCTCCTACGGCAATTTCAATGCCATAGCTAGAACATTGCTCATATGTTTCACCTAGGAGCTCATAGAATATGTCTATGGTGTTATCATATTTCTCATCTGAGTGGGTATAGCAAAAGTTGTAAATTTTGTTTAAAACATTTTATTCAAATATACGCCAATTAAAGTTACAACAAGAAGTATCACTTAAAACGGCTCTGGTGGTAGTGCCTGAAAATGGCGATACAGCTCTTTTGTAAGCATATTATCCACAAAGATCTAAAAGATTGAGTACTACGCCCAAGACATTATGACAAATAACTAAAAAAGATAGGAAAAAAGTAGTATTTAGTATTCTGTGTATGATCAAATAAAATTAGTATGACTCTAAGGCTTTATCATTACCTCCCGGCGGCGCCAAGCAAGCATTATCGTAAAGTTCTTTGTGGTAAGAATCATAACATCTGAGATCAAGTGTTATGACCAACCCAGCAGAAACAGTACTTGTCAAAACAGCAAATACAGCCACTAGAGCAATGAACATCATTTTCTGTGCGAACATTTTTATATTATTTCAGTAGACACCTTTTAATGGAAAAGTAGTAACTAATGACTTTCCGAAAATTTCTCCAGCTTTTATACTGCAAGAATTGCCAAATTATCTATTAAAAAAAAAAAAAAATAGAGACTTAGAGTTAAGAGAACAAACACAATAAATAAAACACATAAATTGCAATTTCTTTTATTTAAAAATATGAGAAAAACTTAATCTGCAATCTACATAGATAATTTAAACACAAACAAAATTATTTTTAATTTATTTGTGTTTTAGTCACAACAAGACTTTTTATAGATGGTATTAACCTTGGTTAATGGTACACGAGTACAAGTTTTTTTTTTGGGAAAATATGCAATAACAACGTATTGTTATTTGAACATGTTTGTTTTTTATTTAAATTGATTTTTATTTTTATTTCAAGCTATAACTATCTTAAAGCCAGACAAAAACTCATCAAAAACTGGCCTATACTTATTAATATCTTACAACTAACTTACTGGCACTCTAAATTTAACTTCATAATGACAATACTACTTAACTGTCGAGAAAATAGGGTCAAATTGAGTCACTAAAACTTAATCTCTTTCTTCCTCCTATATCTTCGGTCCCAATAGGACACAGTCCTACTGAACCGAGTTTGCTCGGAGCCGCGGCCGCCTTGTCCGAGCACGCCGAGAAAATATGGATTGAGTCACTAAAACCGCACTTGAAACCGAAAGACTTAAATTTAACTAAAAGTAAGAATGACCAATCGAAATTCTATACAAATATCTTAGGTGGAAGTGCCTTTTTCGAAGTGGATATGGAATTTACATATTTCAAAAACCGTTTGCGAGGGTTTCGAGGTATTTGATATTTGCGGTTGCAAAAGAAAGACTTGCAGCTCTAATTAGAAATATCGGGTTATATTATTTACAACCGTCTTTTATATTTTGAAACATCACAATTAGACTTTTGTTAAAATTGAAATGTTGTACAAATTTGATACATATTATGTATTAAAAAAGAATCGAAAAGGACGTATGTTTATGTTGCCTTAAAATTAAAAATTACTTAATTATTATAACTACTATCTAATGACTTTGTAAAAAGTCAACCCCCAATTATTAGTCGTTCCAGCGTTATGGAGTCTGAAATAAAATGAATAATGAGTTATCAGATTCTTTTTCGGAACTTAATCTCACTGAAATAAATAATTTTAAAAATAGTTTAAATCGTATCCATGATCTCATATTTATCGATAGTTAAATTTTTGCTGATGTCGCATATTGTAACTATCCAATTTTTAGAACAGAATTCACCATCTAGTTTTAAGAATTAAACTTAGTTTCTATGATTATTTAAAACCTGTGATGGGAAGAGTATTCAAATATGACATCTGAAACGATAATTTCGAAGCAATTATAAACCATTTAAAGTCGGTTTCTTGGTACAGTATTGTTTTTAATTATCAGCTTGCGGATGCGTGTAACTTAGTGCTAGGGTAAGCAACAAGCTAATTTGTCCCTAAAGTTGTTTAATATAATAATTCTAAGCCACATTGGTGGAATAAACGTTTATCTAACCTAAATTATAAAAAGAATAAGTCGTATAAATTATATCGGAACTCCATTGATGGTGTTACACTCCGGAGCAACTATTTACGTCTTTAGAAGGAATTTGATTTTGTACTTTTGATTACTTATATCGTACTGAATCTTGCCTAAAACTAAATAGCAAACATTTTTGGCCTTTCAGTAATAACAAAAAATGCTTAAATGGGATACCTAATTGCATGCAATATTTGGGGACAACATCTTCTAACATAAATACTATATCGTCGCTGTAGATCGAATACCTCGTAACCCAAAAAAACCGATTTTTAGGTAATGATGCAATTATATTGTGAACAAAATTTCGGATCTAATGAAAAATATCCTGTGAACCTAAAAACTATAATTGCAGAGCCATGCGCATAATTAACACCACGTCTCTCATTGATTTGATAATAAGTTTTTTGTCTCTCCTGAAAAATCGACTTTTCTGGGTTACGAGGTATTCGATCTACAGCGACGATATGCAACCTATTTACAATTTTTTTCCAATCAGTGTATTCTCCTCATTTTGTTCCCCACAATTATTCATCAAGTATAAGCTATAATTCCATCAAAATTGGCTGCTTAAATCTGAGCTGCAACGATGTTGAGTCAGTCTTAAGAGAACTCAGTGTTGATAAATAATCAACTGGGACCTGATGGCATTCCACCAATTATATTGAAAAACTGTGCTGTTGCTCTTTCAGGCCTTATTACGGAAAAATTTTCCGTAACAAGAATCTTTCTTTCGGTTCCCTATCCTTATTCCTTTCTTTTAATAACTTTCTTAAAACAGGTGTTTCTTTCAACTTACTGAGAGAGAGAAGGGCATCCGTGGTGCATCAGCCATCGGTTCACTCGCTCAGTAACTTGAAGAAACAAAATATCAGCGTGTTCAATTTTGAAACTTAATGGACGACAGACGGGTGGTCTGTTCAAATCGCCATTGCTAATGACAGCTGGTCACAGAAACAGACGGGCGGTCTGTGTTAAATTTGCACAAAAAGTAACATTGCCGAAGTGTTATTCCCAAATGTTTAAGTTACTCCTGGTGAGAATGGCTGCGTGCCCAACCTAAACCATATCTTAATATTTGTATTCATGTAAAAGATGGAATGTTAACGACTAATCCCTAAACATCCCCCAAATCTGCGCAAAAACCCAACGAATCAAGTAAATTCGCGATGTTGAGAATTACCACCAACTTCCTCCAAATAGTATTTTTTTAAATTATAGCAACTTTCTTTGCACAGGTTTTCCAGTGTTTCTTACCGGGTTTTATGTTAGAAAAATTAAGTTCCTTTTTTTTTGGTTTTCACAAAATTTTGTTTAAAAACTTGTATGGGGATGTTAGGTGGCTGAATGCACCCATTGAATTGCCCGCCACTGGAAAGTCATACCGGAGGTCGGCGAATTCAATGATGATTACCCCGGTTACAAGAGAAGATTGAGGAATCGAATCGAATCCGAATTGAGATTTCGATCCAGGTATATGGTGGCACTGGATCGAGAAATCGAATTGAAATGGGATCGAAATGACAAAATGGTTTTGTACTTGCACTCGATTCCTCGATTCCTCGATTCTGGTATACATGCATATTTTCGATTCGATTCAGCTCGTTTAGTGGAATCGTATCGAGAAATCCTATTTCAATCCGATCCAGGGGGTCAATTCTCTATCTGTGAAACTGTGAACTGATAAGTTTTTTCACAACTTCACACACTATCCGATTCGCAATTTATGAAAAAAATTAATAAAATGTCAAAATATTTTCAAATATTAAATTTGTTTTCATACTCAAATGATTTTGTGAAAAATATGAAAATTACAAAAACAAAATTATACTCAAAATGAGTATCGTGTATCAAAAATGAGAGCGTTTCTCATTTTAATACTGTTTAGTACATGTTTTGACAAACATTTATCAGAATGAGTTCCAGAATCGTATTATATGAGTTAATGAAATGTAAAAATGAAAAATAGCTGTGAAAACTGAAATGATAACTTTTTTATCACTTCACAGTTTCACAGATAGAGAATTGACCCCCAGGTATACATGGAGCTAAATCCTGATTCAATTCCGATTCAATTCTCCATATAAACGTAGTAGATGACTGTGCATAAAGCTGGGTGGAAAGTGCTAGTATGAGAAGGCTGATGGGTTCCAACTGCGTTGGTGCACTCTCGCCAATGTGCTGAGTGTTGCTGCTAAATGACGCGATCGAAGCCCACGTCACTGATTGGCGGAAAGCACTGGGTTTGAAAAAGAGAAGAAGTCTTCCAGGCAAGGTGAAAGCCTGGAAGAACACTTCTTTACGGAGATTCAATAAAGTAACAGGTGCTAAAATCATAAGCGACAAAGTTTTTTTGAAGCAAAAAAAAAGGAAAAGAAAAGGAATTTTATTTGAAAAAAAGGAGTTTTATTTTCAAATAAGAAAAGAAAAAAAAAAGAAAGAAAATTGAGGGACCCTTGAGTGCAAGATACACAGGAGGACTTTTGTGGAGGATTTTTGCGGGAAGGTTGACTCTGGGACTTACGAGGAATTTGGTGGTGGAACGGGAAATTAAAGCTAAGTATAGTGGTTTTAGGATCGGAATTGCAATTTAAAATTTTCATTATTGAGTCGATGATTTCGTTTAAAAATTGTTTTCTTATAATCGTTTGGTTTTTGTTCTCGAAAAATTCCGATATTACGGAACGCGCGACCCGTCGGTTTCGCTCCAAAGGTTTTTGATTTCCTTATCTTAAAAATAAATCACTGGTGCCCTTTTTCATTTTTCAGCTACGCCTCTGCGTTGATTGAAAATAAACCATTTCACTTTTTTTTATTATATTAATAAATCATCATCATCAAAATAATTCGCGAACCCACCCCCTTGCTGAGCCTAGTCGTGGTGGTACGAGTAGCATACATTGTTGCTATCAGTTACAATTTTTTTTCGCTGAACTCGTCTGCTTGCAGTTTGACAGTTCGTCATCGCTCTCTTTAGTTTATTTAATTACATAATACATAGTTGTTGTTCGGTCGCGTCGTCGTGGTTCTTATCGTCATTTTGTTTGATTATTTTATTTCAATAATCAAAGTTTAACTTCGCGAATTAAAATTGTAATAGCCTATTAACACTGCTGTTCGATGTTTCTCTCGATAAAGTGTAACGTAACTAATAAGATGTTTACTCTATAGAAGACTTCTTTATTTTATTTAAAACTCGAGGCTGTATGCGAGAGTCAATAACTCAAAAAAACTTGCCTCAAAATTAAAATCTCCTATTAACCTTCCTCCTTTTCTAACCACCACTATGACGCACTACTTACAGGCCCATTACGTCAGTCCTGGCAGCAAGGAGTAAGGGTGTCTGGACCACAACAGCTAGGCATGCTTGCATTCGCACGAACTAGCTCGTCGGGCGGGGGGGGGGGTCTTTGCTGATGATAGATCCAGACGGTCGTTACGGATTTCCATGCCTGATTTTTGTTTTCTTAAGAAGCGAGGCCTCTTTAGTTTCAATAGCTATAGTGTCGAAGGTCCTGATTTTACTTTTATAATATGGAGGGAGAGCTTAGGTGAATTAGCTCTCGGAGGAAACCCGCCCACATACCACCACCTTGGGATCCATAGATCGTAGGATGTGGTATATCCATGGTTATCACTTCCTCTAGTTTTGTAATAACCCCTAACTAGCTTCAATCAAAACACATATTAAGGCATCGTTTATCTCACTCGATGTTTCCAGAAAATATTAAATACTTACTATGCATTTCTATTTCCAAATCATAGCAAAAAAAATCCGATCCGTTAAAATTCGTTACAATAAAAAACCAAAACTCAAAAAAAACAATTACATGAAAGCAAAGTTTCTTATACCATCGTTGATTCGATATCATCATCTTAGGTCCAAGCCATCACATCCACCTACACAATCTTTAAGCGCAGAAAATCATTATACATATATGCTCGTAATCCATACTAATCCCAAAACAATAGTATGAAAGGAATATTCATTACCAATTCTTACTCAGTAGAATTTAAAACTCGTTTGTTTTTTTTTTTATCTCTCGTATGATAATTTAATTATTTATCTACAATTTATCTCCAATTCTACAGTGAGGAGAAAAAAAAATACTGGGATTCATCGACAACTTAAAATTTATAAACTTGAAATTTTATGTGTACGACATTAAAATTTCACGTAGTTCTTATTTACTTTTTTCATTAAAGATTATGGGGAGAGTACGATAACTTGGCCGCCAAGATTTGATAACGGGTTTTTGTAGGGGGGTCAAAAACAAGCACTTTTTACTATGGGAGGGGGGGTCTATCTGGTCTATTATGGTTTAAATTGAAAAAAAAAAAATTAAGAAACAAAGGCAACACTTACAATAAAGTGCTATACTGCGTTTGAAAGCCAGAAGATTGTTCTATAATCCTGCATTTAAATTAAATTACTCATGTCAATGGTTTTTGAGAAATTCGCATTTAAAGTCCAAATTTTGATAAAATAACGTGAAAAAAAAAGTTTAGACCGATTGTATTCAAAATTTTGAAATGAAATTGTAAATCAACTTATTTGTGATCTATGTATCTATCAGTTCTTAATCGAACACAAAAAACCGCATGGTTCTATGTCCTCTAGTTTTTGAGAAAATCGAAAATTACCAAAACTACTTTTTTTGATTTTTGGTGGTGACGGTGATTCCATTTTAAGGATTAATGTTAATAAACATAATGAATCTTTGTTAGTTCAGTACCGCAATTCATTTAGCGTTACCCAGAATGCACCATGAGGAGGTAGAATTGCATCTGGGTCAGTTATTTTATCAGTTAGTCAGGAGTTAGTCAGTCATAGTTAGTTAAAAATGGTCAAAATGTATTAAAAAGGTGTGTAAGTCTCGTCAATAAAGCCATCGTCCGTACTATAACTGTCGAGTTCGTTGAGTTACTCTTTTATGGTGGGAAGCCGAGAATGTTTTGGCGGTAAAACACTTTCTAAATTTTCGCTCTGAAGGGTGGGAGGATCGATGTCTTTTAACTGTAAACCCTCACATATATCACCATCGGTATAACAAGGGTAAACTTTTTTTACATCTGATAAAAACTCTATTATTTGCGAACCCCAGTCGTCCTTATATTTCCTTTCCAGGCAGTATTTTCGATAGAAAAATAGTGCCATGTATTGGTGAACATGGTCGGAAGGTTTTTTTGGTTTTCAAGATCGTTTATTGTATTTTATATGTATTTAGTGGACATTGGATAAATAGAATAAATTTGATTTTTTTTAAATACAGATTCTGTGAATGCAAAAGAAACTTTGCATGCACCCAACCTCGTACCTACCCCAAATCCTATAGTGTGCCCAAGCAGGGGGGTTGCAGGGGGGCAGCATGCCCCCCGATACATACTTTACTGTTTATATATTGTAATGTTGGAAGCTAGCACTGATTTATTTATGTAAGGAAGCAAAAAATATCAAACATTTTGTAGAAAAGTAGTTTTAGTTATTTTCGATTTTCTCAAAAAACAGAAGACATAGAATCATGCGGTTTTTTGTGTTCAATTAAGAACTGATAGATACATGAAACACATGTAAGCTTATTTATAATTTCATTTCACAATTTTGAAAACAATCGGTCTAAACTTTTTTTTCACGTTTTTTTTATCAAAATTTGGACTTTAAATGCGAATTTATCAAAACCTATTGATATGAGTAATTAAATTTAAATGCAGGATTATAGAACAATCTTCTGGCTTTCAAACGCAGTATAGCACTTTATTGTAAGTGCTGCCGTTGTTTTTTAATATTTTTTTTTCAATTTAAACCATTTTTTCTAAAAGTGCCCCTACCTCCTAAACGGGGGGAGATAGACCCCCCTTCCTATAGTAAAAAGTGCTTGTTTTTTGACCCTTCTACAAAAATCCGTCATCAAATCTTGGCGGCCAAGTTATCGTACTCTCCCCGAATTAATTTCAGTTCTAATAAGAAATATCGGGTTATGTTATTTAAAAATATCTTTTATATTTTGAAGCATCAAGATCAGACTTTTGTTTGTTTTTTAGACTTTTTAAATAAAAGTTTGAATTCAGGTGAAAAGTTGAAGGAATTAAGAAAAGAAGACAATTTGCATAATAATTAGCACTGATAAAGTAAGAACGGGTGAAATAACCGATATTTGGTTGTTTTGTTATTTCACAGAGAATACCTAAAAATGAATATCTTCTTGAATATTGAAACACTTGTCTGATAAGCTTGAAGCTTTCCGTAAAAGAATTTGGTACTATAAATTTCTTCGAATCAAAATCTTTTGCTTAGTGGTGCTTGAAATATTTGAGAGTCATAAACACTGCAGCTCAATTAATTCAAATGAGTATAACCAGTGCCGGATTAGCCACGAAGCAAGAGTAGCAAATGCTACGGGCCCCGCGCCTTCGGGGGCCCCGCGCACCAACCTTTTCTGACCATAAAAAAGTATTATTTACATATTAGATTTAGTCACAATTACTAAGAAGAAAATATTTGCATCAAAATGATCAACTAAAATTTTATTTTTCTATCTGCTGGTCTTACCAAAAATCATGTTTCGTACCGCACCAAACGCAAATTGGACAACGGTATGAAATTCAGGTATTTATTGTCACCATTGATAACGTACTGCTTTAGGTAAACGTATATGAATGGTTATCATAAAATTGCTGGCATTTTCGGAATATTCCGAGAGCTAAAATCTCTTCCTGATTCAAAATAGCCTTTTTGGCCTTTATACCACAAAAACTGGTGTTTCGTCCGGGTGATCGCACATGGACTCATCAGTTGGCTGTGAGGACCTTGTCAATACGCAATTTTAATTGAATTCAGTTTATCTTACATCGATTTTTTGACAAAAATCCAAAGTGAACTACTATATCCAACCAAGATTAAAATTATAATCATTAACGTTGGAATATTTTGCCCGTGGCCGAGCATTGATTCTATATGAAGGTTTTTATAATACAAATTCAATATACTACTAAAATAAATCAGCCTAGTAGAAGACTTAGCACTATTAATGGATTTGTTGAATTTTTTGAAAATAGCGGTCAGCCATCAGACGAATAGGGGGAATAACATGTAGCATACGAAAACATGCACGTGCCGTAACTTTTCGGGACTGGTGGAAGTCTGATCATAGCCTCTCCGTGGCGGCCGCTAGAAACAAGCCTTTAAAAAGGTTTGGCTAATATGATCAGGCTGGTTCCTCAGGTTGGCGACAGGTTAATTCCCTGTCCCGTAAAACTTTTGAATTACGAGACCGACAACAAGCCTCGGAAACGGACTGATCACACGACGACAACCAATGCAACGAAAACTGAAAAACGATTTACGAATTTTCTTATGGAACGTACGATCGCTCTATAGAGCTCGAGCTGCTCAGCAGCTAGCCGATGCCCTGTCAAAATATAAAGCTGACATAACAGCTCTTCAAGAAATCAGATGGACAGGGAATGGTGTTCTACAGAAGAAAGAATATGACATATACTATAGCTGTCATACAAAACACCATGTGCTCGGGGTAGGCTTCCTAGTCAGCGAAAAAATGAAGTCTACCATCATCGGCTTTAACGCTATAAGCGAAAGGCTATGCACCCTTCGCGTGCGAGGCAAATTTACGAACATCAGCCTCATTAACGTTCACGGACCTACGGAGGAGTCCTCAGACGAAGAAAAAGAGACTTACTACGAACAAGTCGAGAGGGCCCTCAATGCCTGTCCAAGGTATGATGTTAAAATCATCCTTGGGGATTTGAACGCAAAAATAGGTCGGGAGCCGGTATTCAGGCATTACGCAGGCACCCATAGTTTGCATGAGAACACTAATGACAATGGACTTCGAGTCTTAGAATTGGCAGCATCAAAAAACATGGTCGTTGCGAGTACCAGGTTCCCGCGTAAAGATATCTACAAGGCCACCTGGGTATCACCTGATGGAGTCACTCGTAACCAAATAGACCACGTGTTGATAGACCGTCGCCACTACTCGAACTTGATGACGGTACGAACGTACCGAGGTGCCAATATCGACTCGGATCACTATCTTGTTGGTATGGTTTTCCGAGGGCGGATTGCCTTGCGAAGACGCATTGCATCCGCCGATCAGGTTCGAATCAACACGGCTGCCCTGCGCAATGAAAACACCAGTAACACCTTTGGTAATGCGTTAGGACTCGCCCTAGAATCACTTGATTTAGGGAGAGTAAGTCCTGGAGCCAGTATGCTGGGCGTAAATGAGAAGTGGACACGCCTTAAGAATATTGTCATTAGTACTGCCAACTCCATCTTAGGCAGCAGTCGTAAAAATCGGAACGACTGGTTTGATGATGAATGCAAGCTAGCGACTGAACGTAAGAATGTTGCGTACCGAGCAATGCAACAATCTCATAGAACGCGGGCACGCGAAGAGGAATATAAAGAGCTCAGAAGAATAGAAAAACGGCTACACAGACAAAAAAAATCAGCCTGGGAGAAGAACCTAATCTGTGAAATTGAAAATAGCCGAGAGCGAGGTCCGCACCAGGCGCGGAAGTTCTACCAATCCGTCCGAAACATGACGCAGTACACACCACGCTGCACATACTGCAAGGACGGAGAGGGAAATCTGATCACCGATCCTGAAAGCATACTGGAGCGATGGGAAGTGTACTTTAATGAATTGCTAAATGGTCAGCTCACTGCAGAAGTGGAGGCTCCACTACTTTAAGAAGAATACTCTATGTTGCCGCCACCAAGCATAGAAGAGGTTGAGAAGGCTATAGGCCGGCTTAAACAGAACAAAGCCCCGGGAGCCGATGGCATACCAGCCGAATTATTCCATCACGGCGGGCCAGCCTTACGTCAAGCAATTCATGATATTATAGTACACGTATGGGAGCAGGAAGAAATGCCAGAAGACTGGCGAAAAGGTTTAATATGCCCCATACATAAGAAGGGAGATGTCACAACGTGCAGCAATTATAGAGGTATCACGTTGTTGAGTACCGCCTATAAGATACTCTCCTCTATCCTACAAGACCGGATAACCCCATACGCTAAAACCGTTATCGGACAATATCAGTGTGGTTTCATTCCAGGCAAATCAACAACTGATCAGATATTTACCCTTAGGCAGGCGATGGAAAAATGTCTAGAATTTAACATCCCAACATACCATCTGTTTATAGACTTTAAGGCCGCCTATGATAGCATAGCCAGGGTAGAACTTTACAAAGCCATGAGAGAATTCGGCATCCCAAATAAATTGACACGACTATGTAGGTTGACCATGACCAACGTAACAAGCCAAGTAAAAATAGCCGGATTGCTATCCAGACCAATCAACATCTTTAATGGACTCCGACAAGGGGACGGTTTGGCCTGCCTCCTCTTCAACCTGGCGTTGGAGAAAGCAATCCGTGACTCTGGCACGGCAACAAGAGGGACCATCGTCAACAGGTCCAGCCAGTTACTGGCTTACGCAGACGACATCGACATCATCGGAAGAACCGAACAAGCTGTACACGATTCCTTCATCCAGATCGAGCAGGCGGCACAAAATCTGGGGCTGCACATTAGTGAAGGTAAAACAAAGTACATGGTGGCGTCGAATGCGAGAGGAACAGTTGGTCAAACAATCAAGGTTGCGGAGCACGAATTTGAAGTGGTGCAATCCTTTAAATACCTTGGGTCAATAGTAGCAGCCGATAACAATATAGAAGAAGAAATACGCGGGCGGCTTCTCAAATCCAACAGAGCCTACTATAGTCTGTCAAAGCTCTTCAAATCCAGAAATCTCACCATAACTTCAAAACTACTGCTGTACAGGACCATGGTCCTGCCAGTACTCACATATGGATCCGAGACTTGGGTGCTTAGCAAAAGGCACTCCGACCTCTTAGCTGCGTTCGAGAGAAAAGTCTTAAGGAGAATTGTTGGCCCCGTATGTGAGGAAGGACGATTCCGGAGACGGTACAATCATGAACTGTACGCAATCTACCTTGAAGCAGATATCGTGACAAAAATTAAGCTCGGTAGACTCCGGTGGGCAGGGCACCTAGCTCGCATGAGCGAAGAGGAACCTGCTCGGAAAGTTCTTTGTGGTACATTCTATGGTAGACGACAGCGTGGTAGACCATGCTTGCGCTGGAGAGATGGCGTAGACCAGGACGCCCGAAGCCTTGGGGTGCGCAACTGGATGGCGTCGGCTAGAGACCGGGATAGGTGGAGAGACTTGTTGAAAGAGGCCAGGACCGGAACCCGGTTGTCGAGCCGATGATGATGATGAAAATATTTCAACGTTAATGATTACAATTTTAATCTTGGTTGGATATAGTTCACATTGGATTTTTGTCAAAAAATCAATGTAAGATGAACTGAATTCAATAAAAATTGCGTATTGAAAAGGTCCTCATAGCCAACTGATGAGTCCATGTGCGATCACCCGGACGAAACGCCAATTTTTGTGGACTAAAAGCCATAAAAGCTATTTTGAATCAATAATTCAACAAGTCCATTAATAGTGCTAAGTTTTCTACTTGGCTGATTTATTTCAGTAGTATATAGAATTTGTATTATAAAAACCTTCATATAAAATCTCTTCCACCAGAAGAAATTAAAAATCTGCAACCATAGTAAGAGTGCTTACGCAGATGATTTGGAGGATTTGTCTCTCATGATCACCAACTGCAGTGGTGAACGATCTTTCTCAACATTAAAACGTGTTAAAAATGAATTGAGGAACACGATGAGCCAACAACGTCTTAATCTCCTCACTTTAATGAATATTGAACATGATTTACTCCGAGAAGTCGATATCAACAGCATTATTTATAAATTTTCCCAAATTAAATCAAGAAAAGTTTGTTTAAACTTGATAAGTGCCTAACCTAAAACAGTCTAAGGGCCCCTTGATAGAATTTGCTACAGGCCCCGCGCTGGCTTAATCCGGCACTGAGTATAACCTTTGTATTATAAAACCTATAGTATTATCATGGAGCGTGATTTTGTATTGCGAATTCTAGCCTGGTGGTGGAGCACAGAGTTAGCAGAGACAAATCTATCAAGTGCTGTCCCTATACTTAAGATGTCGCCACAATCTTTCGTCTTCTTGTTAGTACTATGAGTTGGATATATATAAAGGTATAACTGATAAGGAGCTTGTACCTTTGTATATGATGATGGCGATGTCCTAGGAAAAGGAACAGTATATGCTAGATTTGTCTCTGCTAAATTTAATGATAAAATATTCTCTTTCTTACTACTTGTTTTGTATTTTATCCTACTCTCCACTGTAAAATCGTGCGCCACCACCAGGATAGCGGTTGCAATACAAAATCACGCTCCATGAATATACTAAAGGTTTTATATACAATGCTTGTGCTAAACTATATAACCCCTATTCTTTCAATATACATCTTTTTTAAATTTATAATTCTCACAAATCGCAAGAAAGTAGCTGTTAACAATTTGAATGAAATATCAGATGTGGCGTTAGGATAGACTGGAGATACTTCTATCAGAAAAATTGACCTACTGCATGACTCTAGGAGTCTACCTCCCTCCACGTTAAACAACCTGGAGATCCTAATGAAGCATGTGAGATTGCTAATCCGTATATCTACCAGACCGCTAGAATCCCTACTTGGGATAGAGCAGGACATGTACAAGGAGTAGATTTGGTCTTATAGACAGTGTCCGGTTTTGAGACCTAATAACTAATGTGCAATCGATCAAGAGATATCAAACCTTTGAACCACTTCTGAAGTGTTGTTTAGTATTCTGTACATCATTAAGTAAAATAAGTATGACTTCTGAAGTGTTGTCGTCTCAGAAGTTGTTCCTCAACAAAAGCTTACGTGTAACAATTCAAAGTGAAATAGGCAGTTTTGTTGGACTTTTGGGCCAGTACAAGGTACGTCAAACTCTTTGTAGTATTTCCATGTTTTTCCTTGTTTATTTTTGCCAGATATTATTCCATGTCAATGCTGAAACCTTACTTTGAAGCGTTCTAACATCGACGATACTGAAAGAGTGTTTTTTGACGGAAATATAGTATGATAAGGTATCCATGTTCCCTTGTGAATCTTTAAATGTTGGAACTGAGTATTAGCAGCCACAATGTTTCGACCCCAACCAAAGCTGATTAACCTGAGTATCTTCCTAGCTTGGTATTGAAATCTCCTACGGCAATTTCAATGCCATAGCTAGGACATTGCTCATATGTTTCACCTAGGAGCTCATAGAATATGTCTATGGTGTTATCATATTTCTCATCTGAGTGGGTATAGCAAAAGTTGTAAATTTTGTTTAAAACATTTTATTCAAATATACGCCAATTAAAGTTACAACAAGAAGTATCACTTAAAACGGCTCTGGTGGTAGTGCCTGAAAATGGCGATACAGCTCTTTTGTAAGCATATTATCCACAAAGATCTAAAAGATTGAGTACTACGCCCAAGAAATTATGACAAATAACTAAAAAAGATAGGAAAAAAGTAGCATTTAGTATTCTGTGTATGATCAAATAAAATTAGTATGACTCTAAGGCTTTATCATTACCTCCCGCCGGCACAAAGCAAGCATTATCGTAAATTTTATGTCGGTAAGAATCATAACATCCGAGATCAAGTGTTATGCCCAACCCAGCAGAAACAGTACTTGTCAAAACAGCAAATACAGCCACTAGAGCAATGAACATCATTTTCTGTGCGAACATTTTTATATTATTTCAGTAGACACCTTTTAATGGAAAAGTAGTAACTAATGACTTTCCGAAAATTTCTCCAGCTTTTATACTGCAAGAATTGCCAAATTATCTATTAAAAAAAAAAAAAAATAGAGACTTAGAGTTAAGAGAACAAACACAATAAATAAAACACATAAATTGCAATTTCTTTTATTTAAAAATATGAGAAAAACTTAATCTGCAATCTACATAGATAATTTAAACACAAACAAAATTATTTTTAATTTATTTGTGTTTTAGTCACAACAAGACTTTTTATAGATGGTATTAACCTTGGTTAATGGTACACGAGTACAAGTTTTTTTTTTGGGAAAATATGCAATAACAACGTATTGTTATTTGAACATGTTTGTTTTTTATTTAAATTGATTTTTATTTTTATTTCAAGCTATAACTATCTTAAAGCCAGACAAAAACTCATCAAAAACTAGCCTATACTTATTAATATCTTACAACTAACTTACTGGCACTCTAAATTTAACTTCATAATGACAATACTACTTAACTGTCGAGAAAATAGGGTCAAATTGAGTCACTAAAACTTAATCTCTTTCTTCCTCCTATATCTTCGGTCCCAATAGGACACAGTCCTACTGAACCGAGTTTGCTCGGAGCCGCGGCCGCCTTGTCCGAGCACGCCGAGAAAATATGGATTGAGTCACTAAAACCGCACTTGAAACCGAAAGACTTAAATTTAACTAAAAGTAAGAATGACCAATCGAAATTCTATACAAATATCTTAGGTGGAAGTGCCTTTTTCGAAGTGGATATGGAATTTACATATTTCAAAAACCGTTTGCGAGGGTTTCGAGGTATTTGATATTTGCGGTTGCAAAAGAAAGACTTGCAGCTCTAATTAGAAATATCGGGTTATATTATTTACAACCGTCTTTTATATTTTGAAACATCACAATTAGACTTTTGTTAAAATTGAAATGTTGTACAAATTTGATACATATTATGTATTAAAAAAGAATCGAAAAGGACGTATGTTTATGTTGCCTTAAAATTAAAAATTACTTAATTATTATAACTACTATCTAATGACTTTGTAAAAAGTCAAACCCCAATTATTAGTCGTTCCAGTGTTATGGAGTCTGAAATAAAATGAATAATGAGTTATCAGATTCTTTTTCGGAACTTAATCTCACTGAAATAAATAATTTTAAAAATAGTTTAAATCGTATCCATGATCTCATATTTATCGATAGTTAAATTTTTGCTGATGTCGCATATTGTAACTATCCAATTTTTAGAACAGAATTCACCATCTAGTTTTAAGAATTAAACTTAGTTTCTATGATTATTTAAAACCTGTGATGGGAAGAGTATTCAAATATGACATCTGAAACGATAATTTCGAAGCAATTATAAACCATTTAAAGTCGGTTTCTTGGTACAGTATTGTTTTTAATTATCAGCTTGCGGATGCGTGTAACTTAGTGCTAGGGTAAGCAACAAGCTAATTTGTCCCTAAAGTTGTTTAATATAATAATTCTAAGCCACATTGGTGGAATAAACGTTTATCTAACCTAAATTATAAAAAGAATAAGTCGTATAAATTATATCGGAACTCCATTGATGGTGTTACACTCCGGAGCAACTATTTACGTCTTTAGAAGGAATTTGATTTTGTACTTTTGATTACTTATATCGTACTGAATCTTGCCTAAAACTAAATAGCAAACATTTTTGGCCTTTCAGTAATAACAAAAAATGCTTAAATGGGATACCTAATTGCATGCAATATTTGGGGACAACATCTTCTAACATAAATACTATATCGTCGCTGTAGATCGAATACCTCGTAACCCAAAAAAACCGATTTTTTGGTAATGATGCAATTATATTGTGAACAAAATTTCGGATCTAATGAAAAATATCCTGTGAACCTAAAAACTATAATTGCAGAGCCATGCGCATAATTAACACCACGTCTCTCATTGATTTGATAATAAGTTTTTTGTCTCTCCTGAAAAATCGACTTTTCTGGGTTACGAGGTATTCGATCTACAGCGACGATATGCAACCTATTTACAATTTTTTTCCAATCAGTGTATTCTCCTCATTTTGTTCCCCACAATTATTCATCAAGTATAAGCAATAATTCATCAAAATTGGCTGCTTAAATCTGAGCTGCAATGATGTTGAGTCAGTCTTAAGAGAACTCAGTGTTGATAAATAATCAACTGGGACCTGATGGCATTCCACCAATTATATTGAAAAACTGTGCTGTTGCTCTTTCAGGCCTTGTTACGGTAAAATTTTCCGTAACAAGAATCATTCTTTCGGTCCCCTATCCTTACTCCTTTCTTTTAATAACTTTCTTAAAACAGGTGTTTCTTTCAACTTACTGAGAGAGAGAAGGGCATCCGTGGTCCATCAGCCATCGGTTCACTCGCTCAGTAACTTGAAGAAACAAAATATCAGCGTGTTCAATTTTGAAACTTAATGGACGACAGACGGGTGGTCTGTTCAAATCGCCATTGCTAATGACAGCTGGTCACAGAAACAGACGGGCGGTCTGTGTTAAATTTGCACAAAAAGTAACATTGCCGAAGTGTTATTCCCAAATGTTTAAGTTACTCCTGGTGAGAATGGCTGCGTGCCCAACCTAAACCATATCTTAATATTTGTATTCATGTAAAAGATGGAATGTTAACGACTAATCCCTAAACATCCCCCAAATCTGCGCAAAAACCCAACGAATCAAGTAAATTCGCGATGTTGAGAATTACCACCAACTTCCTCCAAATAGTATTTTTTTAAATTATAGCAACTTTCTTTGCACAGGTTTTCCAGTGTTTCTTACCGGGTTTTATGTTAGAAAAATTAAGTTCCTTTTTTTTTGGTTTTCACAAAATTTTGTTTAAAAACTTGTATGGGGATGTTAGGTGGCTGAATGCACCCATTGAATTGCCCGCCACTGGAAAGTCATACCGGAGGTCGGCGAATTCAATGATGATTACCCCGGTTACAAGAGAAGATTGAGGAATCGAATCGAATCCGAATTGAGATTTCGATCCAGGTATATGGTGGCACTGGATCGAGAAATCGAATTGAAATGGGATCGAAATGACAAAATGGTTTTGTACTTGCACTCGATTCCTCGATTCCTCGATTCTGGTATACATGCATATTTTCGATTCGATTCAGCTCGTTTAGTGGAATCGTATCGAGAAATCCTATTTCAATCCGATCCAGGGGGTCAATTCTCTATCTGTGAAACTGTGAACTGATAAGTTTTTTCACAACTTCACACACTATCCGATTCGCAATTTATGAAAAAAATTAATAAAATGTCAAAATATTTTCAAATATTAAATTTGTTTTCATACTCAAATGATTTTGTGAAAAATATGAAAATTACAAAAACAAAATTATACTCAAAATGAGTATCGTGTATCAAAAATGAGAGCGTTTCTCATTTTAATACTGTTTAGTACATGTTTTGACAAACATTTATCAGAATGAGTTCCAGAATCGTATTATATGAGTTAATGAAATGTAAAAATGAAAAATAGCTGTGAAATGATAACTTTTTTATCACTTCACAGTTTCACAGATAGAGAATTGACCCCCAGGTATACATGGAGCTAAATCCTGATTCAATTCCGATTCAATTCTCCATATAAACGTAGTAGATGACTGTGCATAAAGCTGGGTGGAAAGTGCTAGTATGAGAAGGCTGATGGGTTCCAACTGCGTTGGTGCACTCTCGCCAATGTGCTGAGTGTTGCTGCTAAATGACGCGATCGAAGCCCACGTCACTGATTGGCGGAAAGCACTGGGTTTGAAAAAGAGAAGAAGTCTTCCAGGCAAGGTGAAAGCCTGGAAGAACACTTCTTTACGGAGATTCAATAAAGTAACAGGTGCTAAAATCATAAGCGACAAAGTTTTTTTGAAGCAAAAAAAAAGGAAAAGAAAAGGAATTTTATTTGAAAAAAAGGAGTTTTATTTTCAAATAAGAAAAGAAAAAAAAAAGAAAGAAAATTGAGGGACCCTTGAGTGCAAGATACACAGGAGGACTTTTGTGGAGGATTTTTGCGGGAAGGTTGACTCTGGGACTTACGAGGAATTTGGTGGTGGAACGGGAAATTAAAGCTAAGTATAGTGGTTTTAGGATCGGAATTGCAATTTAAAATTTTCATTATTGAGTCGATGATTTCGTTTAAAAATTGTTTTCTTATAATCGTTTGGTTTTTGTTCTCGAAAAATTCCGATATTACGGAACGCGCGACCCGTCGGTTTCGCTCCAAAGGTTTTTGATTTCCTTATCTTAAAAATAAATCACTGGTGCCCTTTTTCATTTTTCAGCTACGCCTCTGCGTTGATTGAAAATAAACCATTTCACTTTTTTTTATTATATTAATAAATCATCATCATCAAAATAATTCGCGAACCCACCCCCTTGCTGAGCCTAGTCGTGGTGGTACGAGTAGCATACATTGTTGCTATCAGTTACAATTTTTTTTCGCTGAACTCGTCTGCTTGCAGTTTGACAGTTCGTCATCGCTCTCTTTAGTTTATTTAATTACATAATACATAGTTGTTGTTCGGTCGCGTCGTCGTGGTTCTTATCGTCATTTTGTTTGATTATTTTATTTCAATAATCAAAGTTTAACTTCGCGAATTAAAATTGTAATAGCCTATTAACACTGTTGTTCGATGTTTCTCTCGATAAAGGTCTTTTTCTTAACGATTGCAAAATTTCCTATATAATTCGCATCCATAAATCTGGCTCTAAACAAGATGTTTCAAATTACCGTCCGATAAGTAAATTATCAACTAGTCCCAAGGTTTTTGAAAAAATAGTTTATGAAAAACTAACCGTTTCGCGTTTGTACATGGATTTGTAGCTGGTAAATCAACTACATCAAACCTAGCAATTTTTTGTAGCCAACTCATTAATAATCTTGAAAATGGATTTCAAACTGATGTTATATTTACGAACTTTTCGAAAGCCTTCGATAGGGTCAACCCTATTAATAAAAAAGATGGAATCCATTAATGATTTATTTTCTGATGTAATTCATGTAACATCTGGGGTCCATCAAGGTAGTCATTTGGGACCTATTCTGTTCCTTTTGTGGATTAATGACATACTAACTTTTATCAATAATGCTATATGGTTAACAGGGCCGGACAAGCTGTACGTGCAAGCTGTGCAAATGCGCAGGGCGCTGAACTTAAAAGGCGCCTTGGGCAAGCGTTAAAAAAGCCACTATTTCATAACCACTACCTACCATCTTGTTTAAGTCTCATTTCTTTTTATAGCTCACTCCAATATTGGTATTTATTATATAACCAACAGAAATTCTGAATTTAAAGACAGATATACATACATATATAGATACATTTCTACTTTTCCAAAAATAAGTCGATGTTTAATTTCCTATACACACCCCCATTCCCACAGTAAAAAAAAACTACATCACAAAATCTTTACAAAGTGTACAATTTTGTTCGCTTAACAACAGATACCTACATATTTGCTATTTTTCCCTTTATCAATCTACTGTTACGTTATTCTTCACACTCACCATCGCGTATATGAGTGAAGGCATTTATTTTATTTTGATATCCCTCCCCTATGCAGTGTAACATAAAATAGAATTTCAACAGCAAATACAGACAATTAACAGTTTGCAGGTTGTTAACTACTCGTAACATGCGCACGATGCCAATTCTTCTATATGAAATCGAAGTCAGCAATGTTACTCAAACAGAAATTCTGAGGTACAAAATTCATACTCATTGACATCTCAGTGCGCAGAATTAAAAGTTGCGTCTAAGAATTTAAACTGTTCCGGTTGAGTGTTTTAGTGTACTGTTTTAGTTTGGCACTGGCCTCTGTTTATGAGTGAAATTTTATCACTGTCGTGTGTCGAGAATGAGACAAAGGGTTGAAATATGGAAATACTTGAGTGATGATGATGCCATGAATAGGGATGGAAAATTCGGTACAATTGTACCGAATTCGATACAATTGAGTTTGTACAAGTACAGAAGTACAATTTGTCACAATTCAGTAAAATTTCAAAATGTCCATATTTAATGCATTTGACAAAAAAAAGCACATAAAAGGGAATTGAAAGTTGATTACATCATCCTGGCCTAAATGCATTCATTTTCATACCAGAACAATAACTCTCAGATGTAAACCCTTATAACTCTTAATTACAGTTTTCACTTCTAGATTTCATCTTGCCTAGAAGCTTAAGAACAACAAACTTTTTACAATTTACATTATTGCGTTGCTACGAATCGTAGCCTACGATGCATGTGTCGTCGAATCATCTAGTTTTATGCATTTTGAATTCACCTTTAAATTAATCATAAGATTAATGTTAATGAAAATTAATTAAAAAAAAACGCATCAACTATAAATACAATTTTTACACTGAAGTAGATCCTTTTTCATTGAATTCAAACCCCTATATCGTCATCTACTTTATTCTTTTTAGTTTTAAGCTAAGTGTTCCTGATTTGTAGATCTTACAATATTGTCAGATCTGTCAGTAAAAAACATGCTTACAATTACTTACAACCGTGTAGTCTTACAATTAATTGTCAGAAAATGTGTAGCGAATCCTCCTGGATATGATATATTAAGGACACAACAAAAGAAGACAACACTTTAATTCCCCAAAAAGGGGGAAGTACCATGACCCTCAAAAATAATACTAAATTTTAGCACATTTTGTGTTATCCTACTCTTTTGTCCATTTAAACCTTCTTTCCGTTTTCCACCATTACGACCGTTGGGTTACAGGACACCATTGGCCGATCCTGGCAGTCGGAGAGAAGGGCGTTCTGATTACTTACCGGCTCGGCATGCATGTATTGGCCTAGGCTCTGCTCGTCGGCTGGGGTGGGGGGGGGGGGGGTTCTTGCCGAGGTAAATCAGAACAGTTGTTACGTTTTAATCATGCCGCGGTGTCGATGTCATTCACCGAGAAGTTTAATTAAAAATAGTTAAAAAAAAAAATATTTTGAGATCCGATGTCCCTTATTGAAAAGAATAAAAAAAAATAATAAAGTATTTGAATTTTGAAATCCAAGAGACAGAGTGAGAGAGAATAATAAAATAAAAATAAAGGTGGCAACTCTGGAGAAAAAAAAGAGAACGAGGTGTTATTCGTCCTTGAGGCTAATCCCACCCACGCACCTCTTAAAGGTACATACGTCCTTGGTCACTGCTACCTCAATGTTATATTACAGCAACCCTCTAAATCGATGATCGATATGATATCCATTTAATCTCTTACCATTGTGCTTGAATTTTGCCCTTCCCTCTGCAACTCGAGATTTCCAGATCCCCACCACACCCACCCCTTAAAAAAATTCTATCTATTCCATTTTAGGCTTTCCTTATCTGTTCTTAAGGCTTAAAAAAAAACTTCCCAATTGACGAACAAAAACTTCCCAATTGACGAACAAAATTCAACTTAAAACACCATTATCTTCATTATTAAATCTCTACCAAGGTAATTTTATTAAAGCAAAAAAAAAAGGAATTCAATTTACAAATCCAAACTACAAACTGTGCAGTATATAGTTATATAGTTTCCGAATAGGTATACATTGTATAGGTGGTTAGCATATAAATATAATATAAATATGTTATTCAAATGTTGTAAAAGAAAATTAAAATCGTAATCCGAATTAATATCATTTATAATATACTCGTATTTTATTTAAAATAAGTCAAAGTGACGATAGGTCATTCTTCTATACCATCATGATATACAAATCAAATTTAATAAATCTTTCTTATTTATCCCATATTAGCTCACTTAGTTTATTTAATACATTATTTTTGTTTTTTTTTTTTTTTTTATGAATCCATTATGTGGGCATTATACTTTCGTATGGTTACAAGTGTTATGCAAATGGTTTTTTTTTCTTTACTTTTTTTCAATTTTAATTCAATACCTACATACAAAGAAAAAAAATAGACTAAAGCTTAATAATTCTTGTATCGCCTAAAAGTATTCTTTAAATATAGAGAATTTTATAATCTTTTTCTTCACAGCGAATTCGCAATAAATTCCTACAAATAATGATTAATGATCAAGTTACAGTGGCAAACAAAACGACTTACCGGAGTTTTTTTATTTTCTTTTTTTTGTGTTTAATTAATTATGGATCCGCGGTTGCCGTCCAATTATGTGGTGCACCGTTTCAATTGGGATATGGGATATGGCTATGTTGCGTTAGATCATGATGTGTAGTATAATTATTACTGTGTTGTTTGTCGAATGTACCTGTATAGGATTAATCAAAATTTGACAGCATTTATAACCATTCGCTTTACAGTAGTAGAAACAAATCCAAAAACAAACTAATTTTACTTTTTTTTTCTCTTTTAAATGATTTCCTTTAGGTTTTCTTATTTTAAGTTTTAATAGTTCTAAATTTACACTTTTCGTTCAATTGTTTTATGCATTTTGTTGTTATAACTAAATTTAAAGGATTAGGTATACGGGTTGTTCAGGAATTATAAATTGTTTTTTTTCTATTTAACTATTTTTGTCTATTTATTTAATAATTGTTCATATTTTATTTCAATTTATTTACTTGTAATAATGTTGAGTAAAATAATTTAACTTATTTTGTTTCTTTTGCCAAACATGAGTAATTTTCCTATAAAATTTAATCTCTCTCATTTTTGTATTTCCTATCACTTTTTTGCAATTTCATTTTAATTGTTAAATTCTTTTGTTCTCACTGGAAAATTGCTCTCCAACTGTTAATTATAATTTTATTGTAAATTACAAGGTTACTCTCTAGTGGTACCTTTCTCTTAAGTTGAATCTTTTTTGCCGTTAGTTTTTTGCAATTGCTAAATTTAAATCATTATTTGTCCTCTTTCTCATTGGAACCGTCAAAGCGTAAGCATCAAGTTATTATAATAAAGTATTCTAGTGTGTTTTTGTTATACGAGCCTATTTTTTTTTCTTCATCGTCGTATGAATGATTCATGGGTTGTCGTTATCTGCTGGATATTTATAATTTATTGAAAGTATTAAGGATAATACACGGGTATTAGGGAAGGTAGGAACTTAGCTTTTGTGTTATTGGGGTAAAGCTGCTGATGACGTGTAGAGATCGTAAGTCCTTGTAGTTAGATGTCGCATGAATCTGTCGAGTGATCATGCACTTTTTGGATGATGTTGGTCCTTCGTCGATGGATGTCGCATAATCGTGCTCCTTGTATTCTGGCGCTGTCTTTTATTCTGAGAATACCTTTGTCGATGCTTCAGATGATGTAGTGGCTGCATGCACTTGAGGTCTTCGAAGCTGTCGTAGTCTTGTGGTGGTTGATGGCTAAGGCGATATTTTGTATCGGCTGTTGGTGCTGCTGGTCCAAGATTGTCCTATGTCGTCAGTATCTGGTGAAGTTCTGATGGCGTCGTCAAGGGTACTATCAGGCTCCTGTGACTGATGATGGATGGATGGACTAACTGGGCATTCGAGTTCTTGAAAACGCCTGATTTTTGTTTGGCTCTCCCTAGGTTTTAGATATTTGTAGCCCGGGGTCTTATTATTATTGGTTGCGATGTAATAAATCTTTACACAAAGTTCTGATTGGTGGTACTCGGTTTTACATTACAAAAAATAATATTTTCCAGAATCTTAGTACCTGAGATCTGTATTGATCTCGACTGTACTTGTTTTTTTTTTTATATCACCAACTACGTTATCTGACCACACCGACTTTTTCCACCAACTAACCAAAACCAACTGGCGCATGTTCTTCTTTCTTGATTCGCCTGCACGTCCTATTGCAGTGGTTTCGTCAGATTTCTCATCATGGATGTGTTTCCGGTCTCCCTTTTTTTGAGTTTTTAGACAGGATTTTGACCAGAAAAATACAATTTTGGCACTAAAATTCTAGTCAGAATTTTTGGAATATTAGTGTGCCAAAATTGAACTTCTCCTGTCAAAATCCCTCTAAATTTCCTGGATGAACGCTCACACTCGTCTCTGTACTTTAGTATTAGTTAACGAATTTAATCTCCTCTTTTAATCTCCTTTTTTTTCTTTCCACATCTTGCAGCATCTCCATCCTTTACAGAATCTTCAATCATCCTACATCTTATTTGACACAGCTTCTTGAAAGATCAAAATAGCTGAATGGTTAAG